>CM057451.1:461840000-463090000 GCA_016271365.2 Neoceratodus forsteri | reverse complement strand
CAGTTATGATTTCATTCTAAATACCTTATTTTTTATACTAACACAGTTCATTAGTTATATGCATTACCCTTGTTGCACTGCTCTTTGTACTCTAACCCACATGGCTGATAATCTGACCTTGTCAGCAAATTGCTGACTTTCTGCAAAATGACCGTGGGCATACTGAGCGGAGGGTTTTATCACTAACTTAGAAGCTGCAGTGTAACCTATCTTGAGAAGGGAATTGGCTGTAATATAAACTCTTTATAGATCACATTCATAGGGAGGTCTACAGGCTTTCATGGAGAATCATACATAAGGTGTACTACAGGATTAGCAGCTTTTTCAGATCTTCTGGGTGTAGTAGGTAGTAGCACAGTCCTTTCAGCATCTGTATTCTTTTGCTGTTCAGCATTGGACATAGAACTTGCATCAGTAACAGTACTTGAACTTGCTTGTTCTGTAGACTCTGGGTCATCCTTAAGCAGTAGTTCAACAAAGTTTGGCTCATTTAGCACACTGTTTGCACTTTCAGAGTTATCACTACCGGTTAACATGAGTTCAGGTTCACTAGGTCCAGATATCTCAGCATTAACTAAAGATTCATCATTTTGTTCCTCACTTTCTTGATTGGGGCTAGCTATTTCGATTTTGGACAGTTCCACAAGACATAGCAAGTCAGTTACTTCTGATGTTAAACTATGCATCTCGCTATCAGGTGGCACAGAGGCAGTTGAGAGAGCTGGATGGCTGGACAGTTCTGTAGGTTCAGCATCATCTCCCATTTTACATAAAGGATTACCTTGGAACAACTGAGCTAGTTTGAAAGTAGGGCAATATGTCACCCCAAATTTACTGTCATCAGACTCAGAATGATTGCCATCATTAACTGCAGCAGGACATGATAGAAACTCTGGTGGTGGAACAGTAGGAACAGCAGTTGGTTGATTTAATTGCTTCCTTCAAGCAGCAGATCTAGTAACAGGCCCAGTGAGAACATTAACTTGAGGTGCAGTGTCTATAATAATCTAGCCAATAGGTAAAAGGCGATTTCGGTGCTTTGCCTTTACAGCTCGTGGATCATTTTCAGGATGCACTTTGTAGACTGGCAGATCATCCAGCTTTCTGATAACAATGTATGCAGTATGACTCCACTGGTCAGCGATTTTGTGTTTCCCTTGAAAGCCCACATTTCTCAGTAATACACGGTCTCCAGGTTGTAACTCTTAAGCTTTAATACGTTTGTCATGTCTCTCTTTGTTAGCTAAGCTTTTCTTTGCAGCCATTGTATGAGCAAGCTGATATGCATGATTAAGCTGGGCTTTGAGTTTTTGTGCATACTGTAGATAATTATCTGCTTGGATTCCATCTGGTGATACTCCAAAACAAATATCTATGAGTAGGTGTGCTTCTCAATCAAACATTAATTTATATGGGGAAAACCTAGTTGCATCACTACGAGCACAATTATAAGCGTGCACTAAAGTACTTATTTGCTGACTCCATCTTGGCTTGTCTTTCGTGTAAATGGTGCCCAACATGTCCAGCAATATTCTATTAAATCTTTTGGGCTGCAGATCTCCTTGTGGATGACATGGAGTGGTTCTTGACTTTCTTACTCCCCTGTGTAAGAGCATTTCTTTGATCAAACGATTTTGAAATCTCTTCCCTGGTCAGAATGGATCCACTGGAGGGCACTGTAGTGGGCGAAACATTTTTCAACAAGCACTTTAGCTACGGTGGCTGCTTTGTGGTCCTCTGTTGGCTAGGCCTGTGCGTAATGGCTAAAGTGGTCAATCACAACAAGCACATTGCCAATGTCCTTCGTATCGGCTCCAAGCTTAAAAATTCAATACATACAAGCTCAATGGGAGCACTAGTGGCGATGTTAACCAGGGCACTGCTATCTGTGGCTGGGCCTTCCTTTGGAGGCACCTGCTGCAAGTTTTGATATACTGATCAATATCTACACCCATCTTGGGCCAATAGAAATGGGTACGGGCTAAGTTAAAGGTTTGCTCGCAACCCAAGTGCCCCATCTGGTCGTGGAGTGCTCTTAGGACCACACATTTAAATGTAGATGGCAACACTAATTGCTTTAATGACTTGGCCTTGTCCATCCGGGATCTTTCTGTAAAGTAGTTTATTTCACAGCTTGAGTCTAGGCCATTCTCTGAATAACAAAGCAGTTCTCTGATCTTTGGATCGGAGTTTTGCAACATTTTTTCCAGTGTTTATGGCATTCAGTATAAGTTTAATCATGGGATCGTGATAATGCTCCCTTTGGATAGCTGATGGAGTGAGTTGGGTAGAGTGCTCAGATCCAAGGCTGCAAAGTTGCGGTAGACTGCAGGAACGCAAGTTTCTGGATGCCCCGGACAATCAACTAGGCAATCTACAGTTTCAGAAGATGGGTGTTTATCTTTGTCAGACTTGTGGCATAGGGCCTTCACAGATTGTTCTGACATTTGCACCCACTCAGACTTTGGTACAGGCCTTCTGGACAGCACATCGGCATCAATGTGATTGAGACCTGGATGGTACTAAACTGAGTAATCATACGTTGAAAGAGCGGACAACCACCTATGCCCAGTGGCATCCAACTTGGCTGAGATTTGGACATATGTGAGAGGGTTATTGTCTGTTTTCACCAGTATTTTCACGCCATATAGATATTCATGAAACTGGTCAACTATGGCCCATTTCAATGCAAGAAATTCAAGCTTATGTACCAGAAAATTTTTCTCAGACGGTGACAATCTTCTACTGGCAAATGCCACTGGGCATAATCCTTCCTCATATTCCTGATAAAGCATGGCTCCAAGTCCACTAAGGTTAGCATCGGTGTGTAGTACATACAGTTTAAATGAATCACTATAGGCAAGTATTGGGGTATGTGTAAACTGATGAATGATGTCTTAAAAGGCAGTGTTGCAATCAGGGGTCCATCTGGCTTCAAAGGGTTCACTGGGTTTGAAGTAGACTTTATCTCCCTCTTTACAGTATGCTTTTTATACTTCTGATTGATAGGTGGATACCCTTGGGTCAGATTTAGCAGGAGGCGAATTACTTTTCTATAATCTTTTACAAAGCACCGATAGTATCCACAGAAACCTAGGAATCATTGCAGTTCTTTAAGGTTGTTAAGCTGTGGCCAGGTGGTTAAGGCTTCTACTTTGCTCGGTTCTGTTTGGATGCCTTCAGAAGATGCAATGTGGCCTACATGCTTTACAGATTACTGACAAAACTGGCATTTGTTGATGGACAATTTTAATCCAAATTCTTCCAACCGGTCCAGGACCTTAAACAAATGAGCCTCACGCTTTTTGACCATTTTGCCAAACATGATGACATTGTCCAAATAAACTAGACAAGGCTGGTCTTACTTTTTTATGTTATCTTTGTTTACTTTTGAAGTGGGTGTACTGTCTCACCAGTCTCACTGTTATAAATATATTCATGTGGATCGCATCCAACACCGGTTTTGCAGATTTTTTGTATGCAGTGTCCACAGGTAGGGTGCTGATGCAGCAGTACTGCTTTGCAGTAATGCTCCATACACTTTACACAGTGGTTCAAGTCCAGTCAACACCAAACTATTAGTTTTATCCACCCAGCTCAAAACTCACTTATAGCCCCTCTCCATATCACCCTTTTTTAAACAGCTAATGGTCCAGGTTGGGTACTGGATCCATCAGTTAGTTGGGGGGAGAACATCAGATTTTTTTTTTATTCCCTAATGGGCCAGGTTGGACATCAGAACTGTGAGCTAGTTTGGGTGAAGGAAACAGATTTTTGTATTCCCTGACGGGCCAGGGTAGAGTTTGAGATTCGTCAATTTGTTGAAGAGATTGTTTTTCGTTATTCCGTGACATTCTGGGTTTGGCGATGGACATATCAGATAGTTGGGTGGAAGAGGACGGACAGATTATTTTAATCTCTATTAGAATATGTTCGGCACTGTACCAGTTAGGTAGCTGAGGGAGGGGTTCACATTTTTTGAATTCCCTGATGAGCTGGGATGGGCACTGGACCCATCAGGAAGTTTGCTGGAAGGGGACAGATATTTTTATTCACTGACAGGCCAGGTTGGGCACCCTACTATTTGTTGCAAAGGAGGATGACTTGAAGCGTGCATGTCAGTGTAGTCCTATGCACCTGTTGGGGTGAGTGCAGAGCTGAGATTCAGCACTGACAGAAGCAAACAGCAACACAGATTTCTCTTTTTTCCCTTCTTCCCTGTTTTCTCCTTCTTTCCTTCCTTTCTTCCTTGCTTTTTTCTCTCTTCTTTCTTTCCTTGCACACTTTTCTGTCATCTTCACCTCTCCATTACTGAACTTTGTTCATATTACCACATTTATCACTTTTTGCAATTTACCGAATGCCTTGCCATAGCCTGCCCTAGCATGTATTTCGTACACGGTTGCTATTTCTGATCCAATAATACCCTATTGATTGTAACACTTCTGCTCTCCACTTACATCTTGTCTAGGTTTGTGTTTTATTATCAATACATGTATATAAGGCTTCTCCAATATGTTTACCCTAAATACTGTGTTTTGTTAAGTGTTAATTTATGCCTTACATGGAGGATAGTCTTCTATTGTATAAGATGTGTGCTTTCTTATATACTCGTATTTCAATAAAAAGATAAAGTGAAAAAAAAGAAGCAAAGAGCAAGAGAAGTAGAGTGGGGTGGTGGAGTCAGGATTACAGGCACTTGGGGTTACAGCCTTGAAAGTGTAAGCCATTGGTCCCCCTCGGCCCAGTCTCCTGTGCTAGTGTGCTGTGGGCAGCAGGAGTTGGAGATGGCTGAAGAGGCTAGTAGCAGCAGCAACAGCAGTCCTAAGCCTCCTGTGCAGTGTTTGAATCCCTTCCTATTACCTGAGAGGATGGGCGTGGAGAAAGCAGTGTTTTATTACCTCACCTATTCCACCATTCACTCTCGCCTTTTGTGCTGCTCCTTCTTATTTACGAGTAGAGGGGGTAGGGCACAACACCTGTTAGGTTGTTGGTGGGAGAGTCAGATATTTTTTTATTTCTCAACAGGCCAGGTTGAACACTAAACATCTTATGTTGTTGGCAGGGGATAGTCTTTTTTATCTTCTGATAGGCCAGGTTGGGCACTGGATCTGTCAAGTTGTTGTGGGAGGGGGACAGATTTGTTTCCCTCCCTGTAGGATTGTGTTGGGTATTAGACCCATCAGATAGTTGGGGAAGGGGGATACATTTTCCTTTTTATTCTTTGATGGGCCAACCCAGTCACTGGACCATCACATAGTTGTGGGAGGGGACAGATTTTTTTAATTCCATGCAAGGCAGGTTGGGCACCAGAAATTATTTTCTGTTCTACATTCCCTGCACTACCAGTATGGGACACCTGTGCATTGTAAAACACTTCGGGATACAATGTGTAGGAAAGTCATTATTTGAAAACGTATTCTATTGTATCCTACAGTCCCTGCATTACCAGACTCTAACTCCTGTGTTGTGCACCAGAGCTGTCATAGTTGGAGGAGGGGGGGAAATATTTTTTGTTCCTTACAGGCTGGGGTGGGTATCAAATCCATCAGGTTGTTGGAAGGAGGAGGTCAGAATTTATTTTCATTCCCTGACAGGTCAGGTTGGACACCGTACCATTCTGCTGCACAGGAGGATGGATTGGAGCGTGCATGCCAGTGTGGTACTACGTATCAACATGGCTCAGTTGGTAGCACACCTGCCTCTGGGCCAGAAGATCATGGGTTCTGATCCCATACTGTGATTGGGCTCATACCATTAGTACTGGCACCCTAGTACAGTACTGGGGGAGTGCTGTACTTCGGATGAGATGTAAAACTGAGGTCTCTTCTACCCATCTCTGATGCTGTCCGGGTGGGTGTCTAGGTGGAAGTAAAAGAACTCAAGGAACTCTTCATAGGAGGAGGAGATTTTCCCTGATGTCCTTGCCACATTCCCCTTCCCACAAAACCAGTTCATGCAGTCATCCAAGGCTGCGTGTAGGTGTTGATGAGTGAAATGGCTGCTACTACCTATTCAGTCACTTCACCACCAGTCTATCATTGCTTGTAAAGTGCTCTAGGATACATTGTGTATGAAAAACATATAAATGTTGATTCTGCCAGACCAACGATGCAACGGTAGTACTACCACTTGCTACGCCGGTGACCCGAGTTCAGGAATGGGCTCGGGTTTTCAGAGGGTAGGCCGGGGGAAGGAGGCTCGAGCATCCTATGGACTGCTCATCTCTTCTGCAGGGTGGGGGAGCCTTGGCTCGGTGCATGACTGACCTCTGGCAGCGACTGTAGGTTCAGCATGCCCAAGTGGCTGAAGAGGGGGTGCAGCGTGATGGACACCGGCATCAGCCTGGGCGTCATGTGTATGTCATGTCTCTGGGACGGCGTACATCAAAAAAAGTGTCCTGCCCTGATACAAATTGAGGGCTTGGTAGATCCTGTCCACCAGCAGAGCAGCTCAGGAGTGAGGACACTGATGGGATGAAAGATATGGAATTGGGGAAGTGGCTAGAGAGGGCCGGCTACCCACTCCCACTCTGTCTCCACCTAGGGGGTAAGTCATGGCTCTGTGGAGGGTCCTTCCAAGCTCACGACACAGTGGTTGGTCGGGTGACAGTGCCTGGGCTGAGGTGGGGAAAAATAGAGATTACAAAAATAAATAAATAAATAAATGCTGATTCTTATTCTTCTTATGGGCATGTTGGGTCGACTGCAGAGTTGAGATTGAACACTGAGAGAAGCAAAGTACAAGAGAGGCATATTGAGGCAGTGGAGCTAGGATTACAGGCACTTGGGGTTACAGCCTCAGAAGTGTATGCCATTGTTCCCCATCAGCCCAGTCTCCCACAGTTGTCTTGTGCACTGGAGGAGGCAGAGATGGCTGAACAGGTTGGTAACAGTAGCAGCAACCCAAAGCCTCCCATGCAATGTACGAACCCCTTACTGTGATCTGAGTGGATGTGCATGGGGACAGCAGTATTTTACAAACCTGCCAATCCACTTTCAACTCCTCAGTTTGCTACTGCTCCTCCTAATCTCTGGTTGGTTTAATACACAGGCTACAGTAGGTTGGGCAGGGACCCATTGGGTAGCTGGAGGGAGACGGACAGATTTTTTTTATTTGCTTACAGGCCAGGTTGGGCACCAGACAGGTAAGATAGTTGGGGGGAAGAGATGGAGAGATTTTTTAATTCCTTGGCAGGTGGCGTTGGACAGCGGACCTGTCAGCTTGTTAGGGGGAGGGTAAGATGTTTTGTTTTTTGTTCCCCGATGGGCTGGGTTGAGCATGAAACATCTCATGCTATTGGCGGAAGATAGGATTTTATCCTCTGACAGACCAGGTTCCCTGAGAGGCCAGCTTGGACACTGGACCTACTGTATCAAGTTGTTGGAGGAGGTTGACAGTTTTCATTTATTCCCTAAGTGGGCCAGGTTGGGCAGATGTCAGCAGTTTGGAAGACGTGGTTGGAGTTTTCTTATTCTTCAATAGACTGCATTGGGCACTGGATCTGTTAGGCTGTTGAGGGGAAGGAGACATACATTTTTATTCCCTGACAGGCTGGGTTGCATACCAGACCTGTTAGGGAGATTCTGAGAGAAGGGCATATTAGTTTTATTCCCTGATGAGCCGGCTTGGGTATCGGACCACTCAGGTAGTTAGCGGGGGGAGAGGATCAGATTTTTTTCATTCCCTTATGGGTCAGGTTGGCCACTGGATCTGTCAGGTTGTTGGGGGTCAGTTTGTTTATTCCATGTAGAGGTGTGTTGGGTATTAGACCCATCAGATAGTTGGGGAAGGGGGATAGATTTTTCTTTTACTCTCTGATGGGCTGGTCCAGTCACTGGACCATGATATAGTTGTGAGAGGGGGACAGAATTTTTTTAAATTCCCGGTGGGTCAGGTTGGGTAACAAACATTTTCTGTTCTACATTCCCTGCACTACTAGTGTGGGACTCATGTGCATTGTAAAACACTTAGGGGTACAGTGTGTAGGAAAGTCATCATTTAAAACCCAATTCTGTTATATTACACAGTCCATGCATTCTCGGATCTAACTCCAGTGCTTTGTAAAGTACCAGAGCTGTTATAGTTGGGAGGAGAGGAAATATTTTTTTTTTATTCCCTGAGGGTCTGGGTTGGACACCAGACCAATCTGGTAGTTGGGAGAAGGGGCCAGATTTGTTTTTATTTTTTTAATATGCTTTTTGTCCCAACCAGCGTCAGGACATCTGCCCTAGTCATGGCCCCGGCCGCCTCCAGCTCACAAATAAGCTGTGCTCCCCCCTTGCCCCCTGGCTTACCCCCACAGGGTGGGGTCATGGCACCTGCCTGCCAAGGTGTCATGGACATCAGTTTGGGTCGGAGGAGCCGGCCTGGAAGCCCATGGAAGGTGGCGAGGAGGGTGTCATAGAGGCACTGGCTGGAGATTTTTTTGTGTCCCCAAAAGGACATTGTTTTTCCTTGGGGGGGAAGTGCAATGACGTCCTGCATCCGCCCCACCCCCCGGACGTCCAGACGCTGATTGCAGAAGATCCCCCGGCCTCCGCTAGGGGTCCGTAGTGCACCGGATGTTCATCCCCCCAGAGATGGAGAGCAGTCCAAGGGATGCTTCAACCATCTCCTCCCTGCCGGCCCTCTGGCAACCCAAGTCATTCGAACCCGGGTCGCCTTGCGTCGCATGCGGAAATCCAGCCACTGTGCCAATGGGCCAGCTCAGATTTGTTTTTATACCATCAGGCCAGGCTGGGCACTGAAAACTGTATTTTAGTCTTGGATTCTAGTCTACATTCCCTGCATTACCAGTGGAACTCCTGTGCCTTGTATAACGCTTTGGGATACAGTGTGTATGAAAGTCATTATATAAAACAAAATTCTATTATTGTCTACAGTTTCTGTGCTACCAAAATCAAAGTTCTGTGCTTTTGAAAGCACTGGGCCAGTCACAGTTGGGGGGAAGGGACATATTTTGTTTCCCCCTGAAAGGCTGGGTTGGGCACCACAATCATCAGGAAGTTGGGGGGGCAAGGGGGACCAATTTTTTTTTTGTTAGCAGGGAAGTATGGTAAATTGATGATGCCTACACTTGAAATTCTTTTTCCAAAAGACTTTGCTTCTGATGGGTGCTATCAGCCAATGGTGGTGACCCAGTGGCAGGTGTTCCACTGCTCAGCACGCCGAGTAGGAGCATACGCAGCAACATGAACCCTGTGCATGTGTCAAGAAAAATGCAGAGCTTAGACTGAGTACCAAGGAAGGAAGGAAAGACAGCAAGTGAGAAAGAGAGAGTTGGTGCAGCACAGGCGGGATCATGTGCACATGGGATTACAATCTCAGAAGTGTGTACTGTCAGTCTCCCTCAGTCCACTCTCCTATGCAAGTGCGCTGCTTGCTGGAAGTGACAGGCCCAAACACACTGGTAACAGCAGCATGGCAGCAGAGGGGCACTTTTTTCTATTCCCTGACAGGTTGACTACCAGACCCATCAGGTTGTTGGGAGGATGGGACAGATATTTTTACTCCCTGATGGGCTGGGTTCATCCCTGGACTCATTAGGTAGTTGGAAGAAAGAGGGGGGAAAGATTTGTTTTTTATTCCCTGACAGGCTAGGTTAGGCACCAGACCCATCAGATGGTTGGTGGGGTAGGCCAGATTTTCTCTTATTTCCTGTTGGGCCTGGTTGGACAACAGAAATGTCATTCTAGTATACATTCCCTTTGCTGCCAGTACGTGACTCTTCTGCCTTGTAAAATACTCTAGGATCCAGTTAGCATGGAAGTCATGACTTCAAACTAAACTCTTGTATTCTACTGTCCATGCACTTCCAGAATTCAACTTCTGTGTTTTGTAAAGCACCAGACCTGCAAGGTATTTAGAGGTTAGAGAGTAGTTAGCTCCCTGATGAGCCGTGTTGAGCACCAGATCATCTTGCACTGGCAGTAGTTCATGTAATACCTGTGCCAGTATTACTTCAGCAGCAGCAGCAGTCTGTGAATCCAGCTTCCCCCCCAGCAGTGTGAGACAGAGCTCCAGTTGGGAGCTGTTAGTATGAATGAGGCATGGCTTACTTGTACAACAGTAGTATTTACTTTAGTAGTAGTAGTAGTAGTAGTAGTTATTTCTATTTGGTACCTTTCCGATGAGGCCAAGGGAGCCATTACAATAAAAATGAACACAATCAATAATCCCTAGCTATAACAAATGAAACATAGTAACCACCTTATTCCATTAAAATTAACATAAAATACCCTGAACATAAAATACACTAGAACATAGTAAAACTACAAAAGTGCTGTGCACACGCATTAGGCCTTAAATTGGTTTATCCTATCTTCTCATGGAATTATGATTCTCATGTCACGCACTGCACTTAAACTTGAATGATCTTGTCTTGTGTCCTTTGTTTTAAAATACCTGGACTCAGCACTTAGATCTTCTGTCAACATGTTACCCTCTGAAATTGCTATATCCTCGTATTCTGTATTGTAATCAAATGCTGTAACCTTGTATTCTGTATTGTATCAAATCTATTATTCATTGTTATGTGTCTTCAAATTGCCTACCTGTACTTTGTAACCTCCCCGGGTCGAGCCTGAAAATAGTCACTCTGTGTCTAGTGCCCTTACCCGGTTAACAAAAACCAAATAAATAAAAAAATAAAAATAAAATGAAACTTCTCCAGATGCTTGTTTGAATACATAAAACTTGAGCCTCTTTTTAAAAGCATCCACCAATGGGGCCTCCCTCAAGGTCCTAGACAACATGTTCCACAGTGACGAGCCCATTACCTCAAAAGCCCAGTCACCCAAACTGTTTAGTCTAGCCCTTGGAACCATGAGGAGGCCCTCCCCAGCCGATCAGAGCGGGCAAACTGGGGTGTGTGGGTGCATGAGCTCTGCCAGGTAAGCTTCACCCAACCCATGTAGAGCTTTATAGGTTAATATATCCCATCTTAAATGAAGGGGGATCTTCTGTTTCTAAACAATGTACTACAAAATGAGGACCTTATGAATGTACTAGGAATCAGATTTAAGGAAAGATCTGCACAGTTGAGGTCGCACAATAAGCAACTTGTAGTACATAGGACAAATACAAATAAATGGTTACATTTCTTTACTATAAGATCTGCACATATATGGAAGTCATTTCCAGGGTTCTTAGTACACATAAGGACATCAGATAACTTCAAACTGGAACTTGATAAATTAATTCTATATTCTAGGGGCAGATAACAATCATGGTGGGCCATTGGCCTGCTTTTGTCTTGACATACCAAGATATGCCAGTTTACTTACAGCCAGTGCAGGTCACACCTGTGCTGGAGACATTCAGCTTGATCTTGATAAGCCCACAAGTAACTGAGCAGCTGTGTTGCGCAGCAGCTGCAGGCATCATAGCATACCCCCACTTACCCGAAGGTAAAGAGCATTACAATAGTCCAATCTAGAAGTCACAAATGCATGGATCAATATGGCCAGATCCTTGGGGGGGGGGGGGGCGAGTAAAGGATCTAATCTTGCAGATATTCTGAAGATGGAAAAAAGCAATTCTGGACTATGGCCAACACCTGGGCCTCCATTGTCAGACCTTCATCCAGGATGACTCCTGGATTCTTTACCCTCGGGCTGGCTAGCAGGCCCAAGACACCAAGCCGATGCCCAGTCACTCCCATTCCAGCTGCCACTCTCCCTCCCTTCAGCCCAGATCAACCACTAAAACCTCAGTCTTTTTGGGATTCAGTGTCAGCCAGCCGGAAACAATCCAGCTCTGGATCTTGGCCAGGCATTCATTAAACACATCGACTGCACTCTGAGTCTCAGAAGCAAAAGACATATAGAGCTTGGTGTTATCCGCATAGCAGTGAAACCTCAGCCCAAAATGTCTAAAGACCTTGCCCAGAGGTAGCATATAAACCAAGAACAACACTGGCGACAGGACCAAGTCCTGGAGTATGCCACAGAACATAACCAATGGGTTCACAGAAACATTTCATAAAACTACTGTCTGGGTTCTATCCCATAAAAATGACTTGAACCAATGGATGACAGTGCCAGTGAGTCCAGTGTACCCTTTAAGATGGTCCAGAAGTATGCCATGGTCCACGATCTCAAATGCTGGAGAGATATCAAGGAGGACAAAGATCGATCATTCGCTTCTATCCCTCTCCCTGAGCAGGTCATGAAGCACCCTAACTAGTGTCATCTCCATGCTCTGCCTGGCTGTGAAACCAGACTGGAATGGTTCATAAATGTTAGAAGATGCCGGGTGTTCCTCCAGCTGCAGCACCACAACTTTCTCAGAAGGTTAGAGACTGGATGATAGTTCACCAAAACATCTGGGTCCAAAGATGTATTTTTTCCAAAAGGGGCTTTACCAGTGCACATTTAAATGCCACTGGAACCAGCCCCTCCAGCAGAGAACACCGGATGATTTTGGTGGACACGGGGCCCAAATGATCAACACAACTCACTAAGAGTCACAACAGGCCCGGGTCCAGATTGCAAGAAGTCCAAGACCGCTGGGCAGAACTCTTCCACTGTTACTGGCCAAAAGTCATCTATCATATATCATAACAGATAAATAGCATGGAAATAACACCAGAAATGGTGGTACAAGAATAGTGTGAAAAGCTAGCATGGTAAAGTGCAATATGTTTTGGAGTATAAAAAAAAACACCTGGATGTTTTTGTTTTATCAAGTTCCATAAAAAAATCAATATGCAGAATGTAAATTAAAAAAATTAGATAAAATTACTCATTGGTTCCTATGTTCTGCACTCCATAGCATTTAAGGAAGCAGGCCAATTGGACAGCATAAATCTCTTATATTGGGCACTGAGATAAAAACATTTCTGTAACACATTTCTAACAGACTTTTAAAGTTAAAAATACATTTTCCAACACTGGTGGAGAGTGCATGATGAGGAGAACAGCATGCTATAATAAATGAAATAATTTTTTTCTCATTTTATAATTTTTCATAGCTTTAGGCTACACAATACAATGATACAAAACATTATGGAAAAGTATAACAAAATATTCAAAGCCCAAATCTGTAAGTAATTTGCACAAGAGTTGGTTTACTTCAAAAACTGTCTAAGTAAGTAGGCAGTCACCTACCAATTTTTGTATTTTTTTTTCCAATAGGGTAAAAAGGCAAAATCTCCTGAGGAAGCCTATAGTTGATAGGCGAAACATAGAGCAATGTTGCCTGTATGAAATATGTAATAAAAGACTTTGATGATAGTCACAAATATTTGGAGTCACGACTGCTTGATCTTATGAATGCACCCCTCCCACACTCCTTTTGGGTTCAAGACTGAATACAAGCATCGAGAGGCAGATGCATTTATCAGCTACATTTCCCATGGACCTCTTGGATTTTCCAGGGACCTTGTTCGCTAAGTAATGCTTCAGGAAGGGTATTGATAGCAGAAGGGAAGAGGTAATACTTCTCCAGTATAGATCCTTAGTGAGGACACACCTGGAGTACTGTGCCCTGTTCTGAAGTTCTCACCTCAGAAAGGATAGGGATAGCCTGGAGATGGTGCAGCACAGGGTATCAAAAATGATTCAGGGCCAACAGGGCAGGTGTTATGAGGAGCACCTCAAGGCACTGAACATGCAAACTGAGTGCCGGCTCCCCACCCATGGTCTACACTTATACTTACAGTCACCGCTGATCACCTGCCCGGCTTTTTTTCTATCTACCCAATTTCCCATTGGCTCCTTATATTTCTCCACCACTAGAGGCATCAGGCTGTGGTGCCCCCCTCTTGAGCTGCTGCTCACTTACTCTAGTTATAAACCTCCTGTGCTCTCTCACCATCACTGGGTGTACTATGGAGTCCTGGCAGACTCCAAAATTGTGGCTCATCCCATTCATGCTACTGTCAATCTGTACTCAGCTGCCATCAGACCAACCTAGTCTGCAGGCATCCCTTACGATGGTTGACAATTTGACATCCCCCTCTGGAACAATGCCCTACCCGGTTGGTACCTCCCTACCCCACTGCCATATACTCCCTTGTGCCATGATCACGTCAGCGCACACTCAGCTCATTAGCCTCCTTAAGATAGCATCCTCGCCTATCATTATGACTCTCCCCCCTAAAACTAGTAAATGACTTCTCTATCGCTCTCCCAAGGTATGCAGGCTCCCACAGCTCCTTATTCTCCTGCTCCTCTTAGCATCTGGCGACATCCACCCAAACCCTGGACCTGCACCTGCCCATCCACCTGCCGGTGCCCACTCAGGCACAAATCCATTCTCTCTACCAAATGGACTTAAAATCATCTACCTAAACATAAGAAGCCTTGCTCCCAAAATCTCCCTTTTACAACCCTTAGTCCAGGACTATACCCCTGATATCATTGTGATCACTGAATCCAGCTATCCAAATCCATTCCTGATCAGACAATAGCTATCCCTGGCTTTACTTTAACTAAACAGGACAGGACCAGACGAGGTGGTGGGGTGGACATTTATACCTCCTCCACCCTCCAAATCACTCCCTTCTTCACCACATTTTTACAGTCATCTCACGAGGCTCTCTTTTTAAAAATCACCTATCCCCACAGAGTCCCTATTTTTATTGCAGGAGTTTACTGCCACCCTGGTCAGCCACACTCCAATGTCACTGACTTGGTCTCTAAGCTCTCCTCGCACGCCGGCGGTGGCAAACTCTTCATTTTGGGTGACTTAAATCTAAACTGGCTGGCCCCTTCACTGGCTAACATTTACTCCACCATCGAAGCCTTTAATGTCCATCAGCTGATCCATGATCCCACTCGTCTAAACCATGAAACACTAAACCACTCCCTGCTGGACCTGGTCCTCACCTCCCACCCACACCGAGTAGTGGCCTCAGGGCTACTCCCTGATTCTATTAGTGACCACCATATGACATTCATAGTGGGGAAAATACATAGGCCTAAATTCCCTCCTAAAATTATTCTCATTTGTCCCTTCGCATCCTTCAACCTGCAATCTTTGCTTCATGACCTAACGCTAACTGACTGGTCCCCCCTCATCACAGCAGTTTCTGTGGACAATGCCCTTGCTTACTTCACCTCTAAGTTTCTGCTGGTTTGGAACTCCCGTGCCCCACCCCACAAAACCAGGGTTTGTGGCGGCCACCTCCCCTGGGTCACTCCTGAGCTTTTGGCCTGCCAACGTGCTCGCGATCTGGCATAGCACAAAGCCAAAGCCTCCAACTGCCCTATAGATCACAAATGCTACCATGAACTGCAGAATGGCTGCACCAAAGCAATCCACCTTGCCAAAGCTGAGCATTTCAAATCCAACTTCCAAATTCTGGAAGGTTGTTCACTCCCTTTTCTCATCATCCTTCACCCTCTGCCTCCCTCCCGCAGGCACAACCTTCTGTTCTCTCAGAACCTATCAGTATTGCTGATTGCTTCAACTCCCACTTCGCCTCATGTGCCTCTTCTCTGCTATGTACCCTCCCTAGCACTTCCCTTGTCCCGCTGGCCTCCCCTTGCACTGTCCCCCACCCTACTCCTACTCCTCTCACTCCCAGGTCACCCGCTCCTCCCACCTCCACCCCCTCTCCTCCTCTGCCGCTTCCCCCTCCTCTGAACCCTTACACCTCCACCCCTGTTCTCCTTTTTCCTTGTCACCCATGCTTCTACCCTTCTAGCTCTCCTGGCCCTAAACCCTACCAAAGGCTCCTCACCTGATGGCCTTGACCCCAGGCTCCTACACATCTCTGCTCCTGCCATAGCCTTCCCACTCTCCCTGTTACTAAACCTCTCCTTTGTGACTGCCACTGTGCCTTCTGTCTGGAAACATGCTGTTGTCCTCCCCCTCCCGAAGGGTGGTGACCCCTCCTCCCCTGGTAACTATCATCCTATCTCCCTACTGCTAACCTTAGCTAAACTACAGGAGCACATAGCACTCGAACAACTCTCTCTGTTTCTCTCAGACTCCGCTTTTTTCACCCCCTTCCAGTCTGGCTTCAGGAAATCCCACTCTACCACTGCCTCACTCCTAAGATTAACTGACACCATCTCTTCAGGCTGCGACAAAGGGCATATTACCTCTGCTATCTTTGTAGACCTGGCTAAAGCCTTTGACACTGTTTACTACCCCCTCCTCCTTCACAGCCTTTTGGCTGCTGGTCTATCCCCGTTTGCCACAGGATGGTTCAGTGCCTATCTGTCTGGCAGGATGCATTCAGTAAGAATTGCTGATGCTATCTCTTTCCCCCCTGCCTATAACCACTGGAGTCCCACAAGGCTCTGTGCTAGACTCCATTCTGTTCTCCATCTTTTTAAATAACCTCCCCTGGGTTTGTACCTCATACAGCATTCATATGTATGCGGATGACACAATACTGTTTATCTCTGGTGATACTGTTGCTGATGTTACTACCTGGCTTCGGTCCAACTTCACTAAAGTCCAACTCTGGTTTAGTTCTCATCAACTCTTTCTAAATGCCAAGAAGACGGTCTCCATGACCTTTGGCACAAGGCAGAGACTCGCTAGGCTAACTCCCTTCCCCTCCTTCCTTACCCTCGATGGGACTGCTTTAGAGGACTCCACCTCTTTCAGGTATCTCGGCATCTGGCTGGACAGACACCTTGACTTCTCTGTGCATATTGATGCCATTCTGAAAGAAATAAGGCCTAAGATTGGGGCACTTTACAGGATCCCTGCTTTTCTCGATTTTTATTAACAACATTCCTCTAGTGGTATCCTCCTGTTCATCGTTACTTTATGCCGACGACCTTGTCCTTTACACTAGCTCAGACAATATCCACTCTATTAATCACAAGCTCTCTTTGGACCTACAAAATATTCAATCCTGGATCACCAAAAATAAGCTTGTTCTAAATGTTGGAAAGACTAAGGCCATGCTCTTCGGATCCTCTATTAAATTAAAACAGCACGTAAAATCTCTCCAGGTCACCTGGACTGAGAGCCCCCACTGGAGATGGTAACTTCTTTTAAATATCTGGGCAGCTTACTTGATGAATCCCTCACCCACATGCCCATATTACTCCACCTATAAGGCTGTAAATGCCAAACTGGGCTTAGCCTACAAAACAAGCTATATTCTTACCCCCACTGCTAGGACTGCCATTGCTAGAGGAATCCTACTTCCATCACTTTCTTACGGATCCATAATCTATACAAATCGTCTAAAGCCAATCTTCATAGGTGGGACTACCTACAACGATATATGCCGCTCGCCTCTGCTTCCTCCAGACTAAAACATCACTGCTTGCTGTACTCTGACCTAAATTGGCCTTCTCCTATTGCACAATGTCTCCTCTCTTGAAACCTACTGGACAGTGTACTTGATCTAGTATGCCCACCTACCTTGCCTCCCTGCTGATCCCTCAACCCATCTCTATGGTCTCCGATCAACTGACCTTTCCTTGATTTGCATTCCCAGATGTGTAGAACTACCAAAGGGAAATCAGGTTTCTCGTGATGTAGGTCCCTCCCTCACTGGAACTCGCTGCCCTAGATGTCCGCCTTGCATCTATTCATGCCACTTTTAAGAAAAGGCACCACCCCTCCTTTCTACTTGTGCCTAATGTACCTGCTTCAACCTCCATAGATCTAGATTTACTCTGCCCTGGCTGTCTTTGAAACATCTTCTGTGGTGTGAGATGGCACCCTAATCCTTCATCCTCCTTAAATCTATCCCTCTCCTGCCCCTTCCAAATCAACACCCTCTCACTTTCAGTATGTCATAATGATGCCTTAGCTGGTATATCTCTTCTTACTGTACCTCATATCTTGTGTTATTACTATGATAATCTACACTTGGGCGCTTATCTCTAATTGTATAATTTTTACACCATTCATGCCTTGTACCTTTATTTGTCCTAACTTTACCTCACCTTATGTTTGCTATGTATTGTACATCTCCTTACACTGTATTCTATGTAACTGTTATCTCTCTATGTTGGTGACCTCCCGGGTCGTGCCTGAAAATAGTCACTTTCGTGTCTAGCGCACCTACCCGGTTATCAAAAAATAAATAAATAAATAAAACCGCAGCTGCATCCTGCTCGCCGCCAGACGTGAGCTGCTACAGAAGTTGACCATACCCATTTCTGACTACTGCAACATAGTCTCAGATGCTGCCCCACAGTCCCATCTATCCAGACTGGACTTTCCCTTTAATTCCTTCTGTCATTTTGCTCTTGATGCCCCCTCCTGTACCCATCACTGTGACCTCTACCGAGCTCTCAACCTTCTTCCCCTTCACTCCTGGCGAACGCTTCATGGTGCTAAATTCATCTATAAATTATGGCTGGGTTATCTCCCCTCATATATCTCCTCCTCTCTTGTCACCCCTACCCTCTTCCTCTATTCTCTGAGATCCCATGCTGACACTCACACCCTCTCTCTCTCACCTGCAGTACCACTACCTTTGGCCAAAAAGCCTTCTCCTACCACCTGCCTAAAATGTGGAATGCTCTCCCTCCACAAATCCGCCACTCCTCCTCCCTCTATTCCCTTACCACTGCATTGCACAACTACCTCACGCCCTCTTGCACCTGCTCCTGACCCCCCCTTCCTTATCTGCTCTCCCTCTCTGTCTTTCTCTCCATCTCCCTCTCCCCCTCTCTCTCCCACCCCACTTGCACTTATATACCAGCTCTTAAACAGGGGTGACTGGTTCCTATGTGCTCACCCTACTGCATATTGCACTAGTGTACAGTCTGTATATTATGCATTGTCAATCATATATCCTATTGCTTGTATGCTGCTCCTAAGATCTGCTTGCACTGAATCTCTACAACAGCCTATATTGTCGCATGTGCCATGTTCTTTTTTTTATAACTCTTTGTATAATTACACCATCTGTATGTATTTACCTGAACTTGTACTCTGTATATCTGTATTTATGTACTCTCTATATCCCTCTCCCCTTCCCCCAGGACGTACCATGAGACAAGCATTAAGTTGCTCAGTGTATCTTTCCTGGTGAAACAATTCAATAAATAAATGCACTCACTGGAGACCAGAAGGGAGAGGGAAGATATGGTAGGGACCTTCAGGTTTCTAAAAGGAATTAACAAGATGAACTGCGGGGAACTATTTAGCTTGTATACTAGTTCAAGGTCACATAGACATGACTGGAAACTGACAGGATGGAGGTTCAGGATGGATGTGATTAAGTATTTCTTTACAGAAAGAGTGGTGGTGCCATGGAACAGTCTACAAGCTGAAGTAGTGGGTGCTAAAACTGTTGGTGGTTTCAAGCACAGTTGGGGAAGAACGAAGGGTATAGTGGTTGCTTGGGGTGGCAGAAACTGCTTCAATAAATGGGAAGGGTAAAGACCCTGGAGAGACAGTAGGTCCTAGGGCTAAATAAGGAATTTGGGCAGATTGGATGGATGATTGATTTTTTCCTGCCATCATTGTCTATGTTTTTATGTTTCTAATCATTCATTGAGAGACATAAAAGGTATATCCCAGTCTCCCAATGCATGTCCAAGGGACAGCTGGAAAACACATCCTGACTTTGATCCCAATAGGAACTGGTCTGCTATGCAGGCCAGCCCTAACAAACTCTTTTTTAGCATTTGTTTTATAAACTTTATTTATTGGAGATAATTGCATCCAGTTAAGCATAAATAATGGATAATGAAAAATTAGTTTTCCAAAATCCAAGAAGATAACCAGAACAGTCTGGGATATTAGCAATGAATATGAGACAGTCTTCAAACCTTAATTTTTCATGGAGCAGACATAAAACATTGTCTATTCATCTGGTACAGTTCGAATTATAATCTTGAAACAGAGATAAAATTCTGTCAAAGGCCCTGATCTCTTGCTTTAAACACAGAAACAGAAAATGATGGCAGAAAAAGACCACTGGTCCATCAAGTTTGCCTATAAAACCCTAACAAACCCAAGACCTGTAGACTATACAGGCTTCTAACCCACACTATCCACCCCATGCTCCCCGCCCTTCTGCTACAACACTGAGCAACCACTTAGCCCTTCACTCTGTCTTGGCCATGTCTGAAACCATTGATAGTTCTGGTGTCCACCACATCAGCTGGCAGATTATTCCACAGCTCCACCACCCTTTCTGTAATGGTCGTGTACTTTTCCTACCACCAATGCATCAACCACATGGTTGATCCAAATATTATATTCAGGTGGCAATCTGTCTTTCCATTTCATAAATAAGATATTTTAGACTGTATCCCAGAATCAGCTCAGCAAGGACCCCATTATCATTGCACACTGTGCTAATAAACTACTGTCATGCTTGAAATTGGAATGGTTGCAAGAGGGGACTATTGCCCTGAAGGACTGTTTAATGGTATCATAGGATTACAGTGCCACAGGCTAATATGAGTCTGTTAGCCAATAGCCTATATAACTTGACCAGTCCTGAGAAGAAAATGAGGTAGTTTTACTTCCCATATATTTGTCTAATGCTATTTTAAGCACATTAAAGGAATTACTTTGAACTTCATCAACTGGCAGACCATTTCAGAAGTATCTGGGCACCACTGGTAACCACCACAGAACATAACCTCTTTCCTGTTTAATTAATGTAGTAGTGCATTTTTGTTCCCCTATTCAGCTAAGTTCAGTGTGTAATTTGGGATCTGGTACCCTACATGCAGTGTGTCTTTTAGGTGTCCTGTATAACGCATGTACTTCATAGTTTCCTCTCGTACCTTTTTCTTGTACCATGATTATTATACTGTCCTGTCAAGAAGCCTTAAATGGATACTGTCAACACCCTTAGACTTGAAAGTTTCTCTAGTAACAAAAACAAATCATGATTGGTCACATTCTGGAGAGATTGCTTAGGTATTTGGTAGTTTGGTTTTGATTACTTTTTTTGGCTGCATAGTGAGAGCTATGCTGACATATTGCCAACAGAAGAAGATAGATAGCAAGGTCTGGAAGTATGTCACTGGATCTGACATTAAACACATTGTGCAACCACAGGGGCGTTTCGTCACATATGCATGAGATCCCTGTGCTTTCTCTCTGTCTTTCTTGGTTCCTCCATCTACTTCTTCAAGGCCTGCCATCTAGCAGCCCATCTCCCTCCCTCTGGTCCCAGTTTCTAACTCCGTGGCATGTAGCACCCTCACTTAATCCTTAAGTCCCTGCCACCCACCTCCCGATCACTTCACCCGGTGTGTCAGTAATCAAAAAAGCAGTCCTACCCCTACTGTATATCCTGGCCCATCTTCTGATCACTTTCGTCAGTATTCTGTTACCTAAAAACTAGTCCTACCCCTTCTGTGTATCTTGCCCACCTCCCAATCACTTCCACCAGTGTCAATAAATCCAAAAAGTAGTCCCACCCCTACTGTGTCCTGGTCACATCCTGATTTTGTGCCCAAATCTAAAGAACAGTCCCATCCTTGCTGTGTATTCCGCCCACCTCCCAATCACTTCTACCAGTCTACCTGAATTAGAAAAACAGTTCCACCACTGCCATGAATCCCATCCACCTCCTTATTGTTTGTCAAACTGAAGGTCCGAATCCAGTGGTCAAAATAAGTGGAGGCTATGTGGCAGAAGCCATCTATTCATAAATTTAGCTGTCAGAGACTGTCATTAGTTGGGTTTTGCAGCAACAGCACAAGATTTCCTAAATGTCACTTTTATTTATGTTTACCACTGGCTACTGCTGCATTCCTGACTTGCTGTGTGTGTAATCAAAGTTCTTCCTGACTCCAAGATGTAATGCCATCCAACCCGGCATTATATATCCCCAACCCCTTACTTGCTGTTACTTGGCAATACCTCTAACCTACACTGTATCGAGACACCTGACTAGAGGTCAGGGATCGACAAATTTCAAATTTACATGCTAGTCCAGGACAACAGACCTGTTCAAAAATGGTAGTCTCACTGTTGTGAGTGGTAGTCCAGTGGTTGAAAGGCCATATTTTAAAGGGAACCTATCCAACAATATGCAGTGACAAAGATAGTGGTTGTTGTGGCATTGTATTATTAACACTAATACTAACAGATGTAAAAGAGGCTATATAAAACAATAAAAATGAAGATATATATCATGACTTGTTTTGTGTTACAGGGTTGAGTGATTTAAGTCTGAGTCAAGTGGTGCGGGTGCCATGCCAGACAGTTAGAGTAGACTCCAGTCCACTCCCACATGCCTGAATGAAGCAGAGAATAATTAGGGCAAACATAATGAGGACTCAGATTCAGAACTGTCACCAACATCAAGTTTACTGGTGGTAGCGGTGCTAGGACAGGATGATGATGGAGCAACAGTAATAGAAGGAGACACAGCATCAGTTGTATCAGCAGCAGGATGCCCATAAACATATCGAGTGCCTGGACCAGACAGTAGCCAATGGTTTACTGCTGGATCTGGATCAAAGTCACATAGTTCAGGACCCTCTACTGTTATTTGAAGAAGATACTGTAGTGTGTCATCTGCCAGATGTGTCCTTATTTTGTCTTTATCAAGTTCTGAGTAGAGAACACTCATTCACACTTTGCAGTTGACACACTCATTGCCAGGAGTATTTCCACTAACTCTGGAATGTGAGCAACCTGGGGCAGTTTTTCTTTCAGCAATCTTGTAAAAACCTGTAGATAGGGTTTATCAACTGCAGATTTCAGCAGTACCTTAAATGCAGCATATTCTGATCTAATATTTTCCTGCTATTCTTCTGTGAAAAAATTAAAGAATGCTGCTAAATTAGCCACTTCATTAGTCCCAAACTCTGCAAGTTGTTCTCTAGGTAGATCAAACTGTTTAAAATCCAGACATGTGAACCATTTCAGAGGCACCTCTGAAAAATTTTGAAATCTTGCATCAATGTAACCTATTGCTGCATCTACTAAAGTATGCAGTTGTGTATCTGTCCCAAAATTTATTTCAGGACAGTTGCCTCTAAATGTTAAGAGAACAGTCTTTTCAACTCCCTTCTTTGAAATTACAACATGCATGCATTTGTCCTGAGGTTTGTAATGATCCAGGAAAATTGTCATGTATTTCCCTGGTTTAGAGTTCAGTTCCGTTAGCTGGAGGAGGCAGGTCTCTATGAGATGTGGTACTTCAAGAATTATTAAGTCACCTCTCTGAAACTGCAGTGACATATTTTTAGGTATGGGCAAAAAATCTTGCAGGATATAAAGAGATTTGACAAAGTGTACAGACTGTACCTCTCTTAACAACACCTTTGCTTTTGACCCATCAGCACCAGCTGCACTTTGTTCCAAGTGCTGAGCAACTGTAGGTAGGTTCACCTGAACTGCTTGTATTGAACGTGATCTGCTGGCCAGCCAGCTCACCTGTTTCATTGCACTAAAGTGTGCCAGATCAGTATCTATCACATGTGCAATTTCTTGTAGCTCTCTAATTTTTTGGGGACTATAATGGTAGAATTTGAATATGCCCTTTAGAGTTTTTTCAAGCTTTGATATGAAGGGGTTTGTTCTGATCATATCAAGAACTGCCAGCTCCAACTTATGTGCTACATAGTGCATGGCAATCATGTGAGGACAGTGTTCCCTTAACTTTGAGATGGTTCCACCACTGTCACCCAGCATTACACTTGCCCCATCAAAATTGGCAGAAATCAGAAGTGGCCCCAGATTGCTCACTTTCGATAAGTCAGTGATAGGAAGATGTAGTGAATCTAATGCAGTTCTTATTGCATTAAAGACACCCTCTGCATGTGAGGCTTCCAAGGGTAAAGCCTGGATCAAGTATGTACATATATATTTTGTGTTAGGATTTAACAAAACGCGGGAAGACATTTTCCCATTCAATTACAGCAGCATCGGTGCTGCCGTCAGCAAGAACTGTAACATATTTAGCATTTTTAAGAGTCTGCATCTGGGTCTTGGATAGAACAGCAGATATAGCTTTGCAAAAGTCCCTGGCTCACTTATCATTTGTATAATTCATACCAAACTGAATCCCATTTTTCTCTTGCAATTCACATAGCCAATACATGTCAGAAAATGGGCGCAGATGTTTGCAATGGAGTATGCCGTGTTAAACAGGCATCTCATTTTCACCTTTGTGACCTCTTCCAGCTGTGCAAAGGCTTGATAAAGTGGTGACTCACGAATATCACACTGAACTACATGCTGGCCACTTTCCAGAATATGTTGGTCCTGGCACAGTACATGCGGATTGGATTTTTCGTGTGCACATAGTGACTCAATTCTAAAATTGTTACAGCCTGTGGCAAACACATATTTTTTTTGATAAGGCTGGTGTTGCAATACTGGGGAAACTTTTTGCACACTGTATAGTACATCAATTATTTTTTTTTCAGGTATCTCAACCATTTGTAAATGATCAACCAATGAGGCTGAAACAGCCTGGCCCTCTTTTCTTGGTCATATTTTTTGTCTTTACTTCTTTTCTCATGCATCACCTCATCAGGCACTAAACTGTGTTTCTTTGGCAGTGATATAGGGGCTACAGGCTCAGCTAAGGCCTCACTGCTTAAATCAGCTGTTCTATCAAGTATCACAGATGCAGAAGATCCACTTGCTGCAGACTCTTTATTACTTTCATCTGATTCTGCGAAAGAAGTAGTTTGTGTATTAGAAGAACTTGAGGCTGGCCCGCCGGCGCAGCGGTTGGATTTCTGCTTGTGATGCCAATGACCCAGGTTTGGGAACGAAGCTCATGACGCTGGAGGGCCAGCTGGGGGGGAGACAGCTTGAGCGTCCCACAACTGCTCGTTGTCTTCAGGGAGGGAGGAGGACTGTGACCCGGTGTTGGACGACCGCTGGTGGAGACCAGGGGTAGGGCAACATGTCAGGTCATTTCTGGGAGGTGTGTGGCAGATGTCGGCTCTTGCCTTGATGTCTGGACATCATGCACCACATGGAAATCAGGAAAATCACTCACTGGCTGCCAGATGATGGCTGTCTGTTCCCTGAGTGCCTCCAGTGCCTTCCCAGGGCCTCCTGTTCCTCTGCAGCATCCCGGGCCCTAGAAGTATGTGCTGGGGTCATTCCCCTCCCCGGTGCCTTCCCCCTCAAAGGAGGGGGACCAGCCCGGCAAAGAGATACGCCGAGATATCCCGGGATCAGCTGTGATACGAGGTCCAGAGGAGGGCTGGCTAAGGACAGTGGGGCGAGGGGAGGACATGTAGGGGCCTGAAGGAGTGGGGACCAGTGAGCACGGGGTGGGGAAAAAAAAAGAAGAACTTGAGGATGGTGCCACTTCTGCTGCTGTTGCTGTTGTTACTGACCAGAGGGATAATAATGTTTGTTGCTGCTTACTTTTCTGCATATTGAATGTCTTATGTCTGGCTCGGCTCTCCTAGTCTGCTTTAGTGATTTGCTTACTTTTTTTGTGATGATGCATGATGATTATAATAAAATGTTATTATATTAAAGTTACTGTGCACTGTGTCTTTTTTCCACTGGTGGTAGACAGACAATTGGAGCCAGGGAGAGTACTGAGACAGACAGATGTCAGAGCACTAAAGTCTTACAGGCTGTGGCATAACTAAGCAGCATAAACATAGATGGGGAGTATCATCAGTCAGTTAGGAAGGCCATGGGGAAGAATGGTAGGGAATAGCAACAGCACAGCAGTATTAGGAAGGACCAGGACAATGTAGTGCGTTGCTTTGATGCTTGGTGCTTATGCTTCACTGCTTACTTTTTTCTTTTGGTTACTGTGTTTCACACTGAAACTGCACTTTGCCCAGTGCTAGCCAGTCACACACTCCCTGACCCCAGCCGGACCCTCCCTGTCCCTGTGTCCCAGTGTCCCAGTCTCACCACAGTGAGTGACTCCCTGCTAACCACCTGACACACTCGATACTCACACCACTCACAGACACTTGACTTCTGTAGACTAGTAGACACTTTATTTTATTTTATTTTCCTCCTCTTTACTGCTTTACTGTTAAGAGGGTCAGTTGAGTTCTGGTTTTTAGTTCACACTTTGCCTTTACAGTACACACAGTACAATAGTTTAGCTGGCTACAGTTAGGTTCTGTAAAAGTCCTTTTTTTGTTTAAAAGCTTCTTTTATGTCTCACAACAAACTTAGACAGCCAGCCAGCCACAGGACACTGGATGAGTGGGTGGACAAGTCACACACCTACTTGAAGCTTCACTCCTTTCTTTTCTCCTCCTTCCTCTACTACTCCCAGCAGCCAACCCCACACTCGAGACAGCTGCTAGGCTTTTTGTTTGGTTTCTTTACAATCTTTTTTTCGCTTTTGTTTCTTTTTTTGTGTCTGCCACAGGAGTGGACTGGACAGATAGGGCAGACAACAAATTAATCAACCCTTTTTCACTCCTTTTTCCACACTCCCAACAACATCACACAGCTCCTCTGACCTCTCATGTAATATGTTTTACTAGTAGCTAGCTACACAGCCTACAGTAGTACTGTAGTCCTCTATTGGTCTGAGGCCAGGTCTTGTAGTACTATTGTAGCTAGGTATATAGCATACTAGACTAATAAGTTATTTTGTTGCTCAATGCAATAAACCATATACTTTCTTCTCTGCCTTTTTTATTTTGCTCAATTCAGTTTACTTTACTATCCATTTTTTTTTCCAGTGGCCAAAAAAAGCCCAATCCTCTGACTTCTCCCTCCTCCCCCCCCTGTCAGTACTGGTGGTGTTGCTCAGAGATTAGTCTGTCTGATCAGGTCTTGACTGCTGCTGAATACTGGTAGTTGAAAGTTCTTATTTTTTTTCCCTCAAGCAGGCAGTAGGCTACTAGCCAGCCAAGCGGCACAATGCACCAAATGCAGTTTGCCTTTATTTTTATTTTGCTCACTTCTTTCTTCCTTCATTATTTTGAGGCAGTGGTCTCAGAACCAAACCCCAACCCACTCTCCTTCTCCTCCTAGTCAGCAAGTAGTTTGCACACAGTAGTACTAGTCACTCTTCAGCTAGTTTTCTTTTTTTCTTAATTTTCAACTTTTTTTACCCATTATTCTGTTGCTATTTCTGCAGATTCAGAATTATCGATTTCCCTTTTCCTCACCCTCACAAGGCTCACACATTTAGGTCTTCTGCCTGCAGTACAAACAATCCCATTCCGGGCAAAAAACATTTGCACGGGATTAGCGCGGGTCTACTATATTCAAAAGCCAAATAGCGTGGGCAAACCACGTTAGTGCCGGGCAAACCATAATTATATGCAAGGGGCAAAGCGAACATGAATACAGGTGCAATGAGATATTTAGCAACTAGCGCCATGCTAAGGTGTTTAGCGTGACTTAGCGCGACCCATAGCACGGTACAAATTACTGTCCAGGAAAAGCTGGCCTTAACCCTGGGCAAACAGCTTTGTGTGACATTGTTGCTTTGCGCGGTGTTAGCGTGGCATTAGCGTGGCTTGCACAACCCTAACATATGAGTATGACACTTAGAAATTGCCAGACGTGGAGGACATATGCTGCTCATTGATGGCACCACCATGATGCCAACAGCTGCCACAGATCCCAGTCATGCACAGACAGTAAGGGGTGATCAGGCCCACAGGGGACAGCATGGTAGTGTGGCCATACAACGCACACCTGCAGACCATATGGCTGTGGTGCCCAACAGATGCCAGCACACACTGGCAGCACTGTGGGCATGGTTGCCATTGACGGGAGGGTGTGTGGGTGGTCAGACCTCATCACAGCCCAGGTGTGTCTACCAGACTGGGACACAGCATGCAGTGCACATGGGCCAGTAGTGGGAATACCCCACTGCCTGTGTGCCTGTCAGTCCTACGTGCCCCCCCCAGCCACATACAGCACAACTGTACAGATGCCACAGCACACACAACTGGCCACGTATATGTCACTCTGTGCATCTCATGCCACAGGTGCAGCATCTGTGGATCACACAACAGCATAGCAGTAATGTCCACTGTCAGGAAACACCTGCAAGTTGGGCCTGTCACTGTGTACCATAGGCAATGCTGTGACCCTCAAACTACTGGCCCCCTTGCTACTGTAGTGTCTGCTGTACACTGTAGCATGCCCTACAGTGTGACAGTTGCATGCAGCACCACCACCACCTGTGCCTATGCTGTGTTGTCCCCTGGGGTACAATATGCTATGCTATGCTGTACTGTTTACATGTAGCCTGCAGCTATCATTGTGCACTGCCAGACAGACCTACAGGTGAAGCTGCAGTCAGCCCTGGCCAGCCCCTGTACTTCCAGACTGACCTACAGGTGGCTCTGTGGCACCCTGCAGTAATGCTGGGCAAACTGCATGCAAATCAGGGCATAATGGGATGCTAATCTGGGTGTTTGCCTAGAAACTACCTAAGTAGGCTCATTTGCATGTCACTTTTGAATATGGCAATGTTTAGTGCCGGGCAAATGTGTTTGTACCGGGCAAACAGCTTAGCTCCGCACTAATCCCGTGCAAATGCGTTAGCTCCGCGCAAATGGTTCGGGGATTATTATACTGTTTTGCACACTGTACTTTCCCATAGGCTGCTCCCTGCAGCTGTACTGGGTCCACGCATTTGCTGGAACACACATTGGCCACATAAGTCACCTCTAGTTACTTTCACATCACTGTGCTCTGTGTTGCTGTTGTGGTCTGCACTTCCTGGTTGCTATATTCAGAGCTGTCTTATTCCAGGGCTAAGTTTGCTTTGCACTCCAAGCCCAGTTTGCCCAGCCTCATTCCCATGCTATATTCAGAAGCTGTTTGTCCCGGGCTATTCCTTTTGAATATAGCTTGCTTTGTGCTCTGGGCTAAGTTTGCCTGCTAGGCAATGCTAATTTAGCCATGGGGCAAAGCTTTAAATATCCGGCCCATAATATCTTATTGGATCAAACTGTAGTCTAAAGCAAAGTATTCATTATTGTCTGGTTCCTTAAGGGGAAAAAAACATCTCACTCTCATATAAGCAGGGTGGCTGGCTTAGCTCAGTATACAATGTATTAAAAACTTTTGATCTTTACTATTTAAAATTTTGGAATGATCAAAAACTGATGATCTCTATGTTGTATATCAAATACATAAAAAATAATTCAAAATATTGCCAGGAAAGATGATCTAAACAAGATAAAGCATCTGAAGGTCTCCAGCTGGTTGGTAAAGAACACCGTGGAACACTCACTAAAATATTTCTTAGTGGCTGTGCAAGTGCAGTACCCCAATATAGAGACATACTTGCACAGTATAGATTAGAAGTATTTCCAAGTAACATGCTGATGGCAAGATATGGTAGGACCTTAAATCAGTCAACACTATGTTTTTGCACCTTAAATGAAGATGAGGATCTGGAACATGTTATATTTAGATGCCCCTAGAACAATAAAGTTAGAGAGAAGCATATAAATGAGTTAATTGGCTCATCCCACATGCCATCCAGGTTTCTATTAGATCTCTTTTTCAACTCAAAAAATGTTAATATCTTAAATAAACATGCACTTTACAGTATCTTCCTGAAATCACGACAGTAAGAAAAAGATTCATAACAAATTATAATGCCGCTATAAGTGGACAGTAGAAAGGGTAATTTGGATGGAGCAATGCAGTAAGAGGAATATCATTGAAGGGTATCTATTTGTTTCATTATGCTGTTAACATTGGGTTCCTCCTAAAGTTAAATTCACACTTAAAACAAAACTTTATAGGTAAAGGTTTCACGTCTCTCCCAGGTAAGAAGAAAAATGTGTGCTTTTAACACTTGCTGTGCAATTTGATTAAATGTTGACCTAACGTATTGACAAGAGTATTTATCGCCATAAGGAACTGGTATGTGCAGTATGAATTTGTGAAAACATGAGGTGGCCTTTGTGCATATGGTATTTGTGTACTGTTTTTATGTTGCTTTATTGTATGTTTGTAATAGCTTTTAGCTGATCAATTAATTTACTACTACTGCAATTTTAATATGTATTCTCTAATCTGTTCAGGTGAGATATCCCTAGAATGAAATTTATTTATTTATTTGATATATCGGTTTACAACCTGTGAGCCAGAGGCTCATTTGCAAAGGTACCTCGTCACATGTAAGGCAGATGGAAACACAGAGTAGGTATAACAACAATTACATTAAACATGAGATACATGGTATAACAGTGGTTACATTAAGCATGTGTTACAGACATTTGTCACAGACAATATTTACAAGATTTGGAAGTAGGTATTTAGGGAGAGATTGTAAATGTCCATTCTGTAAATTAGGTAACAAAACTAAGGGCAGTGTTATCCTAAAGTTATCCAAATTACTGAAGAATTTATTAAAGATCTGGGAGACCTGTGCTGGATCACTTACAATTTAATCACCAAATTCAAGGGTAATGGATGCATCTTTTTGTTCTCTCCCTAAGAGACTATTTAGGGCCTGCCATGTTTTTTTAGGGTTTACTGCAAATTTTCTCTGCTGGGACAAACAGAACTGCTTTTTTGCTTTCCTAATTTCGGCTTTATATTTGTTTCTTAACATTTTATAATTTTGCAGAGAACTAACATCCCTAGAATTTTATATTTTCTACAAACATTATCCCTAATTTCATAAGTTTCAGAAGATCCCGATTAATCAATTTATATGTGTGGGCTTTGACCCTCATCTTCTTTTTAGGTGCCAGACTATCTATAATCGAAAAGTAGTAGTTAGAAAAGGACTTCAATAATGAATCAGTATCATTGATTGATTCCAGCTGTGACCAATCCACATTTTTACAAGCCTCATTAATAATCTTTGAATCAAGATGCTTAAAATTTCGAAACTCAATAATCCTTGGAAGGCCTCCCATGGACCTGGCAGACCACTTACAAAAAATAGGGCAATGATCACAGATAGCATCCGGTATAAAAGCAGATGTAATCATTTTATTATTAAAGGGGACAACTATCCAATCAAGGATAGTTCCCTTACCAGATTTATAGTTGGGCCTGCTGATATCAGTAATCATCTGTTGCAAGTCATGGCCCATGAGAAGCTCCCAAAGGTCACCATTCAAGTCAGAGGCCCAATCATTATTAAAATCACCCGTAAAGATCCATTCTCTGTTTAAAGAAAAATTTATTTGACCTCCACCACTAAATTCCAGTCAAGTTTGAAACATCCAGGGGGTATGTACAGAGAACTAACAGTGAGATGTTTATTATACCCTAAAAGGATATCCACTGTAGTCAAATCATATCCAGAATTACCGTCTGTATGATCCAAAGGTGTAACTTTTAGATTGCTTTTGACATACTGTAGATTACGGTCCCTCCAGCCCTACTCTTACCCACCCTATCTTGCCTAAAGTGATTACAACCAGATAATGAAATCTCTGGCTCAAAAATGTTACTGTAACCCCTAGGTGACACTATCCCAAGGGATACTACCCCTGCCTGTGTGACTAGGTGCAGGTTGAGGGGTCTAAGTTCGGTGAATGGGTGCCTCCACCTAGAGGGTTGGTTTAAGGTTAGCATAGCTGCTATGGGTATAGCCCTCTGGGACACTAATACCCCCCAACCCCTCTAGTGGCTTACATAGGTCAGCAGATAAACAATCACATATGACATAGGAATACAATATTGAACCCACACTTGGTACACTTACCACCAGGGCTGGATCAGTTGCAATGGCCCTGGAGACCCCTGTGAAACAAGACCTGCAATAGAACAGCTCAATGGCAATATAGTATCCCCTCCACAAATGTACACACTAGCCAAGCTAAATGCAGAAAGAATAGAATCTGATTTATTCAGGGGACGTGAACAAGGGTGGGGCAGCAATCTAGCATTTGATTTCAGATCTGATTTAGTCAGGTTAAGCATGCATGCATGCACTAAGAGTCCTTCTGGCACAGTCACACACACACTCCAGGTACCCGGGTATTATTCAAGATAGCCTGAAGCGTTGCCCAGGATAGGACAGTGTTTCAGCTGTTGTTGGGGCCCTTAGGAAAGAAAACAAGCAACATGCACTTCAACCCAAATTTGTATTCTGGAGCCGGATGGCTCAGTCTGTTGTCATCAACCCAAACAATAAAATCAGTTGACACACAATGATTGCAACTTTGTTGCAGGGAGCTACCCTGTTGGTTACTCATGCTACCCAGACCAGGAGGCAGGACTGACGAGATGAAGACCTCAGGATGTTGTTCTGGCTGTCCAGAGGAAGCAGGCCCACATGACGCACCGTGGTGGTCGATCCTGTTTGGTGGTGTTGAGCAAGGAGCCGAATCTCCTGGCGGGTCTTTCATCACAAGAGTCTCTGTGGTGGGAGCAGCAGTCTAGGTCAAGATGATGAGACCTAGGTCTGGTGGAAAGTTTGGATTTAAGTCCGTAACAATGCTGAAGCAACTTCCAGCTAGCATAACCCTTGAATGCGCATAACCAATCGCGACCCACACGACACATCCAGCACATTTATAAGTAAACAAATATTCAGGCACAGCACGGATGAAGTTCATTTGCAATATTACAGGATCGTTGCACAAACTTTTCATTCTGCGACTCTATTCTTTACCTGACAGGCCGATCACTTCTGGAACAAGTCTTCGGTCCACACTCAGGCGAAGTTCACTCTCTCTCTCTCTCTTTCTGTCGGTCTCTATTCAGAATTCAGGTCTCAAGAACAGATTCGGATATAGTCCGATTCAATCTGCAGGCTTCTTCACATTGGAAGATGGTAACAGGCAGGCCAGACGCAGCCTTCCCACTGAATCCATGCGCTACCACGTGGGTTCAACTGCTCGAATCACTTGAGCTGTTCACTCTCCAAACTCCAGCTCTCGACTGAGACTCTGCTGCAGGAAGCTCCGGGATTTCCCAGGGATCCAAAAAGTTCAGTTGGTTGATACATTTGTCTGTCACAGAAAGGGCTCCCTCTCCAGGTCCATTTAGGTGCCAAACAGTAAAAACTACAATTTCTACAGAAATGTACTCCCACAAGACTTCTGGGGACAGTCTCCATTTTAGAGTCCCCAAAGGTACCGATTGGTCCAAACTGGCAGTCCAGAACCAAAATGGTGGCTCTTAGCAGAAAAGTTCATGCTGCAAAGGAAGGCAGGTTAGACCAACTACTATATTATTATTAAAGCAGATAATAAGCAAACAATCACAGATCCTACAAGTGCTCCCTCTGCACACATAGCCATGACAAAATGGAGCAGAAATACCACAGCCCAGGTGGGACTCTAGTCTGAAACCACTTGGCCCCCACCCAGATTAATTATGTCCTGCGAAACAGATATCTCTTAAAGAGACAGGCATGGAGGCTAACAGGGCACTCTCATGCAGGCATATTTAAACTGTTTAGACAAAGAATACCAGCCTGGTAGTGGGCATTAGGCAAGCCCTGGAAGACATTTTAGGAACCCCCATTTGCAGGGGAATTACATTACTGTTCAATCAAGTCTCAGAAATGACTATTACATCAAAATTATGCTGCTTAACCCATACAGTGAAGGAGTCTCACTTAGCTAAAATACCTTGAATATTTAACTGAACAATTTTCAAGACAGATGTATTCTGAAAACCACTCAAATTGAGAGGTTGGGGGGGGGAATGAATCTGAACAATCCAGGGTCTGAGGGCCTGGACGGGGATGCACAGATCCAGAAATCAAAAGCAACAAAACAAGCAATCTATGTAACATGACCATATGCAAATATTTTATCTCCTTTTTAGATAAGATCCTAGAAGCAGTGAAACACAGACGGGATTCTAAATGGAAAATAAAATGACTCCATGAATCCCTTCTCCTATCAACTACACAAATCTCAGTCATCTACAAAATCACCCCTAGAAAAAGAGACCACTCCCTTCATCGAATCCATTACCCATGACTGTGTAAAATTTTCCACACAAATGGAAAGTGGGTAAAACGAAGAATCTTCCACCCATGTTGACTCAACTAGTTTAGATGCTAGATTACAAGAAACAAAATAAATTATTAAAATAAACAACATCCTACAGCTTAAAAAAATACTAATATTAAACCAAAACTAACTTAACTATTGAATAAACACTAAATAAAAAAACTGCTAAAAAAACACCCTTTAAATGTGCCTAAAAATGACTATCAAAATTACCTAAAAAGAGAGGGGGAAGGGACTAAGCAAACCACCTGCAATATTCGACCCCAAAATCTTTACTGCTCGTGTCACTCAATAGCTCACGCTAGCGCTCATGCTTGTGAGTGGCTCAGGCTTTTCAATGACTGTTTCCCACCCCTCAAGGCCATTTCCAGTTGCCGGCTCTGCTGAGCCCTCACACACTGGTCCAATCACGGCTCAAGGATTGTCCTTGGCCCTCAGAAACAGTTCATCCTCTGGTTCAGCAGGAGGGAAAGCAGTTTGTGAAGGGAGGCACTTTTCACTTCAGCTGCTGGCTTTCTTCTGATGGTTGGCAGGACAAGCTGTAGTACATGCTGCACTCAGGTAGGCTCTAAGATGATATGAGCAGCACAGGCTTTTAAATGACTAGCCTCATTCCCTCGAGGCCATTCACAGTTGCCGGCTCGGCCAAGCCCCCACACATCAGTCCAATCACGGCTCGAGTAGTGTCCTTTGCCCTGAAAAACAGTTCATTCTCTAGTTCGGCAGGAGGGAAAGCAGTATGTGTAGGGAGGAACTTTTCACTTCAGTGGCTGGTGTTGTTCCAATTGCTGGTAGGACAAGCTGTAGTAACTGCTGCACTCAGGTAGGGAAGGGGGAGGAGTCGGGTGGTGGGACATTGCCGGCAGGGGTGGGGGGTGCACTAGACTATCAGGGACTGCAGTTTTAATTCACGGACTGGAGATTGGGGACAAGGAAACAAGACCACCTGGGAGAAATTTTTGGTTTTTTGTTTTTTTTACTGAATGGCATGGGAGCAGGATGGAGGTTACACTGGGCACCAGGGCATGATGTCCTGGACTGGTCAGGTGGGTGATCAGGTGGGGGGCAGAACTGCTAGCCACCAGGGATTCTGGGGATTTTTTAAATATGGGGTGGGTGATTGGGTGGGGAAGGGAGTGCTGGTCACCAGATAATTCATTTATAATATGCCTTGTGGCAATTGGCGACCAGTGGGGGGAGGGGCACTAGTAGACACCTTAGTGTCACTAGTGCCCCTCTAGGCAGAAAACCTAACCCTGGGTCCCTACAGCAACCTCACTCTAAATTAATTAAATCCAATGGCCTCAAGATAGCTTTCCTCAACATCTGCAGTCTACTACCAAAGCTAGACCATCAGTAAGTCTGTCTGCAGCTGCACAAACCAGACGTCCTAGCAATTGTTGATACCTGGCTGTCCCCCAAATCTCCCGGCACAGCCATTGCCCTACAAGGATATACCCTTTTCAGAGTTGATTGGGTTGGTAAGAAATTGGGCGGATGTGCTGTTTACCTTTTAGAAACACTACAGGGCCCTGCATTCCCAACTTCGTCTGCAGATATTTGTGCCCAGGCACTGGTAGTTAAGATAACTCTTGGACACAATAGGAAATCTCTCATCGTCCTGTCAATTTACATCCCACCAAGGAACACAGCAACTGGCCTTGACGCAGTTCTGGACTACATCACCAACCTGCCTAACCACTCTAAGGTCATTCCACTAGGCAATTTTAACATCAATTGCCTTGCCCCAGATGCTGACCCCTTTAAAGATGCTGTTGCTGCCTATTGACCTCTCAGAAATGGTCCAAACCCCAACTAGGATCAACTATAGAACTGGAACTTGCACTCTTATCAACCTCATTCTCATCAACCACCCTGACAGGATTTTGGACACCGTGGTATTACCTGACTCCCTCAGTGACTACTCCCCAATCTCATGTCGATCATCAGTTAAACTTCCCAAATGCCCCGTCAAGCCATCCTACCAGCGCACGCTAAGATGTGGGCAATTTGCGCAATTTCATTAGTACCTCCTCCTGTATGACTTGTCACAAATTGACAGCCACAAGTACTGACCGAGCACCAGTGACACTGGTTTACTGGGATTGAGAAAGGGTAAATTTCATTTTGCACATTGTAAAAAACAGTATTGTCACCGGTGTCTGCTAAGCCAAAATCTGGGTTTACCGGTGTTTGGTTTTGTGTACTTAACAATTTTTAACTCTGCTAACATGCAGTTTAGCAATTTTGACCTCCACTATTGCACATCCTTCCATCCTTGTACCAATTTAAAGTTATTTTAGGTACAAGATGTGATGACAGCAGCGGCACTACAGCCCCCAACCCTAAGGTGTGATAGAAGCAGCACTATGGACCCCATCCCTCAGGTGTGATGGGAGTACCAACAGCACTATGGCCCCAATCTCTCTGTTGTGATGGCAGCAGTAACAGAACTATGGCCCCCTTCCTTAGGTGTGACAGAAGCAGCAGCACTGCAGCCCCCATCCCTTAAAGTGGTAGCCACAGACACTGCCAGCTTTTTCCCAAAATTTCTGTGATATTTCCAGAAATATCTGATGCTTTTTGCATTTGAACAGTAGGGGCAGCTGAAAGAAACTCTTCAGAAATTTCACAAAATATTTGGAAATAGCTGGCATTGTCTGTGGCTACCACTGTAGGTGTGATGGCAGCAGTACTATGTTCCTCATTCCTCAGGTGTGATGGCAGTATCAGCACTATGGCCCCCATCCCTCAGGTGTGATGGCAGCAGTACTGCATTCACCATCCCACAGGTGTGATGGCGGTATCAGAACTATGGGCCCCATCCCTCAGGTGGAACAGCAGCAGTACTACATTCCCCATCCACCACTGGTGATGGCAGAAGCACTATGGCCCTCGCCCCTCAGGTGTGCTGGCAGTAGCAACAATGCAGTCCATATCCCTCAGGGGTGATGGCAGTAGTGACAGCACTATGATCCACTTTCTTCAACACCCACACCTCACATTCACAAGCTACAAATTACTTGGTCTCTTTGCTTGTTAGAACTCAGATGTGAATTAATCTGAACTGCCACCACTAAGGTGGACAACCTTTATTTTTTCCTATCTATCGTTTAACTGCCTGAATTGGTTTTCTGCCTGTGACACTGCTGACCAGGGTTTGGGAACAGACTTGGGTGTTGGAGGGCTAGCTGGGGGGTGAAGGCTTGCGTGTCCATTGACCACTCATCTTCTCCTGGGTTCCTTGCTCAGCATTTGCTGGTCCCTGGTGGAGGCCAGAGGCATGGCAACACATTGGCCCTCACTGTGGGAGGAAGCATGACAGACGTTGGCTTGTGCCTTGACATCAAGTGGCCTGTCATGCTCCGAAGAAAATCGGAAAACAGCTGCTGGTCCCTCCATAAGCCCGAAGCCCCAGACTCATGTGTCTGTTCTGACCCTTGCCATGCCCAGGATACACAGGAAGCTCTTTGGGGTTATTCTCCTCCCCTGGTAGCCACCCACAGGGGTAGGGGCCCACCCAATGAAGGGTTACTTTGGGTTACCTGGTAGCACGGCAATAAGGGGCAGTGGATGGTGGTTGGGACTCAGCAGTGGCCGTAGGGGGCCTTGGCAGGCCTGAAGGAGTGAATGGCCAGGGGGTAGGAGGAGCAAAAAAAAAAAAAATGCCAGAATTTGCTTCTTTGAAATAAAGTGTCTTCACCTAAAAATCCACAAGTGATTAGTGGAGGACCTTCAAATGGAAAATCATGCATCTCCCAAACATATGGATGTTTTTTTTTACTTGGTCTCCATGAAAAAGGTGTCTCAGTTTTCATGTCTGAGCTCATAGAAAACATAGAAACATAGACTTTGATGGCAGATAAGGACCGCTTGGCCAACCTAGTCTGCCCATTTCCCTATCTACAGGATAGACCGCAGATCCTAGTTAACCAACAGCCTATTTCTTCCTACCCCACTCAAGAACTGCCTTATGTCTGTCCCATGCATTCTTGAATTCTCCCACAGTTTTAGACCCCACAACCTCCTCAGAAAGGCTGTTCCACACAACCACTACCCTCTCTGTGAAAAAATACTTCCTCACATTGCCCCGGAACCGCTCCCCCATCTTTAAATTGTGTCCCCTTGTTCTTGCATGTGTCTTTTTCTGAAAGATGCTACCCTCTTGGACTTTGTTGATTCCACTGAGATACTTAAAAGTTTCTATCATGTCCCCCCTCTCCTTTCTTTCCTCAAGGGTATACATATTAAGCTCCTTTAGTCTCTTTTAAGTACGGCTTCTCTTGCAGACCCTGCCATTTAGTTGCCCTCCTCTGGACTGCCTCTATACTGTCTATGTCCTTGCGAGATGGGGTCTCCAGAACTGGATGCAGTACTCCAGATGGGGTCTCACCAACTGTCTGTACAGAGGATAACAACTTCCTGTTTTCTGCTGGTGATGCCTCTCCCTCGCATCCCAGTATCCCCCAGCCCTCCCTACTGCTTTCTCACATTGCTTGCTAACCTTAAGGTCATCTGATATGATTACCCCAGGTCCCTTCCATTTTGTTGTTTTTACTACCCCCAATTGTGTAATCTTCTCCTGGGTTCTTGTTTCCCAGGTGCATTATTTGCACTTCTTTGCACTGAATCCTAGCTGCCATACTTCTGACCATTCCTCCAACCTTGCCAAGTCCTTCTCATCCTTTCCACACCTCCTTGTGTATCAACCCTGTTGCAGATCTTTGTGTCATCTGCAAAGAGGCATACTTTTCCTTCCAGTCCCTCTGCAATGTCACTTATAAAGACAGTAAAAGGACTGGACCCAGTACTGAACCCTACGTACCCACTAGTAACCCCTCTTTCTTCAGAGTGGACTCCATTTACAATTACCTTCTGTGTCCTGTTGTCTAGCCAATGTTTTGCAGGCTACCACCCTGGGACCCACTCCCAGGCTGATTAATTTGACTATTAATGTTTTGTGTGGGACTGTGTCAAATGCCTTGCTAAAGTCTAGGTAGGCCATGTCCACAGCCCCTCCCTGGTCTACTACTTTGGTCACCCAGTCAAAGAAATCGATTAGATTTGTCTGACAGATGTGAATTGAACACCACTCTGCCCACCAGCATCATACAGCCCCTGGGGTCTTACCTTCTGTGTGTCATTGAAAGTGCTTGCAAAATCCACTGGCCAAGCAAAAGTGCACTTAAACACTTAACATTTCCTTTTTGTTGAAGCAGTCTATCAGAAAACGTTTTGTTGTCACAGAGATGGAAACAGCAGGTGGGAGAAAAGGTACAAATGATCCCATTCACCTAAACGGGGTGCTAATTGTGAATTCTTTCTGTAAGTGGCAAGGCAGTTTCTTCCTTGTAAACATACTTTCATTCAGGCTAGTTTTCATTCAAACAACTGAGGATTTTGGATGGCCCAGCTGATTTCTAAACTTGATTAAGCTAGTTGGTAACAGTGATCCTGCATTTAGCAATCTACAACCTAGATGCTCACATGCAAAGAATACAATAAAAACCTGACTAAAGTCTAAAAACAAGCTTATAAAACACATTAAATGTATCTTGACATTTATCTTTATGCAAAATCATTGCAGCCTGAGTAAAACTCAAGTAAATTACAGGGTACTCTGACTATTGTACAATGTAGTAAACATGTATTGGTATTTTTTTTTATATTATTTGTAAACCAGGTAAGGTCCACTAGGCAGAACTGCCTGTTTTCAGGGGTGACCCAGAGCACTGGGAAGGTTAAGTGACTTGTTCGGAGTCACACAGCATGCAAGTGAAGGTTGTGAGAATCAAACCCAAGTCTGCTGGATGTACTCAGTTTAAATAAGGTTTGTTACTTGAACCACTAGGCTATACTACCAACAACAATAACACCCATACATAATGTTTTAATATATGATTTCAATAATAGTCACAGTACCTGCAGTGCAAATTATGAATATTAAACACTTGACAGCTTTTACTAAAACTTAATTATTTGTCACTCCATCTACTTATTTTTTCTTACACAAAAGTGGGTGAATAGTTGACAGAGTACTGTAAATAGCTTTTGATCAGGCTTCATTGTTCTACATCCAGAAACAGATAAAATGTGTTTATTCTGGATTTATTTACTATTGATTTGCTGTGGCTCACTAAATAGAGTCTATTTAGCTCTGTATGAGGCAGATGTTTTTGTGTTTTGGAAGAGAGGCAACACGTCTCATCTATTTAGGATTCATGTTAGGAACATACGTTTCTCTTCATATTTAAAACATATTCAAGTGTCAGTATATTCATGTAGTAGTTTATGCTGACTAATATACGCTGTAGAAAACAGCAAAGGAGTTATCGTGAAGCACTCAGGGTCTATAGTAGAACTCCCACAATTTCCCAGCAAGTTTTGCAAAAAATCTCTGCAATTTCAGGTTACTTTTCCCAAAATTTTCCAGTAGCCCTGCCCATGTGTGCTAATATTTTTTTTTTGTATCATCCAGAGTAATATAAACACTAAAAGATGTTTAGGCACATACTAAATGAAAACTGTGGTTTCAGGAAGGAAAGCAGTCCTCAGCTGATGGAGAGGTTGATGGGAAGCATCGGTGGTTAAACTGAATGGCTGGTTACAACAAAGCAGTGTGGGTGATTTCCTTACTGACTCTATACGCAGCAAAGTAGAAAGAATGCGAAGCACAGCAGCATTCATTTTAAGATGCTGAAATCTGGGCTGGCCTGCTGGCACTGCGATAGCACTACTGCTTGCAATGCCAGTGACCCAGGATGAGAAGCGAACTCGGATTGCTGGAGTCTGGCCAGGAGAGGAGGATCGAGCACCTGGGGGGCTGCTGTCCTCCTCTGGGGAGGGTGGGGTGCAGGTCACACTGCTTTAATACCACTTGGGTAACCACAGGTGGTGGTGCAATAGGGCTGCAGAGCAATCAGAGGGGAGGACACTGGTCGGGATCTGGAGCAATGGCATGTCTCTATGTGCCCTACCTCCTTGGATCCCCTTGAGTGCCGGTGTCCTCAGGGACAGAGATCAGAAAACCAGGAACAATCACCCCACATCGGCCCTGGTAGAAGGGACCCAGCTGCCCCTGACTTCATAACCAGGCTCCACAAGGGATCCACTGGGCTGCCCGACACACACTATGGGACTGTGGAGGGGTGACCTGGGGTCCCTTCCCTTCCCATCTGGGAGGGGTACAACCCAGGCAGGATGGGGGCAGGCCCACAAGAGATCTCAAGTATTACCTGGGGTGAAGCTAGGGGATACCCAGCCTAGGGATCTCTGAAAAGTGGAGATGGATGCTGTGAGAAGGGGGCATAGAAAGAGAAAATAAAAAAAGTTAAAAAGATACTGAGGCCGACCCGTTGCTTTGTGGTTGGATTTCCGCATGCGGCGCCGGCGACCGGGTTGGGAATGGACCAGTGTTGCTGGAGGGCGGCTGGGGAGAAGGATGGAGCATCCTGGGGACTGCTCTCCTTCTCCGGGAGGTGGGAGGAAGTGTCAGAGCTTGTTGTTGACCCCTGGCGGAGGCCAGAGTCCACTCGCTGGCACTCAGCAATACATTGGAGGTGGGGCAGATGCTGGCATCATTGCCGACCCGCCTTCCAGGAAAATGGAAAAAGGGAAAAAGCTGCCTGCCGCCATGAATGAAGCTACCGCCCGCGGCCGATGCTCCCAGGCCAGCCCTCCGACCTATCCGGATCCTGCGGCATGCGAGTGCGCAGCCGCCCGTGGGGGGTAAGCCACAGGGGATCGGAGGATCATGGCCTATTTGGGGTTGCAGAAGCCGGCGGCCCGTGACCGGGCTGATATGACCATCAGGTGGCAGGTAGCTTGGTGGAAAAAGAATAAAATATAAAAAAAAAAAAAAAAAATACTGAAATTTTAGGGATTCTGTGCAGTGACATGCAATTTCCATGAGGCACCATTACAAGAATTCAAAATCCGCAAACCAAGCAGGATTCCGTGATTTTTACCAGTGTTACTGGTAAAAACAGAAAGCCAGGGTCCTTGCCAAACACTGGAGCACTTTATCTCCCTTTTTAACAAAGCCTTCAACATTTTTGCTCCCTCAGAAAGCTAGAACGCAAAGGGGCTAACAACCCATGGATCACTGATCCCCTCCTTAACATTATGGCTACTCATGACCATCTCTGGCACATGATGCATGCCACTAATAAGCCTAGTGACTAGCAAAATATAAGGAGGCTAGGAATGCTTGTACCTGGGCAGTACATGTACAGTAAATGGCGACCACTCTGGGCCAGCCGTCAGGAGTAGTTTAGGTGGCTACTGTTGTTACTGCTTCACTTAATTCATGGAGCCTGTTTTACTTGTTAATTATTTTATTTTACTCCGCATTTCGTAAGTTATATAATTTGTAGCTGTGTTTGTGGATCGCAGTGGTTTTTATTTCATAGACTGTGTTACATTCTGGATGCCATATACGATTATTTGCAAACTGTTTTGCTCTACTTGGACTGTGCACCTGCAGGAGCTCTCTTCTGGTGTGGTTATCCTGTGCTGAACCGGGAATCTAATATCGGTGGAACTGATCATGGTGGTGTGCTAGGAATCCGCTGTAGGATATGTGGTGGTAGCGTGTTTGGAGCTTGGAGCCTTTGAACTTTCAAGAGCCGAGAAGGATTTGGCTGCATACTGGGAGAGTTGATTTGGTGTGCCTGAGGTGGACACTGGGTCTGGCGTTTTCTTCCCTGGGGCATGCTGGTAGTGCCGACTGAAGGGTGGGCGTTTTTAGATCTCCTGGGGCTGTTGGGGTCTGTCTGACTGGTGTTAGGTGTGCTTTCGATGGCCTAAGTAGGGGGAATTTGCTGGATTCTGGGTGGGTCTGCTTAGAGGCCTGGCAAAATCAGGCTAATCTGGATTTATCTCTGGAAGATCCGATTTTCTCTGGAATTAGCTCATTTGAGAACTTTTTTCATCTTGCCAACTGAAACTGGACTTGAACTCGTCTGCTGGTGGCCAGAAGTACTATATTTTATTGGATTTATCATTTCTATGTCTAAACTGGGTGGCAGTGAGAGGCAGTGAGAGGGCCTCTTTTTGATTTAATATCACGAAGTAATATTCTGAATAGGTGGCAGTGAGAAGGCTACCTTGCTTGGACAAATTTTTTTTTTTTGATTAGGGGGTGGTGAGAGCTCTCCCTTTTCAGTTTCTATTTCTTTGTGGAGCCGTGGCATACCTCTTTGAACTGTTAAAGACTCAAATATTGCATGTATTGGACAGTAATATATTGGTATCAAACCATAGTTATTTTATAGTATATGACTTTTATGTTTTTTGCTTTATTGTTGTTTAAGTAGAGACTTGTGGGGTTTATTGATTTGGGGGTTGGTATTTTGGGGTTAGTAGGTGGTATTTGTTTGTTAAAATGTGGGTTTGGTATGTTTAAGTTGCTCTACAATCTATGAAAGAGACTGGTAGGGTGTGGTACTATTATTTTTGTTTAGTTTGTTTTTGATTAATTTGTATTTTTAAATTTGAGTTTTAGGCTCCAGGTTGTATGTAGAGAGATTTGTGTTTTAAGAATGTGTAGGGAGGGTCAAAAACATGGTCAGGCAGTATTCTCCCATCAGGCTCAGGGAATTGTGCCCCTTTGACTGCCCATTTCTACCAACAGAGACTTACAAGTGTTGTCAATCCCTCGGGATTGCCAGGAGGCAAAGGAAGGGGAGCAGAACTGGGCCTGGTGGGGAAAGGGAAAGGGGGCACGTATTGGGGTGGGAGGGACCAGGCGATGCCCTGGGGTGAAATGGTGCCAGAATGGGGGAAATCCCTGTCTTGTTCCCATACCCAAGGTCCCAGAAATTGATGCTGGTCAGGAGTCGAGGTCTTCCCCAACATCTCATCCAACCCAGGCGGTGTTATGTAATGCTAGATCCATCAAAAACAAGACAACTATTATAGTTATCTTGTTGAAATGGTGGACCTGGCATGTATTATTGAGACCTGGCTGGATGAAAATGTAGGCCCTGTATTGGCCTCTGCAATTTCAGCTGGGTTCTCGGTAATTCACCGGCAGAGGTTGGATCGTAGGGGTGGAGGTGTAGCCATCTTTTTTAAGACCACATTTGGCCTTGTGGATGTTCCAGTGGGGACCACTAGATCCTCTGAATGTGTTATACTGTAGGTGAGGGTGTAGGCTGTAGGATACTCCTCATTTACCATCCACCAGGTGATGGGGGTGTATTCCTGCAGGAGATTGTGGACTTCATTCTCGACATGATGTTGGAGTATCCCAGATGAATAATTCTGGAAGACTTTAATGTCTGGGTCAACGACAAACTCTCACATTTTGGTCAAAATCTCCTCCAGCTAATGGTGATTCTGGGCCTTACACGGGTTATTACCTCCTCTACCCATATAGGAGGCCACTCATTGGATCTACTGTTCCTCCTGGGGTTGGAGATCACTGATTTGGGGATGGAACCATTTGGTTAGTCTGATCATCACACCATAGGGTTCAGTTTCAGGGCCCCCCTAATTGGACCTACCCCTTCGGAGATGGTCCGGTACCTCCCTTTTAGGGGAGTAACCCCAGATGGTCTACTAGCAGTGCTGGACCTATCGGGATTGTTAGGTGAAAGCACGGATCCAGGGGATCTCGTGATAGCCTATAATAAGGCAGTGGGAGATGCCTTTGATCTGATGGCTCCTGTTCGTGTTTGACCACTCTCTCTTTGCCCAAGGTCCCCTTGATATGAAGGGTCCTTGAAGGAGTTGAGGCAGGTTGGTCGAAGGCTGGAGAGAGCATGGCAGAAGTCCGGCCTTGATGCTGACAGGCTTAGATTGATGGAACATTATAATATAATAATAATAATAAACTTTATTTATAATTCGCCTTTCAAAATCAAGGTGTAGTACATAGATAAAATAATTTCACAATACAACATCATTATAAAACAACCAGATGATTACAGTCAATCCACTTCAACACCATCCCCATACGCCTTATTCCATAAGTATGGGCTATCAATTAGAAATCACCCATAGGGAGGCAGTATAGTGCAGTGGTCTAAGGCTCTGAGCTGCAAATCGGGTGACATCCAGCAGACCAGACCTGGGTTTGAATCCCACAGCTTCCACTTGCATACTGTTGGACCCTGAGCAAGTCACTTAACCTCCTTGTGCTCCCAGGTTGCTCCTATAAAAAAGCTTTCAGCTTAGTGTGCTATACCTGGTTAAACAACTAAAAAAAAAAAGAATTCCTGTCCAGGGAGATTTCTGCTGCGCAGAACCGACCAGCTCAGCTTTTTCGAACTGTGGACAGATGGTGCAATCCAATCTGTCTCCAGTCCAGAAGAGCTTTTTCACAAATTAAGTGTGATGAGCTAGCTCAGTTTTTCACAAATAAGGTTGCCAGCATCAGGTCTGGAATCAGCCCGGCTCTCTCCATGAGGGGTTACAGTGGTCGATGGGGGGTGGTGAGCACCCGGTCTGTCTGGACGGACTTTAACCAACCAGAATTTGTGGACATTGTGAAGATTGTCCAGACTTTGTGCCCAACCTGTTGTAATTTGGATCCGGGTCCTACCTCTCTTTTAGAAGGTTGTGTAGATGCTATCTGTCCGATTCTAGCTGAAATTGTATGGAGATCCTTGGAGAAGGGAATCTTTCCAGGCCCCCTAAAGGAGGCGGTCATTTGACCACTCCTTAAAAAATCCTCCTTGGATCTGGACGATCAAGCTAACTACTGACCTGTCTCTAACTTTCCCTTTGTGGAGAAGGTTATTGAGAAGGTGGTTGCGTTGCAACTGGAAAATCATTTGGTTACTCACAACATCTATGAAGCTCTCCAGTCTGGTTTCAGGAAGAGGCATAGCATGGAGACTGCCCTTGTTCGGGTATTAAATGATCTCCTAATGGCGAGAGATTGAAAGGCTCACACCATCTTGGTCCTTCTCGATCTCTCAGCAACTTTTGACACTGTGGACCACGAGGTGCTGTTGGATACCCTGCGGTTTCTTTGTGGACTGTCGGGTACAGTCCTCCAATGGTTTAGACCTTTCCTCGTAGGCAGGTCTCAGAGGGTGGTCACCGGAGTTTATTCCTCTGATGCCTTCCCCCTGTCCTGCGGGGTGCCGCAGGGTTCCATATTGGCACCCATGTTGTTTGCAGTGCATATGCTGCCATTGGAAGATATCATTAGGTGATACAGCTTGAGTTTTCACTGCTATGCAGATGATACTCAGCTGTATATGTCCTTTGTGCCCGGACAGGTTGATGCGGTCTCTATACTAAATAGCTGCCTCTCTGAGATCAAAGACTGGGTGAGTTCGAGTTGGTTGAGACGGAATCTGGACAAGAATGAGGTGTTGGTTGTGGATCCAGGTTGCCCGGGGGTGGGTTCTGATGCTGGTCACGTGTCAGGTCTGTGGCTTGATGGGGTCCAGCTCATTACCTCAGATCGTGTGTGTAACCTGGGTGTTATTTTTGATGATGGCTTGACCCTGAAGTCTCAGGTGTCAGCTGTGGTCAAATCCTCATTTTATCATCTGAGGAATATTGCCCGGGTGAAACACCTGATTCCCCGGACGACCTTCCAACATTGATCCACGCTTTCATTACCACCCGTCTTGACTACTGCAATGCCCTCTACCTAGGGCTGTCTGGGGTTGATATCTACCACTTGCAGCTGGTGTAGAATGCTGCAGCCAGGCTGTTGACTGGTACCTCTAGGACCAATCACATTACACCTGTGCTGCGTGAACTGCACTGGCTGCCAGTTCAGTGGTGAATCACCTATAAGGTAGGCTTGCTTACCTTCAAAGCCCTACATGAACAGGGACCTGACTATCTTAAAGATCTCCTGACTCTCTACTTTCCCACTTGCCCTCTCCAATCCACCGATGAGGGATTGCTAGAGATTCCCACGGTTTGTTTAAAAACATCTGGAGCTCGTGCATTTTCATTTGCAGCACTGACCCTGTGGAATTCTCTACCTCGTCACTTAAGAGAATGCCTGACCATCAGCAGTTTTAAATCTATGCTGAAAACGTATCTATTCTCATTGGCCTTCACGGATTAATTAATGAATTGATTTTATATATTTCTTTATTGTCTGTTTTTATACTGGATTTTATCATTTGTACAGCTCCTTGACCTTGAAAGGCGCTATAAAAATAAAACTTGATTTGATTTGATTTGATACACCTCGCTAAATCTACCCACTTCCAAGACCTGTTCACCAACTCCTGGGGCAACAGCAACAAATTCTGGGAAAACATAAAAAATCTCGCTGGTTAACCCAACAAATTGCCTCCCTCAATGCTTAATATAAATGGCACTACCACACAGGGCCTGAAAGAAATGACAGACATATTTAATACTTCTTTCACTGACCTTAGTGGGGTACTACCTCCCAACTTCTTTAACAACTCTCCCACCCAAGACAACGACTACAACGTTCCCCCAGCCCCCAACGTTCCCCCTTCTATTTTAATGCAGTAACCACTGAGGCTACAAAAAAATGCCTACTGCGTGTTCTAGGTAAATCTAGATACAGCAACGACACCCTGAATCTTAAAATGCTCCTCCTCTCCTTAGACGCAGTCCTGACTCCCCTCACCAAGATCCTCAACCTATCCCTCTGTCTTGGTCAATTCCCCTTGATCTGGAAAGCAGCAGTGGTGACCCCTGTTCACAAGGCTAGTGACAGAGCTATCCACTCAAGCTACCGCACAATCTCCATCTTACCACCCCTCTCCTAAATTTAGAGCGGATTGTTGCTAATCAGCTGACAGAGTATCTTTCCACCTATAACTTACAATGCAACCAGCCGCATGGTTTTTGCAAGGGGCATAGCACTACCACAGCCCTGCTTGTGTATGCTGACTATATCCATAAATCACTGCATCGTGGACACCTTGTGGGGGCAGTCTATATTGATCTCACAAACGTGATCGATACTGTTAATCACGCTCTTTTACTAAAGTGTCTACCCACCCTTGGACTCTCACAGGATGTCACATCCTGGTTTAAGAGCTACTCAGATGACAGAACCCAAAGAGTAAAAATAATCGACATGTCTCTGCTACTCACCCTGCGCACTCTGGAGTTCCTCAAGGGGTCTATTCTGGGTCCACTCCTATTCAGCCTCTTTCTCAACACCCTTCCCCAAGTCTGCCCTTCCAACCTGCTCCTATACACTGACGATGCTGTGCTTTTCACTAGCCAGCCTAGTCCTCCAACCCTCGTCAGCAGCCTGCAACATAGTTTCACTACAGTAGAGACCCGGCTCACCAAACATAAACTAATTATGAATTATAAGAAAACCAAAGTGATGATCTTTGCCAGTATACATAACAGGTACAAAAATACCCAACTAATGATTAAAAACAACCTTAGCTCACCTGTCGAACAGGTACATAATTTCAAATACTTAGGCATAACTCTTGACAGTAACCTATCCTTTACCAAACATGTAAATATCATGTCCAAAGCAGTCAGCACCAGGATAGGGGTTCTATACAGACATAGACACAGCATGTCCCAGGAAGCCCTCCATCTGGCTATTACTAGTTCTGTCCTTTCAATTATTGACTTCAAGCTCATAATCTATGGTTCCGCCCCCAACACCACACTCCAAAGGCTATGTGTTGCCCTTAACAAGGTCTGCCACCTAGTCACTGGGCCCACCTTTACAATCACACTTGCAACCTTTACCCCTCAGCAAACTGGATGAACCTCCAGGACAGGATCTCCTATCAAGCTTGCCTGTTTGCTAAGAAGATTAGCCATGGGCTGTCCCCCATCACTACTGCAGCTTATTAATAGGACGCATGAGCACCACCGCACAAGAAGCACATTCAATCCTACCTTCCAGGTCCCCTTTTGCTGCACTGAGCAAGCCCAGCGAATTTTTATGTACAAAGCACCTAGTGGGCTTAATAACCTCCCACCTGACCTCATAGCATGCATCAAAATCGGGCCCTTTAAACCCAAACTGCAACAACATCTATTGAAACTCAGTAATTGTAACTGCCCCACCTACTTCTATCCCCTCTCCCACACCCCTTGCCCAACCCATTCTCTTTTCCTACAACATCCCTCCACCAGCTGTCTACCTAACCCGCCCCTTACAACTTCTTCCTATCACTACTCCACTCTATATCGCCTTACCTCCCAGCTTCTGCATAGCTGCCCTCAGGTATACCTATCATTGCCTACCCCCATTCTCCTCTTTCCCTCCCCCCTGTTTTGAGCATTAACCTCACCCCCTGCCCCACCGGTACTGACCTGTGCACTGCTGCTGGACTCCCCTCCCTATCTCTACACTCTGGTCCTGGCCCAGGGCACTCTAGCACCATTCTCTGTATAATGCCTACCTCTGGCTGCCTGTAACTGTCCTTTCCTGTTGGAGCCTCACTACTTTCTCCCCCTCTCTCAATGCTACATCCTGTGGCATTATGACAAGGTCACATATCTGGCTGCTATTACATAATCTGTAAAATGCCTGTAACTTGCAACCCATGATACTTATGTAGCACTTATTATGTACTGATGTACTTTATGTTCTCTGTATACTCTTTCAACCTTGTTCAATTGTTTGCTATTCTTGTTTGTCTCACTGTTACCTCCTGTTATGACATGGAGCCTTTGTAAATGAGCCTCTGGTTCAAAGGTTTTGTAATTCCAAGACTTCAATAAATAAATAAATAAATAGTGCAGCTGGTGATCAGGAGGGAGAGGGACTGCTGGCCACCAGGGTATTAATTTATAATACACTGGCGACGATCGGTGACTGGTGGGGGGACACTAGACACCTTAGATACCTTAGTGCAGACAGTCATTGGGGCTAGCCACCAGAGAATTAATTTGTAAATTTTGTATTATACATCCTACACTGGGCAGCTATGTAGGTTGGGAGGAATTTCCAAAATGGATTTCTGAACTTTCACTGAAGCGAAAGTCTGGCAGTGAAAGTTTTTTTTTTCACACACTTCTACACCTGATCTGACTCATTCAAGTTCTGCCAGCTGCCCACCTGGGGTTAGTATTCCCTGCACTTTCTGGGACCTCACCAGAAGATAGGATGAGGATTTGGGACAAGAAGTTGCCTGCAATCCTATTCCACAGTCTTCACAGGTGGAGATCCCTCTGTGATGTCATGGTAACTTCTGTGCTGCAGAGTGTCCATGTTGGGTGGTAGCGGAGAGGATGTCTGGTGTAGAGCTATCGGAGTTTGAGTGAGCCCACTCCATCCAGGGAGGCTTCCTGGTGGGGAGGTTACACAATGGCAAAACACACTGGAAGCAGTGTGGCCCTCTCACACCTGCAATGATAAATTGAACTACCAGGAGGGTTCTGGTTCCAATATACTCACAAGTGAGGTCACAGAATGACCCAATGGAGGAAATAAGCGGGGGCTAAGGGACTGAAGTCCCCCATTCATAAATGTAGCATCAGAGACTGTCATTAGGTTTTGCAGCAGCAGCACAAAGTTTCATAAATTTCACTTTTTTATGTTGGCATGCCCTACTTGCTGTGTATGTAATCGAAGTTATTTCTGACTTCTATATGTGATGCAGTCCATCCCAGTATCATGCTCCTCCCCATCCCTTACCTGTTGTTGGCTTGGCTGCACCTCCACCCTGCACTGTCTAGAGACACCTGACCTGACCCACTCTGTCGGCACTGTTGCACTGTCTGTGACCTCACCAGGAGATAGGATCAAAATTTGGGACAAGAAGTTGCCTGCCTACCCTCCCCTACCTCAGTCATCATAGGAGGAGATCCCTCAGTGACATCACTGGAACAGCTGCAGTGTCTCCATGTTGGATGGCAGTGGAGGAGGTGTCTAATGTGGAACTGTTGGTAACTCAGTAAGCCCAATCCATCTGGGGGGAGCATATGGGTTGGCAGAGAGTCAGGTCCCAGTGGGAGGTCATGGAATGGACATCAAAACCTCTGTTGGATGATCACACACAGCAGGTAAATAATGGAGCAGCTGCAGGTGCAATTATTCTACAAAGTGGTTCACAGCCAGAGGATGGCTTCTATGGGCTGGTCAAGGAGCCATGACTTGGCCTCCTCCTGCATCACTAAACAGGAACAAGACTTAAAACAAATCAGAAATGAATTACTAAAATCTGGGGAATGCCTTGAACAGCATATAGTGATGGACTGGAGGGGAATTGTGTTGGTTGCTGTTGAGGGTGAGATGTGAAGAGGAATAAGACAAAACCATTTCAGCTTTTTTGACTAAAACAAAGAAAACAAGCATTTGTCAATGCCGAACGTTCGCTTGCAGGTATTTGCAGTGGTGATTGGCATGTATGGTGCTTTACCCTAATGCCCTGTGCGATTGCTGGTATTTGCACAATAAATTGTCAGCATGACCTGTTTGTTACCCCCATTGTGCGCTACATAGGCGGAAACACGTTTTGGGCAGGATGTGAAAATGACAGCTGTAATTGCTCATAAGGAAGTGTGGTAAAATGCCAATGTTGAAAATCTGGGTGGAAATATTGAAAATTGGCAAACCCTCTGACGTGCGTGGCAACTGTGCAAAGCACGCCAGTAAAACAGTCATTTTAGGAATTATTTCACCAAATTTTCAACATTGCCATTTTAAAACCTGTGCTAATGAACAGTGTCACTGTGATTTTCTTACTGTGTCCCATACATTGATTTCGCTTTACGGACTCGCCATTGTGCACTACATGGGGAAGACGTTTTGGGCAGGATGTGAAAATGACAGCTGTACTGCTCATAAGGAGGTGGGTAAAATGGCAATGTTGAAAATCTGGAGTGAAAATATTAAAATTCGCAAAGCGCACGCATCGCAAGGTGAGGAACTATGCGAACGCGACGCCAGAAAACAGTCATTTTAGGGAATTTTTCACCAAATTTTCAACATAGCCATTTTAAGACCTGTGCTCATGAACAGTGTCACTGTGATTTTCTTAATGTGTTCTATACATTGATTTAGCACACCGACTGCACCATTGTGCTTCATGGGCGGAAACACATTTTGGGTGAGATGTGAAAAATGACAGCTGTACAGCTCATAAGAAGGTGTGATAAAATGGCAATGTTGAAAATCTGGTGAAAATATTGAAAATTTAGAACTTACGAGCCTGCGTAGGAACTGCATAGCCACTTGTAAAACAGTCATTTTGGGAATTTTGCACAAATTCTCAACATGGGGTTTGGGACCCTTCTCATGAATGATGTTACTGTCATGGCATTATCCAAGGCCAAAGGGGTGATTTCGCTCAGTGACTGCGCAGTGCCTGCGAAATCACCCTTTGAGCCTGAATAATGCCATGACAGTGACATCATTCATGAGAAGGGGTCACAGAAACCCCATGTTGAAAATTTGGTGCAAAAATTCCAAAAAATGACTGAGATATGCAATAAAGTTGAAACCCCTATCTAGCCCATTATAGAGCTTACGGCATTTCCTCAGTTGGCGTCGGCTTTGAAGGTGCAGACGTGTTCCCGGTCCACGAAGATCGTCGTTGGAGTCGGAGGTAAGTATGGGTGGGGGTGGGGAGGCTGGGTGCGCAGTGGGTGGGTGCGGGTTGTTGGAGGGGGTGGGAGACACGCCGTGGGACCGTTTTGTTTACAGGGGAAAAAGAAAAAGACTACAGGGACGTTTGCCACGCTGGGGTGGGCTCCCAGTGTGGCAGAAGATGTGGGGGGCTGAGGAGCTGATGGGGATTGGGCACGCCGTTGGCAAACTACGCTGGGGGCCAGGAGCGGCCGGGAGTTAGGCACCCGTTGGCGATCCAAACAAACATTTTCCACGCTGGGGTGGGCTCCCAGCGTGGCAGCAGTATGGCTTTGGAGGGTCGTGGAGCTGATGGGGATTAGGCACCCCGTTGGAAACAATGTTTGCCACGCTGGGGTGGGCTCCAGCGTGGCATGAAAGCTTGCGGCGGCGGACGGTGAGCGGGGAGGTAGGCGTGACGTGAGGGGTCGGCACTCGTGCATGGCAGAGGTGTTTTCTTGAAGCGAAGACCACCGCTGTCATACTGAGCTACTGCACCCATTGGTGCAGGCCGCCACACCTGCTCAACTGAGCTTACTGCATTGGGTGGAGAGCACCTCAGTGTGCTACTCTCCCAATACGTTCCTTGCGCATGTGCGCAAGCGAACGTAAAAATTAATAGACTTTAAATTTTAATAACTAAGAGTTATGAGTTAGTGTAACACAGTCAGAGTAGCAGCATCATCGTGGTGTATGTGAGGAACTGCTCTCAGTTCCGCATGTGAGATAGCCTAACAAGAATCAAAATCTAGTGTGAAACAAATCAGTGATAATCAATCACAAAGAAAACAATAAAAGCTATATTGCATTGTGCCAGCAGCCTGAGGGCCTGCAGTGGGTAACACCGACTGTACCACTACGTGGTATGTTTTCTGTTTCTGTGCAGTACCCACATAGTGCTACATTATATAAAGTGGGGGCTTACGTTGCTGGTGCATAGTAGCGTGGAGAGAATGATAACATCATCGTGGTGTGTGAGGAACTCCTGCCAGTTCCTTGAGATAACATTAGAACCAGAACCTAGCGTTATACAAATCTGGAAAAGTCACAAAAATAAAAGCAATATTTAATGTCTGCCTCACTTCTTGTCTGTGCTGATTTTTTTAATTTTTTTTTAACTCCTGCAGCCTGCCTGTGTGTGTGTGTGTGTGTGTGTACATGTGAGAGATACACACTAGAAAGTAAGACCCTGTTCTACGGATGGACCTGGCCTGTCTGACTAAAACAAAGCAAAAGAAAATTATACACTTTAAATTTTAATAACTAAGAGTTATTCTGTACCAGTCTGAGATAGTCAGAGTAGTCACACTGTCGTGGTGTGTGTAAGGAGCTGCTGCCAGTCCCTCAAGGCAGCCTAACCAGAACCAGAACCTAGCATTATATAAATCAACAATAATGAGTCACAAAGAAAAAACTGAAAACTATATTGTATTCTGTCAGCAGCGTGCAAGCCTGCAGGCTGTGAGTACGTGAAGCAGAGAGTGAGACCCTGTTCTAGTGATGGACAGGGGAGTACACTATGTTTGTTGTTGTTGAGAGAAGTAAAAGGGAGTTAGACAAAACCTTTTTGGCTTTTTTGACTAAAACAAAAAAATATATATATATATAGGCTTTAAATTTTAATTTGATTTCTGGACTAGGGTTTGAGACGCAGACTGAGGGTGGGAGCCTGCCTCAACACAGCCTGTCATGAAGTCTCACAGAAGACTGAAGTGATAGTTCAGTGCTGCTACCAGTTGTGACAAGAATCAGAACTGTAGGAGAAAGATGAAGACAGGAGGAAGCCTGCCTGACTGCCTCAGCCTGACTAGTGCACTGCAATGTGCAGTACTCCAATTAATTTCTGTTACAGGTTTTGAAAGACTGAGAGAGTGGTGGAGGTTTAGTAGAGACTAAGTGTCATCAGTGGTCAGCCTCAGCCTGTTGTTTATATACAGAAAAAAAAATAATTTCTGCTCAGTGATAAAGCCCGGTGCACTCGCTTAAGTCAAGTGGCTGTTTCCATTTTCAGCCATAGTGCTTTAAGACAAATTTCTGTTCCTCACCTCAATAAGGTCTTTTGTAAAGTACAGCCAGTACAGTGATAGTGCACTATACAGAGAGAGAGTGCGGACACGACAGTATATAAAATCGTTATTGTTTCTGTTAATTTATATTATAAAATGGGTAGAAAGAATGCTGGCTCCTGACTAGCCAAGAAGTACTTTCAGCGGGGCTATTATCCCAGCACAACAGCTCAGCTGAAAGTAGCTCTACAAAAATATGTTTAAAGAATACATTCGATTTACTAAAAAGGACATATTTTATAATTGCAATAAGGCACTTCGGGGGGGTGCATCATGGTGGGCTAACGGCCCTTCTCAGGTGGTGGAAGCACTCAGTTTTGCCTTGTGCTTCAACCCACCAGTGGTGGGCCACTATCCCACCATAACGCACCTCCTGTCATTCCTTATTGCTTAATTAAAAGACAACTGTCTAAGAGTGAAGACCATTCTCTTAACTCCTTTCATTACACCAGTATACAGCATACATATTTCAGTCTAAGACTTGAGTAAACATTCATAGTACAGTGACGAATAGTGCTGTCCTGCCCTCAGTAAATTCCTTCCTTCCTTTGCTGAAGTACTAAGTGATCATATAATATAAAATATTGCTTATTGCCTGTCACAAAATAAACATTACCTAATTCTGCTCCTCCGTTCACCTCACGTCACTTCGATCTAACTTTTACAATAATGCCTAAAACAGAGAAGAAAAGCAATTTGTCTGGAATGTGGTTCAGTATTTGACAATGACTACAGAAACAAGCGTAATTTAGCAATGCATGGTAACCTCCTGAAATCAAGGAAAGTAATGTGTTACACATTTTTTCTGTGATGCAAGTGCAAATGGGCCTCATCCACAACACAAGCAGACAGATAGAACAACGAGAACACAAATTCTAATGAATCGTCAGATTCTGCAGTATTGAAATTCCTGGTCCATCACTGAGTGTGACAACTGTTGATTCAGCTGTAATTGCTGCAGCTATTTCAGCATGTTCAGCATGTTGTAATGAGATCAATTTTCAAAGTAGTGTTGAAAACCATGATGATATTCAGGATACTGATGTCTGGCATACTGTCAAAGAAAGACAGGAATAGGATATTGACAACATCAACTCTTCATTTCTCGTTAATGTCCAACCCAATCCTGCTGAGCCTAACATGGACATTGATGACAGTGAACTAAATATAGATGTTGATTCTTCGGCACTAGGCAAAAACGCAGAAAATAACTACAGCGCGGTCAAAATATGTGCAGGAAAAATGGCAACAGCAATGGTAGCACTCAACAAAAATACAGAGCGCTACCGTGCTGCCAAAGAAATACAAACTGCTATCCTGTGTGTTCACCCCCAATCTAAAAATAATCAACTTTGGGGGGGAAGGCAACTCGGGGATGGGGAGAAACCTCAGGAGGAGAAACTCGGGAAGAGGGAGGAACCTCTGGGGGGAGTGGAATCAGAACAAAGCAGGACAACTGGGGTTGGGTGGGGAAGTGCAGGGTGGGGGCAAAAGAGGCATGATTTAAGTCTGGAGGGGGAAAAAAATAGGAAGAAATCATTTGTCCTAGCACCAGTAGAACCCCAGTACACTGGCATCCCACTGACCTCCATCACCTGTGTCCCTACCCTCTACTCTACAGCAATGCTCAGCAGCACACCACCCAGCAGACTCTCTCTCTCCCTTTCTCCCTGATGGCCAACAGCTACAGGGATAGTGCCAACGTTACCTGCACTACACTATCCCTGTAGCTGTTTTACATGTTGCTGTTTTTACAGCTTGGATTTTCCTGTGCTGTAATCATAGCAACATAATGACCTAGTATGGATTCTTCACATGAGCTGCCACTGCCTATTCATATGCATAGTACAAAAAATGAATATGACAATAGTTTAACAATCTGCTGTGGAGTTACAAGGAGTGATGCAAGTTCTTAGATGGTACTTGATCCCAGAGATTGGCCTCCAGTAATTCTTCCTTTGATTAGATCTAGTTTTGCAAATGCAGGGGCCATTCAACCAGAGCTATGTAAATATCCCATGATATACGATGTTGTTAGTGAACAATTTAGAACATTTCAAAATGATTGGTACTATATGATCAATTAAATAACAGGCACATGTGTTAAATGAGACTGGTTAGAGTACAGTATATTAAAAAGTTCTATATTTTGCTTTCCATGCATGCTTTTTGGAAAGATGAAATCACAGTGGAATCAAGGCAGTGTGACACATTTCCGTAAAGCACTTGAGTTTATTGTGACACATGAAAAATCTTCTGTACATAGAGAAAACGTACTGGAGTACTGGAGTACTTTCAAAATGAAAGTATTCATGTGGACAAGTTTCTTTTTAAGCAATTAGATCATAAAATGGAAAGGAACACAACAATTCCCTGGCCAGTAATAAAGGCAATATGGTATCTTGCATCTCATGAGGATGCCTTGAGGGGCCATAGAGAAAATATTGATGCAGAGTTTTGAAATTTTTGGACTTAGTTAAACTCATTGCTGAATATGAGCTTTTACTCCAGTCACAGTTGCACACATTCTCTGAGCTAAGACAGAAAGGTATAAAGACAAGAACGCAGTTGGCTCAATTTTCATAGAGCCCTTAGGCCACCACAATTTGTGGCAATCTAGGGCTGCAGCAAATTCTTCGTCCATCAGGGACCTTGCAACCAATTTTGTAAAAATAGGGGTCCCTTCGCTGAAGACCTGAGAGTTGTTGCAGCCGCAGCTTTGTGCCAAATAAGTGGCACACCTGTGGGGTATGATGGAGGGATCTGCCCACCCTGGGAAACCCTAGCTGACCCTTGGAGGTTGGGGGAGTTGCAATGCCTGGAAGGTGGGGACCAGAGGCTTATAGACCCTGGTGGTGCCATGGGGGGGTGAGTGGGGCATGGTGGCAGTAGGCTGGACATGTGGCTGCACCGGGGAGATGCCATGCACAATGCCACATAGCCAATCAGGCAGGGTGGGGGGCACAACCATCCCAGCATGTCCTGGACCTCTGTAGACAGCAGCCTTGGCACCTACCCACAGGCCTCTAATGGTGACTGACAGTGTATACAGGTTGCAGGGTGCATGTGGTGGCTGGGGATGTGCCCGAGGCACCATGACAGTACCCACATACAGAACCCCACATGTGTTGGTAGGAGGATGCCTGACAACAATGCTAAGACCTCTGGGTTCAGTGGATCAGGTGCCAGGGCTGCTGTCCATGGGGGTCCAGAATATACTGACCCAGCAATGCCCCCTACCTGGCCTGATTGGCTGTGTGGCATGGCAAATAGCATCTCTCTCCCAGTGCCTCTACACTTCCCTACCACTGCTACCATGCCCCCCCTTGCCCCCTTCAGCACCACCAGGGCTCTATTGGCCCCTTGTCCATGCCTTCCAGTTCCCCCAATTGCCACCCTGACAGGTCAGGGCACAGAGCCCTTAGACCACCTTCTGGCTGGTCTAAAGTTTGCCCCCTGTTGCCACCATGATTGGGCTTTTAGAATAACAAACAAAGGAATGGTGCAGCCCTGCCACGGTGCAGCTACCCTTGCTACCTGGCACACAGGTGCTTTTGCCACAAGGGAGTCAAAAGGGGGTTTTGCCAAATGGCATCCTTATTTCACTGCAGCTGGCATTTAAATACTGGGATTGCTGCAAACTATAATGCAAGGTGCCACTTGCGTCATACCCATTGGCACAGGCACCTTGTGTCCTAATTTTCCTTTTAAAAATTGAGCCTCATATTTCTCATCAACAATATAAAATGATACCTTGCATGCATCTAGTGATCTAATAACAGATAGGTGGTGCATGACAGTCACCAGTTTGTTATAGTTGATGAAACAAGCAATGTTTCTCTTCAGGAGAAGTTATCTCTTTTGGTGTCAGAAACTTTCAGCCAGATTTCTCAATTGAAGAATGTTTCCTTGGTTTCTGTCCATTAACAAATGCTACTGGGTTGGGAATATTTGAAAAATGTAAATCTATACTTGAAGACTTCTGCCATCTTGATTTAAAAAAAATTGCAGTCAGTGGTATGACAGGGCAACAAACATGTCAGGACAATACAGGGGAGTGCAGACTCTAAAGAGATTTCATAAACAGCTTTTTGTTTACTGCCTGGCCCGTGAACTGTCGCTTAGTTTAACTGACACAGCAATAAACTGTAGAATAACTAGTGACATTTTTGCACAACTTGAAATATTGCATGCAACTTTTTCTAATAGTCCAAAAAGAGCTGATTCTCTAAAAAATGTGGGATGAGTGATGAACATGGAGGCTGCTGCCAGAGGTTGGTAACAGCTAGTCTTCCTTGGTACAATGTATTGGTATGCACATGCATATAGCTTGGAAGCTGTGAAAAAATGTACATGCTTCATTTTGCAGACACTGGAAGAAGTGAAGCGGTGTCCTGTTGCTTTATCAGCTACCTTAAAGTCTTAAGTAAAAGCTGTGATTCTTAAAATGAAAAAAAGATTGATTTCATCATTTGCTTTTTTCTGTCTGAATCATATTTTCTAAAATAAATACAGAGTCAATGTGTCTGCAGTCTTCATTTATCCATATTGTTGATCCTCTTGATCAGGTAGAAATACTGAAAAATAGCTTCTCAGAAATGAGGTCAGATGAACAATTTGACAGCATCTACATGGCTTCTGTGGCATTTGCAGGTAAACTTAACAGTGAATTTAAACTAGATACCAACCACTGTGTTGCTCACTGTCATCAACACATGCAAATGAGTGTTGCAGACAATCAAAGCAATGAGGAACAACTGAGAACAGATTTTTACTACAGCACAGTTGACACCATTATCAGTGCCCTTAAAGGAGAAGTCCACCCAGAATGTGCAAAAACATATGTTATGTAGAGTGTTTTGATATGTACAGTATGTTAAGTCCTAGTGTGTCCTTCCCTCTGTCTTGCTATTAGGGTTTTTCCTAAATTAGCCTGCTAGCTGTATGGTAGTTTTACGACCCCTGGGGATCTCCATCACAAATAGGTTTATTGGCTTTCTTTCTCCTACTATGCACCCTGGCTCATGTGACAATGATGTAGCTGTGCCCTTAGATTTAGCAGGGTCTGTCACAGCTCAGCCACAAAGATAATACTTCTTTCAGAGAAGTCACACTGCTAGATTTTGGGTGAGTGTAATCATTATTATTTTTTGACATTAGTACCTTGTCCTGCTATGTTACAACCTATAAGGTGATGTTCAGTTTTTGCTACTTAGTACTGGTGCAAAAACTGAAAGTGACTGAGAGGAATAGAGTAAACAGTGACATGATTTAAACGCACACACACACAGCAGAACATAGCAGGACAAGGTACTGATATAAAAAAAATAATAATGATTACACTCACCCAAAATCTAGTAGTGTGTCTTCTCTGGAAGAAGTATTTTCTCTGTGGCCGAGCTGTGGTAGACCCTGTAACAAGACACTGGCTTCCTGCAGGGGCAATTTGACATCACACCAAAGGGCACTCTGGGAAGTCTAGAGGCCATGAAAGAAACCAGAATGGCAACCTCCAAGGGCAATAAAACAGTTAGGGAAAGTTAGAACATCTCTCACAGCCAGAGGAAAAGAAAACACTGGGAACTGGTTAGAACACAGAAAAAAAGACTACTAGATATCTTTTTCTGATTTTAACATGGAGTTTTCCTTTAATGACAGGTTTTTTCTGAAGTCCCCATTATTAAAGTGCTATGTATTTTTACACCAAATGATTTACTAGTTTGACAATTGAGGAAATAAAAGCTGCTGATGCTGCAGGCATTTCAAATACATACACTGACATTAATCCAGATTTTCTCATTTCAGAATCCTAGCTGGTATGTAAAGTATCAACACTTCAAAATCTTGCATCACATCAGATCTGTAATTTCATTCGAAAAGTGGCTAAACTCAAGCATGTTCAAGGTTTATGAAGTACTGCATGTACCAAAATATCCTCCCTGTCACAATGGTATCTTGTGAGTGTTCTTTCTCTAAAATGAAGATCATTAAAACACAGTGATGCTTTTGCCTATGTTATCCTATACTATTGATTACTCTATGTTCTTAACAGATGATTATTGACAATGCCTATTAGCTGCTACTGTCTCCCCTACTCAGGTATTTGTTTCCTTTCCCTTGTTTGGTGAGTATCCTTTGTAAAAGAGATTTTAGCTCAAAGATTCTAATTCTGATTATTCAATAAATGAAAACAGCTGAGAAATACAAAGTCTACTGAAAGTCTGATACTGAAAGAAACCATTCTGGATGCATACCTGTGGATTCTATTAATGACAAATTCAAGAGCATGAAACAAAGAGGAATGTTGCTGTAGATTTTGCAGCAGTTTATAATATGGCCTTTTGCAAACTGCAACCTGCATTGCAGGTGAAATTAAATATATTTATGTTCTTATCTTTATATCTATCTACCTTGCTGTGCAACTTTAGTCACATTCTGCAGAACAAACATTTGTCTTCATACCCTTTGGTCATACATGGACTTAGTCATTGAGCTTGCCAAAATTAGGATGGGGGCAATATGCTACCCCTGATGGCTGCCATGCATCATGATTTTACGATTGAAAAAAATCCAAGATTGCATCACAGTTCATGGAAAACTCATTTATGTATGCATGTATTTATTTATTTATTTGTTGCATTGGGCAACTTGAAGGGCATGAAACAATGGAAGACTGCATATCTATATCTATACTGTATGTATATAGTGTATGATGGAATGTTGTTATGCACTGAATTCCATCATTTTCAAAATGTTGTTATGCTGTACTAGCTATGACAGCTAGTTTGTTATGCTGTACTAGCTATGTAGCTAATGCAGCATAACAACTTAGAATGTGATCTCGCATGCGCAGTGCACAAACTTCCCCCTACTCAGCAGCAGCTTTGGCAGTGAGATCTAATCTGTCAGAGAAAAAAAAAAGTTGCTAAAAAATATCACTAAAGTGGACTTAATATATTTATAAATGTTTTTTGTAACAGCTTTCTCTCTTACTTGTTTGCTTAACATTATTCACTGGAGATCTGCCTGTTGCTCGTTTGTTGCCAAAGTAAGTACATTTATTCTAAAAAGTCTTAGCGTGCGCCTGCTACTCTCGGACATCATTTCTAATCTTTTTTTTGTGCCATCATACATTAAAAAAAACAATGGATAGTTACCTATTGGTATCAAGCTGAGTTAGAGCATCTCGAGGTTGCCATTGGCGACCTAACCTCTCAAGCTTCATTCTTGAGATTTATGTGTTTGCCGTGGTAACCTCTTGGTGCACTACCCAGCATGTTACCAATGGGTAACTAAAGCAATATACCATGACAGAGAGTGTGTATATTGATGGATTTACCACACCTGGTGTTGTTCAGTCACTAGATGCAGCCGAGTGACTTAACCACACCAGAAGTGGTAAATCCACCCATATACCCACTCCCTGTCATGGTATATTACTATTATATAATGTTCAACTTTTTTTTTTGTTTTTATAGTGATATCAAACTTTTACAGTGGGTATACTGGAGGATTTATCACAGTCATGTGATGTGTTTTGACCAGTGAGGTTACAGAATTTTCATACCCCATTGTATAATATCAATTATTCTCTATATCTATATCTGTTTCTATATCTATATTGATATCGATATCTACATATACATATACATACTGTATATATATATATATGTATATAAGAAAAACAAAATCACACATGCCCCCACAATGCAAAGCATCATGGGCTGCATATGCAAATCGCTACCGAATATTATGCTGGTTCAACTTTAAGAAGAAATGCATGGTGCCAAAAGGCCTCTCACACAGTTTGCAAAGGGTGCCAACAGAAGACACAGACACGTGTTTCGTCCTACCAGGACTCATCTGTATGACTCGTCTGTTTGACACCCCAGTGGAATGAACCATTTATCCTAAGAGGGTATACATATTAAGCTTCTTTAGTCTCTCTTTGTATGGTTTCTGGTGCAGTCCCCCTGGACTGCCTCCATCCTGTCTGTGTCCTTGTGGAGATAGGGTCTCCAGAACTGTACACAGTACTCCAGATGGGGTCTCACCCACTGGTTGTACATAGGGATGACAATGTCCTGTTTTCTACTGGTGATGCCTCTTCCTATGCATCCCAGCATACTCCTAGCCCTCCTTACTGCCTTCTCACATTACTTGCCTATCTTTAGGTCATCTGATATGATTACCCCCCAGTCCCTTTCCAGTTTTGTTCTTGTTAGCACCTCCCCCACCATTGTGTACTCTTCCCGTGGGTTTTTGTTTCCCAAGTGCATTACTTTGCACTTCTTTGCATTGACTCTAAGCTGCCATACTTTTGACCATTCCTTCAACCTTGCCAAGTCCCTTCTCATCCTTTACACCCCCCTTCTTGTGTATCATCCCTGTTGCAGATCTTTGTGTCATCTGCAAAGAGGCATACTTTTCCTTCCAGTCTCTCAGCAATGTCACTTATAAAGACATTATGGAGGACCGGCCCCAGTACTGAACCCTGCGGTACCCCGCTAATAACCCCCATTTTTTTGAAGTGGACTCCATTTACTATTACCTCCTGTGTCCTCTTGTCCAGCCAATTGTTTACCCAGGCTACCACACTATGACCCACTCCTAGGCTGGCTAACTTATTTATTAATCTTTTGTGTGGGACTGTGTCAAATGCCTTGCTAAAGTCTAGGTAGGCCATGTCCATAGCCCCTCCCTGGTCTACTGCTTTGGTCACCCAATCAAAGAAATCTATTAGATTCATCTGACATGACCTTCCCGCTGTGAATTCATGCTGCCTTAGGTCCTGTACCCCACTGGCCTCTAGGTACTCAACTATTCTTTCTTTCAAAAGAGATTCCATCATTTTCCCTACCACTGAGATCAAACTAACAGGTCTGTAGTTTCCTGCCTCTGCCTTGCTCCCACTTTTGTGAAGGGGAATTGCATCCACCCTCCTCCAGTCCTCAGGTACCACACCCTCCTCCCATGATTTTTTAGAAAGGGTAGTCAGTGGTGTCACTAGTTCTCCCCTTAGTTCTGTTAGAATTCTGGGGTGAATCCCATCAGGCCCCATTGCCTTGTCCACCTTGAGTTTTAGGAGTTCTTTCAGAACCCTTTCTTCTGTGAAATGACTGGGATCGACCCCCCTATCCATAGTGCTTCTATTGTTTGGTTTAGGTATGTCCTCCTCCTCTTCTTTTGTGAATATTGAACAAAAGTATTCATTCAGTATCTCTGCCTTTTCACTGTCACCCTCTGCCCACCCCCCTTCTCTTTACTAAGTCTCACTATCCCTCCCTTGGTCTTTCTTCACTCACTAATGTACCTATAAAAGGTTTTATCCCCCTTCTTAACTAAGTTGGCTCTCTTTTCCTTTTTTGTTTATTTATTCATTCATTTTCGGATTACAATACCTTTGAACACATAACAGCTCTTTTACAAAGGTTCCACATCAGTGGAGAAGGGTGACAGACACACAACGGATGGTATTACATAACATTTTGACAAGAAAGTATTTAAAATGACAATATGACATTAACATTACAACTAAAATTAAAACTATGAATCAGTAGGAAATCAAACATAACCTAATAAAAGGAGGCAGCCCAAGGTGCTTTGTCAAACAGGTATAGGCAGATTTGGGTGAACAAAAGTTCAGGTAAGTGAAGATAAGCAGTGGAAAGAAGGTGGAGGGTGAGAGGGGTGAGGTGAAAGAAGGATCGGAGAAGGAGGCAGGAAATAAGACAGATTGGTTAGGGTGAAAGTGGTCATTTGCAGAGAAAGGGGAAGAAGTAGGTACACAAGGATATGTCAATACTGCTGAGGTAGTGCCATGTCAGTTGAAACAGCCACAGGAACTGTTAGCTGTAAGATACTGATGAAGAGTGCCTTTAAATGGTCCCAATTTTGGTAAGGAAGATATATCACTGAGCAGCACATTAAACCATAGTGGTGTTCTATATACAAACTATGCAAGCTAACCCCACCTGGCCAACCTTCCACTTCAAATCTGTACATAGCCATGAGGTTCTCAGACTTCTACGAAACATCTCAGAGTATGCAGCCTTGGGGTCTGATAACTTGGAACCTAAACTCCTAAAATTAGCTTCCCCACACATAGCAGCCCCCCTAGCAAAGATTTGCCCTCTCTCTTTGTGTCAAGGCTCTGTCCCGGACATCTGGAAAATGGTCCGATTACCCCTGTACTCAAAAAGGGTGACCCGCTTGACCTAACAAATTACAGACCTATTGCTATCCTGTCTGCACTCAGCAAAATTCTTGAGAAACTGGTTGCCCTCCAAACAACTGACTTTCTTCTGAAAAATTACCTCCTAACTGATGCTCAATGTGGTTTCTGCAAGGGACACAGTACCACCACTGCCCTGCTCAAACTCATGTCTGACACCTTAGTGGCCATGGACTCTGGCTGGCTCACGGGGGCCATTTTCATAGATATGACCAAGGCATTTGGTCTTATAGACCATTCCATCCTCATTACAACTCTCAACTCTCTAGGTTTCTCATCAAACATTGTCAACTGGTTTAATAGCTATCTGACTGATAGGTCTCAGTACATGAAATTCAACTCCACCCTCTCTGACAAGGTTACCATCAATATTGGTGTACCTCAATGGTCTATCTTAGGCCCTCTGCTTTTCTCAATTTTTATAAATAGCATCACCTCCAATCTCCTTAAAACTTCCTCTCTATTATATGCAGATGACATTGTATTATATGCCAGTTCCAATTGTATAGAGGACATAAACTCTCGACTTTCTAGTGATTTTCAACTTATCCAACAGTGGCTTGTAAATCACAAACTTATTCTAAATAACACTAAGACCCAAGCAATGCTATCTGGCTCTAAGCTCAAACTCAAACACTCCCAGGCACACTTCAATGTCTCCTCCCTGGATGGCTCATCAGTTGGGGTGGTAAACTCCTTCAAATATCTGGGGGTCACTCTTGACCCATCACTGAGTTTCGACCTCCATATTCAATCTACCTGTAAGCATGCAAACTCTAAACTTGGTATCATCTACCGTATGAGCTATGTGCTCACCCCCTCAGCCAGGCTTGCTATTGCCCGTGGGATATTACTTCCCTCTCTCACCTATGGGCTTGCCACTTACATTTCTGCCTGCAACTCAAGTCTCCGAAAGTGGTATGTTACCTATAATATTATCTGTCACTACGCATCCTTCGGCCCCCAGGCAGAAACATCATTGTCTTCTCTATTCAGATTTGGGATGGCTTCCTCCCCAAGAGCTTAGGTATTATGCTCTTGGATCCATTACTGATAACATCATCAGATCCCATTCACCTAAACCCCTGGCCAGTCTCTTTCCCTAACAGAAAATCAACTATACCTTGCACTCTGCAGACCATGCCCCTGTTTTTATTCCAAGACATTGCACTTCCAAAGGTGGTCATGCTTTTGCCTGTCATGCACCTCTTTTCTGGAACATACTCCTGCTTACCTTATGTCAAACCGCATCCCACATCTCCTTCAAAAGAGAATTATGTCACTATCTCTTCTCCTCCTATGTCTGCTCCTGTTTCAAACTGCCCTAGCCCTCATTCCTTAATCCAACCCCTCTCTCTATTTGTCCACTGGGATCCTGGGGCCACTCCAACAGGGAGCACTTTTCCTTCCAATTCTCACTGCCTAACTTTCTCTTACTTTATTACTACTTGTTCTCACAGAGCTCTATTCCCCATTGTTTGTATACTGCTCAGTCACTGTAAAAAGGACCCAATTGTATTTGTTACATGTAAACCTAAATGATGTATTGTTTTGTCATTTTTACCGCTGATAATTACTCAAACACTTACATGTCACTTGTATTATGTATAAATATGTTCTCCTGAAGTTTGTCTCTGTACCCTCCCGGGTTGTGCCTGAAAATAGTCTTGTTGGCTAGTGCGCCTAACCGGTAAACAAAAACTAAATAAAAATAAATGACTTTTGCCCTTGTGTAGTCTGGCATCTTGGGACAGGGAAGAGTTGGTTGACTGAGCTACGCATGTGCTGATTGCCTTTTTAGTTAGCAAGCAAGTTTGATTGTGAATCCTCCCACTTAGCTGAAGCCAACCTGTTTGCACATACAGTTCACATGTGTGGGTAAGGCATGCTGCTCCAGTAAGAAGTCGGCATGCTTTATTGAGTGCCACTGATATTCTGTGGAGGGTAGTGGTGGAAGGTGAGCCATCGATAACCAGACCATAGTCAACAATGGATACTCTGGAGCTATAGGTAGCTAGTATAAGGGCTTCAGGCATTAGATTTTTGTAATGTATGAGAAAGAGGGAGAGCGACAGATGAATAGGGACAGAAATAAGACTGGAAAAACTGCACTGGAGTGATCTCAGTATGAGACTTAGGAGAAACATAGATTGAAGGAGGGGACTGCATGCCCTTCATGTTGTGATGATGTAGTGGGGAGAGGGGCTTGATTTTTGTATGTAATTCCATGCCAGATGTACAGATTACAGTAAAGTCAAGTGTAACCATTGCACCCTGTATAGCAAGTGGGACTGACTTATTTCAGACTCATACGTGACAGGCCACAGTGTCTGACTAGTCTCCAGCCAGAGCTGACTTCATTATGTTGATAAAGCATATGTTGCTTTTTGCACAGTTTTTTTAAGTTTGTCCAGCTGGTTGGCTTTCATGTTCATATGGTGTAATACCACTTGTGTTACACCATTGGAACGTGAAAACTGTCTGTCATCCTGTGTCAAGTTCAGTTTCTGTATGCCCTACACCAGGATGTCTATACCCTGGCTGTGCCCTAGTCAGTCTAAATTCTGGAACCACCACTGCTGATCATTTCTTGGATGGGATTTTAAAAGAAAGCCCTTTCTGTCCTTTCTAAATGGGTGCGTACAGCAGATGGAAATTAATGATTCAGTTTCAGTGGCACTTTTGGAAAAAATATGGAATTTCCCTGTTGTCCTGGACAACATTCTCTCTTATGCTACAGTAAAAAGTTGCAATGCATACGATTGTATGCAGGACATTGTTGGGCATTTAAAAAGTTGCTTTAAAAAGAAGCATACGAAGGGAGACTAAAGGAGATTAAAATGCATACCCTCAAGGAATGGAGGGAGAGGGGTGACATGATAGAAACTTTCAAGTACCTCAAGGGAATCAACAAAGTCCAAGAGGGTAGCATCTTTCAGAAAAAAAGATGTGCAAGAACAAGGGGGCACAATTTGAAGATAGATGGCAAAGTGAGAAAGCATTTTTTCATAGACAGGGTGGTAGACGCACAGAACAGCCTTCCTGAGAAGGTCATGGGGTCAAAAACAGTAGGGGAATTCAAGAATGCATGGAACAGACATAAGGCAATTCTGGTGGTTAACTAGGATCTGCAGCTCATCCAATAGGTAGGGAAATGGGCTGACTAGGTGGGTCAAGCAGTTTGTATTTGCCGTCAGAATCTTATGTTTCTAATGTTTCATATGTAAGCATATGGCGAATGAGTTGCTCTCCCTCCCTAATGTGGATGCCGCCTTGGATTATCTCTTTCAACAGTTTAATGTGCTTTCTAATCAACATGCCCCTTTTTCAGCAAACAAGATTAAATCCAAACATGTTCCTTGGGTGACTCAGACTCCTTTCATCATCTCCCAACTGGAGTCCCAAAGTAAACTTTACAAAAAGGTCAAGAAATTAGATACCCCAGAGGACTGGCAGACTTTTTGCAGATTTCATAATTATTGTGTCTATTATAAAGAAATCCAAATCCTCTTTCTTTAAGATGAATCCAGCTAATGTTAGAAACAACACTAAGAAATTTGGGCACATGGTTGACTTTGTCTGGAAGGTACTTTTCACGTCTTCTGCTGCAAATATATCCTATTTTGGCTCCACTGCATTCTCTAAAGAAACATAGAAACATAGACTTTGATGGCAGATAAGGACCGATTGGCCCACCTAGTCTGCCCATTTCCCTACCTACAGATAAGCTGCAGATCCTAGTTAACCAACAACCTATTTCTTTGGTATTTGTGATATGTTTTATACATTTTTTTCTGAGGCTCCTGCTCTGCTATTGAAAAAAAGTGGATTGTCTTATGATTCCCTGGCAACATCCCATCTCTCAAGACCTAAATTTAGATCTGCAGAAGTATTCAAATTGTTGTCTTCAATGAGAAAGGATTCTGCTAAGGGAATTGATAATCTAGACAACTTTGCATATTCATTGAGTATTTTTACTTAATTTCACAGGATAATCAGTAGTTGCCATTCAGTTTTCAAGAAAAAGGAAAAAAAAGAAAAAAAAATCTCTTGCCTTGCCCTGGTGGCCAGGGCAACCATGTCACCCTCCCCCACCAGTTAACTTCCACCCCCACCTCCCCCATTCTCCCACACACAATTCTTTAAAAAATGCTAGTCTGATGGCAGTGTGCCAGCAGTTAGCAATGTGTTTTTATTCAATCCCTCCTTCCTAGGCAGACCCCAGCCCCAGTAACTAAAGGGACATTTCACACAAGTGGGCCCTCCTGGGGGTCTCATGATGCAGCCAAGCTAAACACAGCAAGGCTTCTGCAGCTTGGTCCTGCTGCTTGCGTTTTATTATCTTTCCCCCCAAAGCTGACTCTTCAGGCAATTACTCAGTGAGCAGTGCTTAGTGATCTGGTTGGGATGCCAGAGACTGTAAAAACTAGTGCCCTGACTAAAACAAAGCACAGGCTTTTGACTTCCCCATCGAATTTTGCTGAGAAGCCTGGCAGTATGGTTGAAGCCCAAGTGGCAGTGTGAGACTGAGATGAGTCTTGGGGCACAGGAGCTCAGTGAAATTAAAGCTTTTATGAGTGCCGTCCAGACAGACATCAACAATTTGACTGTCACCCTCACAGCTGTCCAGATATTAGTTGAGGTTCTGGGTCACTGGGTTGAGCAGGAAGAGACTCAGGTCAGGCTGCTAGAGGACTGGGCCCATCCTGCTGAAAGTTACCTAGGGGTTGTTGAGAGAGAGAGCTGTAGCAGCTATGGGAGTGAATGGGTGACCAAGTGTCTCGAAGCCACCGGAGTAATGTTCACCTTTTTGGATTGCCCAAAGGAGCTGAAGGGATCAAGATGCTCAGCTTCATTCAAGACTCTGTCCTCCATTGTGTCAATTGCACAAAGGATCCTGTGGTGGAAGTAGAGTGGGTGCACCAAGTTCCTGTGGGTCCCCTGTCAGTAAAGGTGAATGCCCAACCCCATCCTGTTGTTTTTAAGTTCTTGTGCTTTCAGGATCAGGAGTGCAAACTGTGGAGTGCCAGAACACTTAAGGAGATCAATTCAGTTTGGGAGGCAGTATAGCGCAGTGGTCTAAGGCTCTGAGCTGCAAATCTGGTGACATCCAGCAGACCAGACCTGGGTTTGAATCCCACAGATTCCACTTGCATACTGTGTGACCCTGAGCAAGTCACTTAACCTCCTTGTGCTCCCAGGTCGCTTCTGTAAAAAAGCTTTCAGCTTAGTGTGCTATACCTAGTTAAACAACTAAATAAAAAAAAAAATTGGTAGGGGGCTCATTTGTATTTTTCCTGGATTTACCTAAATGGGTCATCAATCACAGGAAGGCTTTTGATCCTGTTAGAGACCGGGCTAAGGAGTGAGGGGTTTGCTGTTTTTTGGCTCTACCAGCCACTCTGTGGCTTTTCATCCATAATAGGATGGAATCCTTCACTTCGCCATCTGATGCCTGCCAATTTCTTTTGGAGATCTCCCAGTTGGATCCAGGTATTTCAAGTTCTGGACTTTTACCATCTTTGGCCCCCAAGCCACAATGGGTGCAGTCTGCCTCAACATCTAAGAGGGCTGCAGAAAGAAGACCTCGAATGGACTGTCATCCCATTCTTCAGTTCGCGAAGAGGAATCAGTGGACTAAGTGCCTACACTCTCCAGGACAGTGGTGGGAGATAATTTCATCTTCCCCCTATAAAATAACTACTGTGGTTCTCTTTCTTTGTTACTAATGGGATTTTGGGGTTATGTCAGTAAGGGTTTTTCTTTGTGATTTTGTTCTCTTTTAATATAGCAGCCGACTGAATGTGTGGATTGATCCTTTTTTGATCACCACTAGATGACTTTTTTGAGGGACTGTGTTTTATTTGTCCATGCAGTTCTAGTTTTCCATTAGCATTGTGCAAGTTTTATTGGTTTATTCTTGTTTGACTGCTGCTGGGGAGACAGAGGAGGAGGAGTGGATGTTGGCGTGTGATTTTATTGTATGGAGGCCATCACGTATAAAGTTATTTCATGGAATGTGTATTGGATTAATGGGCCTATCAAATGTAAATGGGTCCTAGCTCATGTTAAAAAGTTAGGGGCAATTAATTTTCTTGCAGGAAATCCACTTACTACAGAAGGAGGTAGATAGGCTATATGTCTAAGAAGCGGGGGGTTATGATTTTGTTGACTAAAGATGTAAACTGGGCCACTCAGTCAGTGGTGTGGGACCCTCAAGGGCATTGGGTTTTAATAGTGGGTACCCTAGATGTGTTTGATTATACTTTATTGTCGGTTATGGACCAATAATGATGGGCTCCCTTTCTTTCAAAAGCTTTCTCAGCTCCTTCACGGCAAAGCAAACTGGCAGGTTATTTTGGGTGGGGATATGAAGGAGGTTATGAACACTGTTTGTGACTGTAGTGGCACTTCAGCCAGGCTCGCTACCCCAGGTTCCAGGGCACTAAATAGGCTTCGGGATGAGCATGAACTCCGGGGCGTCTGGAGGCTTGCTCATCCTGTTACTAGGGAGGAGCCAGAAGAACTGTGGGTCACCCTGGAAACAGGAAATGGGACAGCCATAAGAACTGGGGTTGTCTACAGGCCCCCAGACCAGGGGGAGGACATAGACACATTACTGTTAGAAGATATACAAAACATGACAGCTAAAGGGGAGGTTCTGATAATGGGAGACTTCAACATGCCAGATACAGATTGGTCAATACCAGCAGGAACATCTGCCAGAACTAGACTCATAGTGGATTCCCTGCGGGGAGGGCCTCAAACAACTGGTACAGCAACCCACAAGAGACAGGGTTATCCTAGATCTAGTACTGACTAACAAAGAAGGGATCACAGATCTCCAGGTAGAAGGTCACCTGGGGGCCAGTGACCATCACATGGTATGGTTCAATTTGGCTACTACATCTAAATCATCCCATTCCAAGGCAAAATATGGGACTTCAGAGGGAGCTGACTTTGATAAGATGGCCAACAGAGTTAAGCTAGCCCTGGCAAAAGAAACACAGGTGAGGAGGTACAGGCAAAGTGGGCAAGCATTAAGGATGCAATACTTGAAGCAACATCCATTGTGTTAGACAGAAAAGGAAGTGCAAAAGAAGAAGAAACCACTTTGGTTCTCAAATACAGTAGCAGAAAAGGTCAGAACAAAGGCTGGCCTTCAGGAAATATAAAGGGAACACAGCGGGATGAAGATAGGGAGGCATACCAAACTGCCCTAAGGGAAGCAGGCAAGGCAGTAAGGCAGGCAAAGTCCCAAACTGAGGAAACACTAGCACGAACAGTAAAAGAAGGTGACAAGACTTTCTATAGATACATTAGTGAAAGGAGAAAGTCCAGAGGGGTATTGCTAAATGGAGAAAAGGGAGCAAGTGAGGAGGAGGACCCTGTAAAGGCATCTATCCTAAATAGATACTTTTGCTCAGTATTTACTGAAGAGAAGGTAGGGCAGGGCCTCAGCTCAGCATCATGGACACAGGGGAGGGAGGTGAGCACTACTCCCTTCACAAAAGAACGGGTCCTACAAGAGCTGCTAAGCTCAGGTGGATAAGGCAATGGGACCTGATAGCATACATCCCAGGGTACTTAAGGAGCTAAAGGAGGAACTAGCAGAGCCATTAGCAGAATTGTTTAGTGAGTCTCTGAGCACAGGAGAGTCCCAGAAGACTGGAGAAGGGTCATGGATCCCACTCCACAAGAGTGGTAGCAGGGAGGAGGTGGGGAACTACAGACCAGTCAGTCTTACCTCAGTAGTGGGCAAGATTATGGAGGCACTCCTTAAGGAAAGGATAGTGCAACACCTGGAATCCATAGGGACACAGGATCCAAGACAGCATGGGTTTACAAAGGAAGGTCCTGTCAAACTAATCTCATAGATTCTTACTGGGGTAACCAGAGTGGTGGACCAAGGGGGCAGTTGATGTCGCCTACCTTGACTTCAGCAAAGCTTTTGACACTGTTCCACATAGAAGATTGATAAATAAGCTAGGTAGGCTCGGGGTGGGTCAGAAGTTGGTCAACTGGGTGGCAAATTGGTTGACTGGCAGAAAACAGAAGTGGTGGTAAATGGTATACAGTCAGAAGAGATGCAAGTCACAAGTGGGTACCTCAGGGATCAGTCCTGGGGCCAGTCCTATTCAACATCTTCATTAGTGACCTTGCAGATGGACTAGAGGGTAAGGCTTGTCTGTTTGCAGATGACACCAAGATCTGCAACAGAGTAGATGATCCAGATGGGGTGGGCAGAATGAGAAGAGATCTGGATAAACTAGCAGAATGGTCAAACAGTGGCAACTGGGATTTAATGCAAAGAAGTGCAAAATCATGCACATAGGGAAGAGAAACCCTGAAGCCACTTATAGGCTGGGAGGGGAGTTGCTAGCAGTCACAAAGGAAGAAAGAGACTTGGGCATCATCATCACTGATGACCTGAAATCATCCAAGCAGACCTCTAAAGCAGTAGGTAAGGCTAGGGGGGTGTTGGGGTGTATTAGTAGGGGTATCACAAGTCGTAAGAGGGAGGTAATAATCCCTCTGTACAAGACATTGGTTAGGCCCCATCTGGAGTACTGCGTACAGTATTGGAGGCCACACCTTCAAAAGGACATTAACCAAATTGAGGCAGTCCAGAGAAGGGCAACCAAAATGGTGCAGGGACTGCATCAGAAGACATATGAGGACAGATTAACGGAGCTCAATATGTATACCCTTGAGCAAAGGAGGGAGAGAGGTGATATGATCAAGGCATTCAAACACCTTAAGGGCATAAACAAGGTGAAAGAGTCTAACATGTTTAAATATAAGAAAAATAGCAGGACAAGAGGACACAGCATGAGATTAGAGGGAGGCCGATTAAGGGGGAATGTGAGGAAATTCTTTTTCACAGAAAGGGTGGTAGATGCATGGAATGGCTTACCACAAGAAGTGGTGGCTATGAATACAGTGCAGGGCTTCAAACAGGCATGGGATAGGCATAAGGGGAGCAATACAAATGACTATGAATAGATAGGTCACTGACAGAGCAAAGGCCAATGGCACATTTATAAGGTAGAAAAAGAAATGGGCAGACTGGATGGTTCTTGTGGTCCTTATCTGCCGTCAACTTCTATGTTTCTATGTTTCTATGTTTCTATGATACTTAATTTTCTCCCCTACATCAAACCTATAGTAGAATTTACCTTATTTCATTTTTGCCTGACTTAGTCAGGTGTACTTTATTGACACCAATTGAACCTGTAGTTATTTCTGATCATTCCTCTATAATGTTTACATTCCAGCAGGATGGCACAGGTACCAGGGATAGAAGAGAAGAGAATGCCTGACCGTCAATAGATTTAAGACTGAGTTAAAAAACATATTTATTTAACCTGGCCTTCCCTAATGTCTAATGTATTTTATCTTCTTGTTTTAATGTTATATTTGTATTTGGTTTTATGTGCAGGTAAAGGAGTATAAAAATGTATGTAAAGGCGCTATAAAAATAAAGTTTGATTGATTGATTGATTGATAGGAGCTGGCACTATAATGCTGGTCTGCTGACTGATCCCCAATTTAGAGACAGACTTCACCAGGAGATTCAAGACTGTCTTTCTCTTAACAGTACTGGGGAGGTTGCTCTCAGGTGGGTGTGGGAAAGTCTTAAGGCTGCTATTTGGGGTAAAATTATTTCTTATATGTCCACCCATAAAAGCATGGCATTCTCGGTTACACATTCTATAGCAGCAATTACTGGCTCTTGAGCAGCAACATAAAGTAGGCTGGGGGAACTCTTCGCTTATTTATTGTATACATGATCTCCATTTCCAAATTAATACCTTAAACACCCAGCAGGTGGAATTTGTACTTTATAGGACTAGGCAGTCTTATTGGGGGGGGGAGGGGGCGGATGGGTTGGTCATTTACTGGCCTGCTGGCTTAAGCAGATTTAGGCCTCTCAGAAAATTTCTGGAGTTCACCAAGGGGATTTCATTTCATTTTTATATTTTATACTTGGTAGCAAGGTGAGCTGAAAGCTCATTTTCACACACGACAAGTGGCATGTAAAACATTTTACCACACAATATGTACACAATATAAAAAATACAAAATGCAAGGATATACATATTATGAATGCATACAATAAAACATGTAACAATTACTTTTAAAAACAGATACACTATGAGAAAGAGTCAAGCCACTGAGCAAGCTGACACTTAAATGTTCTGATAGTTCTACAATTTATAACTGTAGTAGGGATCTTGTTGAAAAGGTGGTAGCACTGTAGACAACATATCTTTGGCCTATTGTTTTCTTCTAAAAAGGAACCTTTAATAAGCCTGAAGACTGTGACCTTGTCACCTTACTACTCTGCATTCTAATAAAAGAGAGATTGAATAGAAGGAAGAAGAAAACCCTTGAGGCTTTTGAAAACAAAGATAGCCAGTTTCAGGTTAATCCTGTCTATTAAGGAAGGACAGTTTGCTTCTTTCAATAAACTGCAATGGTGTGTTCTTAAAGGAAGACCTGCCATAAATCATAATATGCTGTGATATGTAACCTGTAGCTTATGTAATACTTTTTCACTTACACCAGAATATACCAGTAGACCATAATCAATAGTGCTGAGCAAAAAACTATGAGTCAATAATTTACATGACTCAGGAATTAAATATGTTCTTCCTGTAAATGACATTCCCAACCTCTGATGTATTCTTTTGACCAGACTCCCAACATGAAGTTCAAAAGTAAGTTTTGAGTCAAGTATACTGTAACTCTCAGGTAACTAAAACTTTCTTCTGATTCTAACTTATTCCCCTTAAGGTCAACAACTGACACATTATTATCCCTAATTCCCCTAGGGCCAGAAAATACTATCACTTTTGTCTTCACTGAATGTAAAACCAATTCATGAAAAAGCAACCAGCTTTGAAATAAATCAAAATCATGTTGGACAGATATTAAAACTTGATCAGGATTGATACCAGATGAATAGATAACCGCATCATCTGCATACAAAATCATATTGGAATTCAAACAAGTCAAAGGTGATGTGTTCATAAACAGGGAAAACAAAAGTGGACCCAGTATTGAGCCCTGTGGTACTCCACATGAAACTGAATGTGGGGCTGAGGATTCTTGTGCAGTAATAGTCCTATGCTCCCTATTGTATAAATACCCCTTAAACCAGGATCTTACTTCCTCTGAGAAATAAACCCCTTTTAATACTTTCAATAACAGAGAATGACTGACTAGATCGAAGGCCTTGGTGAGGTCCACAAACACCTCTGCGATGGAGCACCCCAAATCAGGGGCACCCCACACATCGGTGGTGAACCTCACCAAGGACATCTCAGTATCATGGTACGATCTGAAACCCATGTTGCGAGCTTGTTAATCGTTTATATTTTTCCAAAAACTTCTGAATCTGATTGAATACTAATCTTTCGAGAATCTTGGACAAAGGTGCCAAGAAAGAAATAGGCCTATAATTCAAAACAGAATTCCTAGATCCTGATTTAAATATAGGACATATAAGAGCTGATTTCCAACATTTAGGAAGGGCACCATTACACAGGAAAAAGTTAAAAATGGTCACAAGGGGATTAGCCAAGGAGTTAATTTACAACTTCAATAATCTGTAATCTATTTTATCATGTCCAATTTAAGGTCTGAGATTGTATTTCAAAATATAATTAATAACTTATTCAGGAGTACCCACATGAAAATAAAATTGGGATGATTTACCTTCATATCCCTTTCTAAACTATTAATATTAACAGTACCCTTATTTTTAATTTGAATCCTAGACATGCCACCAAAGTAATAGTTAAACAACCTGGCTGTCTGATTTGGGTTGTTAACAGGTTGATCACCTTCCTGTAAAGTGATGATGGTGTCCTGCGTCTTCTTTCCAATTAAATTATTCTGTGTACGTCAGGTTTCCTTAGCATTTCCTAACAAATTCAACTGTTTGTGTTTGAACAAAATTGATTTTGATTTTCTAATTAAAGCCTTGCACTTATTTCTAATCATTTTATAATTCTGCAGTGACTTCTGGTCCCCAGGATTTTCATAGACCTTCCAGGCTTTATCTCTAAGTTTCATCTGAGCTAATAAGTCATTAGAAACCCACGCACTGCTTTTTGCTCTGACCCTCATTTTTTCGAGTGGAGCTAGTCATTCAACAGTTTGGTTAAACAAACCATCAAGGGTCTCCAACATGACATCTATGTCATGTACTGTTTCAAGAATAGACCAATTTACTTTCTCACAGTCCCTGATTATGGTATCTGCTGTTATATTTCTAATATTCCTAGTCTCGATATAACAGGGGGGACTCTGAGCTTACTTAATAGACCACTCACATTATACAGGGCAGTGGTCACTGACCCCATCAGGTAACACCCCAGAAGTTATAATCCTAGAGGAGTGGGTGACCACAACCCAGTCAAGCACTGATCCTCCTCCCTGATCTATGGTCGAACCTGGTGGTCTGAGTAATCAATTGCTGCACTCCTAATTCATGAACTAAATCTAAAATTTGTGTTGTTTGAGCAGTGCTCCAGTATAGATTAAAGTCCCCCATTAAAATCCATTCCCTATTTAAAGGGAGGGACTTTTTAATAATTGAAATTAATTATAATCCTTGTTTGGAAAGGCCAGGCAGAAAATAAACTGATTTACTGTAACTGTAACTGTAATATGTTTGTTTGAACCCAGTAAGAGATCAATAGAAATGATGTGACAGCCAGATTTATTAGGCTGTGATGCAATTTCAATGGTCTTAAACTTTGTTTTAACATAGATCATAACCCCGCCCCCCTCCTTACTTACCCTGTTTTTTCTGAAAATTATATAATTAATAAGAGCAATTTCGTTATCACTAATTTTATTGATCAGTCGTGCTTCTGAAACAGTTTTGATATCAAAATCATGCTGTAAAACCCAGGCCTCAAATTCAGGCCCCTCGGAAACAAGGCTCCTAAAATTAAGATGAATGGCCTTAAATGCTGAGTGCTTCCTAATAAGAGACACCAGTGTGAAAATTATGGTCAGAATATTTACCAAGGCCAATAACTTGGGGTCTAAGATGTGGATGAACAGTTCCCAATGCCAAAAGTAGAAGCAAAATAATTTTCCTAAGAAAAATCATTTATGCTGCAATGCCTAGAGGAAGTGAAGTGTTCCATGCTGCAGAAGGTGGAACTGAACACTGTTAGTGCAGGTTTAGTAGATCCGTGGGTGGAAGGCCCAAGGCTAAGCCTCATGGGAGAGTCCGAGGTGGAGGACAGTGCCTCTGATGACAGTGGAGAATGGACAATAGTGGGGGTTGGCACAATCGCCAGCTCCTGGGCAGAATGTGTGGAAGAGGAGGAAGCAGCAGTGACTTCAGTGGGCCCTTGAGAGTCACCATTGGCCTAGGCTTCCATGGAGCCTCCGATGTCCATGGAGGAATGCTCAAGAAATGTGCCCTTGAGTGCAGAAGTGGACTGCTCTTGCTCTGCACTAAGTGTTCACGACTGACTCAGTCAGGACTGGCCACCCCCAAGCCGTGCTTCTGGATGTGAGTTAGTTAAAAGTAGAAAGAGGAGAGAATTGTGCATAGATGAGCTGAGGCCAAGTATGGACAGTCATACCCTTTCTATCCTAGAAAGATATGTGAAGAAATTGAGAAAAACAGGCATGCCTGATTGTGGGAGGAAGCTTGTGCCAACCTGCATGCTAGAGTAAACAAGTGGGTCCAAATTAAGGTGTGTAATGAGAGACTGCAATTCTGGAGGCATGGCAGGACTTTGTTGATCAGCTCTGTAAGAATAGTGAACAAAGCTAGCCAAGAGACATTTTATAATGTTCCCATGGTTTGTCCAGATGGGGTGACAGTCTATGTCCCATATCTGGAATGGTACTACCCCAGAAATTGGTCCCATTCCTGAAATCTTGCCCGCTTTACAAAAGTGAATGCAGCAATTGCCAGCTCAGCCATCTGCCACCAAAGAGGCAGCATCCCAGGATCGAGGTGCCTTTCTTCTGGTGAGCCAGGTTCATCCGCAGCAACATCCAGGTTCTGCTCCAGCAGCATCCAGGTTTGTCTGTGGTAATATCCAGGTTCAACAGCCCCGCAGGTTCTGAGAAGATTTCCAGTCTGAGTCTAGTAGGAGGTCATGGAAGCATCTGATCTGAAGATTTCATCTACCCAGCAGCAAAGATCATCAGGCCACAGGTCCAGACAGGTGAAGTTGACATCCTTTTGTCACCGAGAAATGGTAAGAGACCTTTTTCATTTTTAATTTGATTGTTTCCTGCAAGTTAAAGGGTCTCCAATAGATTATTCATCTGGACTGCAGTGCTTGCAGGTCTTGTACCTGTTTCAGAACTGTGCTTCAGCAGGCTCCTGCCTAGGAGAGGTCTTGTTGTAGTTCTTAAGCACTCTGGACTCTTCCTTAGTTTGTGACTTTGCAGGGATCCTTCCCCCAAATGTTTTGCAAATTTTTTTATGATTTCTATTTTTGTACTTTTGTAGAAAATCCTTTAAAAATGCTTTTCGGGCTTGTGCAGTATCCAGTGGAAGAGTTTTTGGTCACTGTTTTTGGTTTTACAGGTTGTAGTTGTGTGCAGAAATGTGTTTTTGTAGTGTTTTTTTTTGCATGTGTTCCTGGAAGAAGACAAGAAGACCTGAAGAGGATTGGTGGGACTTATGGAGTCCTCCTTTGTGTAGAGTTGTTTGTGTAACTGTGTTGTACAATGTCTAACCTTTTTTTTTATTTTACAGGTGTGTGGTGTAAAATGTTTTTTGGGTTTGGGCACATGGTGGGTAGCATAGGTCAGACAGATTTCCCCTAGAGGGTTGGGGGAAGGCAGATTGATGGTCCTGATTCTAGAAAGGGGTCACCAATACTATCTGATAGGACATGCTTCAGGCAGTTTCTTGGAGCTACTGTGAATCCATAGAAAGTACAGTGGTAGGTTAAGAACTGAAGTTTCTTCAGTGGGCCTCTATCCTTTGGTGTTACTTGCCTGTGCCTGGCACATGGTAGGGGAGGACTTGATCAACCCTCCCCACAAGAGACATCAGAGGTAGAATGGCCTGGTGTCGGGTGAAGGTATGACTGTGGACCATCATTTACCTGGCAGGGGTGAGTGTAACCACCTAGTCCCTGGGGTTTCTAGAATCCTATCAGTATTATTATTAGAAAGGCTGCTGGCAGCTGGTAGGGAGCTCATTAGGGGCTCCTTATATAATGACATCATTGTTTACTCAGCTAGCCTGAGGGAAGAATGATTAGGTAATTTAGAACTCTCACAGCAGCATATGCCACACTCTGTGGATAGCTGCTATGGGGAGCTTATAATGCTCAGTTGTTAGTTGGAGTTCTGTGTAGTGAGTTGTTCAGTGAGGAGGTGAGAGTGGCAGTAGGACTGCCAGTGGGATCTGAGGAGATGGCCCAGGATTTCTCACCCTAATGGAGTATCATTTCCAGCTTCTGCTGAAGTGGTAGAAACAGTCCTACAGCAGGATTTCCCGATTTCTACTCCCAGTGAAGTGGAAGAAACTGTTTGTTTTCAGTGGACTCAAGGGGCAATCTCCTGAATGTTCTGTGGTGTTTTTAGCTGCCTTGGATAGGACCTGAAAGAGACTGTTTTTATTGGCTACCCAGGAGAGTACCTTTCTTTTCTTTTCTTTTCTTATCTTTTCATTGTTCCATGCCTTGTAGATGGGACAACTTCTGTGAGTACTGTTCTAGGAGACCCGATCTCCACATTTCTTAAGGGATTCAATAGTCTGTGGTGTGTGTGCCCATAGATAAGGCTGGATCACACCTGTCAGTGCCCCTAGATTTCACCCAAGTGGGTGAAGTTCTGTGAAAATGTGTACCCAAGTGAGTGCAATTCATTCTGTGGTCACCCCAGTGTATGACAAGTTAAAGTGTGGGACCTCTAACATTTCAGTGGAGAATGGGGTTTCAGTGCTGTAACCCTGAAGAATGGCAGAGACTGTTGGTTGGGGCCAAGGGTGGGAGGAACGCCATCTAAGTGCTTACAAGGCAGGGCTTCCTGGTTTATAAAGGGCATCAGTTTTTACCTGAGCAAAGGCCAAGCTGCAGGTTAAGGTATGTGACTGAGTATCACTAATGTGCACCAATGTTAGAGAAGAGTTCTGAGTGTGTGGCGTAGATCAGCGGTTCTCAACTGGTGAGGTGCGTCTCCCTAGGGAGGGGTGAGCTGCTTTCAGGGGAGGCACAGAGGCTTGAGTGAAATACATGCTGAAAGCAGCATGCATCCAAAATAGAAACAGAGCCTCGGTAATGCAAAGCACAGATTCTCCTGACCCATCCCATCTGTTACATCTTCTTCCCCTCCCCAACTGCTTTCAACTGTGACTAGGCACTTACCCCCTGCAGGCAAGATGACTAACGAGGTGATAATAGCACCTTGATGAGACGGCGCCAATTTCCTCATTGCAGTGCCGGGACAGAAACAAGAGAGGAGCAGCAGAGCTATAGGGGCTAGGAAGGCTTGCAAGCCAACCAGTAAGGAAGTAGATGATCTGTGCTGAACCAATGAGAACAAATGCGTACAGCAGCCAATTAGAAGGGAGGTAGAGTGCAGCCAATCATGTGTTACAATTTCCCAGCCAATGATTGCTGTTCTGCTTCGGCCAATCAGCTGCCACTCACTCAAAGTTGCTGAGGAGTTCTGGCAATAAAGCAGCATGCCCTCTCTTGCTTGCCAAATTTGGACATGATCCAACATGTGAAACTACCAACTCCAGATATTCAACTGGACCCGCCGCGTACTGTCACTGCTCAAGCTACCAGACCCGCTGCATGAAGCCACCTCTCCAGTGATCGCCTGTGCCAGCATACCTCTACGCTAACTCCGATCTAGGACTTCCAATCCACCATGTGGACCGTGTAAGTGCAGACCACCGATCATCTGTTTTTGAAGGGGCTAGTAAGGATGGGTTATTTTTTTGCTGGTAAACAAGGGGTTTCTGCAGAAGAGTCTGAGAGGCTGGGGTTATAAGGAAGGGGCTGCAAATCTGAGTCGTAATCTGCCACAAAAAATGTTTTTTTGATCCCTTCCCCCCCATCATGGATAGGCTGTAAGGATCGAGGTCACAGAGCTGTGACTGCTACTTTTCTCTGCCTCATTTATTTGTATTTGAGGGAGGGGGTCTGGTTGAAATGCCACAAAATGAACTTTTGTGATGATGATGGGAGGGGACTACAATGATGGACCTGCATCTTGGGGGTAGGGGCAGTGGGGACTATTAAATACTTATGTTTTGTGGGATTTATGAATCTGAAGATGCACAGTTGTTTCTGTTATTATTTTTGGAGTGATGGGGGGTTTGGCGTGAAGGACCTTATGGTTTTGCTTGGGGGGCTTGCATAGCAATTGTGATTTTGTTTTGTGAGTGAAGGTTCTGCTGGTGTTCATTGGCCCATGTATGATGACTCTGTGGTACTAAAATGGTGCCCTTTTTTTTGGGGGTCTGCTGGTGTATCTTGGGGGCATGAGGGACTTCTTAAGAAACGTCCCCTCAACCCATCCAAGACCCTTCACTGCAAAAGCATTATGTGCCTTAATTGTGTGTGCTGTGGGGATCATGTGGAACTGACTTTTTTGGGAGAGAAAGGTCTGCTGGTGTTACCTGGGGGGATGAGGGACTTCTTCAGACCTTAAGAAGCATCCCTTCAACCCATCCAAGTCCCTTCGCTGCAAAAGCATTATGTGCCTTAATTGTGTGTGCTGTGGGGATCATGTGGAACTGACTTTTTTGGGAGAGAAGGGTCTGCTGGTGTTGCTTGGGGGGGATGAGGACTTTTTCAGGCCTTAAGAAGCGTCCCCTCAACCCACCCAAGACCCTTCACTGCAAAAGCATTATGTGCCTTAATTGTGTGTGCTGTGGGGATCATGTGGAACTGACTTTTTTGGAAGAGAAGGGTCTGCTAGTGTAACTTGGGGGGATGAGGGACTTCTTCAGGCCTTAGGAAGTGCCCCCAACCCATCCAAGACCCTTCACTGCAAAAGTATTATTTACCTTACTTATGTGTGCTGAGGGGTTCAAATTGTTTGTGGGTTGTTGGAATGCTGGGGCTGCATATTTGGGTGGGGTGGGAGGCTTTGAAGCAAAGGGATTATATGTTTTCCCATAGGATAGGTTTGAATACCCCATTGACAATGCTGGAACTAACAGATAAGAAAATCATAAGTATGAAGAAGTTTCTACTATGATCCCCCCCCCCCAAGAAAAACCCAATGCCTTGGCTTGGGGTCTTGCCTGTATGGTGGACGGTGTAGAGTGAAGGCTGAACTCAGATAACTTTACATAGGGTGCATCAGCCCAAAATAGGCTCAATGAAGATGTGGGGGTCTCTTGGTATTCACATCAGGGCCCTGCTGTGAAGTCACCCAGCTACCTTGTTGAGGTAGACCTCCTATCAGCTTAGTCCTTACTTTAAACTTCATCTGCCTCAAAAGCTTACCTTTACATGGGGTGCATCATCCCAAAATAGGCTCAATGAAGATGTGGGGGTCTCTTGGTATTCACATCAGGGCCCTGCTGTGAAGTCACCCAGCTACCTTGTTGAGGTAGACCTCCTATCAGCTTAGTCCCTACTTTAAACTTCATCTGCCTCAAAGGCTTACCTTTACACGGGGTGCATCATCCCAAAATAGGCTCAATGAAGGAGTGGGGGTCTCTTGGTATTCACCTCAGGGCCCTGCTGTGAAGTCACCCAGCTGCCACGTTGAGGTGGACCGCCCATTAGCTGGGTCCCTACTCTAAATTGCATCTATCTCAGAGCAAAGACGAGCACTCAGTCTACATCTGCATGCCCTTGGATCCTAACCACCCATTTCCCAAGGCCCTTTGCATATGAATTTGTGCTGGGATTGGCTGAGGTGCAACTCAACCCTTTTGTCACTGCATAAGTGTTTATGTGCACTTAAAATGAGACATTGAGCTGACTGCACAGTTACAGTACATTCTCTCTGTGGGTCACCTTTTGCTGTGCAGATCAGGTTGCAAGCCGACAAGAGTTGCCATGTTGAGGTAAATGAAGGGGAATGGAATCTGTAGGGTGGTGTGCTGGTCTGGCTTGAGCTGGAGGAGCATAGCAGTGAAACACAGGACTGCCTAGCTTGGGAACTGTGAGTGAAGCAGTGTTGGCCTGGCATGCAAAAGTGACAAATGGGAATGTTTGGTTCTGGATACAAATGGATTCTGAATCATTCTTTAAAACTCCCATTGCTGGGTTTTTGGTCTCATGGATGCACAGTGAAACTATCATAGGGAGCAGTGTTTTTATTTGTTGGTCTGTTTGTGATGCTCATCTTCTTTTCAAATTACTGCTTTTGCTGGTGCTGCTAAAATGATGTGGGCCAGAACTACAGTGCCGTTGCCCTTGTGCACACAAGCATTTTTTTTTGCTATAGCCATTATTAACGGGTCAATATGGATGTTGTCTTTTGTTTTAAGCAAAACATTTTAATAGGGGATATATTGCAGACTACAACCTGTAGGAACATGTCCAGAAATTCTTGTGACTGTTGACAAGCAGTTTGGGGTGCTGCATTTTCTGTAATTATTTTTTCCTCTTTTTGGAATGCCCGATTGTTGTTGGACATGCAAGTTTGTGCATGTCCAGGATGATTTTGGTTACATTGTTTGACAATTTCCAACATTGGTGTGTCATAGATAATGGATCACTTTCTGGTGACCGAAGAAAACGCGTGCATGGAGAAGTACTGTAGCTGTTGCTGAAGCCAACGAAGGAGCTGCAGGCCCTCAAGCAAAGTGCAAGGCCAGACGGTATGATGATGAATACTTGAATATAGGATTCACCTGGACTGGGACCAGTGAAACACCTCAGCCATATTGTGTGATGTGTGCTGATGTTCTGGCACAAGACAGCATGCGACCCCGCAAGCTTCAACAACATTTGGAGACAAAGCATCCCAGCCTAGTTTCCAAACCTCTGGAATTCTTTCAACGAAAGCTACAAGAACTGAGGGGCCAAAAGAAACTGGTGGAAAGGTATGGCACTGTGCCTAGTAAAGCTGTGGAAGCCTCTTATTTTGTGTGGCATTGCAAATTGCCAAAGCAGGAAAACCGCACAACACTGGTGAGCAATTACTTCTTCCTGCTGCAAAAGAAATGTGTTCAGTAATGCTGGGAGACAAAGCAGCAGTGCAGCTAGATGTCATTACCTTCTCCAATGACACAGTTTGCCGGTGCATTGAGGAGTTGTCTGTTGATGTCAAGAAACAGATACTGGACTCTGTTAGGCAAAGTCCATACTTTGCATGACAAATTGATGAGTCCACTGACATTGCCCATGCTGCACAGCTCCTTGTCTAGTCCGCTTATGCCATGGATACAGAAGTTTTGGAAGAATTCCTGTTTTTCCAACTGCTGCCTGCACAAGCAACAGGGAAGAGCTGTTCCACATGCTAAATAAATTCATTATGGAGGAAGGTCTTGCCTGGAGCTGATGTGTAGGAATTTGTAGTGATGGAGCACAGGCAATGACTGGCAGACGCAGTGGCATGGTGACAAGGATGCAAGCAGTGGCCCCTACTGCTGTGTGGAATCACTGCATGATCCACAGGGAAGCACTAGCAGCCAAGAGAATGCCAGCTGATCTTCAGAAAGTCTTGGCAGATGCTGCGAAAGTAATGAACTTTATCAAGGCATGGCCAGTAAATGCAAGAATCTTTGCTGTGCTGTGTGAGGAGATGGGAGCAAACCAAAAACAATTACTGCTGCACACAGAGGTCCATTGGCTGTCCAGGAGAAAAGTACTAACACGTCTCTTTGAATTGCATGATGAAGTGCATATTTTCCTTGCTGACTGTGGCTCTGCACTTGTGAAAATTTCCATGATCCACGATGGCTTGCATTGCTGGCTTATTCAGCGGATGTTTTTGACAGACTGAAAACACTCAATGCCTCACTTCAAGGTCGGGACACCAATATGTTCATTGTAAGGGACAGGACTAATAAAATTGAAGGTGGACAAAGCAATGGGGCCTGATGGGATTCATCCCAGAATTCTAAAAGAACTAAGGGTAGAACTAGTGACACCACTGACTACTCTCTTTAACAAATCATGGGAGGATGGGGTGGTACCTGAGGACTGGAGGAGGGCAGATGTGATTCTTCTTCACAAAAGTGGGAGCAGGACAGAGGCAGGAAACTACAGACCAGTTAGTTTGACCTCAGTGGTAGGGAAAATGATGGAATCATTTCTGAAGGTAAAAATTGTTGAGTACCTAGAGGCCAGAGGGGCACAGGACCCAAGGCAGCTTGGATTCTCAATGGGAAGATCGTGTGAGATGAATCTAATAGATTTCTTTGACTGGGTGGCCAAAGAAGTAGACCAGGGAGGGGCTCTGGACATGGCCTACCTAGATTTTAGCAAGGCATTTGATACAGTCCCACACAAAAGATTAATACACAAGTTAGCCAGCCTTGGAGTGGGTCCCAAGGTGGTAGCCTGGATAAAAATTGGCTAGACAACAGGACGAAGGGTAGTAAATGGAGTACAGTGAAGAAAGGACGGTTACTAGCGGGCACCGCAGGGTTCAGTACTGGGACCAGCCCTTTTAATGTCTTTATAAGTGACATTGCAGAGGAACTGGAAGGAAAAGTATGTCTCTTTGCAGATGACACAAAGATCTGCAACAGGGTTGATACACAAGATGGAGTGGAAAGGATGAGAAGGGACTTGCAAGGTTGGAGGAATGGTCAAATGTATGGCAGCTCAGATTCAATGCAAAGAAGTGCAACGAATGCACATGGGAAACAAAACCAGAAGCGTACACAACGGGGGTGAGATACTGAGAACAGTAAAATGGAAAGGACCTGGGGTAATTATATCGGATGACCTAAAGGTGGGCAAGCAATGTGAGAAGGCAGTAAGGAAGGCTGGGGGATACTGGGATGCATAGGAAGAGGCATCAATAGTAGAAAACAGGAAGTTGTTGTCCCTCTGTACAGACAGCTGGTGAGACCCCATCTGGAGTACTGTGTGCAGTTATGGAGACCCCATCTCCAAAAGACATAGACAGAGTGGAGGCTGTCCAGAGGAGGGAACCAAAATGGTGCAGGGTCTGCACCAGAAGACATATGAAGAAAGACTAAAGGAGCTTAATATGTATACCTTGAGGAAAGAAGGGGAGAGGGATATGGTAGAAACTTTCAAGTACCTCAAGGAATCAACAAAGTCCAAGAGGGTAGCATCTTTCAGAAAAAGAGATGTGCAAGAACAAGGGGGCACAATTTGAAGATAGAGGGGGGACGGCTCAGAGGTAATGTGAGGAAGTATTTTTCACAGAGAGGGTTGTGGATGCATGGAACAGCCTCCCTGAGGAGGTTGTGGAGTCAAGAACAGTGGAGGAATTCAAGAATGCATGGGACAGACATAAGGCAGTCCTAGTGGGGGGCAGGAGGAAGTAAGCTGTTGGTTAACTAGGATCTGCAGCTTACCTGTTAGGTAGGAAAATGGGCAGACTAGGTGGGCCAAGCGGTCCTTATCTACCGTCAAATTCTATGTTTCTATGTTTCTATGATGGAGGCATTTTGTCAGAAACTCCAACTATGGTCTTCAAGACTGCAGCAGGGATTAGATTCCTCTTTCCCCACACTGGAGGATTTCCTGCAGGAAAATGAGCTTTCATTGACAGTGTCAAGATGCTCATTTCAGAACATTTAAGTGGACTGCAAGAAAGGATCCATCAGTACTTCCCTGAATACCAGTAAGAGGAGTGTAACCAGTGGGTAAGGAATCCATTCATTTTTAAACCAAGGTCTGTGGGCAGCCTGTCATTAAGTGAGCAGGAAAGCCTTATTGATCTGGCTACATACCCAGCACTGAAGGCCTCTTTTGGACAGTTGCCACTGGCTAAGTTTTGGCTGTCACTGGGATGTGAATTTCCAGAATTAAAACAACAGGCGCTTAAAGGAAAACTCCACCCTCATATCTTCTGAATGTTATTTGTTTTCATGTCAATAGACAACTATTTTCATGTAGCTGTTAAGGATGTATGCAAATGTTTTAGTCTGTTTTTACAGTTCATACTAGGCCCTGTGACTGCCCTGGGAGTCTCCGTTACATTGGTTGTTAAATCTCTTTGTATCTGGGAGCTACATTAGCATATGGGAACATGATGCGTAATCACCCTTTAAACTCCCCAGTAGGCATGCCTGCTTAATTAGTCTTTATTTATTTATTTATTTCAATCTAGGATTACAATACCTTTGAGCCGAGGCTCTTTTACAAAGGTTCCACTTCAGCGTGTACAATAGTCATCATTTTTAGTTACAAACATATAGTCATTGACTTACAGACATGTAATAACCGGTACAAAGACTTGAGCTATGAGCAAGACAAAGGAAGGGGGTGGGTGGTGGAGAAAGTGAGGTAGAAGATCGAGGGGAAGGAGGTGCAGGGGGTAAGGGGGAGTACGGGAGGTGGTTGGGGTGGGGGAAGGAGTGGAGATATGGGAGGAGTTGGGTGAGGGCAGGAGACAGTGCAGCCAGGGGGCTTTGTCGAGGGAATATGACCGGTAAGGTGCTAGGGGTGCAAAGACTGATTGTATGTGCCAGGTGCTGGGGCATTTACAGCTGGAATGGTGGAAATGTTAAGATGGACAATCGCAGGATACAAGCAGTGAGAGGCGCAGCTTAGACTTGAAGAGGCCGAGTGTTGGAGTGGTCGCTATGTCGCTGCCAAGAGAGCTGAGCCAGTTGGATGCCCGATAGGTGAATGATCTTTGTCCTTGGGTCATGCAACATCGTGGGATATGTAGTAGATGGGAATTGGATCTCATTGTAGTGACATTCCTATGTCTAGGCTTAAGGAGGGCACAGACACCAGGTGGGGCAAGACCCATTATAATTTTCTTGGCTGTGATGCAGGTTTGGTATTTTATGTGTTTGTCTAGTTGAAGCCATCCAGATTGGGAATAAAGGTCACATGTGTGGGTACGGCGATGTGAGCCAGTGATGAGATGACAGGTCTTAATCAGGGAGGTTGCGATACGTTTGAGAGCAGTGGTAGTTGCAAACCCATATATGATAAGACCATAGTCCATGATGCTGACAATGGAGCTTTGGATGGCCACTGACAGTGCTTCTGGGGTTAGGTGTTTCCTGTGCCGGAATAATATGCCTAACCTTGCATTGCCAGACTTTGCAACCTTGCTGATATGGACAGCGTATGAGAGGTGGGGATCAAGGGTGATGCAGAGGTACTTGAACGATTGTGTTTGCTTTAGGATGGCTCCTTGTTCAGTTACAATGGAGAGGTGGAGTCGTTTGTTTTTGTTGTGGGGGCTGCAAAAGACCATAGACTTGTTTTTTTTTCTGATTGAGAAGCAGTTTATGATTTAGGAACCAGGATTCGATGGAGGAGAAGGCCTGCTGAAGTTTATTTTGTAATTGGATTGGAAGGCCTGCTGAAGTTTATTTTTGTAATTGGATTGGATCAGGGTCCAAGGTGAGGATCACAGCATCGTCGGCATAGAGAATTATTTGTTCTGGGCAGCTGTCCGTAGTGAGTTTAAGAATAGGCAGAAGAAGAGGGTTCCCAGAATGGAGCCCTGGAAGACTCCCGAGTGGACCAGTCTAGGGTCTGAGAGTGTATCAGCGATTCTTACTGTTTGGGACCATTCTTCAAGGTAGCTCTTAAACCAGCCAATGGAGTCAGTTGACAGCCCAGTGTTCTAAAGCTGGACAAGAAGGAGGCGGTGATTGACAGTGTCGAAGGCTTTAGTTAAGTCAATGTAGGTTGAGCCTAGTTGTTCACTGGAGTCAACTGCATTGTGGATTGCGCCAGTGAACTCAAGTAGGGCTATGGAGGTGCTGTGACCTTTGCAGAACCCGTGTTGTTGCTTGCACAGGATGTTGTACATATCCAGGTATTCTGTGAGCTGGTCCGAGACTATGCGTTCTAGTGCCTTGGAGAGTGGGGGTAGTAGGGAGATAGGTCTGTAGTTATCATGGGCAGTTTTGTCACCACTTTTATGGATTGGGGTGACAGTGGCAGATTTCCATCTGTCTTAAAAGAAACAAGCTGCAAAAAGGTGTGGAATACCACATTTACTGGCAGTGAGATTTGTTAACTGTCTGAGTTATAATGCAGATTTTTTTGCCTTTAATCTTTCCTCAGTTTATGAGTTTCCAGAGATATTTTGCAGGGTATTTGTTCTTTCAGCATAAAGATACATGGTATAAATGGGTGATCTGACATCATGTTCTCATATGCTAATGCAGCTCTCTGAGACAATGCGATTTCAACAGCCATGAAATGGAAACTCCCAGGGCAGTCACAGGGCCTAGTATTAACTGTAAAAACAGACTAAAACAGTCTGGATTATCAGCACTGGCTGGCATAAGGACAAAGTATAGGTCCTGCCTCAGGGTTGAAGATGACTTCCGCCTCTATCTCTCGACAGTGCAGCCATGAATCCAGCAACTGACTGCCAAAAAACAGGCTCACAGGCTCCCTTCAGCTGACTGATTTTTAAAAATGTTCAGATGCTGGATTTGGTGGTGGGGGTGCCTTTTAATGACTGCAAAAAACAGGCTTACAGGCTGTCTTCAGCTGACTGACAAACAATATGCTGTACATCTAGTGCTGTTTATCAATTGACTTTTAATTGCTGCTTTTCATGGTATCTGTGGTGTGCAGTGGTACACTGCCTTTCAGTTGACTTTTAATTACAAATTTGCACAGTATTTATAATGCACAGTGCTTCACTTTGTAAATAAAACACTATCACAGTATATTTTGCCTGTTTCGTGATTGCACATGAAATCGCGCATGAAATTCCATACCCTTTTGAGTGTATGCTACTGTGCTTGAGACATGGAGAGGCCCAGGCTTGTCCAAAGTGACATAGGGGAGGCTCAACCAGAGAAAGTCTGAGAAACCCTGGCTTAGATTCATTAAATAACACTCATGGGAGGAAGATGTTCATGTGTATGGCCAGGTGTCTACTAATGCACCTTTTGGGGATTTGGGAAGAAGATTAACATGGAAATATAGACTTTGATGGCAGATAAGGACCACTTGGCCCACCCAGTCTGCCCATTTCCCTACCTACTGGATAAGCTGCAGATTCTAGTTAACCAACAGCCTACTTCCTGCCACCCCCAACTACAATTGCCTTATGTCTGTCCCATGCATGTTTGAATTCCCCCACTGTTTTAGACCCAACAACATACCCAGGAAGGCGGTTCCATGCATCTACCACTCTCTCCATGAAAAACAATTTCCTCACATTACCCCTGAGCTGTCCCCCCTCTATATTTAAATTGTGCCCCCTTGTTCTTACACATCTCTTTTTCTGAAAGATGCTACCCTCCTGGACTTTGTCGATTCCCTTCAGGTACTTGAACGTTTCTATCATGTCCCCCCGTTCCTCCTTTCATCAAGGGTATACATATTAAGCTCTCTCAGTCTCTCTTCATATGGTTTCTGATGCAGACCCTGCACCATTTTAGTTGTCTTCCTCTAGACTGCTTCCATCCTGTCTATGTCCTTGCGTAGATGAGGTCTCCAAAACTGCACACAGTACTCCAGATGGGGTCTCACCAACTGTCTGTACAGAGGGATAACCACTTCCCTTTTTCTACTTGTGATGCCCCTTCCTATGCATACCAGTATCCCCCTGGCTCTCCTTACTGACTTCTCGCATTGCTTACCAACCATTAGATCATCTGATATGACTACCTCCAGGTCCCTTTCCAGTTTTGTTGTTGTTAGTACCTCCCCTGCTATTGTGTACTCTTCTCCTGGGTTTTTGTTTCCCAGGTGCATTACTTTGCACTTCTTTGCATTGAATCTAAGTTGCCATATGTCTGACCATTCCTCCAACCTTGCCAAGTCCCTTCTGATCCTTTCTACCCCCCCTTGTGTATTAGCTCTGTTACAGATCTTTGTGTCATCTGCAAAGAGGCATACCTTTCCCTCCAGACCCTCTGCAATGTCACCTATAAAAATGTTAAAGAGGACTGAACCCAGTACTGAGCCCTGAGGTACTCTACCAGTGGACTCTTTCTTCAGAATGTGTTCCATTCACTATTACCTTATGTGTCCTGTTTTGCAGCCAGTTTGCTACCCAGGCTACCACACTGGGACCCACTCCCAGGATGGCTAACTTGATTATTAATCTTTTGTGCGGGACAGTGCCAAATGCCTTGCTAAAGTCTAAGTAGGCTATATTCACAGCCCCTCCCTGATCTATTACTTTGGTCACCCAGTCAAAGAAATCTATTAGATTCATCTGACATGACCTTCCTGCTGTAAATCCATGCTGCTGCATGAACTGTACTGCTTGCAAGGAGAGTTTGTGAATTGTACCTATCCAGCCTGGACTGACCCTTAGGGGTCCACTTCTGGTTTAACTTTCCATCTGTTGAATAAAGTCATACTGCACAATCCCAGTCATTGTTATGGACAGTCCGATTATTGCTTCTGGTTATGTTGATTAACTGGGCCCCCCCCCTCAGCAGATTAGATCTAGCATATGCCTAGCAGCCTCCATCCAGGACCTGGGTTGTGTCATTTACACAATGTTCATGTTGTTTTGTTTCTGTACCCCCATCCCTCTCTTCCTCTAGAAAATGAGCCAGGTATACATCCTAACGTCAACAGTGCATTCAAACACCTTAAGGGCATTAACAAGGTGAAAGAGTCTAACATGCTTCAATATAAGAAGAATAGCAGGACAAGAGGACACAGCATGAGATTAGAGGGAGGCCAATTAAGGGGGAATGTGAGGAAATTCTTTTTCACAGAAAGAGTGATGGATGCATGGAACGGCCTACCTCAGGGAGTGGTGGCTATGAATACAGTGCAGGGCTTCAAACAGGCATGGGATAGGCATAATAACATATTCCCCTCTCTCCAGGCCTCTTTCTGCTTGCTATTGAGCCACTTGCACATAAGGCATATACTGAAAATGTATATACTTCCTGTTTTTGTTCATCTTAGTCTGTATTTGTCTTACCTCCACCCCCTGTAACTGACGTGCAGCCTTTGCAAAAGAGTCTGTGACTCAAAGGTTTGTAATTCCGATTGTATTCAATAAATAAATAAATAAATAAATAAATAAATAAGGGAGCAATACAGATGAGTATGAATAGATAGGCCACTGACAGAGCAAAGGCTGATGGTACATTTATAAGGTAGAAAAAGAAATGGGCAGACTGGATGGGCCTTGCGGTCCTTATCTGCAGTCAACCTCTATGAGTGGTACCTACCTGTTTTGTAAAGTAAATTGGCATGCCAGTATATGGGCACCAGTATATCCAGGTTTTAATGGGAGGGGTGCACACTAGTTAAAAAAGTGGCCTGGGGGTTACATGTACAAACTCCATCTGCAGTGGATGGCCAATGAATACCAAACAAAAGCAAAACCAAAATTAAAAGAATCATTTTTTAATGTAAAATAAAAAAAATACTAACTAAAAAATCATAAAAACTAAACGAAAATATAAACTCCTAGATAAAAATATGACCTAACAAGTATTTTTTAAATCTAGACCAAGGCGTAGATATCTAAAGCACCATTCCGAAACTTACTATGCTAACAAGTAATAAAAGGGATTTGAACAATGAGAGGAGTGGTTCCTATGGTCGCACCAGATTCAACAGCAGGGGCTGCAATGTTAAACAGGCTTAACTCTTTATTTTAATGGGTACCACAGGAACACAAACCTCCCAAAGCACAGATTCCAAGTAAACAAATCACCAAGTCAATTTCTCTTCCGAGTGGTGTAGCCACTCATGCTAGCACCTGAGAGCTCACGCATTGGACTGGCACAAGCCTTTTAAGTGCTGCAGCCCTACCCCTTCTTGCCAACTATTAGTTGGGGGATTCGTTCGTTATGGATCCAGCGGAGATCAATCTCACTTTCCGGGATTTTTATTTTCAGCTTTATGCTTCCAGATGGGCGCAGGGATCCTTGACTAGAGACATACCAGAATTTTTAGAGACCCTTGCTCTCCCTAGACATTTGCCTGAGCAGTGCAAAGCACTAGATGCTCCTATAATGCCCACAGAAGTTCAGACTGTGGTAAAACAGTTAAAAGGGGGTAAAACTCCGGGGCCCAATGGGTTTCCAGTTGAATTTTAAAAAAAGCAGTAGGAGGCTTGGTGTACCCCTTGCTCGCCGAAACTTTAGCTGAGGCCTGGCAGATGAGGCAACTTTCTTTGTCTATGACTAATACTGTTATGGTTCTAGTTAAAAAAGGCAAGCATCCCTTTTTGTGTTCCAGTTACTGCCCTATATCACTTCTTAATGTTATTAAATGTTAGCAAAGATTCTGGCTAATTGATTGACTACAGTGTTACCGTATTTGATAAATTCTGACCAGGTTGCTTTTGTGTGTTGAGGGGGGGAACAAGATGGTGCAGATCATATTCATTTATGCGATTTGATTTGGGCTTCTGCTTCATCGTCTAAGGCCACCATAGCGCTGGTTCTGGACATGGAGAAAGCCTTTGATTCTATTGAATGGCCCTATTTATTTGCTGCTCTGTGTAAGTTTGGTTTCAGCCATAGTTTTCTTCATTGGATTCAAGTTATTTACTCTCCTCTGAGAGCTGGGAATCTTACTATTGGTAGATTATTCTCTGTATTCCATTTAAGTAGAGGAACACATCAAGGTTGTCCCCTCTCTCCAGGCCTCTTTCTGCTTGCTATTGAGCCACTTGCACAAAAAATACATGACTCTCCTGGCATTCAAGGGGTTGAGGGGGGTTGGGCTGCTTATAAAACTATGTTATTTGCTGATGATATTCTCTTAAAGAGCAGCTGATGCCTTCAGGAGAACTTTAATAAAACATAATATTTAAACACACTTCAGATTGTATTTCACATTAGTTCTGTATTCCTCCTCCCCATTATTTAAGACAGATGTAATTTGCATGAAAATAGGATCTTTGCTCCTGAAGAGTTCATCTATTCCTGCTGCTTTCTCCTTACCTGAAGTCATAATGCACTGCTTGTGACATCACAGTTACACCCATGGCAACAGATTGTTATGTCACAGCAGAGGATTATGACATGAAGCAGGCAGTAAACTACAGAGGCAGATGAACTCTGAAGTACTGTATAAAGACAGTGTATGCATACAAATGTCCTTAGTAAAAAATAATGTGCAGGAGAAATCTAAAGCATATACATGGAATGCAAGCTGAATTGTACTTAAACATTATTTTTTTCAAAGTTTTCTTTGAGGTGTCAGCAGCTCTTTAACCTTGCAGAACCCAGTCTCGCCTGTACCCTGTCTCATCCAGTTGTTAAATACTTTTTATTCCCTGTCTGGTTTACGGAATAATTGAACTAAAATGGAGGTCTTCCCTCTGAATCTTCCTTGTAAAGCTCTCTCAATGCCTGCTTCTAATTTATATTGAGCAATTTACCCTATTAAGTATTTGGGTATTTTTATCTCTCCTAACCTGCAGGAATGGTCTTCTTTGAACTTTATGTTAGCAAATACCAGCAACACTAATCTAGTGCAAAAGATGGCTTTATTAATATCAACCAGGAAGAGCACACACTGCTGCAGCTCGGGCAAATCTCTACCGGTTTGGTAGAATGCTACGTCATCAGGAAGATACTGCATAGAAAGTCAGAGTCCTTTAAAAAAGCCAGTGTTAAAGTGAAAGTGCTTTTTTAGAAAACATATCTAAAAACATATACAAGTCACCATATCTGTAATACAATAACTATAATTTTAAAGAAACAATATTAATCTATATGGGTGACAACAGGCATAGATAATTAATGTTTAGATGTGCAAATATATGTCGTACATGGGTTCCACAGTCCTGAAATCCATCAAGCCATATAGAAAGAATAAAATATAGTTAATTTAACTTTATAGTATAATACTCATTTTGCACATCACAAATTTAGTCTATAATTTACATTCACTATATCTGAAACATCCACTGTATGCATGTAATGCCTTTTTTCCTTCATTTTTATCAAGGGTAAGATACAGTTATCAGTTATCTCATTTAGACCAGGTGCTGGAGGGCCCCTAGTGTATCAATCCCAAATGCCTCTCTTTCCAACAGTTTAGCATTGAGATCACCATTCCGAGTACCCAGCCTAACAACCTCAATCCCATTAAACTTAAATACATTGCTGTTACCATCTCCTTTATTTTTCATGTGATGCATTGTTAAGGCATTACTTTTATCTCTTGCTGTAATGCTCCTCAGGTGTTCCCCTATGTGCAGTTTGAACAGCCTAGTGGTCTTTCCAATGTAGAAAGATCCACATTCATAGGTTGTCAAATAAACCAATCCCTCAGTTATGAAGTTAACAAATGACCATGAGTCAAATGCTCTGACTGCATTAACTGTTGTAAAAGTATTGCATCTAAGTACAGAGCAGCACAATTTTCAGTTGCCACAGGGGAAAATACCATGAGGTTTGGGTTGCAGCCATCTATCCCTACAGGGTATGGTAGTACAGTGTGTCACAGCCCCACTCAGCAGGTCAGACCCTCTGCTCCCACAGTGCCAACCTCCGAGCACAGTATTGTGAACAGGAACAGAACAGGGTAACCCTCCTGGAGGTGTACAAAATGAACCCTGAAAAACTCTATGAAAGACCTCAGAATAAACTCTTACCTTTTCCCAGTTTGGTAAACCAGTGAGCTATGCACAGTGTCAGTTTTAACCATATATGCTTTACTTGTCAAAGAAAGAATTTCAAAGGCACACCAAGTAGTCTCTTAAAACAGAGGTTTACTTTAAAATAGATAAAAATGTAAAATGTAAATAGAGAACAATATATCACAAAAACATATAATCACTTAAAAAGAACAAGGTTTTTAAAAATGCAAATTAATTCCTACCACCAGACAATTAGACCTATCTATCTAAAGTAGATGTTTCTATCTTCAGAGTCCAAACATGAGTGTGTGACTAAAGGTCAGTTACAGCATAATTAAAAAACTATCTTGACTCTGCCTTCTCCATGATGTCACCCAGCTTCTCCTCTGTTTATTAAAAATTATACAATCAGGATGTCTTATCAAGCAGGAGGTAAATTAATAGGAGACATCAGCAAAAACTCATGTCCCCACATGACTTCCCAATCAAGTCTGGAACATTTATGATTTCGCACCTAAGTTACATAACCTGGTTTCTTCCTCTAAACATCATAAAAGTTTATGAGTTCCTATCCTAGTAGCTGGCAGCTACAATTAAGCTAGATAAACAGGAGGAGATCCCTAATTTAGGTCTCTTCTAGCCTTTGATTATCTCCTGGCTTTTATCTTTTAGCAGAAACCTGGGGGTGTTAACCCACAGGCTGTCTCAGCATGTCTCATGAGACACACTCAATAACACATTTTTATATTACAAAAAGCATAGATTAATCAGAACCAGCTGTCCAAGCATCACACCAGGCTGTTCACTAAAGCGGAGTTGCAATTTCCGTTTTACTGCTACCACTCAAGATACACAGAAACCCGTCACAATTCATATGAAACACTTTAATAGTTAAACACAGTACAGGGTATTGCACTACAATAATTAAATAGGTGCTTAGAATGTAAAAACCAGTACAGTATAGGATAATTAATTGTGCAGTGATGTCCATTTCAGACAGCTCACCATAGCATGACAGATTGCCATCGGAGCTTAAAAACTGCTAGAAATTGACAGGGTCCATATCGGGGAGGGGGGCATTGGACAGCTCTGAGAGGTCTGAGAGGTCTGCACTGTTGGACACTACAAAGCCCTCCTTTCTGTAGCAGTTCTAGATTAATTTGGGCTTTACATCGGACCATGCCTACTGCATTAAATGAATGCCATCTAAAACAGATAAACGCAAGCAAGCTTATTGGTGTTTGTACTCTCCCCTGCATCATAGCAGGCCAGGTTATGATCTAACATTCTGCATCTGTACAGACCTTTGAAATTTTTTATGATGCCCTGATCCATGAGTTGGATCAGGGACATCATATAGGGTGGTAGAAAGACAATTTTGACATTTTACATTGTTAGTGTGGGGTGGGCACTGCAATTGTCTAACAGCAGTCAGACTTGTTTTTTTTCCATCTCATTGTGTGATCGCATTCCTTTGCTCATTCAGTAAATAACTCTGCAGTCATCCACAAGTTCTGATTGGCTCATTAGTATGCTTAGTGTCCAGTTTGTTTAGTGAGTCAGCCAGCTTCTTTGCCTTGTGTAGAATCAGGGATCTGGACTCTGGGATGTCAGATGCTCTGGCATTTTTGAATCATAGTAGGAGTGCATCCTCCACTGTGGAATCTTAACTCCCCCTTTTGCATTTCCTCACCAGATTCACATTGCCTTCAAACTCGGTGAGGATTCATTCCTGGTTTCTTTGCAGCCTGCTTATTTGGGGCTGGGAGACACCCCAGTGATGATCCACAGACAACTGGATCATACCTGGCTCAGCAAGCATTCTAAGGGCTTCAACTTTTTCTTTTAAAGTTAGCTCTTTGTTTCATCTGGATGGGCTGCTCTGGCTATCAGGACTCCCCAGGCTCACCATTGCCATTGTTCAGGTGTGAGAAGGTAGATTAGGTGTTACATTCAGGAATGCGGCTTAAATGCACAGTTAATTAACCCTTTCACACCTGAAATTGGCAGCAATCAATTGAAAGAAACACTGGCAAAGGAATTAATGGCAATTGCTAAGCAGCAAATTTTAAACAATGAAAGCACACTGAAAGCTCACTCAATAGACTGCCACAGGCTGGAAAAAAAAGTACAATTAAATGGGCTTCTTTATTCATTTATGCAGGCTTGTTAATGCATGCAGCATAGGAAAGGAATAGGGATTATAGAATAGTATTCACTTAAGTGGTATATTCACTTATGCGATATCCACTTAAGTGGACTCAACAGTAGGTCTGTATAGGCTGTGAAGCAATCTATCACCTAAATTTATTCCCCTTCTGTACACCATATGTGGTGGCAGTGCCGTAAGCTCTTGGAGTAAGGGACCTGATCTTTGGATATTCCATTTTCTCTTCAGAATCTCCTCAATATCCCTAAAGTGTCTGCTGAATGTATATACAAAGTTAAACCTACTAGGTTCTAAGCCAGTGTGACCTTTTCCTCCAGATTAAGGGGACAGCAATGGGTGCCACGTTTACCCCCAATTACGCCAACCCTGTTTGTGCCATTGGGAACAAATGATTGACTAAGACAACCAGGTCAATTATTTCTACCATAAGATTGACCTGTGGCATCATCATATAAATGACATTCTAATTTTTTGGAAGGGCACTCAATAAGAGCTTGGGGAGTTTGTTACATTCCTCAAAAACAGTAATCCCAATCTAAAATTTTTCATACAATGTGAAAAAAATACGGTAAACTTTTTGGACATACAGATCTCAAGGGATTTAAAAGACTGTCCATATCATTGTAAAGATACTGATCGTAACTCCCTTCTGCTCACCTCGAGCTGCCATCCAAGTTATATTGCTAACAACATTCCAAATGCCCAATTTCTTAGAGCAAGGAGAAATTGTAGTAGTGATGCTGATTTTCTTATACATGGCTTGGAATTTTGCAAAAGATTTACTGAGAGGGGTTACTCCAAGACAACTGTTGACAATGACCTTGATAATGCACTTGGAACTAAGAGGGAGACATTCTGAATACCAGGGCTAGAAATAAAGGACCTAGTAAACCCAGTAAAAAAAAAGTCCTTTTTAATGTCTTTATAAGTGACATTGCAGAGGGACTGGAAGGGAAAGTATGTCTCTTTGAAGATGACACAAAGATCTGCAACAGGGCTGATACACAGGGTGGGGTGGAAAGGATGAAAAGGGACTTGGCAAGGTTGCAGGAATGGTCAAATGTATGGCAGCTTAGATTCAACGCAAAGAAGTGTAAAGTAATGCACCTGGGAAACAAAAACCCAGGGGAAGAGTATACAATGTGGGGTGAGATACTGACAACAAAACTGGAAAGGGACCTGGGGTGGTCATATCAGGTGACCTAAAGGTGGGCCAGCAATGTGAGAAGGCAGTAAGGAGGGCTGGGGGGATCCTGGGATGCATAGGGAGAGGCACCACCAGTAGAAAACAGGAAGTTGTTGGCCCTCTGTACAGACAGTTGATAAGACCACATCTGGAATACTGTATACAGTTCTGGAGACCCCATCTCCGCAAAGACATAGACAGGGTGGAGGCTGTCCAGAGGAGGGCAACCAAAATGATGCAGGGTCTGCATCAGAAGACATATGAAGAAAGACTAAAGGAACTAAAGATGTATATTCTTGAGGAAAGGGGGGGGGACATGATAGAAACTTTCAAATCCCTCAAGGGAATCAACAAAGTCCAAGAGGGTAGCATCTTTCAGAAAAACAGATGTGCAAAAACAAGGGGCACAATTTGAAGATAGAGGGGGGACGGTTCAGAGGCAATGTGAGGAAGTATTTCTTCACAGAGAGGGTTGTGGATACATGGAACAGCCTTTCTGAGGAAATCATAGATTCAAAAACAGTGGGGGAATTCACGAATGCATGGGACAGACATAAGGCAGTTCTAGTGGGGGTTAGGAGGAAGTAGGCTTTTGGTTAACTAGGATCTGAAGCTTATCCATTAGGTAGGAAAATGTGCAGACTGGTGGGCAAGCGGTCCTTATGTACCGTCAAATTCTATGTTTCTATATTTCAGTAGGTTTAATTTCGTACATACATTCAGCAGACACTCTAGGGATATTGAGGAGATTCTGAAGAGAAACTGGAATATCCTAAAATCCAGATCCCTTTCTCCAAGAGGTTACAGCACTGCCACCATGTATGGTGTATAGAAGGGAATACATTCAGGTGACAGATTGATTCACAGTCTACGAAGACCTAATACCACTGGGTTCCAACAAGCTGCATCAACAGGAATTCTGTCAATCAGCATTACAGCAATGGCACAATGCCATTAGTAGAAACAAGTGTCATACAGCGGGCTCTGCCCCCTGCACCCGCTGCACAATAGTTTACCAACTCTGAGTTGGAGTTGTTTTGGGACGGGGGTGAACTCCCTGGAGACAGCAGTGTAGGAAAACCTGTGGACCATCACAGTGAACAGCTGATTCTTTCACTGTGATGGTCTTCCCTGTTTTTTCATTGCTGCGGCAATGGTATATGCTACCACTGTACCGCATAGGGATAAATGGCTACCACCCAAACCTTATGGTATTTTCCCTTGTGGCAACCGCAAATTTTGCTGCTCTATGCTTAGGGGCAATACTTTTACAACAGTTAATGCATCCAGAACATATGACTTTTGTTAACTGCATAACTGAGGGACTGGTTTATTTGGCAAACTGTGATTGTGGATCTTTCTACATTGAAAAGACCACTAGACCATTCAACTTGCACATACGGGAACACCTGAGGAGCATTACAATAAGAGCTAAAAGTAATACATTTCCAATACACTGCATAAATAATAAAAGGTGATGATAACAGCAATGTATTTAAATTAAATGGGATTGAGGTGGTTAGGCTGGGTACTCGGGGTGGTGATCTCAATGATAAACTATTGGAAAGAGAGGCATTTTGGATTTATATACTAGGGGCCCTGTCAGTATCTGGTTTAAATGAGAAGACTGATATCTTACCCTTAATAAAAATGAAGAAAAATAAGGCATTACATGCATTCAGTGGATGTTTCAGATATAGTGAATGTAAATTATAGACTAAATTTGTGATGTGCAAAATGAGTATTGTGCCAAGTTAAATAACTATATTTTATTCTTTCTTTAGGGCATAATGGATCCCAGGACTGCGGAATCCATACAAGACATAAATTTGCACATGTAAAAATTAATCAACTATGCCTATTGACATATGTCTTGAATACTATTGCTTCCTTTAAAATGTTTATTGTATTATATAAATGGTGACTTGTATCTGTTTTTAGATTTTTTTTTTTTAAAGCACAGTCACTTTAATGCTGGCTCTTTTAAAGAAATCTGACTTACTATGCAGTATCCTCCTAATGATGTAGCATTCTATGAAAATGGTAGAGATCTGCTCGAGCTGCAGTGGTGTGTACTCTTCACGACTGGAATTGATAAAGCCTTTTTTGCACTGGATTTGTGGATTAGTGGTGCTGGTATTTGCCGACATTCGTTCTGGATTTATAGTGAGCATATTTTTGTGGCTTTGAGCTGGGATTCTGATCTCTTTGGATTTTCTTTGAACTTTACCGCCTTGTTTAATAAATTTAAGGGAGGATGTGTCTAGGTGGAAACATCTGCATTTGTCCCTTTGGGTGAAAGTGCAAGCATTGCGAATGTTGCTCCCTCCTAAAGTATTATATGTCATTTGGTACTTGCCATTTAAAGAGCAGCTGACGCCTTCAGGAGAACTTTAACAAAACATAATATTTAGACACAGTTTGGCTTGTATTTCACATTAGTTCTGTATTCCTACTGTACTTTCCATTACTTACTACTGATCTTTGCTCCTGAATAGTTCTCCTTACCAAAAGTCATAATATGATGCTTGTGACCTCACAGTTATTCCCATAGCAACAGATAGTTATGTCATAACAGATGATTATTATTTGAAGTAGGGAGTGAGTTAAAGAGGCAGATGAACTCTGAGGTATAAAGATCATGCATTCATGCAGATTTCCTTAGTAATAAGTAATGTGCAGAAGAAATCAATAGAATATATGGAATGCAGCCTAAATTTTACCCAAACATCAGGGGGCTGATTCCAAGACGACTGGCATAACTTGCACAGAATTGCAAGTGATGCCTGTCGCCCCTACACCAGGGACCCTACGCCGCATTCCAGAAGTGGCAGGGTCCCCAGCACTTGTGACAGGCAAGATATGCCATGCATGTAACAGTAGCCCACACATGGCATATTGCAGCCACAGGTCACAACTTGTGCCAGGTGACAGGTGGCCCCGGATATCATAACCCACAGTTGTGCCAGGCATTGCGGGCTGTGGAGTAAGTTGTGTCTAATCTTATGATTGTCACAGCCCACAGATGCACTAGTGCAAGGCATCTCCTGGAATGGCAACAAGGCGTATCAAATGGCGTAAGTCACAGGATACACCATAGAGAGTGGTGTATCCCACTTTATGCCGGCATAGCCTGACTTGGAATTGGGCCCTATGTTTTTCAGTTTTCTTTGAGGTGTCAGCAGCTCTTTAAGGTCTCTGAGGTGGTTTGGAAACAATTTGCTGCAGTGGCTTTGGGGTTTTTATGGGATAGTGGCAAGCTGCATCTTTCTGTAGCTTGGCATATTGCACCCTATACTAAGGGGGGAAGGTTGCATGCCCTGGTTTAAAGGTTATTACCTTACATCTGGTCTTTGCTCTACCTGGTTGTGACTCTGTGTGGAGACACTTCCTGCTCCTCCATGCTGGGTGGACCTGGAGTGGGCTTTGATTGGTAATGTCCCACCAGAGAGTATTCTGTGGGACCCTAAGTTAAATCCTCAGATTCTTCCTACTCAGAAGTATACTCTCTAGGTGTGGAGATCTGCTAAGGTCTTTCTGGGTTTCCAGTGGGATATTCCCCTGCATCTCTGACCCCTTTAGTCTAACATCAGGCTTTGTACAGGGGAGTACCTCTGTACTGGCCAACATGGATGCAATGGGGTCTGAGGATGGTGAGCAATCTTTTTTCTTCCCCTTCTAGGCATTTAAAATCTTTTAGTGATCTTCAACAAGAGGCTTTGTTGCCTTCCTCACACTTTTGGCTGTACCTTCAATTTCAGCATCTTTTGATGTCAAAGGTGGGGTTGAAGCTCCAGCTGCCTGGTCCAGGGAAGTGAGAAGAAAATTTTGGGTGGAAGACATAGTTCCATAGTTATATAGTATTTATCGGCAGATAAAGACCCTTGTGTCCATCTAGTCTGCCCTATATTTCCTAGTCTTCTGCAGCAGATCCTGCTTATTCCTTTTCCTTTCTTCCCTCCCTTCCTATTTCTAAGACCTCCCTGTGTCTATCCCATGCATAGAAACATAGACTTTGATGGTAGATAAGGACCACTTGGCTCAGCCAGTCTGCCCAATTCCCTACCTACTGGATAAGCTGCAGATTCTAGTTAACCAACAGCCTACTTCCTGCAACCCCCCAGTATAATTGCCTAGTGTCTGTCCCATGCATGTTTGAATTCTCCCACTGTTTTAGACCCAACGACCTCCTCAGGAAGGCTGTTCCATGTATCCACCACTCTTTCTGTGAAAAAAATTTTCCTTACATTACCCCTGAGCCGTCCCCCTCTATCTTTAAATTGTGCCCCTTGTTCTTACACATCTCTTTTTCCTGAAAGATGCTACCCTCCTGGACTTTGTTGATTCCCTTGAGGTACTTGAATGTTTCTATCATGTCCCCCTGTCCCTCCTTTCATCAAGAGTATACATATTAAGCTCTCTCAGTCTCTCTTCATATGGTTTCTGCTGCAGACCCTGCACCATTTTAGTTGCCCTCCTCTGGACTGCTTCCATCCTGTCTATGTCCTTGGGTAGATGAAGTCTTCAAAACTGCACACAGTACTCCAGATGGGGTCTCACCAACTGTCTGTATAGAGGGATAACCACTTCCCTTTTTCTACTTGTGATGCCCCTGCCTATGCATCCCAGTATTCCCGTGGCTCTCCTTACCGACTTTTCACATTGCTTACCCACCTTTAGGTCATCTGATATGACTACTCCCAGGTCCCTTTCCATTTTTGTTGTTGTTAGTACCTCCCCTGCTATTGTGTACTCTTCTCCTGGATTTTTATTTCCCAGGTGCATTGCTTTGCACTTCTTTGCATTGAATCTAAGTTGCCATATGTCTGACCATTCCTCCAGCCTTGCCAAGTCCCTTCTCATCCTTTCTACCCTCCCTTGTGTATCAACTCTGTTACAGATCTTTGTGTCATCTGCAAAGATAATACAAAATCACACATGCCCACACAATGCAAAGCATCATGGGCTGCATATGCAAATCACCACAGAATGTTATGCTGGTTCAACTTTAAGCGAATTGCATGGTGCTAAAGCCTCTCACACAGTTTGCAAGGTTGCTAACAGATGACAGACACATGTTTCATCCTACCAGGACTCATCAGTATGCCTCATCTGTTTGACACCCCAGTGGAATGAACCAGCTACCCTAAGGCAGTCTGTCTGGGTTATGCTGTGTGAACCCATTAAAATAAAAACTATTTAAATACAAAGAACCTCTCTGTGTAAACACTGAGGCAAGGAATTACCCAAAGGGCATTTGGCTGGGAAGCCAAGTTTCAAAAATACAAAATCACACATGCCCACACAATGCAAAGCATCATGGGCTGCATATGCAAATCACCACAGAATGTTAAACCAGCACGGAACTAATGTTAAACCAGCATAACATTCTGTGGTGACTTGCATATGCAGCCCATGATGCTTTGCATTGTGTGGGTGGGTGTGATTTTGTATTTTCTTGAAACTTGGCTTCCCAGCCAAATGCCCTTTGGGATAACCTTGCCTCAGAGTTTGCGTACAGAGGTTCTTTGGTCTTTTAAATAGTTTTTTATTTTAATGGGTTCACCACAGCACAACCCAGACAGACCGTCTTAGGATAGATGGTTCATTCCACTGGGGTGTCAAACAGACAAGGCATACTGATGAGTCCTGGTAGGACGAAACACTTGTCTATGTCATCTGTTAGCACTGTTTGCAAACTATGTAAGAGGCATTTCGGCACCATGCAATTCTGCTTAAAGTTGAACCAGCATACATTTTGTGGTGATTTGCATATGCAGCCCATGATGCTTTGCATTGTGTGGGCATGTGTGATTTTGTATTTTCTTGAAAGTTGGCTTCCCAGCCAAATGCCCTTTGGGGTAACCCTTGCCTCAGTGTTTGCGCACAGAGGTTCTTTGTCTTTTAAATAATCTGCAAAGAGGCATACCTTTCCCTCCATACCCTCTGCAATGTCACCTATAAAGATGTTAAAGAGGACTGGACCCAGGACTGAGCCCTGAGGTACTCCACTAGTAACCCCCCTTTCTTCGGAATGTGTTCCATTCACTATTACCTTCTGTGTCCTCTTGTGCAGCCAGTTTGCTACCCATGCATGCCTGAATCCCTACACAGTGTTTGAACTTACTGCCTCTACTGTTAGTCTGTTTCAGGCCCCCACCACCCTTTCAGTGAAAAAGTACAACCTGACATTTCCTCTGTTTATCCATCCTACCAACCTCATATCATGTCTTCTTGTCCTAGGGTAAGTCCTTTTCTGAAGAATGCTCCCCTCTTTTACCTTATTGATGCCTTTGAAGTATTTAAATGTCTCTACCATGTCTCCCCTTTCTTTTCTATCCTTAAGACAGTACATATCTAATTCCTGGAGTCTTTCCTCATAGCTTTTCTGCTGCATGCCCCTCACCATCTTGGTTGCCCTCCTCTGTACCAGCTTGACCTGATCAATTCCACAGGTGTCCAGTGTTTGTCTACTCCCAAACCGGGGATTGTTTATCTGCCCTACAGGATGAGTATACTCCAGACACAACCGGTATACAGTCAAGATGGGAAAAGATGTTGGGTTATTCCCTGATATGAAGTGGGTTCAGATTTAGGCTAATACTTATAATAATAATAATAAATAATAATAAGCTTTATTTATACAGCACCTTTCAAAAACCAAGGCGCCTTAACAATATTAAAACCACTCAATAAATAAAACAAACATCTCAATAACAAAATCAGACTAAAACATCCAGTAATTAGTTACCAAAAGCTTGGCATCATAGAAAGGTCTTTAATAACTGCTTAAATCCTTCCACGGTCATGCACTACCATAATCGACAGGGTAGAGAATTGCAAAGGGTAGTGGCAGCATACCCAAATACTCTAGCCCTGAAGATTTCAAAGAAACCCTCAGAATCTCTAGCAACCCATCATCAGCTGAGCAGAGCAATCACCCAGGGCAGTGAGGGACCAGAAGCTCTTTCAGATAGTCTGGGCCAAGTCCGTGTAGGGGCTTTAAAAGTCAGAAGACCAACTTTAAAGGTGATCCACCACTGAACTGGCAGCCAGTGCAGTCCACGCAGCACTGGTGAAATATGACAGGACCAAGATGACCCCATCAAAAGCTGGGCTGCCGCTACAAGTGGCGTATTTCCAACCCTGGTAGCCCTAGGTACAGGGAGTTGCAGTAATCTAACTGTGAGGTCGCAAATTGATGGATCAGAGTAGGAAGGTTGCCGGACAGAAAAAGGTGCTTATTCCTGGAGATATTCCTCAGATGGTAAAAGGAGGATCTGATGACTGCCAACACCTGCGCATGCAGGGTCAGCCCTTCATCAAAAATTACCCCTAGGTTTCACACCCGTTCAGAGGTCAGGAGTGGCATGTCCCCAAGAAAAAGACCAGAGGGTGAACCCGTACCTGACCCCCTATCCAGCACCCCGGATCCACAACCATTACTTCAGTCTTGTCAGAGTTCAACTTCAACCAACTGGTATCCATCCACTCCTGGATTTCTGTGATACAGCTATTAAAGACTGAGACAGCTCCATCCTGGTCAGGTGCAAAAGAAAGGTGGAGCTGGGTATCAGTGAAACCTCAGCCCATACCTTCTTACAATGTCTCCGAGGGGCAGCATATACACTGAAAACAACATGGGGGACAGCACTGAACCCTGAGGAACCCCACATGATAGAGAAACTGGATCCGAGGAATGAATCCCGGACACCATTCTTTGTGATCTTCCCATGAGGAACGATGTAAACCACCTAAGGACTGTACCTGACAGTCCACAGATGAACCTCAGATGATCAAGCAGCACCCCATGGTCCACAGTGTTAAACGCTGATGAGAGATTGAGGAGGACCAGAACAGAATGGCTCCTCCAATCTCTAGCCATCAGGAGATCACTGAGCACCTGAACCAGCACTATCTCAGTACTAGGCCTCTTTTGAAATCTGGACTGGAGAGGTTTATAGATGTCATGGATGGGCAAATGGTCCTCCAGCTGAGTGGCCACTACTTTCTCCAAGGAGCACCAGACTATCTGAGCAAGGACCGGACCAATAGAATCAATACAACCCAATATCAGGGGAGTAGGTCCCGAGTACAAACTACAGCATGTAGGGTGCACACTGGGTAATCCACATGACATCCATGAAAGCCAGCTGGTCAAAGGTACTCCAAGAAAACCGAGGAGTCGTGGCCCCCTGGTGACCCACAGCAACACCCATAGAGTGTGCTGGCTGGAGTGCCACCCTGATGTCGTCCACCTTACTCACAAAATATCGAGCAAGCTCATTGCACTCTTCTTGCGAAAATGCTTTTCGGACTTGTAGACAGGCTGGGTTGCACAGTCTATCCACAGTTCAGAACAGCTGAGTTGGTCGATTTTGAGTAGCTGCAATCTCCCTGGACAGGAACTCTGACTTCTTATAGGTGATTGCAGATTGATAGACTCGATAATGGTCCATCAATCTAAGGCAGTCAGCATCAAGGATGGATTTCCACCAGCAATGCTCTAACCTTTGTCCTTATCACCACATATCACTCAAAGTCCCATCAAACCAAGAGGAACAAGGGTGAAGGGAGAGAGGACAAACACAGACAGGAGTAATGATATCCAGGGCCACTGCAATGGCTGAATTATAAGCCATCACGAGGGCCTCTGGGTCATCATTTACCTCTGTGAGGAGTGAGAGATCTAGCACTGCCCCTAGGCCTTGAGAACTTATATCTCACAAATGATGGTACCTAGTCATCTCCACAGGGGTAGGTCTAAATCGGGGGTGCTAAAACTGAACCCCATGGTGTAGTGATCAGACCAACCAACTGGTTCCACCCCCAAGCTGGAGGCCTCGATCCCCAGGAGGAAGACTAAGTCAGGACAGTGACCGTGATTATGAGTAGCAGTGGTAACTATCTGTGTAAGGCCCAGTGATGTCATCAACTAGGGGAAGTACTGACCAAATTGCAAGAGGTCATCATCAATCCAGGCGTTGAAGTAGCCCAGGACCATATGCCTGGGCGACTCAAACGCCATGTCACCAATGAAGTCCGCAACTTCCTGAAGGAATCACTTCTCATCTCCTGGTGGATGGTAGATGAGAACAATCCGATACCCCATACCTGCTACTATGGTACACTCAAATGACTCAGTCTCCCCCACTGGTACATTCATGAGGTTGAGTTTGGTCTTGAAACAGACTGCTACCCCTCCCCGGATCCAATCTTGGGTAGTGTATCACAGAGTACTCGGCTGGAATTGCTGCCTCCAATATGGGGCCAGAGTTCTCATCCAGCCAGGTCTCGGTGATGCAGGCCAGGTCCACTGATTTAACAAGATCTGCAATAATTGCAGTCTTGTTTTTAATGGACCTAGCATTGCATAACACCACCCAAGTTGAACAAACCTCTTGGCCCGCCTGGACTATCGGCCTACCACAATTGGTAGTGTCCTTGGGTATGGAAAGTAGACATGGCAGACCACATTCCAGATTTAATTTTGCCCCAGGGCATCTTCTGGATCTCACTACCCCAATGTGGTGGCTCCCCTCATTCATCCTCCATTGTTCACAACCCCATGCCCTCCTCCCACCCCCATGCATGATACCCAGCACCCTACAGCGCTGGTGCATTAAAAACTGAAATGGGGGGAGGAAAAAAAGGGCAAAGAGCATGATGAGCAGAGGATGAATAGTGCTCAACCATAGGAATAGATCTCCAACACATTTTGGCAGCCCAATTATATACCACAAAACTAATATCTAGAAAAGACACACAAATAAAATAAAACTAAAGAAAATAACCCACACAATCTTAATAAAACAAATTAAATATCTTTAAATCCACTCTCCCATCCCCACATAACCTTAATAAAACAAGCAAATATTTGCCACGGCAGTCAGATAGTGAGCAAGTGGTGGCAGTCTTTTAGAATCCCAGGCAAATGTTATAAAATGAACCTGAACCTGAGGAGCTCCCACCTCCTCAGATACAGTATATTGTAATAAACAGTCCCCCAGAGGATACCTCTCACATATTCCTCTGAGAGAACAGCCGGTTTATGTAAAGTTTATTCAGTTTATGGTGCTAGTAGGAATACTGCAGGAAGGTTAATGCAGTTGAAGACTTTGTTATTGTGGTATCATACTCCTGCCTTACTGCATACCATACACTTGGCACCAAACTCTAACTGCTGTTGCTGAGGTCAGCCACAAGGTAATCTGTTTCATCTCCTGCTGGAATGCCCTAAAATAGCACTTTGGTGGGACCAAATACTTACTCATTTTGGGTAACTCTTTGGGATTAGGATCCCCAAGGATGCCTAGTTGTTGGTTTTAGGTAATACTTTGTGGCTCCCATTGGTCAACAAGTTCCAGAGAGAATGATTTATGGCTGCTATCACTGAGGCCAAGCTTCTTCTCTTATGGAGATGCCTTACCATCCTTGAAAGAATGGGTTGATGGTATGTTTAAACTGGCTGGGTTTGAAAGACTTATTTTTGGTAATTGGTAATCTCTGAAATTTTTATCGGATATGGCAGCATTTTGTCCTCCACTTTGGGGCTAGTTTCTCACCTGGTAGGCTTCTCATCCCTCCTTGCACATAATGAATTATCTTTCTGTTAGAGCTCTTGGTATATATTCACCATTGAGTTAATGTGTTGGCTGTTTTAAAGCTTATAGGAGGTGGCAGGCTGCCACCCTCTTTTTTGCTCTCGGTTTCCCCTAGTTACTTTCTTGTTGCAGCAGCGTTTTTTGCTATTTTATTGTTGTTCTTTTGTTCATAGATAGTCAAGTTGTGATATGAACCTAAAGGAAAGCCGTTTCGGCAGAAGGCAGCCCCCGGGTCCGCAAGGGCTTAGGATGCCCTCCACCCCCCCCAAACCGCTCAGAACCTAAAGGAAAGCCGTATCGGCAGGAGGCAGCCCCCGAGTCCGCGAGGGCTTAGGATGCCCTCCCCACCCCCCGAAACCACTCAGGTACGATGGACTCGATAGCACAGAGCTGTGCTTACCTGCTCAGTGCTCTGAAGGGACTTAATTTTGGTGCCTTTTTTCAGAAATACTGCTCCTTTAAAATACAATTAATTGTCCCCAGATGAATGCGGATAGTTTTTTTGGGCTGTGTTGTGCCTGTTTTGAGCTGTGTTTTGCCTGTTTTGTGTACTTGCTAGTGGGGTCAGGTAGTGTTGTCGGAACATTTCTGGGCCTTGCTGGTTGACCCAGTGCACTGTGTCGCAGCTCAGTTGCCAAAATTGGTCCTGCATTTTGCAAGTGGGCTGGCCTTGAGGTGGGTCTGAGCCCTGTATTGCAGCTCTTGTGTGAATTTTGACTTGCGATTTCAAGGGAGAAGCAAGGGGACTGAGTGCTGCAGGTTTTCTCCCCCCATCCCCCCACAGGCCCCTGTGCCTGTGTTTGGCCACGTCCTGTTTCTGCTTCCTTCCCCAGAACCTAAAGGAAAGCTGTATCAGCAGGAGGCAGCCCCTGGGTTCGGAGGGCTTAGGATGCCCTCCCCCACCCCCTGAAACTGCTCAGAACCTAAAGGAAAGCTGTATCAGCAGGAGGCAGCCCCCGGGTCCGCGAGGGCTTAGGACGCCCTCCCCCACCCCTCAAAACCGCTCAGAACCTAAAGGAAAGTCATATCGGCAGCAGGCAGCCCCCGGGTCCGCGAGGGCTTAGGATGCCTTCCCCACCCCCGTAAACCGCGCAGGTACGACGGACTCGATAGTACAGAGCTGTGCTTACCTGCTCAGTGCTCTGAAGGGACTTAATTTTGGCACCTTTTTTCAGAAATACTGCTCCTTTAAAATACAATTAATTGTCCCCAGACGAATGCAGATAGTTTTTTTGGGCTGTGTTGTGCCTGTTTTGAGCTGTGTTTTGCCTGTTTTGTGTACTTGCTAGTGGGGTCGGGTAGTGTTGTCAGAACATTTCTGGGCCTTGCTGGTTGACCCAGTGCACTGTGTCGCAGCTCAGTTGCCGAAAATTGGTCCTGCTTTTGCAAGTGGGCTGGCCTTGAGGCGGGTCTTAGCCCTGTATTGCAGCTCTTGTGCGAATTTTGACTTGCGATTTCAAGGGAGAAGCAAGGGGACTGAGTGCTGCAGGTTTTCTGCCCCCATCCCCCCACGGGCCCCTGTGCCTGTGTTTGGCCTCGTCCTGTTTCTGCTTCCTTTGCCAGAACCTAACGGAAAGCCGTATCAGCAGGAGGCAGCCCCAGGGTCCATGAGGGCTTAGGACACCCTCCCCCACCCCCCAAAACCACTCAGAACCTAAAGGAAAGCCGTATCAGCAGGAGGCAGCCCCTGGGCCCACAAGAGCTTAGGATGCCCTCCCCCACCCTCCAAAACCGCTCACAACCTAAAGGAAAGCCGTATCAGCAGGAGGCAGAGCCCAGGTCTGCGAGGGCTTAGGACGTCCTCCCCTCACCCCAAAACCGCTCGGTTACGACGGACTCGATAGCACAGAGCTGTGCTTACCTGCTCAGTGCTCTGAAGGGACTTAATTTTGGTGCCTTTTTCAGAAATACTGCTCCTTTAAAACACAATTAATTGCCCCACACGAATGCAGATAGTTTTTTTAAGCTGTGTTATGCCTGTTTTAAGCTATGTTTTGCCTGTTTTGTGCACTTGCTAGTAAAATCAAGTAATATTGTCGGAACATTTCTAAGCCTTGCTAGTTAACCCAGTACACTGTATCACAGCTCAATTACTGAAAATTAGTCCTGCATTTTACAAGTGAGCTAGCCTTGAAACAAATCTGAGCCCTGTATTACAGCTCTTGTGCGAATTTTGACTTGTGATTTCAAAAAAAAAAAAAAAACTAAGTACTGCAGGTTTTCTCCCTCCATCCCCCCACAAGCCCCTGTACCTGTATTTAACCTCGTCCTGTTTCTGCTTCCTTCCCCAGAACCTTAAGGAAAGCCGTATCAGCAGGAGGCAGCCCCCGGGTCCACGAGGGCTTAGGACGCCCTCTCCCACCCCCCGAAACCGCTCAGGTATAACGGACTCGATAGCACAGAGCTGTGCTTACCTGCTCAGTGCTCTGAAGGGATCTGCCCCGCCATCGCACTCCTGGCTCCCCACCGCCCCACCACCACCCTTGGTCATCACTCAGTTTTATAGGTAGTGGCACATGACCATCGATAACCAATCAGCCCACTTTCCCATTAGATCCTTATAATTTTCTGCCACTAGTGGCCACCGCAGTGCAGATTCAATTTACTACTGAAAAAAAAATGCAGTTTCTCACAGTAATCATTATTATGCTTTGCCTAACCATATCTTACCTTCCACCCTCATCCCATCCTATTCTACCTGGCCCTTTGCCTCTTCTCTCTGTAGTTAGTAAGCCACCCCTCCACTCCACCTCAGCACCAGCAGAGCACAAGTGGTACCATTGGCACAATTGGTCCCTGGGGGCCTCTATCCTCCCTCCCTCCCTCTTTCCACACTGAGCAACCTGCCCTGTATATCCCACTCTACTCAGACCTCAAGACAAACTTGCTAACCCCCAACCAACCCACTCGATGGGGGTCATCAGTAAAGACCATGCGCTTGTTAAGGCACACCCTGGCTCTCCTTCTCCTTGTAGCTGGGGACGTTGAACATAACCCGGGACCACTGGCCCCACAGCTGGCCAACCCCCCACACCAACTACGCACCTCCCTAAGGGTTTTAAAATTGTCCACCTAAACATATGCAGCATTCTAAACAAAATAGCAGCCCTACAAACCACGGTCCTTGCCCTTCGCCCTGATATCATAATCATCACTGAATCTTGGCTGAAGCCCCATAACCGGGATGTAGAATTCTCAATACCTGGCTACTCCTTAATCCACCAGGACAGACAGGGAAAAAAAAAGGGTGGTGGCACGGCTATGTATATCTCCTCAAATCTCCAGTTTTCCATAATCACACCGACGGCACCCATACAAACTATAGACTCCCTGCTAATTAAAATCCCCCTGCCACACTCTATCCCACTATACATAGCAGGTATTACTGTCCACCAGACACCTCTGGGTAGCACTCTTGTCCACCTTGGTAACCTGAGGTCCCTTACGGAGGGCGGTGAACTACACATCCTTGGAGGTTTCAATCAGAACTGGCTAGGCAGCGCAGCCTCTAAATCGTGATGCCAAATAAATGCCCTAAACTTGCACCAGCAAATAAAGGAACCCACTCGACTAAACCACAAATCCAATAAACACACACTACTGGATTGGGCACTTACTACCCACCCTCATCGGATAGTTAAAGCTGGCCTATTACCAGACTCCCTTAGCGACCACCATATGACTTATATGGTGCATAAAATCTTCCGTCCAATGGCCCCTCCTCCCCGCACACTTTACATCAGAGTTTATAAATCCCTTGACCTGACAGCTCTCCTAAATGACCTCACCAACACTGACTGGTCCTTCATCCACAGGGCCACCTCCATGGACGAGGCTCTGAAATATTTCTCTAATAACTTCCTAGCCATCTGGGACCTCCATGCTCCGCTCAGGAGATCCTGAGTAAGAGGATCCCATTTACCATGGGTAACAACTAACCTCATGGCACACCTAAGAGCCAGAGACCGTGCCTGGAAATCCTTCAAGGCCACAGGTGCGCAAACGGCTCAGCAACACTACCGGTCGCTAAGAAATGCCTGTACAAGACTCATACGTCAGGCCATATCAAATTACTTTAATACTGTGCTCAACAATAACTTCGCTCACCCGGCTCAATTCTGGAAGCAAATAAAATCCCTTCTTTCCCCACCGGCCAAACCCCCACTACTACTCTCAACCTTGAAGGAAAAATCATCATGGATCCTTGCTTGGTTGCCACTGAGTTTAACTCATATTTCTCCACCACTGCTTCTTCTCTACTCTCCTCCCATCCCCATCCCCTGCCCTTTGTGCCCCCTAAAATACCCTCCTCGGCCTCCTTCTCGCTCTGCCCAGTTTCACCTGGCCAGGTGCTAAAAATACTGCAGTCACTCAACCCATCTAAAGGTAAATGTCCTTCGGGCCTGGATTCCAGAATGCTCCTACTCTCGGCACCGGCCATAGTCCACCATCTAACCCTGCTCTATAACCTGTCTTTCAAACTCAGGGCAGTCCCCAGTCTATGGAAACAAGCCACAGTCATTCCCTTACCCAAAGGAGGGAACCTCTCCTCCCCATCCAACTACCGGCCCATATCTCTGCTCCCCATCCTAGCCAAAATTCAAGAGCATCTAGTACTGTCCCAGCTCCACCACTATCTAGATACCATATCATTTTTCACCCTCTACCAAGCCAGCTTCAGAAAAAATCATTCCATCATCACCTCCCTCCTTCGCCTCTCTAACTCCATCCTTACAGGGATGGACAAGGGGAATTAACAGCAGCCATATTTATCGACCTGGTGAAAGCCTTCGACACAATATCTCATCCTCTTGTTGTTGGCCAAACTTGCCCAAGCTGGACTGTCTGTGTACGCAAATAACTGGTTCCATTTGTACCTGTCAGGTAGGTCCCAATCAGTCCATATTGGCTCGGCGAGATCCACCTCACTTCCTGTCACCTGTAGAGTCCCCAAGGGTCTGTACTCGGCCCGCTGCTGTTCTCTATCTTTCTCAGTGATGTGCCTGCTGTCTGCCCACAAATGGCTATCCATATGTAGGCAGACGATACGGTGCTGTTTGCCTCTGGCCCATCCGCAAGCGCCGTGACAGCCTGTCTACAGAAGGACTTCGACTCCATCCAATGTTGGTTCCTCTCTAACCAACTATTCTTAAACACAAAAAAAACAGTCTCCCTCACCTTCAGCTCTCGGGCCAAACTAACCCGGCTTAGCGCACCACCCACATTCTACACTCTGGACAGATCTCCACTTGAGGCCTGCACCTCATATCGTTATTTCAGCGTCTGGCTTGATCAGTACCTTGACTTCTCAGCGCATATAGATGCTGTACACCAAAAATTACATCCCATGCTGGAAGCCCTCTACCGGAACAAGAATTGCATTCCTCTACCAACCAGACTAGCTATAGTCCAAAAACTGATCCTCCCGATTATGGATTACGGGGATGTTGTCTACTGTGCCACCCACCAAATGTCCTTAGTTAGGCTTGATCCCCTCTACAACTCCTTCTGCCGGTTCTCCTTGGACCATCCTCCCAATACCCATCACTGCAACCTCTACCAGTCCGTGGACCTCCCCTCACTTCATAACCAACGATTGCTTCACTGTGCTAGAACCGCTGCCAAGTTCTGGTCGCAGATGCTCCCCCCTACCTGTCTTCCTCCCTAACCGCCCTCTCCCCACCTGCCTACGCTCTCAGAAACATAGACTTTAGGCTCCTGCACATTCCATACAGATCCACCCGGTCTGGCCAGGCTGCTTTCAGCTTCAGGTTGCCCAAATTATGGAACTCCCTGGCAGCCGATATCAGACACACCACAAGTACTCCTCAACGGAATGCCCTTCTTAAAATGCACTTCTCTACCACCTGCTCCTGTTCCCCCTTTGAACCCCATCTCCTACCTACCAGCTGTTATCACCAGTCTGGTTTCCTATTTTTCGGTCTGCACCTAATTGTTAAAATGCAAACGAATATGTACCTACTCTATTTGTATTATGACTGCCTCATCCATTGTTGTACCAAACACTTGTATGCACATCTTTTTGTTTCTTCTGTACTACTGTACCATTGTAACTCCCTACCCCCAGGGCGCATCTGGAATCGAGTGGTACACTGCTTAGCATGCCTTCCTGGTAAATCTCTTAAATAAATTGAGTATGTGTGGCAATAATTATTTTGGAATCTGTTATTGGGCCTTATTTTGGATTCTTTTGATTTTTATTCCTTCTAGTTAGTAGCTGGATGTTGGAGGGGGGAGGGTATCTGTTTATGTACTGTTTATATTTTGTGATAGCTAATTGTAGTTTATCTGAAATATGTGTTGTAAACCTTTAGTTCTACTGGGTGTTTTTTTGGTGTAATATACTTCTTGCTCCGTTGTTAATTGTTTTAAATAGATAAAGTATTAATAAAAAAAACAAGTGGGCCTTCCTGTTCACCCCCACTATAATATTTTGGGGAAAACAATAGTAGTCAAATCCCAGGCAGACAGTTGTCTCCCATCCCAAACTCACAGAGTACCTTTTACACTTTCATCTGATCATGGATAAGAAGGTCAGGGGGGCATTGAATAAAATAGCCATTAAGGGGCGGGGGGCAGGCAGGGACAGGGATATTGGCCAGGTAGTGTTTGTAGCTTATTTATTTATTTTATTTATTTCAAATGTTTCACCAGGAAAGACATACTAAGCTGGTAACAGCTAATTTCCATATGCATCCCATGGGTATGGGATGAGGAACATCATATATAGCTATTCCAATGTAAATGGAGAAACACAGCAATACAATTTAAATGGAGAAACAATCAAACTTTAAATACAAATCAGAACAACATGTACACAGGTAACGAAGGAAACAGATTGCCAGGGCAAAACAAGTGAGGGGGGAGGGTCAAGAACAGTTACAGGAGGGAGAAAAAAAATCATGAAGGAGAGACTTTAAGGAGAAAGCCTAAGAGGCACAGAAAATGACAAAGGAAGGGAGGAACAAAGTTTAGGAAAGTGATATGAGAAAGCAGATTGACCAGCTCTAGATTTTCTAGAAGGAATGGGAAGCAATATTACATAAATGATAGAAGACAATTACAGAGCTGCACTAAGAGAAGCGGGTGTGCTCAGTGACAAAAACAAGGAACAAACGAGCTTCAGTCATGGCACTTACCCCTTAGGCAATGAAAAAAAGTTGCAAATGGATGCACAGTAAACTGTATGAAAAAACATCATTTTTATTTGCACTTGCAGGGCAGATGAACAAACAACGACCCAAACTGGCCCACAGAGGAGCAGAAAAAATCTTACTTTTCACCTTCAACAAGGCTTTCTCGTACAGTTTACTGAGCATCCATTTGAAACTTTTTTTCATTGGTTAAGTGGTAAGTGCCGTGACTGAAGCTTGTTTATTACATAAATGATAGCAGGAAGCTGAGGGAGAGGATAAGAGAGAAGTAAGGTAGGAATGAAGGGAACCAAACCAGAATATAGATATAAAGGAAGCACAGTCAGAAAGGCGTCTGGCATCAAGAGAGGGGAGTGAAAGGACAAAGTAGAAAGAACAGTGATGAGTATATGGGGAGCAATTTAAAGCAAAACAAAAAAAAAGTTGAAAAGGGAGTTCAGTCTGGCAAGGGAGGATTTTGGAGCTCCACTGCAGACTATATCACCATAATCAAAAACAGGGATAATCATCTTTAAAAAATCTCAAAGCAGGTAGGAAGCTGGATAAATGTTTTGTTCCTGTACAGTGTACCAAGCTTGGGGTGAAGCTTTTAGTGAATGGCATCAATATGAACCAAGAAATCAAGATGACAGGCCAGACCCTGAAGTACAGTACTTAAATGAGGAAGCATCCTTAATAATAACACCATCAAGTGTGTGAAAAGAAGCTTACCTGGTTGCACACTCGCCTCTGAGGCTGGATGATCAGATGACTGTGGGTTCTAGCCCCACACTAGGACTGTAGTGCAGCATGGGGGGGGGGTGCTTCACTCCTGAGGTGCTGTTTTTCAGATGAGACATTAAATTGATGTCCTGTCTGCCTATTTTGGTGGATGCTCAGGTGGACGTTAAAGATCTCATGGCACTTCTTGAAAAGAGATGGGAATTTTATTAAAATATAAAAATCATACAAACAATACAGTAGATATACTTTATAACCAATCAATACATATCAACACTCATTAACAAAGAGAGAGAGAGAAACAAAAATAATTCCTATTCCCCAAATCTTCTCTCATAAACTAAACAGCATATATACTAACTCCAATCAAATTTTGAATCAAGTTCAACGGTATACACACTGTCATTTAGATCACTATTTATGCTGTCATTTACATCCAGGAACATGAAGACCAATATTACTGAAACAATATGTGATCACATTCTTTGGCCTCAGCTTGACAACCCTTTTGAAGTGCTTTAAAAACTATTGCTACTACAGCATCTGGAGAACAGAATGTTTGTTGTATTTGCAGAGAACAATGATCCTATAGTGTATGGTGGAACGCTGTTCCACATGGAAATCCATGCCTGGAACAGCGTTGTTGTCCTTCACTCGGTGTGTCACGATCTTGTTGTGCTGCACCCAGTGCGTCACCGGTGCAGCACAACAGATCCCAGGCTACCGTCAGCGCATCTTGCCAATAAATGGCCAGCGCCGTAACCGCAGTGGCACTTTGGCGGCAGACACAGAAGTAAGCTTTTTTTTCCCCTGAGTGTTCACGAGTGGTATTTATGGTTGCCCATACACTATAAAAGATTGTGTATGAGCAACCATACACAAACAAGGCAGTTTTGCGATCTTGAGGTTTCCGTGGTAACGGACCTCTCGAGCTACGCCTCCGAGGTGTCAGGTTACCACGGAAACCTCTCGATCGCAACTGCCTTGTTGTGTATGCTTGCGCATACACAATCCTCTATGTCATAAAAAATATCTACAGCATACAAAAAATAGCTGCAAGGTAGAAGGGTGAAACTTCTTCTGCTGTCCTTGATACAATCCTAAAACTACAATAACATAAGTAACCTTCTGAAAAAAAGTGTCTCTTTCCGTGTATTATTCAATGTCCTCCAAAGCAGAGTGCAAAAGGACTCAAAGAGATGACTAAGTTTCTGGAATATTCATACATTTCTCTGAGACAATTTCATTCATCAATAGATTTATGGTTAAATGAGTCTTTTACTGCCATCCTGCTATGCAGGCTTAGCCAAGTAACATTCCACATCTGTCTCAGGATCCTTTATTACACATCTGTCTCATGAGCTTCTTTTTCTGTGTCCCCTGGGCAAAATGTTTAAGTTACATTAATGGTGTGACTAGTGCATAGCACATGCAAATATAATTGTTTCCTAGGACATTATGCAAATTGTTAAAAAGTCATACTTCATCACTTGATTTTGTCCAGTGCACTTACCACATATTGTGGTAATATATGTCTATGAGCAGATATCCTACCTATCACTCTGCCATTCAATCAGAAATGGAGTAAGCCAGTCCACTATCAATGGACTCCAAACATTCCCTGCATTTTCTAGGGCTACTGTAAAGTTACATGAATGAATAATGAGAAGATAAAGGCAATAGGGTTAAGCATACTCAGGCCCCCTTCTTTGTAACCTTTATACGTAATCTCACATTTTATGGGGTTCAGTCTACTCCCCAGAGTCCTTGAAAACATATACTAAACCATTTCACCTCTAAGCATTTAGGTGGAGGAAAAGCAGCACTAATATATAAACAAATTCTTGTCAGAGTCACAATGGCTGCTAATACATTAACTTGAAAATGGTGTTTCATGGGTTTAAACATAAAGATGAACTGCTGGAGTCGGCTCCGTGTGTAAATTTTGTTTTTTATAAAGTTAGGTCATTTATTTGGTTGATCGTATGTTTTCCATGTGTTTAAAACGTGAGTGGCGAGTGTATCTTATACTATATGGAGAAGGAGAGGGACCTGCACACCAAAGCCTTCCAGTAATAGTAGAAGGAATGGTGCAGAGAAGAGAGGTATGGTTACATTGGGAACTGTGGGCCAACCAGGAGGGATAAGACCTTACTGGGGTTAATAAGTTACAGCAGGGACATATTTTTCAGTGAAAAAGGTTATCTAGAACAAGGGGTCATGATATGAAGCTGGAAGGGGTAGATTCAGGAGAGATGTGAGGAAGTACTGCTTCACAGAAAGGGTGCTAGATTCCTGAAACAGCCTTCCATCAGAGGAAGTAGGGGTAAAACCAGTGGTGGGCTTCAAAAATGCCTGGGATAGGCACAAGGGAATCATAGGAGGAAGGAAGGGGTGGAAGACACAGTGGCATATATCAGGTAACTTCTGCAGCAAAAGTGATCATAATTAAAGATGAACAGACTAGATGGACCCATTGGTCATTATGTGCCATCAGTTTTGATGTTTCTATGTATGACAGGTTATGTTATTCGAATGGATGTAGTGTAAAATTATTAATATGCACAACGTCCATGCTGCAAACTGTGTGGCACACATACAGTAGTTAATGTTGTACTATGTTACACATACACAATAATAAAATAGGCAATAATATATGCAGTGAGTTTGGGAGAAAAAATCAAGAGGAACACATGTGACGTAATATTCTATTCATAGAGTGGTAAAACCATGATAGGTACATATTGTATGAAGTTACTGTATTATAACAGTACCCAGCTGTATACCAACACTGAGTTAGCTACATTATGGGACTTTATTTATTTGTTTATGTAAGCACCCTCTGGGAGCGTATTAGTTCATTTTGGCTGCTAGGTGTAGCTAGGCAGAGAGAGTGAGAGTGCTGGTGCCGATAGGTCTGGGATGTTGGGCTTACTTGCTGCCTGCAGGGGTCCCCATCCTAGGGGTATAAAAGAGAGGGTTTGGCACCATTTAGGGGGAACACAGGGAAAGAAAAGAGGAATTGGAGGTTTGGCCTGCAAGTTCAGCTGGAGGGCCAAGCCACCCTGGCCCTCCTTCCTCAGAGATCCGCATATGGAGAAGCCACGGCTCAGGCAGTAGAGAAGGGAGCAGTGGAGCACAAGTTTGTGGCCTGTCTGTGCAGTGTGGAAGACAGAGCCCGTGGAGCAAGTAGAAAGGCAGCCTGCCTAGTGAACTCTGGCACCTTGGTAGGGTAAGCACCGATGGGGGTCCTGTATTGTAAGTAGTCTCACCCATGGGCAAGTGCAACCTGTGAGTCGGTGTGTTTTCTGTGGGCAGGCCTGCTCTGGCAAATGGTGCCTGGGGCGCAGTTCAGAGGTGGTAGCCTGGATTGTTGAGGGTATAGTGGTGGCAGTGTGACCACTTTTCTCCTAGCTGGTGGCCACTACAGTGGTTTGGCTCCCAGACTATGCAGCCTGTGAAGGCAGGGAAAGGTCCAGGTGAGGAATGATTGGTTGGGTCCCCAGTGGGGTGGTAGACCATCCAGGGGCTCCGTGTGGCACAAGCAGCAGTCCCCTGGGTAAAGGCAGTCCAGAAATTGAAATTATTGCATAAGCACAAAGTGTCTATGGGCCTCTGTGAGTCCGGGAGTGTGCAGCACTTTGCAGGAGAGATTTTGATCTCTGTAGGTCCAGGAGTGTGCAGCACTCTGCACGGGAGAACAGAAGGTGTGTGGCATTAGTGACTGAGTATCTGGAAGGTCTTCAGTGGCTTGGTTCTTGCTAAAAGGACACCAAGTTGATGGTATAAGACCTTGAAGTAAAGAGAATGCTCCCTGTAATGTAAGTTATCCCCTGGTGGAGGAAGTTTAAAGTAAGGCCAAGCTGAAAATGGGACTGGGACAGTAGAAACATCTTGTGCTGTCATAATCCTACCTTAGTTTAAGTTTTTCTGAGACTCAGAGAATGAAATGTAAGCAAGTGCCTGTGTAAGGTTTAGATTGAAATGAAGGGATATGAAATGGAAGTGCTGCTAAGTACAGTCTGCCTCTAAGTGTGGCCTGGTTTGGCCCACCATAATGCGACTGTCCAGAATGTAGCCATTTCAACTCAAGGGAATGTCTGCATGCAATAAACCAATCGGTTGACCAAAGAGGTTGTTGCAGGAGGAATGTCAGGTTTCGGCCTGTGAAGTGCCTCCACCATGTATGTTTCTATGTATGTTTACCCCCATGCTCCATGGAGTGGTTCATTAACTTTCTTGTTCATTAAATCCGTTTTGCACTTTTGATTTTGAAGTGGACCTTGAATTTAATCAATTTGAACTGTACATGTGTGCCTGCTAACAAACATTGCCCCCGTGGCCTGTCATTGGAATCAAAGAAGAGAGACTGCTCCCAAACTAGTGAAGCCCTCTCGCTGCCATCACAAGAACCAGGTAATGAACATATTTCTATTTTCTGTGAATTGTGTTTTCTGGTTTGTATAGCACCTCCTCCCATCTTTACCATCAGGATACCCCTAGACATTGGGAGTGGGGAGCTTACATTTATAATCTGGACACTGTCTACATACAAATGACACATAGGCAAGGATGCTCCTTACAGTTTTTTTACCTTGATTTTCTTTTAACCACTTTATTCATTTTGGGGAAATCATCTGCAATGTGGCAAATAATAAAGAATGTATAGGCAGAAGACTTGCAAGAACAATTTGACCCTCATTTTTGAGTGACAAGAAGACCTTAGGTCAGGAGTGGATTGAGGCCTTAATGTTGATAGTTTTCCTATAAATTACTAAGAGGAGGTTCAGGATGATGTGTCCGCCGAGGTGTCGGCTCCCTGCTGGAAATTTTTATCCATGAGTATACTCAGAGTACCTGAGATAATCATTCTGAGAACCAGAAAACAGATTCTATTCGGTGTTAAAGGCCAATTTAAGGTGTCCTTTTTAAAATATAAAGAAAGGCATTCACTTCATGTTGCAAGGCCTGGGTCAATATAAAAAAAAATGCACAGAGTCCCCTTGGAAGAAACATCAAAATTCCACTTTTATTATGTAATTTTTTTTGTACCCTCTTCCCGAATGATTTTCATCTGACAGTCCCCTTCCTACAGTCAGTATGTTTGCCTCAGTTTGGATCCACTGAATGCTATGAGAAGGGGAGTCATTCCAGGGTAGCTAGGTACTGTGGTTTACACCCCTATGAGTTCTGATTTGTTACCTCTGAGACCTGAGTCTGTAACATTTTTGGCAAAAATTCCATTAATAAATAAATATACACACTGCATGACACAATATCCTAGTTGTTCACATTTCATGTTAGTATCAACAGCACTAGCAGCTGGGAAGTGGTATACCATTATTCCTGTTCTGTGAGAGTAACTGCATCTGCATACTGTTCTCTTTATGACATTGCAAACACACACCATATATCTACATACAGCTTTCTTTATGAAATCCCAAACACACACATCATGTAATACACTGCTTGCTTTACCCCGCCCCCACCCCAAGAATTCTACTTCATTCGCTGCATGATGGTAACTTTACCAAAACAAAACAGGTTCTACAAAATTCAAGCAGCTGGATTCACTGCATGCAGCACTGCCTACCTCACAAACAATGTCTTAGCAGCTACCCTTGCATAGCCCTGATATGGCAGCTCAGCTCTGTATCTTATTTATCACGTTTGTTCCCTTCAGTTTTCAGCATTGCAATAAGATTGGTCCTGAAAAGGTTAACATAAAATCTCAGCACTGCAACCCTCCCCCACCCACACACACACTGTTCAAAAAGAGAGAGAGCAAGAGAGAGAGAACAACTTGAGTTACACAGCTAGAAGAATGCAGTCTAAACTCCTTGAAGAATGCAATCAGCTGGACAAAGGCATTAGTTTAAACAAATGCAGAGTGTTTTGTTGAACAGAATAGGGGTGTGTGTGTGTGTGTGTGTGTGTGTTTGTGTATGTTTGGTGTGTGCATGTGTGTGTAAGAGAGAGTGTGAGAGAGAGAGAGAGAGAGAGAGAGAGATATGAATGAGCAATGAAATAGTGCCATGTAGTGCAGGCAGGGATGGGACAGGAGGGGGCCAGAGTACAGACACAAACACACCACTGCCATAAATAGAGAAAAAACGGAGAGATGTGAGTCTTGTCCAGCTGAAGCACTATGTGGAAGAAGACACTCTAGGTATCTGGTCACATGCTTCCACAGACCCTCTGTCTCCTACATCATAGCAACATGTCAGCATGGCTCCGCCCATGCAACCATAAAAACAGGGAATCCTTTATTTATTTATTTATTTAGATTTTGTTAACCAAGGTAAGCCCACTGAGACCAAGGTCCCTTTTTCAGGGGCGACCCAGGGTTGAGAAAATCAACCACTTTACATTAGGTAAGCACAAAGTAACACAGTATAAGAGTACATTCATAGTCAGGGGACACATTAGAGAATCAACAGAGTTTTTATCAAATACAATCTCTTCCTTTTTTATAAAATCCAATTTTTCCAGTTCACTAAATGTTTTTCCCGCTTTTGAAGTGCAGTTTACCCAATTTTTCATACACACATTCCACCTCCCAAATTTGATTCCTTATATTTTAACTAGTCCATCATTTATCTGAACCCCTGCAACATACTCTCTCATCTCTAGATCATTTTTATTACTGATTCTAATTCTAACACATTTGTTATAATTTATGTTAGCTCCTGCCACCTGAGAAAAGGCATCAGTTGTGTCCTGAATGACGTGTCTGCATCATTCTTATCCATGATAATTCATAAATCATCAGCGTAAGCTAAGGCCTTAATCGCAGGAGTATCTGCTGTAAGCTGTATATCCCAAATACTGTAGCAGTATTTTGCTGAATAAGACATAACAGGGGATCTAGAGTAAAAATATACAATAAGTGGTTAAAAGCCCAGCCTTGTCTGACCCCTCTGCAAATCAGTATCTTTTTCCCAAAATGTACATTAATGAAAAGAACAAGAACATCCCCTTTATATAATGCCATTATCCAGTTTACAGATTGTTCTGGTATCCCATATTTTAACAAACTGTACTGTAAATAGGTATGTCGGACTTTATCAAATGTATTCTCCTGATCCATGGTTAAAAGAAACCCCTTCACCTATCTCCTATTGCCTTGTTCTACTAGTTCTCCTAATACAATTAAATTACCAGTAATATTCCTGTGAGCTATTGCACATGTTTGTTCTGGGGAACTCATCACTGAAGCAATTTTTGTAATCTTTAAGCTAGGATTTTTCACATAATTTTTGAATTTGAATTTAACAAACCTTAAAGGCCTCCAGTTACCTATTTTAGCCTTATCCTCCTTTTTATATACAGGTATATGGATCAAAATTGCCATGTGCATGGAAGGAGGTACATTACCTGTTTCCAAGATTTGACTGTACAACTCTTGCAAAATTGGGACACAATACTGTCTAAAGTCTTTTAAAACTCTTTAGGGAGGCCATCTGTCCCTGGGGTGCTGTTATTGCCAAGGTGTGATATAACCCAATACCACTTCAGATCCCAGAACTGGACTATTAACCTGTTCTAAAATGTGAGAAGGAATCAGGGGATGTTCAAATTATCTATTAACTGTGCATTACTGGTCACATCTGCCTGTTCCCCAAAGAGGTTAATAAAATGTGACTGTACAACTTCCAAAATTTCAGCAAAATCTGCAACCATAGCTCCATCAGATGTCCACTTAATTCCTGTCATAAATCTATGATCCACACATTTTTGACACCTGGCAAAAGTATCTAAGGCCTGCACTTTTCTTGCATCCCAAACTTTAATTTTTGTTCCAGGAAAGATGATCTATCATATTGACATTTTTGCATTTCTTTTATATTACTGATTTGTCCAGATAAGTCTGAACCAAATTCTTGAGCATAAGAAATCAGACATTACAAATTAGCCCTAAGTTTCAAATATTGCAGATATTGGTTATTATTTTATCTACACCCCATTTCAGAAACTAGATCTGAAATTCTTTTTTTCTCTCCTCCCACCATTGCTCAATAGTGTCAGTGGCTCAGCAGGTTGCCCACTTGCCTCTGAGGCTGGAAGATCAGATCTGTGGGTTCTATCCCCGCACCAGGCACTTGGGTTAAATCCCGATACTGACACTGTGGTGTAGCATGAGGGGGTGCTGCACTCCTGAGGTGACATCTTTCAGATGAGACATTAAACTGAGGTCCCATCTGCCTGTTCAGGTGGATGTTAAAGATCATATGGCACTTTTCAAAAGAATAGGTGAATTTTTATTTTTTCAAACTTCAAAATTACACAAACACAAATGACAGTGCTCAAAACAATTTTAAAAAAAGGAAAAGCAAGATACATAACCACAAATTAAACAAGGACTAACAATATTCACTTCATGTTGATGTCTCCAAAAAAACAAAAAACAAGAGAAGGAAGGGAATGACTCAGTATTACATATGACTTATAAGTAATAATGGTATTGAAACTTGGGTAAGTTTCATACAAAGAGAAACCTTAGAAACACATCATAATTAATGCATACACTCGAGTCCTGTACATAACATCTGTGTTTTTATTTCCATAATTACATTCCTCAAAAGTGTTAAGCCTAAAAAAATGTGATTTGAATTCATAACCTGTTTCCATACCAATCAGATTCTTGTTGCATATTTCTTTAACATCCAGCGGGGGTTAGCACCTGGTAATTCTTAATACAATTTAATCACACATTGGGGAAATCTTTCCATAATTATAAGTGTCTAACCCATGGGTATTCTTGCACTGAAACTTAATGTGTTTATTTAATTCCTCTGTTATAATACTAAACAGTTGTTCTTGTGAAACAAACTGTTGTAATATAGAAAATCATCATCTGCTGTGCCAGATCCAATATTTCATTATTCCAAACAAGATGCATATACTTCCTTTATTTAATTTTTTCCAATGGTCCAAAATAATCCCCTGAACGAAACAATCATAATTCAAGAGTGAAAAGGGTAGTGTACCCCAATGGGACTGTACTAATTTCCAGAACTCTATAATATATGGACATTCAAAGAATAGATGTGGAATCATTTCTAGTACAGATGTGCAACACATTCTAAGACAGTATCTTTCCATTATTTCTTTGTGTTTTAGGTTGTTTTTAACATTCAGTTTTTCATGAGTTCCTAGCCATAATACATCCCATAGTTTAGACAGGATTCATTTTTCTATTATCATGCAGCATATTTTTACATTTTTCAGGATCAGTTCTACCCTCAAAAGGTTCCAATATAAAAAAATCTATTAACAATCTGAGTGTAAACAAATTGTCTAGTAAAGGAATAAAATGTTTGTCAATTTGCTATTGTTTAATTTTGTCGATTCCATATCTTAAATACTGAGGGAATTTATGGGTTTTGAGAGTCTTAGGAAGTGTAGCATCATCTGCCAAATTGTGTAACAGAGGCTGGAGTTTTGTTTGCAAACAACAGACCCATAGAGCACTTACTGATTTTAAAACAGGGACAACATTTGTAAAAAAGTAAATACTGAAAAAGAATACAATGGGGTTGGTCATACCCAAACCCTCTTTTTTGATATCTGAATATGTCATTTCTCATTTAACGGGGTTTAAACAATTCCCCCATATGCATGAAAAAAAGAGTCCAAAAATTTAGTTTCATTTTGTTTGGGAATTGGGAATACATGGCTAAAATATAAAAAAATGGGCTCAAATACTATTAATAATATAGATACACTTTAATTTGCCCATGTTCCATTTATTCCACTGTGAAATCCTTGTTTCAGCTATTCCTGTTTTGTTATTCCAATTCAGTTCAGCCATGTCGCCAGGACCAAAAAGGATCCCTAATATTTTTTTGAGATCGTATACAATAGAGACCCCATGAAACACTGTTTCAGTTCAATCTCCAGTGCCAGTTATTAAGCAAAAGCTTTTATTAAAATTTACTTCTGCCCCAGTAACCTTAGAAAAGTCTGATAGAAGTCTTAAAGCTTCTGCTCCAGAGGCCTGATCTGGAACAGTTAAGACCACATCATCTGCATATGCACAGAACTTAATGGTGGGCATATCACTAATCTGTATGCCTTTTATTATGGGAGACATATTTATCTGCCTAATAATGGGGTCCAGAGTTAAAATATATAGGATAGGACTGGGCGGCACCCTTGCCTCACCCCTCTTCTAACCTTTCTGTTAGTACCCTCAGAAATACATAATATTGAAGAGATAGTAGCAGTTTTATAGTACATTCTCAACCAGACTATGAATGGGGAGGGGGTGTACCATAGTTCTCTAAACACAATCATAAATACACGTGGGAAATTTTATCAAAAACTTGTGACCAATCCAAACTTATAATGTATGTTTTGCCATTATTATTTTGACTGTGCTCTATAGTTTCCTTTAGTAAAATTAGATTATCTATTATTTTTCCTTCTGGGATTGTACAGTTTTGGGAGGGTGTATTATATCAGTTAATACAGATAGTGATCTGTTACATAAAATTCTCTCTAGGATTTTTAAATCCACTATTAAAAGGGTGATCAGCCTCCAATTATTAAGTAATGTTCTGTCCCCTTTTTTAAAATGAAGAACATCACACCTTGATTTATGTCAGGTGGTATTTCATTATTTTGCAAAAGAGCATTAAAACCTTTCAATAATTCTTCTGGGCATTGACCCCTCAACCAAATATAAAATTCAGAGGTTAAACCATCTTTACTAGATGCAGTATTTGTTTTTAAAGATTTTATTACACAATCTACTTCCTCGTGGGAAATTGGTGCAATTAATTTACATTTTTGATCTTTATTAATGTGAGGTAGATTTAACATTTGTATCCAACTTTTGGCCATATCAATTATTGTAAATGGTTTACTGAATTTTGGATGAATAAATGTATCTATTTTGTGGAGAAGATCTTACATTTTTGTTGGTATCTGTCCTGCATTGTTCTGTAATTGTGTAATGGATTTATTTTGAACCCTATATTTACAGTTATCATAGGGGTTAATAATATGAGATTTACCTTGGGTCCCAAATTTTTGTTCTACCTCTAATGAGGAAAATCTATCGTACTGTAATTGTTTTAATTCTTCATTGATTTCAGCTGTTTGTTGTGTAGCTTTCATGATGGTTTGTATACGTTCCTGTAGAAACTGTAGGTGCTGTACTACTATATTATCCTTACAGTGGTGTCCCACAAGATGAAGCCCACTTTTAAAGCACTCTGCAGTATGTTGCAGCACACTTACTGAATAAAGCAATGTAATTTCAATGGCAATTAGTCCCTTTTGTTATGCAGAAAACTGTGGCATTCACTTCATCCTGGCAGTGTCACATTTTCTGAATGACAAAAGGGACTAATTGCCATTGACATTACATTGCTTTATTCTGTAGGTTTGCTGCAGTATTCTGTAAAATGCTGCAGAATTGGGTTTCATCCTGCAGGATGCCACTGTATGTTGTTTATTATAATGTAAATTCCTGGATGATTGCTTAACGCAAGAAATAAAATATTTTTTGAGTCCCGCCACAATGTTACCATATCACCATATAAACAGACCACTGACTTCCTAGCTAATAAGAGGTCTTGCAAGGAATCTTGTATTTCGAGGAGTTTCAAGAGGGTGGAGTTAAGTCTCCACATTCCTTTGCCATAAAAGACTTCACTATTTCTGTTGGACATATACTAATAAGGCAGTGGTCTGAAGTGGCTACTACCTGGGTGTGAGCACTCTTAACAGGGACTGCTTCAGAAACAAAAAATAATCAATACTTGAAAACAGTTTACCTTTATGGAAAGTGTAAGCAGGTCAATGGCAGGTGGAACCCACAGCATCTTTAAGTTTGGATTGGTTGATTAAATTTTTAAGTACATTTAAGTCGCAGAAAATTTTATCAGTCTGTATTCCTCTATCTGATCGTAACAATCCACAGTTAAACTCTCCACCAAGCACAACTATCTTTGAAGTAAATAGAAAGGGCTGGATTTCTTTTAGTAGGTCGACTCGACCAGCTTTGGTTTGGGATGCATACCAATTAAGGAACCAAAAGATAGTTTCCTTAAAAAAAAAAAAATCTATAAGAAATGCCCTGCCTTGGTGGATCTCTGCAATTTTGTGTACCTTCACATCATGCTGGAAAACACAAATACCCAATCCACTACATGATTCCATACCCAAAGACCAAAAACTGGACCACCACTTCCAATCAGCTGCCTCCCTTAAATCCTCAGACTGTTCATGTATTCAGGTGTCTTGAAAACAAACATTATCAAATGAGTCTGTTTTTTACCCAGAAAAAGTAGCTTTTCTTGTTTTCTCATTCTTTATACTATCCGTATTAAGGGAGGCAGCTGATAGTTGCATTTGGAACACTTATCATGTTACAGAAGACAGAGACAGTGGCATTTCTTTTGCTTTTGATCTAGTACCCCAACATTTTTTCTTCACCTTAGGTTTAATGTTTATGGGGTCTTCACTTCCTGACAATTGATCTCTAGCAGAGGAGGTATCTAACAAATCCTCCATTTCAATATCTCCCCATTGTAAGGCATCATACTTGTTTTGTAACTGTACAGGAGTTGGGGTGTGTTTGCCTGATTTGCTTTTCTCTTTCCCTTGTATTACAAGCTGAAAAGCTGTTAAATCGGGTGGGGGGGGCACATGTCAGAATCATCAACAAAAAGGTAGCTTTCTTCACTGGGGGGGTCAGCCCTAGTACTGGTACTGGCTGATTCTTCCTGTAAATTGTTAACTTGAGGGGGCTCTGTAGTGTCCAGGTTGGAAGTAGCAGGCTTGTCTGTTGTAGTTTTTGTTGGTGGATGGGTCTGGTTTGTCATTCAGGGTGGAGGAGCTTTAAACTGGCTAGGAGATTTGGTAGCTTGATTATTTTTATGGATGGCAGAATTGACTTAAAAATCGTGTTCTGCAAAGTCTGCATCTGAGGTGTTATGAGTCACCCAGGGACAGTTCTTTAAAGTATGTCCTTCTGTGTCATAAAGGCTGGATTTGGGAGTAAAAGTACAATGCACTCCTGGATGCCCCAACATTCCACACATTGAACATCTGATTTTGTCACACCCACTACTCACATGCCTTGGTGACCCACACTTGTAACATGTCCTAGGCTGTCCCAGGTAAAACAGTATCCCACGGTCTCTCCCAAGAAAAAAAATACTTGGGAGGTGCTGAACCCCTGAAACTGTTATGTGTAACTGGATTTTAAAACACCAACCTCCAGTCCAGAAGCGTCACCATCAATAATAGTGTCAGGTAATCCTTGTACCTCACATGGTTGGTCTAACCAGTATAGGATGTCTTTTACATTTACTCCCTCATTTCTAAAAAGTACTGTGAAGACTTTCAGGGTTGGTTTGGACAAAGGAATTGCAATGAAAGGGCCCCATATTTCATCCTCTTTTATTTTTGATTACTGTTGCCAGAACCTATCTAGTAACATAGCTGAATGAAAACTTATAGCAAAACTTTGTTCCCCTGGAGCATGAATAAATGCAAATACTTCCGAGGGGGAGAACTGTGAGGATCCTCAGTATTGAATCCATTTTGAATTTCTGGTGCTTGCTGGTGTTCTACGTATTTAGGCATACTGACAGAATTATTTGTTCCAGGGATAGGAAATAATGGATCAGGAATCCAGATACCAGAGTCCACTTGTACCCATCTGGTACACTGAAGAGCTTTCCCTGGAGTCCATGTAACATCCGGCACAGTATCAGTGGTCTCTGTAGCTGTCTCGGAGGCTGGGTGTGACACTCCAAATTGGAATACAGTTGGAGGTAATTTTTTCCCCCGTAGGGTTTTCAGGACTGACCAAAAGTCTTTTTTCATTTTTTTCTTCTTCAAACAGAGATTTCTTTTCATTATATTGTCATTCTGCAGTGTGTAGCAACTCTGCAAGGCATTGCTTTTCTAAACTAAATAAATAAATAGCATCATATGCAGTAATAACAGATAATTTAATCATAAATATCTCGACCCATCCTAAAAGTATTTCATCTTGCTCTAACATAGAGGCATTTATTCTCCAGGGGCCTTGTGTTGCAGAAATATGATGCCCTATAGAACAGGAACAGGGAATAGCAAGGTGATTTCCTCTCTCTACAACTATTGTGTTGGCTGAATGAACAGTCAAAGCTGCTAACAAAAGAAAAATCAATCCTGGTAGATTGGTAACCTTTATAAAATGTATCTGTTGGGCCTTTTTTATCATAGGCCGCACCATCTTTCAACTCTGCAGTCATAATCATCTCCTTCAAATGATACATATCATTGTATATTTTTCTTGTATTATCTCCTCTGTCAGCCAAAGAGATTCCACAATTAAAATCCCTTCCCCTCAAAACTGACTATTTTGCTAGTATGCAAATATAGACACACACTTTGAAATAAAGAAATTCTGCCAACCTTTGTCTGTGGAGCATAAATATTGATAAGCCTCAGTTGCTTTCCTGCTTGTTTGACATCCAGTAAAAGCACCCTATTGGGTTCAATTTCTACTAATCTATGCACCAATGCTATAGTACCTCTAAATAGTATGCCCACACCATTGCATTTTTTCACAGCCTGAGACCAAAAAGAGGCCCCACGAGGCCACGATTTTGCAGTGATTAAGATCTCAAACAAAGTTTTCAACCTCGTATCTTGTAAGAAAAAGATATTCCCTGGGAGAGTATCTAAAATGGCCAATGTGATCAACTTGTTCCTATAGGTTTTAATACTATTTACATTTACAGAAACTGGGGCAATGGTAACCCTTCTACCCATGTTAATTTATCAAAGGGGGTTCTCTGCTGGTATACAGGTCTGAGACCTGGTTTTACATCTGCTCTTTTTGACAACAGATGTTTTCTGAGTGGATTCATCGCAGTCTGAGGAATGCCCCAGAACTGAGGATGCTATGGAAGAGTTTACAGAATCTGCCTCTTCATTCATTTTTCCCCATTGCTTGCCAGTAGCTAAAGCAGCATATTTATTATGCATTGGAATCCCAGCAGATTTCAGATCTGCAGAGTGCTTGCTTTTCTGTCTTCCTGTTTTTCTAGAAGATATTACATTCATGTCAGCCTTCTCAGGAGGCAAAGGAGGGGGCATTACCATCTGCAGAGATGTGACTGCAGCAATATCCTCCCTAAGGATATCACCTGAAGTATCATATTCACCTTCAAGAGTGAAAAGAGTAGGGGAGTTTTCATTGAGGCAAAATGTCATAGAGGCAAACAGACACAATAATGGCAAGACAAAAAAAAATGTAAAAGAACTAAGGCTAGGCAAGAAAACTATAAACAAGGAAATAAACTACACAATATGTCTGGTGAGAAAATAAACAGCAGGTAATCAAGGGAGTTCAAAACACTAGCTGGAGTATCATTTCCATAGATGTGCACATTGTGAGCCAGGCAACTTCACAGAATCTGAATGGAATAGAGTCAACAATTGACGGTGATTGCATGAGAACAATTCTGGATGCGTCCACTGTTGCTGGTTAATAACACATTTACATCAAGCCTGCTAAATAAAATATTTAAGAAAACCATAAACCACATTCAAAGTGCTAGGGTGATAGTTATGCCAGATCCCAGTGACTATACCCAGGACAAGAACATCATAATAAATAGTAGCAAATTCTGGTATAAACTGAGAGAGGAGGACTCAAGGGACATTTCTGCTGGACTCCCCATTAGATCATAATTCTTTTACCCAAAAACCCATTAATCAAGGGAACAAAGTGAGTGTTGTGGTACAAAAACTTAATCCATAAAAGAAAACTGCAGGGGAACGTCATGAAAAAGAAGGGACTGAAATACAAGTCAAGGGGACCAGATCAAAGGCCTTTTCTTGCTCTAAGGAAACCAAAAAGTCCTGGTCTTTATCCATTTTCCCTCTAGTAACTAGTTCATGAAGCATTATTGGGTTGTCACTAATCTGCCAACCTATAATGGAGCAAGCTTGACAGGTGGAAACCACATTAATGGCAAGGACTCAACCTCTGCACTAAGATCTTAGCAAGAAGCTTAAGATCAGTATTAACGAGTGGGATGGGTCTCCAAATCTGTAAATCAGTATGATCTCCTTTTTTATAAAGCAAAATCAACAGAGCTTGAAACATATATAAGGGAGCCCACAAAGTAGTCAACATAGCATTAAATATATCAGACAAGTAGTACACACGGTAACTTTCTCGGAGGTGCTACTTGTCTATGGCATGGATGAGGCTAGGGTACTCTGCACCATGGGATTCAATGATTGGTTGAAAAACTGGTGCAGAGCTCAGGGATTTGGCTTCATTGGGGACTGGGGCTCCACCTGGAGGGATGCAGGCCTATACAGGCGCAATGGTCTGCATCTATCCAGGAGGGGAACCAGGATCCTAGGTGATAGGTTTAAATGCTTCATTGGCAAGCATTAAACTAGCCAATGGGGAGGCACTGAAAAGGAGAAGGGAATCCCATTCCCTTCCCCCAAAAAATCAGGGTAGTTAGTGAGGTAAACACCAATATAGAGCAGTTGATAAGGGGAAGGGCAGGGGTAAATGGAGAAAAAGACAAAGGCAGTAAGGACAGGGATGGGCAAAAAGAAATAAACCCATAAAAAATGGAGGATAATGAGTACCAATGCCCGTAGTCTAGGTAAAAAGCTCCCCGAAATGGTGGCCTTGATGGAAGAGAGATGCTGGGATATCGTGGCAGACACAGAAACATGGTACACAGAAAAACATGACTGGGATGTCAACATACCAGGGTACACAATCTACAGGAGGGACAGGAAGGGGGAAGAAGAGGAGGAGGAGTAACTCTTTATGTAAGGGAAGGGATCAAAGCAACAGAACTAAAGTGTAAACAGGGAGGAGATGAGGCACTGTGGGTCACCCTGGAGACTGGAAATGGCACAACAATCCGCACAGGGGTAGTATACAGACCACCATCTCAGGGGGAGGAAATGGACTAGGAAATGACAGAACGCATCCTTGGGATGGCAGAGAAAGGGGAGATATTGCTGATGGGGAACCTGAATATGCCAGATGTTAACTGGAGCACATTTGCTGCAGCCACATCCAAGAGCAGGGCCATTCTCGATGCTGTACAGGGGGCATGCATCAGACAGCTAGTTTTGGAACCCACTCAGGAGGGAGCAATCTCAGACCTGGTACTCTCAAATGGGGATGGAGAGAGGATCTACGATCTTGAAGTGGGTAGCCATCTTGGAACAAGCGACCACCAAACAGTGTGGTTCATAATAAACTTAGCTGTAGAGTCAAGCCATACAAAAGTGAAGGTACTGGACTTCAGGAGGGCTGATTTTGTCAAAATGGGAGAGTGCCTCAGAAAAGCACTAGCAAACAGGCAAGAAGGTGGGGTGGAGCAACAATGGGGAAACATCAAAACCGCCATCACAGAGGCAACAAGCCTTTGTGTGAAGCAAATAAACAAAGTCAAAACAAAAGAAAAAACCACTATGGTTCTCAAAAGAAGTGGCGGGGAAGGTAAGGGAGAAAAAGACAGCATTCAGGAAGTATAAGGAAACACAGAAGGAGCAGGACAGAGAACTGTACCAATTAAAGCAGAAGGAAGCTGGGAAGGCAGTCAGAATAGTAAAGGCCCAAACCAAGGAAAAGATAGCCATCTCAGTTAAGAAGGGGGATAAAACCTTTTCTAGGTACATTAGGGAGCAAAGAAAGACTAAGGCAGGGATACTGAGGCTGAATAAAGAGGAAGGTGGTTGGGCAGAAAGCGACAGTGAAAAAGCAGGGATACTGAACAAATGCTTCTGCTCAGTATTCACGATGGAAAAGCAGGGGGGGAGATACCTAATCCAGTCAATAGAAGCACTCTGGATAGGGGGGTTGATATTAGTCCTTTCACAGAAGAAAAAATTCTTAAAGAACTCTTAAAACTGAAGGTGGATAAAGCAATGAGCCTGATGAGATTCACCCCAGTATTCTAAAAGAACTAAGGGAAGAAGTAGTAACACCACTGACTACCCTTTTTAATAAATCATTGGAGGATGGTGTGGTACCTGAGGACTGGAGGAGGGCGGATGTGATTCCCCTTCACAAAAGGGGGAGCAAGACAGAGGCAGAAAACTCCCAGACCTGTCAGTTTGACCTCAGTGGTAGGGAAAATGATGGAATCACTTCTGAAGGAAAGAATTGTTGAGTACCTAGAGGCCAGTGGGGCACAGGACCCAAGGCAGCATAAATTCACAGCAGGAAGGTCACGTCAGATGAATCTAATTGATTTCTTTGACTGGGTGACCAAAGTAGTAGACCAGGGAATGGCTGTGGACATGGCCTACCTAGACTTTAGCAAGGCATTTGACACAGTCCCACACAAAAGATTAATAAACAAATTAGGCAGCCTGGGAGTGGGTCCTCAGGTGGTACCCTTGGTAAAACACTGGCTGGACAACAGGACACAGCGGGTAATAGTAAATGGAGTCCACAGTGAAGAAAGGAGGGTTACTAGTGGGGTACCGCAGGGTTCAGTGCTGGGGCTGGTCTTTTTTAATGTCTTTATAAGTGACATTGCAAGGGAATGGAAGGGAAAGAATGTCTCTTTGTAGAGGACACAAAGATCTGCAACAGGGTTGATATGCCAGGTGGGGTGGAAAGGATGAAAACGGACTTAGCAAGGTTGGAGGAATGGTCAAATGTATGGCAGCTTAGATTCAACGCAAAGAAGTACAAAGTAATGCACCTGGGAAGCAAAAACCAAGGGGAAGAGTACACAATGGGGGATGAGATACTGACAACAACAAAAATGGAAAGGGACCTGGGGGTAGTCATATCAGATGACCTAAAGGTGGGCCAGCAATGTGAGAAGGCAGTAAGGAGGGCTGGGGGTATAGTGGGATGCATAGGGAGAGGCATCACCAGTAGAAAACAGGAAGTTGTTGGCCATCTGTACAGACAGTTGGTAAGACCCCATCGGGAGTACTGTGTACAGTTCTGGAGACCCCATCTTCACAAAGACATAGACAGGGTGGAGGCTGTCCGGAGGAGGGCAACCCAACATGGTGCAGGGTCTGCACCAGAAGACATATGAAGAAAGACTAAAGGAGCTTAAGATGTATAGCTTTGAGGAAAGGAGGGAGAGGGGGGACATGACAGAAACTTTCAAATACCTCAAGGGAATCAACAAAGTCCAAGAGAGTAGCATCTTTCAGAAAAAGAGATGTACAAGAACAAGGGGGCACAATTTGAAGATAGGGGGGGACGGCTCAGAGATAATGTGAGGAAGTATTTCTTCATAGAGAGGGTTGTAGATGCATGGAATGGCCTTTCTGAGGAGGTTGTAGAGTCAAAAACAGTGGGGGAATTGAAGAATGCATGGGACAGACATAAGGCAATTCTAGTGGGGGGTAGGAGGAAGTAGGCTGTTGGTTAACTAGGATCTGCATCAACAGAAACAAACATAAAATTCAGTTCTCGGGCCATCCGACCCAGGGACCGTCTTTGGCTTCAAATACTTCAAAGCAACCTCCACCTCTGCCACCAAAATACTGTAGGTGCAAAAAGCTGTAAAGGATCAAAGGAAGACACTAGGTGAGCCAGAGGCTGATGCAAGAACTCGCTCATACAACCATCCATGAGAAGTGGATACCAAAAAAGGACTGTAGAAAATCCTCAACTATCAGTAATATAGTCACAGAATCAGTATGCAACTGTCCCGAGGGATCCCATACTGAGGTAAATAATTTAGAGTGTATGTTTTCCTGACAATGCTTAAACATATCTTGGGAAAGCCTCCTATATTTTATAGTTGTTCTGCCCTGAGAGCCCAGGCCCCATCATACAGGTAGGTACACATCTCCACCTTTATAGGGTCAATTTGGGATTTATAGGATCGGCATTCCATTCTCTGCAATGGAAGTAAGTGAAAGAGCTGGGCCCATAACTGTAAATGGCAAAAATAAGCAGAGCGACCAATTACTTTCTCTGCATGCTGGAAAAGTAATTTAAAAGCTGTCTTAGTGTCCACCCATCATGCCACAATCGAGTGATAAAAACAAAGCACTGAGCCCCTGGATCTGAAAAGTTCTTTACATTGGGCAACTATATCAGTGTCAGCCAACAAAGAGCTGTTAAGCTTCTAAGAGCCAGGCCCAATGGATGGTTGTGCCCCCCAAAACAGGGTAACAAAAACGTTTGAATAGTCAGAAGTAGGGGAGGCAATTGTGCTGGCATGCTGAATCCAGAAACCAGAGGAAATCAAAATATAGTTAATTCTAGTTAGGAGAGGACCCCTATGATAAATATAGCCACCTATAGGGTGCACACAGCAGTACGCATTCCATTGTCCTGTATTGTCAGTCATCTGGGTTTAATAAGTGGAGTTGCAAAAAAGCTTTTGAATCTTCCCAGTTTTGTTCCCCAGGCCCCAGGGCAATTAAAGACGCCTTCCAAAATAACAGACCTGGCAGTACACAAATAAGGGTGCACAAATTAAAAAAGGGAAACTCTAGCCATCTTTGTTTGGGGGGCATAAAGCACACCAAACTAGAGGAGCAGGCCATATATAAGGACATCTACAAGCAACAGTCTGCCAGGATCTATATCCATGACCTTAGTGACATGTATGGGAAGAGAATGAAACAAAATCCCAACCCCTGAGCAAGGATCCTCACCCATGGACCAAACTGAGGTTCCCCAGGGCCAGACTTTCCGAGCGTTATGGATCTCAGAAGTAGTGTTAAGTCTGGTATCCTGCAAAAAAAAAAGATTTTAGCCACTGAGGAACTTAAGGAGGTGAAAGTAGTCAAGGATCTCCTAAAATTCTTAATACTATTCACATTTAGTGTCAAAACATTCAGAACAACAGGAGAAACAGAAGAAATGTCAAATACAAAGATCAAGACCAAATCCTGGAATGGAGATGGAGATATAGATGTTAGATACATTTTTTGTGTGTCTTCTTTTAGGTGAGTTGGACATCCGCATTGTCCACCTCAATATCAGAGACGTCTTTCAAAGAGGAATGCAGTGAAGAAACTTCAAAGTCACCATCTTCTTCTCTGGAATGCCTCTGTAAAGCAGCAAAGCTATAATTGGGTCATTACAGCATTGTTTTGTAAAATTTTAGATTTAGGGTTGGAGTGGGAGCTCTTTTGTTTCCCAGCAACAACAACGAACCCATCCTGGGTGATTGACATATAGGACATAGTCCCAATATCAGAGACGTCTTTCAAAGAGGAATGCAGTGAAGAAACTTCAAAGTCACCATCTTCTTCTCTGGAATGCCTCTGTAAAGCAGCAAAGCTATAATTGGGTCATTACAGCATCGTTTTGTAAAATTTTAGATTTAGGGTTGGAGTGGGAGCTCCTTTGTTTCCCAGCAACAACAACGAACCCATCCTGGCGGATTGCATGAGAAAGCATTTCTACTGAGGGAGCATCGGACACAGGGCCAGGTAGAGTGGCTGGAGCAGTCGCATGTCCTGGTGTTGAAGAAACCAGGGTAGTAGAGGGAATAGAAGATGAAACAGTGTCTGGAACAGGGGGCTCCACCGTAGCGGACGAGACAAGGATCAAGGATTAGAGAGCACTAACAAGCAGAGTTCCTGCAGAAGGGTCGGGGGTAGAAAGGGCATGCGATGAAGCAGCTGCAGAGATGGGAGCCTCAGCCATTGAGGCAGTACTGTGAGAGCAAAGCAACTGAGCCTCCTGAGCCATATCATTTTGGTTGTAGTAGGTGTAGTACCGTAACAGTAGAACTTCAAGAGAGGTTCCTTCAGTAGGTCATCACATATAGGACTGGCGCCACCTGGTGTCGGGCTGCACGGCAGACTTTTCTAGCAATACCTGATGGGGGACCGCCCACCCGCCGTCACGGGACTGATATCAGCGTGGCTGTATATAGTGGGCAGTCTCCACGCCCGCCCTCCAGTTCTCCCACTGGAGCCAGGAAGAGGCCTGAAAGCAGGAGCGAACAGGATTTGGAGTCCCTGTACACCAGAAAATGAGGAGAAGGAGGGAGGAAAAAATATGATCTACTGAAGGAACCTCTCTCGAAGACCTACTGTTATGGTAAGTTCCTATGTAACTGTACTATCTTACTTCAAGAGGGTTCCTTCAGTAGGTCATCACATATAGGACATAGTCCCAAGCAGTCCCTCCAAGGAGAGACTGAGAGAAACTAGGGAGGAGGAAAACTAACTCCAATGGAAAAAACTGGGGTCCAGAATGGACGCAGCATAGGACAGGAGGCCCTGCAAGATGGTTAGGCCAAAGCCTGCCCTCCACCTAGAAGCAATGTCCAGACTGTAGTGTTTGGTAAAGGTATGGACAAAACTCCAAGTAGTGGCAGCACAAATGTCGGCCACAGAAACGTTCCATAAAAAAGCCGCAGAAGCAGCCATGCCCCTAGTAGAATGACCTCTGATGGTACCCAGCAGAGGCTTTTCGTACTTTTGGTAACAATACCTGATGCAATTGCCTAACCATTTGGACAGGCCCTGCTTAGACACCGGTTTGCCCTTTGATCTCGGGCAAAAAGAAATGAACAGTTGGTCACAGGTATGGAATTCTTTGGTCCGGTGAGTATAACACCGGAGAATCCAATGCACATCCATCATATGAAGCAGTGTCTCATCTCTGTTAGAGGGGGACAGATAGTACACCGGATGCTCTACTGACTGATTCAGCGTGGCTTCTGACACCACCTTGGGAAGAAACTTCAGGTGCGTTCTAAGGACCGCCCGGTCTCTATAAAAAATCAGATATGGCTCCTTGCAGACTAGAGTGTAAAGTTCCAAAATCCTTTGGGCTGACATGATAGCCACAAGAAAAAGTGCCTTCCAAGAAAGGAAGCGCAAATCACAGCTCATAGCCGTCTCGAAAGGAGGAAGGGTGAGCTTCTCTAAGATGAAGTTCAAGTCCCAAGGCAGAGTTGGGCTGTAGATGGGTGGTTTCAGATGGAGAATCCCTTTCAGAAAAGTTTTTGAGACCTCCAGCTGAGCCACGGGTTTACCATCCACTAGCTCGTGGTATGCCGAGATAGCTGAAATATGGACCTTCAAAGAAGAGTAGGACAGACCAGAGTCTGACAAGTGAAGGAGGTATTCCATGACTTACGGGCAGAACAAGAGAAGGGGTTACAACCCTTAGCAGTCGCCCAGATGGAAAATCGCTTCCACTTCATGGCATAAGTACAGTGAGTGGAGGGCTTTCTAGCCTCGATGAGGACTTGAGCAACTCTAGAGGAGACCCCGAAGCGAGAGATCGCTATGTCTGCAGGAGCCACGCATGAAGATGCAAGGTCCTGAGCCCCAGATGTAACAGTCGACCTTGATCCTGGGTCAGGAGGTCGTGAGTCACTGGAAGTGGAACTGGTGGTTCCCAGGAAAGCTGCTGTAGCAGCGGGAACCAGATCTGTCTTGGCCAGAGAGGAGCGATGAGGATCATCTTTGCCCTCTCCACCTGAAGTTTGAGAAGGACCCTCTGTTGAATGGAAAATGGAGAGAAGGCTTACAAAAATTTCCCTGTCCAAGAGAGAGACAATGCGGCGTTCCAAAAAGCACCATACCCTGGAACGAGCGAGCAAAAGTTGGGAAGTTTTGCATTTAATTCTGAGGCGAAAAGGTCGATTTCCAGATGCCTCCAACGCTGGACGATGGAGTCCGCCACTTCCTGATGCAGTTCCCATTCATGAACTAGGATCCAAGACCTGCTGAGACTGTCCACCAGGATGTTTAGAATGCCCAGAAAGTGCACGGCCACAAGGGCTAGATGGTGCTGGACTGCCCGATTCCACACCTGTGTTGCCTCCCAGCACAGGGGGTACGACCAGGTTCCCCCTTGTTTGTTAATATACCACACAACCGACATGTTGTCTGTTTGGATTAGCAGTGATCCCTAGGGAAGGAGGGACTGAAAGGCCTGTAGGGCATTCAGGACTGCCCTCAACTCTAGAACATTGATATGCAAAGAAGTCTCCAAGCTTGACCACAGTCCCTGGGTTTGGTGCTCCCCTAGATGAGCTCCCCACCCCATATTTGAGGCATCTGTAGTGAGGGAAGCTAAAGGTGCAGGGCTCTGGAAGGGAAGCCCCAAGGAAAGATTGTGGGAATCCATCCACCAATGCAACTCTTTCTGGACCGCTGAGGAGACCATTACCGAATGGTCCAGGTTGTCCAGGAGCTGATCCCACTGCACCCGCAAGGACCACTGAGTGACCCTCATGTGAAGCCTTGCCAGGGGAACGGTGGTGATGGAGGCTGCCATCAGGCCCAGAAGGCGCAGGACCTCCTGAGCTGGGATGGTCCTGAGGGAGGCCACTTTGGAGGCCTGACACAGAAGGGTCTCCACCCTGTCTGGAGGAAGAAAGGCTCTGCACTGGACCGTATCCAGGACTGCCCCAATGAACTGACGTCTCTGGGCAGGGACAAGGGATGACTTGGGAACACTGATTGTAATCCCTAGTCTGCTGAAGAGGTCCAGGGTAAAGGTGAGAGCCTCCAGTAAAGAATCCCTGGATGGGGCTGAAATCAGCCAGTTGTCCAAGTAAGGGAAAACCGCAATACTCCTGCTGCGTAGAAAGGCCGCGACCACTGCCAGGCACTTGGTAAAAACCCGTGGTGCCGAAGACAAACCAAAAGGGAGCGCTCAGAACTGAAAGTGCTCCCCCTGGAAGCGAAAGCGCAGGAACCAGTGGTGGCTGGGGGAAATGGGGATGTGCAAGTAGGTATCCAGCACATCCAGAGCGCAGAGCCAGTGGTTCTCCGTGAGGAGTGGGAGGAGGCTCTGGAGTGTCAGCATCCAAAATTTTTTGTACTCGACAAACTGATTTCATTGGCTTAAGTCGAGCATGGGTCTGAAGTCCCCCGTCTTTTTTGGAACCAGGAAGAAGTGGGAGTAAAACCCTTTTCCCCTTTGCCAGAGGGGAACATGCTCTATTGCTTCTTTCAGCAAGAGCGAGTAGGCATCTGATTGTCTAGCGTGCTTACCCGGTAAACAAAAGCTAAATAAATAAATAAATACCTCCTCGCGATAGGCACCTGACTGTCTAGCGTGCTTACCAGGTAAACAAAAGCTAAATAAATAAATAAATAAATACCTCCTCGTGAACTAGGAGGGCCTGGTCCCGGAAGTAAGAGGACTTCTTTGGTGGAGTTTCCGGAGGGATTTCCAGAAACTCTATTGTGTGTCTGATTTGACACACAAGCGTAGGATCCATCTGTTGAGGTGACCGCCTCCACTCCTTCACATGGCGGGCGAACCTCCCCCCCACCTGCTCCCCATCATGAGACTGAGGAAGCAGTGGGAATGGGGAGTCAAGAAGTGGCAGGACGTTCGGGGGAGGTCCTCCTGAATGTCTCTGATTTTTGGAGGCAGGAGGGGTGGTTGTACCTGTGTCTTTATGCTTCTCTTGGCAGTGCGCCAGAGCATTCTTTCTCTGTCTCCAGGTCCATTTCCGAAAGGGCTGCTGCTGCTGGTGCTTGGAGTCCGATCAGTACATTGACCTCACAGACCTAAGTGCAAGTCCTCTGTCCTGTAGGTCTGTGATAATATCTTTGGTGTCCCCACCAAAGAGTACCGAGCCCCTAAACGGGGCGTCCCAAATTGTCAACTGGACTTCATTGGCGAGTCCGGAGTGGTGAAGCCAGGAATGCCATCTAAGGGCCATGTCAGTTGCCAAGGTACATGCCACCGAATCGACGCAGTCATAAGTGGTGCTTAAGGCGTGCCTACACAAAACTTTGGAGAGGCGGAGATCCTTGGCAAGTTCCTCCTTCAAAGGCGAGGGGTCCATGGACTGAACTCATGCTTCTAGCCTGGCCAAGGTAGTCTTTTGGTGGGACACCATGTGGGCCACGTAATTAAGGTACTGAAGGGCACACGTGGCCAAAGAATAAATCTTTTTCCCAAACTGGTCCATCTCCCTCGATTCTTTGTCCAGAGGAGAGGTGCTCATGTGCTTTGGTGCTGAGGAGCGATCATGAGCCTCAGAGATTACCACAGAGTCAGCCTTGGGATGAGCCTTCAAGAATGGGGCATCCTTTGGCACCTGGTGAAGTCTGTCCACCAATTTGTGGACAGCCGGGAGAGAATGAGGCATCTGCCAGATGGTAGCGGTAAGGTCTTGGTGAGGTGTCATCCAGGGAGGAATGGGGACCAGAGACAGAGACTCTAAGTCGAGATGTTCCATGAGCCTCTGTCTCATGGGGTCCTGTTCCTCTGACTCCCAGTCGAAACAATCCTTCATGGACCTCAGAAGATCTGAAAAGACAGGGTCCTCTCGTGGGGATTTCTGGGATACCTTGCCTTCGGCCCTCAGGTAACTCCGGGACCTCCTCTGAAGAGTCGTCAGCCCCCTCTGAGCTGTCATCATCGTCTGCCTCCTAGACAGGACCACACCGGATATCGGTAAGGGAAACATCCTGGTGAGTCTTCCCCGAGACATGGACAATAGTAATAGCAGAACTGCTCAGGGATGGGGACCTGGGAGACCGCGGTTGTGGGAGCCTAGTCTCCAGGTCCAAGACCAACTCCGACCGTGCCCCCCGACACAAAGACTGAATAAGAGCCTTGAAATCCAGGGTAACTAGAGGGAGGGGTAGAGTAGGCAGAGGCTGGGGGGGAGGAGGAGGGGGAATAACCGGTGGAGGGTAATAACCCTGGAACCCCTGAAAGGTAGAGTAGGGATTGAATCCTGGGTAGAACTGTCCAACGTGACTCCAATCCGGAGTGGGACCCACCGGGTAATGGTCCCCAGGAAGCCCTTGCGGGTAATGCGGGACAGTTAGTGGTCTAGAATAAATCCCCATTGTCAGATCTGGCATCGGGGTACCCACGTCAGACCTGCCGTAGTGTATATCAGCTGAGGGTCCGGCGTCGGGACAGAGCACATCAGGGGAACCAACGTCGGGACCGGCACCACCCAATCCAGTGCTGGAATGGGATCTGGCATCTGAGGGGCTATTGTCAGAGCCAGTTGAAGGGGACCTGGTGGCAGGACCTGATCCGGTGTTGGGGCCATAGGCTGAGGCTGGTCAATCGGTCCTGGCTGCGGGCCTGTCGGTGGGACAACTGGCATCAGAGGAGAGTCTGGGAGCCCGCCGGAAGGTGGAGGAGGGGGCCTCCACAGTAAGGCCTGAAGGATGAGGAGGAGCCTCCTTCTCCTTGACCCCGAGAGAGGAACGCGAAGCTGACCCCGAAGCATTGACAGAGTCAAAGGGTTCACCACTATCATCGCCAGAGGTACCCATCGGAGAAGCGGAAGGTAGAGGTGAAGAAGGAGGAGGGAGAGGGACTTTTTCCCTCTGGTTCCGTCGGACATCGGGTGAGGTGCCGTCAGGCCCCGATGGGGAACCACACCAGTGCGACCATCAGGAATGGTTGGCTTAGCGGGTAGAGTCAGGCGGGCAAGGAAGGAGCCCCGGACCGGCTTATCAACTGGTGCCAGGTGAGTACCCACAGGCAGGGAAGTCGACTTATCGGCCGCTGCGCGATCCCAAGAGAAGCCGGGGGCCGACTTATCGGCTGAGGCAGTGCAGTCATTGGAGGAGCCGACGGCCATCTGATCCACCGCAGATTTGCCAGACTTACCATCCAATTTTCTGGGCAACTGGGCCTTGCTCGTCGAGGGCCATGCATCATCAGCAGAGCGCTCCTGCTCCCTGGATTTCTCCTTGTGTTCTTTGAAGGGAGAAGATTTTTCAGACGAGGACTCTCTAAGTCGGTCCATCTTTTTCTCAAGGGAAGCCAGGTGGGTTTTAAAAGATGGGCCTCCAAAGCCTGCTGTCTCCTCTTCTTCATGGCCTGATTAAAGGTCTGGCACTCAGGGCAGGAGGAAACAGGATGGTCCGGGCCTAAGCAGAGGACGCACTTGAGGTGACCATCTTTGTGCAGGATCTGCGTGCCACAAGACAATCACTTCTTCTTGGGTGAAGACACCAATAAATTGAAAAGGAATTGAGAAATTAGCGAAGGAAACTCTGACACACTGCACTTTCATGATGATCGCTATATGGAAGTCTGCAATGTGACTGACATGAGGCGACGGCGGGAAAGAACTGGAGGGTGGGCATCCCCCGTCAGGCATTGCTAGAAAAGTCTGCCGTGCAGCCCGACGCCAGGTGGCGCCAGTCCTATATGTGATGACCTACTGAAGGAACCCTCTCAAAGTAGGATCCTTTATTATGCACGGCCCAAAGACATTGACAAAAGGAATGACCCAGTTCTTCAAGTATTCTTCACATAAGTTGCATCTGATTGGATTAATACAGAAATGGCTGGAATGGCCAGTTCCAAGACACAGCTCACAAACTTGAATTTCACAGGCACTACTGAGGTGGGACAGTGAGTCACACCTGTGACAGGGTTTGGGTTGGCCCGCATAAAAGCAAAACCCACACTCACGACCTACATAAAAACTGTTAGAGAGATGTTGAACACCAGAATCTGAGGTCTACAACTTTACCCATATTCTCCATCCCCCTGTCCAGATATTCTCTGTGTCCAGAATAGGAGTAGGGTGGTTGGTGACATCTGCCTGCTGTTTCACCCGGTGTAGTATGTTAAAGATATGTACCCCTTAATTTCTGAAAATAATAGTGATGGTCTTCACAGAGGGCTTAGTGAGAGGAATCTCAAGAAAGGGGACCAGAGGGGTGAAGTCTTCAATGCATTGTATTTAGTCCAGAACCAATCCAGCAGCTGAGGTATACAGAAACTGACACTGAATTGGGTGTACCCAGAAGTGTGAAATAAGACAAATATATCAGCAGCAAAAAATTGCAGACACTCCTTCAAAAGTTTGTGGGCCACATATACCCTGTCCGGAGGATCCTCCAGACCCTTTTTATACTTGAGGCAAACCACGTTATGGCATTTAGCTGGTTAATCCAGATTAGAAAAAGATCAGCCATCTGAAAGGGAGGTTTCCCAGGCACCGAAGGCAGGGCATGAGGTCGCCCCTGTGCAGGAGCCATTGACTCAGATATTGGAGTGTCTTGCTTTGGGGGTCATAACAGGGCCTGTCACAGAAGTAGAGGGGATGCTCTGCATGTCCAAAATATCCATCAAGTCCACCCAAGAAGTTGATGGCAAAGACAAAAAAAAAATGGCATTCCCCTGTAGAAGCATCTGAGGGCAAAGCAGGGGGAGCCAGGCAGTCTGCAAGAACTGAGGGAGGCCATGTTGGAGCAGGAGAAAAATGTGCCACCTGAATTATGGGAATCTCATAGGTATCAGCAGCTGAGTGCTACAGCTCCCACCCAGGAGGAATGATGTCTGGATGTCCAGTAGCAAATGGAGCTGCAGAGGAAGATCACTCCACAAAATCCTAAACTTGGGGAGACATTGCAGGCACCAGGGCAACAGTAGGGAAGCTTGGGCACTGTCTTAAACCAGATCTCAAGCAGACTGTGCCAGAGGGGAAGCCAAAGTGATAGACTCAACATAAAGAACAGGTGCAACATACCTGTTAGCAGCATCAGAGTCCCGAGGCAGTCCATTCAGGTTCTCATCTGGCAGTGTGGATGTACAAGAAAAAGACTCCTGGGAAACAGAAGACAAGGAGGAGAGAGCTAAAGGAGTCTGCAGTAAGCACTCCCTATGCAGCTGTGAAGTGGTCAAAAGATTCTGGGAGTCATCAGAGGAACGAAAAGGAGGCCGAGTCATCCCAACAACCAACCCTAACACCGGAACCTCGAAGTCGGGAGTGTCCACACTGTTTACAGCTGCAGCCTGAGAAATAATATGGCTTGCTGGGCTAACAATAATGTGGATGGCTTGTCCAAGCCAAGAACTGAATGTCCAGTGCAGAAGGGGCAGCACCAGCTTCCCAATTCGCCCCATCTGCAGCTTATTGATGGCTCTCCTCCAAAAGGATTTTCTCTGATGACCAAAGGGCTCTTTGCAGTGAAGAAGTTCCATCCTGGAAAGACAAATCCATGGAGGCTGTTGGAAAAGCTACAGTGGGGGAAGGCATCTCATCCCATACTCTCTGATCTGGTGACAAAACAACAGTGGGAGCAGCAGACAATGACTTCAGGGCACAGTCCTCCAGCACCAGCAAATGTCAGTAGCGCTGTCTCCGCTGTTGTATATCAGCATACACAATCTCCGGCAAGCATCAGTCAGAGCTAGCAGTCATCAGGATACCTCAAAGACCTGAAGCAGAGGGAACTGTAACAGGTACAGTAACTATCTGAGAGACGAGCATTACAGGCAAAACACCAGCTGCATGAATAAGCTGCGTATCGACAGTCGTATCCGAAGAAAAATTAGAAGGAAGCGGCTATAGAACAACCGAATGTACAGCAGCATGATCCATAAAGGTAACTGCTTCAGGCTCCACCGACTTGTGAAAGCCAACACTCCTGCCACCTCCACCTCCACCTTCAACTCCAGGGTCAGCCATCTCGCTGATCTGAACCATCAGAGTCTCCCCCTACTGAGAAGAGTAGGGGAATTTTTATTGAACACAAAAATATCAAACAAAAACATAACATAAAACAATCATTATGTCATGAACAAAGGAGGTAAACTATAATGAAGATAAGGAAAAAAAACATACCAGGAGGTAACAGAATAAATGTACCAAATCAAACCATCTCCCTATGCGGATGTAACTGGTCAGCAAAGTAAAAAAAATAGGGGTAAGGGTAATAATGAAGCAAAAACAACAATATGGAATGCATGATCCATAGAAACATAAAGAGACCAATGTTTATGGTAGAAAAAAATAACCCAGAGCAGATACACTGAACAAAAAAGGCTGGAACTGTAAGAATAACAAATGAGCAAGAAGATATCAAGCGGGGTCAAGGGGGGGATAAAAAGGAGGGAAACCTGCCCACAATTTTTGAAAAAGGGACAGGGACAAGACACTTTTGTCTTTAAAATATAGAGGAAGTAGGACACCATGGACAATGAAAACTAGGTGTTGCGGGGGAATGGTGCACTGTTGTAGTGTAAAAGCACACCGGGCATGCCACAAATAGTATTTACATTATGCAAAACATAACTGCAAGGCAGAGGCATGAAACTTATTCCATGCACACTGGTATAACCTCAAAACAACAATTTGGTAGGTAACTTGGGCAAACAGAGGGCAAGACCAATGTGTACTTAATAGTGTCCAAAATTGGTGGTTCAAGGGGCAATGGAAAAAAAAATGCAATAATGTTTCTACTTCCTCCAAGCAGTCAGGATGGGGGCACATTCTATCAGCTAAGGACTTGGATTTTAAGGAGTTGTGGATGGCCAGCTTGCCATGGAGGCTAAGCCACATAACATCCCATGCATGATGGGGGACCATATGATTTAAGAGTTGAGAATTACCGAAGCAACATCAGCAGGGGTGAAAACTTAACATCCAATGAAGGGGAGGATGTGGAATGACGGATAGAAAGATATAGCATCTTCCTGTCCCAAGTCGTAATGTTACTAAGGGATAGGTGCAACCAATGAAGCTTCTGGAAGACCCACTTAATATATGAAGGGAAGACATGGTTGAAGTCCCGACCGGGAAGACACGAGCTGCCATCTTGCCAGCAAGCTAAGTAGGGAGTGAGCCAGTCCTCCATAAGAGGGACCCACATCAGGGGAGACCATCAAAAAACAGGAGAAATATTATGGGTAAAAAATATACTAAAGTAAAAAATAATGGGGTTCACCTTGTTAAGGCCCCCTTTATTTAGGGGGTGATACGTTATGTCTCTTTTCACTGGATTAAGACAGAAACCCCATAAGCTTTGAAAAAAGGCTATATAATCTAGTCTCCAAAGCTAATGAGGGAGTGGCAGGAAAATACAACTTAGAAAAGTAAAGCACAGGAGTAATAAAGCCTTAATCAAATGAACCCTCCTTTGTTTAGCCAAATGTCTATGTTTCCAGTGGGCTAAACTACATTCTGCATTGAGCAGACACTGGGTCCAATTAAAGGTGACAACATCAGGATGGTTAAAGTAAATGCCCAGGAGTTTAATGGGGTTGCGTCCAAGGGGGATACCAGCTATATCAGAGATATCCAGGAGGGGGGCTCCCCAAGTGGTATTGCAATGCTTTTAGAATAGTTAATCTGGAATCCAGACAGTCAGGAAAAGGTATGAAGTATAAATGAAATCAAGGGACTTGAAGACAAGTCCCACAGTACATAGAAACATAGAATTTGACGGCAGATAAGGACCGCTTGGCCCACTCAGTCTGCCCATTTCCCTACCTGATGGATAAGCTGCAGGTCCTAGTTAACCAGCAGCCTACTTCTTCCTACCCCCACCCCCTAGAATTGCCTTATGACTGTCCCATGCATGCTTGAATTCCACCACTGTTTTTGACTCCACAACCTCCTCTGGAAGGCCGTTCCATACATCCACAACCCTCTCTGTGAAAAAATACTTCCTTAAATTACCTCTGAGCCGCCCCCTTCTATCTTCAAATTGTGCCCCCTTGTTCTTGCACATCTCTTTTTGAAAGATGCTACCCTCTTGGACTTTGTTGATTCCCTTGAGGTACTTGAAAGTTTCTATAATGTCTCCCCTCTCCCTCCTTTCCTCGAGGCTATACATATTAAGCTCCTTAAGTCTCTCTTCATATGTCTTCCGGTGCAGACCCTGCGCCATTTTAGTTGCCCTCCTCTGGACAGCTTCCATCCTGTCTATGTCTTTGCGGAGATTGGGTCTCCAGAACTGCACGCAGTACTCCGGATGGGGTCTCACCAACTGTCTGTACAGAGGGATAATAACTTCCTGTTTTCTACTGGTGATGCCTCTCCCTATGCATCCCAGTATCCCCCCAGCCCTCCTTGCTGCCCTCTCACATTGCTTGCCCACCTTTAGGTCATCTGATATGACTACCCCCAGGTCTCTTTCCATTTTTGTTGTTGTTAGTATCTCACCCCATTGTGTACTCTTCCCCTGGGTTTTTGTTTCCCAGGTGCATTACCTTGCACTTCTTAGCATTGAATCTAAGCTGCCATACATTTGACCATTTCTCTAACCTTGCCAAGTCCCTTCTCATCCTTTCCACTCCACCTTGTGCATCAACTCTGTTGCAGATCTTTGTGTCATCTGCAAAGAGACATACTTTTTCTTCCAGTCCCTCTGCAATGTCGCTATAAAGACATTGAAGAGGAACGCTCCAATACTGAACCTCTGCGGTACCCCACTACTAACCCCCTTTTTCAGAGTGGACTCCATTTACTATTACCTCTGTGTCCTATTCTCCAGCCATCTTTACCCAGGCTGTCATCTTGGGACCCACTCCAGGCTGGCTAACTTGTATATTAATCTTTTGTGTGACTGTGTCAAATGCCTTGCTAAAGTCTAGGTAGGCCATGTCCACAGCCCCTCCCTGATCAACTACTTTGGTCACCCAGTCAAAGAAATCTATCAGATTTGTCTGGCATGACCTTCCTGCTGTGAATCCATGCTGCCTTGGGTCCTGTGCCCTCTGGCCTCTAGATACTCAACAATTCTTTCCTTCAGAAGTGATTCCATCATTTTCCCTACCACTGAGGTTAAACTAACAGGTCTGTAGTTTCCTGCTTCTGCCTTGCTCGCACTTTTGTGAAGGGGAATCACATCTGCCCTCCTCCAGTCCTCGGGTACCACCCCATCCTCCCATGATTTGCTAAAGAGGGTAGTCAGTGGTGTCACTAGTTCTACCCTTAGTTCTTTTAGAATTCTGGGATGAATCCCATCAGGCCCCATTGCTTCGTCCACCTTCAGTTTTAAGAGTTCTTTCAGAACCCTTTCTTCTGTAAATGGGCTGGTATCAACTTCTGTATCCAGAGTGTTTCTACTGTTTGTTTTAGGTACCTCCCATCTTTTCTTTGTAAATACTGAGCAAAATATTTGTTTAGTATCTCTGCCTTTCACAGTCACCTCTGCCCACCTCCTCCTCCCTTTATTAAGCCTCACTATCCTCCCTTGGTCTTCCTTCGCTCCCTGATGTACCTATAAAAGGTTTTATCCCCTTCTTAACTGAGTTGGCTATCTTTCCTCGGTTTGGGCCTTTGCTGTTCTGACTGCCTTCCCAGCTTCCTTTGCTTTAACTGATACAGTTCTCTGTCCTGTTCCTTCTGTGATTCCTTGTACTTCCTGAATGCTTTCTTTTCTCTTGAACCTTCACTGCCACTTCCTTTGAGAACCATAGTGGTTTCTTACCTGCTTCGCTTTGTTTATTTGCTTTACACAAAGGCTTGTTACCTCTGTGATGGCAGTTTTATTATTCCCATTGCTCTTCCACCCTCCTTCCTGCCCATTTGCTAGTGCATTCCTTAGGCACTCACCCATTTTGACAAAGTCAGCCCTCCTAAAATCCAGTACCTTTGTCTTTGTATGGCTTGACTCTATTGCTGTGTTTATTGTGAACTATACTGTTCGATGAAGTCATAGTTCCCAGATGGCTACCCACTTCTACATCTGTGATCCTCTCTTCATCTCCATTTGAGAGAACCAGGTCTAGATTGTTTCCTCTCGAGTGGGCTCCAATACTAGTTGTCTAAGGCATGCCCCTGTAGGGCATCTAGAATAACCCCACTCTTAGAAGTGGCTGCTGCAACTGCACTCCAGTTAACATCTGGCATATTCAGATCACCCATCAGCAATATCTCCCTTTTCTGCCATACTAAGTATACTTTCTATCATTTCCTTGTCCATTTCCTCCCTGAGAAGGGGTCTTATCAACCCTGTGCAGATTGTGGTGCCATTGCCAGTCTCCAAATTTACCCACAGTGCTTCTTCTCCTCCCTGTTTACCCTTTGTTCTGTTGCTTTGATTCCTTCCCTATGTAAAGAGCTACTCCTCCTCTTTTTACTCTCCCTGTCCCTCCTGTAGATAGTGTATCCTGGTATGTTTACATCCCAGTCATGGTTTTGTGTGTACCATGTTTCTGTGACTGCCACGATATCCAGATGTTCCTCCTCCATCAAGGCCACTAATTCAGGAAGCTTGTTACTCAGACTATGGGCATTGGTACTCATTGCTCTCCATTTTTTGATGGCTTTACTTTCTGTTGCAGCATCCCCCACTGACCTTTCTACCTCGGTCTTTTTCCCATTTAATACCCTGTTTTGTAGGGAGAGGTTGGGATTTTTCTGCTGCTTATCAGTGCCTCCCCCCTTGACTAGTTTAAAAGCTTGCCAATGAAGCATTTAAACCGATTGCTCAAAAGACTTGTTCCCTTCCTGGACAGATGCAGACCATCCTGCCAGTATAGGCTGGTGTCCCTCCAGGTGGAACCCCAGTCCCCAATGAAGCCAAACCCCTGTGCTCCACACCATTTTCAACCACTCATTAAACTGCATGGTGTAAAAAGTACCCTTGCCTCCCTCCTTCACCATTCTGAGGCACCACCTCTGAGAAGGATACTGTGTGTGCTACTTGTCTTAGGCCTCTCCCAGTTCTACAAAGTCCTTCTGCACTGCTCTAAGCTCATGTTGAGCCAAGTCATTTGTCCCTAGGTGGACAATGACATCCAGCTCAGACTCCTGTGCAGGTGTTCTCGTGATCCTGAGGATGCTTCCTGTCCCTACAAGCCATGGCACCAGGCAGGCACTTTACTTCAGTTTTCCCTGCTCCCCCCAGTTCTATCCCCCATAATTGAGTCCCCACCAGGAGCTGCTTCCTTTCCTTGTGGCATCCTCTGCCTCCTTCCTGTGGGCCTCCCTTGTGACAGGTGTCCTCAGCCTCCTTTATCTCCTCCATGGGTGCATCCATAGGGGAGCTGTGCTCCCCCAGAATGGTGTATGGATTGTGGAGTGGAACAACTGACTGGGTGTGCCTCTGTTCCACCCTCCTCACCCTCCATGAGCCCACTGAGGTCCAACTGCTGTGCTTTCTTTGAAACCTCTGAGGTAGTGGTGGTGGCTCTGGTGCTCCCTGGATGGGGGGGGTCCCTTCCTACCATCCAGTCTGGTCTGGGGGAAGGTTTTCTTACTGCTGTCCAGTGTGGCCTGAAGACGGGCAACTTCCTCCCTCAGGGCAGAGAGTTATCTGCAAATAGGGCAGCATCTCAGCCTCCAGAAAGACTCCCAGAAGACTGCTGCCCCACAGCCATTACATTGCACTACTCCCCACATGACTATGTACTTTTTTTTGTGTGTGTGTGTGCTTGTGTGAGTGATTGGTTTGCTATATAGAAATATATATATATTATACAATGTGCATGCGTATATTTTCAGTGCTGTGTGCTAGAGAGGATATGACATTGATATGCACCTTGCACCTTTGAGGAAATGATGTCAGAACCCCAGGTATAAAGGAACTATTTCCAGGGGTGGATGGGGTGAGGGTGGGAAGGGTTGGGCCTAAACTGTGCCCTCACAAAACAATCAGCTAAGAGCTTTGACCCACCGCTGCGATGAGTGCCTTCCTGTCTGCAAGATACTATACACAACAATTTGACAGAGAAAATCCCCTGCTAATCAAACAGAGAAAAATCCAGACATCCAAGTCAGACACAGGTAGACCTCCCCAGGCCCAAAACAGCCTGGTGGTTTGTGCTCTGAAAGCAGTCAGCCCCAAAATAAGTCAGCTGTGCTTTGAACTCTTCCTGCACTGAAAATCTTAAGAATTGTAACAAGACTGTCTTTTCCTGATAATTGTAAATTCCTTCTTTCACCTTTCAGTTAGAAGCAGCCTCCACCTGCAGTATATTTGCTACAAAGCAAAGACAATTGAAAGGTTCCCTTCCCTCTGTTGTGAGCACAACTTGCTTACATGCAAATCCTATGTTCAGTATTGCAGCTCCCAACAAGAGATAGTTTGACTAGGAAAAATATTAGCTGTACAATACAATACAATACAGAGATCATCAGAATAAGCTAGAACTTTGATCTCAGGGGTATCAGCCAAGAGCTGAATGCCAGAGACATCACATCTTGCTTGAAATAGATGGAGTAATGGATCAAAGGAGAAAACATACAACAATGGGCTTAAGGGGCAGCCCTGGTGACTGTCTTGTTTTATGGAGACAATGGCACCCATATAGGAATTTATAAGGAGGAAAACTGTAACATCAGAGTACAAAAGTTGAACTCAGTGAATTAAAACAGGAGGAATACCAAGCCATTGCAGTAACTCAAAGAGATAGTACAAATTAACATTATCATATGCTTGCTTCTGGACTAAGGAGATAACAAAACCAGTAAAGTCATTATGCGTGCTCCTTGTGAAGAGCTCACACAGAATAATAAGGTTGTCACAAATGTTGCGGTTGGGGATAGAGCAACACTGAGATGGAGAGACAACTTGAGCTGCAGCATCTGCCAAACAATGCAAGAATGTTAACAAGTATCTTGTAGCCCGTGTTAAGCAGACAAAGAGGTCTCCAACTGAGTAAGAGGGTTTGATCATCCTTCTTATATAAAAAAATAAGGAGGGCTTCAGCAAATTGAGAGGACAGCATGCCCTGAAATAGGATTTGGTTAAATAATATGAGTAAGGTAGGGGCCAATTGATAAGAAAATAGTTTATAAAATTCAGTCAGGAGACAGAGCCAGGGGCAACATTATTGGGGAGAGCCTGTATGGCTGTCAGAACTTCAGGCAAAGAAATAGGTTGCGAAAGAAGTCCTTTATCAAAGTCAGCAACAGTAGGAATGTTCAGTTCACTAGGGGGAAACCCAGAAAAACAAGGAAGGTTAGAAGTCCCAAATCTGTGACTGATATAGTCATGAACAACTGACATAAGAATGGACAGCATAGATCAGGGGGGCAGTCAATGAAGGTCGTAGGGATGACATCCAATGACTATGACCTTGGGATTAACAGGCTTTGAAGCTGTCAAAAGACTGATGGGTGCCCTGGGAGCCAAATATGCACTCTTTTTCCAGAGACTTGCCACAATCATACTGAAGGTTAACCATAGATGATTTGATGGAGTTAATGTGGGCTGTAAGGTTGGTGTGGGTTTCAAACATAGACAAAATAAACCCGAGTACATTCACACTTAAAGACAAATAGTGTAAGTACTTAGCAGTAGCTATATTCTGAGCTGTTCTTCAGAAAAAGAACTTGAAACAATGTTTTGAGTCAAGCCACCAGGCCTCAAAGTCAGTATAGGCACTCAAAACTGTCCATCTATTACAAAAAAACACTGTCACGAACCAATTGGTCATGTAATAAGGTAGCATTGAGTCTTCACAGTCGAGGGAGTGGGCCAGCCAATGGCAGAGTCTCCGGAGAGGCTGAGCAAAAGACAGCTAAGTGGTACAGCATTTCAACAGGGAGAGTTTTTGCTGCACAAATGTGGAACACTAGCAACAGAAAAATAAAATCTATCTGAGTAGACAGGGTACCCTTAACAAAAGTCCATCTTGAAGAGTCTGGTAAAGCACCATGGACGTCTTGCAATTGGACTGAGGAAATCATGTTTTTCAAATAGACAGAATCACAGAACAACTTATTGGTTTTACCACCCCTATCTGCTTGACTCAAGCTACAGTTTAAATCCATACCAAGGAAAATAAATCTGCTGGTGGAAAAATAAGGTTGAACAGAAGTAAACAGTGGTATTCAAGCAGATTTTGCCTGAAGGGCATAAACATTAATAATCCTCAAAAAGAGAAGGCCAAATTTTACATCCGAAAGTAGGGCCCTACCAGGACAAAGTTTTACAAGTTTTTGGAGTGTGACATCACAAGAATGAAACATAATGCCCACCCCATCACATACATATGTCCCCTGGGAGCAACAAGAAGGCCTGCTCACCTATTGGTGATATATAGCAGAAAGTTGAAACAGGGATTTAATTCTGGTATCCTGTAGGAACAATACATCACTAGGGAGGTGGGACAAAGCCAAAAATGCCAGCAGTCTCTTTTGATAAGACTTGATGCTATTGACATTTAGTGACAATACCGAAATGAGGAGGGAAGAAACCATAAGAGATTGGGGTGAATGAAGATCAGCCTTACTTGTTTGTGAGCAAGTTCTACCTTTGATACATTTAGACAGTGTCTCTTCACCCGAGTTCTCAACTTCAAAGAGGGCATCAGGCTGAGAGGAGAACAGGGAGGTGTCTAAAAGTCCACCTTCATCATCAGTGTCCCCCCATTGTGGAGTGGAGGACAGGTCAGCAGATTTATTTTGCAAAGGGAGATTAGGAGGTTTGTGAGGTTTAGACTTTGACTTGGGCTGGCAGCCTCTCTTTTTCTTGATGAAACCAGAGCAGTTGTCAACTTCCACTGGGGGAGTAGAAACTGAAGGTAAAATGCAGGAAGTGCTGGGATCAGCAGCGGGTTGCACTTCGAATGGGAGAGCAGAAAGGGCAGCACCATCTGATGAAGCAGAGGCAGTGTGAGGATCAGAAGAGACCTCCAAAGAGGTAGGCAGTGAAATATGCCGGGTCATGCCTGAAAACGGTCCCTGGGATCAGTGCACCTATCCGGTTAACAAAGTCATAAATAAATAAATATCTAAAGGCAGCTGGGCATCCAGGGGAGAACATGTTCAGGGGAATTTGCAAAAGCAGATTGGCCTTAATCAATCAGAGCATCCTGGTCACGGCCATTGTTTCTGTTGTATGAAGCCCAAGGACACTGGAGAAAGGAGTGTCCCTGTTTTTCACACAAGTTGCACTTGAAAGGGTTAGGACAAGCAGAGCAGACATGGCCATATTCCATAAAATAGATGCAACACACAGCATCATGGGCAGAGCTTAAATCTGTGTGAGCACCACATTTGTGGCAGGTTTTAGGCTAGCCTGAGTAGAAGCAGATGCCTCTGTCTTGGCCAATGAAGAAATTCCCTGGGAGGTGTTTAATGCCATCAGTAGTTTGGGGCAGACATACTTTCACCTTCCAGTCCCCTGTTCAGACTTGCTCAGAATCGATCATAGGAGATGGCATGTCCAACACCTCACAATGGAGTTTCAACCAGTACAAGACATTGGAAATGCTGACACACTCATTCCTGAATTGAATAGTAGCAATCTTGGTGGTGGGTTTGGACATGGAATTCGCAAAGAAAGAGAGACCCATAAAGGGGAACTCTTAAATGTTCTCATACTTAAGCCAAAACCTATCAAGAAGCGGTACAGATCTAAAGCTGACATCAAAAGTCTCTTTGCCGGAGATGTGAATCATGGCATACAAATCTGAAGCATGAAAGCCTAATGAATCTTTTAGAAGTTTTTGTATGACGTAGGTCCAATCAGGGGAGTAGTCCAGGCTGCTTCTATAGTGGAGACGGACAGCATTTTGTCACAGTAGAGGGTCTTTCTGCTTAGAAAACAAGTCAGATAGCTTGAAGGGTGCTGTCACAGGAGAGGCCTGAGTCCTAGGCTGAGAATGAAGAGGTGGCAAAGCCACAGTCAAGGGGTGAAGAGCTGGATCTGGAGACCTACGGTACAAAGAACGCACAGGTATTGTGGTGAGATCCGTGTGCTGTAAAGGAGGGCCAGGGTTAGGAGTAGCAGAAGAGGGTACTAAAGCAATAGCGGAAGAGGGTCTAGAAAGCAAGGAATAATAATCCTTATCAATAGGTGCCCATGAAACTCCATCGGCGGTCTTCATCCAGTCAGCCACCATGAGAGCTGCCCTGGCCGACCATTTGTTTAGATCTTTGTGGGTCGACCGTGGCTGCTCCAGAATGGGAGAAACAATCTCTGGGCTGACAGCAGTCACAGGTAGTGGATGTACAAGCCACAGGAAGTGGCATGCTATGAACACAAGTTGTAGGTTCCGGCACAATAGAGATATCAACAGCACAAGGGGGCATGGGAGGAGCACACACCACAATGTGCATCTCTTCAGAAGCACAAGCTGCAGAATTCAGTGCATCCGGATCACAAGCTGCAAGTTGTGAGGTATTAGGTACGTTAGAACAAAAATGGGAAGATGCAGGATGTGGTACCAGAAAATGTGGCTGACGTGGGGACTCAGGAGTGGGAGGTTCAGGAGGTGGCTTCGAAGCAGAGGAGTAAGGATCTGAAGGCGGTGCACCACAAACAGACAGATGGGGGATAATGTTCCCTCCATAGGTAAAGTGCTGTATAGAAAAAACACTTCCAGGCAGGGGAAAGGCAGTCAATGCAGCAATAGGTTGTGGAGGTGGAACAAAGGCGTCCCAGGGTCAAATTCCAGATGACGAGTAGGAGCCGGAGTCAGAAAAGCAGCGGTTGCGAGTCATTTTTTTTTTTCCAAGTCAAAAGCGTGTTCTTCCATAGCAAGCAAGTCAAGGAGTTGATGTTTACATTGGTCCAAATCATGTTGCAGGAGAGCTTCAGCTGAATGAACATTATTGGGCACCATAGAAGACAATGGAGAAACAGAAGAGTCACTAGGAGAGGGTAATCACCCAACAGCAGGTACATCACAGTCCATGTGAAATACTGGGTCTTCAGCCTCTAGAGGAAAGGATACAGGAGAGGAGGTCTGCTCTCCTATATTCAGCATCTCACACACAGCGACAGTCAGCCATCTTGCAAGCTGACTGACAGGTTCCTCCTACCAGTAAGAGTAGAGGAAATTCCCCGGTGTCCTGGCCAAATTTCCCCCATTCGCTAAAAATACCATCAACTGGTTCATCTGGTTCAATTTCATTTGGTTACCATCTATATCTCTCCCCCTCCCCTACCCCGGGCTGAGGCTGAAAATAGGCAGAATTACCTAGTCCTCCATCCCCAGTCAACAAAAATAAAATAAATTGGATAAAAATGTGCTGAAAGAATCAGTGTATGGGAGAATAGGGAAGAGAGGTGCCTAGCTGAAAAGATGATTTAATAATGATATGTAACCCCCTCCACGGGTGGGGCTTACCTTGTTCACCTCCCCTCATACTGTCATGCCCTCCTGCCAGTCTTCGTCCAGTTCTGGGTCCTCTAGTGTGCTCTTGTCAGATCCCATGTGCCTGAATCCTATTAGAGGACTGGAGGAGCAAATGAAAGTGAAACTGCCCACTTAATGGTTCGCCGAATGCCACATAGTAAAGCGTGAGAGTGTTCAAGCAGGAAGCCTGCTCGAATGTGAGAGCTGGCATCTTCCAGCTCAGGTGTTTGTTAGTGTGCAATGATGCTCATGGCAAAAGCTGCTCTGGTGGCTCTGATGTTGTGCCCCCTCCATGTGCTCCAGCCCCAGGGACTCAGAAGCATTCAAAGGGGCTTGGAGACATGTTGGAGAGAAAAAGAAATAAAATGTAGAAGCGCTTTTAAGTGCTATATCTTTAAAAGCACACTATTACTTCAAGAAGCAGCCGAAGGCTGCATTATAAAGGAATGCTCTGCCTGCTGCCTAGGAAGACAGTACTCCAGTGCTGGTGATAGACAGAGGGATCCCCTATTTGTGTGCACTCTGCCAGCAGACAATAGGGCAGAGGGATAGCTACTACTCCATGGGGGCAGTTAAATTTAAAACAACACAGAAGCCCACAATCGACACTTAAAGTTGAGATACTAGATTGTTTTTTGTTTGTGTAGTCATCTTTGTTACCCCGACCCCTATCTTCACCAATCAGAGTTTAAGGAGCCCTAGAGGACTTGGCACTGGCTCTTGGGAAGGGGTTAAGGACTGTGCTCTTGGCACCCTTTCAGTCAACTAACCAGGCATTGTCTTAACATTCTGCATACTAATTTGCCTGATTGACAGCTGTATGGACAAACTGGGTGCTGCAACTGATCTCCCCAAGCCCAGGAGGGGCAGATTCAGCTTGGGGCTGTCCACCTGAAGCTCTCCACAAGTGAGGAGGCTTAGACTGTGTCTGGTAAAAAGTTTGGAAGTTGGCCTAAAGCATCCACATCTGCCATCCAGTAGACTTGCCTGAGACATCCTACAGTCTAGAAAGCCAGAGTAAGGTGAAAATTGCTGTTTTGCTGAATCTGAGCTTGAACACCTGAGAGGGACTGAATTCTGCCTAAACACAGAAGGGGTGAGACAGCTGTGGCCTTGAGGAATTCATGTCTGCTAGCCAGCAGACAGAAAAAGAATGTGCATTTCCTGAGCTCTAGGAGAGTCACTGCCAGCCGAGGATGGTCAGGGGAATCGGCCAGGTAGTGTCACAGCCTGGCATTACCCATTGTCTCCCTCCGAGAGCTGGATGCTTGGACATGTGGGGTGAGGCATGTGGTCCTTGTCCACAGCACTGGTCTGTTCAGCACCTGTGATGCAAAAGAGAAGGTGACAAGCTGCAAGAGCCTGCATAGAAGCAGAAAGCAGTGACCAGCCTGCCAAGGGAGCCTACAAAGTCTCCACTAACTGCAACCTTGTTCAAAACACCCTAGAGCTGCAGAAGGACAGAACTGTTGCTGCACAGATCCTGTATCCTGAATCTTCAGAACTGTGACTCAATGCAGGGCCAGCCCTGCAGCTGGGGGTGGCATAAGTTGTTCTTTCACGGTTGCTGTTCTGCCATCTGGCCAGGAGTTGGCAGTTCTACTCAACAAATAGTTTGTTTGCATAAATTCAAGGGGTTTGAAATGAACTTGTTTGCTCCCAAAGTGCACCAATGCCAGTTAACCAGCCGCACCAATATCAGGCCTGTAACTACTGCAGCTGTGTACCCAGACAGACTGTGGGAGCTCCCAACCTAATTAACTGGGGTAGACTGGTACCAGCTGGGGAATGGGTAATATGTCTAGCCCAGGTGGGCTAGTAAATGGTATTGTTGCATATGCTGGTGGGAGGTGGGCACTGAGCATGTTTCTGTTTGCAGACAAAGTGATTGCTTGTTATTCACAATATTCAGAAGTTGCTTATTCTCTACACCATTCTCCCTTTCCCTATACCTACCCTGTGTAAATAAATTGTTGGTTAACCTTTTTACAAATTGCCTCATGAGCACATTATCAGTGTACATATTACCATCCAGAACAGAGCCCAGGTCACTGAACCTTGTTTGAGACACATGGCAGAGGTAGTAAGCGAAAGTTACATGGCGGCCTGGTTACACAGACATAGATATTGACAGTAGATAAGGACCCACCTAGTCTGCCCATTTTCCCTGCCTGCTGTAACACCAGAGCCCCTACTTGATCTCCAGCTTCCCCCCCTTCCCTACCTCTAAGGTTCCCTTATGCCATTCCAATGCATTTTTGAAACCTGTTACCACATTTGCCCCCATCACCTCTGCTGGGAGGCTGCTCAAGGCATTCACCACTCTTTCTGTGAAGAAGTACTTCCTCACATCTATTCGGCTCCCTCCCAACCTTCATAGCATGTCCCCTTGTTCTTAAGCGTCTTTTCCTCTAGAAAATGCTTCCTTCTTGAACATTATTTATACCCATGAGGTACTTGAAGGTTTTTATTATATTCCCCCCTCTCCCTCCTTTCCTCTAGGGTGTACAGTACATATTGAGGTCCTTCAGTCTCTCCTCATAGGGCTTGTGATGCAGACCCTGCACCATTTTAGTTGTCCTCCTCTGGACCACCTCTTCTCTGTCAATGTCCTTTTAGAGATATGGGGCAGGATTCTCAAAAGTATTAGACTGCCACAAGGCCTAGTGCGCCAACAATACGGCGCATGGGGCTTGTGGTGATCTAACAGGAGTTTCCATCCTGTGCTGGCATTTGCCACAAGTTAGACCAACTTTTTCTGGGCTAACTTGCATCAATCCTGTGGGTCATTATTATGGAGTTTGAGCCAGATATTTGGTGCAGGCTGCCGTAATTCATGGAAACTGTAGTGACTGTACCGGATATTGTAAAATCAGGCGCAGTTGTGGCAAAGGGTTTGGTGCACCAGCAAAACCTAAGTACTGTGGTGCAGGGCTGGACTCAAGCTCTGTGCCATGGTTGGTAAATCTGGCCTGTGGCCTCCAGAATTGGATACAGTACTCTAGGTGAGATCTCATGAGTGACCTATACAGCGGTAACACCACCTCTCTCTTTCTGCTGCTGATACTCCTCCCTTTGCAGCATAGCATCCCACTGCCTTGTCACACTGTTTGGCCACCTTTAGGTCATCAGATATGATTACCCCCAGGTCCCTTTCCTGTTTGGTGATGGCTAATTCCACTTCCCCCATTTTGTACTCCGCCCCTGGGTTTCTGTGCCACAAGTGCATTATTTTGCACTTCTTTGCATTAAAATGTAGCTGCCACACCCTTGACCACTCCTTTAGCTTTTTCAGATCTGTATTCATCCCCCCGAATGTCTACCCTGTTGCAGATTTTAGTGTCATCTGCAAAGAGGCATACCTTCCCTTCTAGCCCTCTGCAGTGTCGCTAATAAAGACATTGAAGAGGACCGGTCCCAGTACTTATCCCTGTGGCACCCCACTGGTCACCATTCCCTCCTCGGAGTGAACTCCATTTACCATTGCCCTCTGTCTCCTGTCCCCCAACCAATTTCTCACCCAGTTTACTACCTTTGAACTCACTCCCAGGGTTCCCAGTTCGTTACAAGTCTCCTATGTTTAACGCTGTCGAAGGCCTTACTGAAATTTTGGTAGGCCACATCCACTGCTCCACCCTGATCTACTTCCCTGGTCACCCAGTCAGAAAAATGTATCAGATTTGTTTGACATGATCTCCCCCCAGTGAATCCATGCTGCCTCAGATCTTGTAAGCCACTGAATTCAAGATATTTCACAATCCTATCCTTTAGTAATGATTCCATTTACTTCCCCACCACCAATGTCAGGCTGACTGGCCTGCAATTTCCAGCCTCCTCTCTGCTCCCACTTTTGTGAAGTGGGAATACATCTGCCCTCCTCCAGTCCTCTGGAACCATGCTCATCTCCAGTGAGTGGTTGGACAGGGCTGTCAGAGGTGAGGCCAGCACCTCCCTGAGCTCCCTCAGTATCCTAGTATGTGCCCTATTGCCTTGTCCACTTTCAGATTTGTGAGTTCCCTCAGGACTCTCTCCTCTGTAAATGGACCAGTGTCTATCTGTGGCCACTCGCCTTCCGGTTCCTCTGCGAACACTGAACAAAAGTATTTGTTCAAGATGTCCTCTTTTTCCTCGTTCACCTTCATGTACTCCCCTCCACTCCTAAGCCTTACTATCTCTCCCCTGGTCTTTCTCTTTTCATTTACATACCTGAAAAATACCTCATTTCCTTTCTGTACTGCCTGGGCTATTTTCTCTTCCGTTTGCACCTTTGCAGTCCTAATTACATTTCCTGCCTCCTTCTGTTACTCCTGATACACCTTTTTATCTTCTTCTCTCTGTCTCCTTATATGTACCTTCTAAATGTTAACTTTTTTGCCCTTACCTTCCCGGCCACCTCTTTTGAGAACCATAGTGGTCTCTTTTTCCTCCTGTTTTTGCTTACATGTCTGACACAGATGTTTGTTGCCTTCGCTATCCCTTCTTTTAGATTTGCCCACTGTTTCTCCACTCCTTCCAAATCCTCCCCCCTACTAGGGTATCCCTGAGGCATTCCCACATTTTTTTTTTAAACTGGCTTCCTCGAAGTCCATGACCCTTGCCTTTGTGTGGTTCAATCTTACCACTGTACTTATACTGAGCCACACTGTATGGTGATCACTGGTCCCCAGGTGGCCACCTACTGTGATGTCTGCAACATTGTCCCCATTGAGTACAAGGTCCAGTGCTGCCCCCTCATGAGTTGGTTCTTTTACTAGTTGCCTGAGGAATGCCCCATGCAGGGAGTCCAGGATGTCCTTGCTCTTAGCTGAAGCTACAGCTGGGATGCCCCAATCTACATCCAGCAGACTGAAGTCCCCCACCAGCAGCACCTCCCCTTATTTGCAATCTTTTGGTTTCAGCTACAGATGTATCATGAAAGCCCTTACGAAAAAGTAGTATACTTTTCTGATATTTAAGTACACTGAAATCTCAGTATAGTAAATATATAATTAGTATGTTGGTATACTTATGAACATAGTACATTCAGTATATACTCAGTATATACCAAGTGTAGTTTTGTTGTAAACTCATTTACTATTCTTCTATGCCCCCTTCTCACTGCTCCAGGAACCTCTCTTCAGGGATCCCAAGGTTGTGCGTGCACCCGTAAGCTGCCACGGGTACCTCCATTCCAGTACCAGCTGCCTACCCACATCCTGCCGGGTTTACCTCGGCGGGAGGAGAGGGTCTCCCCTTACCCTCTCACACACCTCAAGTATATGTCGGGATGTCAGCTGGCCCCATCTCAAGAGCCCGGTTATGGGTTTTCTCGGGACGACCAGGTCCTGTCTACAGGAACCTGGGACAGGGTATTTCTGTTTTTCTGGTCCCAGCCCTCGAGGCACCCACACACTAGGAAAGCCTAGGGGCTAAGCACGTCATGGCGCGCTTGTCACTCCGGCTTCCAGCAGGCGCCTTCCCACCCTTATTTTGCAAGCTGTCTTCGCTGCACCTCCACCTGTGGTCACCCAGGTGGTGGTATAGCAGCGAGACTTGCATCCCACCCCACCCGGAGGAGGAGAGCAGCCTTTCGGCACTCAGTCCTCCTCCCCCTGGCCGGCCCTCCAGCTGGCCGAGTCCATTCCAGAACCCGGATCGCTAGCTCCGTGAGTGGTAGCCCTACCACTGCGCTTGCGGGCCAGCTGTTGTAAACTAATTTTGTACTTCTTCGTACTAATTGTATCCTGATTTCGTTCTTCTTATACTGATTGTGTGCTGAATTGGCCCAAATCAGCAAACTTCAGTGTTCAAATAATGTACTTAGTAATACTGAATAGTATACTGTTATGAATGCTGAAAGTATAATATTAAGTATATTGATACGGTCATTACAGAATTTTTTCTCTCTCGGGGACTATTGCTGGTAAAGATTTTTCTGCCGGGAATGTTGAATATTGAACCCTGAGATCCCATGAACTTCCTCGACCTGCAGCATTTTAGTGAGGAATTTATTATGGAGCTAAATCGACTCTGTTGACCTATTATCTCCTTGGATTTGTTTTATGTCCTGGTGTGTTCGAAATTAGAGACTGAGCCTATTTCTGGAGTTGGAAAACCTGGCTTTATTTTTGTATCTGTGATTTGTGGACTGTGCCATCACTGGTGGAGTGGGTGAGTTTTTTAGCCTTCTGATCTTAACCTAGGGTAGTTCTGTTGGGGTGGTTGGTTGGGCAGATTAGGGGTGCTGTCGGAGGACGGACCCCAGGGTATCTGTGTTTCTGGGTTTCACAGCGGGCAGGCTGGAGAGCCTGCTAGTGTGAACCCCAGTTATAAATCAATCCCCCCCAGCAGCACCTTGGGTGATGATCAGGGGGGCTCTCTCTTTTATAAAAACATCGGCCTGAACCTGGTGTGACTTTCTAGGGTGAACAGCTACCATGGGGGCTCGGGGAGTACTATTGGAGGATGGACTTAGGGCACCCGTGGTTTATGGACTGTTGTTGGAGTAGGTTGGAGAACCTGCTCACATAGGTCCAGTTATAGGCTGGTCTTTCTGGAAGATACATTAGGGAGACGACCATAGGAGAGTTTTCCTTTGTTGGCTGATTGACTATATCCCCCCCCCCAAAAAACAGCCGGATTGATCTTTTGCAGATTGATTTCTACTTTAGGAGTATATGGTAGATTTATAAAGCATCTCCGTTTGGCCTATGTGAGAGATAGGCCATGGAACAGTCTCCAGGGGTGAGAGCTCTGGATTTTTACTGTTCTAATAAAAGCATGGACTAGAAGAACTGTGATTCTTGCTTTAAACTACTATAGACTTTTTCTGTGGAATTTATGAAAATTTGTCCAGATTTGTTTTATCTCTGGAATTGGTTTAAATGAGAAATTGTATTATTGTTTTAATTATTTTGAATCTGTTGCTAGTGTTGACAACATTTTTATTAAAGTGGTCTTTGGACACTTCTTATATAGTTATGTGTTGGGATCAAATATCCATGGAGGGCACTACTCCCCTCTAGGCTGAGGGACCTGCGCGCCTTTTGACTGCCCCCCATTGCGGCCCGAAGTGTATAGGCATTGCTGTGCCTTGGGGATTGCACGGAGGAGGCGGAGAGGGAGGGGAGGTCCCCCGGCTGGGGGGGGTGAGCGGAGTGGGCGAATTGAGATGGTGGGGTCGGGGAGACGCCCTGGGGCGAAATGGGTCCAGGATAGGGGAGTGTGTTGCCTGGTCCCCATACCCAAGGGTTCCACTGAGAGTGGGCATATAGCCTGCTCCTCCAGGGCCTCTCATCCAACCCGGGCATTGTTATGCAATGCCAGGTCTATAAAAAACAAAACAGCGATAATTGCTGATTTTGTTGAATCATCTGACCTGACATGCATTACCGAGACCTGGCTGAACGATGACGCTGGCCCCATTTTGGAGTCAGCTGTTCCAGCCGGGTACTCGGTAATACATCGCCCGAGGTTGGATCGTAGGGTTGGGGGGTCGCTATTTGTTTTAAATTGGAATTGGGCCTTGTAGAGGTTCCAGTGGTGTCCCCTGGATCCTTTGAATGTATCATGGGAGCAGGTGTGGGCTGCAGAATTCTGCTCATTTACTGTCCACCCGGTAACGAGAAAGTTTTTCTGCAAGAAGTCGCGGATTTCATCGTCGACCTGGTATTGGAGCCCTCCAGGTGGTTGGTCCTGGGGGACTTTAATGCCTGGGTCGACGATGAGCTCTCGCAGTTTGGTCAAGACTTTCTCCAACTAATGAGTTTGTTGGGCTTCACACAGGTAGTTACCGCTGCTACCCATATTCATGGTCATTCTTTGGCTTTAGTGTTCACCCTGGGTATGGAGATCACAGGACTGGTGGTGGAACCAGTTAGGTGGTCTGACCATCACTCTGTAAGGTTCAATTTCGCAACCCCCCTTATGAGACCCACCCCTTTGGAGATGGTCCAGTACCGCCCTTTGAGGGAGTTACCCTGAGGGTCTGGCGGTGCTGGACCTGTCGAGTATGACCGATGGAGTGCATGGAACCAGATGCCTTAGTAGTGCACTATAATGATATGGTGTTGAGGGCACTGGATTCCATTGCACCTGTCTGAGTTCGCCCCCTCTCCCTTCGCCCTCGATCCCCTTGGTTTGATGGGACATTGCGGGAGTTGAGAAGAAAGGGGCGAAGATTGGAGCGCTGTTGGTGGAAATCCGGCCTGGAAGGTGACAAACTTAGATTGATGGCCCATTATTTGGAGTATCAATCAGTAATCTCCCATAAGAAGGCAGAGTTCCTGTCCAGGGAGATAACTGCGTCAAGAAACCGACCTGCTCAGCTCTTCCGGACCGTCGACAGGCTGTGCAATCCAGCCTGTCTGCGGGGTCGGAGATTTTCTCAAATGCAGTGTGATGAGTTTGCTCGGTTCTTTGATGATAAGGTGTCATCAATCAGATCGGAGATCTGCAGCATGCGTTCAAAAGAGCATTGCAGTGACCAACATGGGGTTGCATGTCCTCGGGCTGTCTGGATGGATTTCGACCAGCCAGCGATCATGGATATCATGAAGATTGTCCAAGGCTTGCGACTGACTTGCTGTAGTTTGGATCCTGGTCCTATGCGCCTCCTTGTGGGATGCATGGATGTGATTGGACCAATCCTTGCGAGGATAGTCTGGAGTTCTTTGGATCAAGGGGTGTTTCCAGAGTCTTTGAAGGAGGCTGTCGTGACACCCCTTTTGAAGAAACCTTCCCTTGACCCCGACTGCCTAGCTAACTACAGACTGATCTCTAACCTGCCCTTTTTGGGCAAGGTTATTGAGAAAGTAGTCGCGTTACAGCTTGATGACTTTCTTACCACCCATGAAGTCTATGATCCTCTCCAATCCAGTTTCAAGAAGAGGCATAGTACCGAGACTGCATTAGTTCGGGTACTTAATGATCTCCTAATGGCAAGAGATCAGAAGAGCCGTTCGATCTTGGTTCTTCTTGATCTCTCTGCAGCGTTTGACACCGTGGACCATGGGATGTTGCTAGATCACCTGCGGCTACTCTGCAGACTGTCAGGGACAGTCCTCAGATGGTTCCATTCTTTCCTCACAGGCAGAAGTCAAAGGGTAGTCTCAGGGATTTTTCTTCTGCTTCCTTTGCTCTGTCTTGTGGGGTGCCACAAGGCTCTGTGCTTCCCATGTTGTTCACGGTGTATATGCTGCCGTTGGGAGACATTATAAGGCATTATGGGCTGAGTTTTCACTGCTATGCAGATGATACTCAACTCTATATGTCCTTTGTGCCTGAACAAAATGATGCAGTCTCGGTTTTTAACAACTGCCTCGCTGAGATTCAGGATTGGATGAATGCGAACTGGTTGAGGTTAAATCCAGATAAGACTGAGGTATTAGTTGTTGACTCAGGTCATTATGCGAAGAAGTTGACTCCTGGGGTCCCCCCTGGTCTTTTATTAGGGGATACCCAGTTGAGACCTTCTGAACAGGTGCGAAATCTGGGCGTTATTTTTGACAGTCGCTGACATTAAAGATGCAGGTGTCGGCCACTGTCAAATCTTCCTTTACCATCTGAGGAATATCGCCGGATAAAACACCTTGTTCCACATGATGCCTTCCTGTCTTGGTCCACGCTTTTGTTTCTTCCCATCTTGATTACTGTAATGCTTTATATCTAGGGTTGCCGGGGGTAGATCTCCGTCGCCTGCAGCTGGTGCAGAAAGCGGCAGCTAGGTTGTTGACTGGGCTACCAAGAACTTGTCATATCACACCTGTGCTGCGCGAACTGCACTGGCTGCCAGTGCAATGGAGAATCACCTTCAAGGTCGCATTGCTGACCTATAAGACCCTACATGGTCAGGGACCAGGCTACCTGCAAGATCTCCTTTGTCCCTACCGTCCTCTCCGCCCACTCCGCTCCTCTGGCGAGTGATTGCTAGAGATTCCCAGGGTTTGTCTTAAATCATCTGGGGCAAGGGCCTTTTCTTTTATGGCCCCGACCCTGTGGAATTCTCTACCTCGTCAGATTAGAGAGTGCCTGTCATTGGAATCATTTAAGAGATCCCTGAAAAGTCATCTGTTTTCACTGGCATTTGGTTAGTTTATTTTATGGTTATTTCATTGTTTTATGTTTTTATTTATTATTGCTGATGTTTTATTTCTTGTTTTGTATCAGCGCTTTGATTTATTGAAAAGCGCTTTATAAATAAATTTTGATTGATTGATTGATACAGTATATTTTCTCTCTCATTTCCCCACCAAGTTAATATGTTTTTAGTATATGATTGATATACTTTTTGCAAAGTATGTTGTAAACGTTATCAGTATAATAGCAGTTTCTGATCAATATGCTAAAAATGCATTTTTATTCAGATGTTCATTGTAACTATATGTTCCATGGTCAAGTATACCTATCTAGTCACATTAGTATATGTAAAATGTACTTAAAATGCACCCCTGTGTTTTTATATAGGTACTATATATTGCTTAAGCATACGGATAATATGCTTTTCCCTATGTGTAGAGTTTACTAGAAATATAGAAATCTGTCCATTCATAGTAGCCCAAAACCATACTATTGTGATATTTGTAGTTTTCTTAAAATGTATTAATTATGTACTGTACCAGTGATTCAAGTATACTTCATAGTATATATTTTCATAGTAGCTCTGTATGCAGAGTATAGAAATCAGTTCATAATTAAAAGTGGCAAAAATGAAGCATAAGCACCCACACAGCGGCAGAAATACTCAAGATGCTGTATATAGGTAAATAAAAGCATTTATATAGCTTGGCAGAAGACACCAAGAGAAAGGACTGCTGTGTGACTGAACTTCTCTGCTGGGACTAAAGTAGAAGAACTTTTGTATTTGGACCTTTAATTTAGGGTAAAAAACTAACATACAAAACAAAAACAAAAAAAAGTGTGTGTTTGGGTTAACTGAACTGAATGGGTAACTGAAAAGTCATCTAGGTGTAAATCTCAGGTGACTGAAAGGACTTAACTGCTGTGAGGTTTAAATTACTTGTAGAAAGATCTGGTAAGTAGGGGGTGGCTTAGCTAGAAGGAAGCTACATTTAAAGACTGCCTTAGAAAGATTCTGCTAATAGCTTGGCAGAAGACACCAAGAGAAAGGACTGCTGTGTGACTGAACTTCTCTGCTGGGACTATATTGCCCTCCATCCCTCCCTCCACCCAAAGCTAGTTCTATTTTTATAGGCACAGGATTTGACTGACAACAGGAACTTCCTGTTTAGGGGCAGGAAGTGAGTGATCACAGAACCACCAAGGACCCACCATCCTAGAAGGGGCAAGAGTAGCTCTCCGGCCCCCTCTAGCTGCTGGAGGTCTGCCTCTGAACAAGTAAGTGGTCTACTGAGAAATATAGGATATTCTTGTCTCAGAACAGGACAATCATGAGCTTAAAGGGCACACAGGCAGAAAGTAAGGAGAGAGAGAAAAAAACAGATGAAAGAGTAAGGATTGCAAACAGTTAAGGGGTCAGAAATAAGACATGATTGGAGTGGTGCAGTGCAGTGGCTGTGGAGCAGCAGTCTTCCGGAGATATTCTGGAGGATGTGGTGTTGTCCCATCTGCAGGCACCTCTCTGGGCTGAGGGAGGAGGTTGCTCATCTCCAGGCTGAGTTGGCCAGGATTTGTGGGACCTCCTCTTCCATCCAGGGACCACCAGTGCCACTGCCGCTGCCTCAGAGGTTGCCAAGAAAGAGGAGCGGTTGGACCACAGTGGGCTCAGGGAGGGTGAGGGTGGTGGAACAGAGGCACATCCCTCCAGTTGTACCTCTCCACAATTCCTATGCCATTCTGGCAAAGTGTGGTTCCTCTATGGAGACCAAGGAGGATGCTGGGAACCTCCACAAAGGAGACCCACAGGAGGGTGGCAGGGGACACTGCAGGGGAAGGAAACAACTCCTGGTGGGGGACTCCATTGTTAGGAAGGTAGAACTGGGCAAGGAAGGGAGAGAGGGAGGTAGGTGCCTGCCTTGGCTTGGAGGGACAGGGAGGCGAATCCTCAAGGATTGCCAGAGCAGCTGCACAGGGAGGGAGCTAGATGTCATTGTCCACCTAGGGACAAATGACCCAGCTAAAAGGGATTAGAGAAGTGCAGGAAGAGTTTGTGGAATTGGGAAGGGGCCTTAGTCAAGTAGCACGCACGGTAACCTTCTCGGAGGTGCTACCCATCTATGGCATAGGAGAGGCTAGGGTGTTCTGTACCATGGTATTCAATCAGTGGTTGAAAAACTGGTGTGGAGCTCAGGGATTTGGCTTCATTGGGGACTGGGGGTCCACCTGGAGTGATGCAAGCCTATACTAACATGATGGGCTGCATCTGTCTGGGAGGGGAACCAGGATCCTAGGTGATAGGTTTAAATGCTTCATTGGCAAGCTTTTAAACTAGCCAAGGGGGGAGGCACTGGAAAAGAGCAGGAAAATCCTAGCCCCCAAACAATCACAGTAGTAGTGTGGCAAACACCAACATGGAGGTGTTGATAGGGAGAAGGGCAGGGTAAATGGAGAAAGTGACAAAGGCAAGAAGGACAGGGATGAGGCAAAAGGGGTAAGGCCATCAGAAAATGGAGGGTAATGAGTACCAATGCCTGTAGTCTGGGCAACAAGCTCCCTGAGCTGGTGGCCTTAATGGAAGAGGATGCCTGGATATCGTAGCAGTCACAGAAACATGGTACACAGAGAACCATGACTGGGATGTTAACATACCAGGGTACATAACCTACAGGAGAGACAGGCAGGGGAGAAGAGGGGAGGAGTAGCTCTCTATGTAAAGGAAGGGATAAAAGCAACTGAACAAAAGAGTAAACAGGGAGGAGAGGAGGCACTGTGGGTCACCTTGGAGACTGGAAAGGGCACCACAATCCGCACAGGGGTTGTGTACAGACCCCCATGTCAGGGGGAAGGAATGGACAAGGATATGATGGAAGGAATTCTTAGAATGGCAGAGAAAGGGGAGATACTGTTGATGGGAGACCTGAATATGCCAGATGTTAACTGGAGCACATTTGCTGTGGCCACATCCAAGAGCAGGGCCATTCTTGACGCCCTACAGGTGGCAGGCATTAGACAGCTAGTTTCGGAACCCATTCATGAGGGAGCAATCTTAGACCTTGTACTCTCAAATGGGGGCAGTGAGAGGATTCTAGATCTAGAAGTAGGTTGCCATCTGGGACAAGTGACCATCAAACAGTGTGGTTCACGTTAAACTCAGCTACAGAGTCAAGCCATACAAAAGTGAGGGTACTGGACTTTAGGAGGCTGACTTTGGAAGATGGGAGAGTGCCTCAGAAAAGCACTCAGCAAACAGGCTAGAAGGAGGTGTGAGCAACAATGGGAATTATCAAACTGCCATCACAGACGAACAAGCCTTTTGTGTGAAGCAAATAAACAAATCAAATCAAAAGAAAAAGCCACTATGGTTCTCAAGAGGGTGGCTGTGAAAGTCAGGAAGAAAGATAGCATTCCGGAAGTATAAGGAAACACAGAAGGAGCAGGACAGAGAGCTGTACCAATTAAGGCAGAAAGAAGCAGGAGGGAAGTCAGAATAGCAAAGGCCCAAACTGAGGAAAAGATAGCCAACTCAGTTAAGAAGGGGATAAACCTTTATAGGTACATCAGCGAGCGTGAGAAAGACAAAGGGAGAGTAGTGAGGCTGAATAGAATGAACGTTGGGTGGGCAGAGGGGGACAGTGAAAAAGCAGGAATACTGAATGAATATTTCTGCTCAGTATTCACAAAAGAGGAGGGGAAGTGCCTAATCCAATTAACAGAAGCACTCTTGATGGGGGGGGTCGATCCCAGTCCTTTCACAGAAGAAAGGGTTCTGCAAGAACTCCTAAAACTGAAGGTGGACAAAGCAATGGGTCCTGATGGAATTCACCCCAGAATTCTAAAAGAATTAAGGAAGGAACTAGTGAAACCACTGGCTACTCTTTTAATAAATCATGGAGGATGGTGGTACCTGAGGACTGGAGGAAGGTGGATGTGATTCCCTTCACAAAAGTGGGACCAAGACAGAGGCAGGAAACTACAGACCTGTCAGTCTGACCTCTGTGGTAGGGAAAGTGATGGAGTCACTGCTGAAGGAAAGAATAGTTGAGTACCTAGAGGTCAGTGGAGCACAGGATCCAAGGCAGCATGGGTTCACAGCAGGAAGGTCATGTCAGACAGAATCTAATAGATTTCTTTGACTGGGTGACCAAAGTAGTAGACCAGGGAGGGGCTGTGGACATGGCCTACCTAGACTTTAGCAAGGCATTTGACACAGTCCCACACAAAGATTGATAGTCAAATTAACCAGCCTGGGAGTGGGTCCCAGGGTGGTAGCCTGGGTAAAACATTGGCTGGACAACAGGACACAGAAGGTAATTGTAAATGGAGTCCACTCTGAAGAAAGGGCGGTTACTAGTGGGGTACCGCAGGGTTCACTATTGGGTCCAGTCCTTTTTAATGTCTTCATCAGTGACATTGCAGAGGGACTGGAAGGAAAAGTATGCCTTTTTGCAGATGACACAAAGATCTGCAACAAGGTTGATACACAAGGAGCGTGGAAAGGATGAAAAGGACTTGGCAAGGTTGGAGGAATGGTCAGACATATGGCAGCTAGGATTCAATGCAACAAAGTGCAAATAATGCACCTGGGAAACAAGAACCCAGGGAAGAATACACAATGGGTGGGAGGTAGTAACAACAACAAAACAGAGAAAGGGACCTGGGGGTAATCATATCAGATGACCTTAAGGTTAGCAAGCAATGTGAGAAGGCAGTAGGAGAGCCAGGGGTATACTGGGATGTATAGGGAGAGGCATCAGCAGCAGAAAACAGGAAGTTGTTATCCCTCTGTACAGACAGTTGGTGAGACCCCATCTGGAATACTGTGTCCAGTTCTGGAGACCCCATCTCCACAAGGACATAGACAGGATAGAGGCAGTCCAGAGGAGGGCAACTAAAATGGTGCAGGGTCTGCAAGAGAAGCCATATGAGGAGAGACTAAATGAGCTTAATATGTATACCCTTGAGGAAAGAAGGAGAGGGGGACATGATAGAAACTTTCAAGTACCTCAAGGAATCAACAAAGTCCAGGAGGGTAGCATCTTTCAGAAAAGAGACTTGCAAGAACAAGGGGCACAATTTAAAGATAGAAGGAGGGCGGTTCAGGGCAATGTGAGGAAGTATTATTTCACAGAGAGGGTAGTGGATGCATGGAACAGCCTTCCTGAGGAAGTTGTGGGGTCTAAAACTGTGGGAGAATTCAAGAATGCATGGGACAGACATAAGGCAATTCTTGTGGGGGGCAGGAAGATAAAGGCTGTTGGTTAACTAGGATCTGCGGCCTATCCTGTAGGTAGGGAAATGGGCAGACTAGATGGCTAGCGGTCCTTATCTGCCATCAAAGTCTATGTTTCTATGTTTCTATACAGACGTGCAAATAGCAAACAAAACGTAGCTATTACAAAAGCGTTAACGTTTCTCCTGGTATTCTGCCAGGCTTCATCAGAATAAAGGAGTGCCATTAATACATATCCTTTAAATACACTTTAGAGTTCATCATTTGACATAAACTGACCAATCACCATTATAATTAAAAACGTTTTCCTCTTCTTAAACTATTTAACTATTTAATGGCCAATCCTGCTCATTTCAACCTATTATGGAAATGAACTAATCACCATATTAATCAAAATTTATTCACATTTTGAGCTAATTTATGGCCTAATTCAAAGACATTATTAACATTTATTAAAGTGACCTAGTCTTACACATTAAACATTATTGCACTTATTTAAAAATGAAAAACAATCTTGGAAACCTCAATGGTTAAAAGCCCATCCTTGGAAAAGTTTAACATATACTTAAACAACACATTATATGAATTTCTTTCAACACATTTTCTTATGTTATGCAACATATTTGAGTATCTGTGTTATGTTTCTTTTCCTTTTATCATAAAAACTTTTTGATTTCACATGGTTGTTTTGTATTCATTGCCAATATGGCTATGGGCGTAGAAAAACAGAGGTTCCCAGGCACCTTTAATTTATAAAATATGGCAATAGATAATCAGACGAGTAGAATCTAACAGTTTGTCAATAGGGGGCAAAAGCCATTTGAACAGAGTAAACTATTGATCAATTCATCATTTGTATTTTTTTTTAAAACTAAAAGATCCATATTTTCATCACTGTTGAAATGTGTGCCTGTGTGTTCACAAAGTTTGCAGTTAAATAAATAATACAGTTTTCATATAAACTGCTATGCATTTTTGCTTTATAATGTTGTTGTTGAACATTGGACAAACCCTCTCAATGTGTAACAAGGGGCTTTTGTGAATAAAATGATGTGGTACAGCTGAGAGGTGTGGCTTGATCAGATGTGCATGTTAGTTTGGTGTGGCCAAATTAGGCAACCACAAATGTTATTCTTTTTACCTTATTTGTTTCTACTTCTGGTCCCCACCTGTTGCCATCTATCTTTCAGCCTCCGCCCAGTCTCACACCCCGACATCAGGCAGCTAACCTCTTCTTCCCCCACAATTTACCCTCTGTGGCAGGGTGGTGAGGAGCCCTCCCCCTTGCTTAAACTCACCTTGATTAGGATTCAGATTCTGTGGGGTGCCATTCAGAGTCGGGCCTGCGTCAGGTGGCTGTCATCATTCTGCTTGATCTGGGACCTTATTTTTCCTTGTCCTGTGTTTCCCCTGGGTAGGCGTGCAATGTTGGCAATGGCGTTCAGTGCACGCTTCAATTTGGCGGTGGCACGCTTGATTGGTTGCCCATGGTAGTAGGTGAAGCACAGATGCCCTCAGCCCCCCATGCCACTGGGCTGGTGGCAACCACAAATTTAGGTGAAGTGGTAGGTTTGCCTGGCACAATCTTGACATTGGTTGTGATGGGCTATTGCATTGCATAATGTGTTTATTACTGGCTTCTTTATTAGTGGGGTGCACCACTTCTGTTTTGTCATTGTGCATCACAGGGCACCTACAGCATTTTTTGTCACTCTGGTTACCAAACCATGTGGTCACCAGTTATTTATTTATTTATTTTGCCGGGGGGGGGGCAGGGATTGGTGCACTATTTGGTCTGTGTGTATCAGGTCTGATGACCATTTTTGACTGGGTCCCTGTGGTATGTTTTGCGGTGTGTCTCCATTTTTGGTCGGCAGACATCACGAAGCATGCTTCCATTTTGTTTGCAGATGGCTAGATGCATACCTCCATTTTGCTTGCAGGTGGGTGAATGCTTCCTTTCATTTTGTTTTTGGAGGGGTGGATGTGTGCCTTCATTTTGTTTTCAGATTTGTGTATGATTGCCTCCATTTTGATTTGCAGATGGGTGGATACATGCCCGATTTTGTTTGCTTATTTGTGTATAATTGCCTCCATTTTGATTTTCAGAGAGGTGGATGCATGCCTCCATTTTGTTTACAAACAGATGGCTGCACACCTTCATTTTGTCTGCAGCTGTGTGCATGCATGGCTTCCTTTTGTTACCAGATGGGTGTATGCTTGCTGCCATTTTGTTGGCAGACCTGTGGATGACTGGGTTCAGTATTTTACTTTTTTTTTCCTTTTTGGCAGATGGGATGATGCATGTCTCGTATTACATTTATTGTTTTTCTCCTTTTTTTGTCTTCACTTAAAAAGTAATTTAGTAATCTGAACAGCTGTGTTAGTAAATTTGTAATTGTTTGAACATTGGATTAGGATTTTGGTATTTGAAAACAAAAACATGAACAAAATGAATTTGCTTATTTCATTTTTTTAGCTTGGACACCACCCTACCTGCCATTTTGGTTTAAATTCAAAATCACCAAACAACCCCAGATATGCACTTTTGCATTCAACAGGTAGCTTGTACTGGGCTGGTGATCTTGGCAAAACCCATTTTGTGTGTGACTATGTCCACAACCCCCACCCCCCAAAAAACCAAACAGTAATACATATTACACATGTATTTGCTACACCATTCCACAATTACCTGTTTATGCACAATTGAGTTGCACGCCTAAGTAGGCAACAACTAATGTTGTTGGGGTGGCTGGATTGTGTGCTGTGATTCAGATGGCATTTGGGTGATGCTGCTGCATTAGCTAACTTGTCTGGTGCTGCCTGCAGTATTCTATTCTTTGCACATTTAAAGTGTTTATTATTATGCCTTTGTGGATTTTCTGGTTGCATCACAGGGCAATCACAGCCTATTGTTAATCATAGCACAAAACCATATGGTCACTGTTTTTGGAAGGGTGGAGCTTAATGTTAAAAAAACACTCTCCCGATACTGCTTGTTGTGTTGCCCTAATTAGGATACATTATTCTCTGAGCCATATTGGTCAGCCATATCATACATGTGTGGTGGGTTTACACAACTTGGCCTAGCAAAAACAACGGAAAACCAACTATGCTGTTTTCTTCGGGTGTTGTCTGTGTTCAGTTTACATGGACAGTCCATTATTCAGATGATATGGACTGATGATGCCCTGATTAGAATGTATACTTTAATGATGACCTTCACTAAAAGATTCCATCAGGTATTTAGCTGCATGCCTCTATACTGTCTGCAGATGGGTGGTGACATGCCTTCATGTTGTCTACAGATGGGTGGTGGTGTGCCTCCATGTTGTGTGCAGACAGGTAGTGGTGTGCCTGTGGTACTTTAATGTCCCCTGTTACATGTGCAACCCTGCTTTAATGTCCCCAGTTACACATGCAGCATTGCTTTTATGTCCCCTGTTACACGTGCAACTTTGTAGAAGCTTCTTCTCAGATCCCAAAATTGGAGTTATCCCACAACACACTACATTTTTATAAGGTAAGTCAAAGCATTAAGAAATGCTTATAATAATCATTAAATTATAGAGTTTAAAAAATGACACTAATGTCACACTTTGGTAGCCCTTTTTCATGCATAGACCCATAATGTGTTGTTTAAATGTATGTTAAACTTTTCCAAGGATGGGCTTTTAACCATTGAGGTTTCCAAGATTGTTTTTCATTTTTAAATAAGTGCAATAATGTTTAATGTGTAAGACTATGTCACTTTAATAAATGTTATACTGTCTTTGAATTAGGCCATAAATTAGCTCAAAATGTGAATAAATGTTGATTAATATGGTGATTAGTTCATCTATATTATAGGTTGAAATGAGCAGGATTGGTCATTAAATAAATAGTTTAAGAAGAGGAAAAAGTTTTTAATTATAGTGGTGATTGGTCAGTTTATGTCAAATGATGAACTCTAAAGTGTATTTAAAGGATATGTATTAATGGCACTCCTTTATTCTGATGAAGCCTGGCAGAGTACCAGAAGAAACGTTAACGCTTTTGTAATAGCCATGTTTTGTTTGCTATTTGCACGTCTGTACATAAACGCTTTGATTTAACTATATACAGCGTTTTGAGTGTTTCTGCCGCTGTGTGGGTGCTTATTCTTCATTTTTGCCACTGTTGATTGTTCTGAATTACAGCACCACACTTATCCTGGTGCTCCTGTTTTGGTGTTTTACTCAGTTCATAATTAGTACACTAATAGCATACTAGTAACATATATACAGTGTTCATAAAATGTATTATTCATGTATTGCACTAGTTCTGGAAGTGTACCTTGCAGTATATTGTTATAGTACTATCCTTGTATGTGTGCCATACTATGAATATACAGATCAGGTCACTATTAGTAAACTAAACTTATCATGTTAAAATATATGTAGTTTTCATCAAATGTATTATTCATATACTTCACCTGTGGTCTAAGTATATTTGCAGTATTATGTTAACATACTATCCCTGTGTGTAGTATTTAAATATATACAGCAGCACATTCTATGGTTCCACCACCCTCTCAGTGAAGTAGCACCTCCTCCCCCCCCTCCAGCTTCCACCCATGTCCTCTGGTTGTCCCCCCTTCCTTCGGAGCACCCCATTGAGCCTCCTCTATTTACCCCCTTAATGTACTTGAAGACCATCATGTCCCCCCGTCCCTTCTCTCTTCCAATGTGTACATATTTAGCTCCTTGAGCCTCTCCCCATAGGGCCCCCCCAGCCCCAAATAATTTTGGTTGCCCTCCTCTGAACCCTTTCCAGGAGTGCAATGTCCCCTTTTAAGTGCGGCCTCCAAAACTGAACACAGTACCCGAGGTGTGCAGTCTAACCAAGCAGTTATACAGAGGGAGTATCACTTCCCTCCTTCTGGAGGTAATCCCCATAGCGATGCATCCCAGCATCCTGTTGGCCTCAGCTGCTGCCCTCCTACCAAGTCTCAGAATTGTTCATTTTGACAACCACCACCAACCCCAGGTCCCTCTCAGCCATCAAGGCTTGTAGCAGCCCCCCTCCCCCAGGGTATACACTTGGCCCGAGTCATAGCTTTTTTCACAAAGGGCGCTGCATGATGCAAGAGATCATGTTTGCTTAGGGGAGGGTGTAAGCATTTTGACAACCCCAAGGAACACCACACCACCAATTACCAAGACTCCTAGGATTCAAAACCATGTTTTTGTGTACTTTGTGCGCTTTGCATTCTTCCACCCTAATGTCTGCATTACAGTAGTTTTTTGCAGTAAATTTCCCTACTTTTGTGATAGTGGAATCTCAACAGAATAGTGGGGATGTTTCTAATCCTGCATCACCAACCACCTAACAAATGAAAGCCTAGTGTCATAACACTTAAGGTTGCACCATTACAGGTTAACATTCCAGCACAGATAAGAGATGTCTTACCTGGTCCCTGTGGATCCTGGGATAAGGGGGTGTCTCAGGGGAATAGCCAGTCATACCTGTAAAACAGAAACAACAATGGGGTCACAAAGGATCTGCAGCTCTTTATGAACTAACTATGACAAACAATGTAGGGTAAACAAAAAAAAAAAATAATACTTTTCTGATACGTATGGTCACAGTGTCCTCCTACACCTGATCAATATCCTGTCAGACCTGTAGACATAAAATGGAAAAGGGATCAGCTGGGTCAGTTGGGAAAGAACTGAAGAGGTTGGAAAAAAAAGGTGTGTGTGTGAAAAAAATACAAGACTAGTACCCATCCACACCATTGACCTGGGTTTTAAAATAGACTCTCGGGGCAGTCATGAGGGTGGGGAGGGAGGATTCAGTGTCCCTAGGATTGATCTTTCTTGAGGGTTGGGGGGGGCCATGTTGCTCCACCCATCGACCAACACAGGGTAGGATGAAGACACCAGGGGCCCAATATCCAAAACTTTCCCCAGGCACAAAACAGAGTTTGCCAGTGCCATTTGGGTTTAGCACAGGCAGACAATATTTGAAAAGCCTGGTTAGCATGGGCTAATTCTGGTCACACCTGGGCAACAGTTGGGGGGGCAATGTAAATGAAGGGGCGGGAAACAGAGTATGTGCACCTTACAAGGCCATTTTGCTCAGTCCCCATACATGGTGCACATACTGCCAGCAGACACCTCGACTTACCACACAGCCCTAGTTGTTACAGGATGTAGTGTGGACCCCCCCCAACTCCCAACCACAAGTGCAGGAAATTATGGTCACAGGGGGCTATAGCACCATCAGTTTTGTCAGTGAGCATTCAGAATGACCCTTTGCTTGCACAAACCACCTTTTTTACCCTGTGCCTTTTTGAACTTTAGCACCCACACACTTTCCCTTTGTTCTGGCACACGTCTCCCAACACAGTAATCCTTGACCTATGGTGGTACCCCCCCACCCCAGCCAATCACCATCCCCGAAGTGAAACATCAATATTTCCCTGGTGCTAGTGCCCCCTCCTTGCAGACTGCCATCCTAACTGAAAGTTTCCCTGGTGTCCAGTGATCCCCACCCCCCAATCGCCATCCCAGAGTTAAATTTAGAATACTGTGTACAGTACTGGTGCCCATACCTCAAAAAGGATGTGATTACTGGAGGGGGTGCAGTGTAGGGCTACAAAAATGATCATGGGACTAGGGGAGTTGCCATACGAGGAAAGGCTGAAAGAGCTCAACATGTACTCGCTGGAAGACAGAAGAGTAAGGGGGACATGATAGGGACCTTTAAGTACTTGAAAGACATAAACAAAGTCAGGGAGGGAGGGAGGAGTGTTCCACTTAAGGGGGGAGGGTCACTAGGGGGCACAGTTTGAAGTTGGAAGAGGGAAGATTTAGGAGGGAGATGAGGGGGTACTACTTCACAGAGAGAGTGGTGTCAGGTTGGAATGCACTGCTGGAGGACTTGATTGCTCAAAGGACAGTGGATAGCTTTAAGCAGGGTTGGGATAGAGTCAAGGGCAGGGTTAGTACAGACAAAAACACAAAGGTAGGAAGGACCAGAAAAGAGGAGGAAGAGTGTGGTTTGGGTGGGGCAGCGGTAGTGATTTGAAACTAAGAGCTGTACAATCGGGCAGACTTGATAGACCTGTGGGCCTTTTTCTGCTGTCAATTTCGTATGTTCGTATGTAAATATAGACATTTCACTGGTGTCTAGTGGTGGCCCCCATTGGTTGCCATTCCGAGGTTAGAAATTAAAGATTCCCTGGTGCTAGTGGTCCCTCTATCACCACACAATGTGAAAAATTACACATTCCCTGGTGTCCAGTGGTCTCACTTCCCACCCATGCCTGATAGCAACAATATAATTCATGCTATCCAACTAAACTAAGACATCAATATGCAGATTTATTAAGAGAAAAATCTGAATTTGCATTGTTAAAAATATGATCCACATATGTTGACCAAGGAGATAAAGCTGGGCATTTGTTAGCTTTGCGGCTCAGAAAACAAGAGTCTTCCCGCCTAGTGAAGGCTATTGCTTCCCATATAGATGGTTCACTTAAAACTACTTCAACAGAGATTGCCCAAGAATTTGATAATTTCTACTCACAATTATATAGCCCTCCCTTGAATGTACCCTCGAGACCAGACATTCAAGAATACCTAAGAACCATCCTACTCCCACGGTTGTCCCCTGAACAACAACATTCTTTAACACTCCCAATAACCCAAACAGAGAAATCAGCTGCTATCCAATCTTTAGCATCAAATAAATCCCCAGGCCCAGACGGCTTTCCCACCAATATCTACAAGTCCCTTGTTGACGAGCTGGTTCCCATTTTAGCCCAAGTGTTCTCCTATATGTGTGAAAAAGGGTAATCTGACCCTTCCTTGTTGATGGCTCTAATAATTGTCTTACCAAAGCCTAATAAACCCACAGATAAAGTAGTCAATTATCGGCCTGTATCTCTTATGAACAGTGACATGAAAATCCTTGCTAAAATTTTATCTTGCAGGATCATGCAAGTTTGTGATGAGCTTATAGGGCCTGAACAAGTAGGGTTTATGAGGGGAAGATCCTCTGCAGATCACCTGCGCAAACTGGAACACATTCTCTCCGTATCCAGGGACTCCTCTGACCCTGTGGCTTTGGTGTCCCTAGATGCAGAGAAAGCTTTTGATCAGGTGAATTGGGGCTTTTAATTTTTGGTAATGGAGAGATTTGGTTTCCCCACATGTTTTATTAATTGGATACAAATTTTGTACACTAACCCAAATGCTAAAGTATACTGTAATGGTGTACTATCTAAAGGGTTCGCCTTACACTCAGGTACCCAGCAGGGTTGCCCCTTTCTCCTCTTTTATTTAATATATACCTAGAACCATTAATTAGACTCTTAAACTCTTCCCTGCACATTCAAGGCATTCCATTAGGCCCACTTGAGGTTAAAATCTCAGCCTATGAGGATGATATTTTGTTGCATATATCCCAGCCTATCACCTCGATACCAGAAGCTCTTCATATTATTTCTCATTTTGGTAGATATTCTAACTATAAATTAAATCTGGATAAAACCACTCTCATGCCTTTAAACCGTCATGTCTTTCCTACAAGTTATATATCCTTGGGATTGGGATGGACAACTAAGCTCACCTATCTTGGAGTGATTCTTACCCAAAATCAGTCCTTGAGATGGAAACTTAATCTAGATAGCATAGTAGCTGATATCACATGGGACCTAGATAGATGGACTCTCCTCCCTATGTCTTTGCAAGCTCGAATTAGTGTTATTAAAATGAAAATTCTTCCCCGGGTATTCTATCCCATGCACATGCTTAATCTCTATATCCCACCCACATGGTTTAAGACACTCCATACACTCATATCTCACTTTCTTTGGAAGAAAAAGCACCCACGTAGGTCATATGTTAAGCTTGGTGCTCCAAAACACCTAGGGGAGCTTAAGCTACCTAATTTTTATTTATATTATTTAGCTAGCCACATTTCAAAATATGCTCATTGGACTATGGGCCCTGCACCTTCAAACTCATTGACATATGTACCCATTTGGTTGCAGATTGAGAGAAACTTGATTGCAACAACTGGGATCTGCCCAGAAGCCCTATACTTTCTCTCTTTGAATAGGTTGCCCCAGAGACTGGAAAACACGGTCATAGGTACTGATCTTAAAGTACACTCACAACTTTGTAGATCTATGAAATATAAAAAATACACATGATATTTCTCAACCAATATGTCAGAACCCAAATTTTAAACTTCAAGGGGTTACCCTTCGTATACCAGAATTAATGGGGAAACAGGTCTCTGACCTATTACTGGAGGGAGAATTACCTGAAAGCCCAGTTCTGTTACAGTTCTTTGGGCTCCCAAGATTGCAAATTTTCAAAATATATCTGATCCGTCATATGCTGATAAAGTGGTTTGGTACTGTGAAATGGGGAATTAACCAGAGGGATTTTCTCTCCCCACATTCAATCCCTTGCATGGATGTCCCATTCGGTATCACAATTAGTAACCTTCTCATTCCCCTAACGTCATCCTAATATAACTGGGAACTCTTATTACTGGGATAGGACACTGCCCACAATGCCCAAAGATTGAGACCGCATCTGGTTAGATCTTCACCAATATCTTACCAATGATAGGTTTCACCTTACCCAATGCTATATTCTTCACAATATTTACTTCACTCCGATGCACTTACATAAAATGAAGAAACTTCCTACTGCAACATGTACAATGTTTCACATTCTCTGGGAGTGCAATAAGGTTACCCAACTATGGGAAAACTTAAAGAATGCAATCAACCCTTTATTGGGTTTAAGGGAATACTTTTCCCCTGAAATCTGTTTGGTAGGAACCCTCTCAGTAATCCCTATCAGGGAAAGAAGATTTCATATTTCCTTAATCTCCTCTATGGTTAAGCGACTGGTCCTATGCCACTGGCTTGACTAAAATGAAATATCATACCCTGAGTGGCTAAATGAAATATTATATAGTACGAGAGTGGAAAAATCCATAGCTAATCTTAGGAACTGTCCGCAAATATACAATAAGAAATGAAAAAAATTAGAGGCCCTGCTATTGAGGTAAATCCCTTAGAGGAAGAATATAATATGCCCCGTCTACACACTGCTGATCCTCTATTAACTGGAGTGTATTCCCCTGACGATCTTTAAAAGGAATATTGTAGATCTCAATATAGGTTTTGTCTTACTTGTGGTATCTGTGGTGGGGGGAAGGGGGGCTGGGGGGGAAATAGGGTATATTAATACCACTGTGTGTTTACTTACCTGAACATGTCCTGTTTTGTATCAAGACACTTCTTGTTCTAACTGTACAACTTAAACTAATAAAGATAATTAAATTTCAAAAAACAAAAGAATTCATGGTATCCAGTGGTCCCTCCTCCCATCAGATCATCTGCATTAAAAAGACATCAACAATTTCCCTGATGTCCAGTGTATCCCCACCCCCATCCCAATCCCCTGTATGAGAAAGAGAAACCATCCCCTAGTGGTCTAGCAGATCCACTTCCCTATCCCTGATCTGCCTTTAGAATATAATCTATATCTCTCCCTAGTGGCTAGTGGACCCCTCACCCCCATCCCAGCAGGTAGCGCCCTACCCAACCCCAAGTCAGCAACTGGAGACTAGGGAAAGATATTTAATGCAAAGAAGTGCAAGGTAATGCACCTGGGAAACAAAAACCCAGGGGAAGAGTACACAATGGGGGTGAGATACTAACAAGAACAAAAATGGAAAGGGACCTGGGAGTAATTATATCAGATGACCTAAAGGTAGGCAAGCAATGTGAGAAGGCAGTAAGGAGGGCTGGGGGGATACTGGGATGCATAGGGAGAGATATCAACAGTAGAAAACAGAAAGTTGTTATCCCTCTGCACAGACAGTTGGTGAGACCCCATCTGGAGTACTGCGTGCAGTTTTGGAAACCCCATCTCCGCAAAGACATAGACGGAGTGGAGGCTGTCCAGAGGAGGGCAACCAAAATGGTGCAGGGTCTGCACCAGAAGGCATACAAAGACAGACTAAAGGAGCTTAATATGTATACCCTCAAGGAAAGGAGGGAGAGGGGGGACATGATAGAAACTTTCAAGTACCTCAAGGGAATCAACAAAGTCCAAGTAGGTAGCATCTTTCAGAAAAAGAGATGTACAAGAACAAGGGGACACAATTTGAAGATAGCGGAGGGACGGCTCAGAGGTAATGTGAGGAAGTATTTTTTCACAGATAAGGTTATGGATGCATGGAACAGCCTTCTTGAGGAGGTCATGGAGTCAAGAACAGTGGAGGAATTCAAGAGTGCATGGGACAGACATAAGGCAGTTCTAGTGGGGGGGTAGGAGGAAGTAGGCTGTTGGTTAACTAGGATCTGCAGCTTATCCATCAGGTAGGGAAATGAGCAGACTAGGTGGGTCAAGCGGTCCTTATCTGCTATCAAATTCTATGTTTCTGTTTCTACATAGAGTCTATCCTACAGGCAGATTGGGATATGGAGGGGGTATGCTAGACATTCAGGGAAGAATACATTGTACTGCAAGGGGAGATTGGGGAGAGAGAAGGGGTCCTCTAGACCACCATGGAATGGTTTCTCTTTCTTATACAGGGGATCAGGATTTGGGAAGGGATACACTGGATACCAGGGAAATGGTGTCTGTGTGTCGGGCAGATGATCAGGTGAGGGGAAGGACTACTCGACACCAGAGAATACTGTGTAGACATCGGGCATGGGTGTGGGGTGGGACACCAGGGAATGTAATTTTCTTGTTACACACATCGGGTGGCAACTGATGGAGTTGGGGGGGCAACTAGAACATTGGAATCTTCGGGTCAGCAATTGACAGGGGGGGCAGCACCACTAGATAATAGGGAAACATATTTAACTGGACACGAGGGAAACACTGATGTTTCAGTTCTGGGACAGCTGTCAGTGGGAGAGGGGCACCACTAGCAACAGGGGGTCAGATTTTGTAAAGGTTGGTTGCAGGCTGCGACAATGGCATCTTGCATCAACTTCGCCTGCATCAGGGAGTCTGCCTCTGATTCAGTATCGAACAGTGTTCGAGAGCCTGCATCCTGTAGTATTGGTGGCAGTTCGCCAAGCAGATGGCACATCCACCATGTGTGCCGCAAGTACCGTAAGTCTCAGGTGGTTAGCCAGCAGTTGCACTCTTAGAAGGGAACATGCACTCTTAGAAGGGAACATGGAAGTGGTTCACCTCGATAGACCCGATCCGGTCCTTAGCGGTATTATCAAAATAACCAATATCCCAACATCCCTGGTGATCTACACTGCAAAAAATGTCTGTCTTAAAATTATGAATATATACAGTATAAAAACTTACATTTGTTGATTTTATCCTTAAAATAAGCAAAATTATCTGCCAATATGATGCTAAGATAATTATCTTAAGACTTTTAAAAAATAAGATAATGACTTGATTCTAGGTCTTGCACAAAATTTTCAAATTTCTTAAAATAAGATTATAAATCTTAAAATATAACTGCTGAACTAAAACTAGAATAGTTAGATATACTGAAATAAGTCCAGAAATCTTAAATTAAGACTGTTTAGCAATAAACCAAGACATGTTCTGCTTACTTTTAGTATGACAAATCTTGCTAATGTCTTGAAATGGTGGGCAGTGATGTGGGCAACCGCAACTGAGTGACCCGCAAATGGATGACTCAATTGTGGTGCCCATCACAGGGGCTACCAATGAGGGAGAGCAACCGGATTGAGGGGTGGGCGACTAGTAGTGACAGGAAGTCACTACATGTACACGCGCCTAGGGGGTGGGAGCGAGCACGCATGGTGAGGTGTGAGAGAGGATGTGAGAGGTGGTACTTCAGTAGGCTGCTAAGCCAGCCCCATGGTGTAGCGGGTCGGCTCATGGCTTCAGTGGTTAGGGTGCAAGGTTTGGGTCTGGACATGGGTTCCTTTTTGCTGCCTGGCCCGAATTTACAATTTTTTTTTTTTTAACACATGCACCCCCCATGGAGTTGAGAATCCTTTAGTAGGGGAGTGCGGGGTGCAGGGAGCACAGCCCCCTACATAAACATAAAAAAACAAAGTCCCCTGTGCCATTCTGTTGTGCGCTGGGGAGTTAGAGTGCCGAAATTGATTTTCAGTGCCCTGACTTCGCCATAACGATGATCGCACTTCAGCAGTCACCATTATGACATAGAACCCTTGAAACAAGAATCCTAAGCCATACTTCATAAAGTTAAGAAAATCAATTAAGAATTCTTAGGGATACTGAAATTCCGAAAATTTTAAATTAAGCAAAGAATTGTCTGGATTTATGGGAAACCAGTCTGAATTTACGTGTGACAAATCTTGCAAATGTCAAAGCAAGAATTTCAATGTAGGCAATCAAGGCTATAAATAAGGATATTGCCAACCAAAATGTACTCAATTAATCCATAAATAAGTCAGTAGCTTTCAAAATAAGTACATCTAATCAGAAAAATAACTACTACGTCTTTAAGTACAAATACTGCCCCACAATTAATATTTAAACCTGCTTATTGATCTAAAACCAGTATAATATGGTCCAATTTTATAAGTGATTCACTACACTATGCCTAGCATTCCCTGTGTCCAGTGGTCCCAATCTCCGTTTCTGTGCCACTCCCCTTGTCCCATTAAGCACTCCCCGGAGTCAGTAGCACATCTCCCTCTTCCCACCCTGCGTCACACTCTCTGGTGTTCTGTGGCACCTGTCTAACCCTCACCACACTGTGATGAGCACTCCCTGGCATAAGTAGCACTAGCCAAGCACTCTCTGCATCCCATGGCACCCTTCACCATGCCAGTTATATGAACATACAAACAAGCCAGCAGAAACAGGATTCACGGTCTACAGAGTCTGCTTGATTGTGCAGCTAGCCCTCAATTTGCAGCTACCCCACCCACCCCTCCCCTTTACATAATTACCACACACCCCACTCTATCCTATTCCCTCTTAAAACGTCTACCATGCTACAGGCTACTATCTCCTCAGGCAGAGTATCCACCACTCTCTCTCTCTCTCTCTGTGAAATAGTGTCTCCCGACTTCCCTCCCAAATCTACCCCTCCAATCTCAGCTGGTGCCGCCTCGTGACCCTCCCCCTTCTAGTCAGGAAACTCCCATCTTTGCTAGTCTTGTTTATCCCCTTTAAGTATTCAAAGGTTTCTATCATGTACCCCCATCCCTCCTCTCCTCCAGGGAATACATGTTCAGCTCACCCAGCCTCTCCTTATAGGAGTATCCCTCTAATCCCTGGATCATATTTATCATCCTCCGATGTACACTGTCCAACAATCTGATGTTCTTCTTCAGGTATGGGTGCCAGTACTGCACACAGTATTCCTGGTGCAGCCTGACCAGCAACCTGTAGAGGGGCTGGATCACCTCCCTTCTTCTGGAGCAGATTCCCCTCACTATACACCCCAACATCCTGTTGATTGTTGCTGCCCCTTTCCTGCACTGAGATGAGTTGTTCTTACTTCCCATTTTAAGCAGTGCTAGATCCTTTTCTTTCTCTGTGCATTCCAGCTGTACCCCCCCAGTCAATAGCTCATCACCTGGTTATTAGCACTAAAGTGCAATACCTTATGGGTATCAAACTTTAACAAGGACCTATCTACAAACTGCTTCTGTACTTGATTGGGGTAAATGAGATTGGGTATTAGCTGGACAGAAGCATTAGCTCAATGGTGGCATGCACTATAAAAAGTGGTACCCATGCTCATCTACACTTTCTAGACATAACCCCTTGCACTGTTCTTGGCAACAGAAATACACATGCAAGGAATCAATTGTAGCCCCCCCACCTGCCCCAAAACTGAGAAACCAGATTATGGGTGTGCAGGAAATGGATGGTATGCTTTCTTACAGTGCTTAGGACATTGGAACAATGTTGACAGGCTATCATGCTGTAAAAGGTAAAGTGTTTAAAGGTTTGTTAAAATGGTCAGACAGTTGATTAACAAGTTTAGGTTTTTCTCGGCTCCCCTACTGTAATGAATTTTGGGATACATTTTGCATGAAGATGCTATGTAAAACTATATTGTTTCCTTTCTACAATCTAGGAGAGGAAAAGAAAACAATACTGCTTTCATTTGGTGCACAATGAATTTCAAACAGGGGAGAGAGAGAGAGAGAGAGAGAGAAACAGAGTACCAGCCACAATCTACACCCCCCAACCTGACAAACACAGTTCAAATATATGTAAAACTACATCTCGGCCGGTGGCACTGAAGGTTGTGGTGCTGGATGCCCACCTCCACCACGCCAGCGACCGGCGTTGGGGCGAGCCTAGGTTCGCGGGGTCGCAGTAGGGAGGAGGATTGAGCGTCCGAGGACAGCTCTCCTTTCTCGGGGCCAGGGATTCTCTGCCCGCACTGCGCGACCTCTGGTGGAGACAGGAGGTACTGCAATGCTCAGGGCCAGAAATAGAGGGTTGTGGAGTTATGACAAGACGTTCCATGGCGTCATTGCATGCCAGACTCTGTTAGGGAGAAGGAGGTATAATGAGGGAGGGGGGTGGGGGCAAAGCAAAAAAATACCCAGCCAAGTGGATAGACGATGGCACCTGTATCCACCAGGACCACACTCCACCACCGGGGGCACTCCTTACCTGGGCCGAGCCCAGCCTGGCCCGAATTTGCAGATAAAGCATCCTGGGTGGATAGGGCAGCCCTACCTCAGGGGGCTAAGAGCCAGGGGGATAGCCGGGCTGGTGCTAGGTTTCCAGAGGCCTCTCAGGCATGGAGATAGAGTCAGGGGGTACTACAGGATGCCTGAGAGAGTTCCACTGGCTGGAGGAAAAAACAGAATTTGAAAAAAAAAAAACTACATCCTGTGACACTGGTATTTCACTTCTTTAATGTTGATGGAGCAAAATACCTTGCATACAGTATAGGGAAGGGAAAACTACCAGAAAGTCACACTAAGCCAGATTTTGTTTGGCTCAGGGTCACAAAGTATGTGAGTGGGGGCTGATGGGATTCAAACTAGAGTCTACAGGTTTGCAGCCCAGTGCTTTTAACCACTATGCTGTACTGCCTCCTTGCTTGCATATGATGACCGAGTGCCCCAAAACACTATATCACGTTTCCTCCATATATGCATACAGTATATACTCATTGCAAACAAGCATTTGTCAATGCTGAATGTTTGCTCGCTGATATTAGCATTGGACGTGCAGGAGTCAGACAGATGCAGAATAGGAATGGCAGTGAAGTATTGAACTCATGCCAACCCACCTCCACCCTGCAGAGATGGACAGGCATTGGGGTGTGCCTTTGGGTCACTCCCCATAATGCTCATGGCATTTCACCTCACCCTATCCTGTAGACACATACAAGTGTTGAGGTGTGCCTTGGGGTGTTCAGCTTCACAGTCACCCCATTTAATAAGGACATATGCTGAAATGGGTGCAGTATAGGAGAATGGGGTGAAGTCTGGAACCGAACAGTCCAAGGCACACCACGATGCCTGGCACTGGCTTCCAGGGATGAGGGCAGGGGTGGAATGGCATGAGCATTACAGCCAGAAATCCAAATGCACACCCATGATGCCTGTCAGTCTGTACAAGGTGGGAGGTTATGGTTAGAAACCCTAACGTCCTGGGTGTTTGTTGGTATTTGCACTACAAATTTTCAACATGGTCTTTTTGTGACCCCATCTCATGAAAGCATTTGGGACTTCTGATCATCAACAGTGGCACTGTGATTTTGTTAATGTGTCCCAAACTTTGATTTCCCACAGCAACTATGCCATTCTGCACCTGATGTGCGAAAACACAGATCAGGCAGGAAGTGAAGAATGACAGCTGTACCATTCATAGGGAGGTGTGACGTGATGGCAATGTTGAAAATCTGGAGTGAAAATATTAAAAATGCTCAAACTTCCGTGCATACGTGGAAACTGCGCAATGCATGCTCGTAACACAGTCATTTACTGGAATTATTTCACCAAATTTTCAACATAGGCATTTTGTGACCTCTGCTCATGAACACTGTCACTTTGATTTTCTTAATCTGTCCCTAACATTGATTTCCCACAATGACTGTGCCGTGCCGTTGTGCACCAGATGTGGAAACGTATTTTGCGCAGGATATGAAAAAAGACAGTTGTACTGTTTATAAGGAGGTGTGAAAAAATGCCAATGCTGAAAATCTGGAGTGAAAATATTACAAATTTGTGATGTTACAAGGGTGCGTAGAAACTGCACAATGCACACTCGTAACAGTACTTTTATGGACTTTTGTCACCAAATTTTCAACATGGGCATTTTAGGACCTCTGCTCATGAACAGTGTCACTGTGATTTTCTTATTCTGTCCCGAACACTCCTTTCCCACAGAGACTGTTCTATTCTGCACCGGAAGTGCAAAAACACATTTTGGCCAGGATCTGAAAAATGGCAGCCAAGGAGGTGTGAAAAAATGGAAATGTTGAAAATCTGGAGTGAATATATTACAGATATACAAAGTTCCAAGTGTGCGTGGAAACTGCTAAATGCATGCTCAAAACACAGTCATTTTTTGGAATTTTTTTCACCAAATTTGCAACATAGCTTTTTTGAGAACCCACCTCATGAACAGTGACACTGTTGTTTCATGAATCGGTCCCGAAAGGTGATTCCGTGCAGTGACCGTGAAATCACCTTTTGGGACTGAATAACACAATGACAGGGATTGAATTCATGAGGATGGGTCCCAAGAGCCCCATGTTGAAAATTTGGTGCCAAAAGTCAAAAAAATGGCTGCGATATCCATATAAGTTGAAAAAAAAACATTTATGCCATTATACAGCTTACCAGTATTTCTTCAATTTGCGGTCGGCTTTGAAGAGTGCAGACTTGTTCCTGGTCCACTGAAGATCATCGTGCTGGGCTCCAGAAGTAAGTATAGGGGTGAGGGGTGTGGGCTGCTCGGAGGGTGGGTGCGGGTTGGGGAGGGGCAAGACACTCAATGAGGGACCATTTTCTCTTTTACAGGGTTTAAAAATTAAAAAAGACATGGGACTTTTGGCATGCTGGGGTGGGCTCCCAGAGTGCCACCTGGATGTTTGTTGGGGGGGGGAGTGGAGCAGATGGGGATTGGGCACCCCCGTCAGCCATACAGTGTGGGGAGGCAGCTCACGAGCACGCTGGGGTGGGCTCTCAGCATGCTACCTGGATGTTTGCTTGGGGGGGCTGGAGCCGACGGGGATTGGGCACCCCCATCGGCACATAAAAAAGGATCTGTGTTTGGGGGGACATGATGCTGAGGGGGACTGGGCACTCCTCTCGGCAAACTAAATGTATGGGACACAGTGCCGATGGGGAGTGGGTTCCCCCATCAGCTAATGAACTGGGGAGGAGGGAAATGCCGATGGGGATTGGTCACCCTGATGTCAGCTTTCATGAGGACTCTGTGGCTGGTGGCGAGAGTCGCTGCCATATTAACTGAAATGTTACACCAGGCAAGGCACCACCCTGCAATGATGGATTGCTCCCTCATTGCTGTGAAGAATTAATTTCAACTTGGTGGCATGCTTGCTGAACTAGTGTCAGCAGCAGCATGTCACCGCATTGGAGAAAAGAGGGCCAAGCCTCAAAATACAGTGGGGACATTGGCTGCCACAGTGTCACACCTACAAAACCCTGCTTCTCTCTTAAGCTGTCACATAATGTTTCTTGCGCATGCGCGCAAGCAAACATAAACAAGCATTGCAATGTGCTTACGCAACTGGATAAGATATGTGATAATGTTTGAGTAACTTGATTACTTTTGTGGCTTTCCACCTCTTTATCCGTGGGATATACCACCCTGTAGGGGTACAACACAAGGAACCCTAGAAGAGGGTTCCCCTCCTACAGGTGCCAGAAATGAATGCATTGGCTAAAGGTAGGTTAGGAAGAAGCCCACGGGTAAGAGAGACAAGCTGCTGGAGGAGGAGGGGTGGATGGTGGGCAACAAAAACGAATCCTTGGAAAGTCCAGAATGAGTGATGTTTTGAGGTCGATGGAGGAGTGACGTTGTTGCTCCACCCACTGAACCTTGGGCTTAATGCCCTCCCATTCAATGTGCTTACATAACTGGATAAGATATGAGATAATGCTTGAGTGACTTGATTACTTTTGTGGCTTTCTGCCTCTCTATCCGTGGGATATACCACCCTGTAGGTGTACGATGCAAGGAACCCTAGAGGAGCGTTTCCCCCCTACAGGTGCCAGAAATGAATGTGTCAGCTAAAGGTAGGTTAGGAAGAAGCCCAAAAAGAATACCCAAAGATGTCGAGTATCAAAGAGGTAAGGATGATGGATGAATTCCATGGAGAGAAGGGCTAACTTCCTAAGGAGAGAAGGGAAAGCCGAGCCACCATCCACCTCCATCCAACAGTGGAACCTAACTAACTAACGAGAAGAAAATCACTAACTCTAACTAATATTATGACCATTGGTATGGAAGAGAGGAAAAACACCCTTTGAGGAGGAAACCTCTGGGGATCCAAGGCCTAGGTTGCCTTCCCTCCAGGCTGATGACGTTTGAATTGAGGATGTATATTTTTAAAAGAAAGGGTTCGGTAACTAGAGGGATACAAGTAGTGAGGATGATGATGGAATATGGATGATTCCTAAAAGAAAGCACAGATCGAAGATGGAACATGAGGTTGCATGAAGATCGAATGCCAACATGAAGCAAGATTAATACTGATGGTGATGATCACTGCAGGAGGTCAGTGGGTCGATGAGGTAGCATAAGATCGATAATAGGTATGATTGATTGAGTGAGGTAAGGATGTAGAAATTGAGGTCGATAAGACATGATTATGCAATGTGAAAAATTAGATCCTGTTGTTGTGGTCAATGAGTAGCATCAGAGTCAATGATGGAATGCTCAAGGGAATGACAAAACTAGATGAACCTTGTTGGAACTAAGGAGGGTATGTTTGAGTAGTTAATGTGAGATAGTAGATCTGGAGGCAAGGATAGGAGGGAGTAAATCCATTTCTGAGTCAGAGCAGCAAGGGGTATCCAGATGTGCTCACGAGGATATTCCAGATGAATCAATGAGGAGACCAATAATATTGTAGACTGGCTTGATGGAGCGATGTGTTTGATAGAGCTATGCAAGTGAGCAGACACTGAGGTTGAAGATGCATTCTTGATTATGCAATGTAAATGATTAGACCCTGAATAATTAGACCCTGAGGTTGTAGTCGATGAGGTAGAATGGTATTGAATGATAGGAATGTTAGAATAAGCGATGTAAATGGATGCACTTTGAAGTAATGCTGAGTGAAAGATGACTGGATTCATGAACTCGATATGACTGGAGTTATGAACTCGATGCATTCAGCAGGATGGCCGCAGCTGATAAAAAAGAATGTCAAGAGCAGGCCAAGAGTGGAGGGAAGCCTGGATAGCTGGAAGTGAACTGGAAGAGGAGGAGATAGGAAAGAACTGAAATGAAATGGGCATGAAGGAAGTACACCAATGAGGCACCTTGAAAAGAGGTAGCGTCCAAGGCCAAGAAGGGAGATCAGGAACCAGAGGCAACTCAGGTGAAGCGATCGAGGATCAAAACTGGATGAGATCCAATGAGGAGTGAGCAAAATTGGATGAAATATGATGATGAGTGAAACGAAGAGTGGAGTGAAGTCATGATGGCTGAATCCTGCAGAGCCGGTATGGAACTGAAGAATAGGATACGGGAATGAACTGGAAAAGAACTTGAAGGAAGGTATAATGCTCTGTGGAGCGATACAATCAAGGATGCTCTTTGAAAGGAGGCAGACACTGAGGCCAAGAAGGCGTGTCAGGACCCAGAGGGTCTGTGAACCAGAGGGCAAGCTCAGGACAGAGATCAAGGGGAGTCAAATTGGATGATGTATGAAGAGGAGGGAAGGAAGGAGTGGAAAGAATCCACAATGGTCAGGACGAGAATAAGCACTAGGCTGAGGAAGGCAACTGGAATATATGAGGAACCATGATTGAGTGATGCTATGAAGGCATGTACTGGAAAGCGAGGTAGGAAAGGACGAAGGACGGTAGGGAGGGCAATAGGGTAGCAGAAGACCTGGCTGGTACTGGATCAGAACTGCATGGGGGTGAGTTTTATTAGGCATTATATGATCCATGAGAGGTACTGTATACTTACAGAAATATCGATATCAGGTCAGATGGAGCAAGGGAATAGCGCAGACTTGGCAGCGAACTACGCCAAGGCATACTGATAGAGATTTTGAGTGGTAGGTAAATGGACTCTAAGGTCAGACTGAATGAGGACCAGACGGAGGCACCTGGACACCAGATGGACCAGGGGGATATAAATAGATAGTGGAAACCCACGGAAATCAGTGGACAAGGAATGAAGGAGAGCACTCATCCAAGCCAAGGAGAGGTATGCATGATCAAGCAATGTAAATGAATGGACTCTAAGGAAAGAGAGAACCTGGGGCAGCGAAGAACAGGACTCCAGCAGGGACGAGTAAAAGATGTCGACAGTATTAGGCAAAGGACGAGAAATGTATTGCAGAAGATCAATACAGGCAGGAAACAGTGAATGTAGGAAACATCATGAAAATGCATACCACAAAACATGCCTGAGTTGCCAGGAACGTCCCTGAGTTTGCCGCAGATTAGTCCTCTGTCCCTCATAAATTTGTGGTTTGTGGATAGAACAGATAGCACGGATTGAATATGGAACATGAGGCTGTGCACTGATCGAAATAACAGGAGGCAAAGACAAATACAGATGGTGATTGCCACAAAAGGGTGGCCAATCTATGAGGTAGCATAAGAGCAAATGAGAGGTACGTCGGATTGAGCAAGGAGAGAAAATAGACACTGAGGCCAAAAAGGCATGAATATGCGATGTGAACAATTAGACCCTGATGGTGTGGGCAATGAGATATCAGAGGATTCAAAAGAGTGATGCAAGGAATGAGGCTCCTTGAAAGGATATATATGCAGAGGCCAAGAAGGCATGTCCGGAACCAGAGGGTATGCGAACTAGAAGGATGGTATGCTTAATAGAGTGATATGACTAATTAGACTCCGTGAAAAGAGGTAGATTCAGAAATTAATAGAGCAATGTGAGTAAGTAAGCCCCTTGGAAAGAGGTAGAATCAGAAATTAGTGGGAAAAGGAACTTGAACGATAGTGGAGAGCCTCCAGCTAGCCCTTAGCAAAGGACGACTGATAGGAAGGCATGGCTCTTGAGTGGAGGTAGAATCAAACTGAGGTAGCAGGGATGGATGTGGAGTGAATCCTTAATGGATGGCACTAGAAAAGGTATTCCCATAACCAGAGGGGGTGCACGAGTCGAGTAATATGGAGATACAGGGAAGCCTTGGGTGGAGGCATGACATAGGATTCCATGATGGAAATGCTCAAGTAAGCGATGCACAGAGAGGAACCAGGAGGGAATGAGGAGTGAATGATGACCGGAGACATGAACCTGATATGGAATCATGAATCTAAGACATGCGACAAGAGGGCCGCGGGGTGATGATATGGCATGCTATTCATGATAGGTAAGCTCAAAAGAAACGTCAATTGCAGGACAAACTCAGTCAGCCAGGGACAGCCAAATGATGAGGATCGCTGCAGCAGTGCAGCCGGCTGATAAGGTTGAATGAGTGTTGTGAGTAAGCAAAAGAAATATCAAATTGAGGCCAGATGGAGCCCACTGAGGTATACTGATTGGGCAGCCGAGGCAGACCAATCGAGTGATGCAAATAGATGAGCAGTACAGCACAAGGCATCATGGAGGAGAGAGGGCTAAAGGAACTGGAATGAGTCATCGAGAGACAGGTAGAGACATATGGTGACATAGGGCAAGCTGGATGAGGTGGCATGCATGCCAGGTTCACGGGAAGGCCAGATGGAGTCAGCTATAGATGGCTCAATGATGGGAATGACAGAGCAAGCTAATAGAAAATCTTGGTATGATAAGATATAGCTGCTCTGACTGGAGTGAAGCCTGGATGGCTGCTAATGGATGGAATCAGGAACCTGATACATGTGGCGTGAGGGTGCGGATTGATGAGGCGGGCATAGGAGTAAAGATAGTTATGCCCAAAATATATATCAAGTGCAGCTGGCACAGGAGGAGAACCGCAGGAGGGATAAGAGTCATGGGGACAAAATAGAGAAGCCAACATGAAACAGGGATCACAGGCCAGAATGAGGCAATTGGAGATGGCCCAATGAGGAGGAGGGTAATATGGTAGGAAATGGAGGAGGTTCAATGAGGAGGAATGTCAATGGAGGGAAACCACGATTGGAATGAAGCCTAGATGGCTGGCATGAGGAAGGGAATTAGGAACGGACAAGGTACAATGAGGGAGGGAAGCCCAGAAGGCCAAAATGGTAAAGGGATATGAAACCAGATGGAAAACCAGGCAGGAATCGCCTGAAGCCGATCAGTCATGGGCAAACAGCACCACCAGCTGGGCAGTAGGAGAATCTGCACATGATAGTGAGAGAACAGCCCCCAGAATTAGGCAGGACCGCAATGTAGCAGCTAGGGGAGAAAGAACAACCAGGTAGGGCAAAATACATAGGCACCAGCTAACATCGAGAGCAGGACATAGATAAGGCAAGGTGAGAGATGCAATAGGCAGAGCAGAAAAGGAGCTGATCCAAACAGTAAATAGGCAACCCCACAGAACATGCAAAGTAGCATAGATTACAGATAGGTGAATAAAGGCTGCTGCGACCGTGATTGAAAACTGCAGGAAACGACGTGTGATTTAAAAAGAATATACAATGAGATGGCAGCTGCATGCAGTGAGATAAGGAAAGGCATTCCAGGAATGAGAAAACTAGCCTCCACAAAAAGATGAACTTCCAGAGTACGGAAGATACAAACATCAAGAGAAAACATTCATTATAGTCTCCTGTTTTTTTGGTTTTTTTTTTCAGCCGGACACAAACAGGCAGCAAACAAATGAGGTGCTAAAACTGGCAGAACACAGAGTAGGACAAGGGAACTGAACATGGGGAAAGGTGCCCAGACCGAAAAACAGCAGGTAGCGCAGAAATAGCCCCTTAGCAAATGACTCAAAGGTAAACGATAAACTAAAGGAAGGAGTGGTGCTCAGGTGCTCATAAGAAGAGTGAGTTCCAGGGAGGGAGAGAGACACAAAATGCTTGCAGGTGAGACTGTCCCAGGAATGTGTAGGCAAACTAAAAACTGAAGATCCGCTGCAATGCTAGCAGAGGAGCCGGGCGGGGTGTTGACGTGGGCCATGACCGAGGCTCCTGCAAGGAAGGGAAACATGGAAAACAGGATGAGCGACGGGCAAAAAAGGTGCAGAGAAGGGGAAGCAAGAATGAAGAAGTACCAAAAAGGAGCGCCCGGGCATCAGAGACAAATGAGTGCTGCAAAAGTAGGCTGACAGATGAGGTGGGCAGATGAAACAGGAGATGATGGTGGGGGGAGGCAGAGCACAGCAAGGTTGTAGCAGCCAGAAAGAAATCCAAATGAAGACACAGGAATGCAGCACGGAGGACCGAGCCTCTGGCTGTAATGAAAACGAATCCTTGGAGAGTCCAGGATGAGTGACGTTTTGAGGTCAATGGAGGAGTGACGTTGTTGCTCCGCCCATTGAACTCTTTAAGCCTCCCATTGTCAATGCCGAATGTTGTCTTGCTGGTGTTGGCATTGGTAGTGCAGGAGTTAGAGAGCTGCATAACAGGAATGGCAGTGAAGTATGGAATGCAGAGAATGACAGGCATTGAGGTGTGCCTTTGGGTCGTCGGCCATAACACTCATGCCATTTCACCTCACCCTATCCTGCAGACTCTGACAAGTGTTGTGTTGTGCCTTGGGTTGTTGGACCTTATGGTTGACCCCATTCCATAAGGAAGTACATGGTTATGGGCGCAGTATAGGAGAATGGGGTGAACTTTGTGTCCGAAGAGTACAAGGCGCACCTTGATGCTTGTCAGTGGCTGCAGGGTGGGGGTGGGGGTGGAATGGCATGAACATTACAGCTGACAATCCAAAGACACACCCCTGATATAGGTCAGTCTGTACAGGGTGGGACATTATGGTTAGAAACCCTAATGCCTCGGGCGTTTGTTGGTATTTGCACTCCAAATTTTCAACATGGCCTTTTTGTGAGCCCCCCTCATGAAAGCATTTGGGACCTCTGCTCATGAACAGTGGCACTGTGATTTTGTTACTCTGTCCCGAACACTGATTTCCCACTGTAACTGCGCCATTCTGTGCCACATGTGCAAAAACACAGTTCGGGCATGATGTGAAACATGATAGCTGCACCATTCATTAGAAGGTGTGAAGAGATGGCAATGTTGGAAATCTGGAGTGAAAATATTAAATCTCAAAGTTACGAGCGTACGTGAAAACTGTGCAGCGCAGGCTTGTAACAGTCATTTTTTTGAAATTTTTCATCAAATTTTCAACATAGGCATTTTGGGATGTCTACTCATGAACAGTGCCACTATGATTTTCCTAATCTGTCCCAAGCGTTGATTTCCCACACCAACCGCACCATTGTGCGCCAAATGTGCAAAACCACATTTCAGGCAGGATGTGAAAATGACAGCTATACTGTTCATAAGGGGGTGTGAAAAAATGACAATGTTGAAAATCTGGAGTGAAAATATTAAAAATTCTCAAAGTGACAAGTGTGCGTGGAAACTGCGCAACAAACATTCCTAAAAGTCATTTTGTGGAATTTTGCCACCAAATTTTCAACACAGGCATTTTGGGACCTCCGCTCATGAACAGTGTCACTGTGATTTTCTTAATCTGTCCCAAACATTGATTTCCCACAATGACCGTGCTATTGTACGCCAGATGTGCGAAAACACATTTCTGGCAGTATGTGAAAAATGACAGCTGTGCTGTTCATAAGGAGGTATGTAAAAATAGCAATATTGAAAATCTGGAGTAAAAATGTCAACAATTTTCAAAGTTATGAGCGTGCATGTAAACTGCACAACGGACGCTGGTAACACTGTCATGTTTTGGAATTTTGTCACCAAATTTGCAACATAGGTGTTTTGGGAGGCCATGCCACAGTGGCACTGCTGTTTCGTTAATTGGTCCCGAAAGGTGATTCCGTGCAGTGATCGTGAAATCACCTTTCAGGACTGAATAATGAGAGGACAGTGACTGAATTCATGAGGTGGGGGTCCCAAGAACCCCATGTTGAAAATTTGGTGCCAAAATTCACAAAAATGGCCGAGATATGCACCAAGTTGAAAAAAAAAACATTTACACCAATATACAGCTTACTGGCATTTCTTCAGTTCACGGTCGACTTTGAAGAGTGCAGACGTGTTCCCAGGCCACCGAAGTTCATCGCACCAGGCTCCGGATGTAAATATGGGATGGGGGGTATGGGGAGGTGGGGTGCACAGAGGGTGGTGTGGGCTGGGGAAGGGGGTCACTGACAGCGAGGGACCATTTTCTACTTTACAGGTTTAAAAAAAATTTTTTAAAACACCATGGGAAGGTTCTCTCATTTTACAGGTACATTTGGCACGCTGGGGTGGGCTCCCAGTATGCCACCTGTGTGTTTTGGGATGGGGGAACTGGAGCCAATGGGGATTGGGCACCTCATCAGCAAATAAAAAAGGGTCAGTGTTTGGAGGGGGTGGGGGAGAGACATGATGCCGTGGGGGGATTGAGCACCCCTCCTTGGCAAACAACTGGTATAGGAACATTATGCTGATGGGGACTGGGCTACCCCATTGGCAAATGAACTGGGAAGGGGGGCATGATGATGCCAATAGAGGGATTGGGCACCCCTGACTTCGGCTTAAAATTTCTGGGGGCTGTGAGAGGTGGACAGTGACAGCCGCCACCATGTTAATTGAAATGTTACACCAGGGAAGGCATGTCCTGCAATGAGGGGGTGCTCCCTTATTGCAGCAGCTAAATCGTTTGAAGTTGGTGCCACGTTCTGCAACTGCTGTCGTAGACAGCACGCAATCTAATTCATGCCACAGAGCCCAGCCTGAAAAAGCAGTGGTGCGACTAGCTACAACATGACTGTGCCTCTAAAACTCACTACTCCACTTCAAGCAACCCCAATATGTTGTCTGTGCTGCGTGCACAAGACAACATAAAAATGACAATGCAGACAGAGTTGCAGAATACAAAGCACACAATGAAAATGAAAAAACAGGGTTTTGAGCCTCATGAGGCTTGGAAAATTGATTGTGTAGTGTTTTGGGGTTTCCAGCCTTAAAGCCCAACCCCTCTCCTCAGCCTGTAGCCTGCCTGTATAAAATGTGCTGTTAACAGCTCTGGTTTCCAGAGTACATTTCCCAGTGGTATACTGAAACCAAACATGATCTCTTGCATCACGCAGGGCCCTGTTGGAAGAAAGCTATGACTGATTCTGTTAGCCACATATGCCAAGCTATATTTCTTTCTCTTCAAAGAGTTATTACCTGTGAGGCACTGGCTTGGAGCTGTACCTTGTGCTTCAGACATGAGGCTATGGGCTACAGAGACCAGGTGTAGAATGGCAGTCGGCTGCCTGTATAAACCTTATTTCAGTAAACCACCGGGACATGTACTCTGGAAACCAGAGCTATTAACAGCACATTTTACTCAGGCAGTCTTATGGGCTCTCCCCTGGCTGCTCTGTGTCATGCATCACACTGGGACAACTGCGGGTGATCATCAATATGCTGGTGGCAGGGAGGCAGGATCAACCTGATATGAGATACATTTAATCAACATCAAGTTAATAAAATTAATACTCTTTGCAGAAACGCTAACTGGGGCATGCATTATTTATTATTTATTTATTTAAAAGTTTTACCAGGAAAGACATACTGAGCAGACTACCTCTCGGTTCCAGATGCGTCCTGGGGGTAGAGGGAACGGGATAGTACATACAAGTCAACATACAGAAATTTTAGGACAGCAAAAATTTACAAAGGTTACATACAATATGTACAAAGTTGTATAATTTCAGTGAAAAATAATCTCGAAAATTGCATGTACAGGATGCAAGAACAGAGAGTGAACAGCGTATTACTAGGCAGAATATGAAGGGAAGGTAGTAGCAATTAAAATTTGATATTTAAGCACTTGGGTGGACAACATGGATCACATTGGATGGTTGGCCATTACATTTTGCTCACAAGTTAAGTCATGGCCCATGCTATTGCATGTCAAGTTGACATGTGCAGCTTATGGGGACTTGCCCTTTTAAAAGGGAGAGTTGTTGCCTAAGGGAGGGGGAGAGCTGGATGTCAGCCGGCAGAGAGTTCCATAGTTTTGGTAGACGGACTCTAAAAGCCGACTGCACAGCAGAGGTAGTCATGTGTGGGATTTGTAATAGAGGGGAGTCAAAGTTTCTGAGTGAGTATGCTGATGGTTTTTGGGCTGTTAGGGTAGAGGCTAGGTAGGAAGGCAGTAGCTGGGTCCAGAATTTGGCTGTGAGTTTGTTGCAGTGGTATAGGCGCCTATTGACAAGGAAGGGTAAGTTAAGGTGACTGTAGAGGTCGCAGTGGTGAGTGGAGGGAGGACAATCCAGTGCAAAGTGGCAGAAGGGGTTATAAAAAGAATCCAGTTTAGCCAGGGTGGATTTAGGAGCAGAGCTATAAACTACATCTGTGTAGTCGAAAATAGGGAGGATCATTTTCTGTAAGATCTCTTTGCAGGCAGGCAGAGGGATGCAGCTGCAGTTCCAGTTTAGTGCCCCCAGCCTAGGGCGTAGTTTTTTGTGGGTTGCTTCGATGTGCGTGGAAAAGTCCAGGTGTTGGTCCAGCCAGACCCCTAGGTATCTGAAAGAGGTGCAGACTTCTAGAGGGGTCCCATCAAGTGTTTTGAGAATGGGGAAAGTGGGGAGGTGGGAGAGTCTTTGTCTTGTACCGAAAGTCATGGAGATCGTTTTTTGGGCATTTAGAATAAGTTGATTTCTATGAAACCAGTGCTGGACTTCAGTGAAGTATTGCTGGATCTTGGATGCAACTTCCAGTGGGGAGTGACCTGAGGCATACAATACTGTATCGTCTGCGAACATGTGAATGTCAGCATGCTGGCAGATCGAGGGAAGGTTGTTGAGGAAAATGGAGAATAAGATAGGGCCGAGGACAGAGCCTTGGGGGACACCAATGGAGACAGGGAGGGGGTTTGAGATGGAGGCACCAATTTTTACTGATTGGGACCTACCACTCAGGTATGAGTTGAACCAGTGTGTAGCCGCACTGGAGAGGCCTGTCTTAGAGAGTTTTGACAGAAGGAGGGTGTGAGAGACTGTGTCAAGGCACCTATCTTCACCTGAGCTCTTTCCTTCTAAGACTGCTTGAAAGGCAGAGTAGAGAACCTTACCAGAGCAAGGGAAAAGGATTAAGACTTCTTTTGGCTAAGCAGATTTACTGTGTGGTCTTGTTTTTATTTTTTACTCACAGGGATTGCTACTGTTTGTTGCTAACATTTCATTGCTTTATTTTTCTCTGATTCAAATTGTTGTTGCTGGTATACCTTCTTCTGCATTATTACAAGGTGTGCCTACAGGTGTGTGCTAACAGATTACTGCTGTAATCTTCTGATTCGAATTGTCTTTTGCAACGTATATCTTCTGTTACTGCTTTATTTTTCTCTGTAGCAAAGTGTTTCTTACAGGGTAAATCTTCTCTGAAATTATTACAGGTGGAGCATACATTTTTGTGACTTTTTTATCATTGGGCTAAGCAAAATTACTGTTTGACACTGTTTTATTTTATTCTTTTTTTTTTGTTGTTGAAAAGGTTTGTTGTCTCAGAGGTTTTTCAGTCTCCTTCTCACATTGAAGGAGCTAATTGCTTTCCTCCCACAGCTCTTCCAAAAGATTAGGTGTGTATGTGAGGGTGGAGCTGGCAAACTGTCAGTAATTTCCAACAGAAAGAAGGGTTAAAAGGTCAGATTAGTTGATATCTTGGAGGTAGAAGACTTGGTTTGCTGGCCAAGGCACCTAGCTTCACCTGAGCTCTTTCCTTCTAAGACTGCTTGAAAGGCAGAGTAGAGAACCTTACCAGAGCAAGGAAAAAGGATTACGACTTCTTTTGGCTAAGCAGATTTACTGTGTGGTGTTGTTTTTATTTTTTACTCACAGGGATTGCTACTGTTTGTTGCTAACATTTCATTGCTTTATTTTTCTCTGTAGCAAAGTTTTTCTTACAGCGTATATCTTCTCTGAAATTATTACAGGTGGTGCTTTACAGATTTTACAGTTTTATCTAACATTAGGATAAGCTTTCAGGGTTACTGCATTTGTTGTTGACTGATTGTTTCTGCTCTTACCTCCTTGTTCTTTCGTCCGTGGTTCTTCTTTTTCGGCAGGGGAAGGATCCAGCCACCCACCCCCATCCCCAACCACCCCACACTACACTCCTATTATAGGGTACCACAGTTGTGACATTTCCTGTGGCAGAGCAGGAAGGGGTGGATCAGTGGGGCATCCACAAGGTGAGCTCATTTACAGGGGCACTAGTAATTTAACTTGTTATAACAAGTTAAACAAAAACAAAACACAATCAAACCATTACTTGCGTTTTCTTCCTTCTAATTACTCTGACTAGGTTATAAAGCCAGCAACTTATCTGGAATGGATGTCATTAACTGCAGGTACTGTGGAACAATTTTCAGAAGGACAGTCTTACAGGATTTAGGACACTGTCCTACATGCTGGGCCATTGAAGATCTTAGGGCTCAGCTCTGGGCAGCATGGGCAGAGATTGCACGCCTCAAATTTCATATTCAAGAGGAAATACATTATAAGAACCACCCGCCATTTCCCCAGCACCCAACAGAAAAACCTCGACCGCAGAGGGTAGTTGGTCCAGGAGGTTGGCAGGTGGTTAGGAGGGGCAAATAGGGTGTCCCATCACTCTCTGCTCTCCAACATATTACCTCCAAAAACCATATAAACACTACAAACAGGTATCTGCCTCTATCTCTGAAATCAAACAAAGAGGCAGAAGACTGCAGAGCAGGACACTGCAGCACAGGAGCTAGCACAACAAAACTCACCCAAATCAGGAACCAAAACAAAAAAAGAAAAAAGGAAATCCAAAAAACTTCTGATCATAGGAGACTCCATGATTCGGAGAGTTGATACCCATCTCCAGCCAGGGGTAATGGTCAGATGTCTCCCAGGTACATCAGCATGGAGAGACACTGACCATATTGCTCAAATTGTTCACAAAGCAGGAGAAAACATTGATGTCCTAGTACACATAGGGACTAATGATCTCGCCAGCCGGTCAGTTGTGGAGACCAAGGAACACCTGACCAGGCTGGGTGACAAACTATCATCCATTTCACCCGGCATCTCCTTCTCTGAGATCCTGCCAGTCTGGGAGAGGGGGGCAGATGGACAGAAGGTCAGAGAAGGGGGGATAGGGGAGCTAAACACATGGCTCAAGGGCTGGTGCCAGGAAAAAAGACACAGATTTGTAGGGAACTGTCAACAGTTCTGGGAGTGAAAGTTCTTTAAATTTGATGGACTGCATTTGACTAAGGAGGGAGTCAGTGCATTGGGGCAGAAGTTTGACGTCTTTGCAGAATATTTAAACTAGCAAATGGGGAGAGGGGTGCAGCACCCCATACGTCGAATGGGAAGAACACCCCTCCCCCCTCAGCTAGTGGTCAAACAGGGATTCAGCATGTTTGCAGTTCATTTGCATCACCAGGTAAGAAAAAAGGTTTGTCTCCCCATACGATGCACAGGGGTAATGTCAAACCTCACCCAACAACTAACACACTGAAATCTGGCCAATGGAAAATCATGTACAAAATGCTCACAGCCTGGGAAATAAGATCCCAGACCTGCAGGCATTAATGTCAGAGGCTAAACTGGACATAGTAGCAATTAGTGAGACGTGGTTTACCAGTAACCACACTTGGGAGACTTCAGTACCTGGCTATGTATTGTTCAGAAGAGACCGAGGTGCAAAAAGAGGGGGAGGAGTGGCCCTGTATGTCAACGAAAATATCAAAGCTACAGAAATTCAAAATACACATAAGGAGCCAGAAGAACTGTGGGTCACCCTGGAAACAGGAAATGGGACAGCCATAAGAACCGAGGTTGTCTACAGGCCCCCAGACCAGGGGGAGGACATAGACACATTACTGTTAGAAGATATACAAAACATGACAGCTAAAGGGGAGGTTCTGATAATGGGTGACTTCAACATGCCGGATACAGATTGGTCAATACCAGCAGGAACATCTGCCAGAACTAGACACATAGTGGATTCCCTGCAGGGGGAGGGCCTCAAACAACTGGTACAACAACCCACAACAGACAGGGTTATCCTAGATCTAGTACTGACTAACAGGGAAGGGATCACAGATCTCCAGGTAGAAGGTCACCTGGGGGCCAGTGACCATCACATGGTATGGTTCAATTTGGCTACTACATCTAAATCATCCTATTCCAAGGCAAAAATATGGGACTTCAGAGGAGCTGACTTTGATAAGATGGCCAACAGAGTTAAGCTAGCCCTGGCAAAAAGAAACACAGGTGAGGGGGTACAGGCAAAGTGGGCAAGCATTAAGGATGCAATACTTGAAGCAACATCCCATTGTGTAAGACAGAAAAGGAAGTGCAAAAGAAGAAGGAAACCACTTTGGTTCTCAAATACAGTAGCAGAAAAGGTCAGAGCCAAAAGGCTGGCTTTCAGGAAATATAAGGGAACACAGCGGGATGAAGATAGGGAGGCATACCAAACTGCCCTAAGGGAAGCAGGGAAGGCAGTAAGGCAGGCAAAGTCCCAAACTGAGGAAACACTAGCACGAACAGTAAAAGAAGGTGACAAGACTTTCTATAGATACATTAGTGAAAGGAGAAAGTCCAGAGGGTATTGCTAAGTTTAATGGAGAAAGGGAGCATGTGAGGAGGAGGACCCTGTAAAAGCATCTATCCTAAATAGATACTTTTGCTCAGTATTTACTGAAGAGAAGGTAGGGCAGGGCCCACAGCTCAGCACCATGGACACAGGGGGGAAGGAGGTGAGCACTACTCCCTTCACAAAAGAAAGGGTCCTACAAGAGCTTGCTAAGATCAAGGTGGATAAAGCAATGGGACCTGATGGCATACATCCCAGGGTACTTAAGGAGCTAAGGGTGGAACTAGCAGAGCCATTAGCAGAGCTGTTTAGTGAGTCTCTGAGCACAGGAGAGGTCCCAGAAGACTGAAGAAGAGCTCATGTGATCCCGCTCCACAAGAGTGGTAGCAGGGAGGAGGCAGAGAACTACAGACCAGTCAGTCTTTCCTCAGTAGTGGGCAAGATTATGGAGGCACTCCTTAAGGAAAGGATAGTGCAACACCTGGAATGCATGAGGGCACAGGATCCAAGACAGCATGGGTTTATAAAGGAAGGTCCTGTCAAACTAATCTCATAGATTTCTTTGACTGGGTAACCAGAGTGGTGGACCAAGGGGGCAGTTGATGTCGTCTACCTTGACTTCAGCAAAGCTTTGACACTGTTCCACATAGAAGATTGATAAATAAGCTGGGTAGGCTTGGGGTGGGTCAGAAGTGGTCAACTGGGTGGCAAACTGGTTGACGGGCAGAAAACAGAGAGTGGTGGTAAATGGTATACAGTCAAAGAGATGCAATTCACAAGTGGGGTACCTCAGGGATCAGTCCTGGGGCCAGTCCTCTTCAACATCTTCATTAGTGACCTTGCAGATGGACTAGAGGGTAAGGCTTGTCTGTTTGCAGATGACACCAAGATCTGCAACAGAGTAGATGATCCAGATGGGGTGGGCAGAATGAGAAGAGATCTGGATAAACTAGCAAAATGGTCAGAAGAGTGGCAACTGGGATTTAATGCAAAGAAGTGCAAGATCATGCACATAGGGAAGAGAAACCCTGAAGCCACCTTTAGGCTGGGAGGGGAGTTGCTAGCAGTCACAAAGGGAGAAAGAGACTTGGGCATCATCATCACTGATGACTTGAAATCATCCAAGCAGACCTCTGAAGCAGTAGGTAAGGCTAGGGGGGTGTTAGGGTGTATTAGTAGGGGTATCACAAGTCGTAAGAGGGAGGTAATAATCCCTCTTTACAAGACACTTGTTAGGACCCATCTGGAGTACTGCGTGCAGTATTGGAGGCCACACCTTCACAAGGACATTAACCAAAGTGAGGCAGTCCAGAGAAGGGCAACCAAAATGGTGCAGAGACTGCATCAGAAGACATATGAGGACAGATTAACAGAGCTCAATATGTATACCCTTGAGCAAAGGAGGAGAGAGGTGATATGATCGAGGCATTCAAACACCTTAAGGACATTAACAAGGGTGAAAGAGTCTAACATGTTTAAATATAAGAAAAATAGCAGGACAAGAGGACACAGCATGAGATTAGAGGGCGATTAAGGGGAATGTGAGGAAATTGTTTTCACAGAAAGAGGTGGTGGATGCATGGAGTGGCCTACCTCAAGAAGTGGTGGCTATGAATACAGTGCAGGGCTTCAAACAGGCATGGGATAGGCATAAGGAAGCAATACAAATGAGTATGAATAGATAGGCCACTGACAGAGCAAAGGCCGATGGCACATTTATAGGGTAGAAAAAGAAATGGGCAGACTGGATGGGCCTTGCGGTCCTTATCTGCCGTCAACTTCTATGTTTCTATGTAAATGCCTTGGCTAGGTTGATGAAAATGGCAGATGTGATATGGCTATTATCCATGCCTGTGAGGATGGAATCAGTGAGTCTGAGGAGGTATGTAACAGTGGAATGGGATTTTCTAAAACTGGACTGGTAAGGGGTGAAGAAAGAGGAGGAGTCAAGGAAGGTGGTGAGTTGCGAGAGGACGAGATGTTCCTGGATTTTGGCTAGGGTGGGCAGTAGGGAGATTGGGCGGTAGTTACTAGGGGAGGATGGGTCACCACTTTTCAGGAGGGGGATGACTGTGGCATGCATCCATTTTGAAGGTAGAGTGGCAGAGGTGAAAGAGAGGTTGAAAAGAGAAGCAAGAGGCATGGCGATTGCTGGTGCAGAAAGGTAGAGCATTTTGATGTCTATGCCTGTGGTGCATCTACCCTTGGAGGGGTTTAGGGATAGCAGGGGTTTTGAGTACTTCTGGTGGGGTAACCGGAGTGAAGGAGAAAGCCGGGTGAAGGGTCGGCGTGAGTGGGGATGAGGATGTCACGTTTTGTGTGGCAGGTAGGGGGTTGGAGTAGTGAGGGGACCCGCTGCTAGTAAACACTGAGTTGAAAGCTGTGGCAACTGCTAGTGGTTCAGTTATGATGGAGCCTTCCACATCTAGGGCAGGAGTGGGTGGCTGGGCGGGAGGGGAGAAAAGTGATTTTATAGACCTCCAGAACTTGGCTGGATGATTGAAATTATTTTGGAGGGATGATGAGAAGTAGTGGGCTTTAGCCTGGTGGATAAGCCTGGTGCCGGCATTTCTAAGTGTTTGGTAGTGTAGGTGATCAGTGTGCCTCCCTGATGTCTTATAAGCTTTCCACGCCTGATCTCTGGCATGGAGGTGTTCCAAGAGGTCAGCAGTGATCCATGGCAGATGAGCTCCCCTTACTCTAACCTTTCTGGGTGGGGCATAGTAATCCCAGACGGCAAGAAATTTTGTCCTAAAGAAGTCATAGGCATGATCCATGGATGGGGCCCGGGGTATGTAGGACCAATCCAAGTTTGCTAAGTCTTGCAGTAGACCATCTAGGTTAAGGGATTTATAGGATCTGATATGGAGAGTTTTCGGAGGGAGTGATTTTGCTTTGAATACTTTACATACCATATATATCATATGGTGATCACTCAGAGTCCCGAAGGAGGCCTGAGGTTATAATCTTGTGAGGGTGAGAAGTGAGGGCCAAGTTGAGTAGGGAGTGGTTTCGCATTTTGTGGTTTTGCCGCATAGGTTCAGTGATGAGTTGAGTCAGATTCAAGCTGGCTACATGGTTTTGGAGTTGGGAGCTAGCGCTAGTGAGCCAGTTTAAGTTGAAATCACCTAGGATGTGGAGCTCCCCGCCTGAGGTTATGGTTTTTAGGGTGTCTCGATGAGCTGCAACGGAAGTTAAAAGGGAGTCAGGGGAACAATAGGTCCCTGCTATAAAAATAGGGATGGAGTAGGGTAGGGTAGGGAGATTTTTAATAGTGAGGAGTCGATGTCGTCAGGGAAGGCAGGTAGCAAGACAGGTGAGAATTGTACCTGGGAAGATAGTAAATGGCTGTACCACCACCTCTCTTTTTGCCAGGGCGGTCCTGATGGGTGATGGAGTATCCAGTAAGAGCCACTTCAGCATCCGGGTTGTGTGGTTTCAGCCAGGTCTCTGTGATAATTAGGACGTCAAGGCATGGTGTTTGTACTAGGGTTTGTAGTAGAGGCATTTTTTGTAGGAGGTTGTATATTTAGGTGGGCTATTTTTAGGCCTCTGGGTAGTTGGCCAGTGGGGGGGGGTTGGCAAGTGCTGGTGGCAGGTCCAGGATTTAACTCAATGTCCCCAGTGAGTAGGAGTGCTAAAGTTAGTACCAGTTTTAGGTTTGGTAGTATTTTTATTGGTTTGCAGCGGGGTAAGGGAGACTGGGGAGGCTGTGTGAACAAGCCTGATGTGTGTAGTTTAAATATGGCCAGCCCTGAGTGGAAAGATGGGGGGGATGATGGATGGGCCAGAAATCCAAGAACAGTGTGTCCACAGGGGGGACTGGCCATTTGTGGTGGTGGAGCTGTGACTGGGGTGGCAGTGGAATAGAGAGAGGTTTGGGGGGCATGGTAGTGGATTGGGGTGGAGTGTAGGGATGCAAAAGTTGCAAGGAGTACTATCCCTATCATTGTTTTTAGGGCTAAGTGTAGCATAGCGTTCCAGGAGGGGGATTAAATGCAATAAGAACAAAGGGAAATTGCTGTAGCGGCCACTAGTGGTGAGCTCTGATAACCTGCAGATGGTAAAGTAGACTGATTGGTTAAAGTCAGTCACCTGATGAGTACTATATAATGGAGTGCTCACCAAGGGTGGTGGTGGGGGCGGTGGGGCAGCTGACACAAAGCGTCAGTGGGGAAGCAACACTTGACACTGAAGCAGAGCAGCGTGGTCACTATTCCGAGTTATGTTGTACCTGTGCACGGTTTGGATGTGGGAACCTTGGGGGAGGGCAGCTCCACGCATCCTCGCAACCACCGAAAGACATTACCTCCATGGGAGCACCTGAGAAGGAAACAGAGAAACACAGGTATTTATAGGCAGTAAACGTGGATGTTTGGGGGGGGTTGGGATTACAGGCAGTCGGGTAACGCGTTGCGATTTTTTTTTTTTTGTAAGTTTCAGGCTCGGAGAGGGAGTGCACCCGCGAACCTTGAAACGGCCTTTAAAGTAGAGATTTGTGTAACTTTTAGGCTCGGTGAGGGAGTGCACACGCGAATCCTTGAAACTGACTTTAATATTTGAGATTTTTTGTAAGTTTCAGGCTCGGTGAGGGAGTGCACATGCGATCCTTGAAACGGCCTTTAAATTGGAGATTTGTAGGTGCTGCCAGGGCAAACAGTAGGGAGCAAGGGAAGCCGGCCAGTGACTCAGGGGCTTTTCCAAAATGGGAGACTACGCCTAAATGAAAATAGTAAATTTAGGAGCTGTGAGTCAGGACACTATTCAATCTGTTACTTTGCAGGGCTTCAAATCAGCTACTTAGGTGCAGCAGTATTTATATTAAACTGTTACTTGGCAGGGCTTCACTTTAACTTCTTAAATGCAGCAATATTAATAGTGATTGTTACAAAGTTGCCTACTGCTTCTAACAGGATATCATAAGAGGATAACAACACAGTAGCAGCTGAATAGGCACAATATTACAACTAATATCCCCACTAGACTCTTAAGGTAATGCCATAGGAGCAGCTGTAAAGCTCATAGGTACACAAAATATTCTCACTGCTTCATATTAATAGTGATGCATTACAAGTGAAATAGTTATGGTCCCATTTGTTACAAAGTTGCCTACTGCTTCAAATAGGATATCATAAAGGATAACGACACAGTAGCAGCTGAAATAGGCACAATAGTACAACTAATATCCCCACTAGGCTCTTAAGGTAATGCCATAGAAGCAGCAGTAAAGCTCATAGGTACACAAAATATTCTCCACAAAAAAAAAACAATCAGCATTCATGTGGGGATACAAAGTCTCATTAAGGTAAACACTCGACATTGAAGCAGAGCAGAGTGGTCACTATTCAGAGTTATGCAGTACCTGTGCACGGTTTGGATGTGGGAACCTTGGGAAGGGCAGCTCTATGCACCCTCACGACCACCAAATGATGTTACCTCCATGGGGGCACCTGAGGATTAGACCCAAGCATGGCCCAATTGCTGATGGATGTTTCCCTTTAAGTTCATTCAAATGAACCAGGTATATACCATGAGCCTGCTGCCATTCTATACCTGGTCTCTACACCATTGGGACATGTACTCTGTAACAAGAGCTGTCAACAGCACATTTTACACAGATGGTCTATGGGCTCTCCCCTGGTTGCTCCCTGTGTGATACATCACATTGGGACAGCCTCAGGAGGTTATGGGCATGTTGTGCACTTCAAAATGCTGGTGGGGGGGGGCAGCATACAACAATAAATCAAGGTCCCACCTGCCTATTCTGGTAGTTGTTTAGGTGGACGTTAAAGATCCCATGGCACTTCTCGAAAAGAATAGGGGAATTCTACCAGTGTCCAGGCCAGATTTCCACAATTTACTAAAAATACCAACAGCTTAACCTGGTTCAATTTCAATTGGTTTCCGTCTGTGTCCCCTTCCCCTGGGATGAAGCTGAAAAATAGGCAGAATTATCTAGCCCTCTTTTCCTGGTCTGGGTCAGACCTGAATAAGGGCTTGTCCCAGTGTCCTCACCCATTTAAAAAAATAAGCAAACAAACAAAAACTAAATGAAATAATCAGATACAAGAAATATTTCAGTAACGCCAAGTTAATAGAATGTATACACTTTGTGAAAATCTAATGGACCATGCCTTACACCCAGACATGGCCTGATTACTGATGGACATTTCCCTTTAATTATTATTCCCCTAAACAGCACAAGATCTACAGCAGAACCTATCTGCATGCAATTTCCTCAAACAGGCAAATTAACAAGACTTTTATTGCAATTTAAAAAAAAAACTGCAGCAATGCAGCATAGCTACTCATGGCCAAAGAAATGGACCGTATCACATATAAGCACACATTACACTTTACAAAATATGTTGAGAAACAGGCTTTAAAAGCCACCACTATCCTGACGCTCACACCCTTTAACCTTCCCCATCCCCACATAACAGTACTTTGTCATACGCCATCCCCAATGTACAAAGCTCCATCACCCATGCACCTCTGCTAACACAGGCCTCCATTTTTAGTTTTATTCCCTGCCACCCAGGTAACAGATCCAATATAAGTTTATTCTATGAATCAGTAATAGATTCTGTACCTGTTCTGTAGAGGAAAGGTAGACATTGGATATTGGTGGGAGGATATGGGGACATCTGGTCAGCACGGTAAAACTGAAAAAATAGTAATAAAAAAAAGTTTGTAAGTTAGGGTAAAGATAAACCATGTACACAGCAAAATGCCAGAGCTGTGGGTGTGCATATCCTGAACAATTCCAAATACCACAAAATCACAAATAACAGCATCCCAAGTATTTCCCACCACAGTATTTGTGGTACTCATACTTGCAAATTAATTGAAAGAAAAAAAAAATGACAGAAAAGACCCGGTCCTTTCCCCAGTGACAAAGGCAAGTCCCTAGGCCACACCCTCCATACTTGTGCAATTTACATGCTCACCCCTTCCCTGTTCTTTCACATGGATTACAGCAACTCATGGCATTTTTAAAAGCCCCCCCTTTTAGCCAGACCCCAACCCCCACCTCCAAACTGTCATTGTTTTAGACCCTCCCCTGACCCACAGGCCATGATTTGGGGACCACGTAGCAAGATAGCCAGGATAGGCTCATTCCCTCCCTTTCCCAACCAAACAGAGCAGCCAGCCACCAGCTGCATCAGTCCACAAGCTGAATAACAGAACACAATAGTGTGCATCATCAGGAGGGAGGAAGCAGAGTGGTGTATGCCATTCATGAAGCTATGCAGAAATCAATCTTCCTAGTACTGTCAATGACACTCACTGTCACAGCGTGTAGTAATAAACTTCAGTCGAGGCAAATTTATAGGTTTAAAGCACACCGTGGTGTGATATTTAAGTTTCAAAAGTTAGAAAACTAATAAATAAAAATAAAAAAATTGCAAAGAAATTCACTACTTAACATCAGTAGTTTCTCACAAAATACAGTCCTGGATCTTAAAGCTTCTAAGATCCTTCTCATCTACATTCAGCAGCTTGTCTGCCTCTCTTCTCACTCTCCTAGGGATAAGCCCCTCTGAGCTGAACTGAAGTAAACTCACTGAAGAGGTATTTATATCTTTTTGGTGGGATCACCTGACTGAGCCTCTTCTAGTTAAAAGTCTGGACATGTTGTTTCATGTCTGAACGTGTTTCAAAAACAAGGTGGGAAGGGGTTATTTCAGGGGACTTCCTGGTTCAGTTAAAGGTACAGTGTATATATCCACAGATACTGACTTTCTGTATCTCTGATCCACAGTGACTAAGCTCTTTTATACATAGAACCTTATACAGTAACAAGTTTATAGTGTGAATCTGTGAAAATACCTTAAAGATTTCTTATAACTGTACTAATCATGACATTATTATTGTTTTATATGACTTCTGAATCCTTTTTCTTTAAAAAAGCTTTATTAACTGTATTCATTCCTATTTAGAATAGCTTTCATGTTTTTTGCACACAAAATGCACTTATGCACATTACACAACACCTTTCTGGGTGTTTGGCATCATTCCAGGGACTGGATGGATGGAAATGAAAGGAGAGAACTAGTAGTAAGTTTAGTAGGGACAGTAAAGAGCTACGTTAAGTGGCCAACCTTTGGGGAGGGGGAAGAAAAGCAAAGAGAAAAGTGTTAAGTGTTGCGCAACACAAGTTTTGGTAGCTAGGAAATAAGGAGATGGAAAAGTGGTCCATCAGTTACAGCTGAGGATGTAGCCTAACTCCGCCACACACCTCCCTCAAGAAAAAAACAGTTCTCAAAACTATGCTGTTTTTTTTTTCCAAGAACCCTCTGTCAGTCATAAATATTCTACCAAAACAGTACAGTAGAATGGGGATTGGTTGAAACTTTCTCTCACCCACTATGAGAGCTTCACCCCAGGGTCCCTTAATTCAACTATTTTTAGTATTGTCCACCATACCAATGTACTGCAATATGGCAATATTTTCAAAACATTACCCTGAGGCTATCACACAGTTCAGCACAATACCCATCTGTGCTGTCAGAGAATTTCAGTCTGTAGTGACTGTCTGCCCTCTATTTCACTCTGTTTACTACAACTCAGACATCTCATGTGGAATATCAGGCACCCATCAATAGACATCGTTTCAGCACCCATCACTTGGCATTGTTTCAAAGCCTTGTGCACCAACTATCATACCTTCATCAGTACATTAAAAAAAGAGGAAGCAATACACAGCAGTTTTATGCTGACTTCTAGCTTTCTTCATACTCATCACTTGGCATCGTTTCAGCCCTGTGCATCCTCTATTGTACCTTCATGATTACATTAAAAAAGCGGAAGTAATACACAGCAGTTTTATGCTGACTTCGAGCTTCCTCCATACCCATCACTTGGCATCGTTTCAGCCCTGTAAACCCGCTATCGTACAGTATAGACATTTCTTTTATGTTATACATGTCTTGTAATCATTTCATTTATCCATTTCCATTTCATATATTTTCTGATAGACAAAGAACATTCTCATGTTGAACATCAACCAGCCAGTTCCTAACTCCAAAACCTTTGGGGTTTCCTTTCTACCCTTATTTATAACATACCAGGGGTTTCCGTTCAACCCGTACATCATTCTGGTACCCTCAACTGACTGTACTCAGCACCAGCCTTAATGCTATATTCAGTTTAAATATTACATGTTTCATACATTTCATGCCATATCACATTGGGGTTCAAAACATGGGGAAGTCCATTTAACCACCATGGTGTCTTCCCCGTTGCTTGTAGTCTTCACCCCAGTATGCAAATGTCCTGAAACAGTCTTACCTGGACCTTCAACTCGCCATCCTCCAAGTAGCAGCAGCCTGTAAAAATGGGCAACAATGGGATCTCAAAAGTGGCTGGCAACAAAGTTTCTATCAGGGGGTCCTCATCCTCTAGAACCCATGGATCCTGGTCCTCTGCCTCCACCATGAAATCCTCCAGTTGGGAACCCTCTATCAGCATCTGTCAGCAGTGCTCTGCCTCTCTCCAGTGCTGGTCCACCTCCACATTCCATTGAACTCCAATCCAGGCAATAGCTCTGCTCCAGTTCTCCTCTCCTGGACTCTGGTATGCATACCAGTAAGCCCCTCCTCCTCCAGAACCTTGTCCTCCATGGGATCCTGTAGGTATGCCATCCTGCTCTTTGCCCCCTATGTCTGGATACCAGGTCTGGTATCTGGGTACTGGTTTCCCACTTGTTTCTCTGGACAACCAGTACTATCCCACTGCTGACACCAAGTTTATCACAGCGTGTGATAATAAACTTCAGACGAGGCAAATTTATAGGTTTAAAGCACACCATGGTGTGATATTTATTTTTCAAAAGTTAGAAAAATAATAAATGAAAACAAAAAAATTGCAAAGAAAATCACTACTTAACATCAGTAGTTTCTCACAAAATACAGTCCTGGATCTTAGAGCTCCTAAGACCCTTATCATCTGCATTCATCAGCTTGTCTGCCTCTCTTCTCCCTCTCCTAGGGCTGAGCCCCTCTGGGCTGAACTGAAATAAACTCACTGAAGAGGTATTTATATCTTTTTGATGAGATCACCTGACTGAGCCCTCTTCTAGTTACAAGTCTGGAGATGTTGTTTCATGTCTGAACATACTGTTTGAAAACCAATGGGGGGAGGGGTTATTTCAGGGGAACTTCCTGGTTCAGTTAAAGGTACAGTGTATACAGTGCCTGCTACAGATAAGTTGTCCATTACCTGGTTTTGCCTGTTGGTGCTGACACCTGCCAAGAGGTACTGAGAGGTACTGCCTCCCTACCGAGCGTTACAGAAGTGGTCGCAAGCGGTAGCAGTTTCTACTGGTATTTAATACGGTATTGTACTCCTTGTTTTGCATCACCTGGATGTGCTTCTGTGTTCTTCCACCAGGTGGCCACCATCACTCACTATCACTGTAATCAATTATCGCTATCTCCCATGATTTGTTCCAGCCCATACACCTGCAGATGGTGCCCTACATTACATGAAAAACATGTATACTCACATTAACAACCTAAGAAGCTGAATATTTTTGGCATACAATGTTTAAATCAGTCAATGTGTCTAAATAGTGCCCTACATTAAAAGGAACTAATAAACACTTTGTGAAATATGAATAGCAGTGATATTGATAAAATAAACCCTATATTTCCACAGCACAGACTCTCATAAACATCATAAGATGTTTTCAGACTAGAATCTGTAAATCTGAAATCACGACATTACTGTCCCCAGCATTTTTCCCATATACAGTACATGTTAAGGTGTTCCAATTATTGTGTTAAAATGCACTAGCTGTGCCTTTATTTCCAGATTTATATTAATTTATTAGCTCCTCAATTTCTTTTTCTCGAGCAATGGTAGCGGTAATTTTGACTCCATGGGTGTTGGCAGTGGGTTTCATACAGCTGATCTGTTAAGATGCAACAAAGCTAGCAAATGATACAATGAACAAATGTAACAAATAATACAATGATACAAAGTACAAATAATACAATGATACAAAGTACAAATGATACAATGATACAAATGAGTACATGTCTTCAAAGTATTTGGCAGAATCTGTGTGTTACAGGCTCCTGTCATATAAGGGTGCTTTATCAACAGCAGACATTGGTCTTCCTGTTCAGTCATCATCAATTGTCATTTAATAATCCCTAGCACCAGTTGTTTTGAGCTGGCAGTGTAGTGCAGAGGACATGGTGTCTAACACTGAGCAATTTGGTCCTTTCAAACAGTGGTTTGATTCCCAAACTCACTCATTCATAAGTTTTATGTACTGTATGTAATAACACCTGGTTGTAGTCCAACAGAATTACTAGAGTATTTAGCCTTTTCTACTTAATTTGTTACCCCTCTCTTACACCTCTGACCTTTTCCATCTAGTTTTAAATTTATCCATGGAGCCCTTAAATTTGTAGATGTGCAAAATAATTATATAGCAGCTGACTGTTCGCTAGCTGCAGTATATTTACTCCCTACTGATTGCCCCAATTGTATAATTATTCATAAATAATACTTTATCTTTTCGGCATCCAAACTCTCCATCCCAATGCTAAAGACATCAACCTTCATCTGGACAGTATTAGCCGGGATAGGGAACCAGGACGCCGTTATAGTTTCATGCCATTTGTATGGGCTACCTGTCTGAACAGATAAAGATTAATTGGTCCAAATTGAAAGTTAATTTTCATGTTTTATTTTTTTTAAACTTAGTGTTTATTCAGGTTTTCCACAGGGTTCAGTACATCATAAATTAGTCACCAAACTTACAGTAATTGTGTTTCTTTTTACATGCTGCAGTATTGTATGGAGGACGTGCACAGTTCACCCTGTTTCTTTATTGCTTTATTCATGCTGAGATCCTATTCCTGCTTTAGGTGTCCTTCATTTTGTAAAGCTGCATCTAGAAAGTCACACAGTACTGCGGTAGTTGTCATACAGCATGTCCAAGTATTGTTAAATCAGGATCAAAACACAAGTTGCAGAAAAAGCCACTCCAATCAGACAGTGATATAATTAATTTTTAGGTGACTCCCCTCATACAAGTGAATAGACTCCAATCCAGCCCTCACTCTCTGTCAACTACTGTCCTTAATGTGGATGTCCTTGTCTTGGTGTCATTGCACCCTCAGCCCCGGTATCATGGAAGTCTAATTGTCTGGAATACTTGTTTAAGAGTATGTTTTGATGCCTTATACACCTCTCTGCTACAAGTAAAAATTCTCTGTTCTTTGTTTTTATCATTGCAGCATCCAAACTCTCCATACCAAGGCTAGAGACAACAGCACTCATCAGGATGGTTTAGCCAGGATAGGGAACCAGGACGCCGGTATAGTTTTATGCTATTTGTATGGGCTACCTGTCTGAACAGACACTGTATAGATTGATAGGCCCAAATTGAAAATTAATTATGTTTTTTTAAAACTTAGTTTTTAGTCAAGTTTTCCACAGTGTCCAGTACATCATAAATGAGTCACCAAACTTAACTGTTAAATGTAAAAATGTGAAATGAAAAAGAAGATGCTGCTTCAGCTTGTGGTCTGTCTAAAACAAAGGCAACTATAATATTTAATTCACAGACACAATATAAAATAGCATTGTAATCAACATTCTGCACTACACAATAGTTATACTCCATGAATTATCTACACAAAGAAATAAATGAATAGACATGTCTAAACATACTGTTAAACAAGTATTCCAGACACATTAGACTTCTGCGATACAGGGCATTGGGGGCAATGACACCAAGACAAGGACAGAAATGCAATTGTTCTATACAAGTGAAAATTCTAATACTCTGGCAAGTAAATCTGATGAATTGCAGCCAAAAAACAGGCACAAGTAACAAATGATAGTACATGTCTCCAACGTATTTGGCAGAATCCATGTGTTACAGGCTCCTGTCATATAAGGGCACTTTCTCAACAGCAGACATTGGTCTTCCTGTTCGGTCATCATCAACTGTCATGTAATAATCCCTAGCACCAGTTGTTTTGAGCTGGCAGTGTAGTGCAGAGGACAAGGGGCCTAACCCTAAGCAATTTGGTCCTTTCAAACAGTGGTTTGATTCCCAAACCCACCCATTCATAAGTTTTACTTACTGTATGCAATAACACTTGGTAGTAGTCAAACAGAATTGCTAGTATATTTAGCCTTTGTGCTTTATTTGATACCCCTCTCTTACACCTCTGACCTTTTCTATCTATTTCTAAATTTATCCACGGAGCCCTTACATTCGTAGATGTGCAGTATAATTATATAGCAGCAGACTGTTCGCTATCTGCAGTATATTTATTCCCTACTGATTGCCCCAATTGTATAATTATTAATAAATAATACTTTATCTTTTTGGCATCCAAACTCTCCATCCCAATGCTAAAGACATCAGCGTTCATCTGGATGGTATTAGCCAGGATAGGGAACCAGGATGTCAGTACAGTTTCATGCCATTTGTATGTGCTACCTGTCCGAACAGATAAAGATTACATTACACCAGTAGCATGATTGCAATTGAATTTATTTTGATTGTGTAATATTTTTAATAAGTATGCTTGAACAGAGTTCCTCTGCCACTCTCAACATTAACTTAACTATCGCCGTCACATACCACTGCCGACCCTCTATTATAATTATGTAGTTGACTGTTCTGACCCAGTATAAAAGATTTGCTTTGTTCGTATCTAAATTAATAAAAATATTTAGTTCACCCTCATATCATAAACTGATTGCAGCAGAGTTGGACTGGCCCACCATGATACCCGGACATTTTCTGGTGTGCCCCCTTTGTTTGGTACCTGACCATCTTCTAACATGTGAGATTCTGGGGTTTTAGCATTGATTTTTTTTAATTAAATTGGCCCTGTAAGCCATTGTGAGATGCAAACATGGAGCTAGTGTAATATAGTTAAGTTAAATACTGATATGAGTGTGTCATCCTTTGCCATCCATCAATAGATTTTTCAAGTGGGCCTCTTGCATACTTTCCAGGAGGGCTCCCAGTACCCCAGACTGACCCTGGATAGCGGTCTCCCTTCTCCTACTACTTAAGTCTATGATTATACACAGATCTGAGACGCACTGTTTACCTGACCCTGTTAAACACTGCTAAACATCCTAGCTCCAATGTCCCCCTTTCTACTGCATTAGGTGTCATATTTTTGTTTAACCCTAATGTAGCCAACAAGCACATTTAGTGTCAAAAAGGGCTAGGGGCGATTGTCTAACAAAGATATTCACTCTAAGCATACTCTTGGTTCCATCAGTGATCTTGGAGCACTGCATAGTTAATTGGCTTGTTCAAAAGTGTGGGATGTTGTAGACAAACTCAGGTTTGCATGTTTGCTGCTAATAGTAATAAACCACATGACCATATTGCCTAAAATCCATTTATTTATTACAACAGGGAAGCCCTTTTCTATCATTTTCTTTTTAGTTATGTCTTATACATACCCTATATCTCTCTATACTTCAATCTGAATTTTGTAAAAAAAGATTGGTCTCCATTTCCAGATTACTGTACTTAACATGATTGATCAAAGATCAGAGTTGCCTCTTTTACATGGCACTGCTCAGCACTGCTAAACACTCATACAGCCCATTTCCCATTCCTATTGCTTTAGGTGAATTTTTTTTTAAATCCTAATACAGTACATAATAACATTCAGTCACTGAGGTGGTTTACAGGTTGATTGTCTAAAAGAATGGCACAGTAAGTTCAATCTTGGTTCCATCAGGGATCAGTGAGCACTGCAAAGATAACAGACTTTCACGAGTTTACACATTATGCAAGTCTGTGCTGTTGTAGACAAACAATGGTCTGCAGGTTAACTGCTCATAGTCATCGACCACAGGGTTGTATAGCATACTATTTATTTATTTATATATGGTTGCAAAGTTATTCTTTTTTTATATTTATCTTATGTACACTATTTATTTCTGTACGTCATGCTGTAGTCTGAAAAACAATATCAGTATCCAGTCCCAGATTATCACCATGAATGATCACAGAATGGAGCTGTCTGTTTTACATGGCTCTGTTCATCACAGCTAAACACCCATGCATCCCATTTCCGATTTCTACTGCTGTTGGTTTCATTTGTTTTTTTCTTTTTTCTTTAATTCCTAATGAAGCCCACAAGCACATTCAGTCTCAAAAAGGGCTAGTGGTGATTGTCTAACAAAGCGATGCACACTAAGCATACTCTTGGTTCTATCCATGATCTCGGAGTAGTGTGTAGTTAATTGGTGTGCTCAAATTTAGACAGTGTTCAAGTGTGGAATGGTGTAGACGAACCCAGGTTTGCATGTTTGCTGCTAATAGTCCTAAACCACAGGGCTATATTTCCTGAAATCTATTTATTTATTTCTACATGGAAGTTCTTGTTTTATAATTTTTTTACCCTGTTTCTCTCTGTAGTTCAATCTGAATTCTGTAAAAAAGATATTATATGAATACAAAATCAGATACGTTTTTCCATATTAAAAAAACTGATTTGGTAAAGGGAGGCAAATCAGATTTTCTTACTAGGGATCTCATTGAGCTGTGGGATTAGTATTAAGGCATTTAGAACAATGAGTGGTGGAAAATACTACATGCATTACATAAAGTGGTATCTAGGAATCGTAGTGTTTTTATTTTTTACCACCATGTGTCATTATCAATTACAGACTGATAACATTCATTCAAACTACTGGGTGGGGACATCAAATCAATCACATGTGCAAGAACCAATAGGTGTGTAGGTGGTGCAGAACCCCACCTTTGACTATAAATATTCAACGTGCCTCACTGGAGTTCGGAAAAGTAGATGGCAAAAATACAAGTGCATCAATAATCAGGTATGCACTGTCCTTTAATAAAGGAATAATGCACGACAGGGTGTGTGTCATGCTGGGATAATGCCATGCCTGGGGGGGGCTGGGCACGAGGCCGCAGGCCAAATGCGTCCAATGCCCCAGGCATGGTGTTATCCCAAATGACACACACCCTGGAGTGCATTATTCCTATTATACAATGGCTTGTTGTTATATAAAAAAATAATTTTAAAGAATGTTTTTGTTAGTGTGGAAAAATATTTTTGTTTCTCAAAGAAGATGCAAAAAAAGAGGTCATCATGGTGGTCATCATGCTGGTCACCATGGTGGTCATCATCCATACTGGTTCACAGTGCTGAGACTAGACCTGTGGTGACGTGCTGGGATAACGCCACAGGTCCAGCCCCAAACTGACCAATCAGAGACCAGGATTCTTTCTTGCCATTGTATAATTAACATTTTTAAATGCCAAAGCTAGTAGGCCCTCACCCCCCAAACCCATCTCCAAACATAAACCTCTGCAACAACCACCATGAAACAGCATTTCCATTGCAAAGTCATATAGCATCCATCATCTGACTTGCTGCATGTGGCAGAGACCTAGTCCATTCATATTACTACCTGCCTCACGCAGTGACTATACAGAAATCTAATATAGGTTGCTATGGGTCAGTGTACATGAAGAAGTATTGAATCCAGCATTGCTGTCACACCCACACACATCTTTAAGGTGCTGAGGGTAGGCTTTGGAGAGGGAGCAGATGATTGCATTCATCTATTAGCTTCCGTAATTGGCACCAATTCAGAAAAATGTGTATGGTTTTATAAGTACTGTACCTCTTTACTATAGAGAAATAGGGTATTTTATGTGAATCAACCAAGAGTTACGTGAACCATTTGTCCAAGGTTTTTTTTCTGTTCAGTGGGGGGAGGAAGGGGCTTGGGTGCAGTGATGCCAGTTATGACAATCTTTCTAATGAGTGTCATGGCTGATTTTTGTATTTGGAAAAGCATGCCTCTTTTCACGGGACAGCAACTTTTCACCGTTTGTATTTTATTTATTGTTTTATTTTAATATTAAATAACAGTGAGTGTACTGGAACCCTATTTGTAGTCTTGATGATTACGAAGTTGTTTTAGTTATTGCATCGCTGATGTTTAGGGCAGATACCTGCCATTGAACTGTAAACTCCTCTGCTACCGTGTTACACTGTGCCTACTGTGACTGGCACAGGCCATTAGGTAAACAAGCAAACAACAACAATAACAACAACAACAAAAACAGTGAGACAGTGGAATCTCAAGACGTGATCTACAAATAAGATAAGAACAGGTCAGCAAAGTAATTTGAACAAGTGACATTTTCAATGCACTGTACATGAACTCCAATATCTAGAGCTCCAAATAGTACACCATGAAAAACAACTATTCTGATGTGCAACAACATATACATGCATAAAAACAGACACACACATACACAGAATTCTATCATTTTATTTGTGTCCAAGTCCCCATACTGTAAATTTACTCTGCAACACATGACATTATAAGGGCAGGACAGACATGCAGGAAAACATTTTGTACATGCATATGCTAGTTAAAAATATGTAACTAATTACATAGTTAAAAATGAGAATTCATGAAATTGTACCTAGCAGTACCTAAAATATCTACTTATGTGTGCTCCTATATCAGGGTTACGAAGGAAATAGCACATGCCAGAATTGTGAACTGACAGTGTAAAAGACCAAAGAGAATATCATTCAAGACATTGCTAGTATTTGCATTTTTTTTCACAGTGCATGCTTTGCAAAGTCAAGCCCAAAAAGAAAATGTGTAATATGTGAGTCAGAACTCATCTGCAGAACAGAGACAAACTGTAGTCAGTATTCCCTGGTATAACTCATCATGTGTGCTCTTATATTGACAGTGTCAGTGGCTCAGTAGGTAGCACACTCACCTCTGAGGCTGGGAGATCAGAGGACTGTGGGTTCAGTTCCCACATCTGGCACTTGGATTAATATCCCAATACTGACACTGTAGTGCAGCATGAGAGGGGTGCTGTACTTCTGAGGTGCCGTCTTTTGGATGAGACGTTAAACTGAGGTCCCATCTGCCTGGATTGGTGGTAGTTCAGGTGGATGTTAAAGATCCCATGGCACTTATCGAAAAGAGCAGGGGAATTTCCCTGGTGTCCTGGCCAAATTTCCCTCATTCACTAAAAATACCACCAACAGCTTAATCTGGTTCACGGTCGGTTGGTATTCATCTGTATCCCCTTCCCGGGTCATGCCTGAAAATAGGCAGGATTTGTCTAGTGCACTTACCCGGTCAACAACAAAAAAAATATTGGGGTTAGGAAGGAGATCACAGATAGCACTATTTTAATGAACTCAGAATTATGAACTGGCAGTGTAGAAGCCCAAAGAGACTGTCACACAAAACATGTCTGTTACTTGCGTTATTACAAACTGCATGCTCAACAAACTGAAAAAATAATAAAAAACATGTGAAAGGTGTGATTCAATGAGGGGGACCTTATCAGCAAAACAGATGATTGAGAATAGGGATTAATGAAACTGTAGTCAGCTGTCCATAGAATATCTCCTCATGTGTGCTCCTATATTAGGGTTAGGAACCAGACAGTTGTGGGGGTGTGCGGGGCCGGCGAAGCAGTAATCAGCAAAACAGATAGTAATTTTTTCTTCTTTACTTTTGAAGACACCAATACTGGTACCAGCAGAAAACAACATGATGAAAAATAACCGGTTTATATTTTTATCTATTTAATGACCCAGCATGCTGAAACAACACACTAGCTAATCTGATTATGGGCACCGGGGAACTCGTGAGTGAGGACATCTCTACACAAAGCGTGTATAAAACTACAATGACAGAAATGAGAATACATTTTCAGATCCACTTACATTGTCATCATCAGAGATACATGGCACAGGTGTGGGCAAGAAGCATTTTTTAACCGTGTTCCAAGTTGAATAAAGACATAATCTTTGGTTCTACATCAGTTCACTCACTCGCGAGCTTGTTCAGAATGTTCATTCTCGTAACAGCCTGGTTAGTCACAGTTGTGAATAAAACTGAAATATACGTAACAAATGTGGCAGATTATGTAATGAAAACAAGTTTGGCTGCATGCAGTAAACCAAACCAGACAAATGACAGGACATATTTCCTGTCCCCTTTAAATATTCCAAGCAATTTCAAGTAATCTCTTTTAAAATGTACAGGATGTGATGTTTTCTACCTAAAAAAGACCCAATGCATCCCACATGTAATGATAAATTTTTGTTTGTAATTCACTGCGATAGAAACAGTGCCACAGTACCAAAGGACAGGTACAGTACCCAACAACATTGCTTCAGCCTCTCAGGACTATGTAGTGTTATTTTATAGCAGTTACTTTGCCAGTAAAATCTGGTTATAAAGAAATAACTTAAGCAATACAGTTACTGTGCTGCAGCAGTGTTTCTACAGTATGTCATTGATTTCTAAACAAAAATACAAATACTATGAATAAACAAACATTCAGTCTAGCTAACACAGTCTCTTTTAAATAATACTCTCGTCAGAGGCTGAAGCAATACTATTTAGTTACTGTGACTGTGCATCTGTGACACTAAGTAAATACAAAAAACAATGGTTTATAAAAGTATATTACATAGAGATTAAACAAGGTTATGCATAAATACAGACATTCATTTTGTTTCTGAGTCAATATTGTACCACATACAGTACTATAAGTCATTTCTGTTGATATTTGTTCATTTTAATGGTTGTTTTCTTGCCTCTTTTTACATCACATATACTGTGTAATATATTTTTGATTTTGCTCAAAAGTTTTTATTGATTTTTCACTAGAAAACAATCATTAAACTGGATGTCTCACCTGAAATGGCTTATGTGGTACAATATTTCCTCAGAATCAAGGTGGATGTCTGTGTTTATGTTTTACCTTGTTTAATCTCTATGTAATATACTTGTCATGTGTTTGTAGAGTTAATGCCCAATTGTGTTGGTCGTGTATCCATGACACTCCAGACATTACATCATGGGTTTTAGCCCACCTGATAGGCTATAGATGCACATGTGACCTAGTATCCAAATTTGCCTTATACCTTGGTCCCAGGAGTCCCTGCCCTCCAGTTCTCTTGTGCATCTGAAAGACTAGCACACAGGGGTCCCTGTCCAAGAACTTCAAACAAGGTAAGACAAACAACTAATTATTCATACTTTCCAAAAAACTGCAAATTACAAAGCACTGCAGAGCAGACATTGAAAGGCTAGTCTAAATGTGTTTTTCTTACAAAAAGTTCATTGGAAAACAAAAAGAAATTAAAAGATATACAAGAGGTATTATTTAATACATTTATTCAGTGTTTAAGAACAGCTGTTCTGATTAGTTTTGTCAGACAGTTTGATTTATTCACTGACTAGCAGGATTAATATGAAAATTGCATTGATAGCGATGTTGAATGGCAATAAGTGCGGTGAACTATGAGCTGTTAAAAGCAGTGACCTATTACTAGATTTGTTATGCCTGTTTCAATGAGAGTTTAGAACTAGATGAGTCTATTATGAATAGAATGGCTGAAGCTGTGAATTTTGCTGGTAATACAAAGCTGAGTTGTAGCGCATTGGGCTGAGGCAGCGGCTGGTTGCGAATAGACACAAGTCCCTGCTGCCCTTTTTTGAATCTCGCAAACAGAGTAGCTTACAAGGACTGCCTAACTCTATCTGCACCATGGCTTTACTCTGCTACTCCTGTAATTTTTGTTGTTGCTCTTGTCCCTTCTTGCTTGGTTCACTTGGAGCTCCATCCCTCACAATGGAATAACTGGCCTCAGAGCTACTCATGGCGTTGTTTCCCTCAGCGACTCCCTCAGAATTGTTGTTCAGTGCAATAACACTGGGGAAGGTTTAAACTCCTCTCCTCTTCAATCTGACCACATGCACTCCCTCGCTTCCCCCTAGATGCGATTGCCCAATTTTATCCACTTACAAATTAGGGAGAAGCAACATGCGAGAATGTTGTTAGGCCATCCAGCTTCTCTCATAAGCATGGCAGGAATAGGTCTCCACTCCCCCCATTTGGAGCTAAAAGAAGTTAGAGAGGATTTTCTGGGCACTCATTCCAAGTCAGAGTGTGGCAGATCAGGGAACAGTCTCATTCTTAGTTTTTTCTAGACTTTACCATGAAAGAATAGCAGGCCTCATGGACAAAGCCCCCAACCGCATGGCCAAGCCATTTTGTTCATCAAGGAATGATCCACCATTTTGTGGCCTGAGCCAAGGGTCACCATCTTGTACCTTCTAGTCTCCATAGCCCATCATGTTATTCAACCTGAGAGGTCATTTTAACAATGCTCAGGCTTCATTGTTGGCCTAACCTCCAATCACCTCAAAATGCGGGTCAGAGGAAGTTGCAGCCTCACTTTAACAACACGTAATCCAGCCTGAAGGATCCTTTTCTACAATACTCAGACCTAACCTCTGATCACCTCACACATCAGATCGGAGGAAGGCGCAACCCCACTGCAATTATGAAAGGGGGACCTGCTGATAAATTCAAGCATTTGAACAACAGGAATGGGGGTCAACCATTTAACTGGCTTCGGTCTCCTATATCATCGGATCGAATGCTCTCTTCTCCTACCTTCATTTCCACCAGCAGCACAGTACTCATTAAGGGAGGGGCAAACTAATGCCTCTAATACAATACCCCCACCCTTCAGACCACCTAACAAGCGGGTCGAGAGGGAGGTCATGCCACATCCTCTAGGCACTCAATCAGTCTATCTCTAGGTCTACATTCTATTACCACCTACAGCATAAGTCTTGAGTTTCCAGGAGGTGATTCCACTGGTCTTGCCCATCTGGTAGCTCGTCATGTGCAGTCCCTAATCGACTCCTTATACTTTGTCTTTCAGATGGAAAAAACAAAGAAATGCACCTCATGCAGTGCCACTCTTCTACCCCAAAATTTGGGCCCTCAGTGCCCAGCCTATCTCCAAGATGATGACGACATTTCTTTGGATCAATCCACATCACTGAACCCTAGCAATCAGGGCACCAATGGGTCTGTGTTGGTCAACCCAGAGGCCCTCCTCATTCAAAACCAGCAGGCCACAGTGGCCATGATGGAAAGCCAACAGAACTTCATGTTACAGGTCATGGAGAAGATGGAGGCATTAACAAAGAGTATGACCCAGCGCCGAGGCAAGAACCTATCACTCAACCCGGTGATCACAACGACAAGAACCCTGCACCCAAGGAGCCCACCCCACCCCAACCAGATGATGAACATGAAGACGAAGAGCCCCAAGATGAAGAAGACAAGGCCTTGGCCAAGCAAGACATGGACATCAACCAACCCATTCCCTCTCTCACCTCCAAGCTCTGTTCATTTGACCTTATCCCAGGGATCATGAGGGCCATAAAAACCCCAATGGGGTTCAAGGAGAAAATCACCAAACTGGAATCCAAATTCAACCCGATGATCCAACAGAAGCCAAAATCTACGGAAACCTTTCCAGTGTGTCCAGCAATCGACGATATATTCACCAAGGAATGGGAGTCAAATGAACCAGGGCGCATGTCAGAAAGAAGGAACCTGGATAGGATGTATCCCATCCAGGAGGACAGAATGCAAGCCTGGTGTGGGGCCCCTACAATAGACCCTCAGATTGCTGCACTCAGCAAGAAGACCGTCCTACCATGCAGCACCATATCCTTGAAAGAGCCAATGGACAAGAAAGTGGAGGATATGTTAAAGAAAATGTTTGAGATCACTGGCATGGCAGCAAGAGTGGCCACAATGGTAGTCTACGCTGCTCGGGCACAAATCAGATGGCTGGAGGAACTCTTAGACAAAGCGGACGCCAAATCAAGGGACACAGATTTATTAGAATGTTCATTGGACACTGCAAAGTATTTGGGGGATATGGTCATAGATACTTTAAAGTTAGAGGCCAGAGCAGCAGCGCTAACTAATAGAACTAGGAGGTCATTGTGGTTAAAATTGCAGGAGGCAGATAATGAATCTAACAGTCTCTTGCAGAACCTCCCCCTAAAGGGTAAACATGTATTTGGGGAAGGTCTTCAAGAATATCTGAAACAAAAGGAGGAGGGCAAAGATCTGGGAAAGAGCAACAGTAGGTCTATGTACCTACCATCGGGTAGATGCCGGTTTCGGGGAAACAACAAGTTTAACCAAGGGCGGAGGCAAGGCCAACATGGCCAGCCAAGTTTCTTTCACAGCAGAGGCAACACCAATCGTGGTACCTTCAATGCCAAATATTTCTCCTCCTCGTTCTCCTCATTCAGAGGAAGGGGCAGATTCAGAGGCAGGGGAGGCAGAAGAAAAGCTCAATGACTACCAGAACATAGACCTACTCCTTCCCACAGGGGAAAAACAGGGGGACCTGCCTCCTGGAGGGAGGAGACTCTCACTGTTCCTAGACCAATGGGTGAACGCTACCACAGACAGATGGGTTCTGGAGGTAGTGTCCGAAGGATACGCAACAGAATTCACTCAGCGACCGCACACAGACTGATTCATCCAATCCCCAATTTCCAGGAGAAGGGCTTCTGCTCACCAAGTGCAGCAGATCCTACTGGATCTGATTCAGAACAAGGCCGTTCAGACTGTTCCCACTCAGAAGCAGGGCCAAGAGATCTATTCGATATTCTTCCTGGTCCCCAAAAAGACAGAAGAGCTCCGTCCCATACTGGACCTGAAGTACCTGAACAAGTTCGTACGTACTCAGAAGCTCAAAATGGAGACACTACACTCAACCCTCAAATGAGTCAGAGTCAGGGATTTTCTAACTTCAATTGACCTGAAGGATACCTACCTTCATTTTCCCGTATGACCAAGCCATCAATGATATCTGTGCTTCCACATCCTAGGCCAGCATTTTCAGTACCAAGCACTACCATTCAGCCTAGCCTTGGCCCCAAGAACATTCACAAAGGTATCCATTGTTCTAGCAGCCCATCTAAGGGAGAGAGGGGTAGACATCATTCCCTATCTGGACAATTGGCTGATATGAGCCAGGTCCGAGAACCAGTCACAGATGGACACCTAATTAGTGATACGCACCCTGGAGGAGCAGGGTGGGTAGTAAACCACAGCAAGAGCTCCCTAATGCCAGCACAACACCTAGAGCACCTGGGGGTGGAAATCAACACATCCACAGGTATGGCAAGACAATCAATGAAGCAGATAGACAACATGGTGGGTCTGGTCAAGGCACTGAAAGCATGCCACAAACCCACCATCGGACAAATAGCACAGGTGCTAGGATGCATGGCTTCATGCATAGACCTAGTACCATGGGCCAGGTGGAACATGAGACCACTGCAAACCTGCCTATTGACTCAGGGCTCCACGTCCGAGGAGAATCTAGGAGTCAAGGTGGCTCTACCACTACAGATAAGACACTCTGTACACTGGTGGATGAACAACTGCAACCTGCGGTTGGGGACACCACTCGATTGGACCTACAAGGTCACTATAGAGATGGATGCCAGCCTCACGGGGTGGGGAGCTTGCCTAGAATCCCAACTGGCACAGGACCTATGGACTCCCTCTGAGACCAGACATTCCATCAATGTATTGAAGATAAGAGCAGTGTTCCTCGCACTGAAAGCCTTCAAGGGGACCATTCAGGGATGCAATGTCCTGAAATGGTCAGACAATCAGGTCACCATGGCTTATCTAACCAAGCAAGGAGGCATCTGGAGTTGGGCCACGTTGGCCGAGGTAACCAAGCTGTTCTCATGGGCACAAGTTCACTTGAAACACATCGGGGCCATCTATTTAGCAGGCAAACTGAATGTCAGAGTGGACAGGTTGAGCCAACAGTGGTTACATCCCAGGGAGTGGCAACTCAACTCGGAAGTACTCGAGATGATTCAGGACAGGTGGAGACCCATCCCCATGGACCCCATGGTTACAGAGGCAAATCATCAAGTAACATAGAAACATAGAATTTGATGGCAGATAAGGACCGCTTTTCCCACCCAGTCTGCCCATTTCCCTACCTAATGGATAAGCTGCAGATCCTAGTTAACCAGCAGCCTACTTCTTCCTACCCCAACCCCCTAGAATTGCCTTATGACTGTCCCATGCATGCTTGAATTCCACCACTGTTTTTGACTCCACAACTTCCTGCGGAAGGCCGTTCCATGCATCCACAACCCTCTCTGTGAAAAAATACTTCCTTAAATTACCTCTGAGCTGCCCCCCTCTATCTTCAAATTGTGCCCCCTTGTTCTTGCACACCTCTTTTTTTGAAAGATGCTACCCTCTTGGACTTTGTTGATTCCCTTCTGCCCTCTCCCTCTTTTTCTCGAGGCTATACATATTAAGCTCCTTAAGTCTATCTTCATATGACTTCCGGTGCAGACCCTGCACCATTTTAGTTGCCCTCCTCTGGACAGCTTCCATCCTGTCTATGTCTTTGCGGAGATTGGGTCTCCAGAACTGCACGCAGTGCTCCAGATGGGGTCTCACCAGCTGTCTGTACAGAGGGATAATAATTACCTGTTTTCTACTGGTGATGCCTCTCCCTATGCATCCCAGTATCTCCCCCAGCCCTCCTTGCTGCCCTCTCACATTGCTTGCCCACCTCTAGGTCATCTGATATGACTACCCCCAGGTCCCTTTCCATTTTTGTTGTTGTTAATATCTCACCCCCCATTGTGTTCTCTTCCCCTGGGTTTTTGTTTCCCAGGTGCATTACCTTGTACTTCTTAGCATTGAATCTAAGCAGCCATACATTTGACCATTCCTCTAACCTTGCCAAGTCCCTTCTCATCCTTTCCACCCTACCTTGTGCATCAACTCTGTTGCAGATCTTTTGTCATCTGCAAAGAGACTTACTTTCCTTCCAGTCCCTCTGCAATGTCGCTTATAAAGACTTTGAAGGACTGGTCCTAATCTGAACCCTCGGTACCCACTAGTAACCCCTTTCTTCAGAGTGGACTCCATTTACTATTACTCTCTGTGTCCTATTCTCCAGCCAATTCTTTACCCAGACTGTCATCTTGGGACCCACTCCCAGGCTAGCTAACTTGTATATTAATCTTTTGTGTGGGACTGTGTCAAATGCCTTGCTAAAGTCTAGGTAGACCATGTCCACAGCCCCTTCCTGATCTACTACTTTGGTAACCCAGTCAAAGACATCTATCAGATTTGTCTGGTATGAACTTCCCACTGTGAATCCATGCTGCCTTGGGTCCTGTGCCCCTCTGGCCTCTAGATACTCGATGATTCTTTCCTTCAGAAGTGATTCCATCATTTTCCCTACCACTGAGGTTAAACTAACAGGTCTGTAGTTTCCTGCTTCTGCCTTGCTCCCACTTTTGTGAAGAGGAATCACATCTGCCCTCCTCCAGTCCTCGGGTACCACCCCATCCTTCCATGATTTGTTAAACAGGGTAGTCAGTGGTGTCACTAGTTCTACCCTTAGTTCTTTTAGAATTCTGGGATGAATCCCATCAGGCCCCATTGCTTTGTCCACCTTCAGTTTTAAGAGTTCTTTCAGAACCCTTTCTTCTGTAAATGGGCTGGTATCAACTTCTGTATCCAGAGTGTTTCTTCTGTTTGTTTTAGGTACCTCCCCTCTTCCTTTGTAAATACTGAGCAAAATATTTATTTAGTATCTCTGCCCTTTCACAGTCACCTCTGCCCACCCTCCCTCCCTTTATTAAGCCTCACTATCCCTTCCTTTATCTTCCTTTGCTCCTGATGTACCTATAAAAGGTTTTATCCTCCTTCTTAACTGAGTTGGCTATCTTTTCCTCGGTTTGGGCCTTTGCTGTTCTGACTGCCTTCCAGCTTCCTTTTGCTTTAACTGATACAGTTCTCTGTCCTGCTCCTTCTGTGATTCCTTGTACTTCCTGAATGCTTTTTTTCTCCTTGAACCTTCACTGCTACTTCCTTTGAGAACCACAGTGGTTTCTTACATCGTTTCATTTTGTTTATTTGCTTCACACAAAGGCTTGTTACCCCTGTGATGGCAGTTTTATTATTCCCCATTGTTCTTCCACCCCTCCTTCCTGCCCATTTGCTGGTGCATTCCTTAGGCACTCACCCATTTTGGCAAAGTCAGCCCTCCTAAAGTCCAGTACTTTTGCCTTTGTATGGCTTGACTCTATTGCTGTGTTTATTGTGAACCATACTGTTCGATGGTAACTAGTTTCCAGATGGCTACCCACTTCTACATCTGTGATCCTCTCTTCATCTCCATTTGAGAGAACCAGGTCTAAGATTTCTCCTCCTTGAGTGGGCTCCAATACTAGTTGTCTAAGGCATGCCCCCTGTAGGGCATCTAGAATAACCCCACTCTTTGAAGTGGCTGCTGCGAAATACTTCTCAAGGTACCGAGAAAAAAGAGCCTGCAGGATCTACGCCCTATCACAAAATTGGACCAGAGACAGGTCGTATGCATTCCCACCGATCCCATTCATTCCCCAGGTATTAGTCAAGATCAGGCTGGCACAAAGGATCATCATCCTAATAGCACCTTATTGGCCATGGAGAGCCTGGTTCACCATGGCCATGGCTTTGGACAAGTGGACACTGCCCTGCAGGTCAGATCTCCTGATACAAGGCCCAATGATTCACCTGACCCCAGCATCCTTCCAGTTGTCAGCCTGGTTCCTGAGAGGCAGAGACTGCTAAAAGCAGGATATCACGATGCCGTAATTTCCACCATGCTGCAGTCTAGAAGGTCCTCCACCATGTTCACCTACGGCAGACAGTGGAACATTTTTTTCAAATGGTGCCTCACTAAAAACAAGGACCTGAACACAGCAGACATGTCGACCATTCTGCTGTTTCTGCAAGAGGGCATGGAGAAGGGCTATCCCACTTCTCCCTCAGGGCACAACTCTCAGCAATAGGGGCAGCCTTAGGTCTGGTAGGCACATACAGCTTGGGGGGCCCACCCAGATGTGGTTAAATTCATGAGAGCAGTCAAAGTGATAAGGGCTCCAACCCGACCATCAGTGTCACCCTGGGACCTCACTCTAATGCTAGATGCCCTGGCACTACCCCCATTTGAACCAGTACAGGATAACCGGTTATACTGGAAGGGGTTGAAGACCTGCTTCCTGATAGCAATCTGCTCAGCCCACAGGGTGGGAGAGCTCGGGGCACTGTCATGCAAAGGACCATATATAATTTTCATCCCAGAAGGGATATCCCTGAAAACAGTCCCCACATTTCTCCCAAAGGTGGCTTCTCAGTTTCACACAGACCATACACTAGAATTCCCGACAAAGTATGCCCCAGGGGAGCCCAGGATTAATCCTACCCTGCATCATCTAGATGTATGAGCCACTCTGGCCACATACATCACCAGAATCCAGACCCTTAGAAGGATGGAAAGATTGTTTGTAGCTACAAAGGGGCATAAAAAGGGCTTGGTGGCTTCAAAGACAACAATTGCAAGCTGGCTAAAAAGGACGATTCAGGAGGCATATAGGCTCAAGGAGACCACACCACCAGAGGGCATCAAGGTGAGCTCAACCATGGCTGTGACTACTTCATGGGCAGAAAGAGCCAATGCCTCATCCGAGGACATCTGTTGGGCAACTACCTGGATGTCCATCCATACTTTTGCCAGACATTATAGACTAGAGACCCTGTATAAGCAGACGGTCTCTTTTGCTGCCAAGGTCCTATCGGCAGCTACACCTATACCCACTCTTACTCACTATGCCCCTCCCTGATGGTAAGAATACTGCTGATTAAGTGCCCATGATGTAAGGTCTGGAGTGCCATGGATACACAACCAACACAATGGGTGTTTACTCACCTGGTAAAGATAATTGTGTTTGTCGGTATCCATGGCACTCCAGGACCCTGCTATTAGAGCAATCTGAGCGATAAGAGTGGGGATGGTCCACTGAGCCAAAATAAGTTAGGATTGAGACAACATAATGAAATACAATGCTGGGAATATGTCTGAGCCTTAGCATTGTTAAACATTAGGAAATAAACCCTTAAGGTACATTTGAGTTGACTCATCTGTTTCATCATTTTTGAGTATGGTACACAGAGCATAGTGTTTGTTGTTATTCACTAACCTTGTTTCAGCTTGGGAAAACATCGAACTGAAAGAATTGTTGAGTACCTAGAGGCCAGTGGGGCACAGGACCCAAGACAGCATGGGTTCACTGCGGGAAGGTCATGTCAGACAATTCTAATACATTTCTTTGACTGGGTGACCAAAGTAGTAGACCAGGGAGGGGCTGTGGACATGGCCTACCTAGACTTTAGCAAGGCATTTGACACAGTCTCACACAAAAGATTAATAGTCAAATTAACCAGCCAGGGAGTGGGTCCCAGGGTGGTAGCCTGGGTAAAACATTGGCTGGACAACAGGAAACACAAGATAATTGTAAATGGAGTCCACTCTGAAGAAAGAGGGGTTACTAGTGGGGTACCGCAGGGTTCAGTACTGAGTCCAGTCCTTTTTAATGTCTTTATAAGTGACATTGCAGAGGGACTGGAAAGAAAAGTATGCCTCTTTGCAGAAGACACAAAGATCTGCAACAGAGTTGATAACAAGGAGGTGTAGAAAGGATGAGAAGGGACTTGGCAAGGTTGGAGGAATGGTCAGACGTATGGCAGCTTGGATTCAATGCAAAGAAGTGCAAAATAGGTCACCTGGGAAACAAGAACCCAAGGGAAGATTACACAATGGAGGGTAGTAACAACGACGAAAAAGGAAAGGGACCTGGGGAGATTCATATCACATGACCTTAAGATTAGCAAGCAATGTGAGAAGGCAGTAGGGAGGGCTGGGGATATACTGAGATGCATAGAAGGAGAGGCATCACCAGCAGAAAACAGGAAGTTGTTATCCCTCTGTACAGGCAGTTGGTGAGAAACCATCTGGAGTACTGCATCCAGTTCTGGAGACCCCATCTCTGCAAGGACATAGACAGGATAGAGGCAGTCCAGAGGAGGGCAACTAAAATGGTGCAGGATCTGCAAGAGAAGCCATATGAGGAGAGACTAAAGGAGCTTAATATGTATACCCTTGAGGAAAGAAGGGGGGGGACATGATAGAAACTTTTAAGTACCTCAGTGGAATCAACAAAGTCCAAGAGGGTAGCATCTTTCAGAAAGAGAGACGTGCAAGAACAAGGGGACACAATTAAAAGATGGGGGGGGCTGTACTGGGACAATGTGAGGAAGTATTTTTTCACAGAGAGGGTAGTGGATGCATGGAACAGCCTTCCTGAGGAGGTTGTGGGGTCTAAAACTGTGGGAGAATTCAAGAATGCATGGGACAGACATAAGGCAATTCTTGTGAGGGGTAGGAAGAAATAGGCTGTTGGTTAACTAGGATCTGCAGCATATTCTGTAGGTAGGGAAATGGGCAGACTAGGTGGGCCAAGCGGTCCTTATCTGCCATTAAAGTCTATGTTTCTATGGAGGGCAGGGACTCCTGGGGCCAAGATATGATACTAGGTCACATGCGCATCTATAGCCTATCAGGTGGGCTAAATCCCATGACGTAATGTCTTGAGTTCCATGGATACCAACCAACACAATCACCTTTACCAGGTGAGTAAACACCCATTTCTGTACTAATGGAAGTATTTTAATTTAAAAAAATAGTAAAAGTTATTAATTAGATACATATACAAAAATAAGTAAATGGAATGCTACTGTGGCTCAGTTTCTGTGGTGGTGAATGAACAACAGTGACATTATTGACTTCATGATTACTGTACAGCTGCAAGTGTGTTTTATATGAAATATACTGATTACTATCACAATCACAATAACTATGACTATGGTTGGGGGGGGAAGGGGTTCTGGTGTGCCAAGCTCTGTCTAACCAAAACTTCACCTTATGTAATGTCTGCTACTTAAGCAATATGGCATAACAGGGTGTGTGTTATCATGTAATAACATCACTCCTGGGGTGAGTTGAAGCATGTGGTGAAGCTGCATTATTAAAGCAATAAGGCATGACAAGGTGTGGGTTATTGGGGGATTTACCCACGCCTTGTGCGGTGTGTCATGAGGTGCAGCCAAGTGACTTAACCACACAAGAAGTGGGTAAATCCCCCAATAACCCACACCATGGAGTGCCTTATTGTGATTATACAATGGACCCATTTGTAAAATAAATTTAAAATGTGTTTAAGTTTGTTTTTTATAAATGCCATTTCTCAGCCATGGGTTACTACAGGATATACCATGGTCATGTGATGTGTTTTGACCAATGAGGTTACCGGGATTTTCATACCCAATTGTATAATACACATTATAAAATGGGGTGGTAAAATCATAGAAATTCCACTAACATGATTGAACAGAATGCATCACATGACCGTGCATTATTTCCCAACGACCGCACACCTCCCAGCGCGACCGCACACCTAAACTACTTTTTATCCTTCAAAACCTTTTCACCAGTAGTGAGATCATTCCACATCTACCACAGATAGGCACCCACATGCATACAAGTGGTACATTCAGACTGCTACTAACATAAATGACAACTGCCACTGGTAAATGAATTGCTGCCGAAGTTCAAACTAAGACTGACTAAAAAAAAAAAAAAAAAAGAGTGGTTTGTATTCCTATTTGTTTTCCTTTACTATTCTTAGAATAAAGTCGTCCTCTTTACAGGGAGGAAAACAAGTGGGGACCACTTTCACTTTTATCAGTGAGATGTAGCGTGACCGAGCGTGGTCAATAATGGTACCTAATATGCAGGCAGACACTGAAAGCAAGTCCCTTGGTGTGAAAAAGCAAAGTAACTGCATTTTACCTTATTTTTATTGAGAATTGTCTAAAAGAAGAAACCAGCTGAAGCGGAGTAGACAGCACTTTCACTTTTATAAGTGTATGCGAGTGATCGTCGAAGCAAAATGTCGTAATGTGCTACAGAACAGTGAAAACTAAAACACATTCTGTACTGTAGAAAAGCAAACAAACTGTGCACTTCAGCTTATTTTAATTTAAAATCCTGTAAAAGTGCTGTCGCAGGAACAGTGGTGAGACTTTATTCAGAGTGTTGGCAGCCGCCGGAGAGGTAATGCAGGTACAGCGAGTGTTGCTCAGCAACAGTTGCCAGGAGCAACACCTTCACCCTGAGTTACGCCTCCAATGTTGCCAACACTCGCTCTCCATGCGCTAGCTCTCCACCTGCTTCACACGGCAGCTTTTTTACTTGATTTTAAATTAAAAAAAGCTGAAGTGCACAGTTCGTTTGCTTTTCTGGTACAGAGTATGACTTAGTTTCACTGTTTGGCTGCACATTACGTATCACTTTTGACCACGCCCGGTCACGCTACATGTCACTTATAAGAGTGAAAGTGCTGTCTACCGCTTGCTTCAGCTGGCTTCTTCTTTTAGACAATTCTCAATAAAAATAAGGTAAAATGCAGTTACTTTGCTTTTTCACACCGAGGGACTTGCATTCAGTGTCTGCCTGCATATTAGGTACCATTATTGACCACGTTCGGTCACGCTACATCCTCACTGATAAAAGTGAAAGTGTTCCCACTCTTTATCCTCCCTCAAAGACGCATCGACTTTATTCTAGGAATAGTAAATGAAAATAAAAAGAAATGCAAACCTTTTTTTTTTTAATTTTATCCCACAGGGACTACTTTTTGCTCTCCCACAAAAATATTTATTTCCATTTTATAAGATAGATAATCCACTCTGGGAAAGTGCGCTCACCTGATATATGCACGCATTGGTGGTTGAACGCACGAGGTCGCAACGCACACCAAGGTGTGCGTATATCAGAACGCGACCGCACACCCTAGAGTGGATTATCTATTACATAACACACACACTGGAGTGCCTTATTGCTATTAGACAATGGTTCATTGTTATACAAATAAAAACATTTAAAAAAATGTTAAGTAGATTTTAGTGTAGCAGTATATCCTTGTTTCTTAAGAAAAGATAAGCAAAAGAATATTCTCATCCATACAGTGATGTTATTGTGTAACATCATCGCTGTCTCAGGCATACACTGTCCAATTAGAGTCCAGGATTCTTTCTTGCCATTGTATAGTTCAGTGTAACTTAACAGTGCAAAGCTAGGACAATTTTGCTGTTTCCATCTTTTATTTGTGTTTTATTTTTTTAATTAAACCCTGCTGCCTATCCAAATAAAATTTTAACCATGCTTGCACTGTTTTCCCATGCCCCATCTATCATGTATCCATTTGTTGTGCTCAGTCTCACTGTGAAAGTACTTGGCTAGCCACACTTTGAATGGCACTGTCAAGTGTTTTTGCATATGAATGTGCTCAGCCAAACTGAATCTGTTGATACCTCCTACTGGGAGAAACTGTTAACTGGTTATAGGTGGGACAACAAAAAACTGGTGCTTAGGAACACATCAACACCTACTGCACATATAATATGCCATTAATTTATTTTACTGTCACACTGAGGCTTGAGCTAAGTGTTGTAATTTAGTCATGTGGCTGCGGAAATGTAAGGTTGTAGGACTTAAAGGAGAACATATTGCATCTATAAATCATTTCTCCAACCTGCAACTGCTCTTAAAATACTCTTTCAAATTATGTTAGTGGTTTTGCTATACTGGCCTTTTAGTGATCCTGCTGGGCATTTATGATATATGTATTGTTTGGAGGTACCTTTTTAAAACTGAATGATGCAGACAACTTCTGCTAGTGGTACTTCTCACTATGCACACAAGCAGGCCACTGTCACTCCCTGCATCACTTTTACTCTGCTTATAGTATGTCCCTTTTTCCATCTTCATAGCAGTAACACCAGATGATAAAGCAGAAACATCAAATGATTTTACTAAAAGTGCTATACAGAGGGAACCACAGCATACTTTTAAATAGTATTCAAAAAAGTATAATTACTTCAAGGTTCAGTGCAGTTCTCCATTAAGAGCAACATTAAATCAGCAATGCAGCAGACAATATTTTGTATAAAAAGCTAATTTTCTGCCCTGGTTATTACACATACTGTAGTAGCAGCACTCTTGCATGGAGTTTCTGGGTGCTTCCTATGCTGTTTCCAGTACCTTTGCATTTCTGTCTCCATTCTTACCCTCCTCAAGTCCTCAATGTTATTTCAATGCAAAAACAAGCATTTGTCAATGCCAAGTGTTGCTTGCTGTCATTAGCAGTGGAAATGCAGGAGTTAGACAGATGCAGTATAGGAACGGCAGTGAAATATTGAACTGACACCAACTCCACCATCACCCTGCAGAGATGGATTGGCATTGGGGTATGTCTTTGGGTCATCACCCATAACAGTCACGACATGTGCACTACATGTGCGAAAACACATATTGGATGAGATGTGAAAAATGACAGTTGTACTGTTCTTAAGGAGGTGAGGTAAAATGGCAATGCTGAAAATCTGGAGTGAAAATATTAAAAATACTCAACGTTATGAGCGTGCATAGGAGCTGCACAACGCACGCTTGTAAAACAGTCATTTTGGGGAATTTTTTCACCAAATTTTCAACATAGGGTTTTTGGGGGTCTACCTCATGAACAGTTTTTCTGTGATATTCTTAATCTGTCCTGAACATTGATTTTGCACACCGACCGTGCCATTGTGTGCTACATGAATATATTTCGGGCGAGATGTGAAAAATGACAGCTGTACTGTTTATAAGAAAGTGTGGTAAAATGGCAATGTTGTTCATGAGGTGGGGTTCCAAGAACCCCATGTTGAAAATTTGGTAAAAAAATTCCCAAAAATGGCCGAGATATGCACCAAAGTTGAAAGAAAATCCATTTATGCCATTATACAGCTTACCGGCATTTCTTCAGTTCGTGGTTGGCTTTGAAGAGTGCAGGCTTGTTCCCAGTCAACCGAAGATCATCATGCTGGGCTCTGGAGGTAAGTATGGGGTGAGGTGGGGTGTGGGGTATGCAGAGGGTGGCACGGGTTGGGGGAGGGCCAGAGAATCAACGAGGGACCTTTTTTTCCCTAGGTCTTTTTTTTTTTAAGAAGATGACGGGGACTTTTGCCATGCTGGGGTGGACTCCTAGCATGGCATGAGGCTATTTGTTTGGGGGGGCTGTGGAGCCAATGGAGGACTGGGCACCCCCGCTGGCCATACAGTGTGCTTGGGGTGACGCATGAGCCATGGGGGGGGTGTGTCGGCTTTTTTTTTATTTATTTATTTAAATGTTTCACCAGGAAGACACACTGAACGGTGGGTGGCGGTTTTCCGTCGGCTTCCTGGGGACTGTGAGAGGCCAACAGAGAAGCCGCTACCATGGAGACTCCATGCAATCAGCTGTTTTGGTAGCCTGTAATGCATCAAAACAGCTGATTACGTGGTGATGGGGCCGAATTTCTTGATGCATTGTGGCCTGCTCCCTAACTGTGGTCATTTTTTCTTCCTTGTGAAATAATTATTTTAAAACATCAATAACATTATAAAATAACATAAACTGTCAATTTTACATTTCCCCTTCATCTGCCACCTGTTGTGATAAGTTATAGTGGCCCATTTTCTTGTACTTGCACAGCTAAAGCAGGCAGGCAAAAAATGTATAAAAAGTGATACAAATGGGGAAAGCACATAGGAAAGGAAATCGGATTGGGGGGGATGCTGGAGTGGGAAAACAAGAGCAGAGGGAGGGCAGACTGTAAAACATGGAAGACCATGCTAATGAATGCCCGTAGCCTAGGAAATAAGGTTTCAGAGCTGGAGGCCTTGTTGCAGGGTTTTAGATAATTGATTAGCAGTTTTTTTATTGGGACAATACTAGTTGTACAGAAAGCATATATATACTGTAGGTTTTCTACAAGTGTTACGTTTGTTATACACAGTGAGACAAGTGCTATGCATTTTCACAATGTTTTAGAACTTTTATGAGCAAAACGCTAATCAATGTTTAGAGTTAAATAAAACTTTGTTGTTGGCAGATGCAGACCTTGACATACAGTGGCAGCAATAATAGAGATGTGGCACTCTGCTAATCATGGCTGGGAAGTCAGTGTACCAGGCTATACACTGTTCAGGGAGGGTAAAAAGGATTGGGGAGTGACCCTGTACATCAGAGATGGTATAAAGGCTACAGCAGTTCAGAAACATCAGGGGAAGGCCAAGATACAGTAATGTGGGTCACCCTGGAGACAGCTAATGGAACAGCAATATGCACAGGGGTGATCTATAGACCACCAGCACAGAGGAAGGAAGTAGACAGGGGTGCATGAGCCAACCAGTGACAAGTCAATTCTGAACCAGGTATGGACCAGAGTTGAATAAATACTTGCCCTACAATATATTGGAAAGACGTCTCCACCTCCACCTGCCATGCATAGAATCATATATTATATCACCCCCAGGTCTCTTTCCTTTTTGGTTGTTGTTATCCTCCCCTCCATTGTGTACTGTTCCCCTGTGTTTGTTTTTATTTTCCATGTGCGTTACTTGACACTTCTTTGCATTGAATCTAAGCTTTTATACGTTTGCCCCCTCATGTGTCACTCCGGTTGCAGAGCTTTTCCTTACAATCCTTCCACAGTGTCACCGACATTATAAAGATAGTCTCTGCGTCCTGTTGTCCATCAAATGGTTTACCCAGGTGACCACCGTGGAGTCCACTCCACGGCTGGCTAACTTCTTTATTAATATTTAGTGTGTCCATAATTTTGACTTTCAGTGATGCAATTTATTGGGTACTGAAGCATCATGAATGTATGACATCATCATGGCTACTGATTGGCTCAGTGGCTGCTTAGGAATGCACATGATGTTGACCAGTCAAACACATGTAATTTGAGTATTCGGTGTATGATTGGAAGATACCATTCTCACTGTGTAATCCAATCAGAGAGACCTTTTTGTTCAGTGACACATTACAAGCACAGCACTAGGTTAACCATGACACCACCAGTTTCAGTGTTTAGGTTTGAATTACAACTGTGGTTTACTTCGCTTCATAGCAACATGACTAAAATTTGTAAAGCAATATTGCCAGCTCTGACCAGCTATCGAAAGTCTGGAAAGACCTACAAGGAATGTGTAGCATTCCTGAAGGAGACTGGAATCCATGTCACTAAATGAGTGGTAGCCAAGTGTCTAGAGTGGGATGGAAAGTAACGCCCCAAGAAATAACCAAAGTTTGGAAGGTAAACTATGCTGTATTTAAGCTTTGTATTGGTACAATAATGTACCGCAACATTTTCTATGCCAAAACTTTTCATAACATGAAGATTAGAATAACTTATTTTCTGTTCCAGAGATGTATTGGAAGCAATTGACTGATTAATGGAGGAGGATGATGAAAGAAGCGCACCGGAAATAAAGGATATTTTGTTATGTGACATTTCTGTCAACATCTCAGTATCATCTGCATGCAGACTGCGAAGGCAACTTGGGTGGAAGTTTTGGGAGAGCGAGGTAATGCACCACAAAGTTATTTGTTATTCTAGTGTCTGTGTCTATGTTGCTTGTATAATACAGTCTTGGATAGCCTTTGGCAATGGTTAGTGTCCTGACCTGAATTATTATTGAACTGGCAAAATGGTTGGAAGGAGGAAGAGAGGTGATATGATCGAAACATTTAAACATCTTAAGGGCATTAACAAGCTGAAAAAGTCTAACATGTTTCAATATAAAAAAAAATAGCAGGACAAGAGGACACAGCATGAGACAAGAGGGAGGCCGATTAAGGGGTAATGTGAGAAAGTTCTTTTTCACAGAAAGGGTGGTATATGCATGGAGCGGCCTACCTCAGGAAGTGTTGGATATGAATACATTGCAGGGCTTCAAACAGGCATGGGATAGGCATAAGGAAGCAATACAGATGAGTATGAATAGATAGGCCATTGACGAGAGCAAAGGTCTATGGCACATTCATAAGGTAGAACAAATGGGCAGACTGGATGGGCCTTGCAGTCCTTATCTGCCATCAACTTCTATGTTTCTATTACATTTGTACTGCACACCAGGCTTATAAACAACGTTACATACAGTGCTCTATGTATGGGCCACTTTGCTGCCAAGTTAAAGGACAGTGTTTCTGGTCTGTCTGTCTGTCTGTCTCTCTAAGTTTCTCTCTAATATGCAAGTCTTTGTTTGGGAAAGGGAGGTAATAGTTAGCACGGATAGTGGGGATGTAGGGAGAGAAAGAGAGACATACAGCCAATGCTGGATGTAACACAGTAACACTGAAGGCTAGTCCTTTTATAATTGATTTCATGACTGTGCAAATGTCTGAATTTTTTGAACATACTCCTGCTTGCACATAACACTTGTGAAGCACATCAGATGATTGTTGGAATGCAGATATGAATTTCTTACTGCACAGTATGTCAGTAAACAAAGATACATACATAGCTGTATGCATGAGGCACTTGATGACAAGTTTAAGGACAGTGATTTTCTGATGTCTGTCCCCACCCCCCCTCGGTTTCTCATTCTAATGAGTTTCTTTGTTGGGGGAGCGGAGAGAGATTGTGGAGGGGGATACAGAGAGAGACATACAGAAGAGGCATACAGGCTGACATGATATGCTCAGCAAGGTGAATCAGGCATACTGTATGTATTTGATTTTATGAATGTACAAATGCCAGAATTAATTGACCGTTCTGAATTGAAATTAACTATGCCACTGTGATAATATGTACATTAATTTTGCTTCCTTGCTTGCTTATAAAACGTGTGGAGCACATCAGGTGATGGTTTGCTGTACATAACTGAAGTCTTAAATACAGTATGTACCGAGCAATATGGCAACAAAGATATATACAGCGCATTGCTACAGTACATGCATGAGCTGCCAAGTTCAAGGACAATTAATTTTGTGATGTCTGTTCCTCCCCTCCATCTGAGTCTCTCTCTCCATTTCTGTTTCTAATTCTAATGTGTGTGCTTCTTGGTCAGTGGAGGGGATAGAGAGCGTGGGGCTAGTGGGGATGGTGGGGGGGAGAGAGAAACATGCAGTAAAGCACAGGCATACTGCCAGTGCTGACATTCAACACAAGTCACACAGACATATGACTTCAAGTGCATTTATTACTGTTTTTATGAAACACTGGCCTCTTTCTTTGGTAGGACCTGCCCTATGATAAGAGAGGGACACAAGGTTCTGCGTGGGGAGAGGGTCTAAAAGTGGATTGAAGAAGGAGAACGATTTCACAATTTTGTTTTCTCCAATGAGTCAACCTGTCAGCTGGAGAGCCACACCATCATGGCATTTCACAAAAATGGTAGACAGGTGTGCAAGCTGAAGCCCAAGCACCCGCTCAAAGTGCATGTGTGGGGTGCCATATCCCGTCATGGTCCAGGACCAATAATTATTTTTGAAGGTAAGAGGATCATAACACGCAGGTGTGCTCTTGTTTGTTAGGGGTCCAGAATTTGTTCAGTGCTTGACAAACCCATATCCCTCTTTTCTTCACATAAGTAGTCCAATACTTTCTCAGCATTTTGGACCATATACTGTAGGTTTACCTACCCTTTTCATAGGTGTTACTCTAATCACATCAGTATTAGCCAATAGGCAAGTGAAATGGCAGCTGTTTGAGTGACAGTATCCAATGTTTCAGTGACAAAATGCAAGGGGAGGGTATACAGGATCGGCCCTGCAGGTGGTCGGTTGTATCCCAGCTTCACCATAACTTCCCTCTTCCTTTCAAATATCTTAACTCTGTTCTTTCCCTGGACACCACTGCATACCAGGCTCTGAAATGACCATCCAGAGATCCATAACTGCCATTACTGGTAAGTGTAGGGGTCCCCAGTTCTTTTAAAAGGGCCATGCCAGCCAGCAACATCCATATTGTCCCACTCTTATGCCACCCTGCATGTCCTTTCATCCTAAAAACAAAACTTTGGATCATGTATGGTACAAAAATAAACCTTAATAAAATACATAATTCGATAGCTTAAAATAGGTAGGATCATCCTACAATATATAGAAATAGAAATAGTATAGCGGTATGCCTGTGTACTGCTTCCCCTGGGCTGATGAAAGAACAATGTTAAAAAAATATGTTATTGTTGGGGCCGAGCATATTAAAATCAATGCTTTTAAAAATAAAAATGTCATAGTTTTCTATTTCCCAAGACCTTTAGGTTTGTGTAGCCCCCACCCCAAAGAAATCCTAGACGTGCTCCTGGATCATTTGAGACTGTACAAAAACATCTAGAAGTGCAGGTCTTTAGTTGACTATAGGTGGGGAATGAGAGTTTCTTTCTCTGCCTGACTCTGTTCATTGCCTGTGGGTGGTGGTGACAGTGTGGTGGCATAACAGTGAGGTGGGGTGCATGATGATGTCAGCTATCGTGTGTGGAGAGCTGGGACTGCTTGGCTTGAACATTGGCTGTTGTGATGTCCTCTGGTTGGGGGGGAGCAGAAAGAATAAGAGAGGAGGCCATAGTACATAACAATGGGGGTTGGAGGGCTCACTGTGTGTGATGGCATTACAGTGTTTTTTTTTCTGCTGGGGAGCTGGAAGCAATGTGGGAGCAGGATAAACATACAATACTCAGAGGGTGGGATATTCAGACTGTGCCAGACAGGGGCACAAGCCTGGGCACAGTGCAACTGGGCTGCGCCAGGGAATGGACCAGGCTATATTCAATGGTGCTGCGCCATGGCTCAGCACCATTGAATATGGCACTGAGGGTGCATGCACTGCACCTGCACAAGTGGCAGAAGGTAAGCAGGGGGGATGCGCCAGTGCAAGTGCAGTTGCGCTAGGTGCATCAACCATGATATTCAGCGCTGGGCATGCAAATGAGTCCATTATGCATGCAAGGCACAAATGGGGCCATTTGCATTTCATTATGGCCCCATTCGCATGTGGTGCACCGATCACCAGTGACTTGCACCTGGTGCCCTTCCAGGCTGCAGCCATTGGGGACTGGCACCCTGCCGACTCCGGGTGGTCACCGCACCCATTCTCCCGATCTTGGGCATTTGCATCTATATCCTTGGTGGTCCAGTGGACTGCATTCCATCGCCCAATCGCAGGCATAAGATAAATATCTCCTTGGTGGTCCAGTGGAACCACCCCCCCAGTGCCCAATTGTGGGCGGAATCACTGAATTAAACCCTGGTGGTCCAATGGTACCCCCCCCACCCACACACCTACTGAGGCCCCTGCCACTCAGCACCGCCCCAGTCAGCGGCGGGTGGCAGCACCCCACATGCCACCCAGCCACCCACCGACTGACAGCCTACAGTACTGTCTGTACGCCTATTGGTCCACTGCATGGGCCAATGGGAGTGCAGACCATACTGTACTACACAAGCCCAAAATGCGAATGAACGTTCATTCACATTTCGGGCCTGTGAGGAACAGGTATGGTATGCATGTCCATTGGCCCAATGTAAGTGGGATCAACAGGCGCCTGAGTACTACTATGCTGTCAGTTGGTGGGCATGCGGTGGGGTGCTGCCACCCACTGCTGACTGGGAGGATGCTGGTGGTGGGGGCCTCAGTGGGCAGGTGGGGACAGGGGTACCACTGGACCACCAGGGCTTAATTTGGTGACTCTTACCGCGGTCGGGTGTGGGAGGGTTCCACTGGACCACCAGGGAGATATGTATCTTATGCCCATGATCAGGCAATGGAATGCAGTCCACTGGACCACCAGAGAGATATTTGTCTTATGCCCATGATCAGGCAATGGAATGCGGTCCACTGGACCACCAGGGATACAGTCACATATGCCCGCAATCAGGCGATGTGGAGGGCACAATGCTCTCTGGGCAGGGAGCTTGTGAGCAGTGTTCTGGGTGGACGGGTGGCCACCCACAGCTGGCGGCTGCCATGTTGCACCCTGCAATATGACAGCTCACCTGTGGGTGGCCAGGACTTGCTTCTGGTTTTACCAGGCATATCTTTGCACCCCCACCGAGCGGCGCAAGGTGGGTTTGTGCCAGCATATGCACCGCAGATCCCGGGCTGAATATCGGGATGTGCCGCATATGCAGGGGCATGCCCCCGGCACTTGTGCCACATACATTACTGATGCGCCCTGGTGCATCGGTGGTTGTGCAGCACAACTTGCCCCTTTGAATGTCGCGCTGGGGCGCATTGGTGGGTTGCGCATGGCACACCCCTGTTACGCTATGCACAACTCTTTTGAATATCCCACCCTCAGTATTTCTTGGCTTGCATTTTTTCATGTAAAAGTGATCACAGTTTACCATTATAATTAAGGGCTGATGCAACCATCTGTGGGCTACTGCAATTTTAAATCAACTTGCCCTGCTGGCTTGTGCAAAAAAAGGTTAAGACTGACCCCTGAATTACTGTGTGTTAATTTTCTGACTAACTTCCAAGGGAAAGGTACAGATACAGAGATTACCTCATTAAGAAGTTACATAGATACATAGACAGTGTTGGCAGATAAAGGCCTGTGGCCCACCTAGTCTGCCCATTTGAGCTTGTAAGTTCAGTTTATGTTTTTCCTAGAAGTCTGTTGCCCCTTACCCCTGACCTCCAGAATTCCTTTATGTCTATCCCATGCATTCTTAAATCCCATGATTGTTTCAGACCCACCACTTCCTCTGGCAGGGTGTTCCACTTGTCCACCACCCGTTCTGTGAAGAAGTTCTTCCTCACATTTCCTCTGAATCGTCCTCCCTCCAACTTCATCCCATGCTCTCTAGTCCTGGAACATCTTTTTTGCTTAAAAATAGTGTATTCCTACACCCTGTTCCTCCCTGTAAGATACTTGTATGTCTCTATCATATCCCCTCTCTCCCTCCTCTCCTCCAGGGAGTACATATTCACTTCCTTCAACCTGTCTTCATAGGACTTGTGATGCAATCCATGTACCATCTTTGTTGCCCTCCTCTGAACCTTCTCTACCCTGTCTATGTCCTTATGTAGGTAAGGTCTCCAGAACTGTATACTATAATCCAGGTGGGGCCTCACTAGTGTCTTGTATAGTGGAGCTGGCTGAGGTGTGTGTGGTCTACAGTATCCTGTACATCCCTGAGCTAGAGGTGTCACCAACCTATGCATTGCAGCAAAAGGACCTGGTATGACATATGTCAGAAATCGTAATTTATGGCGGTGGCCAACTTGCCAGCATTGGTATGTGGATAACATAGGAAAGCACACAATGCTGATAATTCCGATAATGATGCAGCTATTACTGTACTGTGTTTCAGGAATTATGGATCGCATATTCTTTGAGGAGCACATCATGAAGGAGGTGCTCCCACCATCCATTGCAGTCCCATGGTCAGATCGGCCACATCGGTTCTTCTAAGGTATAGTACAGTACAGTAATGTCATGCATGTACATCATCTCAGTACTCATAACATGCAGCCAACTGTAATTACTTACAAAAAAATATCCACCAAGGCAACTTGCACAAATAGAACATTGCTAAAAGTCTGCAAAGCATATGAATAATAAAGAATATAACTGTACATGTGGCACTACAATTTCTCCACCAATGTTTTTCACCTGTCACTAATCTGTATCTCTTTTCACTGAGACCAAGATGAGCCATGGCTACAACAGTCACTTCATATCTGAATACAGGGACTTACTGTTTTTGCCAATGTTACATACTGTAATTGTGATAACATTTGCAGTATTCTTGTGTCAGTTTTGATGTAATGTTTAGTTTGATTAGTTCTGTGGTGTGATAGCAAGCAGACAAGGGGGCAGGGCACCAGCTCATTTCAAAAGCCTTGCGCCGCATGGAGTAAGCAGCAGGTCGCCTGGAACATCTACTGCCGCAGGTGAGAGCTGCAATCGGCAGAAGAGCTATTGTATATCATTACTGCTGTCTTTGCACAACTGTGAACTGCTTGAACTGCTGCTGTGAATGTGCTGCTGCCTGAGTGAACTAATTAATGGACTGCCATTTATGCACTAAAGGGAAGAGAGCAGCTGAGTGAACTATGCCTGCTTTGAACTGCTGACATTATATGTGCAATTGCTACTCCTGCTCAGCTGAGGGGGTTTGGTGGTGGACCAACACAATAGCAAGCAGATGAGGGGGAGGGGCACCATCTCATTTCAAAAGCCCTGCACTGCATGGAGTAAGCAACAGGTTGCCCGGAACATCTACTGCCACAGGTGAGAGCTGCAATCGGTGGGAGGGCTACCATGTATCATTACTGCTGTCTTTGCACAACTGTGAACAGTGCCAAGAAAGATGATCAGCTGGACAACAGTGGGCTCAGGGAGGATGAGGGTGGTGGAACAGAGGTGTATACCTTCAGTTGTACCTCTCCACAATTCATATGCTGTTCTGGCAAAGTGTGGTTCCTCTATGGAGGCACCCACAGTGGAGACCAAGGAGGATGCTGGGAACCTCCACAAAGGAGACCCACAGGAGGGTGGCATGGGACCCCACAGGGGAAGAAAACAACTCCTAGTGGGAGACTCTATTATTAGGAAGGTAGAACTGGGGGAGGAAGGGGAGAAGGAGCTAAAGTGCCTGCCTGGCACCATGGCTTGGAGGGAAAGGGAGCGAATCCTCAGGATTGCAGGAGCAGCTACACTGGGGGAGGGAGCTGGATCTCATTGTCCACCTAGGGACTAATGACCTGGCTAAGAAAAGGATCAGAGCAGTGCAGGAAGAGTTTGTGGAGTTGGGGAGGGGCCTTAGACAAGTAGCATGCATGGTAACCTTCTCGGAGGTGCTGCCTGTCTATGGCGTAGGTGAGGCTAAGGTGCTCCACACCATGGGATTCAATCAGTGGTTGCAAAACTGGTGCAGAGCTCAGGGATTTGGCTTCATTGGGGGCTGGGGGTCCACCTGGAGTGATACAGGCCTATACTGGCATGATGGTCTGCATCTGTCCAGGAGGGGAACCAGGATCCTAGGTGATAGGTTTAAATGCTTCATTGGCAAGCATTTAAACTAGCCAAGGGGGGGAAGCACTGAAAGAAGCAGGGAAATCCTAGCCCCCCCCCAAAAAAAAAGTCAGGGTAGTAAGTGAGGTAAACACCAAGTTAGAGATGTCAATAGGGAGAAGGTCAGGGGTAAATGGAGAAAGTGACAAAGGCAATAAGGACAGGGATGGGGCAAAAGGGGTAAGGTCATCAGGGAAATGGAGGGTAATGAGTATGAATGCCCGTAGTCTGGGCAACAAGCTCCCTGAACTGGTGGCCTTGATGGAAAAGGGATGCCTGGATATTACAGCAGTCACAGAAACATGGTACACAGAGAACCATGACTGGAGTGTTAACATACCAGGGTACACAACCTACAGGAGAGACAGGGAGGGGAGAGGAAGGGGAGGAGTAGCTCTCTATGTAAGGGAAGGGTAAAAGCAACTGAACAAAAGAGTAAACAAGGAGGAGAGGAGGCACTGTGGGTCACCTTAGAGACTGGAAAGGGCAGCACAATCCGCACAGGGGTTGTATACAGACCCCCATGTCAGGGGGAAGGAATGGATAAGGATATGATAGAAGGCATTCTTAGGATGGCAAAGAAAGGGGAGATACTGTTGATGGAAGACCTGAATATGCCAGATGTTAACTGGAGCACATTTGCTGCAGACACATTCAAGAGCAGGGCCATTCTCGATGCCCTACAGGTGGCATGCCTCAGACAGCTAGTTTTGGAACCCACTTATGAGGAAGCAATCTTAGACCTCATACTCTCAAATGGGGACAGTGAGAGGATCTGAGATCTAGAAGTGGGTAGCCATCTGGGAACAAGTGACCACCAAACAGTGTGGTTCACAATAAACTCAGCTACAGAGTCAAGCCATACAAAAGTGAGGGTAATGGACTTCAGGAGGACTGACTTTGGCAAGATGGGAGAGTGCCTTAGAAAGCACTAGCAAATAGGCTAGAAGGAGAGGTGTAGCAACAATGGAGAAACATCAGAACTGCCATCACTGAGTCAACAGGCCTTTGTGTGAAGCAAATAAACAAATCAAAATGAAAGAAAAAGCCACTGTGGTTTTCAAAAGAGGTGGTGGGGAAGGTCAGGGAAAAACAGATAGCATTCAGGAAGTATAAGGAAACACAGAAGGAGCAGGACAGAGAGCTGTACCAGTTAAGGCAGAAAGAAGCAGGCTGGGAAGTCAGAATAGGAAAGGCCCAAACTGAGGAAAATATTGTTAACTCAGTTAAAAAGGGGGATAAAACCTGTTATAGGTAATCAGGGAGCAAAGAAAGACAAAAGCAAGGGTAGTGAGGCTGACTAGAATGGACAGTGGGTGGGTAGAGAGGGACAGTGAAAAAGCAGGGATACTGAACAGATATTTCTGGTCAGTATTCACAAAGGAGGAGGAGGGGGAGGTGCCTAATCCAATTAACAGAAGCACTCTGGATAGGGGGGTCGATCCCAGTCCTTTCACAGAAGAAAGTGTCTGAAAGAACTCCTAAAACTGAAGGTGGATAAAGCAATGGGGCCTGTCGGAATTCGCCCCAGAATTCTAAAAGTATTAAAGGGAGAACTAGTGAAACCACTGGCTACCCTTTTTAACAAATCATGGGAGGATGGTGTAGTAAATGAGGACTGGAGAAAGACGGATGTTACTCCCTTCACAAAAGTGGGAGCAAGACAGAGGCAGGAAACTACAGACCTGTCAGTTTGACCTCCGTGGTAGGGAAAGTGATGGAATCACTTCTGAAGGAAAGAATTGTTGAGTACCTAAAGGTCAGTGGGGCACAGGACCCAAGGCAGCATGGGTTCACAGTAGGAAGGTCATGTCAGATTAATCTAATTGATTTCTTTGACTGGGTGACCAAAGTAGTAGACCAGGGACGGGCTGTGGACATGGCCTACCCAGACTTTAGCAAAGCATTTGACACAGTCCCACACAAGAGATTAATAGTCAGATTAACCAGCCTGGGAGTGGGTCCCAGGGTGGTAGCTTGGGTAAAACATTAGCTGGACAACAGGTCACAGAAGATAATTGTAAAAGGAGTCCACTCTGAAGAAAGAGGGGTTACTAGTGAGGTACCGCAGGGTTCAGTACTGGGTCCAGTCACATAGAAACATAGACTTTGACGGCAGATAAGGACCACTAGGCCCATCTAGTCTGCCCATTTCCCTACCTACAGGATAGGCCGCAGATCCTATTTAACCAACAGCCTATATCTTCCTGCCCCCCACAAGAATTGCCTTATGTCTGTCGCATGCATTCTTGAATTCTCCCACAGTTTTAGACTCCACAACTTCTTTTTCCTTTTTAATGTCTTTATAAGTGACATTGCAGAGGGACTGGAAGGAAAAGTATGCCTCTTTGCAAATGACACAAAGATCTGTAACAGGGCTGATACACAAGGAGGTGTGGAAAGGATGAGAAGGGACATGGCAAGGTTGGAGGAGTGGTCAGACGTATGGCAGCTTGGATTCAATGCAAAGAAATGAAAAATAATGCACCTGGGAAACAAAAAAACAGGGGAAGATTACACAATGTGGGGGGGGGAGGTAGTAACAACAACAAAAATGGAAAGGGACCTGGGGGTAATCATATCAGATGACCTTAAGGTTAGCAAGCAATGTGAGAAGGCAGTAGGGAGGGCTAGTGGGATACTGGGATGTATAGGGAGAGGCATCACCAGCAAAAAACAGGAAGTTGCTATCCCTCTGTACAGACAGTTGGTGAGACCCCATCTGGAGTACTGCGTCCAGTTCTGGAAACCCCATCTCTGGAAGGACATGGACAGGATAGAGGCAGTCCAGAGGAGGGCAACTAAAATGGTGCTGGGTCAGCAAGAGAAGCCACATGAGGAGAGACTAAAGGAGCTTAACATGTATACCCTTGAGGAAAGGAGGGAGAGGGGGGACATGATAGAAACTTTTAAGTACCTCAGTGGAATCAACAAAGTCCAAGAGGGTAGCATCTTTCAGAAAAAGAGATGTGCAAGAACAAGGGGACACATTTTGAAGATGGAGGTAGGGTGGTTGGGGGGCAATGTGAGGAAGTATTTTTTTCATAGAGAAGGTGGTGGACACATGGGACAGCCTTCCTGAGGTGGTTGTGGGGTCTAAAACTGTGGGAGAATTCAAGAATGCATGGGACAGACATAAGGCAATTTTTGTGTGGGGGGTAGGAAGAAACAGGCTGTTGGTTAACTAGGATCTGCAGCTTATCCTGTAGGTAGGGAAATGAGCAGACTAGGTGGGGCAAGCAGTTCTTATCTGCCATCAAAGTCTATGTTTCTGTGTTTGAACTGCTGCTGTGAGTGTGCTGCTGCTGCCTGAGCGAACTGATTAATGGACTGCCATTTATGCGCCAAAGGGAAGAGAATAGCTGAGTGAACTTTGCCTGCTTTGAACTGCTGACATTATTTGTGCAATTGCTACTCCTGCAATGACTACTCCTGCTCAGCTGAGGGATTTGGCGGCAGAGCAACATGATAGTGATCAGACGAGGGGTCGGGGCACCAGCTCATTTCAAAGGCCCCGTGCCACACGGAGTAAGCAACAGGTCACCCAGAACATCTACTGCCACATGTGAGAGCTGCAAGCAGTGGGAGGGCTACTGTGTATCATTACTGCTGTATTTGCACAACTGTGAACTGTCTGAACTGCTGCTGTGAGTGTGCTGCTGCCTGAGTTAACTGATTAATGTATTCCCGTTGATGCGCTAGAGGGAAGAGAACAGCCGAGTGAACTGTGCCTGCTTTGAACTGCTGACATTGTATGTACAATTGCTACTCCTGCAATTGCTACTGCTGCTCAGCTGAGGGGGTTCTGCAGCGGACCAACACAATAGTGAGCAGATGAGGGGGCGGGCACCAGCTAATTTCAAAAGCTCTGCGCTACGCGGTGCGAGTGCCACTCGGTCACAGAAAAAGTATTGGATGTAAAGTGGGAAGGAGCTTTGTTTTTAAGTTGTTAATGTTAGGTAGTAAGTTTATTTTCTATTTACCCTACAGTGTATATTTATTTAAATTACAATAGTGTTTTGTAATACCTTATTGTTTATTGAAGCTATGTTTAATAAGGGAAATGTTTCTCTGAACATTAATATTTGGCCTAATGTTGATGGCATGGGGCTTTCAGGCTGTAGGGGTTGGGGGGAATAATATGAAATTACAAACAGCTTTACAGGAACATGCATTAATTAGATCTAACACTATGGGTGAGAGAAATTATGGTTCACCCAGGGATGTTTTTATTAAGGCAATTTTATGGTCTAATAGCCTTAGTAATACTATGTGTAAGAGGCATTATTTTCTGAAGTGGGTAAATTTTAAAAGATTAGTTAATCCAGAGATGGTGAAATGGCTAACTAAAGTGATTATGGGAACATATTTGAAGAATAGATAAGATAAGAGTTTTTGAAGCACTGCTTGTTATATGTTTAATGATGTGTGGAGATGTTCATCCAAACCCAGGGTCTTTGGCCTTTCAACAAACCCCCTTGCATAATGTTTCTCAGAATCCCGGGGAAATGGTATTGAGTGATCCAGGTGCCAAGCACAGTGATATTTCTTATATAAAACAGGGATTAGGCCTAATACATTTGAATGCCAGGGGCGTGTTAAATAAAATGGATCTGATTGGCCCCTGGGTTATTGATAACAACCCTGAGATTGTGATAATTTCTGAAACTTGGCTGACTTACAAAATTGAGGCTACTTTTTAAATATTCATGGGTACAACATATGGTGAAAAGATAGAAATAAAAGGGGTGGTGGAGTTTTAATTTATGGGAAATCCAATTTAATCTTGACACAATTGGAAATAAAAAAAAAAATACATGGAGGGTCTGGAGATACTGGCCCTAGAATTAAAACTGCCCTATACAAAGAAAATATTGATTGTGGGGATTTATTGTCCACCCAAGGTTAAAGTCCAGGCTTTCAACAGCTACAGAGTCAAGCCATACAAAAGTGAGGGTACTGGACTTTAGGAGGGATGACTTTGGCAAGATGGGAGAGTGCCTCAGAAAAGCACTAGCAAACAGGCTAGAAGAAGGTGTGGAGCAACAATGGGGAATTATCAAAACTGCCATCACAGACGCCAACAAGCCTTTCTGTGAAGCAAATAAACAAATCAAAATGAAAGAAAAAGCCACTATGGTTCTCGAGAGAGGTGGCTGTGAAAGTCAGGAAGAAAAATATAGCATTCCGGAAGTATAAGGAAACACAGAAGGAGCAGGACAGAGAGCTGTACCAGTTAAGGCAGAAAGAAGCAGGGAGGGAAGTCAGAATAGCAAAGGCCCAAACTGAGGAAAAGATAGCCAATTCAATTAAGAAGGGGGATAAAACCTTTTATAGGTACATCAGCGAGCGTAGAAAGACAAAGGGAGGGATAGTGAGGCTGAATAGAATGAACGGTGGGTGGGCAGAGGGGGACAGTGAAAAAGCAGGAATACTGAACGAATATTTCTGCTCAGTATTCACAAAAGAGGAGGGAAGTGCCTAATCCAATTAACAGCAGCTCTTGATAGGAGGTCGATCCCAGTCCTTTCACAGAAGAAAGGGTTCTGCAAGAACTCCTAAAACTGAAGGTGGACAAAGCAATGGGTCCTGATGGAATTCACCCCAGAATTCTAAAAAAAATTAAGGAAGGAACTAGTGAAACCACTGGCCCTCTTTTAATAAATCATGGGAGGATGGTGTGGTACCCGAGGACTGGAGGAAGGTGGATGTGATTCCCTTCACAAAAGTGGGACCAAGACAGAGGCAGGAAACTACAGACCTGTCAGTCTGACCTCTGTGGTAGGGAAAGTGATGAGTCACTTCTGAAGGAAAGAATAGTTGAGTACTTAGAGGTCAATGGAGCACAGGATCCAAGGCAGCATGGGTTCACAGCGGAAGGTCATGTCAGATGAATCTAATAGATTTCTTTGACTGGGTGACCCAAAGTAGTAGACCAGGGAGGGGCTGTGGACATGGCCTACCTAGACTTTTAGCAAGGCATTTGACACAGTCCCACACAAAAGATTGATAGTCAAATTAACCAGCCTGGGAGTGGGTCCCAGGGTGGTAGCCTGTAAAACATTGGCTGGACAACAGGACACAGAAGGTAATTGTAAATGGAGTCCACTCTGAAGAAAGGGTGATTACTAGTGGGGTACCGCAGGGTTCAGTATTGGGTCCAGTCCTTTTTAATGTCTTCATCAGTGACATTGCAGAGGGACTGGAAGGAAAAGTGTGCCTTTTTGCAGATGACACAAAGATCTGCAACAGGGTTGATACACAAGGAGGCGTGGAAAGGATGAAAAGGGACTTGGCAAGGTTGGAGGAATGGTCAGATGTATGGCAGCTAGGATTCAATGCAAAAAAGTGCAAAATAATGCACCTGGGAAACAAGAACCCAGGGGAGAATACACAATGGGTGGGGAGGTAGTAACAACAACAAAACAGGAAAGGGACCTGGGGGTAATCATATCAGATGACCTTAAGGTTAGCAAGCAATGTGAGAAGGCAGTAGGAGGCCGGGGTATACTGGGATGTATAGGGAGAGGCATCAGCAGCAGAAAACAGGAAGTTGTTATCCCTCTGTACAGACAGTTGGTGAGACCCCATCTGGAATACTGTGTCCAGTTCTGGAGACCCCATCTCCCAAGGACATAGACAGGATAGAGGCAGTCCAGAGGAGGGCAACTAAAATGGTGTAGGGTCTGCAAGAGAAGCCGTATGAGGAGAGACTAAGGAGCTTAATATGTATACCCTTGAGGAAGAGAAGGAGGGGGGACATGATAGAAACTTTAAAGTACCTCAAGGGAATCAACAAAGTCCAAGAGGGTAGCATCTTTCAGAAAAAGAGACTTGCAAGAACAAGGGACACAATTTAAAGATAGAAGGAGGGCGGTTCAGGGGCAATGTGAGGAAGTATTATTTCACAGAGAGGGTAGTGGATGCATGGAACAGCCTTCCTGAGGAAGTTGTGGGGTCTAAAACTGTGGGAGAATTCAAGAATGCATGGGACAGACATAAGGCAATTCTTGTGGGGGGCAGGAAGATATAGGCTATTGGTTAACTAGGATCTGCGGCCTATCCTGTAGGTAGGGAAATGGGCAGACTAGATGGGCCTAGCGGTCCTTATCTGCCGTCAAAGTCTATGTTTCTATGTTTCTACAGGACTGGTTGTTTGACTATAATGGATAGCCATGAGATAATGGTGGCAGGAGATTTCAACTCCAATTGGCAAAATATTAATGAGCCTCACCCACTGATTGATTTGCAAAAAAATGTGGGTCTAACTCAATTAATTCAAGAACCCATGAGAATAAATATGGCATCAGTTTCAACCTCTTCAATTCTGGATCTGATTTTTACCAGTACTGTAGACAATATCATAGACAGTGGGGTTTTACCTGACACAATTTCAGACCATCAATTCACATTTTGTAATAGAGTTCAATGTAAAAAATTAGATGAGAAAAGGAGTATTAGTTGGCGTAGCTTTAAGAATTTCGACTACGTTGATTTCATATTGGACTTAAGTGCTATTAATTGGGAACGTATGCAGTTGATTCCATCAATGGATGAGTTATGGAAGTACTTCCTTGGAGAATTCATGGAAGTCTGTAATAAACATGCTCCAGTTAAAACCAAGACTCTGAAATTAAATTCTACATTATGGTACTCAAAAGAGCTTAAAAAGATAAAATCATTAAGGGATAAGGCATGGTACCAGGCCAAAAAAAATGGTAACAAGCAAGACTGAGTTAGATTTAAAAAGCTTCAAAATGAATATGTTAGGGAAGTTCGAAGGGGCAAAACAACACCATTATATTCATTTGTTGGATAAAAATTGTTAAAAAGATCCTAAAGATTTTTTGAAAATAATAAATACACTCATTAAGGGTCAGGGACTGACAAATTAAGGGTGTTAAATATTGATGGACAAATGTTACCATTGTCGCAACAGGGGTAGGATCAGCTGAATGAGTATTTTAATAAGATGGGAGTAACTAGTTCAGCCAATCCATCCTGTCTTCCTGGATCCTGTCAATCACTTCAGTTAAGAGATTGTGGGTAAATTAAACCTTTTGTATTTAAGGAAATAAAAGTAGAAACTGTGATCAGAGAGTTAATAGGCTTAAATACTGCTAAGACTGTGGGTTTGGATAATATTCCATCAAAGTTGCTTAAGTATGCTGTTCCAATTATAGCTTATCCCCTGACATACTTGTTTAATAATTCATTAACCACAGGAGTGTATCCACTAGCTTGGAAACAGTCTAAGGGTCATACTTATATTCAAAGGTGGTAATAGGACAGAGATGGATAATTATAGGCCTATCTCTCTTTTGCCCCAGATATCTAAATTATTAGAAAAATAGTAGTTGCCCAATTCAGAAAGCACCTGGACTCCTCTCGTTTATTAAACAGTATGCAGTCAGGCTTCCGGAAACTACATAGCACAGCCTCTGCACTTGCTAAGGTAGTGGGAGATGTGCAGACAGCCCTGGACAGGAGGACACTAGTGGGGGCAATATTTGTGGATTTATCCAAAGCTTTTGATTCTTTGAACCACCATGTCCTCCTGTCCAGGGCAGCATCACTTGGGGTGGTGGGTCTGAATGGAAAGTGGCTGGAATCGTATTTGACAAACAGGAGCCAGAAAGTTTCATTTGGTGGATGGGGGTCATGTTTTCTGCCTGTTGGATCGGGGGTCCCACAGGGCTCCATCTTGGGGCCATTGCTGTTCAATGTGTATGTAAATGGCCTGTCTTTTCTGGATTCTGAAGTAATGTACCATCTTTATGCTGATGACACTATTATTTATACATCTGATGAATCTATTAAAGTGATACAAAAAAGGCTTCAGCTAGCCTTTGATGAATTTCAGATTTTCTTAAGGGACAGTAGGCTGGTTCTGAATGTGAAGAAAACACAGACCATGTTATTACATTGAAAAAGTGACGCATTGGAAGGCATGGCCCTGGGATTGGTTGCCTTTGGAGGAACCCCAATTACAGTATCTGGGTCTCTAGATCGATAGTTTACTGTGTTGGGATATACACATTGGTAACTTGGTTAGGAATGTGAATACAAGAATAGGACCTCTTTATAGGGTTAGATCAGCAATGAGTATGGAAGTAAGAAAAAAGTGGTAAATGCGATGATCATCCCTATGTTTGATTATGGGGACATATTTTATTCTTGTGGGAGAAAACAGGACCTAAAAGGTTAGAAGTAAGTTACAACAGCCTGGCTAGATTTATTCTGTAGGCCCCTAGATTAACTCACATGTGCCAGCTATATGATCATTAAGGTTGGCTCACGCTGTATGAGCGCAGCCATGAACATTTGCCGGCATTTGTTTATAAAGGATTGATGGGGCAATACCCAGGGTATGTTGTAGACAGGTTGATTCACAGAAATAAATTGATCTCATTGAGAAATTGCCAAGTGCCAAGTTTGAAATTGTCTAGTTGTAATCTAAAAATTGGATGACAATCTATATATTATAGAGGGGTGTTGGAATGGAATGCAATTCCTGTGACATTGTTGTTGGTTACAGGTAATGTAAAGAGCTTTTGGCCCCTTATACAACGTTGGCATTGGATTAGTTCACGCCAAAAAAGATGATGTTGTATAGATATATAAGGGATATCTGTAGATATATAGTGTAGGGTAACTAGAAAGAGCTGAATAATATTTTATGGATTTATTTAATTGTAAAATAGATTGGAATTAACTAAAATCTTTGTATGAGGGTATTGATGTGTGAGAACTTGAACTGTATTATGCTTTTTTACAGTTTTTTTTGTTTTTCTGGTTATGTTTTACTGCTAGTTATATTGTATGTGATTGTAAATTGTTCTATTGTATGATTCTGAATACTGTATGGGACCTCATTGAAAATGAGCTTTGCTCAATTGAGCTTAGCCCTTATTCATACGAATTTTGATGAATAAAAACATTTTACTACTACTACTACATATTTATACTACCCAACGTACAGTGCATGTATAGGAACTGTGCTGCATGTACTGTGCTGTGACTGGCTGTTAAAGAACCCATGTTCACTATGTAATGTGCTGACACCACAACTCCCACTTCCCTCACAGATAATGACCCAAAGCATACAGTGGCCTGGAGATGTTTGCAGGAATGTGGAGTGAACTGGGTTAAAACACCTGCTGAGTAAGTAGTCAAATCATGATGCAGGTACTGCAAGAGTAGTAAAAGGTACTGTTAGAAAGGATACGATAAATGTCACAATCTGATTGGCTCTTGGGATTGTTATCACATTACAGTGCTCTTTGTTACACTGCCATGTACAGCCTGATAAGCCTGTCACATTATTTCACCCAGTTTGGACTGCATACTCCGACGCTGCTGAATGTCTGTGGCAATGTACAGGTATTGTGATTTGCAATCCGCAATCTTGAACTGGTTGTGGGAAAATATTATAAAGTGTAATTTTAATGTTTATTTCAATAAATGAGAATATAATAAGAATATACTGGGCTTACAGTGGTATTGCGTAATATTTGAAACATTGTGTTGTCTTATTGCAATATACTATACTGATCACTAAGAGACTGTTGCTTTCTGTGATAAAGTCTTTATACCTGTGAAGTGCTGTGTTGTGATAGGAAGTACTGCACATTGGCTGACTCTTGCAAACTGGATTCACTAAACATTAATACTAGGTCTCATATTTTTTTTCAATGTACAGGTCTCCAGATCACAATCCTATTGAGATGGTGTGGCTCACCCTAAAGCACTACCTCCACCAGCATGCAAAGCCAAAATCCAAAGAAGCATTGGTAACAGCAGTACACTATTACTGGATGAACCGACTAACTAAAGAGAAATGCAACAGATATATCGATCACACCTGTAGAATTCTACACAACGTCATTGAAAACAATGGTGGGCCATCTGGAGAGTGAGACTGGACACTGATCAAAATTGAGTTATTGTTCACTTTGAATGTAACCTCTGTAACCTCTGTATGTTAGCAGACTGATGTCATGGCAACTAAGAAATCTTATACTGTACATAAATGAAAAAAAAGATTGAATCACCTATAATTTACATAATTTGTTTATTAAAAAAAAAAAGTTGAAATCTGCAGTACTTTATGTATGGGGAGACCAGGAAGGGACCACATACTTTTTTTTGGGGCTGTGTTTTGAGAGCTATGAAATGGATGCTGCATAGGTAAGCAGCTGGGCTGAATACAGTATGTCAAATGGATGTAATGAATAAATCATTATGAAAAAAAAAGTAAGAAATACCTTATTCAATTAAAACTGTGCAAGGGAGCTTGGGTGGGACTGGGGAGTAAGGGGACCACCTGGAAAGTTTATGCAGGGGCTGGCATACCTGGAAATTCAGTAGGAGGTCCAGGGTGACAAAGTAATCTCAGTATTCAGCTTCAATATGATATACTGTATTAACTGTGGGTCTGCATCTTTCATTTAGTTACAGGGCAGATTTCACCAAAACATAATGATAAAACCATTTATTCGCAGAGTTCTTAAGGTGGCCATGTTCCCAACAGAGGAGCACAACCTGGTAATTTCAAACTATCCTGCTGTGCCAGTCTGACCCCAATGGGAGCATACAAGAGGGCAGCACAGAGGGACACAGAAGCCACAGTGCAGCACATGATGAATGAAAATTTATGGTGTTTAAACACAGTACCCTAACAACCAGTAGTAAAAATAAAGTGAACAGAAACACAAAACAGGATGGTTATTTTAAAGAGTTTATTACCTCCACACAAAGTATCACTAATGTAAAAATGATAGCAGTGAAACATAGAAACATAGACTTTGATGGTAGATAAGAACCACTTGGCCAACCTAGTCTGCCCATTTCCCCTACCTATTGGCTAAACTGCAGATTCTAGTTAACCAACAGCCTACTTCTTCCTACCCACACCACAATTGCCTTATGTCTGTCCCATGCATTCTTGAATTCCTCCACTGCCTCTTCAGGAAGGCCATTCCATGTGTCCGCCACACTCTCTGTGAAAAAATATTTCCTCATATTGCCCCTGAGCCATCCCCACTCTATCTTCAGATTGTGTCCCCTTGTTCTTGCACATCTCATTTTCTGGCTTTCTGAATGGATAGATGACAGTTTTGGCTGGCACTGTACTTTTGAAGTGTGATGGATTTGTAGTATGGGCTGAATTGGTGAGCAAGAAGGAAAGCATGAAAGAACTACAATAGGAACAGGGACACGAGTTCTGTGTTAATTGCATGTATTGTAAAAGCCCTTTTGCTTACTGATTTATGTATGGCTTTCAAGAAGACTGACATTTTTCCTTTTTGGTTAGCCAATGCGAATTCACAGTACACATGCTGCTGGTGTAGCATCGGCTCTTCTTTCCTTTTTTTTTGTTAACAGAAGCAAACACTTTCTCTTAGTGCACTGCTGGTTGTCATTTAATTATATGGGCTGAGAAGCTGGGTAGGGAAATGCAAATGTCCATCATTGTTGTTGGATGGGCGCGGGGGAGTTGGAGAGGATGGGCGTAAATAGGCAATCACAGTTGTGGGAACTTTATGTTAAAACACAAGTCACAGATCCCGTGATTGAAATCAAGGTACCAGGGACCACAGGTTTTATTAATGTATAATTTATTTAGTAATTTAATGTAATGTTAGGTTTATTTGTCTTTAACTTTATTGTAGTTTACAAACATTAATATATGTAAGAGTGCTTGGAAGTGGAAAATAATAATAGAAGAAATAAACCATCATTAAAACTATGCCTCTAACAACAAGTCCCAGCCATGGTGCTACAACACAGCATGCAGTTAGTTTTATATGCTGTTGTTGTGAAAGAAAGCACAGTACCAGTGCTGACTGAATGGTGGGTGGCAAATGAGGCTTCTATCCCTAGGATCCAACACACTCCGCACATTTCTCATGGTAAACACAGCCCAGTATAGCACCACAGACCGAATGACACCACGCCATACTATTAAGAGTCTTATCATGGCATTGTGGGTTGGCAGCAGGAGTTTAGAAAAAAAATATTAACTTTAAGAATGAAATTAATATTAGCTTTATCAATTAAACTAATGGTTAACGGTCATTATGAATAATGTGTTTAGGCTGTGACTGGTACATTGAGAAGTCTCTGTAGGATGAGAAAATTTATATTTTACTGACCAATCTATTTTTTTTTTATTTTAAAATTCCATCTGCTAGACTGTGTCTCCTCTCCTCACTGACAGTTAGATGCACTTCTTGATGCAACAGAAAAGCCACACACGCTTTATGTGGGTTTTGTCTGGTGGTCAGAATCTGCAGTTCACCCTTACAGTCCTGAGCTGCAGCTTCCAGCATGTACTATATTTTTTATAGTCTGTGGTTAAGTTGCTATCCAAAATGGAACAGATAGTCTGTTTTGCGTGTGTGTGTCTTTTCTTTTGCATCGAGAAGTGTATCTAGAGACATTCAAGGGAGCACAATAAAGCAGCAAGGGGAAGTTTCCACCAGGTGAAAAAGTCAGGTTTCACTAAAAAAAAAAAAAATACACCATTTGTGATAAGAACCCTGGTAATGACTTCTCAGGAATTTGAAAGGCAACCGGTGGGATGGGTGGGGTGGGGTCACGGGAGCGCCGCCAGTCACCAAATAATTAAATTGTTCTTATGGCTATGAAGACTCAGCTTGTGGTCTGAAACACTTGACTCCAGTGTCAACATTACCTTCCTGCTGAATGGGAGTCAGTGATGTCAGCATTTCAAAACCTGGCACGCTGACTCTCGATACTGGGAAAAATCTGTGAAGCTGATGAATGGTGGCTTCAACAATATAAAGTGCATATAAAAATGCACTGTATTGTAAACATTAATTAAAAAAAAAAGACACCCACACAGACTATTGCTGGAAATGTCTGATTTATTCAACAGTTTAACACATTTTGCACCTGGGAAACAAGAACCCAGGGAAGAATACACAATGGGTGGGGAGGTAGTAACAACAACAAAAAAGGAAAGGGACCTGGGGGTAATCATATCAGATGACCTTAAGGTTAGCAAGCAATGCGAGAAGGCAGTAGGGAGGGCTGGAGGTATACTGGGATGTATAGGGAGAGGCATCAGCAGCAGAAAACAGGAAGTTGTTATCCCTCTGTCCAGACAGTTGGTGAGACCCCATCTGGAGTACTGTGTCCAGTTCTGGAGACCCCATCTCCGCAAGGACATAGACAGGATAGAGGTAGTCCAGAGGAGGGCAACTAAAATGGTGCAGGGTCTGCAAGAGAAGCCGTATGAGGAGAGACCAAAGGAGCTTAATATGTATACCCTTGAGGAAAGAAGGGAGAGGGGGGACATGATAGAAACTTTTAAGTACCTCAGTGGAATCAACAAAGTCCAAGAGGGTAGCATCTTTCAGAAAAAGAGACTTGTAAGAACAAGGGGACACGATTTAAAGATAGAAGGAGGGCGGTTCAGGGGCAATGTGAGGAAGTATTATTTCACAGAGAGGGTAGTGGATGCATGGAACAGCCTTCCTGAGGAAGTTGTGGGGTCTAAAACTGTGGGATAATTCAAGAATGCATGGGACAGACATAAGGCAATTCTTGTGGGGGGTAAGAAGAAATAGGCTGTTGGTTAACTAGGATTTGTGGCCTATCCTGTAGGTAGGGAAATGGGCAGACTAGATGGGCCAAGCGGTCCTTATCTGCCGTCAAAGTCTATGTTTCTATGTTTCTATCAGGAAATAGTTTCCTATCTTCTTTAAGTTGGGGTTAGCATAAGTTATTCTATGGGGCCATTCTCCAACTTAGAGTGCAAACCCATAGCCTCTGTTAATTTTCTTGTTTTGTGGCTATGCTGTTATTTTCCTCATTTCCAATAAAAAAACAAACATTCACCTCATTCCATACATGACCCAACAAAGAAAAAAAATGTTCACTACTGTGTACAACACAATCAGGACAGCTATCCATAATAAAATGATAGTGTACCATACTCGCATGATGTCATAGAAAAAAAATAATAATACATAAGCCTTAGCATTCTATGAAATGAATAGCTACTGCAGCAACAGTAGGGAAAGGCAGAAGCAGTGTTTCTTGAAATCAAATGTCAGCCTTACAACAACTGCATGCCGTACATTACTTTTCATTTGATAGAATGTTTAAAACCTGTTTTTATATTTGTTTCTATAATAACAAGTGAGAATGGTAGGCTCTCATATGGGCAGGTGTTGCCAATGTGTTAGAATGCTGTGAATACTGTACAGTTTGTGTCTGTTTACCTTATTCTGTAGCAGTACTGTTGCAGTCTTATTGCTACTGAAGCTAACAGTGTTTACCCAGAGGGTATTTCCTCAGTTAAATCTGAAGGGACCCACATACTGTCATTCTGGCATATACAGTAATTGTTTTTTTTTAATTAGTGATGATTCTGTTGCTGCCAGACCACAGACAACAGACCAAGGATCACATACCAAGGGACTGTCAGAATTCTTTGTACCATGTTTATTTTATGTCCATGTATTTTGAATTCAATTCCTTATAAAGTGCTACTGTACAATTCTCATGTGATCATAAAAATAGAAAAATAAGCATTAGCATTCTAGAAAAGGAATAGCTACGTAGTACCCAAGGACTGGAGAAGGGCAGATGTGATTCCCCTTCACAAAAGTGGGAGCAAGGCAGAAGCAGGAAACTACAGACCTGTTAGTTTAACCTCAGTGGTAGGGAAAATGATGGAATCACTTCTGAAGGAAAGAATCGTCGAGTATCTAGAGGCCAGAGGGGCACAGGACCCAAGGCAGCATGGATTCACAGTGGGAAGGTCAGGCCAGACAAATCTGATTTCTTTGACTGGGTGACCAAAGTAGTAGATCAGGGAGGGGCTGTGGACATGGCCTACCTAGACTTTAGCAAGGCATTTGACTCAGTTCCACACAAAAGATTAATATACAAGTTAGCCAGTCTGGGACTGGGTCCCAAGATGACAGCCTGGGTAAAGAATTGGCTGGAGAATAGGACACAGAGAGTAATAGTAAATGGAGTCCACTCTGAAGAAAGGGGGGTTACTAGTGGGGTACATGAGGTTCAGTATAGGACGGTCCTCTTCAATGTCTTTATAGCGACATTGCAGAGGGACTGGAAGGAAAAGTATGTCTCTTTGCAGATGACACAAAGATCTGCAACAGAGTTGATACTACAAGGTAGGTGGAAAGGATGAGAAGGGACTTGGCAAGGTTAGAGGAATGGTCAAATGTATGGCAGCTTAGATTCAATGCTAAGAAGTGCAAGGTAATGCACGTGGGAAACAAAAACCCAGGGGAAGAGTACACAATGAGGAGTGAGATACTAACCACAACAAAAATGGAAAGGGACCTGGGGGTAGTCATATCAGGTGACCTTAAGGTGAGCAAGCAATGTGAGAGGGCAGCAAGGAGGGCTGGGGGGATACTGGGATGCATAGGGAGAGGCATCACCAGTAGAAAACAGGAAGCTATTATCCTTCTGTACAGACAGTTAGTGAGACCACATCTGGAGTACTGCGTGCAGTTCTGGAGACCCAATCTCCGCAAAGACATAGACAGGATGGAAGCTGTCCAGAGGAGGGCAGCTAAAATGGTGCAGGGTCTGCACCGGAAGACATATGAAGAGAGACTTAAGGAGCTAAATATGTATAGCCTCGAGGAAAGAAGGGAGAGGGAGGACATGATAGAAGCTTTCAAGTACCTCAAGGGAATCAACAAAGTCCAAGAGGGTAGCATCTTCCAAAAAAAGAGGTGTGCAAGAACAAGGGGGTACTATTTGAAGATAGAAGGGGGGCAGCTCAGAGGTAATTCAAGGAAGTATTTTTTCACAGAGAGGGTTGTGGATGTATTGAATGGCCTTCCGGAGGAGGTTGTGGAGTCAAAAACAGTGGTGGAATTCAAGCATGCATGGGACAGTCATAAGGCAATTCTAAGGTGTGCGGGTAGGAAGAAGTAGGCTGCTGGTTAACTAAGGTCTGCAGCTTATCCATTAGGTAGGGAAATGGGCAGACTAGGTGGGCCAAGCGGTCCTTATCTGCCGTCAAAATCTATGTTTCTGTGTTTCTATGTCTATGTTACTGCACTGACCAAAAACTAATGGCTGAAGCAGTGTTTGTTGTAATCCAACTCCACCCATGAAACAGCTTCAGTTGGTGCAGTATTTAGTCATTTTATAGAATGGTAAAACTTGTTATTAGTGGTGTTCCGGTTGTTGCCCAACCACAGACTATGGACCACAGGACATCCCATTACCAATAAAACAAAACATTCGTCTCATTCTATACAGTACATGTGCGTGTCAGTGGCATTGGGCAAAGAACACATTTTCAATGCAGTTACAATAGTACACCTATCCATAACAAAATGGGTACCATACTCTCATGAGTTCATAAAAAAATGGGAAAGAAATTGCTTTTGAGTTTGAGCATTGTGCAGCAGAGGATGCTTTGTCTTTGAAATGTAAAGTGATCCACATACTATAGGTGTGGAAAAATGTTATTCTTTTACATTAGTTTTTCAGCTAACAGTATTTCACCCAGAGGATGATTCCTCTTTGAAATCTGAAGGGATCCGCCATTCTGTCCATGTGGCATACTGTACCATATAATTTTTTATGTAGTTGAGTTTCTGCTGTGGCCAGACCATAGAACACAGGCCAGCCACAGACCACAGAATGCTCTATTTTATTTTATTTAATTTATTTTCATTAGATTTTAGGTTGGGCTTTGTGTGGCTTCAGTAGTAACAAATCAATGGGGGGGCACATCCCAATGTCAGGTGTTGGTGGGGGGCTGCCAGACCATGGACCACATGTCACAGACCGCAGCATTTGTTTCAATTTTCTGTTCATTTATTTTTAAGACTGACTTTGTGCGAAATAAGTACTGTAGCAAGATCTACTCGGGGGGGGGTCAGAATGTACAGTGTTGGTGGTGGGAGGCAGGGGCTGGGGAGGGAGATCGGCAATAGCAGTGGGCTAGTTCCTTTTTTTAATTCTTGCTTTTGTGAAGCAAAGCTGGAAAGCTGGAAAAAAATAATCTCCACTGATCAGTCCCAAACTCTGTGCATCAGCACCACAGGCAGCTACTCAAACCACAATGCCGTACCTCAAAGAGGTAGTCAAAACACAAGCTCATATTTTAATAGCAATCATTGCTCATTACAACATGGTGCCAGCAAGTATGGGGTCATTTTGCTATTAAAGAAAGGTATCGATCACATTACTGCATTACAAGGCAAGGTGCAGGATTATTGCAATTGATGAAGACTACTGATCCCAATAAACAAGCAATGGGTGAAATATTATTAAACCTTAGAACAAATTACTATTTCAGGAATTATACTTAGTCATCCTGCTTGTTAGTGTTAAACGTACTGCATATTATCGAGATTTATTGTCCCCTTCACACAAGACTGCAGTGAGCATAGCCACTGCCATGGGAGTGACTCACAGAATTCAATGTGAGCTGAAGAGACGCCTGCTGGAAATTTAAGAAGTTGCAGGTGAGTTAACAAATCACGAGCACCACCTGGCACATTTTCATGGTTTAGCAGGGATACAAAGGCTTTGCAAACCTAACAAGCAAGTGCCGCATACCACAAAGGCAGAAATACTATCTGCCACCACAGATTAAGGCATGACACATTCAGAGGGTACTGCTCCTGCTACCGCTCATCAGTAGAACTACCGCGGCGGCTGCCACTACTGTTACCGATTTCGCCACTAAATAACATGGTGACAATCAACTGATCTGTAGGAGGCACTATATATCCACAGATATTGACTTTCTGTATCTCTGGTCTACAGGGACTATGCTCTTTTATACATAGAACCTTATACAGTAACAAGTTTATAATGTGAATTTGTGAAAATACCTTAAGGATTTCTTATAACTGTACTAATCATTACATTATTATTATTTATGACTTCTGAATCCTTTTTCTTTAAAAAAAGCTTTATTAACTGTATTCATTCCTATTTAAAATAGCCTTTATGTTTTTTTGTACACAAAATGCACTTATGCACTTTACACAATACCTTTCTGGGTGTTTGGCATCATTCCAGGGACTGGATGGACAGAAATGGAAAAAGAATGAAAGGAGAGAACTAGTAGAAAGTTTAGTAGGGACAGTAAAGAGCTACACTAGGTGGCCACCTAGGGTGGGGGTGGGGGGAGCAAAGAGAAAAGTGTTAACCGTTGTGCACCAGAAGTTTTGGTAGCTCAGAAATAAGGAGATAGAAATGTGGTCCATCAGTCACAGCTGAGGGTGTAGCCTAACTCCACCACACTCATCACTGTGGCCACTCCCTCCCACTCGCTGGTGTCTTCACACTGCATCAAGTAACTGACTGATAAATCAGGTGGCCACGCTGTGGATTGAGGGATGGGGGCTGGCAACTGGGCTATACTGTATAGCAATATAAAGCCAGTTTACACAGTGATTTCCAAAACCAGTAATCCACTGTTTAGAATGTTGAGAAATAATTCACTGTTTAGACCATAAATAATTTCTCTGAACAGCTTCCCCTAGAACAATGATACTCGAGACAGCAAATGAGACACATGGCATGGAGTGCAAACGGATTAGAATGGTTCCATGTCATAATGGTGAATGAGTAACGGCGACACCAATCAGCAAGGGAACACTGCTAAAAACAGAGTCAAGGAATGTACACAACAGTGGACCCTCAATTAGCGAGGGCCAACAATAAACCAGGATGCACTAATAGTATATTTTTCTGCCCCGCACCCCCATGTTGGGGGTGGTCTGCTGCCCACCCCCCCCCCGATCTCATTATGACTAACTCCAGGGTGTGTCCGACACTGGGTAGTGAACTCACTCCACAGGGGGCTACTTGGGGGAAGGGGGACACAGAACCAGGAATCAAACCAAAATAAAACAAAAAAACTACCAAGTCCAAATGGAAAGTATGATTGTGCAAGAACTTACCGTAACTGTAGATCTACGAGATCTTGCAGCATGTAATAACATGTGGGATTCAGCAGCAGGCATAATTTCCTCCAGATTACTTTCACAGCAGTCAACCCTGGGACCTCCCCTAGCACCACCACGTGGCGTTCACCTGACAGATATAAAAGGGGGAGGTCCCAGACACTACTTAGTTATTTTTCCATCCCGGTGACCATATGTGTAACCATATCTCAGGGCCTCTGATGGGAATAGCAGAGGGAAATTAAGGCAGCAGCTTGTGGAGTACTAGAGACAGGAGCAAGAATCCCTTTTGAAGTAAGATCAAGGGGGAAGGATGGTGGAGCTGCATGATCTGCTGCAAGAGATACTCTTGAAGATCCATTGTTATGGTAAGTTCTTACACAACCATACTTCTTCAAGACAATCTCTTGCAGCAGGTCATGACTCATAATGTGTGGGAAGATTCTCAAGCAGCTGTTATTAAACCCAGTGAGAGGAGGAAGAGAATCATGAAGGATCAGGACAGAAGGCCTTGTAGGATGGCCCGTCCAAACACGGTTCACCTCTTAGAAAGGATGTCTAAACTGTAGTGCTTGGTGCAGGTATGTACAGTAGACCATGTGGTGGCCTCGCAAATATCCCAGGCTGAAATGCACCGGAAACATGCCATAGAGGTGGCCACACCTTTGGTAGTATGTGGTTTTACAACTTCTGTGAGAGGTTCTTCATATTTAGCATTAATAAACATAATGCAGTTGGCCAGCCATGTGGACAAGCACTGCTTAGAACCACCAAAGCCCTGGTTTGCAGGCACAAAAGATTGTTTCAATTTTCACAACGTGGAAGTGCAGAGAAAGTAAATCCTCTATGTTCTATGCACATTGAGAGTATGAAGCAGGGCTTCACCCAGGTTCTGAGGCTCTGCAAAGCATACTGTCAGTTGGATGGCAACTGGATGATCCGATTTAAAAGTACATTCAGAAACAACCTTAATCAAGAATGCAAAGTTAGTGCCTAAAGACGCCTGGTCATTATGAAACTGTATATATACAGGTTTGCACACTGGGGCATGCAACTCTGAGACATGTCTGCCAGACATAATGGCAACTAAAAAACAGTTTTCCATGACAAATGATGGAGGTTGCTGGATTCAGCGGGCTTAAAGGGACTCGTGGTCAATTTTTCAAGTACAAAATTCAAATCCCAAACAGGGACTGGATCCATGATAGGGGAACGTAGGTGCAGAATACCTTTCAAAAAGGTTTAAATTAAAGTTAACAGGGATAAAGGAAAGTTATCCACATGCAAATGCAGCTATGGCCAAAAGGTAGACTTTCACAGAGGAATATTTCAGTCTACCCTCTAACACAGAGAGCAAATAATCTAAGCTGTACTGAGGAGAACACTCATAAGGATCCAAGTCTAGAGTAGACACCCAAATAGAGATGCATTCCCACTTCATAGAATAGGAAGACCAAGTAGACGACTTCCTAGCAGCCTGGACAATTTCCGCCACCTTCCGGGACACCCCAGAAGCACAAGAGGATAATGTCCTCAGGAGCCAGGTGTGTAGGTGGACGGAGTGAAGACCCTGGCGTAACAGGGAGCCTTGCATCTGGGACAGTAAGGCCTGACAAATAGGCAGAGAGATTGGCTCCAGTTCCAAAAGCTGTAGAAGCAGATGGAACCAAATCTGTCTCAGCCAGAATGGTGATATGAGAATCATAAGATGCCCTGTTCTGGACCAGTTTGAGTAGTACTATTCGAACAAGTAGGCATAAAGAAACCTTCCTGTCCAGGAAAGAGATAATGCGTCCTACCACACAGTTCCAGGACCTCATGAGAGAGAGCAGTAAAGTGGCAGTGTTGCATTTTGTGGCAAGGCAAACAGGTCCAACTACGGTCAGCTCCACAAGCGGAAGACGTCATTTAGAACGTTGAGGAAGATTTCCCACTCATGGGCCCTGGCAGTGGATCTGCTCAGGGCATCCACTAGGGTGTTGGACACTCCAGGGATGTGTACTGCCAGAAGATGATATGTCTCTGGATTACACAACACCACACCCTCACTGATTCTTTGCACAGAGAGTAGGAATGGGTGCCACCTTTAGTTTAGGTAGTGAACTACAGTGGAAATGTCTGCTTGCACTTGCAGGCAACCCAGAGGGAGGTGAACCTTGAACTCTTGTAAGGTGTAGAGAACTGCCCTTAGTTCCAAGACACAAATATGGAGGCTGGCCCCCACAGACATCTGAGATTCTAGCAATCTGATGTGCAGGAGGTGAGCACCCCACCCTGTCATGGAAGCGTCTGTAGGAGACTTGGGAACAGGAGAGCAAAATTACATGCCTCACATGAGACTGTCCCCTGTCTTCCACTACTGTAGGGTTGGAAGAGCCACAGAAGACAGCAGGACTGGGGCATCAAAGTTGTCCTGTCTCTGGTCCCAGTGAACTCTGATGGACCACTGAAGGATCCTCATATTCCACCTGGCATTAGTGAGTCGGATCTAGTGTCCCAGGAGGCAGATACAGTCCCTAGCGGAGACCAATCTGCTGGACTCTTAAGCTTCATGCCAAAGTGATCAGGGTGTTCACCTGAGCTATGGGCATATATGCCTTTCCCGCAGAGGTGTCAATATATTGGAGGCATTGAGTAGGGTCCGTTTTGGACTTTGGATAGTTTACCACAATCCCTACTTTGGTGAACAACTGTAGGGTTTGAGAAGGTGTTAGAGACAGTTGGTGTCCAGAGGATGCTTTCAGGAGCCAGTCATCCAGGTAGGGAAAGACATAGGCCCTCCCTGCAGAGGGCCATTGCAACCACCGCTAAGTATTTTGTAAATACCCTCGGGTTGAGGAAAGACCAAAAGGGAGGGCCCTGAACCAGTAATGAGGACCCTTGAACATGAAACAGAGAAACCGTCTATGAGCCAAGTACATCATGATATGGAGGTATGCATCCTTCACATCCAGACAGCACAGCCAATCTTTCATGTTTAGCAAAGGGAAAAGTGTCAGAAAGGACACCATGTGGAACTTTTGGTAAATGATGTAGAGATTGAGACACCTCGGAACCAAAGTGGGGCATAAATCCCCTGTCCATTTGTGAACCAGGAAAAAGTGGGAGTAAAATCCCACACCCTTCTGAGGAAGGAGATCCAGAGGTTCAATGGCCTGTTTTGAAAGTAATTCACTGATCTCGGTCCATAGGATCTGTGCCTGGTCTCGTGGGTAGTGAGAGACCCTGGGTGATGATGGAAGAGGCATCTCCGTGAACTCCAGTGAGTGTCCCATCTCAATCAGTTGTGGGAGTCACTGATCAGAGGAGACAGCGTGTCACCCTTGCATGTGCAGGGAAAACCTGCCCAGACAACCATGCTTAGGGCCTCCATACCCATTTGCTTTGTTTACCGGGTAAGTCACACTAGACAGCCAAGTGCCTATTTTTATAGGTTGGAGGAAGACCTTCAGGCAGAAGGCTGGCCCTGCTGGGTGGCAGCAGGGATGTCATGGGGTTTCTGGGCATTTCAAGGACCCGGGAATTGTAACTGAGGTTTCCTTTTATTGACAGGCTGCCAGCTGGATGAGGGATGGCCCCTGTAGGGGCAGCCCTTTGAGGAACCCCTAAAGGCCATTTTGGCTTTAGGGCAATAAAGGGTCCACACTGATTGAAGGTATGACTAGAGTCCTGTAAATCTTTCAAGATGTCTTGGATCTGTGGACCAAACAACTGAACTCCTTTAAAGGGTGCATTCAAGATTAATTGCTGTACGTCCTGGGAAAATCCAAACACCCCAAGCCAGACACGACACCCAAGACATACACCAGCAGAGGACATACAAGCTGTAGTATCCACAACATAATAAGTGGATCTTAGCAGGTGGTGACCTACTGCTGCTACAGTAAACAGTTCCACCAACAGCTCTTCCGGTACAGGACTCGCTGGGAGGGACTGGACTGCTGCCTGGGAGGCTTTTAGAATTTTGTCCTGATATTTCAGGAGGTGTCCCATGTAATTGAATACACGGAGGGAAAAAGTGGCCAAAAAAATAGTTTTCCTACAGTATGGCATCCAGTTTTTTTTTTTATTCTGTATCTGGGGGCTCTGCACTCATGTGTTGAGGTCTAGAGGACTTATCATGGACGGCACTGATCACCACCAAGTCTTCCTGAGGCAGAGATATGAAATAGCCTATCAGTCTTCCATGGATTGGAGATTGGAGGTAATCTTGAAAGGTTGCTTCCAGGCAGCCATGATGGTCTCTTCAAAGGCATCCAACAAAGGGGAGGGGGGTATGACCAGAGAGGGGCATTCTGGCACACTAGGTACTGAGCCAATTTCTTGCAAGAAGCATCCTACTCAGTGCCTTAGAAACCAAATATTTTCTGGAGGTGTATCATAATGTCTGAAAAAAATGGGTCACCTGGCAGAGAACAAGGGAGTTCAGGGGTAGTTTTCCCCTAAACAGAGAATGCGGCAGAGGAGGACTGAGGGGATTCCTCATTGTCCAGGTCATCCTCATCCTCCCTGTCAGCCAGGTCCCAGTCCTGCAGGAAAGGGTCTTCTATGTCCACGTCCTGGGTGTACAGACCCCGGGAGACAGAGGAAAAGCTGGTTGTCCACTGGGCCAAAGGAGGCCTAGAAGGAGCAGAGACCGGAGTTGACCCCCTCTTGTGGGGGGGGATTGGGTCTGAGTGAGGTCCAGGATGGTGTTTACCAGTGCCTGGACATCTATCATGGCCATTTGTCTAATGGAAGTAGCCGTGACAGACTGGGCAGAGCACATGGGTACCACTTACAGAATGGGAGCAGGCAGTGGGACCACATGAGCAGCCATCGATGAGGGTGCCAGTGGTAAGCTTTGTGGGGAATGGACGGTCGTTAATGAGGAAAGGACAGTCATTTATAAGGAGATTATCGATGTGCCCTTAGCCCCTGCCGTTGATGACTGAGGGAGTATCCATAATCATCAATGACGGCAGAATCGTCAGAATGCTACGCATCATAGACCACAGAACAGTCAATGGGCCATGAGACAAGGTCGATGAGAGGATCATCGACAAAGCTGAAGCCATCGGTGACAGAAGATGGCTAGGCAGCATGGTAGGGGGCAGCTTTGGAAGCTGCAGGATAACCCCAGAGGCTTCTAGTTGATGAAGAAGCCATCAATGATAGAGGAGAGGAGCCCACAATCATCGGCGGTATAGAAGATGATGTGGAAAAGGCTACCTTCTCCATACTCACTTTTGTAGTAGAGGACAACACGAGGTAGTAGAGACATGCTTAGTTTTATAGGCTTCTAACCATGACCCTGAGTCAACATGGAGGGTCTCCCATGGAGCGGTGAGACCCTGAATAGGATGCCGAGAGGTCTCTAGGTGAGGAGTGTTGCTGCTGCTCCATGAGAAAATAAGAGAGAAGTTGCAAACACCAGCATTTTGTGGCTCTGTTGAATTTATTACAGAAGGCACACTCCACGGAGTCATGTTCAGGACCAAGGCAACGAACACAGAATGCTTGGAGGTCTTCATTAGCAATTCTGTGGCCATAGGAACAATTTTGGAATAAAGGATCCAAAGACATTAGTAGAAACTTAAAAAATAAGTGGCTGAGACCTTCCCCCTTTTATATCTGTCAGATGAACACTACGTGGTGGTGCTATGGGGGAGGTCCCTGGGTTGACTGCTGTGAAAGTCATCTGGAAGAAATGATGCCTGAGACTGAATACCACATGTTATGACCTGCTGCAAGAGATTGCCTCAAAGATTAAAAAAAAAAAAAAAAGATTATATATACACAACACTTACGCCCCCTAGTCAACCCAGATCCCTTTACCTTTCCATCTCTATGTGAGCACCCCTCTCACTACGCCAGACACCTGGCTGCAGAATCAACTGGCAAGCTCCGACCCTTATACCACTTCCTGTCCTTCCTTCCTCCAGTCTCTCTCCTGCTCCCTCACCATTTTGTACTCCACAGTTGCTAAAACACAACCATCAGCATCCTCAACCAGTAGCCCACATCTCAGGCGTTGTAAATGAGTTGCTCATTTACAGTCACCCATATGACGGGTTACCATTAGAACAGGTGACAGGGGCACTCCCTCACAAGCATCGATTTTAGAACAGCACCCAGTTTAAAACAGTACCGGTTGCCATTTTGAAATGAGCACTCATGAGGGATTTGCCTGAAACCTGTTTGCTTCAGAAATAGCCTGCTCATATCAGGATATAAAATCAACTTGTCTCCTTGTAAAATGCACTAGTAACCTCACACCTCGAGAGATTAGGGACATCACGAGGACACTCCAGCTTTGCTCTAATGCCCATGATTTCACTAACCTCAGTCAGTGCGAGGTTAACAGCTTGTTCAGCACGAATAGGGTTCATTATTTTTTCTATTTGCTTGCAGCCTTACCTCCATGGAGCCTTTTACTGTCAAAGATCTTAAGTAAGCAAAACACCAGATAGGGACAAGGCTGAAAACAGCTCTGCTTTCTAGGCCAAAATAAATAAAAACCGAGTTGCTACATATTACAATGGTGTTGACACCCCTTTTTATGTTTGCTTGCACGCATGTGCAAGAAACATAGTGCGACGATCCAAAATGCAGTGACATACAGTTGAAAGAGAGAGAGAGCACCGCTTGAGTGAGCAGAGCTCCCCCTCCCCGCACACACACGCGCGCACGCACATTGCGTGGTCATGCCCTCCTACCTCTCCCATGCACACACAGTATGTCTGACAGAGGTGCCCAACTCGTCAGCTCTACTGTCCCCCACAGTCTGTATGGCCAACGGGGTGTCCAATCCCGCCTGCTCTACTGTTCCCCTGACCATCGGGTGCCACTGAGCCCACCCCAGCGCGGGCAACAGGTCCATGGCCGGCGGGGTGCCCAATCCCCATCGGCTCCACTGCCCCCAACAGCCTTTCTCTGAGGCTGCCACGCTTGGGAGCCCACCCCAGCGTGGAAAAATGTTCCGCGTAGTCCAAATAAAAAAAAAAATAACCTGAAAGAAAAACCTTCCCGCTGTCTTCACCCTCCCACCTGTGCTCACCCACTGCACACCTGCCTCCCCACACCCCACCTCAACCCATATTTACCTCTGGAGCTTGGCGCAATGATCTTCGGTGGACCAGGAACACGTCTGCACTCTTCAAAGCCGACCGCGAACTGAGGAAATGCCGGTAAGCTGTATAATGTAATGAATAGGGTTTTTTTTAACTTTGCTGCATATCTCAGGCATTTTTTGGAATTTTGGCACCAAATTTTCAACATGGGGTTTTTGGGACCCCTCCTCATGAATTCTGTCACTGTCATGGTGTTAATCCGGCCTGAAGGGTGATTTCTCGGTCACTGTGCAAAATCACTTTTCAGGACCGAGTAACAAAATGACAGTGCCAGTACTCATAAGGTGGGCTCTCAAAAAGCCTATGTTGAAAATTTGGTGAAAAAATTCTTAAAAATGACTGTTTTATGAGCATGCGTTGTGCTGTTCCTACGCACACTCGTAAGTTCACGAATTTTCAATATTTTCACTCTGGATTTTCAACTTTGCCATTTGACCACACTTCCTTATGAGTAGTACAGCTGTCATTTTTCACATCCCACCCAAAATGTGTTTCTGCGCATGTAGTGCACAATGGCGCAGTCGGTGTGCGAAATCAATGTTTGGGACACATTAAGAAAATCACAGTGACACTGTTCATGAGCAGAGGTGTTAAAATTGCTATATTAAAAATGTGGTGAAAAAATTCCCCAAAATGACTGTTTTATGAGCGTTTGTTGCGCTGCTCCTACGCATGCTCATAAGTTCGCAAATTTTCTATATTTTCACTTCAGATTTTCAACATTGCCATTTTACCACACCTCTTTATGAGCAGTATATCTGTCATTTTTCACATCTCGCCCAAAACATGTTTCCGCCCATGTTGCACACAATGGTGCAGTCGGTGTGCGAAATTAATGTGTGGGACACATTAAGAAAATCACAGTGACACTGTTCATGAGCAGAGGTCTTAAAATGGCTATTTTGAAAATTTGGTGAAAAAATTCCTAAAAATGACTGTGTTACAAGTGAGCATTGCGCAGTTTCCAAGCACCCTCGTAAGTTCATGAATTTGTAATATTTTCAGCCCAGATTTTCACCAGTGGCATTTTTCCACACTTCCTTATGAACAGTACAGCTGTCATTTTTCACAACATGGCCGAAATGTGTTTTCACACTTTCAGCACAGAAGTGCGTGGTCACTGTGGGAAATCATTGTTCGGGACAGATAAAGAAAATCACAGTGGCACAATTCATGACTGGAGGTCCCAAAATGCCTGTGTTGACAATCTGCTGTAAACAATTCCCAAACTAATTACATTACGGGTGCACGTTGCACAGTTTCTACGCACGCTTGTGACTTCACCAGTTTTTTTAATACTTTCACTGCAGATTTTCAACATTGCCATTTTTTACACCTCTCCATGAACAGTAGAGCTGTCATTTTTCACATCCTGTTCAGAATGTGTTTTTGCACCTGTGGTGACAAATGCCATAGTCGCTGTGCAAAAGCAGCTTTCAGTTAACAAACTGATATTGCCACTGTTCATGAGGTAGGGGTCACAAAAAACCCATGTTGAAAATTTGGAGTGAAAATACCAACGAGTGCCTGAGGCATTAGGGTTTCTGACCATAACACCCCACCCTGTAGAGAATGACAGGCATCAGGGCTGTGACTTGGGATTGTCACCTGCAATGCTCATACCATTCCACCCCAACCCCCACCCACACCCTGCAGCCACTGAGAGGCACCGAGGTGTGCCTTGGACTCTTCGGCCCCAAAGTTCACCCCATTTTCCTATATCAAACCCATCTCACAATATTTCTTGATGGAATGGGGTGTGCATAAGGGCCAAAGACCCCAAGGCACACTGTGACACTTGTCTGTGTCTGCACGGTAGGGTGTGGTGAAATGGCGTGGCCGTTATGCCTGATGACCCAAAGGCACACCCCAATGCCTATCACTATCTGCAGGGTGGTGATGGGGTTGGCTTCAGTTCAATCCTTCACTGCCATTCCTATTATGCAGCTCTGTAACTCCTACACTACCAATGCCAATGCCAGCAAGCAAACATTCGGCATTGACAAATGCTTGTTTTTGTTTGTTTTCCAATTGTTTAACCAGGTGAGATACACTAAGCTGAAAGCTTGTTTACAGGTGCAACCTGGGAGCAAAGGGAAGTTATGTGACTTGCTCAGGGTCACACAGTATGCAAGTGGGGGTTGTGGGATTCAAACCCATGTCTCCAGATTTGCATCTCAGAGTCTTAAACCATTGCGCAATACTGCTTCCCAACTGTTGTGTAATATGTAGTAACTCGATTTTTATTTATCTGTTTTTGGCCTAGAAAGGAGAGCTATTTTCAGCCTCGTCCCTACCTGGTGTCTTGCTTACTTAACAGTAACAGGCAACTGGAGATACTTTTATACTTTTAGCATTCATTGAGCTAGATATTCATAGAGTTGCTGCAGCGCAACCCCAGAACTGTGCCCCGGAGCAATATTCAAAGGTAGGAAATGCACAGCCCAATTCCCGATGTACTGGAGCACAAAGCTGTATGCTGCACATCTCCAGGGGGCATGCCCGTGCATATGTGGCACATCTCCAATATTCAGCCCAGGATGCATGGTGCATCTGCTGCCAGAACCCAGAGATGTGCCGCATACCTGTGCTCAAAGTTGAGTCCATAAAAAAATGGCTCAAGTGCCACCCCGTTATATGCCACTCACCCTAGTGAACAGTTCAGTAATTAAATAGGACTTACATGCTCAGTCAGATTCAGGGAGTCCACAGTTGGGGTGTCTTTGTTTCCGGAAATTCTGGTATGATCTGAAAGACAGGAACAGAGAATGCTGATTAGACACAAAGGATTGGGGGTCCTAGAGGAGAGCTTAGGAAGTTAGAAGTAAACAAATATACTTATCTGATTGGTATACAGTCTTTCCAGACCTGTACAAATAAAGGGAAAAAAGATTAGTATGAGGAACTTCTTGTAGTGAGAGTAAGACAGAGAGTGGAGAGATTAAAAAAATAAATAAGTAAATGGTACAGCACTAGGTAGTCACCTAACTTGCTCCCTCAAGTCCTATTCCCATATCTATCACCCTCATAATTGAGTCCCCCACCAGAAGCTGTTTCATCTTCCTCTGGGTTCCTCTACCACCCTCCTTGGGGTCGCCACTATGGAGGGCCACCACACTCCCCTTGGTCACTACCACAGGTGCATCCTCCAGGCAGTTCCGCACCATCAGAGTGGCACAGGAATTTTTTGTGGTACTGACTAAGAAGAGTGTCTCTGTCTCACCACCACCATCCTTCCAGAGCTCACCATAGTTATCCAGCCATTCCTCTTTACTGGCATCCTTTGAGGTAACGGTGGCAGACTTGGTGGCCTCTGGATGGGGGGAGAGGTCCCCCAAATCCTAGTGTACCTTTGAACTTCCACCCTTTCCAGCAGTGAGTATTACACAGATGTGAACAGCTGCCATGCCCTAGTCGACAGGCAGAATCTCCTGAGGATACCTGCTGATGTCTACAGTGCCAGTCACCTGTTCCACTCCTTCGCTGGGACACAAGCATGTGGGACATTTTGGAAGAGGCCGCTTTTAAGCAGAACTTACTCCCTTCTGGTGGCATGCTATTGACTGTGGGAGGTCATTTATCAAGTATCTGATGCCACAGGCCAGACAATTAGCACCCCTCCCTCAAACTGCAGGGAAGACACCCTCTCTCTAGGTGCGGTCGAGGGACTAGAGGAGGACCTGTACTAAACCAAATTTCTACATATGCAGCTTTTTTCTCACAGGTAGCAGTCTCTCTACAGGACTCTGAGGGAGCACTAGGATCTGAGGACAGAGCAGGAAGCACATGAGTTAACTAACTGTTTTCCATTTCAGGGAAACACCTGAAGGAACCGTCCACCTACACCGAGCTAGTCTACTTTTGTAGGGACAGCACCTGGATAGTAATTGGCTACTTCCTGATCTCATGCAGGAAAGTGAAAGAACACCCTAACAACACAGCTAGTGGTCCTGGTAATCTTGTTATTGGGGCCTCTGAACTTGGGGAACTCTCATTTAAAGGTGGGAAAAGCATAGAAAAAAGGGTAAAAAAATGTGGTGGTGAGTTTAAAGGTTGGTGTACAGACTAAGATTAGGAGCAGGGACTATGAGCTAAAGACATCAGATAACACTAAAGTTATTGGGGACAATACTTTACAAAAGGTCACCCCTAGAGCAGATAGGGTAGCAACAACAGGCAGACAAGAAAGAACAATCCTGGTGGCTTACATTTAATTACTTTTCTCTAGTGGTCCAATGGGCCCTAAGCAGCATGAGAGACCATGCGTTCTGACCCAGGATGTTGCAGGGTGTGTGCGACAGAAAGGGTGGTGTTAACAGAGAAGCTCATTCATTATCCCAGCTGATTGCCCCTTGGGCTCCTTCCATGCCACCATACTTGAGTTCACCCACTTTGCTGCTGAAGGCTGTTGTGCCCAACTAGGAAGTTGCCTGCTTCTCCATGGAGCCAGGCAGGGAGACACATGTACCTCTCCACAGCAGAGTTACATTGGTGGAATCCACTAATGAGCATTAAGGGACTCAATGAAGTTACGTGGTAGAGTGTGGCTGTGGAAAGTGAGCCACGCAGGTAAATACAGGCCAATGGAACAGAGAGCTGATTGTATAATCTCCTTAGTTTGCCTGACTCACACAAACAAAAAGGCAGCAGCTCCAATACTCTCAGTTCTGTCCTATAACCCAAAGTCATGTTCTATGCCCCAATCAGCTGATCAAACCATCCCGGCCCAACAATCAGTAGGACAGTGTCATCAGTGGCTCTGTAGTACAGTATTATCAGTGGCTCATGGACTTGCCATCAACTTTTTTCTTCACTTATCCTTCCCTTTCCCTGGCTAGGGTGCTAGTGGGTTGGCGGGACAAGTGTCTCACTGTAGTGATCAGGTCCCAGACTGGAGGAGTGCCATGTCACCGAAGCAAGACCTGTGTTCTACTTGGTTTGGACCTTTTTTCTGCATCCTCTTCAATGCAGGCAGTGGGGCTGTGCATGCACACACATGCCAGCTGTAGAGTGCGGCACCAGCTTTGTCTTTCCCTCTCACTACATTTCTCCAGCTTCACTACCACCTGGGGTCACCCCCAGGTGGTAGAGGAGCAGTGGAGCTGGTGGCCCTCCTTTCCTGAATGCTTGATCCTCTACCCCCACCAGTACCACAATGCCCCATGCTTGTTCCCAATCAAGGGTTGCTGTCTTTGCAAGCAGTAGCAGTACTGATGTGCCGAGAGGTGGCCCTTCCTGAACCATAATTTTGGAGAGGGAGCAAAAGTAGTTTAGTCCTGGCTACCTTAGCTCTCCAGCACCCCAAAGAGCACCTGCTTAAGGCAGTAGTGGTAGTGGGGCATATGTGACAGGGAAGGGCAGAGCTGTCTGCATAACGGATGACACTATGAGGCAGACAGCACACACCCTTTTCTTGACTGTGTGCACACATGCTTATACCACACTGCAGTTTCTAGTACCTTAAAGAAGTTGTTGCACTGTGGGGCAACCAAGTTAGCTAAGATTTAACTACAACTACCCCCCAAATCATGAATTTGGACAGGGGTCAGAACTTAAATATAACTTGGGAAACTGATGGCTCAGGTTGCAAGGGAACACTTTTTTTTGTTAATTATACAGCATTATTTACCCTTTGGTGTTGTCCGCCCAGTCCTCAGGCCCTGGGGCATACCCTAATGGAGGAAGAAGTCCTGGTCTCCATTACTCCTACTGGCTGCTCCACAGGGACATGCATAAACTGCTGTGGGGTGCTGGGGGGAGGGGCACTCTGTATATGCATTTAAAAACTCAGCTAGTTCAACTGAGTGCAGGTGCTAGGCTACTTTTCAGCTTTGCTAACCACCTGCAAATATTTGCTTTCCAGTACCCCCCCCAACTCATTTTGCAGTCTGTTCCTTAAGGTTTCTCCCACCCACAGTCCACTGCAGGAATCCCCAGCTTTCCCCTTAATATCTCCCTCAGTACCCCCCTCAAACAAGTATTTTCCCCTAATCCCACTACCACAACCACTTCCCTCACAAGTATATTCATCCCTGAACCCCTCACCACTACAAACTCTGATACTATGTGATAATGCAGAACTCATGGGTCAAAATCCAGTACCAAAACATGCCCCCTATACCACATAATGAGATACTTGCCAGTCCTCCATCATTCACAGCACTGCCCCCCCCCCACCAGCCAGCACCCAGTAGCCCAAGCACTTACACCACACTAGCACACAGCATGGAAAGCATCCCTAACAGTCCACACAGAAATACCTGCACTTACAACCGCCACCCTATTTACATTACTGAAGGTGCCACATATCAGCACACAAGATTCCCTCAATTACTCAAGGCGACTTTATAGAACATCAGACCACCACGGTTAGCATAGTGCAAGGCTACAAATATAGCATAATCAAAGCTGTCCTACAGCTGACCTATGTTACTTTCCCTTGCTGTTGATTTTGACATTGCCCGGTTGTTGGTGACTTGCCATTATTTTTAGGTTTGTCAGTTTATTTGAGCTGTGAGCCTTCATCCCCCTGCCCCTGTCTGCTTCGGGTGTGAAAGGGGACAAAGCCCCCCACCCCCAACTGAAATAAACCAATATAAAAAAAGAAAAAAATACAACAACTATAGGCTAACATTGCGTACTGCATGACATATGTGAGCAGGCAGCATAGCAGTGGTCCAGTTCTACACAATCCCCTTACTCAAAGTCTATGCCACGCAAGACATACCTCTTAACCTCATGCCTCACAAATAGGGGACTTAAAAACATCAATGACAAATCTTACAAAAATAGTAATTAGAGTTTAGCAAAAAGAAAAACTGCAACAACGTAAGGAAACATACTTATCTGTGGAATAATGTATTGTCCACATCTCTAGTCTTTCAGAACAGAAATGCCAATATTGGGAGGGACTAAAGCAATTTTTGAGGCAAACTCAAGACACTACGTAGATATTGTATAGTCACCTGAACTCACTTGCATCATCTCCACCAACTAACTACACAAGACACTTCACTCCAGCACATCAATCGCATATACAATACTACACTTGATAATTTCTGTCTCACATGGTATACTCGACCTGCCTGTGCTCCTTGTATCTCCCATCTCATCCTGTACTTTTTGTGCTGCTTATTTCTGCTTTGCATGTTGCCAACTGTTAAGCAGATGAAAGACCGGAAGTAATATCCCCCTAACTTCCTCCCGTGCTGCATGCAAAGGCCAGCCAAATGGAAAGCAAGGCTGAGTGAGCAGCAGCACAAAATCAAATTAAGGCAGCATATCAGAAGTCAGCTACATTGAAGGGCAGTTGGAAAAGAATTAACATACCTGCTGCAAATTCCTTAAAAGCATTCCTGGTTTGTGGCTGAACTTAGACAGTACAGTACAGCACACATACCCTCCATGGTAGTTCTGCAGCTTTGCTGGACAATTTGAGTAATTTTGCTGGAGATTTACATATAATGATGGAGAAAATACTTATTAATGCTGGGTGTCTGGGGGCTGCTAATCCCCCAGCAGCTCTGGGGTTTTAGATGCTCTGTGTTGCATCTAAGTGCTTATTTTGAATGTAAACTGCATTACTGTTCAGTACTGCCACCACACCTTGCTCCATGTAAATTATTTGTCTGTTCTTTATGTTATTCTGTTGGTAGTACTGCAGATCTATTGTATTATCCAGTTCACACATGGCAGTATTTATTTATTTTTTTATAAGGTATGGTAGAACGTTGTTATAGGTAGAATTCTACCTTTTTATAACAACGTTTTACTATCAATGTGATGTCATGATGTTGGTAACCTATCGATGGTGAGTCACATCTATGGGTTAACAACCGGAAACAGTCTGGGCATGCGCACAAATGGATTGGATGGGCTTGAAACGGCTGTGGCAGTGAGGGCAGTGCAGTGGCAACATGAAAAACAAGCATTTGTCAATGCCAAATGTTGACTGCGCTGATGTGTTGAGCTCGCTCTCTGCCCCTCTGTCACTTGCTCAGTCTGTTTCTCCTGGTGCTGCAGGCTGCTGTTTTGTACTGGGCTCCTTCCTGCATTGGCACCTTTTTCTGCCCACTAAGAAATCCACTGCTGTCCCAACAGAGCTGCATTGAGGTGGCTCATTCCCCCCTCTCACTCGCTCATTCTGTTTCTCCTGGTGCTGCAGACTGCCCTTTTGTACTGTGCTTCTGCTTCTGTTGGGGCCTTTTTCTGCCCACAAAGAAATCTGCAACAGTCCCAACACATGTCTGTTGAGCCTGCTGAGTCCCTCTCTCTCACTCATCATAAAAATACAGTCAGGAACTGCTTTATTTTATAAAAAACCTAAATTACACCATACACTATAAAATGTAATGTATAGTACATCGATGGGTAACCTTTTTTTAACTCATCTCAAGGTTGCCATGGCAACCTAAACCTCACGAGTTTTGCTCCTGAGGTGTACATGGTTGCCCTGGCAACCTATTGATGGTTAACAAACTGGTTAACCATTGATGACCATACATTTTCCTCTATATAACAAACCCTACATTGTGGTGATGTTTTTCTAAATGCCAGTTTTACTGAACAGTCAGTTATTCCATCTTTTACTACTATATACAGACACACACATTATGACAGCTGTCACTCTTTCAAGACTTTCCTCCATTTGTGTTTGTTGCCTTAGACAGTGTATATATACATATTTTATTTTATACCTGAAAAGCATAGCTTTTCAATAAAAATAATGAGACTGAAAACACATAATCAAGGAACATATATATCTATACACTGGAATTAGGATCATAAAATAAATATACAAATTAGTAATTTTAAACAGTACACTGAAGATATTTAAGATGAACTATTAAGCATGAGTAAACCTATACGTGCAGTTATGAAATCTAACAATAACATATTTTATAAGCATTTATTCTTATATTTAGTATTTGGGGGAGGCTGGGGAGCAGAGAATCCAACAAAAAGTAAGTAAAAGTATGTATAGTCATTTGTAGCCAGAGACTGATTAGTAGTGAATAATATATTTAAATGTACTAATTTTAAAGGAATTTGCACAACTTGAATTCAGAGTAATGTCAAAACAATTTTATTGCTCTGTTTCTAAATAGTTTAAACAGTATTAAAGATTGAAAAGTACAATGTGTTAAAATAGCTTGAACCATTATTAGAAATGTATGAAGTTGTTGAAGACACTAAGACATGAACTGTACACTATTTGGTATTGTATTAGTCACAATAAAAACAAATTTAAAAAATAGATGAAGCTGAAAAGTTCATTCAAGAGATATATTCATCCAACACAAGTGCAAGCTAACAATACAGGAGCTCTACTCTAAACTCATTGATGTACAAAACAGTCACATAAAGGTCTAGAATAAACATTCTTAGAGGAAATATATACAATGGAATGTTTCTAATGACAGACTTTTTTTGTAAACTGAATTTTTTTTTTTGCTTTGTTTGTACAGACTGGAGATGCTTCGAACACATAGGTGCATGCACTGGCATTATCATTGAACAGAGTCAGTTGCTTATGATCAAGTGCACTGGCAGTACAGTTAAATTCAGGTTACTGGCAGTGACTTGTTTTTATGTTTCAGTTTGTGCTTTCTGCAAGTTTGTTTCTTTTTCACAATGCATATTTATTTCACTTTGCTATACTGTTTTGCTGCGTTGTTTTTCAATTATGCTTTCCTTCTCACACACACACACACACACACACACACACTGTCTCCCCATTTTTTTTATATGCCAACCATATTTGTGCACACTGTTTCCAGTTATTTCCAGCAGCAGTTATTTACATTCTTGTAAATGCATCGTAATAGGGATCACCTCTAGGAGCAGGGAAGCGATACTGGCGCTGTACAATGGAGTGGTTAGACTACACTTTGAGTAGAGTGTACAGTAGTGGAGCCCACACTTGAAGAGGGTCATACAGCTCCTGGAGAGGGTACAGAGGAGTGCTACATAGAAACATATAGAAACATAGACTTTGACGGCAGATAAGGACCGCTAGGCCCATCTAGTCTGCCCATTTCCCTACCTACAGGATAGGCCGCAGATCCTAGTTAACCAACAGCCTATATCTTCCTGCCCCCCACAAGAATTGCCTTATGTCTGTCCCATGCATTCTTGAATTCTCCCACAGTTTTAGACCCCACAACTTCCTCAGGAAGGCTGTTCCATGCATCCACTACCCTCTCTGTGAAATAATATTTCCTCACATTGCCCCTGAACCTCCTTCTATCTTTAAATTGTGTCCCCTTGTTCTTGCAAGTCTCTTTTCTGAAAGATGCTACCCTCTTGGACTTTGTCAATTCCCTTGAGGTACTTTAAAGTTTCTATCATGTCCCCCCTCTCCCTTCTTTCCTCAAGGGTATACATATTAAGCTCCTTTAGTCTCTCCTCATACGGCTTCTCTTGCAGACCCTGCACCATTTTAGTTGCCCTCCCTGGACTGCCTCTATCCTGTCTATGTCCTTGTGGAGATGGGGCCTCCAGAATTGGACACAGTATTCTAGATGGGGTCTCACCAACTGTCTGTACAGTGGGATAACAACTTCCTGTTTTCTGCTGCTGATGCTCTCCCTATACATCCCAGTATACCCCGGCCCTCCCTACTGCCTTCTACATTGCTTGCTAACCTTAAGGTCATCTGATATGATTACCCCAGGTCCCTTTCCTGTTTTGTTGTTGTTACTACCTCCCCACCCATTGTGTATTCTTCCCTGGGTTCTTGTTTCCCAGGTGCATTATTTTGCACTTTTTGCATTGAATCCTAGCTGCCATACATCTGACCATTCCTCCAATCTTGCTAAGTCCCTTTTCATCCTTTCCACGCCTCCTTGTATATCAACCCTGTTGCAGATCTTTGTGTCATCTGCAAAAAGGCATACTTTTCCTTCCAGTCCCTCTGCAATGTCGCTGATGAAGACATTAAAAAGGACTGGACCCAATACTGAACCCTGCGGTACCCCACTGGTAACTGCCCTTTCTTCAGATGATACCAAGATGATACAAGAACTGGGGGATTTGACGTATGAGGACAGACTTGAGGAGCATGGTCTGTTTTTACTGGATGAGAAGAGAGACAGTGGGGACGTGATTGAGGACTTCAAGTACCTCAAGGGAATAAATTGGGTAAACACAGAGGGAATCTTTAGACTAAAGGATGGAGGTATCACTAGAGGACATCTCAATCCCTAATGTGCTGCCACACAGTTATGCTTACATCCAAGCCCTATCAAGCAAAAGCAGAATTATACAAGGGAACTACTGGACCTTTCTTATAAAGTAAACTGTCATACCACATGCTAAACTTGTTAGCACAGTGGCAACCTGGATTCCAGAATGTAATGGAAATAAAAAGGTGAAGATAGAAAATAATTAAACTACTGCTCAGGGTGCAAATGATATACTAATTTGTTGTGCATTGAACTGTCACACATAGAAGGACAAAAAGGGGCAGCAAAATGTGAAAGTTCCTTTGGGGTTTCTGGTATCAAACTTGTTACTTTGGCCCCTGCATGTGTATCTTATTGTAACACCAAGTAGCTTTCTTGGCCTTAGCCAATAAATCAATTGTTGGTTGGTAGTCGTGGCAAGCAGTTTTTGAAAACAAATTGATTTTTGCACAAAGAATATTAGATAGTGTCTCATCTTTCAGACTGTTGCGCATAGTGGTCTTATTTTTCTTAGCCATGCTAAATGCCCTTTCACTTTCAACATTTGAATGTGGTAGCGTAAGTACCAACTTGACCACTTGAGTAAGATTAGGAAAGGTTAGCTCTCCTGAACATTTTTTCAGGTTTCCTAATAAATACCATAACAGATCCATGGAAAATGGATCAATTACCCCCTCGTTTGTTACCTGGTTTGTAATGTGAGGTGGCAAGGAGAACAAGCTATACTCCACAGATTCTTCCTGTAAGGCATCTAAGTCAACATGTAGGTTTTGTGAAAACCAGTTTACAAAGTACTCAACATTCTGAAAAGAAATACAAATTTCTTTTGTAGTCAACAAATACTGCATTATCTAATACAAGATCATCAAATGGAAATACTCTTTTAAAATAGTTAACAGCATCAACATTGAATGCTCTTACTGCATCATAGAACTGGTCTACTTTTCTTATGTCAACATCACCACTTACTGTCAGCTTTCTAAGTAACTGTTTTGTGGTCATTCCAATGAACAACTGAGAATCAGAAACGTGATTCATGTGTTCTTCATAGTTAATCTCAATTGGATTACATGTCTGAAGCTCTGACAGTTTAACAAACTTTCCTAAGATTTTTCGGACCAGTTCAGTAGAAAGGTCTTTCAGCATAAAAATGCATGGCCATTCATGTTCAAGAGCCAAAATAAAACTAGAAAATGCAGGAGAAACAGACTGCATAAATAGAAGATACACTTCTGTCATACCATCATTAAAAGAAGCCTGTAGACATTTAAACCTTGCTTCTCTGAAAGATTCAGACTTAAAGTATGACTTAAGAGTGGGAAAAACACTTAAAACACGCTGAACACATGACTCCATACTCATCCATCTTGTGTTTGTGTGCTTTAATAGTTTTTGACTCTCAATGTCACAAAATTCATAAAATTCATTCAAGCAGGCCTTCCTTTTTGATGAGTGGTGAAACCAAAAAAAGAGATCAGTGAGGAAATCATCCAAGTCAAAATCTGTCCTCGACATGAACTGTGAATATGCATGTCTGCAACAGTTATGTGCCATATGACATGCACAGCCATTGACATACATATGTGATGCCTTTGCTAACACCCTTGTCATCAGTGAATTATTTTTTCCTGTGTTGACACTAATGTTGTCAAATGCCAACCCAACACAGTTGTTCCAAGGTATATTGAGCTCTTCCATCACACCATCAACAGCATGAAAAATATCTTGAGCTGTAGCACCAGCTGCCATGTCAACTTTCAAAAGATGAGGAAAAACTTTTCCTCTGCTCACATCATAAATACGAACTGACACAGGATACATCTTCTTTATATCATTATCATTTCCACCATCAATGGCAATAGAAAAAGGGTTGTCACATGCAAAATTCACAACAGGTTCTACAGTGCTTGGACCTATCACATCGTTAATCAATACAGATGACTTAGTATGTCCACAGCTAAACGGCTTGGCTATCTTATTGTCTGAGAACATATTTCTAAATAATTTTCCTGTATGGTCAGAAATTTGAAATGGGAGGTTGTGCTCCAAAAGAAATCCTATGAACATTACTTCAGCTTTCATACCCTGAAACCAGAATAAATATAATTAACTGTGATCCTATCACAAATCTACAGATTAACTAAGTTAACGTACAAGTCGTTAAAGTGCAGGTAGCCACAAGATTATCCGACAGTAAAATGTTGATAAGTCAGTATTACTGTATGTATGATGTGATGAGCGCTGATTTATCTGGCAGGTACCACATCTAGATCTATGCATCTTCATATTCCCTCAACATTATTATGTCACTTTCTTTGCCAATATACAAGTAACCAGCCTTGCATCTGTTGTGACTGTTCCTGAGCTGCTTAGATGCTGGAGTGAGTTCAGAGGAGGGCAATAAAGATGGCAAAGGGGTTTCTGTGAGGAAAGGTTAAGGGAACTGAACATGTACTCCCTGGAACATGAGGGAAAGAGAGGGACATGACTGGGACATCCAAGTACCTAAAAAGTATAACCCAAATGTCATTGGAGAGCATCTTCCAGCTGAAAGGAAATCAGAGGACCAGGGGGCATGGGTTGCACATTGATGGGGAACAGTACAAGGGGATCATTAGGAAGTACTGTGAGATGGTGGTGGATAATTGGAAAAGGCTCCCTGAGGAGCTGGTTGGAGAACCAACAGTGGAAGGGTTCAAAGTTGCATGGAACAGATACAAGGGACTGTTGAGTGTGAGGGTGGGCATGTTCTAGCAGATAACTAGGCAAATGAGCAGACTATGTGGGCCTGTCAGTCCTCTTCTGCTGTCATATTTCTTGGAACTATATAGGACAACTGTCAGACTCAGAGCTGTTTCACACATCCAACATTATATTATTACACAGAAATATTTCTGCTAATCCAATAAGGAAAAAGGACATAGTTCATAATTAAAAACGCTACAGCTGATCACATTTTAAAATTTGTGTTATTTACCTATCTGCCATTTTTGGCTCCACTAGGTCTTTATGTAGTTTCTCATTCAAAATTTAATATAACTACTGAACTTTGCTATACAGAGCAATCTAGCTTCTAGATGCTTACCTGTCTGTCTGTTGCATCATTAACTGGCCTGAAAAACTGAGTGACTGAGGTATTTTCTTCTTTTTCCTTCACTTTTTTAATATAACTTGCACTACTTATGTGCCTTTCTACATCTCTCTTTCCTTGGTGCCCAATACCAAAACATTTGTCACAAACTGTACACTTAGCTTCGTAGTCCGAACTCCCTTTTATGATGCATGGATACTTGTGACTAATTTCAGGTCTGAACTTCGTCTTATATCTCACTACTTGAAATTTTGCCTTCTTTGGTGTAGAAGGTCCATTTTCTCGATCACTGTCACTTGATGCCATCTTCTAATATGGTGTCACTAAAAGCTCCCTCTAAATAATGGAAACATTCAAAAATTATACTATTATTTAGGAATAATTTTTTATAACATCAAATAGGCACTCACAAAAATTAGGTTAAAGTAGCAGTGCAAGAATCTGATGAAAATTTTGACCTATGCTTTTTCATGGTATTTTACATTGCTACTTATTTTCTGTCTTGTATGAAACATTTTATTTTTGTACTTTGCCTGGCTCCCATGGCTTTCAGAATTATTAAACTGAGTGATCATTTTAATGTTGTTCGGACCAGGTCTTCATCAGTATTCTCAGTAGTTTTTGTCCATCAATTGTTTAACTATCACTTCTGTTATAACTAAAATGAACCATCTTGCAGCAGACACTGCTCTCTGACCTTATGGAACAATAGGCGATCAGTACAGCTGCACATACTGATGATAACCTGGTCTAAGCCATATTAAAGGAGTGATTGTGAATAAAAGTACTGCACTAAAACAGACTCAGATTGTGGACAGAAGGGTATCATACAAGTCAGGAGGTAAGTGGCAATCTCAAATAGTATAAAAAGTATAGGTCAAATTTTTTACCGGATTCTTGCACTGCTGCTTTAACAGTCAGTCACCCCCTAGAGGCAATATGGGGACTATGCTATGCCTTGTGCCACATTACACCCAAGGGCATAGCTACCGATGCTCCAAATAAGCCATGATGTATCAAGTTCAGTAGCAGGAGTAGCAAACAAGCTGGCTAGCATTGCTCTGCCCTCTCTAGTCCATCGTGTTTAAATTCTTTTGTTTTGCTTTGCAGTCTTTTTCTTTTCTTTTTCAGCTTTGTTTTGGAGGGGCAGAGTGACCATGGACATTGAAGCTGAAGGTCTCAATTAGGTCTGCATGATATACCTGCATAGTGATTGGCTGTGGCATCTGGTGGGGATGTGGCAAATCTGGGGCAGCAACTTTAAATGCCCCAGCAAAGTTAGATGTCATACTAGTAGTTCAATTGTACTGGGAGCAAGAGAAGCAGTAGAAAACTGAGGAGCAGCAGATGGAAGAACAGACTCAGAGCCAGCTAAAAGAAAAATTACTTCATGTGGAGTGGCAAGTGAAGTGAATCTGCCTACCTGTGGGGATTTCTGCCATGGTCTTGGACTCGTGATGCAGTCAGTGGTGTCTACCAGCAGGCAGCAAGCACCACACTAGCAGTGCAGACAGACAGCAGGTCTAGTGTGGGAACTGTGACTGGACCAGAAACCTTGGACTCGAGTCATGGGGGCGCAGGCATGAACAACAGTAGGGGAGAGGTATTATGAAAGCTATTCTTTTTATCCGTAAAAAATATATATTGGTCCAACACTTCCAGAGTTGGCAGAATTTGACAGAGCCACAACCAAGAAGAATAAGTAAAAAAAAGATAAATGCTAAGATCTGGTGGGGGGGGCGCAGGAGACAGAAAATCATTATAAATGGGGTGGCATCAAGAGAGGGCATGATCACCAGTGAGATCCCTCAGGGGTCAGTGTTAGGGCAATTACCGTTCAGTCTGTTCATGGGGACATTGCAGATGGCCTTGAAGGGGGTATGAGTCTGTTTGTGGACAATATTAAAGTCTTCAAGAGGGTGGACACTCAGGAAGTGTAGAAAGAATGCAGAGGGTTCTGGGGAGGCTCAAGGCATGGTCAAGGACATAAAAACTTTCATTTAACATGGACAAGTGTAAGATCATGCATCTTGAATACAAAAACCAGAGAATGGGGCACTGTATGGGGAGGGGCGGGATCTGGAAGTAACAGAACAGGAAAGGGACCTAGGCATCACTATAGCGAGGGACCTGAAGGTGGAAAAGCTCTACAAGGGATCAGTGGCTATGGGCAGCAAAATGCTGGGCTGTATCGAAAGGGAGATTACTAGTAGGAGGATAGAAGTCATAGTACCCTTGTACACCCATCTAGATAGGCCACAATTGGAGTATGGGGTCCAGTTCTGGAGGCCATATCTCAGGAAGGATGTGAGGAGTCTGGAGCGAGTTCAGAGGAGTGCAACAAAGATGGTTAAGGGGCTCAGCCACCTGTCCCATGCAAAAAGGTTAGGGGAGACAAACAGGAGGGAAAGAGGGACATGATTGAGGCCTTCAAGTACCTAAAAGGTATCAACCAGGTGCCAGAAGGAAGCATCTTCCAACTGAAAGAGTATTAGAGGAGAAGGGGACATGGGTAACAGATTAAGGTTGAACAGTTCAAAGGTAACATTAGGATACATAGATACATAGACAGTGTAGGCAGATAAGGGCCTATGGCCCACCTATGGCCCACCCAGTCTGCCCATTTGAGCTTGTAAGTTCAGTTTGTTTTCCTAGAAGTCTGTTGCCCCTTACCCCTGACCTCCAGAATTCCTTTATGTCTATCCCATGCATTCTTAAATCCTGTGATTGTTTCAACCCCCACCACTTCATCTGGCAGGGTGTTCCACTTGTCCACCACCCGTTCTGTGAAGAAATTCTTTCTCATGTTTCCTCTGAATCGTCCTCCCTCCAACTTCATCCCATGCCCTCTAGTCCTGGAACATCTTTTTTGCTTAAAAATAGTGCTTTCCTTCACCCTGTTCCTCCCTGTAAGATACTGGTATGTCTCTATCATATCCCCTCTCTCCCTCCTCTCCTCCAGGGAGTACATGTTCAGTTCCTTCAACCTGTCTTCATAGGACTTGTGATGCAATCCATGCACCATCTTTGTTGCCCTCCTCTGAACCTTCTCTACCCTGTCTTTGTCCTTACGTAGGTATGGTCTCCAGAACTGTACACTGTACTCCAGGTGGGGCCTCACTAGTGTCTTGTATAGCGGAATTATGACCTCCCTTTTCCTGCTGGTGATGCCCCTGCCTATACATCCCAGCATCCTATTTGCTTTGCCTGCTGCCTGTCACACTGTTTCCCTACCTTGAGGTCATCAGAGATGACAACCCCAAGATCCTTTCCTGCTTGGTGCATGCTATATCCTCACCTCCCAACTGATATATTGTGCCAGGGTTTTGTGCCCATATGTATTATCTTGCACTTCTTTGCATTGAATTTCAACTGCCAAACCCTGACCATTCTTCAAGTTTCTGCAGGTCTTCTCATTCTGTCTACACCCTCTGGTGTGTCTACTCTGTTACAGAGCTTTGTGTCATCAGCGAACAGTGAAATTCTGCCTTCTAGGTCCTGCGCAATGTCACTGATGAAGATGTTGAATAGGACCGGTCCCAGCACTGATCCCTGTGGTACCCACTGGTCACTCTTCCCTCTGTGGAGTGACAGCCATTTACCACCACCCTCTGTGTCCTGCCACCCAGCCAGTTACCTAGCCACCACACTACTCTCCTGCCCACACCCATATTCCCCAGTTTGTGTAATAGTCTTCTATGTGGCACAGTGTCAAAGGCCTTGCTAAAGTCCAGATAGGCCATGTCCACTGCCCTCCCCTGATCCACCTCCTTAGTCACCCAGTCAAAAAATTCAACGAGATTGGTCTGACATGACCTCCCTGGTGAAACCATGCTGCCTTGGGTCCTGTAGTCCATTGACAACCAGATGTTCCACCAATCTCTCCTTCAGTAGTGCTTCCATGATCTTCCCACTACAGAGGTGAGGCTGACTGGTCTGTAGTTCCCTGCTTCCTCTTTGTTCCCACTTTTGTATAGGGGGACTACATCTGCTGTCCTCCAGTCTTTGGGTACCTCCCCTGTTTCCAGTGATAGGCTAAACAGGATAGCCAGAGGTTCAGCCACCACCTCTCTTAGTTCTTTAAGGACCCTGGGGTGTACCCCATCTGGCCCCATTGCTTTATCAACTCTTATTATTTCCAGTTCCTTCAGGACCCTTTCTCGTGTAAAGGGACTTGTGTCCATTTCTGCACCATTCTCACCCCTTGTACTCCCTTCAGACCCATTCCCTCCTCTTCCTCAGTAAAGACTGAGCAGAAATACCTGTTCAATATGTCAGCTTTACTGTTGTCATCCTCCACGCGGCCCCATCCTCCCCCTTCAGTCTCACTATCCCTCCCTTTGTCTTCTTTTTTCACTTATGTACCTGTAAAAGGTTTTGTCCCCTCTACCCACTGATTTTGCAATGTGTTCTTCTGTCTGAGCTTTGGCTTCCCTTACTGACCTCCCTGCCTCCCTTTGCTTCTCCTGGTACTTCTCCCTATCCCCTTCTGCCTGTGTCTTTTTGTATTGCCTGAATGCAATCTTTTTGGCTTTCACTTTCTTTGCTACCTCTTTGGAAAACCATAATGGTCTCCTCTTCCTTTTCCTCTTGCTAACCTGCTTAATGCATAATACTGTTGTTCTTGTAATCCCCATTTTAAATACTTCCCACTGTTCCTCAACCCCTGATTCCTGTCCTATTCCCCTTAATGCCTCTTTCAAGTATCTCCCATTTTCCCAAAGTCTGCCCCCTAAAATCCAGGATACGTGTTTTTGTGTGGTTGGGTTCTGCTCTTTCTGTGATTTCAAACCACAATGATTGGTGGTCACTGTTTCCCAGGTGCTCCCCCACTGTTACCCCCATCACACTGTCCCTGTTTATGAACACAAGGTCCAGTATTGCCTTCTGCCGAGTTGGTTCCATGACCAGTTGCTTGAGGAAGGCACCCTGAAGGGAGTACTGTTTCGCAAAGAAGGAAGTGGATAAGTGGATTTGGTTCCCAGAGGAGTTGATTTGAGAAACCACAGTGAAAGGCTTCAAAACAGCATGAGACAGACACAAAGGATGTTTGAGTGTGAGGGGCATGTCCTAGCAGATAGCTAGACAAGTGGGCAGACTAGGTAGGCCTTTTCTGCTGTCACATTTCTATGTATCTATATATCTGAAAACCACTGTGATTTTGTTAATGTGTCACAGACTATGAGTTCCAATAGGGACCTTGTCATTCTGTACCTGATGTGTGGAAACACAGATGGGGCAGGATGTGAAAAATGAAAGCTGTACCATTCATAAGGAGGTGTGAAGAGAAGGCAGTATAGAACATCTGAAGTGAAAATATTAAAAATGTTCGAACGCACGAGCATACGTGCAAACTGCACAACGTACTCTCATAACAGGCATTTTAGGACCTCTGCTCATGAACAGTGACACTGTGATTTTATTCATCTATCCCAAACACCGATTTAGCACAGCAACCATGCTATTCTGCACCAGTAATGCGAAAACACATTTTGGCCAGGATATGAAAAGTGACAGCTGTGTGAAAAAATATCAATGCTGAAAATCTGGAGTGAAAATATTAAAAATTTGTGAAGTTACAAGCATGCTTAGAAACTGTGCAATGCACCCTCGTAACACAGTCATTTTTTGGAATGTTTTCACCAAATTAGCAACATAGGCTTTTTGCGAGCCCATGTCATAAACTGCTACACTGTCTTTTCTTTACTCAGTCCTGAGAGGTGGTTCCATGCACACACCGCGAAATAACCTTTCAGTACTGAATAACCAGATGACAGTGACTAAATTCATAAAAAGGGATCCCAGGAACCCCACATTGAAAATTTGGTGTAAAAATTCGGAAAAATGACCAAGATATGAACCAAAGTTGAAAAAAAAAACGATTTATGCCATTATACAGCTTACTGGCATTTTTTCAGTTCACGGTCAGCTTTGAAGAGTGCAGATGTGTTCCCGGTCCACGAAGATCATTATTCTGAGCTCGAAGATAAGTATATGGTGAGAGGGGTTGGGGAGGTGGGTGCAGAGAGTGGGTGCAGGGTGGGGAGGGGGCAAAGGACTACTCAAGGAGAGACCTTTTTCTTTTTTTTTAGATGATTAAAACTTTTTTTTTAACAGTATGGGGCGCTTTTGGTACACTAGGGTGGGCTCCCAGCATGCCACCTGGGTGTTTGGGGGGGAATGGAGCCAAAGGGGATTGGGCAAACCAATAAGTATACTTCGGTAGACCATAGGATGACAGAACACATTCTGAAAATTTGAGAAGTTGAAGTGACAGGACCGTCTCCAGAGGACGACATCAAGGGAGGAGTTGGGGGGGGGGGAATGAAATTATTTAGAACCCTGCAAAATCCCTCCTTTAGGACAACTAGAAATTAGCATAACGCAAAACAAGTAGCAGATAACTGAATAGCTGGAAAACATGGGAAAGAAAGTGACTGTTGGTTCTTCCGACCATACCTCTCAACCTTCTGCCTCATAAATCAGGGACAAGGTTTAAAAAAAATCAGGGACAAAGGATACATTTTCAAAATTGGTGTTATTCACTCAGGAAGCTGGTAGAATAAAGGGCTTAGTGTAAAATGCATTTTCTAAGGAAGAACAAGTTTGTAGCTTTAATGTTTGACATTATTTTGTACTTACAACCCTTACTGTTTGGTCATGGAAACACAATTTTTAGGAGGAACACAGTAAAATTTTGAAGCAGAATCAGGGACGTTTCTGAAATTCAGGGACAGTTGAGAGGTATGCTTCCGACTCTCATTGAATGACTGCTGTCATCAAGTGAAACTCACGCTACACAAAACAAGCATAACTGAACATTTTGGCAAGAAGAACAAATCTGCCTCAGGACAAGTGGATAAACATCGCACAAAATTCCTTTTTCAGTCAAGCAACTCACTCACTGTACCACTAACTTGTGAAAATTACATCGGACGCCTGATCTTTACTTACGCGCCAGATAGCGATTAGACACAGTGAGCTGACAAGGAGCCAAAACCACATTTTTGACTGCCACAACAACACTGCAACTGTGAAGAAGTTTTCACAGCAATTATTCTGTCAAAGGCAGCTCTGCTCAGAGAAGACAGCGGGCTGACTCGGCGAATTGCCATCTGTAAACAGCTGAGGAGCTGTGACATCGCCACATGCAATTGCCTGAGAGTCACTTGTGCCGACCGCATAGGTGCCAATCTGATTGACCATAAATAATCGACAGCTCTAAGTTAGACCCAATCAGTGAGTCAGCCTCTTCAATACCGCAACGCGCTAGGACTGAGTTAAATGGCCAGTTTATTCAGTGGCTATGCAATGCAGCTTGCCTTGTAATAGCCATAAAACGTAGACAGGTAAAAAACTGACAGGAGGTCCTGAACTCCAGCACAGAAGGGTGCATTTATTTTAAGCTTGCGGGAGGTCTGAGAGTGACGTTGGAATGCGGTAGACTCCCGCAAAATGCGTGAGACTTGGAGGGGATGAGTACAACGTGTGTGTGAATGGCAACTGCTATCAGGACGTAAACACTTCCAAATCATGCAGAAAAACAGCAGGATAAACCAATGCGGAGCAGGGGTAGGGGGGTTGAACATATTTAACAGAAACACATCATGTACACCAATGCATATACCTTCCATTGAAAACTGCACTTTTTATGTTGATTGCGCGCATGTGCAAGAAACATATTGAGGCAGATTGCTGCAGAAGCAGGTTGTGGAGGCACAGCACTATTGTGGCCAATGCCCCCACAGCCTTTGGAGGCTTGACCCACCTTTCCCAATGGGGTGGCATGCTGCTGCTAATACTAGTTCAGCCAGCATGCCACAACCTTGTGAGGTTTCAGCTGCTGCAATCAGGGACTGCCTTGTCATTGCAGCATAAGCCATTCTGCTGCAATAAGGGAGCAATCTGTCATTGCTGGGCGGAACCTTGCTACTGTGATATTGTTTGTGAACATAGTGGTAGCTTGTCGCCATGCTCATGAACAATATTAGTGAGCCCCCAGTGCTGAGAGGGTGCCCAATCCCCTTGGCAGCATGTGCCTCCCCACAACAGTGGTTGTTTGCTGACGGGGGGGCCCAATCCCCGTCGGCTTCGTCCCTCATGGCTCAGGTTGCCAATGGGGAGCCACTCAATGTCAGCATAATCTCCCTCGCAGTTTGATTTGCCAATGGGGAGCCCACTCCCATCAGCATCATGTCCCCTCGTGATGAAACATAGGTGTGCCGAGGGGTGCTCAATCCTCAGCTATTGGGTCCCTCATATATGCCGATGGGGATGCCCAATCCCTGTTGGCTACAGTCGCCCTCCACCAACAGTAGTTTGTCATGCTGGGCCACCCAGCAAGCCAAATGTCCATAAATGTCCCTGTTAAAAAAAAAAAAAAAAAACGCCCACAGTTTTTTTGTTTTTTTTACCTGTAATGCAAAATATGGTCCCTCATCAAGTCCAGCAGCCCTCCCCAACCTGTGCCAACCCTCGTGCACCCCACCTCCCCACCCCCCTCACCCTTATACTTACCTCTGGAGCCTATCGCGTTCCTCTTTGGTGGACCGTGAACCGTCTGCACTCTTCAAAGCTGACCGCGAACTGAGGAAATGCCATAAGCTGTATAATGGCATAAATAGGGTTTTTTCAATTTTGATGCATATCTCAGGCAGTTTTTGGAATCTTGGCACCAAATTTTCAACATGGGGTTTTTGGGACCCCTCCTCATGAATTCAGTCACTGACATGGCATTATTCAGCCCTGAAAGGTGATTTTATGGTCACTGCGTGAAATCACATTTCAGGACCAATTAATGAAATGACAGTGCCAGTGTTCATGAGGTGGGCTCTAAAAAAGTCTATGTTGCACATATGGTGGAAAAAATCCAAGAAATTACTGTTTTACAAGCGTGCATTACGCAGTTGCTACGCACGCTCATAACTTCACAAATTTGCAATATTTTCACTCCACATTTTTAACATTGCCATTTTCCCACACCTCCTTATGAACAGTACAGCTGTCATTTTCCACATCCTGGCCAAAATGTGTTTTCACATTTACAGCGCAGAATAGCGCGGTCACTCTGGGAAATCAGTGTTTGGGGCACATTACAAAAATCACAATGACACTGCTCATTAGCAGAGGTCCTAAAATGCCTATGTTGAAAATTTGGTGATTGAAGTCCATAAAATAACTGTTACGAGCATGTGTTGCGCAGTTTCCACACACGCTCGTAACTTCAGCAATTTGCAATATTTTTACTCCAGATTTTCAACATTGCCATCTTTCTGGCCCTCCATATGAACAGTATAGCTGTCATTTTTCACATTCTGGCCGAAATGTGTTTTCGCAGTTCTGGCGCAGAATAGCACGGTCACTGTGGGAAATCAGTGTTCAGGACACATTAAGAAAATCACAGTGACACTGTTCAGGAGCAGAGGCCCTAACATGCCTATGTTGAAAATTTTGTGATGAAACTCCACAAAATGAATGTGTTACGAACGTGAGTTGTGCAGTTTCCACTCACCCTTGTAACTATGCAAATGAGTAATATTTTCACGCCAGATTTTCAACACTGGCATTTTTTCACACCTACTTATGAACAGTACAGCTTTTCACATCCCAGCCAAAATGTGTTTTCGCATTTCTGGCACAGAATACTAGTCACTTTTGGAAATCAGTGTTTGGGACAGATTAGGATTGAGTGAGTGAGAGAGAGGGAATGACCGAGCTCAAATGAGCTCTGTCGGGACTGCTGCGGATTTCTTTGTGGGCAGAAAAAGGTGCTAATGCAGGCAGGAGCCCAGTACAAAAGGATAGCCTGCAGCGCTGGGAGAAACAGAACTAGTGGGTGAGGGAGGTGGAGTAAGTGAGTTCAACGTAGCACTGTTGGGACTGCTGCAGATTTCTTTGTGGGCAGAAAAAGGCAGCAATGCAAGCAGGAGCCCAGTACTAAAGGGCAGCCTGCAGCGCCGGCAGAAACAGAATGAGTGAGTGAGAGGGGGAGTGAGCAAGCTCAACGGAGCTCAGTCGGGACTGCTGCAGATTTCTTTGTGGACAGAAAAAGGTGCCAAACAGAGGCAGGAGCCCAGTACAGAAGGGCAGCCTGCAGCACCAGGAGAAACAGAATGAGCGTATGAGAGAGGGGGAGTGAGCAACCTCAACAGTCACTTTTGGAAATCAGTGTTTGGGACAGATTAGGATTGAGTGAGTGAGAGAGAGGGAGTGACCAAGCTCAACTGAACTGTCAGGACAGCTGCAGATTTCTTTGTGGGCAGACAAAGGTGCCAATGCAGGCAGAAGCCCAGTACGAAAGGGCAGCCTGCAGTGCCAGGAGAAACAGAATGAGTGAATGAGAGAGGGGGAGTGAGCGAGCTCAACGGAGCAAAGTAATCAACATTCGGCATTGACAAATGCTTGTATTTAGTGTCTATGTATTTACTTTAGTGTGCATTTTTTTATTAAACAGGGCTTTATTGAGGATATATAATTGTCCCCTGCCCCAGCTCAACAATACTGCTGCCTTGCCATCTGTTGTCAGCAATGGCATCGTGCTGGCTGTGGGGTTAACTGTGTACATGCTGTCAGTTTTACTACCTAAATGAGTGTGCTTCCCGGGTGTGCTTCTAACTTTCTGGGAACAGCATCAAATCCCAGTAGTAACATTTGTAATTATTTATCTCACATCTAAGCTCTTTATTGTTACCCTCCTATTTTCGGGGGGGGGGGGGATAAAGTCTGCAGTTATTTTGATACCACAAAGTAAAAAACAACAATATGATTAGGAGAGAAATGCAAAAAAAAAAAAAAAACCCTGGTGTCTCAGCTGCCCTTGGAGCACCACGTGGTGCACCATATCTGCTGACCCAGTTGGTTCACTGTTTGAACCTGCCCTGGGTTGGTGAAAGCATGGGAGTTCAGTGCTCTCTCAGGCCCAGAGAGGGAATATATATTCTCACTGCAGCAGAATATCCAGTAGGGTTTTGGGGCTGGCCTTGGCCTTACAATATTGAGCCCCCCCTTACAAAGACTTAAGCTCTGCAGTGAATGTACTCACAGCTAGGGAGGTGGGAGGGATGGGGAGCAATTGGGGGGGCAGCAGACCGCCAATCACAGCAACTTGGTAATGTCAGTAGCCTTGCATTCATGCATACTTCTACCTCGGTAGCAGATATGCTTGTGGACCCAGTTCCACCCTGACAAGTTGATTGCCACCAGAGGGCAAGTTCTAGGGCTGTTGTCAAAGTACCAGGTCTATGCATGTGAACATACAAAACTTGCCAGCAGAAACAGGCCTCATGTCTATCAGGTCTCCTTGAATGCACAGTTAGCACCCTTATTTTGCAGCTGGCCCACCCCATCCCCCCATTCACCTCCAGGAACTGTTCAGCATTGTTTCCCCATCTCCCCTTGCCCTGTCCCATGCTCCTTTGAAACTTCCCACCGTCCTACATATCACCCCTCACGCAGAGGGTTCTATTTCAGCACCACTCTCTCACTGAAATATTGCCTCCTCATCTCCCTCCTGAACCTGCCTCCCTTCAATCTTAGCCAATGCTCCCTTGTTTCCCTTTGTTTCCTTAGCTTAACCCCTCAATGCCAGATTTGTTGATTCCCCCTCAAATATTTGAAATTTTCAGTTATACCCCCCCCCCATCCCTTATTTCTTCCAGGGTGAACAGACTCAAGTGTCTCAACCTTTCTTTGTAGGTTCTGCCTTCCATCCCCTGAATCATTTTTGTTGCCCTATGCTGCACCATCTCAAGCATCCTGATATCCTTCTTCAGATATGGGTGCCAGTATTGCACATAGTACTCCAACTGCAGCCTGACCAAGGACATGTACAGATGTAGGATCACATCCTTGTGCCTGGACGAGAATCCCCATGCAATGCACCCCAGCATCCTATTGGCTCTAGCCACAGCCTTCCTGCACTGAGCAGAGTTGTTTATGCTCCTCTTTATTATGACCCCAGATCCTTTTCCTCCTGAGTGACACCTAACTGCACCCCTCCCCCATCAATATTCCCTCCTTGGGTTCTTCTCCCAGAAGTACATAACTTTGCACCTCTTCCTGTTAAAACCTAATTGTCACCTTGCTGACCACTCCTCAGATCTGATCAAGTCACCCTGTAGCTTCTGCCACTACTCTCTGTCATGCACAACAGCCCCCATTTTGGTGTCATCCATGAACAAACTGATCCTGCTGCTCCCAACTCCATGTGCAATATCCGATATGAACAGACCAAACAACACTGGCCCCAGCACAGAGCCCTGTGGCACACTGCTGGTCATTGTCTTGGTTAGATGACAGTTCCCCCACCCCATGACCACCTGTAGCAATCTATTTTCCAGTCAATTCTTTATCCAGTTAGCCATCTTAGCCCCTAGCCACCCATGAGGGAATGAATTAAAGGCCAAATCCAAATATAGGACATCCGCTGCATGTCCCTTGTCCATCTCCCTTGTAACCCAGTCACAGATTCTGTTAGGTTGGTCTGGCATGATTTCCCTGACATGAACCCATGTTGCCACCCATCTTGACCTCCTGGAAGGTTACCAGTCTCTCCTTCAAGATTGTTTCCATAATATTACCCACTATGGAAGTGAGACTGATGGGCCTGTAGTTACCCAGCTCATCTTTTGGTCTGCTTCTGTGGACATGCACCACATGCACCAACCTCCAGTCCTGCAGTATGCACCCCATGTCCAGGGAGGTGTTGAACAGGTCAGCAAGTGGCCAGGCCAACACCTCCACCATCTCTCTCAACACCCTGGGGTGAATGTCATCAGGACCTAATGCCTTTTTCACCCTAAGTGCCTTCAGACCTTCCAGTACACTGCTTTCCAGAATCACTTTGTCAGTTTCACCTCATCCCCACCCCCCCAGTCCATACAGGTAGCAGACCTCCTACCTCCCTTGTGAATGCAGAGCAGAAGTAATCATTTAGTACTTCTGCCTGTTCCTCCTCCTTCACCACCCACCCCTCGACCTTCCTGATCCAGACTATATAGTCATTGCATTTCCTTTTTTCTCCTCACATATCTATAAAATTCCTTCTCCCCCTCCCTGATACCCCAAGCCAGTCTCAGCCCTTTGGAGGCCTTGGCCTCTATTACTAATTTGGTTACCTCTGCTTACATCTCCCTGTCCTCCTCCAGCCCAATTTTTTTCAGTCTTCTAAATGCTGCTCTCTTGGCCCACAAACCCTCCAACACCCTCCTGGACATCCAGCGTGGCACCTTAGCCCTGGTCTTCTTGCTCAGGGTCCTGATTCATGCTTCAGTAACCTCCCTCAGCCCAGACTTAATGATATCCCACTTCTGCTGTGGGTCCACCTCTGACCTAATCTCCTCAAGGCGCCCTCTCAGTATTTTCATCATCCTCCCAAAGCCTGCACATCTGAAATCCACTACATTTGTTGCTGACCCTGCAGCCTCCCTGCTCATGCTGAGTGTGAGCCACACTGAAAGGTGGTTAGAGATCTATTTGATTTGCCAACATGCACTTGCTCGACTCTCATAATCCCAACCCTGGGTGCCCGAAACTTGGTGCCCAACATCGGGATTTTACCCCCAGTGAAGTTAGAATTCTTAAGTAAGGGGGATGTGAGGGGTCACAGCCCCCCACATTGAGGGGTGCGGGGGGTGAAGCCCCCTGAAACACTTGCCACAGGTAAAATCCTGATGTCGGGCAACTGTGTTTTGGGCAACCGGGTTTGGGATTATGAGAGTCGGGCCAATGCATTTCGGCAAAACATAGTATATTCAGTGGTTGCTCCTAGCTAGTGGGTCCTCCACTCATAATTCCCTCACTGTTTCCCCATTTGATAATACCAGGTCCAATATGTTACCCAGCCGGGTTGGTTTGCTACCAGTTTTCTCTAGGTGGTTATCAAGGAATGCATCCAGAAGTACCTGTTCCCTGGTGTTAGATGTTGCCTGGGTACCCCAATGCACCTAGATAGATTGAGGTCCCTCACGATCACCATGCTCCCCTTACTACATACCCATCTAATCTGATCCACAAACTCCATATCCAATTTCTCAAACTGCACTGGTGTCCTATACACCATCCCTAGCCTCAGTTTCCTACCCCTTGGATCCAGGAACTGCATCCACAGTGCCTTTCTCCTCCCCCCATCCACCTCATCCATTGTGCATCTGACCCCATCCTTTACACAGATCACCACCCAGCCCCTTTCCTCATCCCTCTGTCCTTCCAACAGTATAAACCCTGTATGTGGAAATTGACAGGTCTCGGTCCTGGTGCTGACAGGCCCACATCTCTGTGACAGCTGCAACATCCACCATCCCTATGTTTAAGAGGGCATGTAGCTCAGCTACTTTGCTACCCAGGCTCCTTGCATTCAGGGAGACTACCCCCCACCCAGTACCCACCTTTGCACTGCCCCATGCCCCCTCTACCAGACCTTCCCCCTCTGCTCCCTCTAATAACAAACTCTGCTATTGTGGGGGGGGGGGTGTCAGCTCATTCAGCTCCCCTATCAGGCGACCCTGCACACTAGCTGCATTACTCACCTCCTCACTCCCTTCCTAGTTTTAAAACCCTGTGGAAGCTACATATTCCTCCAGTTTCCTCTTCAAGAGCTCCTGCCCGGTCCTACTCAAGTACAATCTGTCCTCTGCATATAGGTCACTGTTGACCCATGTATTCCCCCATGCCCTATCCAGCCCATCCCGAGACCGCCCAACAGTCAGGAATTAAACTCCACAATCCTGTCCTCCCTCACTCTGCTCACCCTGGGTACTGGCAGGTCCTCTAAAAAGGCCATTGAGTACCCAGCCTCCATGCACAACTTCCCAAGTTCTTCAAATATGTCCTTAGCCAATTCTAACGGACTCTCCCCCAGGTCATTGGTGCCTACATGCACCACCATGTGAGTCTTTTCTCTTCCCCTCTTTACACACCTAAGAAAGGATTGCCCTGCCCTAGCCTCTGTTAAGCCTGATTAGGATTTCACCCATATCTGACTGTGTCATTCACCCCTTCCACCCCATCTGATCCCCTTAAGTATACAGTCCCCTCATTCTACTACTATGGACCCCTTTACTCCAGCTTTCACCTGTTCCTGTCTGTAACCCTTTTCCCTCCCTTAAGCGCTTGCCCTTCCCTGACCCTCAGCCCCCTGAACCTTCCCCCCTGCACTTCCCCCTCCACTTCCTGCTGGACCTCTTCTCCCCCATGCCTGCCACCCCTCTCCCTGTGGCCAACGCGCCATCTATAACCCCCCAGCCTCACCAAATGCTAATCCAACACTCCTTCACTCCTTTGGCTGCATCCACCCACCACTCCCCCTGACATGTACCCCTACCCCTACCTTTTAAACCCACACCTCTCTCCTTATTTGGACTACTACTAACAGAATTCCCCCAATCCTGACTGTTGCCTGCCCCACTCCTGCATGTACCATCCTCCTCCTCTGCTACTGACATCAGAACCTCTTACCTATTACTTAACCCTATCCCCCTACTACTGACCCTGTCACTGTCACCCCCCCAAAAGGAGCCTGGGTTCTGCATTGCGGCCTGGGTTCTTCTTCTACTCCCCCAGCCTCCAACTTTGAGTCCCTGTACACCCAAGGGGGTGCTCCTCCTACTCTCATTCTACTCTTCCCTTCTCTTAATCTTTTTTTCCCCACTGCCAACCAACGGAACTCTGCCTGCAGTGCTCTCAGCCTTTGGCAAATAGGATACTCCCACAGGGTCCACAATGTACTCATCCGAATGGACACCACACAGCCACTGCAACCTCTCACCCCCGGATCCCCTGTTGGCCTCCTGCCCATGGCACTAGCCTCCATCTCTTGGGACTAGCCACACCTCCCATTACCCCCATCCCAATCCTGCCATCCCGAACTCCCCAGAGCTCTGTCCACTCCATTTCCATACTCCCCCCCATCGTGACTCCAAAATTCATGTCATAGATGGTGTAGCCGATCCTCTCCCTCAGCTTATTCCTGAAGTGCCTGTCCTAGTACCAAGGTGAGTGCATATGGTCAATGTTCATTAGATAGAAAACACCCCCTTATTTAAGAAACAGTTGCATACAACCCTTAGAACAATTCCTATAAGATCACAGAACCTAGCCAATATACCTGTGTCAACACCCCCCCCCCGTTTATCACTTCATCCAGAAAGAATCTCAGATCAATCCCCTACCCTCCTAGTATAGTTACAATTCATCTACAGAACTGCTCCCTCAAGTAGTACACCCAGTACTACTTGAGGGAGTACTACCAGTACCCATGCAGTAGTTATTTTCAGCTTGACAAGTACAACATGCAGGTGTAGTACCGGCAGTAGGGGTGGCCTTGATGGAACCCAGTTCTGTGGTAGGACGCATGACTAAAAAAAGAGAGAGAGCAGATACCGAGACATTAATTCTGTTCTCACCAATGCTGTGCCACAAAAAGACCACACTTAGCCCAGGGACAAATATTGTTATGCTATTCAAAATCTGCAGTTCTGATGCAGGCATGTTTACTATCGTTGCTAAACTTTAGGTATTGACTTTATGTAACTTAGTTTTTTTGTTTGTAGTTAATTCTGTTATACCTCTTCTTCCAGCTGGAACCCAGACAGGACCAACCCAGCCCCGTCACTCCAGTATCCCAAGGACTTCCTGTCTAACTTCTGGCTTCCCTACAGTTTCCCCCAGTGGTGGGGGTGGCCTCAAAAGCCACAAAACAGTTCCTTGTATGGGAGTCATGCCATGTCACAGGGTGCAATACCAGCAGAGGGTTGGGCCCTTCACCCTGCCCAGATGGTGTCACCTCTTCCTGTATTCAGCTGGAAGGTGGCAAGGAGTATCCCTCCACATGGATGATGTATGCAGCCATTGCTCCTCCCACCCCCAACTTTGCAGTCCATTCCTGCCAACCCCCTAGCCACCACATCAAGGGTGATTGTCTAGCGGGTTCCTTGACCAGCTGCACCAGCATGCAGTCCAGCAGAGTATCAAGAAGGACCTGGCTTCTGGCATTCCTAGCTGCTAGAATGGCATAGTGGATGTCTGGCAGATTATTGAGATCTTCTTTTGCTACATCCTCCTCCTTTTTGCTGCCCCCTTTTCTACTGCTGCTGCCAGTCCCTTATCTCTCTCCTCTCCTTTCCTGGTGGCTGTAAATCATCCTCAAGTCAAGTTTTCCACCTGATGACTCTGTGAGCTGTACCCACAATGATTCTGCCTCCAATTTCCCTACAATGGATACATCCTTTACTGCTTCTGTTCCTTCCCTGACATTAGTGGCCACCCCTCCGCCATCTCTATCCATCCCTCTATTGCACCTGTATAAGGTATATATGGGATCATCAGATCCCAGATGTTATTCTGATTGGCCCAAGTTTCTGTAACAGCCACTAGATCCAGTCAAAAGTCTGCCATCAGTGCCTGGAGTTTGTTAATTTTATTTTCCAGACTCCTAGCCTTGAGGCACACAACCTTCCATCTTATGCTGCCACCTCTTATGGCTCTTGAATGACACACCATCTCAATTCCTTGATATCATTGTGTGTTTCTGGTTTTTGCTGGTCTGTGTGGTCTGTACTTCCTGGTTCCCTGAACTCATTCCAATATGCTGCTACTTTTCATACGCCTTGTCCCCAGCTTTGGGAGTCATGACTAGGATTCCCACTGCATCTACCTTAACTGTGGAATCCCTAGACACAGCCTACCTCCCCCCCCAGTCAGTTTGCCCATGTAAATGTCAAACTTCAGCTCTAACACAGTAGTGCACTCTCTTATCTGGTGAAGGCCATCACCTTTGAAGAGCATCCTGTCCCAGAAACCTCCCTAGTCCCCCACAGAGTTCCTGATACCATCCTTTTAACCACCCATTGAACTCCTTGATCTCCTCCTTCCTCACTTGGTCCTTCCCTTTCTCTGTTCCCCAGAAAGGGTGGATCCCAGAAAAGGCAAAGGAGGCTGAGTGGTTCTTCAATCTGTCACCCAGCCTGTGGATGTCCTGCTGCACTGTCTCCACTGGCCTGTTAGCCAAATTGTTGGTACCAATTGGTACCACCACTTCTGGATCCCTCCCCTCCTCCAGTATCCTCCCTATCCTCTCCCAGTCCAAGAAGGTTGGCACTTCAAATAGGCATCTGACCACCCCTTCCCTTTTTCTGCACTGTTTACCACTCTGTCCACATACATCTTACCATAGACACTCCTATCACAAGAATCCTCCTTACTAACTTCTGCCCACTTTTGTCCCCAGGTGTTGCCATATCTTCTTCCCCGCAACACTGACTGGCTCAAAGTCCCCCCCCCTTCCACATTAGAGTCAGCTACCTGTACCTCTTACAGGGGTGCAAAATGATTTGCCATTGGTATCTCTTCAGTATAGCTGATTGCTGTGTGACTGCCCCTGCCACCCAAGCTACTTTCCCTCCCCTTCCCCACCATGTTCCATCGTCATGGGCCAGTGGGCCACTGTGGTAGTGGGTGGGTGGGTGGGCACCAACTTAGTTGGGGTCGCTGCTGGGATATTTCCTCCTTTGTTGCTGCCAACTGAGCATGGAGCTCCCAGAAAGTTCTATATTTTGGACAAAGCTCCCTCCTCCAAAGTTTAGCCCTGGAGGTGAATGCCCCAGAAGCACCATAGCTGACTACCTTCTCACTCACCTTGATGCTCTATTCAAGCCTGCTGAGTGCTTATAAAACTGCCTGAGATACTTAGTGATGTGTGGACATTAACTGCTGGTCTTATAAACTTATTCTACATAGGCAGAAGTTAAGGTTAACAGTATTATCAGTAATCATGAAAACCCCACCTGAAAAACAGCCTGTCTGTCTGCCTGTTTTATAACCTGGATTTAAAGAGCTACTCACGCCTCAAAGAAAACTCTGAAAAATATAATGATTAGGAATAATTCAGCTTGCATTCCACATACACAGTAGAAGCCACTTAAAGGGAACGGCTCCATGGCATGGTAATCGTCCCCTTTAAGCGATCACCCCATTAAACAGAAGTACTATCTATTCAGTGGTGGCTCATTTGATGAAGCAGCAAGAAAAACAACAATATAAAAACTGCACAAAACAACACAGTAAGGCACCAACACACAACACACACAGACATAACAACATAAAATTTGTGAGTGATTACAGCTCTTTTGTGAGTAATTGGCTTCTTTATGCAGTGCAAACTTTTATTTTATTCAACTTGTTAAAATCATTAAAAAGGCAGCTAGTGATTCATTTATCTGCAGGGCATAGGAAATCAGTCATTCTTCTCTGTCGTGAGGCTTCCAAACTTTTTTCAGGATGTGGCTTTCCATGTCAAAAAGCATGTCTTGCTCTCGAACCTGATCCTTTGCAGTGCATCAGTCTTTCAGAGTGGCAATGCAATCAAGTGCCTCTTTGTTGCTCACTGATCTTGGTGGTGGGTCTGGGTCACACTCATCATCATTTTGTTCTACTTCCGCATGTTCTGGTTCTATTGAGGCACATACTGTATCTGTTCAACAGAGATTTCTCCCTCAGTCAGCTCACCATAGTCAAAGTCCACAAAGTTCTTGAATTCGTCAGCAATCATGTGAAGGAGTCTCTCAGTGTCAGCAAGGATATTAGACTCTGCAACGTCAGCCACAGCTGCTCCACCAGATATATCATCTTCAGGTAAAAAAATGGCTTTACGATAGCAGTTGTGGATGGTTGACTTTTTAACAGCACCCCAAGCACGATGCATCATGAGAATTGCATCATACAGTGTCAGACTGCGAGCAATCTCATTTGCCAAAGAGGTGCTGCCAGTGTCGATGATCCCCACTATTCTGGTTGCAAACATTGCTCTGTAGAGACCTTAAAGGTTTTTTAGCACTTCCATGTTGAGTGGTTGAATCAAGCTGGTGGTGTTGGTGGGAGGAACAAAATCTTTATCTGATTAAATTTACCCACGAACTCGGAAGGGTGTGCACTACAGTTGTCAGTGAACAGGATGATTTTTCGGCGGCGGCGCTTAAGCTTACTGTTCCAATCTGCCAAACAGCCAGAGAAAATTGATCCTGTCATCCAGGCATTATCACTGTTTGTGTAGGTAACTGGGAGGGAATTGAGATCTTTTGGTAGACAGTGAGGTTGGCAGCTCTTACCGATGACCAGCAAAGGCAGTTTCTCCATCCCCAGTAAATTGAAACAACATAACAGGGAGACACAATCTTTTGCCTTTTTTCCACCTATCAGTACATGATCTTTAGGGGTATGCCCCCAGTTTGGATAGCCACGATAAAAGAGCCCTGTCTCATCCGCATTCCAGATGTCACGGGGGCATAATCAGATAACAAACCAGGCAGAATATAGGTTACCCACTCAGCTGCTAAATGGGCATCAGTGTCCATTTTCTCACCATGCTGTTTCTTAAAAACTGTTATGTCTCACTTTCCAGTGAGACAACCAGCCATCAGTAGCCTCGAAATTGTGCTCCATATGCCCTGCAAGTTCATTTGCTTTTTTCTTTCAGGACCACTCCCGATAACCAAGCCCCATGACTTACTGCTTGAGAAAACCAAATGTGAAGGGCATCCTCCACTAATGTGTCCTTACCTTCACATTTGCGTTTTCTGTTGGGGTTTTGATTGTCATTCCACTCCGTAAGAATCCTGGTTTTGTTTTGGGAAATTCTGCCCACCTGACTTTTTGAGACGCCGAATTTCCTTGCAATGATTGCAAGGGACGTGTTCAGTTCCTGGAGGGATTCCAAAACATTAACTTTCTCACTTAGAGTCAAATCCACACACTTGGCTGCCATCATGAAGCCCTGGAGTAATGGTTTAACACCTGACTAAACTGAATAGCATGCTGCTATTTATACTGTGAACAGTTAATGTGCTGCTAATTGCTCGCTAATGGTTGCTGACAGGGATTCCTATACTCAGAAATTACATGCGCTTGGCCAGTAATTGTCCAATTAAAATGAAATGGCCATCCCAATTAAAGATATACCACTGCCATAGAACAGTATAGGAGCAAATTCGGTGCCCAGAGAGACGTCCTTATTAAGCGGATGTCCCACTTAAGCACGTCCCCTTTAAGTGGAGTGTACTGTACTCATAAATTTCTCCTCCCCATCATTTAATACTGAGGGAATTTGCATGAAAACATGATCTTTATCTCTTTGAGTTCTTGTGTCTCTATATCCTACTTCCTACTTCAAGTTATAATTCTCTGTTGTGACATCACAATCTGTTGCCATGGGAGTGACTGTGATGTTTCAAGCAGTGCATTATAACTTCAGGTAGGGAGAAAGCAGCAGGAACAGATAAACTCTTCAATAGCAAAGATCCTGTACTCATGCAAATGACCTCAGTAATAAGTAGTAGGGAGGAGGAATACAGAAATAATGGGAAGTACAAACTGAACTGTGTCTTAATACTATGTTTTGCGAAAGTTATCCTGTATCACCTGCTCTTTAACATTTTAGCAATAGTCAGTAACACTACACATTAGATACAGTCTGTGCTTACCAGCTGCAGTTAGCTGTTCACCACTCCTTCAGAGTTCCATGCAGAACTGCGGACTACCTGCAGACACCATCCTCTCACTTCTGTTGATGCTGCTGCAGATAACATCCTCTTGCACCTGTGGTTCTCTAGCTCCTGTGGGTCACAAGCTGCCTGTGTCACCTAGAATTGTGGATAAAAAATGCCTGCCCAGATTCAAAGATCCTTCCCCTTTAGCAGCATCAGGTGCATAGGGAAGGGGGAACCTAAGCTGGCTCTTCCCCTCTGCTCTCCATAATTCATTGCTTCTGAAATCAGAATCAGAAGGGATCTGAGGAAAACTGGACACTGCTTTCCCAGATCACAAGTCTCTCAGGTGCAAAGTGGAAGGGGGAGAGGGAGCTTTAGCTGGCTGCACTCCTCTGCTCTCCCTGATGCACTGCTTCAGAAAGCAGAATCAAAATGGATCCTGAACCATCCCACCTTTTCAATCTCTTAACTCCTTACAACTTCTTACCACAGCCTTGCCCCTATGTGGTTGGGTCTTTGGAGACTATGGCTAATAGACAAGTGACAAACAGCAGCCAGGCTAGTGCTATAAAATTGGGTTCTATGTGATAACAGCTGTCGCGGAAAGGTGATCACTTTTAGGGCAAACGTATATCTAGGAAAATCAATTTCACCAATGTACACTTGTTGTGCTAACTAAAAGGGTGCACCCCAGTACCCCCGCACCCTCCTACTAAAGTATTCTCAACTCCAGGGGGGAGTGAAAAAAATTACATGGACTGGCGCAAAAATCCTGATGCGCCCAGCACCAAACCTGGCACTCTCCCAACCCTAGCCTGCCATGAACCCACCATGCCACACAGTCAGCTCAGCAACTCACTGTCATGCTATACCTCACAAACCCTCCCTCTGCTTCTGCCCATTGCATGGAGAGCTCGCCCCCCCCCCCACCGTGCATTCATATACATTGGAAGGAAGCAGTCCATCCATCTTGAACAGGTCTGCATTGTTCCAGGAGGGTCCCCAGTCACCAGTGATGTCATATCCCTTTTCCCTGCCTCAGCCCTTTAACCAATTGTTGGCTCCACTGATATGGAGATCCTTAGCCCTACCCATTCCATGGACTGGCAGCACCTCCAAAAAAGTCACAGAGTTTACTACCTACTTCAGGTGACCTCCCAACTCTTCGAACTCCTACTGCATCTGTGCTATGCTTACCTTTCCATTGGATAGATCATTTGTTCCCAGGTGGATATTGACCTTCAGACACCCTCTCTTTGCCACAGTTTTAGCAATCCTCAGGATCAGCTCCCATGCTGTCTGAGCTGTGCTTTCTGGAAGGCACTTTGCCTCCCTCTCTTCCCTTCTATCTCTGCCCAGAATCATCCCATGGACAATTGAGTTCCCCCATCAGATGTACCTTCCTATTCCTTTGGGGTCTTCACTCTCCCCACACTGGGTCTCCCTTCTGGAAGACCCTCACCTCTTCACTGGTCATAGACTTGGGTTCCCTTGTGGGACTCCTCCACTCCTTCAGAACATCATAGGGGTTCTTAAGCCAGAACAGAGGGAGGATGTGCCTCTTCCCCTCTCTGTCAGCCTCCCCAAGCCCACTGTAATGCAACCTGCTGTCTGCCTTGGCAGGCATTGTTGCAGTGGCTGTGGACATTATGGCCTATGTGTGGGTAAAGGTTCCCAGATATCCTGCCAGCTCAGCCCAATCACTGACAATCTCCACCCTCAGTCCAGAGAGGTGCCTACAAATGGGGCAGCCACACAGTACCAAGGAGGTTTCCTGAAGACTGTTGCTTTGCACTCAGTGGACTGCACCAATCACTGCATCTTCCTATTCTGGTTTGTTTTGCCCTCTTTCCCTCTGTGACTAGTGCACTGTCCTGAAACTTTTGGGTTTTCCTTTTGTATCCTCTGCTCACTATCTGTTTCCTGTGTATTATGATTAGCCCCCCCCCCCCAAGCACTTATATATTGATAATATATGTTTCTGTCACCTTTGGGTTCCTACACCCCATGTGGTGGGTTGTCAGTTGTTTGAATTGCACCTTCTTGTGATGTGAGGAAGTGGAAACCCACGGGCTGTACAAAAAACTTACAGTCAACAAACAAGAAGGAGAGATACAGGTTATCCTACTCTGTACCACCTCCACCCTTTCAATGTCCTTGTAGAGGTACTCCAGATGTAGCCTAAACAGTGAGCGATACAGATCGACAACAGCACCTCCCTTCTGTCAATAGAAATCATTCTCTCAGTGCACCACAGCATCCTGCTAGCCTTTCCCCACTATTTTGTCACACCTAATAGTCTTTTCCTACCGCTTTTTCCCCACTGTCCAGCTACCTTGAGGTCATCAGATATGATAACCCCATATCTCCTTCTTACTTGATGAATGTAACCTCCACTTCACCCATGTTGTTCTTTTACACAGCACATGGGTTCTGCAGACCTACTGTAAGTGCATACCTTGCATGTTTTAGCACTGAAACCCAACTATCACCCCTAGACCACCGAACTAGTCTCTTCAGATCCCTCAGCATTTTCTCCACCCCTCCAGAGTGTCAACCCTGTTGCAGAATTTTGTCTTATGTACAAAAGATGCACCTTACCATCAAACTCCTCTGCAGTGTCACTTATGAAGACATTGAAGCAGATCAATCATAGCACTGAACCCTGTGGAACCTCATAGTCACTGTCTTATTGCTTATGTGGTTACCCTTTACAACTACCATTTGCCTCCTCTCCTTTAACCAATTATATACACAACACATAGGTATATGTAGATTTAAAGATATAAACATATCTATTACAATAGAAAACGTCTGCCAATCAGTGCCAGAGTAAAAATGGATACCAGGCCACATATGTCAAGCTACATTGCCTTTTAAGAAATGACAGTCACATAAAATGTAGAAACCCAAACACTGTGCCCACCTGTCCAAAGTACCTTTATCAAGGGGTAAGATGGTAAGACAAACAGTCACAAACCACATTAAATAGTTAATACACAATGACATATCGAGTGACAATTGCAACTCACTGAATCAAGAAATCATTACCAGAAATGCGTCAGGCAGGCACAATGTTTGGGTGTCCACGTTTTATGCGATTGTCATTTACTGAAAGACAACGAAGTTTATCATACCTGGTGTGGTATTCATTTTTATTGAGATGGTGAACACCCCACTTTTGGTTTGTAATAGTTTTGTAGTTGTCTAAAGCACCACTGACTGAGTATTTATTCAGTACTTCTGCCTTGTCTAGGTCTCCCACCTTACACTCACATTTTCCCCTTTCAGCCTTACAATCCTCCTGTTTTTTTTTCTTTCACTCATGTACATATGTCTTGTCCCCTCTTTTCACTGTATTTGCTAATCCATCCTCAGTTCACATCTTTGCATTCCCAACAGTATTTCCTGCTTCCATCAGACACTCCAGGTGCTCCTCCCTGTCTTCCTCTCTTTGGGTCTCTTTATATTTCCTGACACTTATCCTTTTAGCTCTGAACTTGTCTGCCACCTCTTTTGAGAACCATAATGGCTTCCTTCTTTTCTTTCCCTTGGACACCAACCTGAGGCATTGGATTGTCACTTCCAATATGGCTCCTTTAAGTCCCCCACTGATCCTCCACCCTCCCCCCGACCTCACCCTTTCTTAGGGCTTGCCTAATTCATCTCACCATTTCAGTAAAGTCTGCCCTCCTGAAAACTAAAACCTTTACCTTTGTGTGACTTGACTGAGTCCCCATCTCCATGTTACACCACACTGTGTTGTGATCAATGGTCTGCAGTTGTCCTTCTACTCAGACATTTGCAATTCTGTCCGCATTGGTCAGTACTAGGTCCAGAATTGCCCTGTCTCTGGTGGGATCAAGCACCAGCTGCCTGAGACCAGCCCCCTGTAGGGAATCTAGGATGCTTTTGCATCTTGTTGAAGTAGCTGTCTGGGTGATCCAATCCACGTCATGCATATTAAAATCCCCCAGTAGCAGAATTCCACCTTTTGCTGCCATCTTGTTTATTTCATCCACTAGCTCCCTGTTCACTTCCTCCCACTGTGCTGGAGGCCTGTATATCACCCCTGTGCATATTGCCACATCATTACCAGGTTCAAAGGTGACCCACAGTGCCTCTTCTTCCCCCTGCCTACCCTGCAACTATGTTGCTTTTTTTCTCACATCTCTGATATACAGGCAACTCCACCACCTTTATACTCCCCATTGCTCCTAAACAGAGCATAACCTGGTACATTTATGTCCCAGCCATGATTTGCAGCGTATCAGGTTTCAGTTATTGCTGCTATGTCCATGACTGCCTCTCCTATCAAGGCCTCCAAGTCAGGGATTTAATATCCCAGGCATTAGTCGCCATGGCCATCAATGTTTTACAACCTAGATTACTTCCCCTACCTCTTTTACTGCACATCTGCTGCTTTCCCCTACCCCAGGTTTCTTTCTTGAGTTGTCCTGATACTTTGCCCCCCCCCAGCAACTTCTGTTGTTTGTGCTGTCAATTTATTTTCCTGCCTGTGCCTACCAGGGGGTGAAACTAAGCCTCCTGACCCTTCTGGCTCTCCCCCTTTGGCCAGTTTAAATGCAGGCCAACATCTCTATTCAGAATTATATCAATCCAGGTGGGGACCCAGTCCCACATGAAACCAACCCCCTCCATTCCACACCATTCCTTCAAAAAGGAGTTGAGTTTCTGGATGCGGAGTGTCCTAGCCTCCTTCTTGCTGTGAACAGGTAGTATCTCTGAGAAGGAGAAAAAGTGCACTACCTGCTTCAGGCTCCCCCACTAGCTTCCTGAAATCCTTCTGGATTCTGTCTATCTCCACCCCATCTCTCACCATGTCATTTGTCCCCAGGTGGGAGAGCACAATCAAATCTGTCTTACTTCCTTCTATTGAGCCCCCCCCTCCCCGTCATTATGTTTTGTGATTTCTTTAAACAAAGATTGTGGGGCTGAGTTCTACAGAGTATAACTGGGTCCATTTGTCAAAACTTTTTTCATACTTTTGAGCACTAGTTGTGGCAAATAAAGGCAACCGGTCAAGTAAAAAGTTGTTAGTTGAGCGGTGGCCTTCATTTCTCAAAATGGGCACTCAAAAGTGTAAGAAAGAAAACCCTTTAAAAACTGCACCGTTACAGTCTATGGAGCTCAATCCCACACTCTCCATTTAGCGATGTAACAAAACATGGTACTGTGGCATGTGGGTGCCTCCAAGTAAGGAAGTAAGACCAGTTTGGGTGAGGTTTCCACATACTGTAGCATATTACCATTACTTATTATTTCTGTAAACACAGAGGGAAATAAATTCAACTGTATGTTACAATCCATTTGGGGACAGGTAAGCATCCTTACGTGTTTGGGGGGGACTACAAAAATAAGAACCTGCTCTTTAAAGTTCAGCAGGAGAAACACTAGTCCACTTCTAGGCCCAGATAGGCATGCAGCTGCCCTTCTCACCACACCTGAGTCCTCCAAGCTCCCAAGCAGGACTGGTTGAAATCTATCCTTGAAGTGGCAGGATTCCAGTTCCACAATGCTTGCTCCCAGCACCTCCTGTGGCAGACCATTCCATGCATCCACCACCCTCTTTGTGATGAAAAACTGCCTCACATTCCCCCTTAACCTACCCCCTTCCAATTTCATGTCATGCCCATTCATTCTTGTACTCCTTCTATATTGGAAGATGTCTCCCTCTTGCACCTTCTTTATGATCTTGAGGTACTTAAATGCTTCCATCATGTTCTCCCCTTCTCCCTCCTTTTCTCAAGTGAGTACATACTGAGATCTTTTAATCTCTTCTCTTATGTTTTCTGGTGCAATCCCAGTACCATTTTAGTCACCCTTCTCTGGACCACCTCCACCCTGTCTATATACTTGCGACAATGTGACCTCCAGAATTGCACACATCAGTACTGTAGGTGAGGCCTCACTAGTATTTTGTACAATGGCATCACTGCCTTGTGCCATCTGCTAGTGATTCCTCTGCCTATGCTCCCTAGCATGCCACTGCTCCTCCATGCAGCTTTTGTACTCTGCTTGGACACCTTAAGGTCATCTGAAATAATATCCCCAGGTCCCTTTCTTCCCTGGTAATTGCCAGCACCTCCCCCCATCCTGTAGCTCTCACCAGGGATCCGTCTACCTAGGTGCATTATTTTGCACTTCCTTGAATTGAACCCCAGCTGCCACAGCTCAGATCATTTTTCAAGCTTACAAATTGTGTAGATCAATACATTTATCAACACAAAGCATAAACTGTAGTGAAGACACCAGCAAGTGTCTGCAACCCAGGGATGGAAGGAGAAAAAGGAGGGGGAAGGGAGGGAGGGAGGCTAGTAGCAGAATGGAGGCTGAGGAACCACAGAGCTGATGGGGTGGAGAACGGAAGACAGGGGAATAGACAAAGGCATCTGACAACGGCCACCCAGAACCATCAATCAGTGGGGCCTCAGCCAATATCTTGGACCCTGCCATATGGACGATAGGCTGAGGAGAGGTGTTGGCAGAACACCCAGTGTGAAAGAGGCAGGGGGTGGAAAAAGGTGGGGTGTTGCAGCTAAAAGAAGAGATTACTGGTCCCCGACAGAAGGCAGCTAAAAAATATTTCATTCATGAACCTGTGTATTAATCTGAACTTTTAATTTTGCAGTTTGCCTTCTTGGCATCGTATCAGTAAATAGTCAAGCTCAGTAAAATGTTGAACTTTGTCGATGCTGTACTGAGGTGTTTTGTAACGTGACCATCTGCTTTTAAAGTTGTAATGAAAATGATACATCTGCAAAAAGAAGCTTACTATTAACTGGTTGCAGTGATATCAGTCAACATTATCTTTACTACAGTCAGTCTTGTGTAATGTGTTGTCTGCTCATTTCATGAGGAAACATGTTTGAAGTTGCACACATGAAGTATTTTTTATGTTTGTATCACACAGCACTGTATGGTTGTTGTACATATTTTCAAAAACATGCACTTCAACAAAACTGTAGTCTTCAAATCAATACTCATTTTTAGAAATGATTTGTGTAAACAGACTAAATAACTTTTCAGCCATTTTAATCCAGGGCAAAACTCATCGGTTTAACGTTGAAACAACACAGCAGTACAGACTTTCATGGGCAAGGCTGCAGAAATGCATCTAACCCGTACATACTACTAGTTGGCAGGGATCCTTGTGCTGTGCAGGCAGATGTCATGAAACACACAAATGCATGTTTAGCCAGACAGAGGTTCTATACCTGACTTTTATTAATCTAGTTATGGAGTTGTGAATGCTGTGTTATTGGCATATGTGTTACAAAGCCCACAGGACACTACCGGTACCATAGCAACCTGTCTGACAACAAACAGAGATGATGCTCATGCATCCAGCATGGCAGATTGCAGCTGATGCTCTGATATCTGTGTCGTTAACTGCAATATGAAGAATAAAAACGAATATGAATATTTTTAATTTATTGATTACAAAGGTCATGAATGTTTATGGCATGGTGTTACATTAGCAGTCTAATAATTTCACCTAGGGGCATATTTGGCACTGCATAAGCCTCACTGCCATATTATTAATAGGGGGTAACTGACTATCAGCTAACTCCTCTGAGTACATTACTAAACATTATTCTGTTTCTTGTTTGTTTATGTATGTAATTTTGATTTCTGTCACTGCTGGGGGAGGACCACCCATATCCGCTAGGTGCTGGCACTTACTGGGATCCCTGGCATCATGGGGCTCACACCAAGGTGTATTTTTTTTCTTTTTGCATCACCTGTCCCATATTATCAGCCCTATCTCCTGGACACATTACCCAGCCTTAACTGATCCCCAATTTGCTCTGGCTTACCCCCCTCAAGGTGTGGTCACTGAGTTGACCCCACCCCACAGAAACAGGTCCAGGTTTCCAGCTGCATCACTGACAGGGCTCCCTAGGCTTACCCCCACTGGGTAGGGCCATGAGGGTGGGCCATCCAGTGGGACTCAGTCAGGGGCGGGTACAGGGGGGGCATGGTACTAGGAGGCGGCATCAGCACTGGAACTGGCAGCATTTTTTGAGCAGATGCTCATCCCTTCAGGAGGCAGGATGTGCAATGACATCAGTGGGATTAACCCAATGTCTGTACCACCTCCTCACATATCAGACACCAGTTGCATCAGATCCCCCGGCTTCCACCTGGGGTCCACACTTTTCCACTGGACACTCAATCACACACCCCACCACCCCAGAGGAGGAAAGCAGTCCATGTGCTGCTCAATCCTGCCCCACCCAGCTGACCCTCTGATGGCCCGAGTCTGGATTTGAACCAAGGTCACCAGCATCACAGGTAGAAATCTTACCTCTGCGCCAATGGGCGGGCACACCAAGGTGATTTTGCTTTGTGCACTTGCCCTCATAGAAATGAGACCAGAAGTGCAATAACCTCAGCACACAGTCTGGCATATTTCTGCCCCTGATGTGCAGAGGTCCACAAGTCCCCGGGGTGATGGGAACACAGCATGGTCCCAGGCTACTCTACCCACCAGCCAGCACTAGAGGTTGGAATACACTGGGTACTGGATCCCCTCCATCCCTGGAGAAGATGATCAGTCCTGTGTATGCTATGTCTCCTCCTCCCCAGCTGACCCTACAAGGTCCATTTCGGATCCTGAATCATGTTCGTCGGTGCTGCAAGCAGTAGTTCTACCGCTGTGATGGCAGGCAGGCCTATTATTAAATATTCTTTATTTCCAATATATTGCCTTAAGCATGGGGAGCTTTGCATAACAATAATTTTATACACATCAAAGGGGTGGGATGCTATGAAAACCAAGAACAAAGTTTGAGGAGTTTATAAAAGCATCCCATACTGAGTGTGTGTGTGTGTGTGTGTGTGTGTGAGTGTGTGTGTGTGTGTGTGTAAAATTCCCATTTTCACACATTACCATGATTTGTTTTGCAAAATTGCTAGGCTACATTTTTTAAACACATAAGTATTGATAGACATTTTTCTGTTTCTGTGCATTTATTGGTCATGCACCATAGCCACGGGAAGCTGTTGTATCCTTACATGCTTCGTTATCCCAGTTTCAATCAATTTGCTGTACTGTGGCAGTGCAAAAAAAAAGAAGTTAGGCTGTAGTTGGAGAGCCCTGGCACTACTGTTGATGTTTCTCCAGAGAGGAGAGCAGAGAAGGTGGTGTTGGCTTGCTGGCCACTATTTGGCTACTATTGATTCTGGCTCTGGGGAAACTGGGGTAGGGGCAACAAAAACTTGTTCAAAATTCAGAACAAACACCTTACATTGAAGCCCCATCTCACACCCCATGCAGCAGGTCACAGCCTGAGCTCCATATAGCAGAAAGTATAAAATGCAGCTAGTTAACTTTCAAGCTGCATGATAGAAGTAGTGCAAATCAGTGTGAAGGTGGGTTGTCAGAAAAACTCAGTGCAATAATTCAGTTGTAGACAGCCACAGCACTTGACAAATTATGAAGAGGTTTCCCTATGGAAACAAAGTCTGGCCAGAGCCGGTAGGGCTGTGAAGTGTTACCAAGTGACGAAAGTTACACATGTGCGTAGAAATTGTTCAACGCCCAGGTGTAACTTGGCCATATGATGGAGGTGGTGCACCTGATTTTCAACATGGCCTTTTTTGGACCCGTTCTCATGAACAGTGCCAGTATCATTTTGTTTAATTGTCCCAAAAGGTGATTGCGCAGACCAAACTCGCTATTCTGACCACAGATGTGAAAACATGGTTCGGGCAGGTTGTGGAAAATGACAGCTGTATAGTTGCAAAGGAGGTATGCAAAAATGGCTATGGCAAAAATGTGAAGTGAAAATATTAAAAATTAGCCATGTTAGGAGCGTGTGTAGAAACTGCACAGTGCACGCTCGTAACATGGTTATGTTTTGGAATTGTTTCACCAAATTTTCAACATGGCCTTTTCTGGACCCCTCCTCATGAACAGTGGCAGTGTCATTTTGTTTAATTTTTCCAAAAGGTGATTGCGCAGACCAAACGCACTATTGTGCCCCACAGGGCCAAAAACATGTTTTGGGCAGGTTGTGGAAAATGACAGCTGCACTGTTGTGAAAGAAATGTGCAAAAATGGTAATGTTAAAAATGTGGAGTGAAAATATAAAAAATTAGCAATGTTAGGAGCGTACGTAGAAACTGTGCAATGTACGCTCGTAACAGTCCTTTTCTGGAATTTTTTCACCAAATTTGCAACAGTCACTTTTGGGCTCCCCACAGGGAAGCCTGCGGGTCATGAGGACAGGAGAACACAGCTCTCTCCCACAGCCAAGTTGGAGCAGCAGACAAGGGCTGCAGTCTCTTTTGGGCTCCCCCAAGGGAAGCCTGTGGATCGTGAGGGCAGGAGTACACAGCTCTCCCCCAGAACCAAGTCGGAGCAGCAGACAAGGTACGAAGTAAGAAGCAGGTTGCTCGCTTGCCTGGAACGGCTAAGTGTTTTGGAGTTGGCACTTTTTTTGAAAGTCTTTTCCATTTTTGTGTCACCAGATGGGTGCTGATAGTTTTTGCACTACTGATCGGAGCAGCCAAATACTATGTTTTGTGCCTGTTTCACTGTGCACCTTAAGAGACTTGGATTTACAGTAATTTTTGTTCATCCAAACCGAAGCCTTAATTTGTGCTTGGTGCTTTTAAACTGTATGTAACTGCTGCTACACTGTGTTCAACAGTGCCCAGATAGGTTTATGTAATTTCTGTTCTTAACAAAGCTCAGATAGTCTCTGCAATTACCATCGTTCTGCAGTCAGTATTGTCTTTGCTATAAATAGAGGTGTAACTTGAAGACTAGGTTAACAACTTCAGTAAGCCTTTATTTGTGAATTTAATCGGAACTGTATACAGTAATTTCACTGTGCTGCAGTGTTCTTTCTACCTGCCCATAGCCTCTCTGTTCAAGCTTGTCCCCAGTCCAAATTCAATTGCTGCACACTGCTAATTTAGTCTGTTACCCCTAGAAGAATCAGCTGGATCTGAACAAAAGCCTTGTACAAATTTAGGATAAAATCTCAGCCCTTAATTTCAGCTTCAGGGCAAATCAGGAGCACTGTTATAACAATGGCTGGAACTCATTAACTTCCCCAAACAGTGATAACACTGATTTTCCCCCCACAGTAAGCCACAATCTGCAAGTCTGAGTTTTAACTGCAGTCGGAGCTTGTCAGGGCCATCTTGATTAGGCTGGGATTTCCATCCACTTTTGCACAGTGCTGTCGTGAACCTCCCCCCATTTCAACCACACCTTAAACTTATCTCAGGTCCTTTTCTCTGTCTCCAAAGGGCTGCAGTCTCTTTTGGGCTCTCCCAAGGGAAGCCTGTGGGTCGTGAGGGCAGGAGAACACAGCCCTCCCACACAACCAAGTTGGAGCAGCAGACAAAGTACAAAGTAAGGAGCAGGTTGTTCGCTTGCCTGGAATGGCTGAGTGTTTTGGCTCCACCACCCCCGCCATCACCCTTGGTAGACATCAAACTTTATTATTTTTTTTTTTCCATTAACAATTTATTTATTTTTGGCAGAAATACAATTTAAACAAACCAGACATTACCAAAATTGAGAACAATAATTGCAGTTGGATAATACATTCACATGTAGACAAATCCTCTGCCTATCCTCCAGCATACCCCCAGCTATACTCCCAATCCACCCACCCCACATCCCTACCAACCCTTATAATCCTCCTCACCCCCGAGGCACCTAACCATTTATCCCAATACTGGATGCGATCAGGAATCAATAGAAAAACAAGTAAAAAACAGGGCCCAAATCTTGTCATAAAGGGGCAATTGATTGTGCAATATGGCAATCATTCTTTCTACCCTTAAAAACGCAAGGAGTTCTGCAAGCCATTCCGAATAAGAGATCCGCGCTTTGTCTTTCCAATGACGAAGAACTAATTTTTTCACTATAATTGATATCAAGGTCACGTGGTATTTCCGAGCCTTAATTGGAAAATCCTTCATTTCCCCCAGTAAACAGACCTCCGGTCTAAACATTTCTTCTAATCCCAATAAGGGGTCCAACTTATTTTAATTTCAGTCCATAAAGGCGTAACTTTAGGGCATTCCCAAAAAGATATGGAGAAGGTCCCTATATCTTCCCCACATCTAAAACACTTGGAATCCTTCAGTATTCAAGTCCTTCAGCTTTGAGGTGAATAGTAAATATTATGCAGCAGTTTAAATTGTATAAGTCTCAGTTGGTGGTCCTAACAAACTTGTGACATGCTTTCCAAATCCCTGACCAGTTAAATGTGACATTTGGAAAGACTGCCTCCCAATAAGAGCAAGGGGCCAAATTTGTCGGTAGGCCCAATGGAATAAAATTAGGTAAATCTTTGAAATTGCCTGGGGACTACCAATTAGCAGACGATATCATCCTGAAAGGAGAAATTCGGGAATAAACACTCCCAATGTATGCTTCTGCATTAAGACATGTCTGAGTTGATATACTTTAAAAATGTTTTTTGCTTGTTGTTGAACTTATTAATTATATCTGAGGCCGACATTATATCTCCCTCATCCGTAAGAAAGTCTTTAAGAACACACTTATCCGTAGCGCAGCCAATCACTCTAATAGTCTTAACACCAACTAAAACCGTGGATTTCCCATATCGGTTGCGCACAATCTTTAACATGATCATATTTGATAAACCCATACAACTGTGTATGGATTTTCACTGCAACCCCTACAGGGGATTTTTTCAATAAAGCAGGGAGGTTCTTAAAATTAGAATAAAACAGAGCTGAAGGATTTACGGCACACTTCTTAATCAAGTTTACCTCTACATTTACCCATAAGGGCACATAACCCAACTTTGAGGAAGGGTCACTGTATGAAACCCATTTACCGTATTTGCTCAACTGTGCCACCCAGAAATAAAGACCGAAATGAGGTAGTCGCAACCCACCCACTGACTTCGGTGCAGCTAATTTCTGGTAGGCCATCCTAGATTTTTTATTCCCCCAAACGAAATCAGCCAGGCTGGCATGTAACTTCCTAAACCAAGCTACAGGAAGGTAAATATCCAGTCTACTCAAAGGATAAAAAATTCTTGGAAAAATATTCATTTTAACTATGTTTATTCTCCCCCACAACGATAATGGGAGCTGAGCCCATCTCTTAAGCTCCAATCCGATGTTATGAATTAGGACTCTAAATTCAGTTGACGCATACGGGCCTTACTTCTAGTTAAGTAAAGGCCTAAATATTTAAGCGACTCAGAATTCCACCCCAGGCCCAATCCTGTTATCTCCTGTTTGAATAACATATTGTTAAGGGGATAAACTACTGATTTATCTTGATTTAATTTGTAATTAGCCACCCGACTAAAATTATTTATTAGATCCAACAGTCTTGGAATAGATCTAGTGGGTTTCGAGACATACACTAAAAGGTCATCTGCATATGCAGTTACTTTAATTTGCAACCCCCATACTTTAATACCCTCTATTTCCTTAGCATGAACTATGCTCCTTATAAGGGGTTCCAAATATAAATTAAATAACAGGGGGGACAAGGGACATCCTTGTCTAGTACCTACAAAGAGCTGGAATGGGCTGGAGATAGCTCCATTACAGACAACCCTTGCGGACGGGCATGAATACATATTCCTGAGCCAAGTTAAAAACGTCTCCGGAAACCAAACTTTACCATAGTCGTAAATAAATACTCCCAATAAACCCTATCAAGGCTTCTCTGCGTCCAAGGAGAGCAACACCATTGGATACCTCTCCTCGGACACAGAGAAGACATAAGCTAATGTCCTGAAATGATCCACCGAGGACCTACCTTCATAAACCCCACCTGTTCATTCCTATTAACTTAGGGCAAAACTTTACTGATACGATCTGCTAACAATTTAGCCAAAAGTTTTAAATCATAATTCAGCAGGGAAATAGGCCTGTAACTGGCCGGATCCACTGAGGGTCTGTTGGGTTTGGGAATTAAAACTATAAGCTCGTCTAGAAGTGACTTGTCCAGCATCTGTCCTGAGAGAATGTGACGAAATAGATTAAGGAGCAAGGGCGCCAGGTTTGAAGAAAATCTTTTATAGAAGTTGGATGAGAATCCATCCGGGCCAGGCATCTTATCGTTAGGAAGATTTCTAATAGTCAACTCAATTTCCTCCTGAGTTATATCAGCCACCAAACCTAACCTATCCGATTCGTCTAGCCTAGGCAAATCTAATCCTTCCAGAAAGGAAGAAATCTGATATTCACTTGGTGGGTTTTCCATCTTGCCATATAAATCCTCAAAATATTGCCGGAAAACATTAGCCATCTCATCTGGAGAAGTTTTAATACCCCCATCTACACCTGATTGTATTCCTTCAATCAACCAGGAGGACTCTAGCTTGGCAGTACGCCTAGCCAGAAGCTTCCCAGATTTCTCCCCCTGGTCAACATAATTGGATTTTGTTTTAATTAAAGCTAGTTCAGCCTGTTCTCCCAAGATTTTAAGATAGGCATCTCTAGCTCTCACAAGTTCTTCCTTTTCCTTCTCAGTCGGATGCCTGGAGACATTAATCTCTAAAACTCTGATACCACGTAAAAGCTCTTTAATTTTAATTTCCTTTTCTTTTTTCCTTTTAACTGCTATCCCGATTAGTACTTCCCTTAAATAAGCCTTAAGAGCTCCCCAGAAAATATCCGGCCGGCTGTTATTATCTAGATTATTTAACGTGAATTCATCCACTTGGCCCAATATGTATTCAGCCAATTCAGGTACCCTTAACATCTGGTTATTGATTTTCCACCTATTCCCTCTTTTCATGAAAGATGGGAAGGTGATGGCTATAAATACAGCTGCATGATCAGAAATTGGACCTGGTACAATGTTGGAGTCAAAGACTCCCCTGAGAAGAGACCGTGAGATAAAGATATAGTCTATACGGGAGGAATTTCCATGAACTGGGGAATTAAAGGTGTATTCCCTGATATCCGGGTGTAGGACCCTCCATACATCCGCCAGTCCTAGCTGATCTAACATATCTCCCATGGCTCGAGATGCGGGAGTTTGATATGTTCGTACTCTACCAGACCTGTCCAGCAAGGGGTCTAATGTTAGATTAAAATCTCCACCCAAAATCATGGGGAGATTGCTAAATGGTAGAAGAGCCTTTAAAAGACCCACTATAAACTCCTGAGTGTCCGAATTAGGGCCATAAACCGATCCCATCAAAATTTCCGTATGGTGCAACAATCCTCTAACCAAAATGTATCTTCCCTCACTATCCTGTATTTTTTGTAAGGGAGTAAACTGCATTGATCTATGCATCAACAACATAACACCTCTACTCTGTGTGGTACCCTGTGAGGAAAATATTTCTCCAATTTGTAACCTCCTCATGGCATTAGCCTCTGACTGGAGTAAATGTGTCTCCTGCAAAAACACAACCTTAGCTCTAACTGCTTCAATATGCTTCAGTATTTTGTATTGTTTAACCTTAAGGCGTGCCCCTTTGACATTCCACGTGAGAAATTTAAGTAATATATCTGTCCCCATTCTAAATGAACTGTTTCGGAATGTTAAGTATATCAGCCATTATTCCAGAAAAAACATGATATACCTGAACTATCATCCAGTATATACCACTACGAAATGGTGCCTCCAAAAAATAATTCCCTTTATCCAACAACCCTATTCTCATATCTGAAACCCAGTACCCCAAACCACCCAGTCCTTCCCTTCCCTCCTCCCTTTCCAACGACTTGGTCCATGACAACAGGACACTCCGCCCGATCCCAGAGCTACCTTCCCATCCCCACACATTAACCCAGAAACCAGTTGCCCCGCCCCCCAACAACCAAATGTTCTAACATGTTAACAGCAACAAGCCATCTACAGGAGAGAGTAAAAAGATATCTAAAACTATATACAACATTACAGGAGAACAGCATTAAATGTAACTAGTGGTCTCCACCCTCACAAGGTATCTGAGGCCCCAAAAGTTGAATAGCCTCCATCAACTGTATGCTTTGTGAGGAAAAGGGCCCCTTTAAGTTTACATACACTGGACTTTGGAATGGGGCCAAGGCAAAAGCTGCAAGATAAACTACAAAATAAAATAAAATAATGCCCCATAGGTAAGAATCACCCTCTTAATGATTATACAGTAACATATAATGAAACAACCAGAATAACTGTCCAGTATAATATCAGTCTGTTAGGTCCGTAACCTGAGGGATATTCCTAATAACCTCAGAAGAACATAGCCCCCAGATTATAGCTCATCAGGTCTCCGAGCTTCCATTTCGGCCCAACCGTTTCCACCCTTATGCTGGACTTTTAACTGAAGGCAAACCAATAGCTGCAATATAAAATAAACCTAATAGGTAACAGACACTATCCTCGTGGCTGTTCTCTAACATATAATAATGCAGCCGGATAACTGTCCAGCATCAAAACATTCAGTCAGGTCTGCAACCAGAGGGAAATTCCAACTAGCTATAGTCCCAAATTGCAGATCATCTCTTTCCACAGAATTCCACTTCGGCCCTGCCCTTTCCACACCAGCCCTTCAGGGAACTTTGAATAACTCCGGAAAAGCTATTTGCAGTGCCTCTGCTGCAGCTTCCAGTGATTCAAACGATTTCCATTCTTCCTTGATGAACACCTGCAGCTTAGCAGGATATAACATACGATATTTAATTTCTGCTGCTATCAATTTCTTGACCAGTGGATGAAAGGCCGCCCTTCTTTGCCTTACCGAGAATGGCAGGTCCTGGGCTACTCTCAACTTTGCACCTTCCCAATATATCTCTTTGTTATCCTTAGCCTTTGTAAGGAACAGCTGGCGTTCCTAATAATTCAAAAACTTGAAAATAAATATCCTTGGAGACCCAGACGGAGGGGGTAAAGGACGCAATGCCCGGTGTGCCCTTTCGATAATATATGTAGGCCCAAATGGTGAGGGCCCCGCTACCTTCTCCACCAGCTTCTGGGCAAATTTAACAGAGTCGGAGCCTTCTGCCTTTTCTGGTAGCCCAATGACTACCACATTATTCCGGCGGCTTCTGTCTTCCAAATCCTCCAATTTTGCTTCCATCCTTGTGATTTTCTGGTTAGTTAGCACTAAGGCAGAGTCCATGCAGTCCCAACTCCCCTCCAAGGATTTAATACGAACTTCGTTGTCAGCTGCCCTCCGATTTAAATCTTCCAGGGCTGAAGTAATTATTTTGATTTCGTTAGCCATTCCTTCCACATTTGCTCTGAAAGGCCTGAATTCCTCTAAGAAACAAGCTAGAGTAAGCGGCTCATCTTCCAGAGACGTCCCTCCGGGGTTTTGAGCAGACTGTGAGGCCGAGGCTTTTGCTTTCTTGGCGGCCTTTTCCGGGGTCGCTGGAGGTGTATGTTTTTGTGGCGGTTTCCGCATATCTTCCTCCATGAGCTGCACTCTCTGGTTGTCTCCCGTACTTGCAGTGGCGAGATGCCTACTTAACTTCTCGGAATGCAGGCAAGAAAATAAAAAATTCGGAACGGGTTCACGGAGCTCTCGGGAAAGCGACCGCTACGCTCTCCGCATCACGTGACTCCCCAGACATCAAGCTTTACAGCAATTACCATGTGGCTGCCAGAACCAATCAGTTGACTTTCCCACCTGCAGGTTATTTTCTTTTGCCACTAGCGGCCGCTACACTCATAAATCCCTGTGCTGTACAGCTAAGTTTTAGCAGCTGATATCCAGCGCATCCAGCAGTCTATCACTGCTTCAGGAGTCAAGGGGGTACCAGGGCCACCTTGCCCACCACCCAACCATGCAGACAGCTGCCGCCCGGCCCCTTGAACCCCAGTTTTTGTGATGGCATACAAGAGTGCTATCAGCTCTCTCCTGCATGCCATGGACTGCCAAGTAAATCTATATTGCACTAACCTGCTCCTGTCCTGGCTGATCCTGGCAACACTTAGATTGGGAGGATGAATCCTGATTCTAATACTACTATTATGTTTACATGGGGTATCTACCTCTGTTCCAATTAACAACCTCCATGGAGAGAATACCTCAAAACACAATGACTTTATTTTCTCCAACCAAATTGCTGAAACACATGTGCGTGCCCACGCCACCCTTATCCTTCTGAAGGCTTGTACCTACAACTCGTTCCGCATGCTCAGAAAATACAAAATGACACAACTGGTACATCTCCTATTCCATACTATTAAACTGTGGTTTCTCCTACTCCTTGTCATCCTATTGTCAGGGGATGTAGAACTTTACCCTGGTCCCTCTGTCCACCTTTCTTCCACTGACCTATCGGCTGTCTCAGGGAAAGGACTTATTATTGCCAATATGAATATTAGGAGCATTACCAGGCACTTTTCCGATCTCGAGGCATGGACAAAAATGTACAATCCTAACCTACTCTGCCTATCTGAAACATGACTCAAGTCTCACATTCCGGACTCCTTCTGTTCCTTGCCAAATTACTCCTTGATACAGAGAGATAGACCTTCCCCAAAACATGGAGGGGGGGTCGCACTTCTCTATAAAAAACATCTTGATGTTATAGTCTGCTCTTCCACCAGCTCCCCCTCAGTCTGTGAGTCCCTACACACAACCATTGCCCTTGGTGCAAAAAAAACTCTACATTATCTGCGCCTACAATCCACCCACTGGAGGTATCACAGGTCTTCAGGACTTACTTAATCAAACAGCCACAAATGCCAAGCAAAACAAGGTCATAATCTTGGGTGATTTTAACCTAAACTGGATGGGACCAACTCACAGTGTACTGCTGACACTAACGTAGAGCTATAACCTGCACCAGACTCAAACTGAACCCACTAGACCCACCCCTTCTCTAACTACCTCCACCCTCATAGACTGGGTACTAGTGAATTGCCTTGATCATGTGCAAACTGTAGGCATCTTGGCAGATGCTATCAGAGACCACTTCCCCACTTTCTGTGTATGGAGTCCAGAGACTGCTCACCCACCCTCTCCATGCTACATCACAATTACCAACTTTGCCAAACTGGATGTGGAAGCTTTCCTCTATGATGTATCTTGTATCAACTGGTCTGACATCTATCGCTTCCATGATGTTCAAATTGCCCTTGATACCTTCATTAATAATTTCACAGCACTCCAGGATAAACGTACCCCGAAGGTCACCAGAAGGGTCAGGCGTAAACAAGCAAGATGGTTACAGAAGAACCTGCTGGCTAACCTACGCACAAGGGATAAACTCTGGAAGAAGAATAAAGTGTCCAGACTACCAGCGGATTAAAATACCTACAGGGCCTCTGGAAGCATCTGTAAAAAAACAAATCAGAACTGCAAAGAGCATCTGCTGCAAGGAACTGCTCACAAACACTGCTGGTGACCCTAGAAAATTCTGGATGCACATCAAGACCTTTCTTGGGGCTGCCCATTCGTCGACCCCAGGGGATATGATCCTAAATGGTGTGCATAGCAATGACTCAAACACCATAGCGAATGCCTTTAACAGATTGTTCACAGACCTGTCTTGGTACACCTTATCCTTCGCTTCACCTCCTACAGCATCTCAGCCTTACTGCACACTCCAGAGATCTGCATCTGGTGCTGGCCAATGCCAACTAACTATTACCATCCCTTCCTACTCCCCTTTCTACTTTAAAGTTATATCTAGGTCTGAGGTCCAAAGACTATTGCAAAACATATCCGACAACACTAGCCCCGACTTAGATTCACTCGAGTCATGACTCCTAAAGCTAGCGGCACCATTGATTGCCTCACCTTTGGCCACGATTTTCACTCTGTCTCTCTCTCTCTCTCTCTTTCAGCGTTGTCCTAGATCTCTGGAAGATTGCCCGAGTTATGCCTAGCCTTATAAAAGGAGACCCAAAGGATATTAACAACTACAGGCTCAGAGCCATACTCTCTGTGCTAAGCAAGCTACTGGAGAAGCTTTTTGCAACCCAAACCATTGCCTATCTCACAAAGAACAACTTTCTCTCTGACACTTAGCCTGGTTTCAGAAAAGGACACAGTACCTCAACTGCTCTTCTGAAATTCTCTACCGATGTACTCTGCAACATGGACAAAGGCCTACTCACTGGAGCAGTATTTATCGATCTTACCAAAGCTTTCAATCTTGTTGATCATCCCCTGCTTCTCTCAACCCTGCATAGACTTAACTTCTCATCCTCAGTAGTTGACTGATTTGGCAACTACTTATCAAACAGATTACAACTTGTTAAATTCAACTCCGCTCTCTCTGATGTGACCAGCACTGACACTGGAGTACCCCAGGGCTCCATCCTGGGACCCCTTCTTTTCTCACTATACATCAACAACATAGATTCTGCCATACTCTCCTGCTCAGCTATCCTATACGCTGATGATCTCTTCCTCTACTCCAGTGCTGACTCAACATCATTAAAGAAAACTTCTCGGATTTCAGGAATGTGCAAACATGGCTAAATACTAATAAGCTCATCCTCAACACTAAAAAGACCAAAGCCATGTTATTTGGCACTGCCCCCAAACTCAGGGCCTGTAAGAAACACCTCCTAGTCCATGACTGTAGGGGGCCGCTCATCTACTGTGTCACATCCTTCAAATACCTGGTAGTCCTCCTTGATAAATCCCTTGACTTCAGTCTGCACATCCAGTCAACCTGCAAAGCAACAAATGCCAAACTTGGAATCGCCTACAAGACTAGTCACCTGCTAACACCACCTGCTAAATTGGCTATTGCCAAGGGTATTCTGCTTCCAGCGCTGACATATGGTATCTCCACTTTTGCTAATGCCCATAAGACTGCTCTCCATAAATGGGATGTCGTATATAACAACATATGTCGGTATGCCTCCTCTTTACATCACCTCAAGCACCACTGCACACTGTATAGTGACCTAGGCTGGCTCTCCCCTACTGCCTACCGACTGTACTCCCTAGGGACCCTCACAGACTCTATAATCCATAACCAAACCCCCTCCTCCCTTGCAGCTCTACTTGTTCCACAGACACCTGCCCATGGACTACACTCGGTAAACAAATTTCTACTTACTGTACCCAGGTGTCTCACTTCAAAAGGCTCTGGAGCATTTCACTGCACCACCCCAGCCATCTGGAACTCCCTTCTTCCTGTCCTGAGCTAGGCAAACTCCCACCCGATCTTCAAAAAAGAACTATATTGCCACCTATCCTGGGACCCTTGCACATGCTTTGATCCCACTTAATGCCTCACAGCTAGTCATCCTATTTTACCCAGGACACTGCTGCACTTCAAAACAAGCGTTGCCATAAAATGTCTTTATAGCTGCCACTTAGCCCAGTCTCAGTTGTTATTTGCATGTAGTAATGTCACCTTGCGTCATCTCTGCCTAAGTTATATGTATTATCTAAAGTACTGTCTGACTTGAACTGTATTCTTACCTACATGTACTATATACTATGTATTGTATAATATCATCTCATTTTATGTATGTACTCTCTCGGGTTGTGCCTGAAAATAGTCAACTTTGGCTAGCATGCCTAACCTGGTTAGCAAAAACTAAATAAAAATAAATAAAATAAACATGGGCATTTTGGGACCCCACCTCACGAACAGTGGCACTGTCATTTCATGAACTTGTCCCGAAAGGTGATTCTGTGCAGTGACTGTGAAATCACCTTTCAGAACTGAGTAACAAAATGACAGTGACAGTATACATGAGGAGGGGTCCCAAGAAGCTCATGTTGAAAATTTGGGCCAAAAATTCCCAAAAATGGCTGAGATCTTAGCATAAGTTGAAAACCCCATTGAATGGCTGTATAGCACACTTACCTTTAATTCTTCAGTTTGCTGTTGGGCTTTGAAGAGTGCAGACTTGTCCTGGTCCTGAGAAGATGATAGTGCTGACCTCCGAAGATAAGTATGGGGTAAGGATGTGTGTCGGGAGGTGGGTGCACAGTGGGAGGTTGGGGAGGGGAGAGGGAGACTGCAGCGATGACAAGGGACCGTTTTTAGTTTCACAGGGAAACATAACTGACAGCGAGGGACCGTTTTCAATTTTACAGCAAAAGGACAAAGAAAAAAGGAAACAAAACATTTCATCATGCTGGGGTAGGCTTCCAGTGTGCCACATGAATGCCGACATGGAGATTGGGAACCCCATGTCGGGCATAACTTGGGCAGGGGGCACAAGAAAAAAACGACACAGACGAGGGACCATTTTTTAATTTATAGGGAAAAAAAAACAATTCTGCACACTGGGATGGGCTCCTAGTGTGCGACACAAGATGGCCATGACTTTGGGAGGGGGCACAAACAGTGAATGGCATAGTGCCATACACAGCAAGGCGGCACCACATCACTGCGCATGATTCCGCACATGCACGTGACTCGTGCGCATGCACAGTGCACGCATCGGAATGCAGAAGTAACAGCCGAAATAGTGTGGCTGTTATTCCATACACCAATCATGGCAGAGGGCTTTCAGCTCCATTGGGCTTTCAGAAGGATACTTCCTAAAGTCCAATGGAAGAGGTTATGAGATCGGCCATTTTCAGAGCTAAAAATCTCTTGCAAAATGGCTGTAGGCTCTGCCAACAGCCCTAAAAAAGGGAAAGCAGTTATAACAAAAAACAAACAAAATAATTCCAAATGAACAGTGTTAGAATTGCAATTTTTAATGTTCTTCTTATTCAGAGGGACATTTCTATTTAAATAGTTTAGATAGCAACTGTTTAACAAAACAGGTTCGGAATCAGAATGTATCATTCCAGTCTTTCAGTAGTGTTATGTACAGGATAGAACATTGATAGGAAAAATTCACGCAGCATGGTGACGTGATGTGGAAGTCTACAAAACATCCAATCAGATTGAAGCATTTATGAGAGCCTTTTCATAATTAGTAAACATCTGGAGTAACAAAATATTTCAAAAGGCAAGGGGTCCGATTCCAAGATGAATGTTGCAACTCAAAGGTGTATGCCAGTTGCGACATTCACAGCTATGCCGGGGACCCTGCGCCACATTCTAAGAGTGGCAGGGTCCCAGCACCTATGACCTGCGACTTATGGCAGGCATAGGCTAGTGCCACAGGCATGGCACCATAGCCCTACATGCTGCAAGATGCAGCTCACTTCAAACTGCCCCCCCAGAATCCCCCCACTCTGGAACACCATGGCAAGCCCCAGGGAGCATGGGGGGACTGGACAGGTGGCACAGGCATCCAGGGGGCATACCAAAATAGGGACTCTGGGGGGCCCTGACATTTGTGGGGATGGGGGCATGGACATGTTCAGGGGGCACAGGGAGCATGGCCGGACCTTTGCCGCAGTGCTGCAGAATGGGCATCCATCAATTGGCACTGACAGATGCCCCTTAGACCATCTCTGAGATGATCTAACTCTGCTGTGCCAATGCAGCTCTTGTAATTGCATAAGTGGGTTATGACAGTCGCCCTTTTGGAATAGGGTGTAGATGCTGACATGACCCACCCTTGCACCAAGGCACCGCAGGTTGTGGTGTAGTGGGTTGTGTAACCCACATTTGGTGCAACCCGCATACGACATGGCTCATGGTGCCTTTTGGAATCACAAACAGCGAACTGTATGGCGCAAGTTACGATTTATGCCATGGAGTTTGGCGTAAATTGGCTTGCGCCATGCGTAAGCCATCTTGTAATCAGGCCCACTGAGTCACTTTAAAATGGAAATGCACTAATGAACTTTATGTAACAGTCATAGGCCAAAAATCAGTCTACTGAAAGCATAGTTTGCAAAACTACAAACAAAATTGAAGTATGCAAAAGATGCAAGTATACTTGGTGTAAGTATATAGAAAGTAGGTGTTAATCAACTCAGTATATTACAAATATATTTCTTATGCAAGACAGTAGAAAAATATATAAGTATACTGCATTGTCCTATATATAAAGTATTACTCAAGTACATCGGTGTACATTAAGCATATGGATAGTATACTTCAGTATACTACTTTTTCGTCATTATCAGTTATGTTCAAAGTTGTTGTTCAAGCTTAACCATCATTGTGATCATGACTAACAATGATTAAACATGAACCTTAAATGGCTGATAATCAGAAAGCATGTTGTTATGGAAATGAGAATTGTGATCAATGATGATCTCATGTCATCATGATTTTTGTCCATGGTCAAGATTACAGTAACAAATTTAAAAGAAAAATCTACCGTTTAGGCATCGTTATTGAAATCATCAATTATAATAAATTTGCTGTACAAACACACTGCTTTAATTACATTTACTCTGACATCTTACTTCCTAATAGTGTTACAAAGACTCAGATTGTTTTTTATACAGTAGTTGCATTCATTTCTTCATTTTATAGTTGTGGTGAGTTCCTACAAGTACCTAGTTTGTGCTCAGAACCTTTCCTAACAGTCTGCAAAGTAATACTGTCAAAGCAAAATTACCATTGTTTTGTTCCATAAACTTTGCTTTTGAAATATGTAAGTTAGTTATGGAAATGTGTATGCTATACCAAGCATTGCAGGTACTCTTCCTAAAGGGATTAAAACTAGACTTCACACGATTTACATATTAATTAATTTACTTTTGCTGATATTTAGCATTCATATTTGCATGCCAGTAACAAATGAAACTTAAATTATTATTCATGTGACTTACAATCTTACAACACAGAACTAATATAATCAGCAAGGATCATCACTTGATCATCTACAGATCATCAAAAAGCATCATGCTGGCGCCAGCCCAGTGGCACTGAGAACTGAGTCATTGAACAGCACACCTCACGCCACACCGACAACCCGTGATCGGGAGTGAGCTCAGGTCACCAGGGGTTGGCCGGGGGAGGTGGTGGTGTGGAGCTAGATTGAGGGGCCACAAGGCAGCTCTTCTTTCCGGGGAGGGATGCGTAGGCTCCCTGGCTCATGGCTGCCTCCTAGTGGAGGCAAGGTGGCAATACCATGCCATGGGAACCTGGGCTCTAGGCCAGGGATGGAAGGAAGGGACCATTACTGAGGCCATGGAGTGCGATTCTGGGTCCCGGGATAGCAGGGAGTAAACAAGAAACTAATGTTTCCCCCATTTCCAAGTAAAGTGGAGGTGGTAATGGGGGAGCAAAATGATATATTTATATACATGTATAAACATCATGCTGATTTAAGCTTTCAAAAATAATCAATAATCATCAGGTAATGACTTGAAGTTTACATGTTTTATGATTAAATCATGCTCTAGATGACAATCTTTTGATTAACAAGGATCAGTCATGACTTACCTTCAAAAAACATAACTAATGATTTACTGATTATCCGGGGTGTGATGTGAAGGATGGGAGTTGACTGGGAGGAAGAGTGTATGACTAGGACTGGCCACCTGCAGAGGCTAGCGTTTTTTAGGGCTGATTTGCACAGCAGATCAGGTCCTACTGTGACCAAAGTCAGGAAGTGCTTTGCATTTGTCCCACTGCAATGCACTGGGGGATAAGACATGGGTCTCGAATTTCAAAGCCCTGTGAATGCTGCAAGCCCCTAGTGAGCCAATTGTTTGGTGCAGGGGCTTGTGGCATTCTCCCGGCTGGCAATTGGGTATTTTAATCCCAAGTGCCAAATGCTGCAAGTTAGACTAGCTTTTCCCTGGTCTAACGTGTGCCATTTGAGGGACCCTTTTTATGGAGCTTGTGCCAAATCTGTGGTGTAAGCTGCAGTAAATTGAGGAAACTGGCGCAACTGCAACCGATGTACTAAAATCGGGTGCAGTTACATCAAAGGAATTTGGTGGTTTGACACAGGGCTTGATGTTGGCCCTGCGTCAGACTTTGAAAATCGAGTCCATGATCTTTTATAGCTATCAATAAGTGTGTAGTGTGCCTTGCTATTGCTCCATGCAGCTGTCTGTAATGCTTTTCTATTTTTTTTATATAGCTATTTAGTTCCCATTGCCTCCTTCCACCAACTAGCAATGGGGACACAGGTATTTTTATAGGTTTTCTCCCCTGACCCCCCACAAGGCCCTGGCACATGGCTGTGCGAGCATGTGGAGGCATGCTATGCACCCGGTGGCACCAGCACATCCTCTTCCACTTCCCGTAACTGTTTGCTGCCCCCTCTCCACCTATGCTACCCACTGGACCGCCACCCAGTGTGAGCAGACCTACAAGGGGGCGCAAACGCACCCTCACCACCATCGGAAGAGGAGAGACTCCCATTGGCATGCTTGATTCTGCTCTGCCCTCTCCCCCCACACCAGCACCCCAATGACCCAAGGTCATTCCAGACCCCAGGTCACTGGTGTAGCGTGAGGTGTGGCATCCAGTGCCTCCACCCTCAGTGCCACCAGGCCAGCATGCTTTGCTATTTTTATGTTGGCTGCAAGGAGGAGAGTGCATGAGAACCTGTTGAGCAAGAGGAAAATGTCTTGTGAATTCACAGCTGTATTAAGTGATACACTGAAGAAGTCCTCAGGTTGTTTAGCCTAGCCCCCTCTCCCACTGTGATGTCAAGAATGACAAACAATGAGCTCACAGAAGTACTCATAAACTCTCAGTCTGCACAACTTTGTAAATGGAAAGTTACCCTTTATTTTCTGAAACAAAATTGAATCACCTATGTAAAACTGAGAGCTTACTGCTGCTTAAGTATTGCAATGCAAGAAGACAAATAGAGTTGCGGTACCATCTGATGCTTATAGGAAAGTTCAGTTATGTAAGAACTTACCATAACAGTACATCTTCGAGAGAATCTTTTGCAGCAGGCCATCACCGGTAGGAATATAGCCACCAGGCAGCAGGACCACACAAACTTTCTAGCCAGCAGTCTACAAGAGGGGAATGCTCACCTCTGATGTCAGCCACTTATGTCAGCCAATCCTGTAAAGGTGGACAGCACCATACCCTCCTCAGTTCTCCCGCCAGAAACCAAAAGCAGGATGCTGGAAGGGGGAACTGAGGAGGATTCCAAGGTATCCCCCAAAGCACAGAAAATTAAATTTAGAAGGCTCACACCTCTGGAAGAGGAGAGAGATACAGGATAAGGGGGGAGTAGGCAAGGAAAGCAAGACCTGCAGCAAGAGATCCTCCTGAAGATCTGTTGTTATGGTAAGTTCTTACGTAACTGTACTATCTTACTCCTAGGGTATCTCTTGCAGCAGGCCATCACCAGTAGATCTGAGTCATAAGCAGACCCAGGAGTGGCCCCATGGCCTGGCTCCCTCCAATCAGAGTGCCCTAGCACTCGGGTACAAGACCCATGATCCCCTGCAGCAGCAGACCCCACTTGTTGGGGGTTAGTGAGTTCCCCACCTGGCCCTGGGTGTCAGCTGAAACATTCAGCACATTCTCTTCTTCTTCTCTTTCTTTCTCTTTTCCTGCCACAGTGTGTAGCCACAGCAATTTGTTTCTGTCTTTTACTTGCTATATCTTAGGAGCAGACAACTGGCATTCAACCCAGAAAGGTAGTTGTCCATCCTTCAGCTATCACAGTCTTGTGACTTCAACACAGCCACATTCTCGCTCTGGCTCATACGTATCACCTGCACTCAAAGTTCCTTTTCTCACCGTGCAGGTACTTAACCATTCGCTAGATGAAGAGGTTCACTCTTCCTATTCTTCTCTCAGCACATTCATATTCACTTGTTCCTCAACATTCCTCTGAATTCCCATCTTTTCCCAGGCTTTGACACAACCTTTCTCCTTTTACCAGGTTCGGGAAACAACCTGCATCCTTTTTCAAGGCTATGGACACAACTTTTGTTTTTTTCAGGATCAAGACACAACCTCTGCCCTTTTCCCAGGTTCAGAATGCAACCTTTTCTCTCTTCCTCTTCATCTCACTACTGTGGTGCTATTTCAGAACAACACAGAACATTCAGCATCCTGCAGCTTTCCTTTTCTATCTGCCAAGCTGCTCTGTAATCTCTTTTCTCTCTCCAGCTTTTTCCTTTCCTGATGGAACAGACACTCCCTGCCCTGGGGGACACATTGCTGGCAGCCCTCAGGCAGGCCCATCCTTCAGCCCCATTATCTCCAGGGGCAAGAGCCCCCCTCCTTTTGGAGGAGCTCCTACCTAACTTATGGGAGCTTTCTGGCAGCTCCCCAATTGGCTGGGCCACAGTTTTCCAGAAAAATTAATAAGCATGAGGCTCCCTTGATATCTCATTGGTGCAGAAAAAGGTTCCTAAACTTTCTTTGGTGTTTTCCCCCAGAAGTCCATTCAAACAGTCCCAGAGTCCCTGGCAAGAATCCTGGCTCGGTGGCTGGCTGGCTGGTGTCTTGTGGCTGCTAAACATCGTGGCTGGGGTAAACAGTCCAACACAGTTTATACAGTGTCCAAAATTCAATACTCCCATGCAGCCAAACTGTGAACTTTTATTTTAATATTTCCCCACACATTTGTAGCCATCCCTGTGTCCCACTAAGCGACTGCACCATTTAATATTCTGGTTTGCCCTATTCTCTGTTGCTGCTGCCATTTCTCATAGCCCCTAGGCAGTCACATATAGAGCCCTACTTCATTCTCTGGCTGCAGTCTGTGAAAACCTATTTATCTATTTACTCCCCCACAGACTGCCAGCTTCTTTTCTTCCCTTGATCACCATATCTTTATTTATTTATTTTAATGCTCCCTTTTCCTGTCACCAGCGCCTATTTCTAATGCCACAGGCACTGGACAGAAGCTCCTGGTACTTCAAAGGGACATAAAAATTAATAAGGCGGCTCCCAAATGCCCGAGCACGATTGACACTCACAAAAAAAGGCTCCTGCTGCTTCTCCACCACTTCTCCGGTCTTGCCTGCATCTCCGGTCTCTCTCTTAAATTACCCTGGGACTGGGACTACCAGAGAAGCACACTGAAAGACCGCCCAACAGCTGATTTGAAATTGCACTTCTTGCTCATATGTGGAGCATCTCTCAGCACCCGAGTGCCACAGAAATGGGAGGCAGCTCCACAAACGAGCTCCTCTGGCCCCACTCTCCCCAAAAACCATGCATGGGCCAGCAGGAGAGGTCCAGGACACAGAAGGCAGCCAGAGAAACTGGGACCCAGGAAAAAAGAATAGGGGGTGGACCAAAATCCCAGAGAACACACAGTCCTTTTGGCAGGTCACTGGTAAGCCCCTGGCAGGGGGTCACAGTAACACCAGTATGGTAGTCAGTCTATTTTTCCCTTAAATGGACACTGTCAACCTTTTTTGCATCATGCTATTTCCTGGTAAAAACTGACACTGTATAATTGCTTACCTTCTATAACATTTATTGATGTTGCTGGTTGTTTTATCTGCCTCCTTACTTAGTAGAACAGAAATGCATGGTAATGTAAAGTTATACCCAGCTTTGTTTTATTTCAGATCCTTGTACTACTCTTATTATATACTTCCCGAATACTAGAAACACCCTCACAAAGTGCAGCCACTCATGATACAATAGTCTTCTCTATTCCTTCTGCATAGTGAGTGGCTAGACTATGTGGGTTTATCTGATAACGTTGATTGCTGATGGGCGATCGCTATTAGGGTGACAACATCACCAAAAAAATATTTTGGCGATGCAGTCCCAGGCACACAGCAAAAGGGCACCAGGGACTTATATTTACATGTAAATGTGGGAGGGGCTGCATGCCGCACCCCTTCTTAAGATTTTCAACTCCTGGGGTGATGTCGGGGGTGAAAACCCCCAAATTTTCTGGCCGGGCGCAACAAAAGATACCTGCGCCCAGACCGGGACCCAGCACAATTCACGCCCCAGCCCTGAACCCACCCACCACACCACAGGAGCAGATCGGCAGCTCACTGTGGTGCCACCCCTCACAATCTGTCCCTCTAGTCCCATCCCATGTGCAACCTGCTCGCTCCCCACCCCACACACATATACATGTAGCAACAGGATGTCGCTATATTCACACACACCGCCATCCGGTCACCCTCTCTCCCTCACCACTGTGGTGTAAGGTGCTGTGATTCAGTTGCCATTTCAGTAGGTGCCCAATTGCAGTCACTGAACTCACAGGCTACCAACTATGATGGGGTTGTTCCTAAGTCCAGGAAAGACGCAGTGGAAGTTGATAAAGAAATGTAAACAAAGTTGTTTTTGTGTGGTACCACCATTATGGTGGGTAGTCAGTTTTTTCACTTTTTAAAAGAAAAAAAAAGGAAACAGAATCAAACCACCAGCTGCATCAGTAGTTACCACAGAATGTAAACAATCACAAAATGTGTTATTTTAACCTAGGAACTTTAGAAGCCTAAGGGGGTTTACAGTGTCCCTTTAAAAAACAGGCATTTGTCATTGCCAAATGTTGTCTTGTTGCCATTGGCATTGGTAGTGCAAGAGTTAGAGAGATTCTTAACAGGAATGGCAGTGAACTATGGAACCGACGCCAACCCCACTCCACCCCACCCTGCAGAGACTGACAGGCATTGAGATGTGCCTTTGGGTCATCCGACATAACACTCATGCCATTTCACCTAACCCTACCCCGCAGACTCCAACAATTGTCATGTTGTGCCTTGGCATCTTCAGGCATTAAGCTCACCCCATTCCATAAGGAAAAATGTTGAGATGGGTGCAGTATAGGAGAATGGGATGAACTTTGGGGCCGAAGAGTCCAAGTCACACCTTGATGCCTGTCATTGGCTGCAGGGTGAGGGTGGGGGTGGAATGGCATGAGCATTACAGCCGACAATCTAAAGTCACACCCCTATCACCTGCCAATCTCTACAGGATGGGACATTACAGTTAGAAGCGCTAATGCCCCAGGCATTTGTTGGTATTTGCACTCCAAATTTTCAACAAGGACTTTTTGTGATCCCACCTCATGAAAGCATTTGGAACCTCCGCTCATGAACAGTGGCACTGTGATTTTGTTAATCTGTCCCCAACACTGATTTCCCACAGCGACCGCACCATTCTGCACCAGATGTGTGAAAACTCATTTCGAGCAGGATATGAAAAATGACAACTGTACTGTTCATAAAGAGGTATGAAGAAATGGCAATGCTGAAAATCTGGAGTCAAAATATTAAAAATTCTCAAACTTACGAGCGTGCGTGGAAACTGTGCAATGCACTCTCATAAAACAGTCATTTTGTGGAATTTTTTCACCAAATTTTCAACATAGGCATTTTGGGACCTCCACTCATGAACAGTGTCACTGTGATTTTCTTAATCTGTCCTGAACATTGATTTCCCACAGCAACTGTGCCACTGTGCACCAGATGTGTGAAACCACATTTCGGGCAGGGTGTGAAAAATGACAGCTGTACTGTTCATAAGGAGGTGTGAAAAACTGGCAATGTTGAAAATCTGGAGTGAAAATATTAAAAATTCTCAAACTTACGAGCGTTCATGGAAACTGTGCAATACACACTAGTAATAGAGTAATTTTTTGGATTTTTTTTCACCAAATTTGCAACATAGACTTTTTGGCAGCCCACCTCATGAGCAGTTACACTGTCATTTCATTAATCAGTACTGAAAGGTGATTCTGCACACTGACTGCAAAATTAACTTTCGGGACCGACTGACAAAATGACAGTGACTGAGTTCTTGAGGTGGGGTCCCAAGAACCCAATGTTGAAAATTTGGAGCTGAAAGTCATAAAAATGGCTGTAATATCCACCTACGTTGACCCCCCCATTGATGCCATTATATAGCTTACTGTGATTTTTTTCCAGTTCGTGGTCGGCTTTGAAGTATGCAGACGTGTTCCTGCTCCACCGAAGACTGTTGTGCCGGGCTCCAGAGGTAAGTATGGGGTGAGGGTGGGTGCGAGGTGGTGGGTTGTGCAGTGGGTGGGTGTAGGTTGGGTGAGGGGGTCCGTCGCGACCACGACGGACCATTTTCTGTTTTACAGGGTGAAAAAAAAAACAAATGTTGCGGGAAGGTTTTTTTCTTTCAGGGTGTGACAAGGACATTTTGGCACACTGGGGCAGGCTCACAGTGTGCCACCTGTATTTTTTGGGGACAGGGGACTAAAGCCGATGGGGATTGATCCCCCTTTTGGCAAAGAAAGCATGTATGTGTTTAGGGTGGGGCATGATGCCAAGGGGGATTGGGAACCCCCCTCAGCAGACAAAACAAGGGGGGGACATTATGCCAATGGGGATTGGGCTCCCCCACTGGCAAACTGACTGGGGAGGAGGCATGCTGACAGGGGGATTGGGCACCCCCAAACATAGGCTTTCATCGGACTGTGAGAGGTGGAAGGAGGCAGCCGCCACCATGTTTATGGCAATGTTTCAGCAGGCAAGGCATACCCTGCAATGATGAGGCACTCCTTCATCGCAGCAGCAACATTCTTTCAAGTTGGTGGCACATTTCTGAACTGCTTTCACAGACAGCGTGCTCATTCATTGGTGCCACACAGACCAGCCCAAAAAGCAGTGGCGCCATTGGCCACAACACACTGCACCTCCACAACCTGCTACTCCAGCAAGCTGTCACAAAATGTTGCTTGTGTTGTGCACGCAAGGCAACATGAAAAGGAACCAGAATCAAACTATCAGCTGTATCAGCAAATTATACAAAATACAATCAAATCATAGCACGTGTTTTTTAAACTAGGGATAGTTTGAGGCCAAGGGGGTTGACAGTGTCCCTTTAAGCTTCCATAGCCTAATGCCAGCTGCCTGTGCTGGGACTCCAGCTGCTTGGCTGGAGCACCCTTCCTGATCCAGTCACTGCATGCCATACACTTCACAACCCAGATGCACAGCCCTTGGCAAGGGATTTTTCTAACAAAACCAAAAAAAAAGTTGGTTTTGCAGAAAAAAAGAAAAATGCTGTTTATTTGTAAACAGCATAAAATGTCTACACAAAGAGTACCGGCCTGTAAATAATGCTAAGGCATTAGAAGACAGACAGATGATAGATAGAATTTTAACTTACAAGGCATTAGGACTTTACTAATCTGTGCCTGCTTTCAGGTATGATGCCATCCCAGTTGGCAGGAGTAGTGGCAGGATTACACAACAGGGCCTCTTCCCATGATGACATTGCAATAAGTGAGAATGGGTGGATAGTCTGTTGACACATATCTGTAGAGGCCACAGTAATGTTGATTGGGAGGCAGTTTCTGGATTTTTACATGACAGCCCCAGGTGCCATTTTTACAACTGGATAGTGTTGTTATACAAGACATAATGGGGTCAATTCTCAAAGGGTCCCTACAAGCCATGCCAAAGGTGACATGCATCAGTTGCGATGTGCAGGGGAACATGCACCCGATTCTCTATCAGGCAGGGTCCCAGTGGCAATGTCCCATGGCTTATGGCAACCCTAGCAGTGTGCCAAACAGAGAGCACACCTGGACAGGCTGCCACAAGCCTGCAGCAATGTAGAAAGGAAGAGCACCCACTAGCACTGAATCCTGATTAAATCATTACAGTTGCCCTGGTGGAGTAGCGGACTCCCCCAAACCCCAATCCCCAATCACAATGTGTAAATAGCCCAGGTGGGCTAGCTGGCCCCCAAGCCCTGATCCCGGATCATAATTTGTAAATAGCCCTGGTGGGCTAGCAGAACCCCCCCAATCCCTGATCCCCAATCATAATATGTAAATAGCCCTCGTGGGCCAGTGGACCCCCCCATGCTCCAATCTCCCTGTTTTCCCAGATTATTCATTGGTGATCCCAGAGTCTGATCCCCCCCTTATACACATACACAACATACCTGGTGGTCTAGTGGACCCCACCTGACAGTGTCCTACCACCCTGCTCACCCCCAACCTGTAAGCCAGCTGGCGACTGGCACAGCCCACCACTCACCACCATGGCCAGCCACCGACTGAGCTCTATATGAGTGCATACTGCATATAGTACACACTCAGTGAATGACAGCAGCCTACAGGCCCCTATTCCGTGTGTAATGTAGTGCTATGTGTATGTGTGTGGTGGGAGGCTGTGTGCGGTGCAGATCTGTATGTGTGCAGTGGGGTCTGATTGCATGTGGCAGAATCTCTGTAGGTGAGGTGGATTCTGTGTGCAAGCAAGGTAGGTTTCATCTGTGCATACTTGGAGTCTGTGTGGGGGAACTGTAGAATCCATGTGGAAAATCAGAGAGATCTGTGTGGGGGCACAGCTGGATCTATATATGGGCATGGTGGGATCTATGGCAGGATCTGTGTGCGAGCATGGCAGAATCTGTACACTCATGGGACAGTACACATGCATGCAGTGAGGCCAGTGTGCTTGTGCAGCGTAGATCTTTGTGCACATCCAGTGTTTTTTTTTTGCACTTGAAAGGGTCTGTGTGCACTTGCAGGGGTCTGTGCAGGTTCGTGGTTTGTCTGCTCCTGGAGAAACTTTTTGCAGTATTGGAATCCCTACCTTAAGAAGGACATGAATAAGATGAAGACAGTGCAGAGAAGGGCTATTATGTTGATACATGGAGACATAGGATATCCCATACGAACAGAGGCTGGTGAACCTCAACATGTACTCGCTGAAGAAGAGATGAGGCATGGGACATGATCTGGACCTTCAAATACAATAAAAGCATTAACAAGGTCTATATAGGGGATCTTTTTTGCAGAACTGAGAACAAAAACACCCAGAGATACAACTACAACTTAGCGAGGAGGAAGTACAGAAAGGAGGCCAGAAGGCAATTCTTCACTGAGAGGGTGCTCACGGGATGGAGCACACTGCCAGATGAGGTAGTAAATCACAGTTCAGTTGGCAGATTTAAAAGAGTGGGATAGATTCAAGGGGAACGTAAGGGTGACAGGGGAGGTGGGGCAGAGCAATATGTAGCAAACATGCATAGAGGGGTGTCATACAAAGTCAAATTGTAAAGGGTCACCAAATCCAAACCTCTAAGGAAGTCTGGGAGCTGCCTCCCTCCTTTAAAGTTTGAAAAACTGAGGCCAAATTGTGCATTTTTTTGTTGCTTTTAGCAGACTGTGAAACAGTTTTACAACCTGCTGTATGCCAGTATAATGATAAGGGAAAGCTGCATTTTTGATGTTTGCACTTCAAATAGTATTATCTTCTGTTGGCTTTTAGCAGGCAGCAAAGCAGCTTCACAGCTTCCCAAAAGCCAGATGAATAGTGAGGGTTTAAAACAGTATTAATTAACACTTGGGTTGCATAATTAATAATAAAAGTCCCGATGTCACCAACACATCTTTGTCCTTTGTGAAACTTTTAAAAAAGTAAAGCAAAATGCTGCCTTCTGCTGTCTTTTAGCATGCTGTGGTTCCAGAACCAGCTAAATGTCAACAAAAGGGTAAGGCCTCCCACTCCCTCCTTTGCTTAAATCCAGATTTAAATTTACCCAGCCAGTACCTCCAATTCCTGGCTTGAAGCCAGTCCCCCCTTCTGATTCAGGATCCTACCCAGTCTGACACTACATCCTTCACAATCCAAAACTCATATACCTGTTCTTCTAGCAATGTAGTATACATGACACAATGCAGAAAATGTGAGGAAGGCTGCTATATTGGGGAAATGGGACAGGAACTCAAAACAAGAATGAATCACCACAGATTCAGTTACCCATAAAAATGAAAATATGCCAATAGGGGAACATTTTTTCTAGACCAGATCACTCCACCAGTGATTTTACTGTCAGAGTGTGAAAAGGGAACTTCAAAAATAGCCAGGATCTGCAAACATTTGAAATAAAAATGATACAGTATTTTGACACTAAAGAAAAAGGACTTAGTAAAGATGTTGATTTTTTTTAATACACTACCAGTGATTATGCTTAAAGCAGTGCTTCAGAGTTTCTTTTTAAACCCTCACATCAGCACCCTCTGGCTTTTTTAACAGGTACCTTCTTAAGACAATGGTATGTATTTTCTTTCTGTCTTGACTTTTTAGAAATGTTAATTAATGGTCCAGAGTCAGAGTAAAATGAGGCAGCCCTTTGATCTTACAGGTTGATCTCTCCAACAGACACACTCCAGTGAATATTAGCCTTGCTGTTTGTAAGAGGTGAAAATTGACTGCAGTGCTTTGATCTGTAAACTGCTAGTCTAGGTTTTGAATCCACACATAGGTGCCGGAACGGGGGGGGGGGGGGCACTAGGGCCATGGCCCTACCACTTTCATAAGTGGCCCTATCACTTTTTGCTATCATGGTAATGTATTTAATAGGGGAAAATATACCCCTTATGTCCTTGGCCGTACCACTTTTCAAACCGTTCCGGCATACTGCTCAGTTGTTTTCACTTTGACCTGAGGAAGAGAGTTTTATCTCTTGAAAGCTGGTCTTAAAAATTATTTTGTTAGTCCAATAAAAGGTATCACCTGCAACATATTTGTTATTTTCTTTCTCTACATACATCCTTCACTTAAATTTAACATTTCCATGGCTTGGATGTGCCTTGCACTGCCTCTGATGTAACAGTCCCCACTTATCCCACTGCATCAAGAGTGGCTAGACTGCATTTGGGGTGTTTTCATGTCCAGAAAAGATGCAGTGGGAATTGATGAAGGACTATAAACAGTATGTTTTTGTGTGGTAACACCAGTATGGTAGGTAATCTGATTTTCACTTCTAAAAAGAACATAATCTGGTCAGAGCCACAATGACTGGTAATGCAACCATAGTGATATAATATAACTGGTATTAAGTGAATTTAGAAGTAATGATAGGTAAACTTTAAAAATACTACATTATATTAAAATGTTACAATTTGGCACACACAAATTCCAATGAATGCATGCATATGCAGACATTCTGGCTCCACATCCCCAGCTGTCTCCCCTTAACATGCTAAGGTGCTTCTCGCACCCAGCCACTACCACCAGGGCATTGGGAGGGCCCCCCCAGCAGGGAATAAACCAGAAACATTGGGGAGTGGAGCACCCCAAGGAGCCTGAAAGTGAATGTCTAGAAGCAGGAGGTGACTCTGGCGGAGAGCTGGGGATTCTTGGAGACCCAAAGGAGTGGGGACAAGGGGAGAGCTAGGAACCTAGGAGAGAATAAAAAAAGAAAAATAAGGCTATGTGCATCAAAACATAATCTTTCTTCATTACAGTTAATTTTGCCTTGATGTTATTCAGGAGTTGAGGTCATAATCCTCTGTTTGTGACATCACCAGTTATTTCCATATCAACAGAATGTGATGTCACAATTAGATGCTTATGACCTCAGCTGCTAATTAGCAGAATAGCACCCAAGGCAAACTGAACTGTAAAGGAATGACTTGTCATGTATTTATAAATAAAGGAAATGTTAACTTGAAATTCCTTTTTGTTCTTGAAGTTTGGTAGTTTTGATCTGCTGACACGAACTAGGTGTTTTTTTTTTTTTGTTAATCGAAGACCCTCCTTAAATATTCCTGGCATGCAATGAAATACTTCTGTCCCTGGAATAACTTGGTGTTCAAGCAGAATCTGAATATAATGTTAAAGCTGAGCATCCTTTAAGCCTTCAGCATGATACACAGATAAAGTTTCTTTTCTTAAACATGCCAGAGATTGTTATCCAAGCAGCTGCTGATCTTCAAAATATGTTGTAGCTTACTTGCTGTCAATAGTGTTACAAAGCGGTTGCCTTGCCAAGACATTTGTGTGGTGTTGACAACTAACACAACACCCTTTTTTAATGAGTATCTGATTCTTCAGGGACACTTTGAAAACCATTATTGCGATTTGTATTTTTTTTTTTAAGTAGGAAAGACGCACTAAACTGCCATAGTTAGCTTTCATGTGCATTCAGGGGTGGAGTGGGGAATTACACAGACCTGTTTTATTAATGGGGAAAAAGTTGTCCAAGCTCCCCTACTTGTCCATTTTTATGTTCGCTTGCGCGCATGTGCAAGGAACGTTTTGGGAGAGTAGCACACTTGGAGGTGTGCCTCTCCCATCCAGTGCACTGCTCCCTTGAGCCGGCATGGCGGTCCTGCACCAATGGGTGCAAGAGCTCTGTATGACAGCGGTGTTCCTCTGCTTCAAAGGAAAGCACCGCTGCCATACTGAGCGCCATGCCATCCCCCTCGCATCACGCCCAATTCTAAAAGCAGGCCACGCTGGGGAGCCCACCCCAGCGTGGCAATGTTGTTTGCTGATGGGGTGCCCAATCCCCCATCAGCTCCACATCCCACCTCAAGCCATCCTGCTGCCATGCTGGGAGCCCACCCCAGCGTGGCAAACGTTCAGTTTCTTTTGCCGACGGGGGTGCCCAATCCCCCGTCGGCTCCTCGGGCCCTCCCCGTGTAGTTTGCTGATGGGGGTGCCCAATTCCCCGTCAGCTCCTTGGCCCCCCAGCCATCTTCTGCCATGCTGGAGCCCACCCAGCGTGGCAAACATCACACGCCATCATTTTTTTAAACCTGTAAAATAAAAATGGTCCCTCGGCGCCTCCCAGCCCCTCCCACAACCCGCACCCGCCCACTGCGCACTCCAGCTTCCCCACACCCCTCACCCCATACCTACCTCCGCACGACAATCTTCGTGGACCTGGAACACGCCTGCACCTTCAAAGGCGACCGCGAACTGAGGAAATGCCGGTAAGCTGTATAATGGGCTAGATAGGGGGTTTCAACTTTGTCATATCTCAGTCATTTTTTGGAATTTTGGCACCAAATTTTCAACATGGGTTTTTTGGGACCCCTTCTCATGAATGATGTCACTTTTATGGTGTTATTCAGGCCGGAAGGGTGATTTCGCAGGCACTGCGCAGTCACTGCGCAAAATCACCCTTCGGGCTCGAATAATGCCATGACTGTGACATCATTCATGAGAAGGGGTCCAAAAAACTCCATGTTGAAAATGTGGTGCAAAAATTCCCAAAAATTACTGTTTTACGAGCTTGTGTTGCACAGTTCCTACGCAGGCTCGTAAGTTCGCGAATTTTCAATATTTTCACTCCAGATTTTCAACATTGCCATTTTATCACACCTTCTTATGAGTAGTACAGCTGTCATTTTTCACATCTCACCCAAAACGTGTTTCTGCCCATGTACCGCACAATGGCGCAAACGGTGTGCGAAATCAATGTATGGGACCCATTAAGAAGATCACAGTGACACTGTTCATGAGCAGAGATCTTAAAATGGCTATGTTGAAAATTTGGTGAACAAATTCCTAAAAATAACTGTTTTACGAGCGTGCATTGAGCAGTTCCTACGCACGCTCGTAAGTTTGCGAATTTTCAATATTTTCACTCCAGATTTTCAACGTTGCCATTTTACCACACCTCCTTATGAGCAGTACAGCTGTCATTTTTCACATCCTGCCCAAAACGTGTTTCCGCCCATGTACTGCACAATGGCGCAGTCGGTGTGCAAAATCAATCTATGGCACACAGTAAGACAATCACAGTGACACTGTTCATTAGCAGAGATTTTAAAATGCCAATGTTGACAATTTGGTGAAAAAATTCCTAACAATCACTGTTTTACCAGCGTGCAATGCACAGTTCCCATGCACGCTCCTAGGTTTGCGAATTTTCAATATTTCCACTCCAGATTTTCAACATTGCCATTTTACCACACTTCCTTATGAGCAGTACAGCTGTCATTTTTCACATCCTGCCCAAAACGTGTTTCCGCCTATGTAGCGCACAATGGGGGTAACAAAAAGGTCATGCTGACAATTTATTATGCAAATACCAGCAATCGCACAGGGCATTAGGTTAAAGCACCATACATGCCAAACACCACTGCAAATACCTGCAAGCGAACGTTCGGCATTGACAAATGCTTGTTATGTGTAGGGGTTGTGCTATTTGCTGAAATGTGTTGCTTCTGACTTCTTTGTAATGAGATTTTCTTTTTAACAAAACAACCCCTACTGTTCCTCAATAAGTGCCATGGGAACTTTTACTTTCACCCGGATAGTGACCAGAGATTGGCAGAAGAGACCATGGTTTAGCATCTTATCTGAAGGACAGCGCCTCCACTGCGTAGCAACACCGTCGTGCTGTACTACAGTGCCAGTTGTGGATATTTCCCCAAGTACTTGGTGTGAGGTAAGAAACAACAATATGCTGCCTACTTAGCACTGACATGAATTTATAAATGCATTTCAGCTTATACATCATATATGTTCCATATTCAGCTTCCATTTTGTTTTTAGAACTAGGTACATTGTTGTGAAAACAGGATCATTGTCGCCCCCCCTCAGACTTTATTTATTCTGGCTGCTTGTCTCTACCTGACATTACAGTCCTCTTCTTTTCACGCCACAATCTGTTGCTGTGCATATGATTATGATGCCATAAATTGAATTAGCTGGCCTGATGGCACTGAGGGTTGAGGCGCTGGATGCCACACCTCATGCCATGTTGGCCACCTGGGTTTGGGAACGAGCCCGGGCCATCGGGGGTTGGCAGGGGAGAGAGAAGATAGAGCATCCAGAGGACTGTTCTCCTCTCTTGGGGGCGTGTTCAGGGGCTGCCCAGCACCACAGTGGCCTCCAGTGGAGACCAGAGGTACTGCACCACTCAGGGCACACAGAGAGGGACCCAGAGCCACAACAAACTTCCCCTGGCATCATTGCATGCTTGTGGCTCCACCTGGGGAGTGGGAATGAGGGCAAAAACCTAAGCAGAAAATCTCCACACCGGGGATAGGCGACAGCACCACCTACCTCTAGCTGCACTCCGCTGGCCGGACTGCCTCCTCTCCTGGGTCGAGCTCAGCCTGGCCCAAATTGTTAACAGAGCACCCTGGGTGGATAGGTCAGCCCCACCTCAGGGGGCTCAGTGCTGGATTGATAGCTGGGCTGGTGCTAGGAGTAAGGAGGAGTTTCAGGCCCAGAGGTAGAGCTGGAAGCTCAGGTGGATGCCTGAGAGAGTTTCCCGGGGTGTCTGAGCTAGAAAAAAAGAGCTGAAAAAAACAAAAAAAAATTGAATTACTATGTCAGACATCAACAAGCAGCTACAGCAGATAAAATCTAGGGGACAGTGGTCCTGTTTTCATATTGCTATCCATAGCTACGAATCAGTAGAAGCTAAATACAAAAAATATCTGACAGTACAAGCTAATGTGTAAACAGTCAGAATTACTGTATGTCTTTTTCTGTGTTCCCCTGTGATTTCTTGGGCTCTTTGAAATCTTTCCCAAATCCTGTAGTCTTGTACAGACTCTTACAGGACTGTTACTGCTCCTTTCTCCTTTGTCCTACCTGTGTTTGCTAGGGGGCATTGGAACTATAGGGCAAGGAAAGAGGAGACTGGAGAATTTAATGGGTGGTTGAAGGGATGGTGTCTGGAGGAGGGGTACCATCTTGTGGGAGACAGCGAAAGCTTCAGGAATAGGTGGCTCTTCAAGGGTAATGGCCTTCACCTAAAAAGAGAGAGAGGACCAGTGCACTTGGGCAGAAGGCGGATTTTTATGAAGGCAGACATTTAAATTAAGAGGGTGGAATACTGAGGTTTGTCGAACCACAGAGGACAGAGAGCAAAAGGTTTATTTGCTTTATAACTGCAGCTTTTTCACTCTGTCTTGCCTTTCCAACATGAAATACACAGAAGCTCCTCATCTCACTGAGGCTTGATCATTTCTATGCCAATAAGGTCTCAAACACTCTCACTCTCAAGTACTTAATATTTTGTAAATGTTCAAAAGTTCTGCTTTGCTGTAGCACAGAAAATTATTGCAAGCAGCACATGCTGCAGTACTGCTTTATTTTGGCACAGAAAACTTACTGCAAGCAGCACCTGCTGCAGTTCTGAAGGCCTATTGGTGAGTTGGTCTCAGCTAGTCTGTAATTTACTGATTGCAGTTGGGAGGGTGAGGAAACTGAAATGGTCATGCGACTCATGCCTCACTGAAATGAGGAGTTGCTGAACATTGTATGTTGGAAAGGCAAGATAGCAAGAAAAAGCTGCAGTTACAAAGTAAATAAACCTGTTTTTTTATTTTGATAAAAGAAAGTCTATTTCTAGAATGTTCAAATAAAAACATTTAATTTTTGAACCCTTAAAAGAGTTGTTTATTGAGTATTCCTAATATCACTTATACCAGTTATCTTCCCTATCACACATCAGCACAAAACAATAACTGATTTATCAAAGGTAGCCTAGCTGAGATGTAACATCTTGTTTCCAGCAGGATCCTATTTCTACCCATTTGTACAGCTGGGAGGACTGGGGCACAGGGAGGTCATGTCACTTACTGAAGGTCACACTGTTAGTATTTGGCTCTACTGAGGTTTGAACCTGTGACCTCCAAGGTGCAAATCTGTTGTTCAAACCAATAGACCATACCACCTCTTATTACACTAAATGATGCTAGCGAAACAAAAATTATACACAACTGCTTCAGTACAAAGAACTGTAAAACAGCACTGGTGCAAACATTGTTTAGAGTGGTAATACCAGGACTCTTTGCAGACCACACAGGTGCAAAACATTTCACACAATTGGAATGTCACAAAACATTGTACAAATCAACAGAACCCCAAAGAAGCTCGGAAACTGTTGGCACTGGCAGCACGCTTTTTTTACATCAAGGGAAATATACTTGTAGCTCCATGACACAGTGGCTTTACAAATTTGAAAGATGGCAGGGATGCTGATGCTGAAAATGCCATCTGCACAGTTTACTACAAATGTCACCGAGAGTTGAGGGGATCAAAACCTATTCATTGTAAATTACTGACAGCACTGTATTTTCCCTGTTTTCCCCTGATGAGATGCCATTTCCTGTGCCTGTGATTTAGAAGATGAATGCTTGCAGCTATAAAGGGAGGGGCAACTATGGCTCTTCTATAGGCAACTAATGCCGGCTATCTATGGCCACCCCCCTGCCTCACCTTGCAATAGCCACCTGAGGGCTGTAACCAGTGTCTACATGGAGGGATCTTGTTGTGGTGACACTGCTTTTAACTAACACTTCCATTACATATTTTTTCTCATATCTCAGTCGTACACCTTTACTTTTCCAATGGTGGTACCCTGATAGAGTTGTAATTGTTTAATTGTGTCCATATGTATCTGAATTGCCATTAGCTGTGCATCAACTGTAGAATGAAGCAATAAAGCAACACACGGTCTGTGTTATTGGCAGATTTAGCCATGCATTGTATGGTGTGTCACGAGGCACAGTCGAATTACTTAACCACACAGGAAGTGGGTACTTACACCATTTTTGCCTTATTGTGATTAGCCATGAATAAAGCACAATAGGGTGTTGGTTATTGGTGGATTTATCTACGCATTGCGTGGAGTGTCATGGGGCACAGTCGAGTGACTTAATAACACAAGAACTGTGTACTTCCAGCAATAACCCACTCCCAGTTGTGCCTTATGGTGATTAGTTGTTTTTGGAGACAGGATCCATGTACCATGCCTTTTTATGGACCCCAAAATTATTATCTGCAGCCATTCCTGTTGGTGGTCAGCATTTCCATCCCCCACTTTGACTATGTCCCTCTATGTGCAAGCTGATTCATTATATCCATGCCCTCCACCCATATTTCTCATTCTCCCATGAAATGCTGCCAGCTTTTACACCCACCAAATCCATGCCTGTCACATATTCCATTCAAGTCACAGCAGTCTGCAGCCAGCTAGCCATGCCAAACCACCACCCTGCACCCACACACCTTTCCCATTCTCCCTGCAAAAGCAACATTACATTGGCTATCCATGCAACCCCCTTCTTCTTCTCAAGCATTGCCATCCCCCATCCCACACCTGTCAAATGCTCCCTGCAAGTCACTGCAGTCTGCAGCCATCATTGTAACCCCCTTCCACCCTTGCCCTGCATGTGCCTACCTAACACCTTTCATAGTCTCCCTGCAATGCCCACCTTACAGTGTATATCCATGCCTGACACCCCCACCCCCCCAGCTCTTCCATAGTCAACTAATGCCAGCTATCTATGGCCACCCTTTCCAGCCTCGCCATGCAACAGCCACTTGAGGGCTGTAACCAGTGTCTACATGGAAGGATCTTGTCATGGTGACACTGCTTTTTACTAACACTTCCATTGCATATGTTTTGTCATATCTCAGTCGTACACCTTTACTTTTCCAAAGGTGGTACCCTGATAGAGTTGTAATTGTTTAATTGTGTTAATATATATCTGATTTGTCATTAGCTGTGCATCAACTGTAGAACTAAGCAATAAAGCAACACATGGTCTGTGTTACTGGTGGATTTATCCACGCATTGTGTGGTGTGTCACGAGGTGCAGTCGAGAGACTTAACCACACAAGAAGTGGATACTTACACCAACAACACACACCCTTTTTTGCCTTGTTGTGATTAGTCATGAATAAGGTACAATAGAGTGTTGGTTATTGGTGGATTTATCCATGCATTGCATGGAGTGTCACAAGGCACAGCTGAGTGGGTTAACCACACAAGAACTGTGTACTTCCAACAATAACCCACTCCCTGTTGTGCCTCATGGTGATTAGCTGCTTTTGGAGACAAGGATCAATGTACCATGCCTTTTCATGGACCCCAAAGTTTTTATCTGCAGCCGTTCCTGTTGGTGGACAGCATTTCCATCTCCCACTTTGACTCTGTCCCTGCACGTGCAAGCTGATTGATGATATCCATGCCCTCCACCCATGTTTCTCGCTCTCCCTTGAAGTGCTGCCAGCTTTTCCACCCCCAAACCCATGCCTGTCACATGTTCCATTCAAGTTGCAGCAGTCTGCAGCCAGCTAGTCAGCCTCCTTGGCTCTTCCATAGTTAAGTAATGCTGGCTATCTATGGCCACCTCCCCCCAGCCTCACCATGCAATAGCCACCTGAGAGTTGTAACCAGTGTCTACATAGAAGGACATTGTCGCGGTGACAGTGCTTTTAACTAACACTTCTATGATATATGTTTTTCTTATATCTCAGTTGAACACCTGTACTTCTCCAAAAGTGGCACCATGATATAGTTGTAATTATTTAATTGTGTTCATATATATATATGACTTGTCATTTGCACCTGTAGAATTAAGCAGTAAGGCAACGCACAGTCTGTGTTACTGGTGGATTTATCCGTGCATTGTGTGGTGTGTCATGAGGCGCAGCTGTGTGCCTTAACCACACAAGTAGTTGGTACTTACACCAATAATATACACCCTTCTGTGCCTTATTGTGATTAGCCATGAATAAGGCACAGTAGGGTGTTGGTTATTGGTGGATTTATCCATGCATTGTGTGGAGTGTCACAAGGCATAGACAAGTGACTTAACCACACAAGAACTGTGTACTTCCAACAATAATTTACTCTCTGTTGTGCCTTATTGTGACTAGCTGGTTTTGGAGAGATGGGCCCATCTCAAATGCCTTGTCGTATGCCCCGGAATTATTAGCTGCAGCCCTACCTGTCAGTGGCCAGAATTGCCATCCTCCGCTTTCACCTTTGGACTTGTCATTTGCTGTGTTACATATGTAGAATTAAGCAATAAGGCAGGGTTAATTTTTGGGTGGTGGATTCAGACAATTGACACACAGGCCCAGATATTCAAAAGGGTTGCACATGGTGCAACAGTGTTGCACCATGTGCAACCCACTGATGCACCCCGACGCAATACTCAAAGGAAGTGCGCGCCAAGACAAACTCGGCGTGGACGGAACGATTAGTATCAGTATGCAGGCACAGGTGGGGGGCATGCCCATGCATAAACTGCACAGCCCGATATTCAGCCTGGGATGTGCAGAGCCATGCATCAAGAACCCTACCTGTGCCAGCACAAAGTTATGCCAAAAAAAAAGAGACAACTGATGGCCCACCCCACAGGTGAGCTGCCGCATTGCAGGGTGCAACACGGCAGCTGCCACCTGTGGGTGGCCACCCGAGTTCCGGCTACACCTGGAAGTGCCCCCCATGCCTGATCATGGGCATTTGTAAAAATAAAGAATGCTGTCCAATACCACTGGTGGACCAGTGGACCGCTATCTGCCCGATTGTGGGCATCTGTAAAAAAATATAATAATCCGTCCTATATCCCTGGTGATCCAGTGGGCTGCTATCCGCCCGATCGGGCATTTGTATAAATGAATAATCCCTATAACCCTGGTGGTCCAGTGGACCAGCTATCTGCCTGATCGCGGGCATATGTTGCAAAGAAAGATCCCCTCCCAATATCCCTGGTGGTCCAGTGGACCAGCTATCTGCCTGATCGCGGGCATATGTTGCAAAGAAAGATCCCCTCCCAATATCCCTGGTGGTCCAGTGGACCAGCTATCTGCCCGATCGCGGGCATTTGTAAAAAACAACTAATTCCAATATCCCTGTTATCTCAACCCCAAGATGGAAGCACAAGGTGAGTCGTGTATAGTCGCCCATGTTTTAATTTTGATAGTGTATGGTTTTAGTAAAAAACAGCAGATAAGCTATGAAATTGCGATACCATGGCTTCCATGTAAAGCAGTGAATGTAGCGATACTATGTGCTGCTTAAATACCGTAGTTGTAGAAAACATGTGCTTAAAAGGAATATTATTTGTTTCATTAGCTGCTTCCAATGCAAAAGTATGCTGAAGAGCAAGCAAAGCTAGGTAAGAGACAGAGAGAGAGCCAGACTGACAGCATGATCTTATGGTGGCCAAGAACTTCGAGAGAGCAAGCAAACAGGTTTTTTTTTTTTTTGCTTTCCTTAAAACTAAAGTATATATACCCTTGCTTAAAAACAAAAAAAAGGTTTGTCTTTTATTTTTGATTACTTGTGGATTACTGCTGGGACTATTGCTAGGAAAGGACCAGTGTAACAGATGGGGGAGCAAGTGTAGTGATGGAAGAGTCACAAATGGAGATAGTCCGTGAGGTAAACGTTATTAAATGACTAAAATGCCGAAAGAAAATAAAAAGTGGGTGACTGTCAGCATGAGTGGGGTGCAGGTGCTATGATTTTATAATATGCACAACAACTTTTAGAACATGCACAACAACTTCTTTGAACTGCCAATCTCCACAGAGAACAAATCCTAACCATAGACCATATTAGGAATAATGTATGGGTGACCATACACAACGAATCTGTGTTTCCTTCGAGAGATTGAGGTAACAGTGTATGGACTTTGAGAGTGAAGCCCGAGAGGCCATGCTGTTATTTCAACCCTGAGATGGAAACATAAGGCGAGTTGTGCATCGTCACCCATATTTTATTTTTTGTAGTATATGTTTTTTTTTTAAATATAGGAGAACAAAGAGTGAAGTATAGTGTTTGTAATAGTGTTTTAATAGTTTTACTGGATGAAATTGGTGTAAATACATTAAAAAGATCAGATTTTTAAACATTTTAAACTTTTAAATGTTGAACTGTAACTTGAAAGAAACTTGTAGCGGGTTGTGGTGCAAGACTGGAGGTGGACGGGGAGAAGATGCTGAAGCAAAAACAGTGATTTTTTTTTGTATTTTAACATTACAGAGTAAGAGTTGATCGACTGGAGACTTAAGTCTGGAGACCTGTTATACTATTGTTGGGGGAATATCTGCATCTACTAGCTTCTGGATGGAGGTCTTGCATGTAGAGTGGCTCATAATTCCTTTACTGTCTGGGAGGACAGCTTCAATTTTCATCCTTTTCATTATTTCTCTCATCTTCTTTTCTCCTCTGCACGTAGCCCTGTACCAGCATGATACCCCAGGCTTATAGTTTAGATTAGGTGCAAGACAGAATGGAGAGTCATTTTGTAGCATGGCTGCGGTCGCGATTTTTCAGCATATTTTTGTATGTTACCAGTGGATCTTTGTCTGGTTCTGACAGTCCCCCATACATTAGTGGTTTTATGGATCTGATGTCCTGGGGGTCTCTCTCATCTGCGTCTTTGTCTGATGCCCATTATATTTGAAAAATTCCTGTCCCTCACAGTCAGTGCTGAGAGCTAAGTCACTGCACTTCAGAGAAAGCTATTCAGAGTTTTTAAGTGCGAAGTACAGCCCTACATTGAAGAAAGTCATGTTTATTAGGGATATGGGGTTTTGCAGACTCATAGTGCCAAAACTGTTTAACATATCTATTTCAGAGTCTGTCAGAGCCAGTGCTCTGTTGGGTTTATTTCCTTTCTACAACTTTTTAAAGAATTTCTGCTTTGCTGCCATGGTACAGTTTCCATGATAAATTGAGTCTGGATAGTTTTTTATGTTGGCTTGCCGCAGGCGCAAGCCAACATATAGGGAGAGTGCAGATTTGGGGGCCCGGCCGCTGTTGGGTGAATGCAGGGCACGCATCAGTAGGTGCGTCCCTCATTCCCCAATTAGCCTGCATGCCGGCGCCACATCATGCATACATAATGGTGCGAGCACATCTAAGCAAAGGTCTGCTGCAATCCGAGCAAAGCTCGTCATACGCAGCGGACCCTTTGCTTGCGTGCTTGCCGCCATTATCAGCATGGTCGGTGGGCGGCTTAACCCCGTTTTACTGTGCGATGCTGGCGCCCCGCGGTGTTTGTATGCCGGCGGGGGCCCTACCCCATCGGCATCACCTCTCCCCAACTGTTGAATGCTGAGGGGTGCCCAATCCCCTTGGCTTGTGCAGCCCCCACTGCTGTCTTTGTTTGCCAATGGGTGCCCAATCCCATCAGCATTATTCCCCTTGTTGTGAGCCGACAAGGGTGCCCAATCCCGTCGGCTACTGACCCCCTCAAAAAAAACAGTTGGGTGGCATGCTGGGAGCCCACCCCAGTGTGCCAAATGCCCTGCAACAAGAAAACTGTCCCGCGATGGTTTTGTTTTTTTTATCGCCTGTAAAACTAAAAACCGTCCCTCGTAGACTCGATGCCTCCCTCCCCCCACCTGCACCCACCCACTGCACCACCCTGCCTCCCTCACCCCCCCCATACTTACCTCTGGAGTCCGGCGCATGATCTTCAGTGGACCGGGAACACATCTGCACTCTTCAAAGCCGACCGCGAACTGAGGAAATACCGTAAGCTGTATAATGGAGTGAATAGGGTTTTTCAACTTTGCTGCATATCTCAGGCATTTCTTGGAATTTTGGCACCAAATTTTCAACATGGGGTTTTAGGGCCCTCCTCATGAATTCTGTCACTGTCATGGTGTTAATCGGCCTCAAAGGTGATTTCGCAGTCACTGCATGAAATCACCTTTCGGGACCCATTAACGAAATGACAGTGGCAGTGTTCATGAGGTGCCCTCTTAAAAAGCCTAAGTTCCAAATTTGGTGGAAAAAATCCAACAAATGCCTGTTTTACGAGCGTGCATTGCGCAGTTGCTACGCAGGCTCGTAACTTCGTGCATACACAATATTTTACTGCCAGATTTTCAGCACTGTCATTTTTGTACACCTTCTTGTGAACAGTACAGCTGTTATTTTCCACATCCTGCTCAAAATGTGTTTCCGCACTTCCGGCACACAATAGCACAGTCGCTGTGGGAAATCAGTGTTTGGGCCAGATAATGAAAATGACAGCGACACAGTTCATGAGCAGAGGACCTAAAATGCCTATGTTGAAAATTTGGTGATGATACTCCATAAAATAACTGTACTGTCGTGCATTTGTGATAGTTTCAGTCTGGATTTTCACCATTGCCATTTTTCCACACCTCTTGATGAACAGTACAGCTGTCATTTCACATATCCTGCCCAAAATGTGTTTTCACACTTCCGGTGCAGAATAGCGTGGTCACTGTGTGAAATCACTTCTTGGGAAACTTTGAGGAAATAACAGTGACACTGTACATGAGCAGAGGTGCTAAAATGCCTATGTTGAAAATTTTGTGCCGAACGCCCATAAAATGGCAGTGTTGCAAGCGTGCATTGCATATTTCCCACACACCCTACTAGCTTCGCAAATTTGGTATATTTGCATGCCACATTTTCAACACTGGCATTTTTTTACACCTCCTTATGAACTGTACAGCTGTCATTTTTCACATCCTGCCCGACATGTTTTCCCGCACTGCACTACACTACACTACCAAACACCCAAAGGGACACCCTAATGCTTGTCTCTCTCTGCAGGGTGGGGGTGGGTTGGCATCAGTTCAATACTTCACTGCCATTCCTATGATGCATCTGTCTAACTCCTGCACTACCAATGCCAATGCCAGCAAGCCAACATTCGGCATTGACAAATGCTTGTTTTATTAAGTAGTAGTTCATGCTGCCGAGCATGCCATGGAGGGTAGTAGGCTCATATTCACCTTCATACATTCTTTTTGTGGTACATAACGTTTGCCAGTAACAGGTTTAGTTCTCATTCAGGGATTTTAGATATGTCTGTTGTCTCACCTTTGTTAAGGAGAAATGAGTTGTTTAACTGCATGCCCAATGCTGTTTTTTTGCACCAACCATTTATTTTCTTGCTCTACATTTAATTTTTCTCTGTCTGACATTTCTTTGGGGGAGCACGGCTGCTGATTTTTGTTTTTCGACTACTTTCTGAAGTTTTAATGAATGCAGATTGGATATCATACGGACACTGGCTCCAGTAAGTATGGAACTAAGAGGGGAAAACAGTGTGGAGCAGTGATGGGCGGCAAAGTGTGGCACAGTACTGGTGAGTTCATAATTATGGAATGTGAATAACAACTTTAGAATCATCCATAATAACTTTCAAACCATCAGTAACAGTTTTTTTTTGTGGTGATCTATTTGCATTCATAATAATCCCTAACCATATATTATATATTTATTATTTGAAATCTGTTTGGGCACCAAGGCAAATATACATACTTCAAGAGTAAGGCAATTACACAGACTCATTGTCCTTCTGACTCTCCTGATTTTTCCATAACTGGACAACTTTAGGATGATCCAAAAACATGTTTCATATTACTCTGATGTAATTGTCATCTGTCACATAATAAGTCATTATACATATTACCATGAGCCCTCTGTCCACAAGGAGTCCAATATGAATTATGAAGAAATTTGAGTTGCTTTAATCTAAAATGTTCCAGTTTAATGATGCTCATGTTATGCAACCATATTTTATCCCAACAAACTGTGTTCAGGTCCAACTTTTGTCCGCACCAAGTAAACAAACTGTCTAATGGGTTAGTGGTTTCCATTAATAGAAATCTGTATATTGAGCTAACTACAAGTTTATTTTTTTTACTTAACTATGCTAGCGCATCAAAAAAATTGTATTATGTTTGTCACTAAGTATACAGAATTGGTCATTTCTGGATATAAGTTGTGTGTGATGCAAGTGCTGTATAGCTTCAAGATTGCAGTCCCCATTCATTTAGCCTGGATGTAATTATACTGTATAATTAACTACTAAATGTTCCAAAAGAATTATAATGTTATCCTCCCAAGATCTAATGTGTAACTTCTTTTTGTAATTCTTAATTGAAAATTATTCCATTATGGATCATTTCCATAAATGGACCAGTTTGTGTTTAGTACTATCTGGAGTGATTTTAATGTCTGAATGGATGTATCACTTGAAGTGCTTTTTTGTCCTTATAGATAAGGTTTGTTTCCCAATAAGAAGCATTAAATGCAAATATGTTATTTTAATACATGGCTTTGGCATTATTTCTTACCAACAAAGTTTATATTTGCTACATTCCGCATAATTATATATACAATAATGCATGGGGTGGTGTGTTTAAGGAATGAGGCCGCAGACCGAGTGCGTCCAAGGACCCCAGAAGTGATGTTATCCCAGCACAACACAACACAACACACACCCTGGAGTGCAGTATTGGTATTATACAATGGCTCATTGTGTTTTAAGGGTGGGATATTCAAAAGGGTTGCGCCATGCGCAATAGGGTTGCGCCAGCGCAAGTCCGAAATTGCACCATTCTGCGATATTCAGCAGGAGGCAGTTGCGCCACTGAAAACATGCTGAGCAATAGCACAATGCTAATTAAGGCATACGCAACCGAAGGGGGTGGAACCATGCATAAAGTGCGTAATGTGATATTCAAAGGCTTGCGCAATGTGCAACAGTGGATCAGGCGGAAGTTGCGCCATAGTGGAAATGAGCCAAAATAAAAAGGCTCAAGGAAGAGGTGCAAGAATGCTACAGGGAAGTCACATGAGGCAGGGAGACAGACAAGGCCAGAGGGAGAAACAGTGCAGGCCAGGGAGAGCACAGGACAGAAGAGGGGCAAGGGAAGGTGTGTGGGGCCACAGAGGCCAGTGGGTGTACCCGGTGCAGTGGAGGTAGCAGTCAGGACAGCGGGAGTAACAGAGCAACAACAACCAGGGGGGGAACACAAGCCAGGGACATGGACAGTGCCAGCTTCCACATGGAAGCTGTAATGAGGGGGGTGAGAAGGCATGCTGCAGGGGGACGTGGCCATGGAAGGGCCCGTCGGCGGTACACCCCCAACAGATAGTACCAAGCCCGCATCAGCTTTGAGCTCTACTCAGATGTCGAGATTGTGGGCCGGTACTGCCTGAACAGGGCAATACTGAGAAGGCTCTGTGAGCTGTGCAGTGATGTGATGCAGGCACCCTCACGATGGATTCACGCTCTGTCAGTGGAGACAAAGGTAACAGCCTGCATGTGCTTGCTTGCCATGGGTACCTTCCAGAGACCAACAGGGGACACCACAGGCATAACACAGTTGGCCACAACATGCATCCTCACCCAATTCCTCAGCGCACTGCTGCCACATGCTGCGGAGTACATCCATTTCCCCAGCACCGCGGCGGAGCGTACAGCAAACATACTGGAGTTCCACAGGGTAGCACGTATCCCTGGCATGCTAGGAGCGATAAACTGCATCCATGTGGCCATTCGCACGCCACCTGGCCCCAATGGGGCTGCCTATCGGAATCGGAAGGGATTTGCTAGTGTCAACTGCCAGGTGGTGTGTGATGCCAGTGGGCGCATCATCAATGTCTGTGCCATGCACCCTGGTGGAGCACACGATTCATTCATATGGTACCAGTCAGCACTGTGCCATCAATTCGAGAGTGGGGACATCCCCACAGGACATCTAGTGGGTGAGTATGTAGGATTGGCAAACTGGGGGCAAGGGTGGGTAAGCCACAGGTGCCATGGGTGTGGCACACAGGGTTGGGGCAATATGAGCCTGAACAAGACACTAACCTCCACTATCTCCACACAGGTGACAGTGGATATCCACTCCGTCCCTGGCTGCTCACACCCTACCGGTGGCCCACGACCCCATCGCAGCAGTGCTTCAATGAGGCTCACGCCGCCACACGCAGCATCATTGAGCGGGTGTTTGGGATGCTGAAGGCACGCTTCCAATGCCTAGACACCTCCGGTGGTGCCCTACAGTATAGCCTCTCAAAGGCCTGTGGGATATTCCTGGCCTGTTGTATCCTGCACAACATGGCCAAAGACTGTGGGATAGCCGTACAGGTTGAAGAGGGGGACAGCGATGGGGACAACGGTGACGCCAGTGATGATGGGGATGAGCAGCCCCCCCTTGGACTACGTGACCCCCCGACTGATCCGGCTGGCCCAGCTGCACCGGGACACCATCACAGAGGAGCACTTCACCCAACACAGACAAGTCATGGAGCCATGTGCAACCAACAGTGGCTAGGGCACAACCCACATACACACAGGGAAACACACCAGGGGTGCATGATGGCAAGGGAAGTGGCAGGGCACAGAAGCACACACATACAACCAGGAAGGGGTGAACAGTAACACGCCACATGGACAGACACACACACACACACACAACAGGCATAAAGTGCACAGGGGTCAGGTGCACAACAGAGCAGGAACATAGACACTAAAAACACACACGTCCACAGGCCACCACCTTCACTTTTACTGCCCATGTACATGTGTCAGATGCTGGGCACCTTCGCACTTTGGTGTACAGCGCAATGCAGGCATCATCATGCACACGCACCTGTGGACAGCAGTCGGGAGGGTGTGCAGGTGGTCCATGTGTCTGCGTGTAGGGCAGGGCACCCACTGGTGCACGGCCCACCGAAACACACATTGCATACAGGGCAGCACCAGACAGGGCCCGCACTGGGATACAGCTCAGTCATGTGGCACAGTGCCACGGCCACCTCGGATGCATGGGTGGCCCCACCGAGACCCAGCAGCACTGGCAGACTGAGCACGGGCCTCATCAGGTGGCACCGATGGACCACCAGGGGTCCCACTGCACAAACGTGACCTTTCCCACACAGGGGTCTGCAGCATACTGAACATACCTGCACCAGGGGTGCTCGGGATGCCCACAGCTGAACCCGGCATTGACAGGGTGGGTGTCGCAAGACACCGGGAATGGGGAGTGGATAGCGTACTGCGTGGTGTGAGTGGCACAGGGGCAACTGACTGTGTGCCCAATGTGGCCACGACAGTGACCAATGCCTGTGTCTGCCTGTCAACGGCGGCGGTCACATCGACCCGCAAATGGTCAATCCAGGACAGGATCCTCTTTTTGTCCCTGCTGTGCCACTGCAGAGCCACACACAGTGCCTTCATGGACGTTGCAACCCGCATCTGCTGCTGTACTGATGCCTGCAGCAGGCGGGTGTGCTCATCAAAGAGGTCGTCTGCCACATCGGCAACCTGTCCCTCAGGGTATGGAAGGGCCTGATGTACAGCACCCCTTGAGGGTGGACGCCACTCACCAGGACCAGATATGGGCATGTCCACAGGCGGTGCACCTACATCACCGCTGAGCCCTGTACCCCCAGTCCCCGTGGGTGACTGCTGCTGCTGCCCCTCTGCCTGCTGTGCCCAAGGGATCAGTTGTTCCACTGCTGTGGCCACAACAGTGCCAGTGACCTACACAGCCACCGGTGCTGCCCCACCGGTGCTGACAGGCACAGTCTGGGACTGTGCTGACATGCTGGCACACACGTCAGAACCAGCTAGGTCCATGGGCGTGAACTGTCCTGCTGTGTGTCCATTCTGTGACACACACGTCAATGCCCATAGTGGTCGGTGCATCATCAATGGTGTAGGCCTGTACCACAGCCACAGCTGCAGCATGCTGGCATGCTTGCATGCCAGACCACTGAGACACAGGAAGGGCACCCCCCACACCTGTCTCAACGACATCAGTGATGGTAGCCAGGCGTGCACACTGGCGCAGTGCACGCCGGCAACCTGCGGAGGTGCATGGTCCCTCCTCCAACTCCGGATGGCTGTCTGCAGTGGACAGGCCCTCCACCGCTGACCCCTGCAGATGCACAGGATCTGTAACAGAAAGGAAGGACACGTTAGTGCATGTGATCTACCTTCCCCCCACCATGACATACCATGCAGTGATGGGCTACCACCTGTCTGGAAGCCACCTCCAGGAACACCCTCAATGGCACTGCGCTGCGTGCTTGCAGTGAGCATGTCCTCTGCCAGAGTCAGCTGCACCACCTCCGGCTGGCCCCCGCCTGTTGCAGCATGTGCCGCCCTGATGGCTGCAACCTTCTCCTTCACCCTCCTCCTGTCGGTCCCCATCTTCTTTTTACACTCCTGCACAGAGTGCTGGTGGCTGCCGTGCAGGTTGACGGCACGTGCCACCCCCTCCCATGCAGCAGCACGGGCCTGAGGGGTGCCCCGCCGTCCACTGAGAAGTGGCTCCTCATCCAGGTAGGCCTCGAACAGTGCCTCCATCTCAGCCTTCATAAAGTTAGGCCTCCTCTTCCGCCCACCATCATCCTCCTCACCCAGTCCTTGCTCGGTCATTTCACAGCCTGTATGGGTGAGAGTGGTCACCTGTGACTGTACAGCACACAGCAATTCTCTGAGGCCATGGTCCAGAACATCATAATGCATGCAACTCACCTATCAACTGCAGTAACCGAATATGGCCACTGCAGAACAGTGTCGCATATTTATAGCGCAATCCATGCAAATTAGGACTGGAGCAACTTTAATGAGATGCAAATCGTGCTGCTGCACCATTGAATGGCTGATCGGATGATTTGCATATGACGGCTGAATATCGCGCTGTTGCACTTTGTGCAATACGGTTGAACCGGCTGAGCCAATGGCGCAGTTCTGTGACTGCGTAGTACACTGCACTGCGCATGCCCAGGTAGCTTACGCAGGCATCTGCCGTGCTGATGACGCACTGTGCGCGGTAGGCAATTCAGGGCATGGCCACCATTGTGCCAGTGGCGCTACAGCGACGGTCACTACATGGCGCTGTGGCACAACTGTGCAATAGTCCGCTGTGGCAATGGCACACAGGCGACCAATCATGCTGGATGCATAGACGTCTGATGGCGCTATGCATGGCCTTGCGCCAGAGACCCATGACCCTGTGCCTGACCTTTGCCCCCTTGGCGCTGCACATATGGCATGTCTGCAGCTCTATCGTTCTGTTCGGTAACAGCGCAATAGGGACTGGCGGTGCTGTACCAACAGCGCGATAGGGAATAGCGGCGTTGTATTGCGCAACAATTCCATGTGAAGTTGCCGCGCTGCAGAGTGCCATATTGCCTACTATACATTCAGGGATGGCACGCAGAAGAGCCCCCCAGTGGAGTTCACTCGAGCTCGCCAACTTGGTGGCCATAGTGGAGCCTCACTATGGCCCACTATTTGGGGATGAACCCCTTAACATGGCCAGGACCCATGTGTGGCAGCAGGTGGCCACTGAGCTTGAGGAGGCCACTGGCCAGCGGAGGTCCGCAGATCAGTGCAGACACCGGTACGGGGAGCTGTGGAGGAGGGAGCCGGCACTACTGGCATGTCTTCGGTCACGTGCCAGGAGGGGCGTGGTGCCTCAGCCAGGTGGGTGATCCATAAATGCACCTGTATGGTCCATATGGGTAACACTGTCTATCGTGTCCAGCACATGGGGGAGGGTTGGTCTATGGTTGGCTGTGGCGGTGTTTACAGGATATGTGATGTATGGGTCTGGCTGGGTGGGCGGGCACACTCATTGGGGCAGGGGGATATCTGCTTTGGGATTTCACTGATGTGTTTCTCACCTTTTGTTTCCCACAGGCATGGCGGAGCGGAGAAGGGCCAGGGCTGAGGTGCAGGGAGTGGTGGCAGTGGTGGCTGAGCGTGGTGGTGGTGGTGATCCACGACAGCAGCAGCAGCAGCATGATGAGGGTGAGTGCCATGACATCATGAATGCTATAGCATGCTGTGTGACGGGGGGGGCAGGGCATGGCCACCATCCATGGACAACACTGCCATGCACGCGACATGTGACAGTCAGCACTGTCCAGTGGCACTGCATGTCTGGGAGTGCATCAATGGTGGTCCATGTGTGCACTGGGCACATGGCTGTGGCACTGCCTGCCCACCGCATAGCCACGTTACTGTACAGCCTTGGTTGTGCTATGCTGGACATGGGCAGTGTGTGTGTGCAGTGGTACACATGGCTGTTGCTGCCTGGTTGGGCATGTCTTGTGTACGGTCACTGTGGGTGGGTGCAGTCCATCACAGGAGTGGGGCACTTGGCTGTATGCCATGCATGATGGGTGGGCTTCAGGGATATGGACAGTCACAGCCATTGACTCTGATCCCTTGTCCTAGGTGTCCGGATCCTGCACTGCATTGAACGTTCGATGCAGCAGCTGATACAGGTGGCGATGGATTCGCTAGCCATCCTGCTGGACATATAGTAACATGGTCTGAGGCGCAGAAGGAGGCCCCTGGACCAGCACCAGGTGGCAGGAGAGCAGGCTGGCAGGCAGTAGCTGCCCATCACCTACCCCCTTTGCCTATCCCTCACACCCTGCCTTCCCTCTCCCAGTTGTTCACCCCTGCCCCTTACCCACCCCTACCTTGTACCCGTACCCCCACCCCTGTTTTGTATATTTGTACATAGTTATAGCTGTTGTTCTTCTTATTCTTGTTATATTTGAAATATATATTTTGATATGAATACTGTGGTGGTCTCTGATTTGCAGCTGGCAATAGGTGCTCAGTTGCAGTGGTGTGCATGGCATCTGGGGTGGTATAGTCATGGGTATGTGTGTGTGTGCATGGGGAGATGTCTCTGGTGTGGGAGTGGCTTTCAGTCGGTAGTGCTGTGTGCTGCCACCCACTGCTGGGTGCTCATGGTGGGTCTGGCTTGTATGGTTCTGTGGTACACAAGGCTGCAGTGTGACGGGGGGGATGCATGGGGATTCCTGCAGTGATGGTCACTGCTCATGGGTGGTGTCTTGGGGTCACAGTTCAGGGTGTGCTGTGCACAAGGGGGGGCTGATGTACACTGGGGTGGTCCGCCCCCTTTGTGTGGCAGTCTCAGCTTGCCAGTGGGTGTGCTGGGGCAACATGGCCCAGCTGTGCTTTGTTTGCTTGTCCCCATGGGCCGGTGGATATTCCACCCTTCCCCCAGTTATGCTGTGCTTGGGGTGTGGGGGGGCATTGTTAGTTCTGCAGTGTGTTCCTGTGCCCATCTGTAGCATGGGTGGTGGGCCCCTGCCTACCTCCCTGGTTGTGCAGTTCCATTGCTCTGCTGCTGGGGGGCTCCCTGATTGTGCTATGACGCCTCTGGACTGCTCAGCTAGGCTGCCCTTGTTGCGCTATAGCACATCGTATCTGCTCAGCTTCCCCTTCCTGGTTGTGCTATGGCGCAGGTTGTGCGATATTCAGACGTTGGCTGGTTGCACAATTTGCCTTGCTCCATGTTTGAATATCGCGTCTATTGTGCATGTGTGCAATGGACTTGTGCTTGCTCCTGCTATTGCGCAACATTTTGGGCGCAGTTTGAATATCTGGGCCTAAGAATATAAAAATGTGAAAAATATGTTTCAAATACTTTTTTTCTTACTTTTTTTGCTAGTGGAGGTATACCTATTGGAAAAAAATCCTTAGTATCTGTGTTGTCCAGCAGGTGATGCTGCACTTATATAGTTGTGTGTATTCCCTTTTTGGTCTGTCCTTGTGCTGTGATTCTCTGCATTTGTTTATTGAGAACCCCCACCCCCCTCCAAAAAAAGCTAGGAAAGTACTTAGTTGTGTTTGTTTGAGCTGGTCCTCCTGTACTCCATGGATTGGCTGAAGGTATATAACATTTTTTTAACTATTCGTATGAAAGCTGCAAAGTTTTGAAAGTGGATTGGGAACCATAGATGAATTTAGGAACCACGATCCTACTTCCTGTATTGCGCGCTATTTCAGAATGGATCAGAGATACTGTAGTGAAGCATTTTGTTCATGGCTTTCTTTGTAGTGTTTAATTTTCCACTATTTGGTTACAGTGGGTGAAAGCACTGTGACCGTTTCTTTGAGGAACTGGGCAGTCTGCTCACTGAGCAACAAATGGCTATTTGAAAGTGCTCGCGCTATAGCCCAATGTGATGAACATGCCATTTCAGATAAGGGCCTTTTTTTTTCCATTTAAAACATGTTTCTATCTGGGGGAATATGGGGGCAGGGGGTGCAACGTTGTGCCAGTGTGGTTGTGTCTGCTGGTGGCTACTGAGCCGTGAGCAGGGAAAAAGAGAAATGTGCTCTCCACAGGGGATAGCTGACACGGGGCTACAGGATGGATGCAATGATTTCTTTAACAGTTGATGTGGTCATCAGAGGGCTGGGACTAGTCCTGTGATGTTGTACTGGGATAACATCACTGGTCCAGTCACAGTCTGACCAATCAAATGCTAGCATTCTTTCTTGGCATTGTATAATGAGATTTTACACACACCCCAAGATGCTGGATACTATATAAATGCTCTCTGGGTTTATTTAAGCATCCAACACCGAGGGGTATGTGTAAAATGTTGAGTTAAACCCACCACCTCATGTTTTATTTTATATAATTGCTGGGGATCATTTTTTCTCCACAGCAACTATATAAAATAAAAAATACATCCTCTCTGTGTGGTCCAGTCAGGTTTTGGCGCATTCAAGCGATTAGGAAGCAGCTGCCGAAGGGAAAGGTTTCCCTTACTTTTTTTAATATATTTTGTTAAAATCGTTACTGTTACAGACTGAAATGCAAGTTTACTTAATTTTTTTTTTTAAATGAACTTACTGCTGAGTGGCAGTATCCAGTGCAAAGTACTGGCAGCTGGCGGTGAGTGAAGGAAGAGCTGCTGCTGGGGCATGAGCACAAGGGAAACCCAGCAAGTGTTACCCATTATAGCCCATGGGTTATAACAGCAAATTATAACCCGGGTTTCCATAGGGAAAAAAATGGAACCCCAGTTATTATATTTATGTAACCACTGTAGATACTATGCTGCCTTGAAGGTTGTGATGTCACTGGGCATTGTTTGGGTTGCTCTTGCTTTAGTTAAATACAGCATTATGACCTAATTATATCTTATTTGTGACAGATCTACAATCAAGATAAATTTTTATTTTGAGAGACACTGTGTGGTGAAGTTTCTTTCTCACTGGTGGTGAGTTTGTGTGTGTGTCTATATATAAATATATTATACAGGCACAGTCGCACCTGTATATTAGGGTTGAGGAGGCACTTTAATGTTAAACCCCAATTTTTGCACCTTAATAACTTTATCACCAGGCCGGTCTGGTGGTGCTGAGGGCTGAGGCATCCACATTACCTTGGGCCATGCCGGCGACCAAGGTTTGGGAACGAGCCCGGGGGCCTGGGGAGCTGTTGGGGAGGAGAGGATTGAGCGTCCAGTGGAATGCTCTCCTCTCCTGGGAGGAGGGGGCACACATCCTGCAATGCTAGTGGTGCCCAGTGGAGAATGGGTGCACTGCAGTCAGGAGGCTAGCAGAGGGGACGATGTCAGACAGCCATCCTGTGGATGTGGGAGGACACGTGCCCATCATGCGCTGGACGTCTTTGCACTTCCTATATCGGGGGGCAATGAAAGTGGAAAAATCCCCAGCAGTGGGGAGGCATTGGTGGATGGCCAGTGGCTGAGCTCATACGCCCACTGCCGGCCCCAACCCCGACTTGACTCTTTGTGGTCCCCACCTCCTCCCATAAGGGCCAGCAGGAGAGGGGTGACCCAGCACCTGATTCCTAGGTTGGGGAAGGGGTTCAGGTGGGTGGTGGAGGTGAGGTTGAGCGGGTCCACTTGAGAGATGCTTCGGCGTTGGAGTGGGGTGTATAAAGACAAGATACAAAAAAAAGAAGCAACTTTACTCCTGTTCAATTGATATACATGAAATTTGGAAAGATCAGCGAGTGTTCCAGGATCTCTTGATCCTGCAAATTTCATCTAGATTGGTTCAGTGGGGCCAAAGTTACAAAGGTGCAAAAAACCTGAAAGTCTTCATTTGTAACACTTTTGTTTTGTGCTCCAATAATAGAAAAACTATAAAGATTTTAAATCTGAAACTTTCAGTTTTGATATAGTTTGGCCCAAGGTACATGCTTTTGTGGTTTGCATATCTCACACCTCGGTACTTTTTAAATTATTTAAGAATTTGTGAGCATGCGCAGTTTAAAAAAATTAGTGTTCTATGGATAGTTGTTTTTTTGTGATAACGGCCGGTTGCACAGTATGACACAACTGTCATTTACTAAATGACAACTGTGTCATATAGTGCAAGTACTATATGACACAGCTGTCATTTACTAAATAACATCTGTGTCACATAGTGTAATTGACTGTTGCCGTGACTTGTTTGTCAGGGATGGGGCTACTGTCATTGTAGTCTCACCATCCTGACTGTGCTATGCCTTAAACTATTATCTGCACACCAGGGGCCCCAGTCCTCAGTGACAAGGTATTTATTTATTTATTTTTTCCCCCAACACTGGGATGCCCACCCTGAGTGTTGGATGCCCCCCCCCCACAGACCATTCTTTTATTGTACTTGCTGACATCGGATGGCTCAATCCCCATGTTGGCATTTACAAGTCCTCCCCACCCCACGAGCAGTGTGAGACATTAGGGACCCCACCCCCAGTGTCCAGAAATAATTTATTAAATGTTTTGTACACTCTGACACCGGAATGCCCACCCACAGTGTCAGATGCCCCCCCCCCACGCCCTGCAGCCTGTTATTTTAATGTACCGACATAGGGGTACCCAATCCCCGTGTCAGCATTTATAAGTCCTCCCCTCCAGCAGTGTGAGACACTGGAGCGCCCACTCCCAGTATCACAATATACCTCAAGAACATTACCTGAAAAAAGTCCCTCAGTGTCTTTTGTTTTTAAACATGAAAAAAAGAAAAACATCCCTCAACGTCGCTGCTGTCCCCCTCCCCCATCCCGACCCTCTCACTGAACACCCACCACCCCACACCCCTTTACCTATACTTACCTCCGGGGGTTGTATACTGTCATTTTCTGTGAACTGAGACACATCTGCACTCTTCAAAACCAACCCATGAACTGAGGAATAAATGTAAGTTCTGTATGATATCTTTCAATTGTGTTTGGAACTTATGTTCATAACTTTGCCTTTTTTGGAAATTTTTAACCAAATTTTCAACATGGTCTTTTTGGGACCCCACATCATGAACCCTGCAACTATCATTTTGTTACTCAGGCCTGGAAGGTGATTTGCAGAGGCTGAGCAAAATCACCTTTCGGGACTGAATATTGAAATTTCACTGCCAGTGTTCATGAGGTGGGGTCCCAAAAAGGCCACGTTGAAAATGTGGAGAAAAATTCTTAAAAATGGCCAGCTCACACCCATTCATTGAAATGTTTCCATGCATGTGCATAACTTTGCTAATTTTCAATATTTTGACACAAAATTTTTAACATAGCCATATTTTCATACCACCTCATGAACAGTACAGCTATCATTTTTCACATCCTGCCCAAAATGTGTTTTCACACCTGTGGTGCAGAATGGCATTTTGGCATGGATTTTAACATTTTCACCTACAGGGTTTATGAGGTGGGGTCATAAGAAGACTATGTTGAAAGTTTGGGGTCAAAATATTAAAAAACAAAGATTTTATTAAGTAACACTGTTTGCAGGTATGTCTTTTGCATCACTGTGAAAAAGTTGCCTTACCGTGCCAGTGAGCTGAGTTCAGGTGTGAACTCAGTGAACTGGTTTACTGGGACAAGGCTGATGAGGAAGGTGCTGCAGCATGCAGCACCAGCCTCAGCCTGGGTAGGGATGGAGCAGTGTTTTGGCACAGACGTCATTCCATGTGGTGGGTCAGGGAACCTCACCAACAAGATATCTATGGGCTCTATCACTATGCCAACACACCACGTTAACTGGGCACATTGGCATAGCTAAGTCAGAATGCCATGGAGCAGTGGCCACACAGCATTCATGACTGGGGCTTGCAGCTGGTATGTTCCCGATCCACTGGCTGGGAGAACAGCAACATGCCGTGGGCAGGTGGGGTGTGTGTCAGCACTACGCACCATGCACAAAGGTGTGTAGTGTAACCCACATGGGGGTACAGTAGTGTGAAGGATATGCCAGGGGGGATCCTGCTGTAAACCACTATGCACCCTCATGGACATCACCCACTGGTTATAGCGGGACCTTGCTACAGCCCCCCCCCATGCTGCCCTGGGCCACTAGGCAGCATAAGGGGGCCGGAGCAACTGATGGGGTGAGCATCCATCTGATCACAACACAGGCTGATGCAGCGGATCCAGTCCCCAGCTGCAGGGCAATCCATCAGGTTCTGGCAAGCCACCCAACCCATCCACCCTCTCATCAGCACCACGCTGTGCTGCCCTGTCCTTGGTAGTGCATCTGCACCCTCTGTCCCAGACACAGCTGGGCACAACCCCAGTAATGTGCCACCATAGCCCCTGCCCCCACTGCACCATGCCCCACCCCCCAGAAATGCACAAGCTCCCCCCACCCACTCACCCACAGGTGCCCCCATTCCAGCAGTTGTCAACATCACCCTGCTGCTACACACACAGGTAACCTGTCATCCTAATCCTGTGCCCAACCCAATACCCTCACCCCCATTGGTGTTCAGTGGTGCCCCCTGGCACGAAAAAAGCAATCCCTAGTCCCTGTACCTAGATATGTGCTCTCCCGGATGACCAGCAGCACAGCCCTCCTCACACTTCCTAGGCTGCCAGTTATCCAAATGATACTGAGATCACGCTGCTAATATATATGGTGGTCTAGTGGCCCACACTAGCCTGAATCCACTGTGAAATTATAGCCCAACATTTTTGGTGGTCTAGTGGACCCCCCACCATTCAGTGCCCCACCACCCCAGTCCCCCAACCCATAACCAAGACAGTGACTGGCAAAGCCCACCTCTCACCACCACAGCCAGCCACTGACTGAGCTCTGAATGAGCACATACTGTATACAGTACATGCTCAGTGATTGTCAGTAGCTGCTCGTGTTGCATGATCCACAGCTTGAGCTACTGTCCCTGACCCCCTCCCCACTCCTCCCATCCTTCCAACCCATGATTTTTACCTTCCCCCTTTGCCTAGCCCAGCCTCTCTTGAAGCTGTCCACTGTCTTCAATGACATCACCTCTTCTGACAGTACATTCCAAGTGTCCACCACCCTTTCCATGAAGAAGTGCTTCCTGACCTCCCTCCTAAACCTCCCCCCTCCAGCTTAAGAGTGTGCCTCCTCATGTTATGGTTACATAGATTTTGATGGCAGGAAAGGATCACTTTGCCCACCCAGTCTGACATTTTTCTAACTACTGTAACACCACAGACCCTACTTGCTCTTCAACCCCCCCTTTCCTTACCACTAAGGTTCCATTATGACTACCCCATGCATTCTTGAATCCCGTTACCATTTTTGCCCCCACCAGCTATTCTGGGAGGATGTTCCAGGCATCCACAAGTATTGTGGATTTCTATCTGCAGCGACAAGCGAGTGTGTACATTTTGCAGTATGCCTGCCGCAGATACAAATCCATGAAGGTAGCATATCTGTGCTACTGCATTTGCGTAATTTCAAAACAGTTATATGTTGTTTGTCTAACCTGATGATGGCTGTCTGTGGCTGCTTGTGTGGTCTTGTCCTTTTGCTGCTTGGGGGGTGGGGTGGGCAGTTAGGTTTGGAAACCCTAACGTCAGATTTCCCTACTTTTGTGGCATTAAGTTCAACCCTAACTGATTCCTTAATGTAGTTTTTCGCAATGAATTTACTTACTTTTTGAGATAGTGTAATCATAGCCTTATTTGCATATGGGGGCCCTGTGCTCCCACCCATGTATAGTTTTTGGGATAGAGAAATTGTATCCTTATTTGCCTGAGAGCCTTGCGCACCCATCCCTCCATAAATGCATATATGTATGTAGCTGTGGAAAAGCCCTGCACTTCAGATTATAGGACAACAGTGCCCAAATTGTCAGCATACACATCTTATTACCCTAACTCATACAGTATACCTGGTACTAAAAAGTGTCAAATCCCTGCCAAATCATAATTCTGCACAACTGCAATGCCATTCAGTGCCACGGGAGCAAAAATACATTTTGACCAGGATTTGGCGGTTTGAGGTTTGAGCTCCGGAGTCTGAGTTTGTTTTATTTCATTTTTGAGTTTATTTTTTAGTAAATTAGGGCTGACAAGTGAGTTATATACTGTTCTAGCATACTGTGGGCATACAGCTAGTGTTTTGGAAATTTTTTTCACTACTTAGGAGCTAAATCGGCTATTACTGTGGTTCACCTTTGTTTTGGTGAAACCAACACTTAGCTTTTCAGGACGGTCGCTCTCCCGGTCCTGCTTAGTTATTTTGGAGTATACAGCTGTTTTATTTGGTGGCTCACTTTGTTATAGTGAGTTCACAGCTGAAATTGTGTCAGGTTTCAATTTTGGAGAACCGAAGCAGATTTCAGATTTTCATCCCGTGGTGGGGCTGGAACCTACTGCCTGACGTTGTGGACTGGAATTTGCTGCTCGGCATTGTGAGCCCGAGTCTGGAGGATCTGGGCAGAATCATTGTGGAAACGCTGTGGGAACTTTGATTTACCTTTGCCTGTTGCGGGGAAGACTGTGCAGTTAGAGGGCAGGCTGTGAAGCCGGGGAATTTGGACTGATTCCAAATTTACCATTTCTTGAGGAGAACTGTTTGAATTTGGCTAATGCCTCTATTAATATTACTACGCAGAGATTAAGGGCAGAGGTCTTGGTGCTCATGAAGATTGGTTGCCGTTATTGTCATCGACGCTGGTGTACCTCTGAAGGTGGACTAAGTTCTTAGGAGAGACCTAGGGCAGTATGGGGGCGGGGATTTCCTAGATCTCCATCGGCCTTAGGGCTATTCCTGGTCTCTGGTTCTCATGACCGAGCGGGAGCTGTTGGGTTGTGCCCCGGGAAGCTGGAGGTGTTGCTTGCAGTTTCTCCTAAACGGCCTTGTGGCTGGTCCTGTCGGCCCAGCTTCGAGGTGCTTGTAGCTGCGGGTCGTGGGTGAGAGTGATCGGGGCCTGTTTGTGGCTGGGGGGGAGCGGGTTTTCTCTTTCCTCTAAGCTGCCCCTGGTTTTACATTTGGCCCTTGAGTCTGAATGGGTGCAAGATTCTACAGTTGTTTTTGGGCCGAGTGGAGAGCAGCAAAGATTAATTGAGTTACTGGAACACTGTCGGGCCATCCTAGTTCAAGCTGCAGCCCAGAACAGGTGGAGACTCATATGTTTGGGTTTTATCATATGACTGGGATTTTGTTAGAATGTAATTGTTTTCTATGCTGGACCATGGAATTTACTGCATGAATGATAACAACAAGAATGAACTGTACCTTTTTTCATTTGGACTAATCTTGACATTGTGGGTGTCTCCCTGGTGGTCAGAGGACCTGGGGACAACATATTCTTTCTGATTCATTTTATTTTTTTTATTTTTTATGTTATATAGTAGTTCTATGGACTGTGATTTTTTTTAATTTAGGCAGAGAGAGTTCCTGAACCCCTTCCTCCATTTTGGGTCGTAAGAGGGCTTCTTTTTTGTTTTTTTGTTTTGCTACTTAATGCCTATGGTCTGGTGAGAGAAGAGCTGGGATTAATAAAGCACTGGTATTACTCAGGCGAGGTGAGAGCTTTCCTGGGCTATTTAAGTTACTTAAGTTTTATATATTTTAAGAATTTTGTAGTAATTAAGTATTGGTTTAAGTTCGTGTAGGATGTGCTGTTTGTCTGCCTCCATGGTTGTGCACCACTCACTCTCTGCTCTTCGTGCCCTCTGTCCTTTTTTTTCCTCATCCTCTGGAATTTGGTGTGTACCAGCGTTGTAGAGCGCTTGGTATAGCATGGAGGAGGGGGAGGAAGATGGGGGGTGATGAACAGTGGAGGGTGAGTGAGCAGGGTTATCAAATTGGGGTCGTGGGAGTGAGGAGACTCCTTGGGGCAAAATGGAAATCAGAACATGGTCAGCCATGTCTGGTTCCCATACCCAAGGGCATGACCAAATTGAGTCGACAGGTGGTTCGGTAGGCACGAGGCATTCGTCCAACTTGGAAGGTGTTATGAAATGTCAGGTCGGTCAAAAACAAGACAGCAATTATTGCTGATCTTGTGGAAATGGTTGATCTGGCTTGCATTACCGAGACCTGGCTGGATGAGAATTCTGGCCCCATTTTGGGAGGCTTTAGTTCCGGCTGGGTACTCAGTAATACACCGTCTGAAATTGGACTGGGGGGGTGGCGGTCTGTTTCAAGACCAAACTCAACCTCACTAGTGTATTGATAGGGGAGACTGAGTCACTCGAGTGTGCTGTCACAGCGGGTGTAGGTTGTCAGATCGTTCTCATCTATCATCCACCCGATGACGAGAGATGTTTCCTTCAGTAAGTGGCAGACTTCATCGTTGACATGGCATTGGAGTTGCCAAGACTGATGGTTCTTGGTGACTTCAATGCCTGGGTCAATGATGAACTCTTGCAATTTGGACAACACTTCCTCCAGTTGATGTCTTCTCTGGGGCCTGACACAGGTGGTTACCTCCACTACTCATAGACATGGCCACTCCCTTGACTTAGTCTTCCTCCTAGGGATTGAAGTTTCTGATTTGGAGGTGGATCCAGTTGGGTGGTCTGATCACTGCACTGTGGGATTTAGTTTTTATACCCCCCCGGTAGGCCTACCCCTATGGAAATGGTCAGGTACCGCTCTTTACGAGATGTAAGTTCTCAGGGCCTAATGGCGGTGCTTGACCTATCGACTTCCTCGTTTGCCAGCAGTGATCTGGAGACTCTTGTGATGACCTATAATTTGGCCATCTTGACAGCTTTGGATTCTATTGCCCCTGTCCACGTTTGACCTCTCCCCCTTCACCCTAGATCTCCCTGGTTTGATGGGTCTTTGAGGGAGCTTCGGAGACTAGGTCGAAGGTTGGAGCGTTGCTGGCGAAAGTCCACCCTTGATGCCGACCATCTTAGATTGTTGGAACATTATCAAGTCTACCAATCTGCCATCTCCTGTAAGAAGGCAGAATTCCTGTCCAGGGAGATTGCAGCTGCTCAGAATCGACCAGCTCAGCTTTTTCGCACTGTGAACAGACTGCGCAACCCAGCCTGCCTTCAAGTGTGGAGAGCTTTTTTGCAATTAGAGTGCAATGAAATTGCTTGATTCTTTGCAAATAAGGTGGCTGACATCAGGGCGGGACTCCAGCCAGCACACTCTATGGGCGTCGCTATTGATCAGTGTGAGGTTACTGCACTACAGGTGTCTTGAAGTACCTTTGGCCATTTGGAGTTTATGGATGTCATGCGGATTATCCATAGTGTGTGCCCCACTTGCTGTAGATTGGATCCTGGACCTACTTCCCTAATTTTAGGAGGCATTGAGGTTATCGGTCTGGTCCTAGCATGGATTGCCTGGTGCTTCTTGGAGTCTGGAGAGTTTCCTAGCTCTCTAAAAGAGGTGGTGGTGACACCTCTCTTAAAGAAAGCTTCCTTGGACCCAGACTGCCATGTCAACTATGGACCTGTTTCTAACCTTCCTTTTACAGGGAAGGTTATTGAAAAAGTTGTGGCTGCGCAACTGGAGGACCATTTGACCATCCAGGACATCTATGAACTACTCCAGTCTGGTTTTCATAAGAGACATAGTACTGAAACAGCGCTGGTTTGGGTGCTCAATGATCTCCTGATGGCTAGAGATAGGAAGAACCATTCCATCTTGAATCTTCTTGATCTCTCTTCAGCTTTTGACACTGTGGACCTTGAGGTGTTGTTGGGTCATCTGAGGTTCATCTGTGGGCTGTCTGGAACAATCCTCAGGTGGTTTTCATCTTTCCTCATGGGTAGATCTCAGACAGTGGTGTCGAGAGTTTATTCCATGGACCCTACTTCTCTGTCATGTGGAGTTCTTCAGGGTTTGGTCCTCTCACACATGTTCGCAGTGTATATGCTGCCCCTCGGAGACATTGTAAGAAGGTATGGGCTGAGGTTTCACTGCTATGTTGATGATACCCAGTTCTACCTATCTTTTGCACCCGACCAGAAAGGAGTGCATTGATATTTAACAACTGTCTGAAAGAAATCCAAGACTGGATGGATTCCAGCTGGCTAAGGTTGAACCCAGACAAAACTGAGGTGTTGGTTGTGGATCCAGGTCGTATGATAGGGGGGTTGGGGGAGGGTGTGCCTTCGGGAATTTTTCTGGGTGGCGTCTCACTCCCAATCTCTGAATGGGTACATAACCTGGGGGTAATTTTTGATGAAGGGCTGAGCTTGCATTCGCAGGTGTCAGTGGTCATCAAAACTTCCTTTTACCATCTTAGGAATATCGCCAGGATTAGGCACCTTGTTCCGTCCGATGACCTTCCGACACTGATCCACGCTTTTGTTTCCTCTCGCTTAGATTATTGCAACTCCCTTTACCTAGGGCTTCCTGGTGTAGAAATCAGCCGCCTGCAACTGGTGCAGAATGCAGCAGCCTGACATTTGACAGGGTCTTCGCAATCTTGTCATATTTCACCAGTGCTGCGCGAGCTGCACTGGCTACCTACCAGTTCAGTGGCGGATCACCTATAAAGTCAGCTTGCTGACTTTTAAAGCCCTATGTGGACTATCTAAAAGAGCTCCTGATTCCCTACCAGCCCGCTCGATTACTCCACTCATCCGGCGAATGGTTGCTAGAGGTTCCAAGGGTATGTTTAAAATCTTCTGGCGCAAGAGCGTTTGAGTTCGCTGCACCTACCCTTTGGAACTCTCTACCCCATCGGATTCGGGAGTGTGCTACTGTGGAATCATTCAAACAGGCTTTAAAGACTTATTTGTGGTCTCAGGCTTTTATTAATTGAGTGTCTTGGTTGTATTATGATATGTGTGTGAATTTATTTATAAATGACTGTTTATATATTTGAAGTGTTGATTTTATTAAGTACGGCACCTTGTTTTTTTTTTTTGAAAGGCGCCTAAAAAATAAAAATTATTATTATTGAAAAATGACAGCTGTGACATACATGAGGTGGGGTAATAAGAAGTCTATGTTGAAAATTTGGGGTCGAAATATTTAACATTTCTGAAGTTACAAGCGTGCATACAGAAATTGCAACAAATGGTCACAGCTTGGCCAGTTTTACATACCCTGATCCTAATTTTCAAAATAGCCTTCTTATGACCCCACTTCATGAACAATATGACTATCATTATGCAACTACTGCCTGGAAGGTGAAATTGCCAAGTGACTGCAAAGTCACCTTTCAGGTGGGAGTTCCATAAAAACAGTCATAGTGTTCCTGAGGTGGAGTTTCCAAAAGGCTAAATTGAAAATTTGGGGTCAAAATATCAAAAAAAGACGAGTTATGAATAAAAGTTGAAACCCCCCACTGAAATACACTGAACTGCACTTACCTTATTTTCTCATATTGCAGTCATCGGTTCCAGCAGTAAGACACGTCTTTGATCAGAGAGTGGATCTCAAACCTGGGACCTGTTCAGGTGAGTGAGGGTGCCTGGGGGTGTACAGGAGGATGTGGGGTGGTGGGTGCTGAGTGGGAGCTGGGGAGGCTGATCGGCACGAGACCATTTTCTTTTTTTTACAGATTAAAAAAAGAAACATTTACATTATTTCAGGCGTTGCCTTGGATCAGAGGGTGGGGGTGCCTGGAATATGCTACTGCACTTAGAACATAGCCTGGTAGTAAATATGTTGGCTAAGAAAATGCAGCAGTTTGCATCAGTGAGTACATATAGAGGTTGAAGGGGAACAGTTCATCCAATCAGAGAGCAGTATTTGTGGTGACTATCTTGACCCAGTTTTACACAGCAAAATAAATTCTGAAAATTTTGAAATTGTTGAAAAATACTTGGTGCATCTGTCCAGGAAGGGAACAAGTCTTTTGAGCAATCGGTTTAAATGCTTCATTGGCAAGCTTTTAAACTAGTCAAAGGGGGAGGCACTGACAAGAAGCAGAAAAATCCCAGCCTCTCCCTACAAAATAGGGTACTAAATGAGAAAAAGACCAAGGTAGAACGGTTAGTGGGGGATGCTGCAACAGAAGGTAAAGCCATCAAAAAATGGAGAGCAATGAGTACCAATGCCCGTAGTCTAGGTAACAAGCTTCCTGAATTAGTGGCCTTGATGGAGGAGGAACATCTGGATATTGTGGCAGTCACAGAAACATGATACACACAAAACCATGACCAGGACGTAAACATACCAGGACACACTATCTACAGGAGGGACAGGGAGGGTAAAAGAGGAAGAGGAGTAGTTCTTTACATAAAGGAAGGAATAAAAGCAACAGAACAAAAGGGTAAACAGGGAGGAGAAGAAGCACTGTGGGTAAATTTGGAGACAGGCAATGGCACCACAATCCGCACAGGGTTAGATACAGACCTCCTCTCAGGGGGAGGAAATGGACAAGGAAATGATAGAAAGTATACTTAGAATGGCAGAAAAGGGAGATACTGCTGATGGGTGATCTGAATATGCCAGATGTTAACTGGAGTGCAGTTGCAGCTGCCACTCTAAGAGTGCAGTTATTCTAGATGCCCTACAGGGGCATGCCTTAGACAACTAGTACTGGAGCCCACTCGAGGGAGCAATATTAGACTTGATACTCTCAAATGGAGATGGAGAGAGGATCACAGATGTGAAGTGGGTAGCCATCTGGGAACTAGCGACCATCGAACAGTATGGTTCACAATAAACACAGTAATAGAGTCAAGCCATACAAAGACAAACGTACTGGACTTTAGGAGGGCTGACTTTGCCAAAATGGGTGAGTGCCTAAGGAATGCACTAGCAAATGGGCAGGAAGGAGGGGTGGAAGAACAATGGGGAATAATAAAAACTGCCATCACAGAGGTAACAAGCCTTTGTGTGAAGCAAATAAACAAAACAAGACGATGTAAGAAACCACTATGGTTCTCAAAGGAAGTGGCAGTGAAGGTTCAAGAGAAAAAGAAAGCATTCAGGAAGTACAAGAAATCGCAGAAGGAGCAGGACAGAGAACTGTATCAGTTAAAGCAAAAGGAGGCTGGGAAGGCAGTCAGAACAGCAAAGGCCAAAACCGAGGAAAAGATAGCCAACTCAGTTAAGAGGGGATAAAACCTTTCATAGGTACATCAGAGAGCGAAGGAAGACCAAGGGAGGGATAGTGAGGCTTAATAAAGGGAGGAGGGTGGGCAGAGGAGACTGTGAAAAGGCATAGATACTAAACAAATATTTTTGCTCAGTATTTACGAAGGAAGAGGGGAGATACATAAAACAAACAGTAGTAACACTCTGGATACAGAAGTTGATACCGCCCATTTACAGAAGAAAGGGTTCTGAAAGAACTCTTAAAACTGAAGGTGGACAAAGCAAGGGGCCTGATGGGATTCATCCCAGAATTTAAAAGAACTAAGGGTAGAACTAGTGACACCACTGACTACCCTTTTAACAAATCATGGAGGATGGGTGGTACCCGAGGACTGGAGGAGGGCGGATGTGATTCCCTTCACAAAAGTGGGAGCAAGGCAGAAGCAGGAAACTATAGACCTGTTAGTTTAACCTCAGTGATAGGGAAATGATGGAATCACTTCAAAGGAAAGAATTGTCGAGTATCTCGAGGCCAGAGGGCACAGGACCCTAGGCAGCATGGATTCACAGCGGAAGGTCATGCCAGACGAATCTGATAGATTTCTTTGACTGGGTGACCAAAGTAGTAGATCAGGGAGGGGCTGTGGACATGGCCTACCTAGACTTTAGCAAGGCATTTGACACAGTCCCACACAAAAGATTAATATACATGTTAGCCAGCCTGGGAGTGGGTCCCAAGATGACAGCCTGGGTAAAGAATTGGCTGGAGAATAGGACACAGAGAGTTATAGTAAATGGAGTCCACTCAGAAGAAAGGAGGGTTACTAGTGGGTTACCGCAGGGTTCAGTATTAGGACCGGTCCTCTTCAATGTCTTTATAAGTGACATTGCAGAAGGACTGGAAGGAAAAGTACGTCTCTTTGCAGATGACACTAAGATCTGCAACAGAGTTGATGCACAGGGTGGGGTGGAAAGGATGAGAAGGGACTTGGCAAGGTTAGAGGAATGGTCAAATGTATGGCAGCTTAGATTCAATGCTAAGAAGTGCAAGGTAATGCACCTGGGAAACAAAAACCCAGGGGAAGAGTACACAATGGGGGGTGAGATACTAACAACAACAAGAATGGAAAGGGACCTGGGGGTAGTCATATCAGATGACCTAAAGATGGGCAAGCAATGTGAGAGGGCAGCAAGGAGGGCTGGGGGGATACTGGGATGCATAGGGAGAGGCATCACCAGTAGAAAACAGGAAGTTATTATCCCTCTGTACAGACAGCTGGTGAGACCCCATCTGGAGTACTGTGTGCAGTTCTGGAGACCCAATCTCCGCAAAGACATAGACAGGATGGAAGCTGTCCAGAGGAGGGCAACTAAAATGGTGCAGGGTCTGCACCAGAAGACATATGAAGAGAGACTAAGGAGCTTAATATGTATAGGCTCGAGGAAAGGAGGGAGAGGGGGGACATGATAGAAACTTTCAAGTACCTCAAGGGAATCAACAAAGTCCAAGAGGGTAGCATCTTTCAAAAAAAGAGGTGTGCAAGAACAAGAGGGCACAATTTGAAGATAGAGGGGCGGCTCAGAGGTAATTTAAGGAAGTATTTCTTCACAGAGAGGGTTGTGGATGCATGGAACGGCCTTCCGGAGGAGGTTGTGGAGTCAAAATCAGTGGGGGAATTCAAGCATGCATGGGATAGTCATAAGGCAATTCTGAGGGTTGGGGGTAGGAAGAAGTAGGCTGCTGGTTAACTAGAATCTGCAGCTTATCCAGTAGGTAGGGAAATGGGCAGACTGGGTGGGCCAAGCGGTCCTTATCTGCCATCAAATTCTATGTTTCTATGTTTCTATGGTGTGGGATTTGAAGATTGCAGTCTGATTTGAGAGGGAAAATCCATGATTGTCATACTTTGCACATTTTTAGACTTTTTTCTGAAGTATGAGAAAAATCTGAAAAAACTGAGTTTGTAGGGAAAATCCATCAAGTGTCACACTTTCAAATGCAGACATTTTCCTTTTCTTCATGAGAGACCTTGGCAACCACAACATTGCTGTTTAGTGGAAATTTCACTGCCTCTAATAGCAAGACTTGGATATGGTGGCAGAGCAGAGAGCAGATCAATAAAATGAAAAAATACAGAAAAACTGAGATCTGGATTTTTGAGGAACATTTTTAATATGTCACTTCTGTCTGTTTCACATCATGGAACTGTCAGGCCCTGTTGAACTCCCAAACATTCATTCCCCAAGGGTTAAACATGAAACCATCAAGTTATGCTACCTCTGGGGATAACTGTATTTCCAAGATGTTTCTCAGTGTACTGTTCAGTTTAAGAGAAAAAAAAGTGACCTGTGGAAGCAATGCTGAACATATTGTAGTGAAAAGTTGATATGGTCTCTTTAATATGTTTGTGTGCACATTGTCTTTATTCTATGTCAAGCTGTTGTCATAAAGAAGCACACACAGTTTATAGGGACCAGATGCCTCATGAGTAAAGCCTTTTTAAACAAAGTGATTTTTTTTACTGTCATCTGCCAATAGTAAATTTACCTTTCAAACTGTTTTCATTTACCTGCCTGTCTTGCGGCTATCACAAACATCCTTATAATTTAAAAATGGTAATATATTTTTTCACCAAACCATCCAAAGGCACATCCTTGGCACACATGCCATCATTCATAAAATTATAGAGGAATGTTTCATTCTGTGTGGGCTGTAGATGATGGCAAAATATCCCATGTTAACCTATGGGAAAAAAACATCATTTCTACTGTTTTTTACCACTTTATATCTCAAAAATCATACATGATGCTGTCATGAAACTTTCTAAATCTTGCGACACTGGTAGAATGTCCACGCATCACAATTTGTGGGCTATTTTGTCAAAAAATGCCAACGTTATTAAGGTGCAAAAATTTAGATTTAACATTGAAGTGCTGTACCAACCCTAACTATAGGGGCGCAACCACGCCCCTAAAATATAAAATACATGTTTGCACCCTCGTTTCCATAGAAAATGCTATTGTATATTTCCCTGTAAACCACTGTAGCCAGTTAGGATATGTGAAAAAAAAAAACAATTAGGATATATGAAACCAATGAGCTAGTCATCTTATTTTCCTGTATCAGTAATGGATACTGGATTATTCATTTTCAGTACAAGCTAATGTAATTGATAATAACCAGGTTGCTGAAGAGAGAAGCCAAAGGATAATAAAGTGGATCGTAATAAATATTGAAATGATCTGGAGTATACTTTCTGAACTTAGGATTAACAAACTAAAATACATAATATGTATTTGCAATACTTCACATGTTAATGAGAATTCATTTAGTAAGGAAAGATAAAACAAGGGCAAATATTAATAGGCTTAATAAGTGGCAGAAGCATTATAGCCAGGTTATTAAAAATGAAAATGGCTTTTCAAGAAAAACAATGGAATAAGCTGAAAATGTTGTACTTCAGAAAGACTTTAAACAATTCTGGACATTAGTAGCAAGGGGCAAATGCTTCTACCTCTTCCTTGGATTATTACATTCAAACTGACACATGGGTGACCTATTTTTCTCAAGTGTTTTGCAGTATGAAAAAGAACTTAAGGCCAGATATTAAAACGATATTAAGGAATAAATTTGGAAAGAAAATAAAACCAATACCGATTTATATTCCAAAAGCAGAGATATCTAAAGCATTAACCAACATCAAATGCAACAAGGGCTGGATAAACTGGTTATAGAGGTAATTAAGTATTTTGTGGACTGGTGGCTTCCAATATTGCATCATATGTACAACTACTGTACATTATGTACAGAATATAATGATCTGGGACTCTTGGAAAGACAATATCATTTACCCTAAACATAAAAAAGGAGATCCTAAAGACCCAGCCATGTATTGACCAATAAGTTTAATAGACGCTACACAAAAATTGTTTGTCAGGGTAAATTTGGATAGATTACAGACTTGGGTAGATAGCAATAACCTATTAGTTGAATTTCAGAATGGGTTTAGAAAAACTAGATCAACTACACAACATTGTAAAGTATTAAATCATCTCATATACAAGAATCTGATAAGAAAAGTAAATTTTTACCTGCTTCATAGATTTTTTTTTTTTGCTCCTTCTATGGACCAGCCATCGGCCCTGACCCCGGCACCCAGCCTGTCATCCACTGCCTCAAGGACTTACCTTCCTTGGTGTTCCTCCTTGGCTTACCCCCCCCCCAGGTAGAGTTGTTTTTGGGATGGAGCTCTTCCCCCTCTTGGACATCCGAATCCAGTGTCTGAGGATGCTATGAGTCAGCAATACAGGGCCTGTGGTTTGAGGTGGGTGGTATCCTGTACAGCCTAAGTTTTCCTCCCCAGGGAGGCAGAGTGTGCAATGACGTCAGTGGCATACACACCAATGTCAGCCCCACCTCCTGAAGATGCCAGCTCCAGGTGCCAGAACCTGGCTTCCACCAGGGCCAGGTGAGCACCGGGAACTTTCCCCATCCTGCCCCCAGAGGAGGGGAGCAGTCAGTAGGATGCTCAATCCTCCTCCCCCTGGCTAGCCCTCTGACACCCAGGCATGCTTCATAACCTGTGTTGTCTGTGTTGCGCATGCTAGCACTACAACTGTGCTGGTGGGCCAGCCCTGCTTCATATATTTAAGAATGACATTTGATAACGTCAGTCAAAGAACCTTTTGGATTTCCTTGCAGAAATTGGAGATAGATGATCACTTATTAAATATCACAATTAAATTATGTTAAAATATGGCAAGGGTACAATATGATATAAATGGGCATTAACTAATAAGATCAATACCAACCTGGGAGGATGTATAATGTTCCCTTCATTATTTAATCTACAGTATATATAAAAGACATTATCTGCAGATTAGATGATAATGATTTTCATTCTTCTAAGATTAATCAAACTCCAGTTAAGCTACTTACATGAAGTAGTATTATTAGCAGCATAATTATTGGGATTGTAGAGGAAATTAAAAAAAAATTATCATTTTTTGCAATGAAAAACATTTGACCATAAATACTATAAAAAGCAGTTATTGATATTTGGTCAAAATAACACAAATTAACATAGGTTGCATATTAAAAATTACACTACAGTTTGTAGATACATATGATTATCTTGGCCTTAGGTATGCTAGTAATTTAAAGTGGAATAGGCACATAAATTATATAAAAACTAAATTGATAAAAGCAATGAGCGGATAAAATATTTTATGTGGAACTATGATGGTTATTCCATAAAGGGATCCTTTATGGTAATAAATGCAAAATTAAGACAACAATATTATGTGCCAGTGAAATTTGGGGTTTACAGATACACAAATAATAGAAGTAGTCCTGAATAAGTTATATGGATTTTTTTAGAACTTCCTAGTTATGTACCAGCATCTAGATTCTCCTAATAGAGTGTGGTCAATTTACAATTGAAAGCATGATTAAAGAAAGGATAATTACATTTATAACAGATCTTCTCTTTAACTGATGCCTGAAAATAGGTTTCCAAGGATGTGTTTTGAAGAACAACTTATCTATTCCGATCAGTGTTTTCAATTTCCTTACATTTCAGCTGTAAATGGGAAGTGTAATGGTTGATATCTTCAGAATTTGAAGGTCAGAATTAATAGAGTATGTTAAAGCAAAATACAGACAATTTGCATTTAAGCAAGATATATCATGGCTACAGGCTTCTAAAATATACGAATTGTACAAGAATAATAAGAAAGCTTATGGCAGGGAACCTTATCTTACTCTAAGAAAAGATAAAAAAGTAGAATTTTGTACACAAGCTTTAGAGTAGAGCTAATTAAAAGCAATTACTTGTATCACATATAACACAGCTGAGATATCAATTCCGAATATTGGGCCCTATGCACAGAAAAGCAGATTGCCTATGCACCATGTATTTGTAACATGTAGGCAACCCTGTTCATGAATGCCATGCAGTGGAGGCCCCATGGCATTCACAATTGGTGTACTGACCAGATGCACACTAGATCCCCTGGCCATGTGGGAGGCTACACGCCGGGACAGTCAGGGGGTGTGCTTGTACTATACACCATTCATAAAGGCGCATAGTACCACACAATGGGGGCATGAGTTACTGCAGGGGGAACCTGCCATGACCCATTGCCACCCTCATGGATGTCACCCCCTGGCCATGGCAGGCCTAGGATTCACCCCTCCTTGTTGCCCCAGCCCACTGGGCAGCTGGGAAGGACTGGGGGTGGCCATTCAGTTGAGTGCCTGTATTTTTACAATTTTGGGATCCGTGTCTTCCCAGGCATCCCCATACCCATGGTGCAAGGGATCCACTCTGTGACCCAGGTTGAGCATCCAATTGGATGCTTGCCCAAGCCCACTGCTCTGCACCTGTCTGCCACCCAGTTAACCTGTGCACTGGGGAGTGGGCTCTGAACAGGTGGCCAACGACAGTGAATACTTTGTCAGTGTGCACCTGTCCACTTGTGCGGAACTACATGGGTGGGGTATGCTCTTTTGGTGCATACTTTCAGCTCGTTCATACATATGGCCCATTGTTATTGTAATTCGGGATCATATGATGGTATTGAACATATTATTCTCTTCTGCTCATTCTATAGTTTAAAGAAGCCCTGCTAGCAGAGGTTATTAGAGATTATCTGGTCCTAAAAAATGAATTCTCTCTTCTATGTTTTTCACTAATAACCTGGATATAATTAAAAAAGTGACTTGTTTTATTTCAGCAATCAAAAATTGGTAGAAGGATTAGTAAAGGCTGTTTGAATGATGCAGGTTAGAAGCTTTGGTTCTGGAATTAGTGGGAGTTGTGGGCTTGGTAAGAATATTGACTTGTATAAAAGTAATCTGCCTTTTTAAAACTCATTAACTTTGTATTACTTGTGGAGTCTTGTTCGTAAAATAGTTGAGTTGTGAGAGAGAGAAACTCAAGCTGCTGTTTTTTTAAGGCCAATTTTATGGCCTTCTTCTTTTTAACAGAGACTATGTGACAATACATCAGGAGGAAATGTAGATAACCAGATCTGAATCCTCTGATGTCTCCTTTAAATTCATTTTAACTGGAGTTGGCTAAAGCTCCATCTTGAATTCTCTGTCCTATTTCCCCTCTTTCCCCATTTTTAACCTTAATTGCATAATGCTACTGCCTTATTGTATTATTCTACTCAATAGGTTTTATGGATCTGAATGGCTATACTAAGAACCTGAATATTTATATTAAGAACAGACATGCTATGGCACATATGAAGTGCATTATTTAACTGTAATTATGGGTTAAACACAGATTGTGAATTATAAAAGATAAGATATATTAGGTAAAATATTCAAAACATTGCCCTGAGGCTAAATTAGCACTGCCTGGCGAGCAAACTTAGCCAGGAGCACAAGCAAGCTATATTCAAAAGGAAATAGCCTGGTGCTAATCCTGCTGAATATAGCAGTCTAAGAAAGCTAGGCAAACTGGTCTGGGAGTGTAGGGCAAAAACAGCACAGGTATTAGACAGCACTGAATATAGTAACAGGGAAATGCAAACTGCAACTGCAGCTCATTAGACTCTGTAGCAAGCCAGTATTGCAGGTGGAGAACATTGTGTGGGATTGCACAGAGCTGTCTCACATCTACTGTGCAAACAACAATGTAAGCCACACATTGCAGAACTGTGCTTAGTGTGCTATGCTGAAATGAGGTTTGCCTGGGGCTAACCTGATTGCACAGTGCTAACACATTAGCCTGGTTCAAACTGGTTAGCACGGGGCAAACGGGAGCTATATTCAAAGCTCCCATGCAAATGAGCCTACTTAGGTAATCCGTTGGCAAATAGGCACATTTGCATCTCATTATGTACTGCTTAGCATACAGTAACATGCAGTTTGTCCGGTGCTACTACATGGTGCACACAGCTCCACCTTTTGGTCGGAATGGAAGTACAGGCTGGATGCTGCAGGCCAAGGCATGCCCACAGCATCCCCTGTTGGTCGGAATGGAAGTACAAGCTGGAAGCAGCAGGAACTGTGTGCTGACAGGCAGTCATTGCATACAACACACCCATGCAGCTGTGCAAGCAGGACCTGTATATATGTATGTGCATATATACTATATACGTCGTGGCCAAAAATATTGGTGCCCTTGCAGTTTTTTCTAATAATGCAAAATTCATTACAGAAAATTGTTGAAATTAAAAAATATTTTGGTATCCACATATGTATTTCTTTGGTTTGCAGTGGAATAAAACACAAAAAGCAGAAAATTTATCGAAGTCCTAGCTTATTCCACACAGAAATCCTTAAATGGCCCGGACAAAATTATTGGCACCTTTTAAAAGTAGTTAGAAATAATTAGATTTCAAGCAGGTGATTCTCCTTCACTTTGGAATTGAACTCACCTGCGGTGAGTTGCAGGTGCCTGCAATATAAAAATCACTCATTCAACCAGTTTGAATAGAGAAAAGGACTAATTCTCCTGTTTTGTGTCACTGCGTGTACGGCAATGAGCATGGAGAAAAGAAAGAAAGCCAGAGAATTGTCTGAGGAGGTCAGACAGAAGATTGTAGCCAAGCATGGACAATCTCAGGGCTACAAATCAATCTCCAGAGACCTTGATGTTCCTGTTTCCACTGTACATAATGTTATCAGGAAGTTTAAGGCCCATGGCACGGTAGCCAACCTCCCTGGACGTGGCCGCAAGAGAAAACTTGATTGAAGATTGCAGCGCAGGATTGTTCGAATGGTGGAGAAAGCACCTCAATCAACTGCCAAACAGATTCAAGCTGACCTTCAGACACAAGGTACGACAGTTTCAACTCACAGCATCCGTCGCCAACTCAATGAAAGGGGGTTATATGGTAGGAGGCCCAGGAGGACCCCACTGCTGAGAGAGAGACATAAGAAAGCCCGACTGAAGTTTGCCTTAACACACCTGAACAAGCCAAAATCCTTCTGGGAGAATGTCCTGTGGACAGATGAGACCAAATTAGAGCTTTTTGGTAAAGCACATCATCTCTATGTTTACAGAAAACAAAATGAAGCTTTCAAAGAAAAGAACACCTTACCTACAGTCAAACATGGAGAAGGTTCAGTGATGTTTTGGGGTTGCTATGTTGCCTCTGGCACTGGGTGCCTTGAACGGTGCATGGCATCATGAATTCTGAGATTACCAGGCCATTTTGAGCGCAATGTTAAACCCAGTGTCAGAAAGCTGGGTCTCCGTCGAAGGTCATGGGTCTTCCAGCAGGACAATGACCCCAAACACACTTCAAAAAGCACCCAGGAATGGTTCAAGACAAGACGCTAGACTGTTCTGAAGTGGCCAGCAATAATTCCAGATCTAAATCCCATTGAAAACCTGTGGAGAGATCTGAAAACAGCAGTTGGGAGAAGGCATCCTTCAAATCTGGGAGAACTGGAGCAGTTTGCACAAGAAGAGTGGGCCAAACTGCCAGTAGAGAGGTGCAGGAAGCTCAACCATTGCTATAGGAAGCGGTTGATTGCAGTTATTTTGACCAAAGGCTGTGTTGCCAAATATTAAGTCTAGGGTGTCAATAATTTTGTCAATGCCATTTCTTTTCATTTTCTCATTTAAAAGGATATATTAAATTCTGAATCAAAAACAAAGGTTCTGTAATATTAACAGAGAAATAAAGAATTGTGGAGACCAAATACTGTTGTTAATTTCAACTTATGTTTAGAGGAAATTGTGAGTTATTTGAAAAAAGTGCAAGGGCGCCAATATTTTTGGCCATGACTTGTATGTATATGTATATATATATACATACATATATATACAGATTGATAGCTAAACAGACACACTGCCCATGGCCATACATGACCTGGAAGCTGCCTACTCCAACAACATAGGTACCCCACTGCAGTAATGGGTGAAACACAGTGGGGGGACGCAATGCATGGGACAGGCATAAGGCAAAACTGGTGGGGGCAGGAGGCCATAGGCTGTAGGTTCACTAGGATATGCAGCATATCCAGTAGATAGGGAACAGGGCAGACTGGCTGGGCCAGGCAGTCCTTTTCTGCTGTCATGGTCCCTGATCCAGTGTGTGCCTGTGACACCCTGGTAGGCTAGTGTCAGTGAGGCCAGCATGATCCCCAACCCCCGGTAGCCTCAAAACACACTGAAACCCCTCATGTTACAGTGATACTCCAAGCACAGCTCCAGCCTCCATTGAAAATGAAATAAATAACTTTTCGCTGATAGTCTAGTGGTCTCCCCAGACCCACGCACATATCCCGACCCCCGTTCACATATAACAACACATTTATCCCTGGTAGTCTAGTGCTCCCCCCATGCACATATCCCAACCCCCATTCACATATAAAAATACAGTTTTCCCTGGTAGTCTAGTAGTCCTCCCACCCCCACGCACATATCTCGACCCCCGTTCACATATAAACATACAGTTTTCCCTGGTAGTCTGGTGGTCCCCCACCCCAAGCACATATCCTGACCCCGTTCACATATTTATACATATTCCCTGGTAGTCTAGTGGTCCCCCACCCTCACGCATGAATCCTGACCCCGTTCACATATAAACATACAGTTTTCCTGGTAGTCTCTGTGGTCCCCCACCCCTACGCACATATCCTACCCCCATTCACATATAAAATGACATTTTTCCCTGGTAGTCTAGTGGTCCCCTAACCCGATGCACATATCCAGATCCCTTTGCAAATCTATATCAAACCCTTTCCCTAGTAGTCTAGTGGTCTCCCCACCTGGCAGTGACCCCCCGCTGAGCCCAAAACAGTCCGAGAACAGAGCCAGCGACTGGCTCAGCCCTCCTCTCACCACCACGGCTGGCCGCTGACTGAGATAGGAAGGAGTGCTCCTTCCTACCTCAGTCGATGGCCACGCTAAACTTTGAGTATCTGGCCCATTGTATATAATGTATTTTTATGATGTCTTAATGTTGTAATTCTGTTTTTAAATTGTAATGATGTTGCAAGTCAATCAATAAACTTTGAACTTGAACAACCAGCTAGTTAAACAATATTAATCTTGTGTTAATAACACTGTAATAACACATTACTATCTTATGAACCACCATAGTACACTTGAAATAAAACGTGTAACAAGCACTTTAACAAACCATTTAACGGATCCTTTTAACAGATCTAAACTGCATACATAACAACCTCCTACACACATGAAAACCACCTAGAACAACCCATATAAAGCCATCACATAACATAAGCAGTCCATAACCTGAACAGCATTACAAAATCTCCCTCCAGTGTAACTCACCTCATAGTCATGTCCCTTGATATGATACGGTTCAGAACTAGGGAGTGCCGGAGTATTGAAACCGATGGACTAAAAGCAGAGGTTCTAAATGAATACTTCTGCTCAGTTTTCACCAAGAAGGGTTGGGGAAGTGGACCAGTACTAAAGAACGAAGAACGCCTCATCAGTGAAGCCAACATAAACACCTTCACAACTGAAAAGGTCCTAAATGAACTAGCAAAATTAAAAACCAACAAAGCTATGGGACCTGATGGTATCCACACAAGAATACTAATGGAACTCAGAGAAGAACTTGCCACCCTATTAGCAAACCTCTTCAACAAGTCACTGGAGAGTGGCACAGTACCAGATAACTGGAAAAAAGCCACGGTGGTACCAACGCACAAAAGTGGCAGCAAGGAATATGCTGGAAACTACCATCCAGTTAGCCTCACCTCAGTGGTGGGGAAAATCATGGAAACATTACTGAAAGAAATAATTGTACAGCATCTAGAAGCAACTAGCCAAATAGACCTAAAGCAGCATAGCTTTATAATGGGGAGGTCATGTCAGACAAACATGACTGATTTCTTCGATTGTATGACCTGAACGGTGGATCATGGAGGAGCAGCAGATGTAGTATATCTGGACTTCAGTAAGGTGTTCGACTCTGTTCCACATAGGAAGCTGATAAATAAGTTGGAACACACAGGAGTGGGACATAAAATAATAGACTGGATTAGAAACTGGCTCCAAGAAAGAACCCAGAAAGTGTTATTAAATGGCACTCTGTCAGAGTAAGGAGTGGTGACCAGTGGAGTCCCCCAGGGATCGGAGCTGGGGACAATTCTATTTAACATATTCATCCACGACATTGCCGTGGGTTTGCAAGGAAAGTATGCTTGATCACAGATGACACCAAGCTCTGCAACAGAGTGTACACTCAAGAGGGGGTCACAGAAATGATTGCTGATCTAAATAACCTAGAGAAATGGCCAAAACAGTGGCAGTTGAAATTCTATGCCAAGAAGTGCAAAGTTATGCACCTGGGAAGGAAGAACCTAGGCTGGAAAATACCTGGGGGCAGCTGACCGAAACCAAGGTAGAGAGGGATCTGGGGGTATTCGTATCTAATGATTTAAGGACAACCTAGCAGTACAAAAAGGTGGCACAAAAAGCTAGCAGAATTCTCGGATGCATAGGAAGGGGTATCACAAGTAGGACAAGTGAAGTGATAGTCCGGCTGTACAGGTCCTGGAGCACTGCATCCAGTTCTGGAGACTGCACCTCAAAAAGGACAAGGATCACCTGGAAACCATGCAGAGGAGAGCTACAAAGATGATACATGGACTACACGAAGAACTGTATGAATTAAGATTAAACCATCTTATGATGTACTTACTGGAGAGAGGAAGGGACAGGGGAGATATGACAGAGACATTTAGATACCTCAAATTTATCAACTCAGTACAAACATAGGATCTCTTCAAGGAAAACATGAATACATGGAAAAGGGGGCACAACATGCACCTGAATGGAGGTAGTTTCAAAACAAACAGCAGAAAGTTTTTTTTTTGCAGAAAGGGCAGTGGAGCCCTGGAACAGTCTGCCCCCAGAGGTTGTGGTAGCAAAGACAGTAGGGGAGTTCAAGCTAGCATGGGATAGGCACTGTGGAAACCTAAGGCAGTAAAGAAACTGGGAGGGGGTAGCTTTCATGGGCAGACAAGATGGATTGCAAGGTCCCCTTCTGACTGTACTTTCTTATGTTCTTATGTTGATGCTCCTGGCCTTACTTTAGCTGCCAAGCACTCCATGCTGCTTCCTCACCAGACTCTCCCCCAATGCTCTTCTGAATGACAACCAATGACAGCACTGACATGTTGCCACTCCCGAAGGCTCAGCCAGGCCACACAGCCACTCCTGACTGCTCAGCCACACCACACCACTCCCCCCGTGCTCTTCTGAATGACAACCAATGACAGCACTGACATGCTGCCACTCCCGAATGCTCAGCCGGGCCACACAGCCACTCCTGACTGCTCAGCCACATCACACCACTCAGCCGCTCCTGACCACAAATAAAACCCACAAAGCAGGAAGTCACTCTGAACCACTCAGACATGATCCTGCCAGGACACTTTATAGGGGGAGGGCTAGAATGGGAGTGCACAGCAAAATGGGTGTGCCCCCACTACACAACAGAAAAACACCAACACTGCCCCACTGTGCTGTGGAAGAACACTAGAACTACAGAAAAACACTACACTGCCCAAGAAAAATTTCAAAAGCACACACAGTAACTAAACCAATGTATTATATAAAATAAATGAGGATTAGTGTGCCATAGGGAACTCTATAATCTTGTGGGCTAATTAGCTCAGTAAACCAACTCGCTCTTTGGGCTTATGGGTTATTTGCTAATGAGCCCCCCTCAATGGTATAGTTCCCTATATATCACAATTACCCATCATGTATGCTCTCTTTCTCACTCTCTATAAATGTAGGATCTATGTGATATCGGCAGTCGTCAATGGGCGATCACCGTTAGGGTGACAGCACATCACCGAAAAAATATTCTGCCAATGTACTCCCTGGTGCACATCAGAAAGGCACTGGGGAGCTGGGATTTTCCACTTTATGCAGTGGGCTGTGCCCCCCGCACCTCGCTACTTAAGGAATCTCAAACCGGGGTACATGTTGAGGGGTGAACGCGAAAAAAATAAAAATTCAGGCCAGGCGCAACAAAAAGTAACTGCACCTGCACCTGGACCCGAACCCACCCACCATGCCACAGAAGCAGCTCAGCAGCTTGCCATGGTGCTAGCCCTACAACCCCTCCATCCCCTTCCACCCCACACTCGGCATGCTCACTCCCCCCCCCATACGAGTAGGCATGTAGCAACAGGATGTCGCTATTTCGTGTAATACTCCATCCAGTCGCCCACCTTCCCCATCACAGCCCTGAACCCACCCACCATGCCACAGAAGCAGATCAGCAGCTTGCCATGGTGCTAGCCCTACAACCCTCCATCCCTCCCACCCACACTCGGCATGCTCCCCCATACGAGTAGGCTGAGCAACAGGATGTCGCTATTTCACGTAATACTCCATCCAGTCGCCCACCTTCCCCAGTCGCCCTGATGACAGGTGCCATGATTGATTGGTAGGTGCCCAATCATGGTTGCCAAAGTCATGGGATACCATAAAGGTATATATAAATAAAGGATACACAATGGTGACATGTAGAATATCTGATTTATCTGCACAAGAGCAGTTTGACCTTGGAGTAACCTCTTTCATGCGATAGGGAGGTTGTTCTGGGGTGAACATTTTGTGTGTTTTTTTTTTTTGTTTAGCAAGTCTTACTAAAATAAAAAGGATTTTTTTGTGATTTGCTGTGTGTTGTGCATTTTTAGCAGGTTGCTAACTATGCAGATGTGGTTGTTAGGGTGGTGATATCATCATGTTCATAGCAGATTATTTCATTGGCCATGATTTGAGTGAGGGAGGGCCAGAGATTAAAATAAAATGGCAGCACTGTTTCTCACTTAGCTGGATTAAGTGAGTGCTGCTATAGTTTTACTGTGGTTGGTCCTGTTTTTACATTACTTAGTTAAGCCTATGTATCTGGTTGATCCTGCCCTCAGTTCAGGGAATTATCTGGTTAATTGAGCATGCATGCATTTGGTGCTCTTTGTGAGCAAGTGAGCAAGACCATGACTGTATGAGCACTGTGAGTTGCAGTGAGCAACTGGGGAGTTTTTTTGAAGTATTTTTTTTTTTTTAAGTAAGTGAATGGATGCACAAGCTGACTGGCAGTTGTGTGGCTGTGAAGACAGCAGCTTGGAGTCCAGAGTGCTAAAGTAAGCAGAGAGATAAAAGCTGTGGGGGAAAAAAGGTACATCTTGTTTAATGGACCGGTAATGAAGGACCGCTATTGGATGTGTAACGGGATTTAAACCATCTGCTCATGGTTTGCTATTTTTTGCCATCGGCAAAGATTAGACTTCTCTTTTAAATCTTTTACTTGGCTTCAGTTTATTTGGGTACACTTAGAGCATGGTGGGGGGGGGGGTGCTGCTGTACACAGAAACACTCAAGCACCAACCTCCTCTAGCAAATTTTAATTACAGATCTCCACAACAAAACACAATGCCAGGGACTACTTTTTATTAATTTTTACCAATCATATTATTATACTGTTTTTATCTCCATTTTGTATGTGTATTTTTTAATTTAAATTCTGTACTGGGGAACCCATTTTATAAGCGAAATAACACATGCCGAGGTGTGGGTTATCTCCTGATAAGAGCATGCCCAGGTGCATAAGACACTCAGCGCAAGTGCCTCATAACACACATGGGCATGCTCTTATCAGGAGATAACCCACACCTCATCATGTGTTATTACTTGCTTATGCAATAAGAGTGGGCATCACTTCAACTGGAGCGACACATTGCAACAATGGCTGACCGACTCACTGGATATCAAAACAGATGGGGTCCCTTGGATGCGTTACTTGTAATTTGGAAACCCTAGAGAGTAGATCCACTCAACCAATTTAAGTTTTTGCAGGGACAGCCAATATCACGATTGGCACCTAATGGGTGGGGGTGGGTTTGGGGGATTAGTTGGGTAGTTTTAGGTATGTTATCTAACTCTTTTTGTATTTTAGTTGATATTCGTTTTGTAAATTGACTGGAATGGGCGGATTTGTTACACAATCTGGTAATCTGTTATTTTCCATTGTCTGCTCTTATCTTGACTTTTGCTGTAAATGTTATAATGAATAAAGCATATTGAATTAAAAAAAGAGTGGGCATCAAAGCAGTTAAATAATTCTCACTGGTGTTAAATAAATGGCGGAATCACCATTTATTTAACACCCTAATGTCAATTTACCACCATTTATTTAACACCCTGCCATCAATCATCCCCTCTCCTGCCAGCACTATTTCTGCAAAGTTTTACTAGCATTTTTATGAGCTCCAACTCCCTTCCCCCACAGGAGGCACTACTGGATTACTTTTTTCCTATGCTTGTGTTAATCCTGTGCAGTTCTGTTCCACTTGGCAACTTGGATAAAGTAAATACTAGCCCCCCCAAAAAAACATTCCTGGCAGTATAGCCTAGAGGTGAGAGGAATGAGGTGTGAACGAGCTTGATACATCCAGCAGACCAGACCTGAGTTTGATTCTCACAACCTCCGCTTGCATACTGTGTGACTCTGAGCAAGTCACTTAACCGCCCAGTGCTCCCAGGTCACCCCTGAAAACAGGCACTTGTGCCTAGTGGGCCTTACCTGGTTACCAAAGACTAAACAAAAAAAAATTATCATCCATTTTGGCCGCAAACTCAGCCTTTCACAAATGCTTGTTAATCACACCCCATCCCATCCTCACCTTACAGTTGCTCCACGTTCCTTAGCATGTCTTCCTGCCTCTTGCCAGCCACCATCCACATTGCAGTTCAGTCCTCCTGCCTATGCATTGCTGACAATAAAATCAAAGCACACATACCATGGGGTGCTTGATAAAACAAAACAATGGACAAATTCCTGCAAGTGGTCCTCCCTCTCTTCTATAAGACGAGCGAATAAAACCGAATGCAGGATAAACCACATAAATAGAATGAACCGGCAAGAACATGAAGGTGGGATCAACCAGATATCAGCAGCTCACACACTTGCCAGCTGATGCAGACAGATCCACTCCTGTGCTCCTCAAACCATTTAAAAAAAGTTACCAAAAAAACTCCAGAAAAAACAATAACAGCACAGTGGCTCTCACTTTTACTAAGTGAGAGACAGAGCCACCATATTTTCAAAACTCTCTGCACCGCCCACATAGTAAAACCAACCAATAAAAACTTGCAGTCTACACGTATGGAGGTTAGCAGCACAGACACCAGCCCCAATCTTGATATGAACACACAAAATAATCCAACCAATTTTATAAGAAACAAAGCACAAAGTACAGTAAAAATAGGTAAAAAAACACCCAAAAATTCATTTCTTATTGCACAATTATGATATGCAGTGAGAAACTTGTTAAATAAATATGTGCACACAAGCAGTTTGACCTCGGAGACCTCACTCATGACTTGTTCCACTCATGAGGTTACCCAAAGTCAAACTGCTCTTGTGCACATCAATCATTTATTTAACTCATCCCCATTGCATATCCCTTATATGTATGTATGTATATGTATATATAACTTTATGCTACACCTTTATGTACTTTGAAGGTCAGGAAGAGAGGAGTAGATATTTAAAGCTTGATTTTCTAACATTTTTTTAACCCCAGCAATTACAATTTGACAGGAAACAATGGGAATTAAGTTATAACATTCAGTTACTGGAGAATATGAAGGAATAATTGGCTGATGCTGGTGTTTAAATACTGAGGTCAAAGGCTGAGACATTTAATCAATAGCAGAAGCCAGTTACCCTGAGTATACTTGTGCTAACTGAATGATATTAACTATTAAACCACGATTTTAAAAGTTCTGTGATAAAGTGGAATGCATCTTTTCCCCCTTTCTTTCTGTTGACTAAATGGATTACCTACTGTGGGTATCTCTGAAATGTGGGTAACTTACTGTGGGTGTGCCTAAAATGTGGTTGTTGTAGTAGTTTGTGGGGTATTAAAGGACAGTTTTTCTCTGTTCTGATTGGCTTAGAATAGATACCTGTTGTATAACCTGAGATATGAGGCCTTTCATGACCATTTCCTTTTTGACTGTTATGTAGTTGATCTTGCCCCTGACAAGAACACATAATCCACTTTCCACAAACTCCTGTAACACTCAGCACCCCACCTCATCACCTGGGCCAGACGGGGTACATCCCAGGGTGCTGAGGGAGCTGGCAGAGGTCCTGGCACAGCCACTGGTGGATCTGTTCAACACCTCGCTAAATACGGGATGTGTACCTAGAGACTGGAGGGAGGCACACGTGGTACCTCTCCACAAAAGTGGGCCCAAGGATGAACCAGGGAACTACAGACCAGTGAGCCTCACTGCAATTGTGGGGAAACTGATGGAATCTATCCTCAAAGAAAGGCTGGTGCAGTTTCTTGTGGATAATGATCTGCAAGACGACAGACAGCATGAGTTCATCGCTGGCAGATCCTGTCAGACAAACTTGGTTGATTTGTTTGACTGGGTCACAAGGGCGCTGGATGAGGGCCATGCATTAGATGTAGTCTACCTGGATTTCAGCAAGGCCTTCGATTCAGTGCCACATGGAAGGTTTTCCTGCAAGTTGAAGAGTCTTTGTATAGGGTGGAAGCTAGCCCAATGTGTAGAAAACTGGCTGAGGGACAGGCAGCAGAGGGTAGTTGTGGGGGAAGAAGCATCAAAGCCCAGGGCAGTGATAAGTGGTGTCCCACAGGGATCAGTACTGGGATCAGTCCTGTTTAACATTTTCATCGCAGACATAGCGGTTGGGATCAAGAATAAGATCATCCTTTTTGCCGATGACACCAAGATCTGAGCTGAGGTGGATGGGGAAGACAGTGGCAAATTACTGCAGGAGAACTTGGCAAGACCCGAGGAGTGGTTGCACACATGGCAGCTTGGGTTCAACACCAAGAAGTGCAAGGTGATGCATTTCGGAGCCAAAAACCCAGGATACAGCTACTGGATGGATGGTATCAAACTGTCCATATCCAATGAGGACAAGGATCTGGGGGTGCTGGTGAACTAAACCACTCAGCCCAGTGTAGGAAGGCAGCAGCTAAAGCTAACAGAATGCTAGGGTTCATAGCAAGGGGGATTACATCCAGATGTAGCGAAGTCATATTGCCCCTGCTCAGGTCCCTGGTGAGGCCGCACTTGGAGTACTGCATGCACTTCTGGCACCCGTACTTGAAAAGGGATATAAAACTATTGGTGGCAGTGCAGTGAAGAGCAACAAAGATGATCCAGGGGTTGGGGGATAGAACTTATGAGGAAAGACTAAAAGAGCTCAACATATATACCTGGAGGATAGAAGTGAGAGAGGGGACATGATCGAGACCTTCAGGTAGCTGAAGGGGATGAACAAAGTAGGCTTCCAGGGTGGGTTCACTCTCCAGAATGGAAGAGATACCAGATGGCACTCCCTGAAGTTAAAGGGGGGCAGATTCAGGAGGGAAAGGAGGAGTCACTACTTCACTGAAAGAGTGGTAACAGGGTGGAATGCATGGCCTGAGCAACTCATATCAGTGCAGACTGTGGGGTGCTTCAAGAGGGTGGGACAAGTTCAAGGGAAAGTACATACCGGGGCAGTTGGGGAGGAAGTTAATGGGAGGGGGGCAGCTGCAGTCTAATGGGCTGAAGTGCTGCACACTCGAGCAGACTAGATAGACTATACGGCCTGTATCTGCTGGCAATTTCGTATGTTCATATTTTGTATATAAATGTTGTATATTATCTGGTTAATCCTGCAGACCTTCTCCCCTTCAACTGAATATCTGATTGATCCTGTCATAATATTTATCCCCTTCTCAAGCAGTCCTGCTCCCCTCCCCCCAGCAATATAGTGGCTGACAAATCTTCTGTATTTGCCTCTGGAGCTGGCCCCAAGTCGCCAACCACAGACATAATCTCAGATCCATTAATCATGCTTGAATAAAGATCTGGGATCTCCTGATGTGTTGCTATCCCAAAATGTGTTTTTTGCCTGACTAGCTCTCAGGGACCCTTGCAGTTAGTCTAGACGTTACTGTGCAGTAGATTGCATAACACTTCAAGGGTTTTTTTTTTCTTTCTTTTTTCAAAGACTAACGATAGCATGACTGTGGACACCATTAGAACAGGATGTACCCAATCATATTCAGTTTCTACTTTTGCTTTTGGTCCCAGGATCACTAATTCCAGCAGGGGTTGTTGAACAGGGTGACACAATGACATCTAGGGGCAATGCAGTGCAAAGCTTGGAACTAGAATAAATAAAGCTATTTGGAGGAAAAGGTTGATAGAAGGGTGAATGGCTTTTTGTCCTGCAGGGCATGACAAATATGACAAAACATAGGGACGAAAGAATTAGTTCTGATTCACCCTCCACCCCCAACCTGGATTATCAAAATAAATTCTCGGGGAAACTGAGCAAAACTTTGAATCAGGGTCAAGGCTACCCCAACCATCCTTAAGACATAGACACATAGAATTTGACAGCAGATAAAGACCGCTTGGACCACCCAGTATGCCCAAGAGAAAAGGAACCCATTGCATATACATGAGCCATTTGGGGTTGCAGACACATGAAGGGGGATACCAATTGCATAGAAGAATAAGAGTCTGAAAACTGAATTGAAAATGTAGAAAAAAAAGAGAGCTGCTAATGCTCCAAGAAGAGAGCAATGCAGAAAATAATTACACTGCACCAACAGCAACCTTTGCTCTGTAGCCCATGCTGTGCAAGATTGCATGACAAGAGTGATTCAATGGATCAGATTCAATCTTTGGCAGCAGCACAGCTTTCAGTTTACATAACAGCTGTTATAGCTATACACAAGTCAGACTGCTGTTGACTAACAGCTAAATGCAGGTCACTGAAAACAAAATTGAGATACAATAAGCACTGTTGATTTCTGGCTAAGACTGCCTTCCCTTGAACCAACAGGTGCCTCAATGAACAATATCGCAGTTCCAAAGGGAATACTCTACAAATTAACTACATAGAAGACATGGTAATTCCTCTGGATATACTTCATTCTTTGAACCTCACTCAAGCATATAGAGACTGGACTGCTGTCTTCCAACAGATGGCTTCCTTTCACATCTACATGACTTTTGTATGCATTGAGACCAAGGTTTAATTACAAGTTTTCACTGCTAGGCTTCCCAAGGGCAAAATTGTAAACTGCAGTCTGGTGGGTAATAGCAATAATGAAATGCCACACTTGCAATAGTTGGCTTATGAAGGGCCATCTGCTGCAAGAATCACTGTATTACTGGCTCATTAAATATGAAAGATCTCTAATCATCTGGGCATAGCATGGTGCATTATTTCAGCAAACCACTAACCAGGTAAAAGCAACATAGAAAGGTTTCTCAGAGAAGTGGTGGTATTTGGTAGGTAAGGAACCAGTCTAGTCATGTACTCTCCTACCATAGGGCCCTGGGACATAAGCTGATGTGACTTTTTCCCCTAATCAATCAATCAAAATCTTTATTTGTCCAGGTGATCACCATTGAGCATAACGCATTTACAAGATGGAGCTGGTTAGCATAGGAACAGAGGGTATACAATGTATAAAAAAAGTTACAGCACAACATCCAAATAATACTATAAAGAAAAATAACAGTGGCACAATAGTTTAACGGTGACACAAATAGAGAACAGTTGGAGAACAGTGATTCGATACCTACATAGTGTAGAAATGTGTCTACAACAGTAGCTGAGTGAACTATGCAAGGACAACAGGTAAAGTTCTGTTAAATACATTGCCTCGTGGGACAGGACAGTCAATGTGTTCCCAGTCAGTGAATCAGAGTAGATGATGGGGGGATGGGGGGTGGGCAAGTTATACAGATAAGTCAACACAGGATGAAAAAAGGTTACACATCCAGACTGGTAGAACATAGAGATTGAACTGACCTCCCATTACAGAAATGGCTGCCATCGTGAGACTCAAAAAACAAGAAGAGAAGTATGGGGTTGCATACTTTTATTTTGTACATTCTTATTTATCCTTCTTCAGCAGACTGCTTGCACTTGTCGGCCAGCTTCACCAGACTCTTGGGTTGTTTGAATTCTTATTGCACTATACACAACCCAACAGATTCCCAGAGGCAACCCAGAGACGTCATCCTATCATGACCCTTGCAGTTGTTTTCCCATTTTCATCTTGTTATCCCAAAGTCCCAGAAATGGTAGCACATGCACATAGAGGCATGCATGCGCACTGCAGCTTTGGTCCACAGCCCCTTCTGCCTACCCCCAGCCTAGTGCTAGGGGATTCCCGTGCATGATGCTGCTACCCAGCCTCCACCAGGAGGCAGCCAAACACCAGGGAGCTCTCCAGAACCCTCCTGAGAATGAGAGCTTCCAGTCAGCAGCTCAATCAGCTCATCACCCCCCAGCCGACCCCCGGCAAGTCCGAGCCCATATTCAAACCCAGATCACCGGTGTGGAGCGAGGTGTGGCATCCAGCGCCTCAGTCCTCAGTGCCACCAGGCTGGCCTGGGGTGCATACTTTGCATATGCTCATGGTTTGACTGTTCTATGGGTAAAAAGAAAAAAAAACACCCAGCATTTCCTTTTTGACTATCTTATAACTTTTATAAACATTAAATTAACTTGAAAAGTGTTTTCATAACTAGGTGAAGGCGTGTGTGTGTGTGTGTATGTGTTTGTGTATGTATGTGTGTGCACGTGTGTGTGTGTGTGTGTGTGTGTGTGTGTGCGGTCTTGCTGATGACCTGCATTTTGACCTGTGAGTGGTACTGGAAGAAAATCAATGTGAAATAAGAAACAGCATAGCAGACTGTTCTGGATATGTAGCATCAGAGAATTAACACATCAAACAACCTTCAAGACAGATGTCTAAATTGAAAACAGACAAAATACCTTTTGAAGTAACTAATGGAATTTAAAACCAGCAAATGTCTCTACAATTTACAGAAGGCTGTTAGTTGTGTCAAGTACAAAATATCACAAATTCAATAAGCTGTCATTGAATCAACTGACTGAAAAACTCCCCTTGGAACTGTCATTCTCAGTATAGCATACAAAGACTGCTGAAATGTCTTAGCTGGGTTTTCTATGCTGTGTGCCACACTATTTACTACAGTTTGCTTATCAGGGTGACGTAGGTAGTTGTAGTCTACTAAATTGTGAAGCAGAAGACCTGGCTCAATTCTCACTCCTTCCCAGCTGAAGAACTCAGTTAAGTTCCCAGGATAGCAGGATCTGGGCCATTCTGTGGTAAGACTGCAAAGCTCAACTGAGTGTTTCTTCTCAGAGACAGGGGCAAGATCTTTTGTAAATCTGGCAGTTTGCAGGACCCCTTCCTTGTGATGGTGCACAACCACATAATGAGGGTCTCCAGAAAATTGTTTATGGATTTGTGTACTTATTTAAAAACTTTTATCTGCAGCCAGTCCACTGATACTTTGGCACAATGTGTTGCCATACCATAGAGCTGGGTTTGGACCTGACATCAGGAGCACAATCGTGAGCTATTGCAGACCAAGTTTCATCGTGGTAGTGAACTGCTTGGACTCGAGGAGGATGAGTAAGCCTTTACACTGCCTGAGCAACATTCATGGGTCAGCTGCAGAGCATCACTGATGTCAGAAACATTGTGGCATCTATGCTGGTCATCTCATGTAGGTAATGTGCAGCATAGAGTCCACACAAGAAAGGGTAACAAGGAGAGCTAGGTAAGAGACGGCTATGTAAAATGAAATTATGGGGGACCTGACCTTCTGCCCACCAAGCATTCCTGGATCCTGACTGACTGCTAATGGACAACCTCATCTCATGATACGTGTCCCATTGGATGGACCACAATAGTAATGACTGGAAGGAAACACCTATCCTGGAAAATGATTCCCAAAATAAAGCAGAAACTGAAAATTTCTATTGAAACATTTAATTTTCACTAAAGGCATGTCAGCAAGAAGAAGAATTTGCATTGACATAGGGCATTTCACACACACACACACACACACACACACACACACACACACACACACACACACTGTCTCCCAAAGCACTTTACAAGCAATGCTAGACTGGTAGTGAAGTGACTGAATGTATAGTGGCAGCCATTTCACACACTGACACCCACACTTAACCTTAGACAACTGCATGAACTGTTTTTTTTTGAAAGAGAAATGTTGGCCAAGACACTGGGGAAAACCCTCTACTCTTGTGAAACATTCCTTGGGTTCTTTTACTTCCACCTGGACACCCACCAGAACAGCATCAAAGATGGGTAGAAGGGACCTTGGTTTAACATCTCATCTGGAGAATGGCACACCCGACAGTACAGCGCTCCCCCCCAGTACTGCACTCAAGTGCCAGCACTGATGATATGATTCCACTCTAATTGTGGGACCAGGCCCCACAACCTTCTGGCCCAGAGGCAGATGTGCTATCAATTGAGTCAGGCTGACACCTGTGCAACAGCACCACATCTATGTAGTTTAAATATGAATTTATTGACCTGGTTTATCTCTGTGAAAACCTATAGCTGAATAGTTACGCTGGTGTAACCCCCAGGCCACTTTTTAATTAGTTAGCACCCCCCCCCAATAAAATCTGGAACACTGGTACTCACATACTGGCATACCATTTACTTTACAAAAGGTTGGTACCACCCTTGGCATAAGGATGTATACCTGGCTCATTTTCTAGAGGAAGAGAGGGGTGGGGGTACAAGAACAAAGCGACATGAGCCTTGTGTAAAAATCACAACCCAGATCCTGGGTGGATGCTGCTAGGCATATGCTAGAGCTAACCTGCTGAGGGGGAACCCAGTAAATCCAACAACCAGAAGCAATAATCAGAATGTCCAGAACAGTAACTGGGATTGTGCAGTATGGTTTTATTCAGCTGATGGAAATTTAAAGCAGAAGTGGACCCCCAAGGGTCAGTCTAGGCAGGACAGGTACATTTCACAAATTCTCCTTGCATGCAGTACAGTTTATGAACACACAAAAGAAGCACCTTCTTCCCAAATCCCCACTGTGCATTTAGTGGACACCTGGCCATGCACCTGAACATTTTTTTTCTATGAGTGCAATTATGTGAAACTCAGCCACACTCAGAACTCTTCTTCAAACATAGGTGCAATTCTGGGAAACTCAGCTACAGACCTAAACCTGCAGCACTGGCTCTTGCTTAGGCATAACTGGTGCCCTTTATGAACCAGGAAGCCCAGCCTTGTAAGCTTTTAGATGGTGTTACTCCCACCCTTCGCCCCAACCGACAGTCTCTGCCATTCTGCAGGGTTACACCATTGAAACCTCCATTTCCAACTGAAATGCCAGAGGTCCCACACTTTAAATCTGTCACTTACTTTGGTGAACAAAGAATAAACTGTACTCTCCTGTGTGAACAGTTTAACAGAACATTCACTCTCCCGGGTGAACTAGGGGCACTGACAGGTGCGATGCAGTCTTATCTATGGGCACACACACGAATCCCCTAAAGTATGTGGAGATCTTGTCTCCTAGAACAGTATTCACAACTGGTTGTTCTGTCCACTGAGAAAGGGGAGATATTGCTGATGGGTGACCTGAATATGCCAGATGTTAACTGGAGCACCTTTGCTGCAGCCACATCCAGGAGCAGGGCCATTCTCGATGTCCTAGAGGGGGCATGCCTCAGACAGCTAGTTTTGGAACCCACTTGGGAAGGAGCAATCTTAGACCTGGTACTCTCAAATGGGGACGGAGAGAGGATCTCTGATCTTGAAGTGGGTAGCCATCTGGGAACAAGCAACCACCAAACAGTGTGGTTCATGATAAAGTTAGCTGTAGAGTCAAGCCACACAAAAGTGAAGGTACTGGACTTCAGGAGGGCTTATTTTGTCGAAATGGGAGAGTGCCTCAGAAAAGCACTAGCAAACAGGCAAGAAGGTGGGGTGGAGCAACAATGGGGAAACATCAAAACCGCTATCACAGAGGCAACAAGTCTTTGTGTGAAGCAAATAAACAAATCAAAATGAAAGAAAAAACATCTATGGTTCTCAAAAGAAGTAGCGGGGAAGGTAAGGGAGAAAGAGATAGCGTTCAGGAAGCACAAGGAAACACAGAAGGAGCAGGACAGAGAACTGTACCAGTTAAAGCAGAAGGAAGTGGAGAAAGTAGTCAGACTAGCAAAGGCCCAAACCGAGGAAAAGATAGCCAACTCGGTTAACAAGGGGGATAAAACCTTTTATAGGTACATTAGGGAGCAAAGAAAGACCAGTGGAGGGATAGTGAGGCTAAATAAAGAGGAAGGTGGCTGGGCAGAGAGCGTCAGTGAAAAAGCAGGGGTACTGAACGAATACTTCTGCTCAGTATTCACAATGGGAAAGCAGGGAGAGATACCTAATCCAGTCAATAGAAGCACTCTGGATTGGGGGGTTGATATTAGTCCTTTCACAGAAGAAAGGGTTATGAAAGAACTCTTAAAACTGAAGGTGGATAAAGCAATGGGACCTGATGGAATTCACTCCAGAATTCTAAAAGAACGAAGGGTAGAACTAGTGACACCACTGACTACCCTCTTTAACAAATCATGGGAGGATGGGGTGGTATCCGAGGACTGGAGGAGGGCAGATGTGATTCCCCTTCACAAAAGCGGGAGCAAGACAGAGGCAGGAAATTAAAGACCTGTTAGTTTGACCTCAGTGGTAGGGAAAATGATGGAATCACTTCTGAAGGAAATAATTGTTGAGTACCTAGAAGCCAGTGGGGCACAGGACCCAAGACAGCATGGATCCACAGCAGGAAAGTCATGTCAGACAAATCTAATTGATTTCTTTGACTGGGTGACCAAAGTAGTAGACCAGGGAGGGGCTGTGGACATGGCCTACCTAGAATTTAGCAAGGCATTTGACACAGTCCCGTACAAAAGATTAATAAACAAATTAGCCAGCCTGGGAGTGGGTCCCAGGGTGGTAGCCTGGGTAAAACACTGGCTGGACAACAGGACACAGCAGGTAATAGTAAATGGAGTCCACAGTGAAGAAAGGAGGATTACTAGTGGGGTACTGCAGGGTTCAGTACTGGGGCCGGTCCTTTTTAATGTCTACTTAAGTGACATTGCAGAGGGACTGGAAGGCAAAGTATGTCTCTTTGCAGATGACACAAAGATCTGCAACAGGGTTGATACGTAAGGTGGGGTAGAAAGGATGAAAAGGGACTTGGCAAGGTTGGAGGAATGGTCAAATGTATGGCAGCTTAGATTCAACGTAAAGAAGTGCAAAGTAATGCACCTGGGAAACAAAAAACCATGGGGAAGAGTACACAATGGGGAGAGATACTGACAACAACAAAAATGGAAAGGGACCTGGGGGTAGTCATATCAGATGACCTAAAGGTGGGCCAGCAATGTGAGAAGGCAGTAAGGAGGGCTGGGGGGATACTGGGATGCATAGGGAGAGGCATCACCAGTAGAAAACAGGAAGTTGTTATCCCTCTCTCAGACAGTTGGTAAGACCACATCTGGAGTACTGTGTACAGTTCTGGAGACCCCATCTCTGCAAAGACATAGACAGGGTGGAGGCTGTCCAGAGGAGGGCAACCAAGATAGTGCAGGGTCTGCACCAGAAGACATATGAAGAAAGACTAAAGGAGCTTAAGATGTATAGCCTCGAGGAGAGGAGGGAGAGTGGGGACATGATAGAAACTTTCAAATACCTCAAGGGAATCAACAAAGTCCAAGAGGGTAGCATCTTTCAGAAAAAGAGATGTGCAAGAACAAGGGGGCACAATCTGAAGATAGAGGAGGACGGCTCAGAGGTAATGTGAGGAAGTATTTCTTCACAGAGAGGGTTGTAGATGCATGGAACAGCCTTCCTGAGGAGGTCGTAGAGTCAAAAACAATGGGGGATTTCAAGAATGCATGGGACAGACATAAGGCAATTCTAGTGAGGGGTAGGAGGAAGTAGGCTGTTGGTTAACTAGGATCTGCAGCTTATCCGTTAGGTAGGGAAACGGGCAGACTAGATGGGCCATGCAGTCCTTATCTGCTGTCAAATTCTATATTTCTATGGAATAACAAAAAGCGTTTCTCCTGGGAAGCAAATCAAACAGTCTCTCAAAGATTCATTTCCAAGGCAGCTGAAAGACAAGTTGAAACACACACAGAACCTTCACGGTATTGCTCCTTGAGTCCACTGAGAACAAGCAGTTCCTTCCACTTCACTGGGAGTAGAAATCAGGAAATTCTGCTGTAGCACTAGTCTCCACCACTTCACTGGAAGCTGGAAATGACACTCCACTGGGGTGAGAAATGCTGGGCCCTCACCTCAAAGCCCAACTGGCAGTCCTTCTGCCACTCTCACCTCCTCACTCAAGCTCTGGCTAACAACTATCTCCAGCTGAGCATTCTAAGCTCCCCAGATCAGCTGTCCACACAGTGTGGCTTATGCTGCTGTGAGAGTTCCGAATGACCTAATCATTCTTTCCTCAGGCTAGCTGAGTAAACAATGATGTCATTATGTAAGAAGTCCCTAATAAACTCCCTACCAGCTGCCTGCTACTTTCCTAACACTAACACTAACACTAACACCGATAGGATTCTAGTAACCCCAGGGGACTGGGTGGTTACACTGGTAACAAAGATCCTTTCACTCAGGATAACCTTTCTGGGTATTTGCAAGAAGGGGTGGGTCATTTGAGTTTCAACTCCTGCCAGACTGTGGTTGTCCGCTATTACAGATCACTTAATTTCAAAAATGGGGACATTTTGTTGTTTTTGCGGGTACCTTTATTGAACCTTTCATTCAAGGCAGGGTGTGAGAAGAGGAGAATTGTGTGAACTTTTCAAATTTTTAAAAAAATTGCATTTATTGATTTACAATGCAATTGATACAGACTTTCTAATAGCTTAGAGTATACTACATATACATATTCAAACTTTATATGAAACTAGTGTAGCATATGCATTCTAGGCATTTTATGCAAAAATAGAAGGTAACCATATTAATTTAGGCAGACAGACAAGCATATTACCCTCAATGCCAGACTCCAGGAAAGAATACTTAATTTTTAAGTTTGCCGTGCACACACACACACACACACACACACACACACACACACACACAGCAAACTTCTTGCTATAAGAGTGGCTTTTGAAAGGTGTCACACTGTCTGTCCAATGCAGAGTGGTCCGCATGGGGTGAGACAGTGCCACACCAGTCATCAGCCAGGCTGATTAACATAGAAACATAGACTTTGACAGCAGATAAGGACCGCTTGGCCCATCTAGTCTTCCCATTTTGCCTTGATGGGTGGAAACTTTGTCTAGTTGAAAAGAAAAAGATGAACCAATCATATGGTGGCTTTTTCCTTTCAACTGCTGGATATCACCCAGCAAACTGCTGTTCGGTGTCCTGATCAGTCTGGCTGATGTCACCCCCTCGCGAAACTGATCTGTGAGAGAAGTCAGCAGTTTTGTTCATTCACCCTCCAGCAGCACTGGATGAATGAGACACCAGAATTAACTTGAGGGCTCCCAATTGCTTATTTATCTCAGCTGCACAGGATGCTACACAGCAGCCAGTACACCAAACATATTCAGTAACCCAATGTGGACAAACTGGTTCTAATATGGGGCTGAGATTACTAAACAAACATGGTACAACATACCAGACTGGGAGATACACGCACTGGGAACATGTCTCAGTGAGGGTTTATATCACTTGGGGAACCTTTGCTTGTCAGCATAGAGTAATAATTATGGATGGAAGGACTCCATTTAGGGCATTGTTAACCCAGGGTCAGAGGGCCAGTGCCCCAGGTGTCTTAACAAATGGCCTCAGGTTAAAGTTCTGCCAGCTGAGCCCCAGCAATTTTATTTTCGGTCCAGAGTTGCGAGCTGAGCTAGTTCTCCTGCAGGAATAGTTCCTGGCAGCCCCACCCCCTTCTGCCTCAGTGTGCATGGTTGGTTCACCCCCTCCTGAGCCACTTGCATCTCATTATTATGCCAGCCAAACCCATCCCAGCAGCTGATCAACTTGTCTTAGATTTCTAGGCTTTCCATCTCTCTCTCAACCATCAGTGTCAGCCCATCCCAGACCAGTCCGTCACTTCAGAGCACCTCCTCTGACTCGCAGCTCCTCTTGGCTCATCTGAGAAGTTTGAACTCATCCTCCTTAGTAGTCCTTCTCATCTTCAGCTTGCTCAGGGTGGGTGGTGGCACTTCAGCAGTCAGCAGAGAGGGCACGGCAGGCTCAAAAGTGCACTGTGCAACAGCAATGTTGCCCGAGTGACAGCCAGCAGCGATCAGCCCCAGCCCCCCTAACATCACAGAGTTCACTTGGGGAGATGACGGGCATGAGGCTCCCAGCCAAGTGAGACTAGCAGGCAGCCCCCACTCCCCCAGGCATGCACACACACCCCACAGCCATGGCACCACTAGGACTCCGCTTCCCCAGCTACAGCAGCACCACTTGTGCACTGTCTGCTCTCTCTGGCTCATCATGTGACTGCAGAACTGTACTGTATATGCACCTACAGTCAAGTCACAGTCTGAGAGATAGGGCTGTGAGAGACAGAAGGAGTAACTTCTGCCATGCCGTGCCACTGCTGAGTGAGTCAGAGAGAGACATGCCACTTGTTCATACACAGACAGTATTGTGAAAGAAAAGAACTTAGAAGAAGAGTCTGACAAAAAGTCATGCAGAGGGTCTGGATGACCAGACTGTCCTACTGTTACCTGTTACTAGAAAAAGCCCTTTTATGGGCTATTGTGTGGTATAGTGGGCAGGGCATTTTGGCCAAAAGTATATAGGTGGCCAACCATATGTCACAGACACAGTGCAGAGAGTCCCAGACTGGCAGTAGGAAAAGCCCTTTTAAGAGCTAGTGGTAGTTGGTGTGTGGTACTAGTGGGTATTTAAGGACTAGTGGTGGGTACAGTGGGAATTTTGGCCAAAATAAATTGAAAAAGTACAGGTGGCCAGCCAGGCCACAGTGTCACAAGCAGTCCTGAGTCCCAGACCATCCTATACATTAGTAGAAAAAGCCCTTTTAATAAGGGCTAGTCATGCTGCTGTGGTACTAGTGGGCATTTGGGTACTGGTAGCCACTCTGCCAAAGCTTACCTGTCACTAAGAGAGGGCCTTGTTTTGCTTAGTATGGATAATTCATGTGGTTTTTTCTTGTTTACTTAAAAAAAGCCCTATCAAGGGCTGTAGTGAGCAAACGGTTATTGAAAACCAAAAACCTATACAGGCTGCCAGTGCCTGCCTGTCTTCACTGACCTGAGGGAGGGCCTGGTTTTGCTCAGTGTGGATAATTAATCTGATTTTTCTTGTTTACTTAAAAAAATCCCTTTTAAAGGCTAGTGGACATAACACCTAATCAAAAATATAAATATACAGAAGGCCAGACAGTCACTCTGCCAGTGTCTGCCTGTCACTACGCTGAGACATTTTGCAATGTTTGAGGGCTCAGGATAGGTAAGATTTTCACCTTTACAGTACATAAAACCTCATAGCTTCTGGGGGGCATTGCCCCCAACCCCACCACCAGGGGTTTCACCCCTGGACCCAGATGGGGAGCCTATATGGCCCCCAACCCCCCAGCATGAGAAAATAAATCTCAGGGCCAGTGACCCTGGTGTTCCAACAGTCTACTGACGCCACTGCACATGGAACCAAGAGGACTGTAGCACAACAATGGAACTGTTTAGATTGGGGAGGGGGGGGCTGTATTGTGAGTGGAATGGTTTTGATTATAAATATAACCATACATATAGTGGTTCAGTTGGAATCATTTAGGCAACATAAGGGTCTTTAGGTGGTACTCTTCTAAAGTATTCAATATAGAAAGATGACAGAAATGCAGGGGCTTAGCAGTTTTATACAAGATGGGGAACGTAGTTCCTCAGCATTTGCATGACTAGGAAAAGGGTAAAAACTACTTATGTTATTACAGTACATTCAAGCGGGTGTTTGTTTGCAGTGGTGTGGTGGTGGTGGTGGGGGGCTCGTCTGGAGGGAATAAAAAGCCTGGTCAGCCTTACCTGGTACAATAGCAATGCCAACGGCAAACTTTTAGCATTGACAAATGCTTGATTTTTTTTTTTGGTGTGTTTCTGCACCTCTGACTGTCTGGTCATGCTGCACCTACTCCCAGTCCCATCACTGACCTTCACATGGACGTACTGTACCAGTTATCCACTGCTTACTCAGGATCACAGGAGATGGTGAGTGGCCTGCAATATCAGCCATGTGTGGGCCTGAGGGGGGTGCTGGATTGGACTGGAGATACTTTCTGCCAGTTTTTCTCCCCAGGACATCAACGTGCAGTGATGACAGGCTTGCATGTACATGATAGTGTGCATGCATATGTGGCATCCTGCAGCAGTCTCGTCCCTACATGTGCACATCCTGTTGTGACCACTGGCCTCCACCAGCTGGCAGTCAGGCAGCGAGAAGCAGTGTCCCCCACTCCCAGAGGGAGGAGAGCTGTTCCAGGGATGCGCTGTTCCTGGGATGCCTGACCCTCCCTGCCCCAGGCAGCACTCAGTGTTCCAGTCTCATTCTTGAACCCAGTTCACTGGTATTGTGAGCAGTAGCCCTACTGCTGTGCTGATGGGACAGCCTAAAGGATACTGTTAACTCTGCAACCAGCTTAGCGTAGCATTAATGAAACCAATATAAATGGCAATTTCTCTCCAGTGTTGTCATAGCCTGAGTGGGAGATAAAATTAACATGCAAACTGCAGCAAAATGACACAATAGTAACTTTCAAATTGACGGTTGTGGTGTCCCGACATAGTACAAAATGGTTTGGAGCCAAGAATAACTGATGTAGCTGCAAACAATCTTAGGCACACGACGAACTGGAAGCTTATCAGACATGGTACTGACACTGATAAGTTCACATAAAGTCCCAGTCTAGCTTAATATTCATAAGGAAGTAAGTGAATCAATCATTTTTATTTTAAAAGTACCTTATCCCAGGGGCTCAGAGTGCTGTACATAAATGCATGACAATATATCAAAAATAGCAACAGCTAAAATGCAGTATTCAATGCAGTATTCAGTAAAGCCAATAAAAAAAAAACTCTTACCATAATCATCAAATGTCAGGATAGGTCTTCAAAGATTATTTTTTTTTTAAAGTCCTCTGAGGAGATGGTTTGAAGATAAAAAGGAAGAACATTCCACATCACAGGCACTGCCACAGCAAATACTCCACTGCCAGAGGATTTCAGGTGGACTCAGGGAATCACCAGCAGATTCTTACTGGTGGAGCTGAGGGGGTGGTATTTAGTGTACTGGGGCAGGAGGTCTGTAATATGGCCAGGACCAAGAACATGCAGGGCCTTGAAGACCATTAAGCAAATCTTGAAAGTGATATGCCATCTGACCAGAAGCCAGTGCAGACTGCAGCATAGAGGTGATATGTTGAAAAGTACTTGTATATGATGTCAGCCTGGTCACAGCTTTCTGCACTAGCTGGGGATGGCACACCAAACCTAAAGAAGGTCCTTTCTAAAGGGTGTTGCTGTCACGAGGTCACAAAGACAAAAGGAGCCAGTCACAGGTCCTCAGATTAAAAATACTGTTTCAACTGGGTGATATTTCTGAGATGGAAAAATCCACAGCAGATTGCAGCAGACACATGAGTTTCAAGTGATAGCTTGTCATTCACTGCTAGCCACAGAGTTTTAGCCCTATTCACAGCTCTGAGGAAGTTGCTCCCTCCCTCCCCCAGAGGGCATCATGATATTGTTTCCTTCATTGCTATTTTCTGGGGATGTGGATCAATGAGTAACACTTCTGTCTTGTTCTGATCAAGGCCCAGCCAGCTGGCAGCCATCCATCCATTCATCCATCCAACCATCCATCCATCCTTCCATCCATCCAACCATCCATCCATCCATCCATCCATCCAACCATCCACCCATCCATCCATCCAACTGTCCATCCATCCATCCATCCAACCATCCATCCATCCATCCATCCAACCATCCATCCATCCATCCATCCATCCATCCAAACATCCATCCATCCATCCATCCATCCAACATCCATCCATCCATCCAACCAACCATCCATCCATCCATCCAACCATCCATCCATCCAGTTACTCAGTTCAGATAAGCATCGATTTATCACAATCACAGAGTTACTCTGGTTTGGTGTGAGAGAGCGATATGACAGCAGATCATCTGCATAGCAGTGAAAACCCAGATTGTATCATCTCACAATCTGCCCCAACATGTACACTACAGACTGTACTGGGGGCCAAATCAAGCCATAAGAGACACTGGAGAAACAGTTTTCCAGCACAGTACACTCCTAATTTCCAACTGAGTAAAGAAATTTTAGTATTCCTTCATTCAGTCTGACTCCATCTCTGAATTACTCTCCTCCATTGTGTTCAGGTGATCATGTTTAGCCTTTTTCAACAGTTGTTCAGTATCTTTATGATCTCCAAACGTGTACTGCTCATTCATCAAGGTTATATGTAGCTATGTGTCACAGGTTCGAATGACACAGTATGAGTACTCTATTTTGTATTTTGAAAGCATGAAAGACACCTGGAGTGTATTGGAATAATTCAAGTGGTTTTTATTACTAATGTATGTTATTTTCACTGAACTACATAAGAGTTTATACTCACAATCCAGTACCAGAAAGATTTACTAAAAGTTATATGGCAAAAATTATTTCTTAACCTAGCAGATGCAATAACCCTAAATTACTATTCCTAAGCCCGGCAGTCTTATGGCATATATAGCCCTGACCTCTAATCTAAGTTACAAAGCAAACTAACATAGTTAAGCTGTATAATAATATTAGGATTCATATTGTAAAGCAGTTAGCCCCAACACAGTAGTCTTAGTAACCTATAATCTTGACTACTAAAATGTTGCATGACAGGCTAGCAATGCTTGAAGCAAGAGCAGAGCATATTCTTATCCTTCTGTGGCCCCACAAGTAGCCTGCAGCCAATACCCACCTAAGACAAGTAACAAGTAGACACCTTCCCACAATTCTACTCCTAAAGTCCTCTCGACCATCAGAAGTCTAGGGTTTTTATATTCTTTTTGTCAGAGCTTGCTTAGTCACAAAAACAGTGGTATTGGCCCAAATAAAAAGTCTGGGGCTTTACTGTTCATTTCGTAGGAGTTTGTTTGAATCACAGAAAAGTGGTACTGGCCCAAATAAAAGTGCTGGAAGCTAAATAAAGCATCATATGTTGCTTTGTGGCTGGCTAGGCTTCCTTTTGTGGTTAGAAAATGGTCTTGAAAAATCCCAGGCTCTGATTGGCTGATAGCCCAGGCAAGGTGAGCATCTATCAGACAGCAGAGCCCAGGTTAGAAAAAGAGCCAGTCCCAACTGACCTGATTAGAAGAATGAAAGCGCCAATTAGAATTTCCAATCTGGATCTGACACCACTGTTTTCTCTTGCTTGGTGGGTTCACTAAACTATGCCCCAACTGCTTGCTTCCCCAAAAACCCTTTAAAAAAAACACAAGTGACACAACAGTTTATTTTTTAATTTGAATCATATTTTTTTACACAACTCGATCCCTTGCCTTGCTGCCTGCATTGTAAGACAGTGAGACTCCCCGACTGAAAACAACATGCCACCTCTTCCCCTTTCCACGATCACTCAGGCTCCCATGCCCAACCATATTCACTGCCTCTTTCTAAGAAATAGTTTCCCAAAACACATATTTAAAAAATAAAAGACCAGTTTGATACCGGCTCATTGTGTCTGGATTGGTCGTATCCTTTGACATCTCCCGCTATGCTCACATTGTCGCACTGTCACACATGCAATGCCAGTGCTGACTCATCTCCCAGATGTGTACCTGTGCCACTCCCTAACTTTTTCTCCATGCAGAGGATGGGGGCATAGCAAAACACAAGGCTGGAGCTCCACAAGGCCAACAAAAGAGCTGCTGTGTTAAAGATAAGAAAAGAAAAGCAAATAGAGCTCCTCCAGTGCCAGGAGATACTGTAGCACTCCGGACCCCCTGTGCGTGACTTTTCTTTGTAGGAATTTTACAGTAGTTGGACATAAAGGCCTATACAGTATGGTGGTTTGGAGTGCTAGAAACGTTAGCTCAGTATCAATTTACTTCTGTATCTGTGTCTTCTGGTGACAACTGCAACTGTAACAATGTCACATAGGACTTCCAGAACTCCACGACCTAGTTTTGTTTAACAGAGTCACGCAAGATCATACGTCTAACAGTCACATCTTCTGACTGAAAAAAAAAATATTCTTCCAGTAAGGGCAGAGAATTGATTTTTAAACACAAAAACAATGGCAATAGACTGCTTGGTAGTCCATCTCTTCTTCTGGACCTGGTGGTGTGTGTGTGGGGGGTATGTACAAGTGAATGGCTCTGTGTCTGGGGGGGGGGCAACAGAAGATGGAACAGCACAGAAAATGAGGAACTACGTTACCACAAAAAAGATTTTTCGTAATGTTTATATTCATTTTCAGAGTAATTTTCTCAGTTTTTTATTACTTAATAAAAATGTACACAAATGCCCATTGGGTAGGCAGTATGGGGAATACCAGACCTTCCAGGAGCCATGAGGCCTTCCATCTGCAGCATTGAGCTTCATTACGCCCCTGGGTGGTCCAGTATTGCTGAATACTGCCTACCCTGTCGGGTGTTATTGCTTACTTATCTAATCTTCTTTTTTTTTTGCTTTGCAGTTTGTCATTATAACTTTTTAACTCTTTAGCTTTGCAACTCGTCAGCTTCTGTAATTTCTCTTTTAGCTTAGAGGGCTTAGTCTTGTTGAGCTATGCTCAGGTTAAGTTCCTCGGTAAACGCTTTCCTGGTATCATATGCAAGTGGCAACAGTACAAACTGAAGTGGAACCTCTCAAAAAATTTTGTTTAACACTATCAAACACCTTTCTCCACTGCCTTGTGGCATAAGATAAGAATACTGGAGTGTTTGCTCCTGGTGCGTTTGATGGTTTGTGGTGATGTTCACTCTAATCCAGGACCCACAGAAGATGAACCATTTTTTCTGAGTAACTTATCTCAGAACCAAAATAACACTGAGCAACTTATTTTGGATGATAAGCTGGGTGTTACTACCATCTCAGGGCAGGGACTTACCTTAATCCATTTCAATGCTAGAAGCATGCTGAACAAACTGAATTTAATTAGTACATAGGTAATTGATCACAATCCAGATGTTGTAATAATAACTGAAACTTGGCTAACTAGTAAGACAGAGGACTCCCTATTGAATATCCCTGGGTAAAATTGATGGCGTAGGGATAGAAATAAAAGGGGTGGTGGGGTTTTGAAGTACGGGTAATTGTGCTTAATTTTGACTCAATTAACTGTAGATAAGGACCTGGAGGGCCTGGAGTTTCTGGCTTTAGAACTGAGGCTGCCCTATAACAAGAACATTTATGTGGCGGGGGTCTACTGTCTACCTAAGGTTAGTTCCCATGCTTCTGATTGCCTACAGGATCTACTTTTTGATTTTAACAACAGTCATACAATCTTAATGGTTGGTTATTTTAATTTAAATTGGCAGAACATCAGTGAGTCCCACCAGCTTATTGATTTACAGCAAAATCTGGGACTCACTCAATTCATGAACCAACAAGAATTAATATGGCACCAAATGCAACTTCCACGACCCTGGACTTAATTTTAACAAATACTGTACATAATATCATAAATAGTGGAGTTTTGCCAGATTCAATTTCAGATGATCAGTTTGTTTTTGTATTAGGAATAGACCCTTAAAACCAGAAAGAAACAGAAGTATTAGCTGGCGTAGCTTTGAGACATTTGATTATGTTAATTTTATGATGGATTTGGGTGATATTAATTGGGAACATATTCAGTTAATTCCTACCATAGATGAGGCATGGGAATATTTTTAAGTGAATTTTTGACGGTCTGCAATAAGCATGCCCCCATACAAACTAGAGTTTTGAAGCAAAATAATGCCCTCTGGTATACAAACGAACTCGGGAAGAAAAAATTAACCAGGGATAAGGTATGGTGTCAGGCTAAAAAAAGTGGTAATAGGCAGGACTGGGAAAATTATAAAAGACTTCGCAACTCCTATGTTAGGGAGGTTAGGAATGCTAAACAGAGACATTATTCTCATTTACTGGATGATAATTGTACCCAACATTCCAAAGATTTCTGAAGAACAATCAATATACCATTGAAAGGTCAGGGAAATAATGCTTCTAACATATTTAATATATAAGGACAAATTATTTCAATCTCACAAAGGGTAGTTGATCGGTTTAATGATTATTTTAGTAAAATGGGTGTGACAGATTTCTCGAGCTCATCAAACACACCAGGAGCCCACCAGGTAGGAGACCGTGGAGCCATAAAATCATTTAATTTACAAAGATAATGGTTGAATCAGGGGCCAAAGAATTGTTGAATTTAAATATTTCAAAGGTCATTGGCCTAGGCAGTAACCCATCCAGGTTGCTAAAATATGCTACAAATGTTATAGCTCACCCCTTGGCATATATATTCAACTTATCATTAAGTACAGGAGAATATCCCATGGCATGGAAACAGTCAAAGGTGATTCCTATTTTTAAGGGGGGGTAATATGACTGAGATGAATAATTATCGCCCAATTTCACTCCTGCCTCATACATCAAAAATATTTGAAAAATTAGTGGTGGTTCAATTTAAGGAATACCTGGATTCCCAAGGCATAATTAATGGCATGCAAGGTGGTGGGGGATGTACAGGCGGCCCTGAACAGGAGGACACAGGTGGGTGCCATATTTGAAGACCTATCCATGGCTTTTGATTCCTTGGACCATGGTGTCCTCCAGTCAAGGGCAGCATCACTTGGGTTGGTGGCACTGGGACAGAGATGGCTGGCATCATATTTGTCAGGCAGGAGTCAGATGATATCAATGGGCAACTGGGCCTCTGGTTTGCTTCCTGTTGGATCAGGGTTCCCCCAGGGTTCCATCTTGGGACCACTTTTGTTCAACATACATGTAAATGGCTTGTGTTTTTCAGATCCAATGGTGTCATTCCACTGTTATGCAAATGACAGTATTATTTATACATCAGATCATACCCTAGATATGCTACAGACTAAGCTCCACAGAGCATTTAATAAGTTATGTATTTAAAAAAAAAAAATTTTTTTTGAGGACAGCAAATTCATATTAAATGCAAAAAAACAAAACAAAAAAAAAACACACACAATCCATGATGTTCCATCGTACGAGTGATCAGCAGGACAATTTGGCCCTGGGAATGGTTATCCTTGGGGGAGCCCTGACTCAACAGGTGCAATCCTATAAATACCTGGACTTATGAGTGGATGGTACTCTATGTTGGAGTATCCATATTAATAATTTGGCCAAAAATGAGAGTAAAAGATTGGGAGCCCTTTACAGGGCAAGATCATTTATGAGTATGGAAGTTAGAAGAAGGATGGTGAATTCCATGATCATTTCAATGTTTGATTACATAGACATTCTCTACTCCTGCGGGAAAAAAGGGGATCTTAAAAAATTAGAGGCTTGCCATGGTAGCCTTACCAGATTCATACTAGGGGCTCCTTGTCTAACCTACAAGTGTTATTTATATAATCAGTTGGGATGGCAGAAATTAAACGAGAGTAGTCAGGAGCACCTGCTGGCCTTCATATGTAAGGGTCTGTTGGGCAGACTCCCCGGGTATATCTCAGATAACTTGGTCAATAGGACTAAATTAGATTCATTAAGAACCATTAAAGTATCAGACCTGGAAATATCTAGGTATAGCCTGGAGATTGGTTGCCAGTCTGCATACTATAGGGGAATACAAGGCTGGAATTAGATACCCTCATATTTGTGAATGGGAGACGTGAATAAGTTTTGGAAAGGAATAAAATCCTCACTAAGAAAAGAGCTGTTTAATTCAAGGCAATGTTGCTTACCTTCATAATTAGAACCTATTCAACAGGACAGGACCTGGGGTAGAGGGAAAAAGTGGTCTTAGCTTTTCCAATGTTAAGGAAGGGCATTATACAAAACAAATAACATTGCTTGCTCTATATCTAATATTAAATAATTGTAACCTACAGTACAAGATAAGGGTGAACTTATTGTTACATATTTTGCTATTATCTTATGATTTTACTTTAAGTGATTTAAGAATGTGTATGGAACAACTATTTTTTTTTAAATGTGTTTACAAAGCTGTGGACCTCATTGAAAATGAGTGTACTCAATTGAGTTAATTCCTATTCATATGAAGTCTTATATGAATAAAATATTTTACTACTACTACTACTAAGATAAGTCTGAAATTCAGATGGTTGGTAAACTCATACCAAGACACCAGGGAGGTCCTCTACTATTGCAAAGAGTGGCTAAGGTTCTATTATTTCCACCTGGAAACCCACCAGGACAGCACCAGAGATAGGTAAAAGGAACCTCTGTTTAACATCTCATCCAAAAGACAGCACACAACAAAAGTGGTACACTCCCCTGTACTGCACTTGGCTGCCAGCATTTTATGGTATGAGCCCAATCCTGGAGTTGGACTAGAGCCTGTAACCTTCTGGCCCAGAATTGGAAGTGCTACCAAATGAGGCAGCCTAACACTCCCATCATGCCTGACTAAATATAACACTGTTTTCCCCTAATCTTCCTGAATCCTGCAGTCCATCAGTTGGGAGTCTGTCACTGTCCATGGTACTGATTTTTGGTGTTTAACGTCCATAGTGGCTCAGACTTCTGAGCATGTCTCTGTCCATGGTCCTGATACTGGATTTAGTTATTTATTTATTTACTTTTGCTCACCAGGATGGTCTCCTTCACATTAGTCACCCACTTTTCAAGAAGGTCCTGTATATAAATACAGCTATAAAGATGGAACATGATAGTTGCATGTATCTTAAGCCTGCTGCCCTGCATTTGACTGTATCTTCCTCCATCTTGTCAGTCATTGATTATGGCTTGGTAGTGTATGGGGTGGCTACTGACACTGCACTCAAGCGGGTATTGACGACCCGCAATAAGGGCTGTAGACTCACCCTTGGAGTTGACAACCTAGTTCACTCCTGCTCACTTTACGAGCAAACCGGGTGGCTCAGCCTTAGAAATAGAATAAAATATCAAATGTGCCTCTTCGGTAAGAAAGCGTTGCTAGGAAAATACACCCCTAGCCTCAAGGAATTGTTCTCATTATATTGCTCTAGCCACCAGACCAGAGGAATGACAAGGTGCTCATTGGCTGTCCCATTCATGAAAACATTAGGACAGCAGTCCTTTGCATACAGAGCTCCCCTCTGGCTAAATCAAATCCCTGTGCATATATTTCTCAATAACTCCCTGCCATCTTTCAAGACTGAGTTGAAGATGCATCTCTCCAAGGCAGTTTCCTGTAACTGCAGGTAGATGGGTTGCTGTCTGTATGCTGAGAAGAAATTAGCAGCCCCCCCCCCCAACTTATTTTGCTCTTATACTGTGCTTCTGAATGATTAGGGCTGCCAATACAATCCCTGCACTTTCCCCTGCCCCTTTCCACTCCCCTTACCACATTGTCCTACTTGCTTCAATCTTTCATCCCCTCCTCCCTGTCACCAGCTCCCATGACCCCTGCCCACTCCCCCCTAGCTTGGTCAGCACCTTCCTCCCCCACACTTTGACCTTTAACTAAGCCTGACCTCCAGGCAGCTGCCCCTTTTCTGCACTGTGCTCCCTGAACACTTGTCTCCCGATGGATGTCTGTTGCTGGTTGTTCATCAACTCTCAGAATGTTTTTCTCCTGTACTCAGTTTTGACATTGTAATCACCTGCCATTTTTTTTATTATCTTTTGTGACTCCTGTTATTGTCATTGTACAAACTGTGTAGCATTTACTGTTATTTCTGCTATCTTGTAACTTGTATTTTTGTTGTTACCTTGATGTGGAACCCTTGGAAAAGAGCATCTTGCTCAAAGGTTTTTTCCGAACAATGAAATAAATAAATAAATAAAATGTAGAGCTACAATAGGCATAATTTCAAGCTGGTTTACCAAATTTTGTACCTTGCAGGGGCTGAGCTGATCCAGGAAGTGGATGTTGGCTGCCTTGGGGCAGTGAAGGACTGGATGACCTCATGACTAGCCATGGCCAATCAGCAAGAAGAAGAAAGCTGCTGGGAGAATAAATTACACTGGGATCACTCTGTCAGTATGCTTTTTTGGTCAGGAGGACAGCGCTCACAGCAGAAGTAGATTTCAGGATTTTTATAAAATTATTGTAACTGTTGTACTGGTTTACCAAACCTTGTGCCTTGCAGGGACTGAGCTGTTCCAAGAAGTAAATACTAGCCATCTTGGAGGAGTGAGAGACTGGAATACCTTGTGACTAGCAGCAGCCAATTAGAGAGAAGGAAGAAGTTGCTGGGAGTATAAATTCAGCCACACCAGCATGTTTCATCATGATCATGTACCAGGGGTGCCGACGGGGGGGGGGGGCAGCCAGGACAACTGTACTGGGCCCGGTGGGTCAGGGGGCCCGGTGTTTGCTGGCCTCAGCCCCCCAAAAAGTTAAGACTATATTGCAATACCGGACCATGACTGTCCCCCCATTCCATACCCCTGGCCAGTTGGCTGTTTGTTGTGCACTAGTCTGCCCCCTGCGGTGCTCTCTTGGCGTCCTTGCCTACTGCTGGGTCATGCAGGTCAGATGAGGTCATTGGGGTAATCACTGATTGGTGGTGCTGCCTGTCCCACATGACAGATGTGGGTCAGTCATTGCGTGCGCAGCAGCTCTGTGTGTGGCTTCGAGCAAGAGCACTGCAGGAGTCATCGAGGAGTGTCGTCATGTTGTTGATTGTTTTAGCTAGGTTCGGTGGGGAGCAGCCACCCTATCGGAGTCCTCATTCATTGTGTGGCTGATTGTGTGGCCTACCGTGTAGCAGGGACTCCGCCTGGGCTGGGCAGGTGATTAATTTTTTTTGTCCTCTTGAATTGTTGCTGGCAGTGGTGGGGGACTGTTGGCAGCTGCAGGAGCATGGGCTGGGCCAGAGACAATGTGGAGGAGTCAGAGTGGAGCCGGCAGGACTGATCTCGAGATCGAATTCAGTTGGACAACTTAAGATCGGATGGATCCTGGAGGACTGGCTAGGGACAGGGTCAGGGACCAGATTGGTGCAGTGCAGTCAGAGGAGCAAGGAGGCCATGCTGGCTGCAACAACCCCACACAAGAGAAGTGGATGAGGATTCCATCCCTGGCTGACTCGGACTTCCCAGACAGTTTTCCAGGACTGGTGGTGCAGTGGGTACTAACTTTATATGCCGTACAAAAAGTGCAAAATAATTTAACGTGTTTGAGTTTGTGGGGTGTTAAACTGGTGGGGGAGACAACAGAAAAAAATCACAGGAGGATGGTACTAACACAACAGAATGGCAGAATGAGTGCCATTTCATATGCCTATAATTCAGCAGTGCTGTGTGTTGTTAGATTCTGAGACTGAGACCAAGTAACTTTATGAAAGAAGCCAGAAGGGAACAGCTTAACCAGGGGTAGCATACTAAGCAGAAGCTTGTTCCAGATCATTCATGTGACCTGGGGAGCACAACAAAGTGACTTGCTCAGTCAGGATAGGAATCGGTCACACAGTATGCACCTAGGCGGCTGTGACTGTGGGATTCAAACCCAGGTCTCCAGAATGATCTGCAGGCAGCTGAGCTCAGAGCCTTAACCCACTGCACTACTTCCCTCCCTGGCTCCCCCTCCTTTAAGACAACAAAAAGTCTAAATTCAGTACAATACTGGTTCTCTCCTTAAGCCCCCTTCCCAGGCTAAAAGTTTATTACATGAGCTGGCCTGCCTGCCTGATCTCTATCAGAGCGGGCCTAGATGAGTAGTGTGTGTGTGTGTGTGTGTGTGTGTGTGTGTGTGTGTGTGTGCGCGCACAAGGCAACAAGCATCTGAGAGTGCTCTGTACTTTGTGGGCAGGGATCATCTGAAACCTATTGCCACATGTTTAGAAATTGCTGCAGATGGCAGATGGAAGGCAGTGGCATGGAAGGATATGCAAAGCGTGACTTAGGATGTGCCCCCCATTGTTATGGTCAGTGTTCCTCATGGTCCTCCTCCTCCTCCTCAAAACTGCATTCCTTCTGTCAAGTGACAGAAGCTTGAGAGGCTCAGGCAGCAGGTATGCATGGACAGTTTGTTATTGCTGGCCAGCCCTGACTGAGCACAGCCTGCCGAACAAGTTGGGGGGGGGGGCGAGTCCGACGATGGGGAGATCTGTATCAGAGCGGGCCTAGATGAATAGTGTGTGTGTGTACGCTAAAGCAACAAGCATCTGAGAGTGCTCTGTACTTTGAGGGCAGAGATCGTCTAAAAACCTATTGCCCCATGTTTAGAAATTGCTGTTACAACAGAGCCCTTACTCTCTTTTCTTTTTGTTATAAGGGCATGGCTGCCAAAATGGATACAAAATGCTGGTTCCATGACCCCCTTTCCAGTGGCTATAAATTGATTTATTGTGAATGTGTTTGACTGTGTTTATAAAATAAGAAAAGCAAATAATGGAAATAAAAGGTTGCATAGGCTGGCTAAATGTTTTAAGGGAATACTGCACACATGTAGGCTCTTGAAACATGCTCACCTGTGTTTTAAGGCTGGGGAGATTCAATTAATTGGGCCTGGCAGATCAAACAGTACTGTTTCTTACATAAACTATCATCTCTAACTTTTTAAACATTGCAGCTGTGTGTGTGTGTGTGTGTGTGGGGGGGGGTACATAAACCACTTAGCACTTGTGTTTTGTCTTCAGTAAAAGCCACAGAACTGACCAGACAGCATCTAAACCCCCATAGATATTCTGGGGGCCTTGGCCTTAGATGGTTTGGGATAGGGGGGCCCATCCCAAAGGAGTTGTCCCAGGCCCCAAAATTCCTGTCTGCTTCCCTGCATGTACCGGCAATAGTGGAGCATCTGCTTTAGGGGCATCTGTAATAGAGATGGGAGAAGTGGCTAAAATTTGCTACATGTAGTATTTTGTGTAGAAACCAAATTTCGTACAATTTTCCACGTAGCAAAGCGAAAAACCTCACATCCCGAAGTAACGCAAAGTTCCCAGTATTCTCTATGCACTTCTCATTACTTCACCTTGATTTTTTTTTTTGCTCTTTAAGGTGAATTTTGCAGTGATTCATGAGTTTTAAGGTCACATGGGCTTTATATTGTCTTGCACAGCCTCTGTTCAGCATAGTGTGTGTAGTGGAAAGCTGGAGACAGTTTGCTCTCAGATCTCTGAGATTCAAACCATCGAAAAACCTTTAAAAACGCATTTTGCCACAAAATATTGTGTCAAAATGTAGTACATCGATCATAGGAAACCCTTACATGTTCATATCATCGAGCATTTATTGATTTTGTATCAATATTTAATGTTAATTTAGTACATTCAGTCTCTGTGGTGACAGACACTGTAGAAGTGTGCTTCGGGGGAGGGGCAGATCTGTGGTGTAGAAGGCACATTAGTGAGAAAGGCAGTTTTTCCAACCTTTGTTGGCTAGTTTTTAATTATTTGTCTGTTCAGGTACACACAGTACAACTTTACTTAATTCTTTATTGTTATTTATGTTTGCTGGGCATTTTTTCAGTCATTTTCAAAGACTGTTTGTATTTAGTTTACTGAATAGTTAAGTTTCTGTGGCCGACCTTTAATGTGTGTGCATTGTGTAAATTGATATGCATTTTATTGTGGCACTTTCCACAATAGCAGTACTCTGAATTTCTCAGCCTGTCTGGAATGTTTTCCCCTGCTTCTGTTTGTGTAGCTAAAGCTGCCCCCCCCTTCCCCCCACACAAAACAATGTATTGTTTTTTGACTTTGGGATTTTTGAAGACTGGTTCAGGTCTTGTGTTACTTGTGTCTGTGCAGCTGCATCTCTTGCATTTTTTGCTTCCCATTCCCCCAAAACAACCAAAATAATAAGTTGCTGTTAATTGTCTGTGTAATCTTAAAAAATGCATGCAGAGACTTTCATGCAAAGCTGTTTTCTGGCTGTGGCGCTGCGGCCAATAAGAGTATTAGCAGTGGAAGCTGGGATGATGAGGCAGGTTCATCAGGGGCTAGTAGCAAGTGTAGCAGTGTTAAGAGTAGTGGTCATGGCCATGGTAGTACACAGCAGAAGGGAAAGGTAGCAGTTGCTGCAAGTAAAGGGATTTCTCTGACTCTGTTTTTCACAGTGAAATCAGTCGCTTCAGTGTGCTGGTTGGAGATGCTGTTGTCCATGTTGGTAGTAAAGTTAGTGGTTGCATGATTGATAACAGCATGAGTATTGCTACAAGTTCAACCCAGGCAAACTTATCAGATGGGAAAAATGTTGTTGAATCCGTAGACCTGAGTGTAGTTGATGTCCCACTCCCCACAGTAGTTGAACATGATTCTGATCATGCTAATGACTCACAGTCTCATGTTTCCACCGATCTTGAGGTTAGGCCATCCAAACATTCAGATGTTGATGAAAAAAGTGTGGATGATAGTATTGAGGCTGTGTTTGGAATATCTCCACAGGAGGACAGCATCCAAACTGAATTTGTGGATGATGATTATGATGATGATGCTAGCGACCCCATTTGGGAACCAGACAAGAAGAAAGTGAAGATGGCTGTTTGTAAACAGTCTGTTCTGCTATCCCCCGCTCCTCAAAGTTCTGAAGTAGCTGTGTCTGTTGCTGACCCTAAAGTAATAGTCATCGATTGTGATGTTCAGTCAAAGTCCAAGTGTGCACAACACCAGAAATCATTCAGTACACTCCCATTTCATTGCCATCAAAACTGCCATTCCATATGCAACCCCCAATGTGACATATGAAGAGTAGGGCATCAAAATCCCTAGTTTGGGATTTCTTCATACAAGATGGTAGTGATGAAACAGTGGCAATCTGTCAGCTTTGCCAAGTGCATGTAAAGCATGGTAAAAAGGTAAACATCTGGGCACAAGGGGCCAGCAAACTCATCTTAAGAGCAGGTACATGGCACTGTGGACTTGGCACCAGAGGGGAGCTAGTGCCATAGTGGGACATTCTCCTTAGTGAGCATGGTTTCCACTTCCTTTCGTGTAAGTAGCCATGTCAGTAAATGTGAAATAACACCAGAGGATTACTATAGGCATGAGAAGGAGGATGATTTTGAATGTTCAGGTAGTGGTCAGAGCAGCAAAGGTCCATGTAGTAATTCTAGTACATTAACCCGTGCTTAAAACAGGTAAAATAACTGCACTTAGTGGCTTGTCAGCTGTGTACCCACCATCACTCGTCAAAGGTACCCCATCCATATCAGTTCGCAGAGCAGAGCCATTTGACATGCCACTTGCAAAACACCGAACAATGCAGCTTACCTTGCACAGCCTTTTTTCCTGTAACAGTAAATACCCACCAAATCATGCACATTAATTCAATGCTGCAGTAGCAGAAATGCTGGCAATTGACCTTTTGCCGTTCTCCTTTGTGGAGAATGCTGGATTATGGTACTTTGCGGCAGCGCCTGTCCTAAATGGAAGATCCCATCCAGGACATACTTTTCCACCTGTGCTATCCCTGAGTTATATCGGATGGTGACAGAGTCTGTAAGACATGCCCTTCAGCATTCCACATAACCTCACATTCACTTAAGCATGGATATGTGACAAGTGGCAACATGACGGATAGTTCTTACCTGTGTATTACTTCACATTGGGCACAGCTACCTGAGGTTGGCTGTGATGGTGGGATGGAAAAGCAGTGTAATAAGTCAGACTGCGGTGGTAGCAACCTTCATGGCATTAGACATCATGCAACGCTTGCAATGCATAGTGTAGCAGGGTCGCATACTGGTGAAAACATGCTAGACTTGCTACTGACAGAAACTGATGAGTGGCTACACCCCTGTCCCTAGTACCTGGCTTCATAACTAGTGATAATGGATCAAACATTGTTAAATGTATCAGCAATGGTGGCTTTGTGAGAGTTCCCTGCATGGCCCACTGTTTAAATCTTGTGGTACAGGAGTTTCTGCAGTACCCTGAAATAAAGCAAATGCTGACTGTTGTACACCACATCTGTGCCCACTCTGCATGCTCTGGAAAGGCCTGGTACCAACTTAGGCAGCTGCAGATTCAAAACAGCCTTCCTCAACACCGCCTCAAGCTTGAAGTTGTCATGAGATGGAACTTGACCATTTATATGGCAGAGTGGTTGTATAAGCGGTACAATGCCATCTCCAAGTACCTAGTTATAGCCACTAGCCAGGACAGTTCAGGGGCCTCGATGTCTATGACAACTGAACAATGGAGACTCATGAACTCAATAATATTAATTTTGAGGCCATTTGAACATGCCACACAGGCAGTGAGTTGGGACACTGAGTCCATTAGTCAAGCGATTACACTGCTGAGGGTGCTGAGGAAGACTTTGTTGAATCTGCATCCTAGCCTTTATGTAGCCAGAGATAGATCAAGCTGTGCATTATTGAAATACATGATTACAATATTAGACAGCAATTGACACATTGCTACTATTCAGCAATCACCAGAATTGGGAACAGCCACAGTGTTGGACCCACGTTACAAGCATGGTGTTGCATCCATACTGGAGGAAGGGAATGATCAGGTTCAAAATCTTACTGGACAGTTAGTCTGATTGTTTCATGGGGCACTGAAGTCACATGTAGAGTTCTGTAAACCACAGCATAACAAGGCTGAAGATCACTGTGGACTGAGCAGATCCAGTAAGGTGGCTGAGGGGCAAGGGGTGGTGTCAGCTGCACAGTTGTCCATTAATCCACTTTGGGGTGCCTTTTCCCAAGTAGGAATTTGTGACCTAGATGAATCTTGTGAACAGGTGGACGATTCGTCAGGAATGAGAGATAGTGAAAGTAATTCACTAACTTCCTGCCTAATTAACTTCCTGCTTGCATCATGTGACCTGCAGACAGTTGGACATGTGATCTTTAGGCTGTTTCTTGCCAACATCGCCTTCTCAAAATGCAACACGAAGTGAACGCGAAGTCCATTAAAGGTGAATTTCGACTTTTTAATGGACATTTCGCATAGTGCAATGCAAATTCGAAGTCACCCACTTCAGGCTAACCTTGCAGGTGAATTTAAACTTCACTGCATCTCTAACCTGTAGGACATCAGCAGGGTGACCACAGGTGCACAGATGACTCTGCTGGTGGGGTGCCACTACAGAGTAGGACGTAACACATAACTGCTTACTGTATTACTGCTAACCGCTTACTGTATACTGTGACAACTAGCTAGGGCTCAAGTATCTATAGCTTGTATCGACAGTAAAAGTGTGTAAGATGCAGTGGACTCTGAGGAAAAAGCAGGAACAGGTAGGAGGGTTAAGAAAAAGAAAGCAGGAGACAGTCTATCTAGGGTAGCATAACAAATTAGTTTCAGGAAGGCAAAGGGGAGATGTAGGAAAACAAGGGGAATAACAAGTAGGTAACAGAGTAACCCAAGCTCATACTGACAATGAGCAAAGGAAAGTAAAGATCATGTGAGTGGTGCAGTGCAATGGTTGTGGGGCCACAGCCTTTTGGGAAACCTTCTGGAGACAAAAGAGCTGCCCCACATATATTCAGCAATCTGGGTAGCTGTCACAGGTTTCTGAACTTCGTGCCAAACTGGCAGGGTTACAGTGAACTTTCTTCCCCATCTGGGGGCAACCAAGTCTGCTGACGCTCTCCCAAATGATGGAGAGGTAGAGCAGATGGATCTTGGTGGGCTCTGGGAGGGTGGGAGTGGCAGGAAACATGCACGCTCCAAAACCTATCACACTAAAGAACTCCTTCACTGTACTGGCAGGATGGGGCAGCCAAGAGGAGGTACCTGTCACAGTGGGAAGGGAGGAGGTGGTGGTCCTCAGAAGTGGAGGCCCCAAGGAGGAAAGGTAATGCCTCCAGCCCAAGAGGAAGCAGCTGCTGGTGTGAGGTTCTTTTGTAAGAGGGATAGACTTGGGAGCTGGGGGGGGGCCTAGAGAGGTGATATGCCCGAGTGGTGCTTTAGCTTGGAGAGACTGAAAACATACACAGAGGATCACTATGACAGCAGGAGCTGGGAGGGAGCTAGACATCATTGTCTATCTGGGGATGAATGACCAGGTAAGGGAGCTAGGAGTAGTGCAGGGTAACTTTGGGGAGCTGGGGTGGGCCTCAAGAAGATGGCATGCCTAGTGACTTTCTCCAAGGTGTTACCTGTGTACAGTGGGAAGAAGCAAGGGTACTCCATACCAGGGCATTTAAGGACTGGTTGGAGGCATGGTGCATGGAGAACTTTGGCTACATTGGTACTGGGGACTAGCCTGGGAGGATATGGGTCTCTATAAGGGAAATGGCCTACATCTTTCCAGGATGAGAACTGTAGTTAGGGGGGAGTTTAAATGCTACTTGGATTAGTATCTGAATTAGCAGGTGCATAGTAATAAACCAGGGAATTAAACAATCCCCCCCCACCCCCTAGATGTGGAGCATCAGGGAGAGAGGGCCAGAGGGGGAGAAAACTCCTCTAGTTCAGGGGTGCAAACAGGTAGGGATAGAGACTAGACTGAAGAAAAGGGGGTAGAACTCAGGTAAGCGATGGTAGAGGATTGAAGGAGACAAGGAATGGTGGAGGCAGAAACGGAATACGTGAGTCAGGGAGCTTCAAGAAACAATTCAGACAGGACTACAATAGGGGAGCAGAGCAGTAGGCAGGGGCAAAGAAGGTGTGTAGAGCCATGTGAGTTAACTCACTGAGGCCTCAGGAGCTCTTTGAGGGTTCCACCACTTGTAGCCTGTATACTTTTAACAGTGCAACCTGGAGCTTTCTTTTTTTTAAACTTTCTTTAAAGTTTTGCAATTGGACATAAGACAAATAGACAAAGACAAACATATAGCAATTAATTATTTATATTACGTAACAACTGATACATTCACCTGTTCATATACGTATGGGTTTACAATTTTAACTTACCAATCTTTAAGTTATCATTCTTAGAAGGCTTGTTCAGATGTGAATACAAGGTAAAAAACAGATCAAGAACTACAATATTATAATTTTAAGCAACTAATCATATACCCTAGGGTGTAAAATCTGGTCTCAATGCAGAGAAATATATATATATATAGATATATATATATATATATATATATATATATATATATATATATATGTATATAATATATCTCCTCCATATCCTCCTTCCCTCCTGACTGCCTGACCAGCGGCACCTAGCTTACGCTATGGAAGCTGACTTATCTATACCAACTTCAGTACTTCTTGTACATGGGCTTTGCCCTGTCCTAAACCCTACTTGATACAGCCTGATCCTCACATATTCTCCACTCAGTGTCACACCTCATCTATCCAATACTATCCCATTCTGTAATATAATATATGCCTGCCAAGTGTTATTGTTGAACTGTACTGATTGTCTTGTCCCTATTCCATCACAAAATTGTATCCTGCAACTGCATAACTGAAACTTTCTCTGTAAACTGTTCAACTGAATCTGTCTACTGTATTGCTGTAATTGTGCTCAGCTATGTTCTACTGTTTTTCCTCGCATATGTAACTCTTGATAACCTGCAAGTTATCTCTCACTGTACCCTCACCCCACAGGCCGCACTGGGAGATGAGCAGATGAGCATCTTTTTGCTCAGTGTGCCATCCTGGTGAAACAATTTCAATAAACAATAATATCAATTTGAAACTTGATTGCTTTTTATTTATAATTGGCGTTAAGGATTCCTTCCTGTAGATTGTCAACATTATATCTTGCCATTGGGTTATGGATATGTGGTCTTGATTTAGCCACTTTTTTGTGATGGCCTTTTGGGCTGCCAGTATAGTAATCCTAAGCAGTCTGCTTGTGTTAGAGACTCTGCATTCCCTAGGGAAGTCAGAGAAAAAATACAGTGTAGGGGTGAGATATAGCTTTGGTGTAAATATAGCCTTTAAGACCCCCTGTAAAGCTTATAAGACAGGGTTAAGTTGAACATTCCCACATGATATGTGCAAGTGCAGCTGGTGTGTATCCGCAACCCCTCCGGCAGTTAGGGCTTCTCGTGGATTGGCATTTTGCCTGTACTTTGGGAGTTCGGAAGTACCTAATGGTAATTTCCAAGCAAACTCCTTCAAACTTATTGCTGTTGTTCCCCAATGTATTTTGTTCAGGTGTCTCTTTCAGACCTCATCCTGAATTTGTATTCCTAAGTCTGAGCACCATGCTGCTTCAATAGTTTTAGAAGAATCTCCATCAGCAGATAATAACATGGCATATAAATAAGAAATTATATGATCTAAGGAGGCCTTGCCATCCATTGCTGCCTTTAGGATATTTATATGATCTGGGGTGGTGGATCAGTTTTCCATAAATCTTGGGAGAGAGCCCTGATATATTTGCATACCTTGAGATATCTAAACCTGTCCCATGACGAAATTCCATATTGGGTAATTAAATCAGCCATCGTAAGGAACCCAGCTGAAATGAATGAGAGTTTATCACGATTGATCATGAAAAATCCTTACATTTCATTTTTAGAGATCATGATCATGTAAGAAATCACCAAAAATATCATCAGTAATAATGAAAGGGAACCAAATGGCCACCCATCATAAATCATCAAATTATTGGTTACGATCTGATCATGATTTTTAGTGAATTTTTGAGATTTCCTAAATACATGATTAATCCTGATTAATCAATACCTGAAGTAATCATTAATCATCATTATGTCAATTGCGTCATGGTGAGTTTTTATTGTTAATCATTATTAATCATGATTGGTCAACACTGGTCACAACTGTTTTGCTGGGTCATGATCACTTTTAATCAGTACATTTGCTGGTGCTAAATCATTATCTATTATAATAGGTATCATAGGTATTACAGAGCTTTGAAGACTGTTGTCCATTTTGCTCGCCATAGGTTCACATGTAGCCCAGGATGTTATTAAGACTCAAATAAGCAACCAAAAGTGTCTTAAATATATTCATGTTACTACTGGCAGCTACTTCGATTGGAAGTTCATTCTGTATCTTGGTTACTCTTACTGAGAACCATAGCCTTCTTTTCCTTGTTCTACAGTGTTCACTCATCAGCTGAAGTGGATGTGCCCTGGTATTGTATACTTGCTCCCTAAATACAAGACCTAATTGTTCATATAATAGCATATCATCAAGTGCTCTATAAATCATGCACAAGTCTCCTCTCATCCTTCGATATTCCAGGAGGTACAGGCCTAGTTTTTTGAGCCTGTTATTATAATCTAATCCTCTAATGTCATTTATCCTTCTGGTAGCCCTCCTCTGTATTCCCTCAATCGCCTTAATGACACCCTTATCACCTGGTGCTCAAAATTGTGCGAAGTACTCCATATGGGGTCTCACCAAGGAAGTGTAGAGGGGCAGCATCACCTCCCTGCTCCTACATTTGATATGTTTGTTTATACAATGCAATATACCACCTGCCTTCTTTATGACTTGTTGACAATGTAAATTAGGGCTCAGGTCATTTTTAACTCTAACACCTAGATCTTTCTCGTCCTCTACTGTTTCCAATACCCTACCACCCAACACATAGTGAGCTTGTAAATTGTTTTTCCCAAAATGCATAACCGAGCATTTACTGGTGTTAAAAGAGAGCTTCTTAGTTTTTGCCCAGCATTCCAGTTCATTTAAAGTGCTTTATAGAATATTACCATCCTCTTGACCGTTTACTATATGTCCAATGCGGGTATAATCTGCAAATTTAGACAACCATTTACCTGATATTGTATTTAACGTTGAAATGTAAATATTAAAGAGACAGGGGCCAAGCACTGATCCCTGGGGCACCCCAGTAGACACCGCCTCCCGTCCAGAGTACAAGCCTTTTATACACACTCATTGTTTCCTGTCAGTTAGCCAAGACTCGACCGACTTCATAATCTTTCCACTTACTCCCTGGTCAATTAGGGCATCTATCGGTTACCCAAGTGGGATCTTGTCAAAGGTCTTGGAGAAATCCAAAAAGATAACATCCACAGCATCACGATTGTCCAGGACTTTGCTAACTTTACCATAAAAGTCCAACAGGTTAGTTAGGCATGAACTTCCCTTTGTAATCCCACGCTGAGTTGTATCAGTGTTGCCACCCAAGAATACCCCAATATAGTCTTTAACAATACCCTCCAAAATTTTGCCCAAGACAGGCGTCAAACTGATTGGTCTATAGTTAGTAACTTCTTGTCTCGATCCCTTCTTGAAAATTGGTACTACTGTGGCTTGTCTCCACACCTCTGGAACTTGTCCTTCATTAATAGATTTAGAGAATAATGCAGTAACAGGTCCTCTCAGAGGTTCTGCTAATTCTCTAAGAATACATGGATGTAAGCAATCTGGACCTAGTGCTTTGTTAGGGTCAAGTCTTAGTAATAATTCCCTCACCTTTGTTGCTTCTACTATAGACTCTCCTTCTTTAGTTAGGTCTACATGATCTTTATTAGCAAAAGTTTTGGTATTAAAAACAGAGGAAAAGTACTGATTACATTCTTCAGCCATTTGTACATTGTATGTTATTAAAGTCCCTCCTTGGTCTTTTATCGGGCCAATAGTGGTCACCCCCCCCCCTTTTCTTATTTATATATTTATTTATTTACCTGGAGTACAGTGTACAGTTCTGGAGACCTTACCTACGTAAGGACATAGACAGGGTAGAGAAGGTTCAGAGGAGGGCAACAAAGATGGTGCATGGATTGCATCACAAGTCCTATGAAGACAGGTTGAAGGAACTGAACATGTACTCCCTGGAGGAGAGGAGGGAGAGAGAGGATATGATAGAGACATACAAGTATCTTACAGGAGGAACAGGGTGCAGGAAAACACTATTTTAAGCAAAAAGATGTTCCAGGACTAGAGGGCATGGGATGAAGTTGAGGAGGACGATTCAGAGGAAACATGAGAAAGAATTTATTCACAGAATGGGTGGTGGACAAGTGGAACACCCTGCCAGAGGAAGTGGTGGGGGCTGAAACAATCACGGGATTTAAGAATGCATGGGACAGACATAAAGGAATTCTGAAGGTCAGGGGTAAGGGGCAACAGACTTCTAGGAAAACATAAACTGAACTTACAAGCTCAAATGGGCAGACTGGGTGGGCCATAGGCCCTTACCTGCTGACACTGTCTATGTATCTATGTATCTATATACGCATTAAAGGATTTGTAATTATCCTTAACCCTATTTGCCAGATCTATCTCATACTTATTCTTTGCACTCCTGATGCTCATTTTAGATTTTTTTAGGCATCTTTTATAGTTTTCCCAACATTTTTGAGTGCCACTGTGCCGTGCCCTTGTGAAGGCTATATTCTTTTTATTTATGTGATTCCTCACCGTTGCATTCATCCATGGGGTTTTATATTTTTTTACCTTGTCATATTTCTTAATTAAAAATATATTTTCCTTGATTACTGTGGAAACTTTATTATTAAATATATGCCACATACTATGTAGGGATTGGTTATTAAAGGCAGTTACCCAATCCCAATTAGCCATATCATTTTTCATACCCTCAAAGTTGGCTTTATTAAAGTTGTATATAACTGTACTACCACTTACACAACCTAAATTTCCCATATAACTAAATCCAAACATAGAATGGTCGCTGGAATTGAGAGGGGGCATAATCTTACATAGGTATATCATGATCGATCAATACCCAAAGCAGCCATAAACCATCACTTTTCTTTGGTTGCTGATGGTGTTTTTTTACGTTGGCACGCTTGCACAGCCAACATCTTGTAGTAGTGCAGCTTTGGAGGTGCGGTCACTGTTGGGCGAATGCAGAGCACGCACCAGTAGGTGCATTCCTCATTTCCCAATCAACCTGCATGCCGGCGCCACACCATGCATACATAATGTAGTGAGCACATCTAAGAAAAGGTCCGCTGCAATCCGAGCAAAGCTCGTCAGATGCAGTGGACCTTCCCTGGATGTGCTTGCTGACATAATGAGCATGGCGGCACAGTGGCCACCAAGCTGCCGACTTCGAGGGTGCTCAATCCCCCTGTCAGTTTACCCCACCCCTCTGTATGTGCCGATGGGAGAGCCCACTCCCCATCGGTAGAAATCACCCCCCCCATTGTTAAATGCAGAGGGAGGTGCCCAATCCCCCTCGGCTCGGACCCCATTTCTTTGTGTACCAACGGGGGAGCCCACTCCTTGTCGGCATAAAGAAGCCCCCCCATTGTTAAATGCTGAGGGGGTGCCCAATCAGACAGCCTGACCCAATCACTCTTAGAAACTGGCCTTCATGACAAGGTGTCAGCATCAATATGGTTCAGTCTTGGCCTGTATTCAACAGCATAATCATAGGTTGATAAGGGGGAAAAGCCACCCATGCCCAGTGGCGTCTAACTTAGCTGAAGTCTGTGCATAGGTTAATGAATTACTGTCGGTCTTCACCAATATCTTTGCCCCATAGAGTTATTCATGAAACTGTTCGATGAGGGCCCATTTTAGTGCAAGGAACTCCTGCTTGTGCACAAAGTAGTTTCGCTATGATGGGGTCAAGCTCCTACTGACAAAGGCCACTGGTCTCAAACCATCCTCATGGGCTTGATACAGCACAGCTCCTAGACTCTGCAGACTGGCATCTGTATGCAGCACATAGGGCTTGGTGGGGTCAGCAAAGGCGAGGATGGGGACATGGGTGAGCTGGTATATGACCTTGTGAAAGGCTGCTTCACATTCGGGTATCCAGCGGGGCCCAAAACGTTCACCTGTGTGGAAGTACACTTTCTCTGGTTCTTTGATGGCCCCTTTTTACGTTCGCTTGCGCGCATGCGGAAGGAACATCTTGGGAGAATGGGACACTTTGGAGGTGTGCCTCTCCTGACCAATCCCCTGCTCCCTTGAGCAGGCGTGGCGGTCCTGCACCAATCCATACCCGGTGCTGTGTATGACAGTGGTGGTCTTCTCTTCAAAGAAAACCACCGCTGTGTGCTTGCACCGCGCCATGGCCCCCCACCTTTGCTGCCACGCTGGAGCCCACCCCAGCATGGCAAACATCCCAGCTGTCTGCTGACGGGGTGCCCAATCCCATCGGCCCACGGCCCCCCTTAGCCATCTTCTGCCACGCTGGGAGCCCACCCCAGCGTGGCAAACGTCCCGCGTCATCTGCCGACGGGGGTGCCCAATCCTCCGTTGGCTCCACGGCCCCCCCAGCCATCCTTCTGCCATGCTGGGAGCCCACCCCAGTGTGGTAAACATCCCGCGTCGTCAAAGTAAAAAAAAAAAAACCTGTAAATTGAAAATGGTCCCACTTAGTCTCCCCGCCCCCCTCCCAAAACCTGTACCCACCCACTGCGCACCCTGCCTCCCCACACCCCTCCTCACCCCATACTTACCTCCAGAGCTTGGCACGATGATCATTGCTGGACCGGGAACACGTCTGCACTCTTCAAAGTCGACCGCGAACTGAGGAAATGCCGGTAAGCTGTATAATGGGCTAGATGAGTTTTTTTCAACTTTGTTGTGTATCTCAGGCATTTTTTGGAATTTTTGCACCAAATTTTCAACATGGGGTTTTTGGCACCCCTTCTCATGAATTCTGCCACTGTCATGGCATTATTCAGGCCGAAGAGTGATTTCACAGTCCTGCATTGAAATCACCGCCGAGCCGATTAACAAGCGACAGTGCCAGGCGTTCATAAGGTGGACTCTCAAAAGCCTATTTTGAAAATTTGGTGGAAAAATTCCTAAAAATGACGGTTTTACGAGTGTGCGTTGCGCAGTTCCTACGCAGGCTCGTAAGTTCGCAAATTTTCAATATTTTCACTCTAGATTTTCAACATTGCCATTTTACCATGAGTAGTTTACTTATGAGTAGTACAGCTGTCATTTTTCACATCTCACCCAAAACGTGTTTTCACCCATGTAGCGCACAATGGTGCAGTCGGTGAAATCAATGTATGGGACACATTCAGAAAATCGCAGTGACACTGTTCATGAGCAGAGGTCTTAAAATGGCTATGTTGAAAATTTGGTAAAAAAATTCATAAAAATGATTGTTTTACGAGCATGCATTGCACAGTTCCTACGCACGCTCGTAAGTCTGCAAATTTTCAATATTTTCACTCCAGATTTTCAACATTGCCATTTTACCACATCTCCTTATGAGCAGTGCAGCTGTCATTTTTCACATCTTGCCCAAAACGTGTTTCCACCCATGTAGCACACAATGGCACAGTCGGTGTGTGAACTCAATGTTTGGGACACATTAAGAAAATCACAGTATCACTGTTCATGAGCAGAGATATTAAAATGGCTATGTTGAAAATTTGGTGAAAAAATTCCTAAAAATGACTGTTTTACGAGCGTGCGTTGCGCAGTTCCTATGCACACTCGTAAGTTCGCGATTTTTCAATATTTTCACTCCAGATTTTCAACATTGCCATTTTATCACACCTCCTTATGAGCACTACAGCTGTCATTTTTCACATCCTGCCTAAAATGTGTTTCCACCATGTAGCGCACATTGGCGCAGTCGGTGTGCGAAATCAATGTATGGGACACATTAAGAAAATCACAGTGACACTGTTCATTAGCAGAGATATTAAAATGGCTATGTTGAAATTTTGGTGAAAAAATTCCTAAAAATGCCTGTTTTACGAGTGTGCGTTACGCAGTTCCTACGCACGCTCGTAGGTTTGCGAATCTTCAATATTTCCACTCCAGATTTTCAACATTGCCATTTTACCACACCTTCTTATGAGTAGTACAGCTGTCATTTTTCACATCTCACCCAAAACGTGTTTCCGCCCATGTAGTGCACAGTGGCGCAGTCGGTGTGCGAAATCAATGTATGGGACACATTAAGAAAATCACAGTGACACTGTTTATGAGCAGAGGTCTTAAAATGGCTATGTTGAAAATTTGGTGAAAAAATTCATAAAAATGACTGTTTTACGAGCATGCGTTGCATAGTTCCTACGCACGCTCGTACATTTGTGAATTTTCAATATTTTCACTCCAGATTTTCAACATTGCCATTTTACTACACCTCCTTATTAGCAGTGCAGCTGTCATTTTTCACATCTTGCCCAAAACGTGTTTCCACCCATGTAGCGCACAATGGCGCAGTCGGTGTGCGAAATCAATGTATTGGACACATTAAGAAAATCACAGTGACACCATTCATGAGCAGAGATCTTAAAATGGCTATGTTGAAAATATGGTGAAAAAAATCCTAAAAATGACTGTTTTACAAGCATGCGTTGCGCAGTTCCTACGACGTCATGCACGCTTGCGAATTTTCAATATTTCCACTCCAGATTTTCAACATTGCCATTTAACCACACCTCCTTATGAGCAGTACAACTGTCATTTTTCACATCCTGCCCAAAATGTGTTTCCGCCCATGTAGCGCACAATGGCACAGTCGGTGTGTGAACTCAATGTTTGGGACACATTAAGAAAATCACAGTGTCACTGTTCATGAGCAGAGATATTAAAATGGCTGTGTTGAAAATTTGGTGAAAAAATTCCTAAAAATGACTGTTTTACGAGCGTCAGTGCTGGCAAGTAGTTCCTACGCACACTGTAAGTTTAAGTAATTTTCAATATTTTCACCCAGATTTTCAACACTGCCATTTTACCACACCTCCTTATGAGCACTACAGCTGTCATTTTTCACATCCTGCCCAAAACGTGTTTCCACCCATGTAGCTCACATTGGCGCAGTCGGTGTGCGAAATCAATGTATGGGACACATTAAGAAAATCACAGTGACACTGTTCATTAGCAGAGATATTAAAATGGCTATGTTGAAATTTTGGTGAAAAAATTCCTAAAAATGCCTGTTTTACGAGTGTGCGTTGCGCAGTTCCTACGCACGCTCGTAGGTTTGCGAATTTTCAATATTTCCACTCCAGATTTTCAACACTGCCGTTTTACCACACCTTCTTATGAGTAGTACAGCTGTCATTTTTCACATCTCACCCAAAACGTGTTTCCGCCCATGTAGTGCACAGTGGCGCAGTCGGTGTGCGAAATCAATGTATGGGACACATTAAGAAAATCACAGTGACACTGTTCATGAGCAGAGGTCTTAAAATGGCTATGTTGAAAATTTGGTGAAAAAATTCATAAAAATGACTGTTTTACAAGCATGCGTTGTATAGTTCCTACGCACGCTCGTAAGTTTGCAAATTTTCAATGTTTTCACCCCAGATTTTCAACATTGCCATTTTACCACATCTCCTTATGAGCAGTGCAGCTGTCATTTTTCACATCTTGCCCAAAACGTGTTTATGCCCATTTAGCGCACAATGGCACAGTCGGTGTCCGAACTCAATGTATGGGTCACATTGAGAAAAATCACAGTGTCACTGTTCATGAGCAGAGATATTAAAATGGCTATGTTGAAAATTTGGTGAAAAAATTCCTAAAAATGACTGTTTTATGAGCGTGCTATGCAGTTCTTACGCACGCCTAGAAGTTCGCGAATTTTCAATATTTTCACTCCAGATTTTCAACATTGCCATTTTATCACACCTCCTTATGAGCACCATAGCTGTCATTTTCACATCCTGCCCAAAACGTGTTTCCGCCCATGTAGCGCACAATAGCGCAGTCGGTGTGCGAAATCAATGTATGGGACACATTAAGAAAATCACAGTGACACTGTTCATGAGCAGAGATCTTAAAATGGCTATGTTGAAAATTTGGTGAAAAAATTCATAAAAATGACTGTTTTATGAGCATGCGTTGCATAGTTCCTACGCACGCTCGTACATTTGTGAATTTTCAATATTTTCACTCCAGATTTTCAACATTGCCATTTTACCACACCTCCTTATTAGCAGTGCAGCTGTCATTTTTCACATCTTGCCCAAAACGTGTTTCCGCCCATGTAGCGCACAATGGCTCAGTCGGTGTGCGAAATCAATGTATTGGACACATTAAGAAAATCACAGTGACACCATTCATGAGCAGAGATCTTAAATGGCTATGTTGAAAATTTGGTGAAAAATCCTAAAATGACTGTTTTACATAGCGCATGGCTAAGCAGTTCCTACGCAGAGATGCTCTCAGACTTTTCAATATTTACTTCCAGATTTTCAACATTGCCATTTAACCACACCTCCTTATGAGCAGTACAACTGTCATTTTCACATCCTGCCCAAATGTGTTTCCGCCATGTAGCGCACAGTAGTGGCGCAGTCGGTGTGCTAACTCAATGTATGGGACACATTAAGAAAATCACAGTGACACTGTTCATGAGCAGAGATCTTAAAATGGCTATGTTGAAAATTTGGTGAAAAATTCCTAAAATGACTGTTTTACGAGCGCATGCTATGAGTTCCTACGCACGCTCGTAAGTTCGCGAATTTTCAATATTTGCACTCCAATGAGTTCCAAATACCTAAACAGCACATAGAAGCAAGCAACATTCAGCACTGACAAATGCTTGTACTTCTTTGTCACTGATTTTTTTAAGCCAAGTCCAAGTGCCAAATACCACTGCAAATACCTGCAAGCGAACATTCGGCATTGACAAATGCTTGTTTATATTTATGGTTGGTAGGAGGGTAGCCCTGGGTAGGATCCAAGAGTGGGTGAATCACCTTTGAATAGTTTTTTATGAACCTGCAGTAGTATCCACAGAACCTCAGGAAACATTGTAGTACTTTCAAATTATGGGGCTGGGGCCAAAAGTCAGTGATTCAACCTTACTGGGATCAGTCTCTATCCCTTCTGCAGATACTATGTGCCCCACATACTTCACAGAGGTTTGAAAAAACTGGCACTTGTCAATGGACAGCTTGAAGCCAAAGTCTTCCAATCGGTCTAGGACTTTAAACAGTTGGTCTCATGCTCCCCTAATGTGCGCCCAAACACAATGACATCATCGAGGTACACTAGACATTCCAGCAAGTTCATATCTCCCACCGCACATTCTATCAGTCACTGAAAGGTGGTCAGGGCCCCTGAAATCCCCTGTGGCATTCTTACAAATTCATAGAACCCCAAAGGACAGATGAAGGCTGTTTTCTCATGGTCCTCCGGGGCCATCAGGATCTGGTAGTATCCACTGTGAAGATCCAATACCGAAAACCATTTGCTCCCATTCAAACTATCCAGAGCATCTTGTACATGGGGCATGGTGTATTGATCGGGGATGGTCCACCGGTTCAGGGTTCGATAATCAAAATACATCCTTACTGACCCATTTTTCTTACGCACAACCACAATGGGAAAGGCATATGGGCTCCTTTATTCTTGTATCACACCAGCAGCGAGCATTTCCTGCAGGTGTCTCCTCACATCATCTATGTCTACTGGGGCAAGACGTCAGGATCTCTCTCGAAATGGCCAGTCATCATGCAGGCATATGTGATGCTCTGCACCCTGGATACACCCCATGTCCCATTCTTTTAATGAAAACACTTGGTTCCTCTGAGCGAGTTTCTTGCTAATTCTAGCCTTCCATTCAGCTGGTAATGGGGAGTAACCAAAGTCAAATACGTCCGGGATCACGCTCTCCTTCTTGCCAGAGCAGTTGTTGCTGGGCAACATGGCAGTGTCAGCGCAGTGTACTATAGCTAGGGTGCACCCTCTGTTCACCCGAATCTCCCGATGTGACACATTCTAAATCTGGACCATTACTTGTCCTGCACAGGCATGGGCACGAGCAGGCAAGATGCTAGGTTTGACCAATAATCCCTCTGGCAACTTTCCATCTCCTGGTGCATCCAACATTAATATTTTGTTCTTTATGTTTCTCTTTAGGTGGACTTCTCCATGGATTGTGCACTGGGCGTTGGGGGCCAATACCAAGGAGTCAGGTTTCTTTTTCCACACTATCCCCACTAGCTCATCTGGGTCCACTTCATCGGGCCTCTGTTGTCAGTCATAAGCCCTTTTTACTAAGGCTGGAATTCTTAGGGCCCATCCAGTCAGCTGCTCTTGTTTCTCATGGCAGCATTGTGCTAGTCTCCCAAACATGTGGGCATTTGTTCCAATTAATAGGGAAAACCCATCATACAGTCCGTTGGGGGGACACACTAGGGCTAGTGTCTCTACTTGCTCCTCTATGCCAGTGACAGTTGCAGGACAAGACAACCAGAGTCGGACATATCCTAGATACAGATAAGACTTGTCACTCAGCCCCACACATGTAGGCCTTCCAGGGATTGTAAGAGCACATCAGATAAGTGTTTGTCATACTGGTCCTGAAACACAATGGTCACTTGCGACCCACTGTCAAGCACAGCCCGAGTATTAATACCATTCACAGCCACATTAGTCTCCATTGAAGGGCTCACTATCTTGGACCAGTTTGGAGGGACAACAGCTGGGGCCTGGACAGATGATTTAGCCACAGAGGGGTCTGAGTTAGGATGGCCAAAGCCTTTACTGCGGTCATTTCGTGCACCCCTTGACCACTAACTCATTTTCCAAAGCTCTCCTTGAAGCTGATTCACCACTTTCTCTAAGTCCTTCTGAGACTGGCATTCCCTCTTCATATGGCCATCCTTGCCGCATTTGTGACAAATTACATGCTCTCGGGACATCCTTGGGGAAAACATAGCAGGGGATGCTGGAGCATCGATGGGAGACTGTGATCAGACTTCTGCAGGTAGTATACTATGTCTCAAAAGCTTCTTTAGGGTGGTAGTCAATTCCTTGAGCTCAGCCAAGAAGCCACCCTCAGTAAAGGATGCCTCAGGGTGCACCCCCATAATAGTCACGTCCTGACAGGGGCCGGGGTCTCTGTCAGCAGGGGACACCTCAGCGAACGCACCTGGTTGTACTTTTCTGACTTCCTTCAGCAACTCCTCCCCCCACCATTTAGCCCACGGTGGGACACTCTTAGTGGTCTGCATTTTGGAAGGGTCTTCCAGTGCCATGATCACTTATGCTGCACTCACCCCCTAATTACAATCTCCCTCTTCACTGTCTACCTCCCGGAGTTCTTTCATCAAGTCACAGTAGTCAGGTGGGTTACCTCTCCTATCCTGGAGCATTAACTGGATGATCTGCAGTTTAGAATGCTTGGCATGTTGCAGTATGTGCCCCAGTCTCACACTGTTCAAATCACTAGCAGCTAACCCACCTTTCCGGTAAGCTTTCTGCAGAGCTCTTTCTAGGCGAGTAACATACGCAGACACACTTTCGCCCTTACATTGTTTGGTACCTTGGAATTTCCACATCAAAGTCTCCCCTGACTCAATGCTCCCAAAATTGCCTTCAAGTACAGACAGGTACTTCTGAGCAGATGCATCAGGGTTTGTGGAGCTCAAAAATTTAATGGCTTCAAGGGCAGGGCCCCTCAAACTTTCTATGATTCTTTTCCACTTCTCAGCCTCTGCACACTGCCACTTGGGTACCAAGGGGGCAACATAGTCAATCCAGGTCTCCCAGTCATCCTCTCCCTGGGGGGTGGGTAGGGTGCCCGAGAAGATTCTCAGCCCTCGGTAGCAGTCGTGATTAATGGCGGGTACAGATATAGGGGCCAGCACTGGCATGGGCAGAGAAGGTGGAGCAGTAACAGGTGCTGGAGTGAGAGGGGGTGTTGGGGAAAGAACACCCTCAGGTGACAGGAACAATTTCTTAAAGTCCTTTATGGTTTTCCCTTCCTCCAGCAACAACTTAGCAAATTTCTCCTCAAAAGTCTCAGATAATGGTGGGAGCTCATCCTTCCCAGGGTCTTTACTGTCTTTTGTTATCACTTTCCAGACGGCTGGGACTCCTTCTGAGGCATTAGTCTGTGGCACTTTAGAGCTGTCCACAAGGTCATTACACTCTACCAAAGCTATGAAAGTTTGGGCGAACATATCAGCCTGTTTACCCACCACCACAGGGTTTTTTAAACATTCAACTTTGGAGAGTGCTCCATCTACGGTGTCCTTACTGGTACCCAGGGGAATATCCAGTATAAGCAGAGCATTTTGGGGTTGATCTCCTGCCCAGTACATCACCCCACCAACTGGTGTACAGCCATTACTACTGGGGTAGCCATTAATCTTTAACAATAATTTGGAATTTTTGGCCACTAGAAGACACAAAATCCCAACGGTGAGCCTCCAAGATGTAACCCCTAGGTGGTGCTATCCCACGGGCTACTACCCCTGCCTGCCTGGCTAGTAGCAGGTTAAGGGGCCTAGGTTCTGCTATGGTTGCCTCCACCCACAGGTCAGGGTTGGTAGTGGTCAAACTAACCTGGGCACAGCCCTGCAGGACACTATAACCCCCCTCTTTCCCTTCTAGTGGCCTGAGCAATATACAATAATCACTTTCACAGTACCGCTTGTACACCACACTGTTTGCACTTACCACCAGGGCTGGTTCCTCTGGCTTGACCCTGGGGACCCCCTGTAAAACAAGGTTATGCACTGCAAATAGCAACAGTACAGTACTTTTGGCACAAACTGGAACCACAGTCAGGTTAAATGCAGAAAAAGTCAGATCTGATTTATTCAGGGGACTTAAACAAGGAAGGGGCATAATCAGGTTGATTGGCTTAAAGGCTATATTAATCAAACAGTTATGCATGCGCTTTAAGTCCCCACACAGTCACACCTCTGGGTACCCAGGTAGGGAGTCGTTGGGCTAGCCAGGAACATTGCAGCTGGTTGGGGCCCTGTTATGGAAGAAAGCAACATGCAAAACACACACTGTTTGTAATCTGGTGTCAGAGGGCTCAGTTTGTGAAAGAAAAAAGCAACCAATCAGATGGCAACACTTTAGATTTAGCTGTTGCTGCAGGGAGCTACCCTGATGTTTACTCACAATACCCAATGCTGGACACAGGCAGGATGAAATCGAGACTGCAGATTGTTAAGCTTGGAGTGACCAGAGAAGCGGGGCCCACATGAATCACCAAGGCATTGTTCCTGTTCAGGTTTTGAGCGGGGGGGCTGATCCCCAGGCAGGTTTCTCGTCAATGGCTTTCTCTGTGCAGTGGGTAGTCGGGCTGGGCCAGTGTGGCAAGGCCCAGGCCCAGGCCCAATGAAGATGATTTTAGATTCAGTCCGTGGGGCTGGATGCAGTTTCCAGCAAGCAGAATACAGTTCAAACCACAGTGGGGAACCAAATCGTGACCCACTAACAGCATACAGCACATTTACATAATGCAGCTTCCAGCAAGCAGAACACAATTCAAACCACAGTGGGGAACCAAATCATGACCCACTATAAGCACACAACACATTCACATGTAAGAAAATTCCACCATACCAGGCAAAAGGCTCTCCGGTCGCAATTACAGAGTCTCTGCACTATTTGGGAGTTCAGAGGTGGCTGGAAGTCCTGACAGGCTGATCACATTCAGCAAATCTTCGATCTTCTTCAGGTTAAAACCTGGTCACAGTCCAGTGGCTTAAATCATTCTCACAACTTGGATTCAGTCCAAATAAACTCCATTTTCCCTCTCAGGGATAGCAGGCAGACATGCAGGCCAAACTCAGGCCTTTCCACAGTTCTCCCATGCGAGTCCACGCCGGAGCTACTGCTTGAATCATTGAAGCTGTTATCTCTTTACTTCCCAACTCAGAACTGTAACTATCTGCAAGCAGCTTGGACATTTCCCCAAGATCCAAAAGGTTTGGTTGGTTGATCTGTCTGTCAGTCACAACAAGGGCTCCCCTTCCAGGTTATTTTAGGCACCAAAATGCAAAAACTACAATTCCTACAAGGTTTGACCGCACCAAGCCCCTGTAGGCAGGCTCCATTTTAGAGTCCCAAATATACTGATTGGCTCATTTCAGCAGTCCAGGACCAAGATGATGGAAACAAACAGAATTGTCCATGCTGCAAAGAAGGCAGGTTAGAACAAACTGCAATATTATTATTACTACTCTAACAAATGATCAGCAAACAAGCACATCTTCTAACAGAGATCTCTTTTAGATTAATTATTACTGCAATCCAGGCAGCTCTTAAAGGGACAGTAAACAGAGGCTATATAGGCACTCTCTGGCAATCACATTTAAACTGCAAAAACGTAGGACACCAGCCTGGCAGTGAGCATTTAGACAAGCTCTAAGAAGACTTTTCGGGAACCCCAATTTTTAGGGGGGTTACAAACAAATTAGCCAGCCTGGAAGTAGGTCCCAGGGTGGTAGCCTGAGTAAAGAATTGGCTGGACAACAGGATACAGAGGGTAATAGTAAATTGAGTTCACCCTGAAGAAAAAGGGGTTACTAGTGGGGTAGTGCAGGGTTCAGTACTGGAACCGGACCTTATTATTGTTTTTATAAGAGAAATTGTGGCGGGACTGGAAGGAAAAGTATGCCTCTTTGCAGACACAAAGATCTGCAACAGGGCTGATACACAAGGGGGGGGGGTGGAAAGGAAGAGAAGTGACTTGGCAAGGTTGGAGGAATGATCAAAAGTATGGCAGCTTAGATTCAATGCAAAGAGGTACAAAGTAATGCATGTGGGAAACAAAATCCCAGGGGAAGATTACACTGTGGGGGGGAGAGAGATGTACTAATAACAAAAATGGAAAGGGACCTGGAGGCAGTCATACCAGATGACCTAAAGGTAAGCAAGCAGGATACTAGCAGTATCCTGCTTCCCTGATGGTTCTTTGTTACTATTTTTACTCCCTCTCCTCGAAGTCAGTGGTGTCAACACTTACATACATGCAACAGGTGTGCACATGTGCAAGCTGACACACTCCCCACCCTAAGCTGATGGTCGCTATGTTGTCTCTCGTAGTACTGTGGAGGCATTTATACATAGGCAAAAGCAGCTGCCCTCTCCTCCAGCCAGTCCCTTTCCACCCGGGCTCATTTCCAAATCCAAGTCACTGGCACTGCGAGTGGTAGTACTACTATTGCATCAATGGGTCAGCTAATCCAAACCAGCTTCTTGCTGTATAACTCCAATCTGCTTCTTGATGGTTCCTGCTTATAACTCAGAAAATACAGTATGCCCAACAGCAGTGCATCATTTTGGACACTAGACTTGGGAGTGAACTTGGGTGACTGGCTGCAAGAGATGCTGCTGATTGCAGCACATCCCAGTAGGGGATGACCTGGTGTGCATTCTGTAGCCACAGTGACTCCCAGCAATAGGCCATGGAGCGTGGTACTCCAATAATAGGATAGCAGTATGTGCAAGAGATGCTGCCAAATGCAATGCAGCCCAGTACGGGAGGGTCTGGTGTACATTCTGCAACCACAATAACCCCAAGCAGTGGGCCGCAGAGCTTGCTACTCCTTTAACAGGATAGCAGCATGTGCAAGAGATGCTGCCAACTGCAACATGTCCCAGCAGTGCAGGGGCTGGTAGTGTATTCTGCAGCATTTGTGGCCCACTTCATTGGGCCAAGGAGCTTGGACCTCCATTAGGAGGTCAGCTGGAAATTTACAAGCTAGCACCAAGGGGTCTTGCAAGCCTTAGATCAGTTGGTAGAAGAGCTCTGATGGAGAAACAGGGAAAATTGAAAAGCCCCTATTGTCTTCAGAATGATAACCACTGGCACAACCTGACTTCCCTACATGGATCTTCGCTGACTGTGATGAGGGACTACACAGTTGGTGGTTGCCGTGACTAGATGGGCTAAGGTGGTTGGAGGTCAGCATGGGGCAAATGAAGAAGAGATTAAAAAATAAGCACACGTGTGGTCTGGGACACTTTGAGGCAGGCTGCAGGTATAACAGAAGACAGTCATTGGTAAGTGCTTAAATCGTTAAGGTCTAGGGGGGCCAAGTTACTGGTGGGGAGGACTGCAGGTTTTCATCCTTTTATTAGTTCAAAAAGAAAGAAAATATTAACTCTGCACAGCTTCACATTCCCATTTCATTAATTACCCCCGCACCATCATACACTAGATGCTTACGCAGTATAGATATTGATCTTTCTATCTACTGTATATGGATACCCAACTGGGATGCAGTTTCTCATTTCCAGTGGGGTCCTGCTTCTACACATTTCCACAGCTGGGTGGCCCACACCACTGGAAGGTTAAGAAAACTGCTCAAATCTACAGGGTAAGGATTTGGCTCTAACTAAGCAGTTGGGTCTGAGATCTCCTGGTTCCCATGTCAGTGCTCAACCCACTAGATCATACTGCCTTATACTCTCCCAACTCTCTCACCATACTGCCTCAGAATTCTCACTGGTTAGAGCGCAAGCTTGGGAATAGGGCTGTGCATGGTCCGAATAGTATTTCCCGAATACCACGAATAGTAGGCTTGCCGAATATTAGGATGGTCGTCGAATAGTTCACTATTGACTGCTGTTCGGGGCGATACTATTGATGGGTGAGATTTCCAAAATCTCAAGAGCTGGCCAATCAGAGGCTGTTTTTTTGAAGCTCAGAGCCAGCAACACCATGTGATCTCCTCACTCTGAGTGTGTAGATGAGAGGAGACAGTTGTTTCTCAGAGAGCTAGCTCTGTTTAGTTTACCACTTGTAACTTTTATAACTGTTTAAAAAAAGTTCTGTGTGTGATCCAGTTTTACATCTGATCACCTTGTGACTGCATCTGACTGCAATTTTGTTTTTCATCCTTGAAACTGGGCTCAGTTTCAAGGAAAAGGAGAGTCTGTGTGTGAGTGAATCTGTGTGTGTACTGCTGCATGCTGACTCCTCTCCTCCACTGCTTACAGTTTCACAGCTCAGCGGAAGCAGTGTGGTTTGATTTTTTGCTTAAGAACCAATTAGTTCTTATCAGGATTTTTTTTTGTTAACAAAGTCCAGTTTGGCTTTTGCATGTAGTGGGTAACTGTTACTGGGCTCAGTAACAGTGAGTGGCTCAAGCTTTTGCTGACTGCACCATCCCCACTGCTGTGTTTGCTTTCCTTTTTTTTCCTAATCCACACACAGCCCCTGTGGTATTTTCTATTTCTTTTGTGAAGCCCATTGCACCTGAGTGGCCTCCTGTGCATGTGAGTCTTTTCTTTTTTGTGTGTCTTCGTCCCCAGCGTGTGTACTACTGTGAGTGTGTACATGTAAATTTTCTGTGAACTGCTTTAGTATTTCTGTGTGTCAGGCATGACTCACTGGGTTCTGTGTGTTGTAAGTTGTTTGGTGCACCTTCAAAGCTTGAATTGCTGTACTGTATGACTGCACAACTGACACCGTACAAGTAAGAAGTAGTTTGCTGACTCCATCTCTCTCTAGTATCAGCCTGTCTTTATTAACTGCTACATAAGTGATGTTGCTATTGTTGTTTTCTGCAAGAAGCACCAACATAAACAAAAACACTAATCGCAAATAATATACAAAGTGGGTGGGATATTCAAAGGAGTTGCGCCATGCGCAACTCATCAATGCGCCACGGCACGATATTCAAATGGGCGGGTTGTGCTGCTCAACCCCCGATGCACCGGGGCACACCTGTAATGCATGCGGCACAAGAGTAGGGGGTGTGCCCATGCATATGCTGCACATCCCAATATTCAGCCCGGGATGTGCAGTCCATATGTGCAATATTGAGTCTGTTCAAACTGGGAACAAGTCGGGGACACCCATAGGTGGGCTGCCATATTGCTGGGCACAACACGGCAGCCGCCTGCTGCGGGTGTCCACCCGACCTCCCAGGACATAGTCCACGAGTCCCCTGCCCAGGGGGCATCATGCCCCCACTCGTCTGTTTGCGGGCATGTGAAAATAAAGTCCTGGTGATCCAGTGGACCCTACCCCTTCGCCCAATCATGGGCATGTATTAAACAAAACCCTAGTGGTCCAGTGGACCGCTATTCCCTGCCCGAACATGGGCATGTATCAAACTAATCCCCGGTGGTCCAGTGGACCATACCCTGTCGTCTGATCACAGGCATAGGTTAAATATCTCCCTGGTGGTCCAGTGGACTGCAATCCCTTGCCCAATCATGGGCATGTAAAAAAATAAACCCTGGTGGTCCAGTGGACTGCAATCCCTTGCCTGATCACAGGCATGTAAAGTATTAATCCCTGGTGGTCCAGCGGACCGAGCACCTTCGCCCACTTGCGGGCATTCGACAAGCCCCTAGTGGTCCAGTGGTCCCCCTCCCCACCCGCCCACGTGAGTCCCCTGCCACCATGCACCCCGGTCAGCGGCGGGCGGCAGCTCCCGACAGCCACCTGGCCACCCGCCGACTGACAATGTACAGTAGGGCTGTATGCTTACTGGTCCACTGAGTGGGCCAATGGGTGTGAAGCCCATACTGTACTACACAGTCCCAACCTGTGAATGAATGTTCAGGGTTTATTTCTTTACATGCCCGCGATTGGGCAGAGGATAGTGGTCCACTGGACTACCATGGTGTTATTTAACATATGCCCATGATCGGGCACAGGGGTATGGTCCACTGGACCACCAGGGCTTACATATACACTTGCCCGTGAACCGGCGTTCGGGTGCTGAGCCCACCGATGGGCAGGGGGTTGTCGGTGCCTGACGGCTGCAGCCTGGCAGGGCGCCAGGTGCAAGTCGCCGGGGATTGGTGCACCACATGCAAATAGGGCCATAATGACATGCAAATGGCCCCATTTGTGCCTTGCATACATAATGGCCTCATTTGCATGCTCACAGCTGAATATCACTGTTGCTGTGCCTAGCACAACCGCACTTGCGCTGGCGAAGCCCCCTGCTCCCCTGCTGCAACTTGCACTGGTGCAGTGCCACTGCACCTTGCACAGTGCATGTGCCCTCAGTGCCATATTCAACGGTGCTGAGCCATGGCGCAGCACCGTTGAATATCGCCCGTACCATGCCCTGGCTCATCCTAGTTGCATTGCACCCAGGTTTGCGTCCCTGCCTGGTGCAGTCTGAATATCCCACCCAGTAAGTTATGGACCATGTCTCATCAATCCCATAAACGTGCATGGTCCAGCCCAAGCAAGTCATCTTCACCACCAACCGTGAGCGGTGAGGAACAGGGTGACAGAAGGTCTATTCGTATTCGCCACTCTAAACTAGTTTTCTCCCCTGATAAGCCTTCAGGTTCTGGTGTCAGTAAGATTGGGGGTAGTACTAGTACTACTATAACTACAACTGCTGCCACTACTACTACTAGTACTGCATTTGCAGCACCATCATTTTATAAAAGTAGGAGGGCTTTATAGCTGACATCTTCAGTCGTACAAGAACAAGAACCCACCCCCACTACCAGTGGTAGTACAATTCACACAACTGCCCCCATAGAGGCAACATCACCTATCAGTGTGCTCCTCCTCACCACCACCAGTGCCGTGATTTCAGCAACCACAGCAACTTCTTTTTGTGCTGTTGATACCACCACTGCCATAACAGTGTGCACTGTTATTTGTGCTCCTTGCACAGCCACTGTCACCACAACCTTTGCCTCCATTAGTAGTCCTGAGTGTTCTGCTGTCACCATGACTACTGTTGCCAGTATTACAACTAGCTGTAATATGATGCCAATTTCTTTGACTGTAACTCCTGATTGTAATTTTGGCACCAGGACTACTGTCGACAGTGCTACTACCTTGCCAACTGTGCCCATGACCATAGGTACTGTGACTAGTACTGACCATGAGACTGTTACAATGATGCACCAATTGTGTTGCCAAAACGTACTGTTGGTCAGCCTTGCAAGTTTCCTCTCACCACACTTCCTTTTGCTGATGTGGAGGATTCCGAAGAAGAGCATTCATCTGGTTCTGAATATTTACCAGAGCCTCAAGACTTGCTAAGTACATCATCTGACAGTGATACTCACCTAAGTGAATTTGGCAATGAGGCAGAACATGTGGCATATCTATGTGAGAAGCATGAATGTGCAGCTGCCAAAAAATGCAATGCTTCTTGTCATGGCAAGCAGGCCAGTCAGGGTCACCCTCCTCCTCCTCTAAAAAAAAAAAACAGTCCACCCTGTCCTTTCAAAGAGTTGTGTCAAGTTCAACTCCATCTGATACACAAAGTAGTTTTACAACTACATCTGTTGCGGAGAAAGAAAGGGGTAGAACAACTGCATCCACTGCACCCAGGTCTGATAAGGGGAAAGGGGCAAAACATGCCCATGGTCGCCCTATTGGAGCCCGTACTTCCACTGTCAGTGCAAGGAAAAGTGTGGCGTGGCTGTACTTTAGTGTTGTAAAAGATATGCTGTGTGTGTGACTGTACTATAAGTCATGGTAAAAACCTTTCAAATCTCACAACAACATCAATGATGAACTATCTCTGAATGAAACATCCCAGTGCACTTCAACGATCCACAACTGTTCCTCCCCCTCCATAACATGTGCCTGTCAGCCCCTCTTCTGATACTGGTACAGTAGATGCACAAAGTATTGTTAATGATTCTATTACTGAGACAGACAGTGTGTCCTCAACTCCCCCTACACCACTTATAGCACATCCCCGTACAGAAGCATCACCCATTCTGCCTTCTTCTGCTCAATCATCCATTACTGTAACACCCTTCATCATGGGTTCAAAGTCAAAATCAATGCAATGTGGTACTGCTTTGACTACACCCATCATGCAAGCCTTCCATGCCCGCACAAAATGTCAAGCGTCACACCCAACAGCACAGCAGATCACCACTTTAATTGGTGAGATGATGGCCTTGGATCTGCAGCCATTTTTTTCATTGTGAAAAACACAGGTTTCCATAGGCTGCTGTAGCATTTGCACCCTAGGTATAATATACCATCATGGACTACATTTTCACGTACTGTAGTACCCAACATTTACCATGATTTGAGAAAAGAAGTTGCCAGACTACTAGCACAGGCTGTTGGTGGAGTTTTCCACTGTACAACTGACATATGGACCAGCATGAATTCAAATCATGCATATATGTCACTGATAGCACACTGGTGTGTTGCAGATGTGGTAGTCACTGGTGGTGATGGTGGTACTGGTGCTGGTTCTGTCTCTTTCCCTCTCCCTGCAGGTCTGCTTTGCTAAATGTCAGTGTTATGGAAAACGATTACCGGGCTGTAAACATATTGTCATTCCTGCAAGAGATGTTGAGCTCATGGATTGATGGCAACAATATGCAAGTAGGGTTTGTGGTCACATACAATGCCACAAATACGATAAAAGCACTTAGAGATGACAATTTTGAGGGGATACGCTGATTTGCTCATACACTAAATTTGGTGGTGACAAAGGCTTTGGCAAACACAGTGGAGGCAGATCACACAGTCAAAGTAGCCAGAAGCATATGCAGCAAGTTCCATCACCCTGTGAAAGCCACAAACCATCTGCATCAGCTACAAGAGTATCTTCAAATGCTGCAGCATCATCTCATCCAGGATGTACAGACCTGGTGGAATTCCACCTACTACATGCTGCAAAGGCTTCTGGAGCAAAAGTGGGCCCTTCATGAGATGAGCATGGAAACTGATACAGGGGAAGTCCTTGGACATCAGGACTGGGCTGTGATTGAGGGCTTGGTAAAGGTTTTAGCCCCAATTGAAAGGAGCACTGGTGACCTTAGCTCTGATTCCGCACTGTTAAGTCAGGTAATTCCTGCTGTACAGATCCTGAAAAAAGCCATGAGGAGATTCAGTGAAAATGCTGAGAAAGATCCAAACCAGACACCAGGAACAGTGATATCCCTTGTGGAAAACCTCACCACAGAACTAGAAGTTAGATTTTCTGATCGCTGCTCCAGTAAAAAGCATATATTTGCCACTATGTTGGATCCACGTTTCAAGTGTGAGGTATTACACCTTATAATGCCCACTCACAGGGTTACATACTTTCAGAAGCAGATGTGCTCAGAACTTAGTTTCTGCATCCTTGGGTCGATGAGACCAGCAGGTAACCCTACTGATGAGACAGTCTCAGAATCACAAACTGAAAGCAGTATGGAAAACCTTGAGAAGGAGGGTGACTGTTGGGCTGAACTCAGCTCATCCCTACAGGCTGAGGAGCGGAAGAGAACAGAACAGCAGCTACAGTCGGCACCCAATCTGTTAAACAGTTATTTCATTTTTGTTTTTCAAATTTAATAAGCTTTATTATATTTTCATTTTAACAAAATTATACAAAATTATACACCAAACACTGTTCATAAGAAGTTGTGAAACAATAATCCCACATACTGGATCCTATATTTCACTATTTCATATAGGATCATAGGTAAAATTAACTATTAATAGAGCATTTTTGTATTATTTCTGATCTGCAGTAACAGAATACCGTAATTGACAGGATTTTGATTTCAGCTAGTATTGACATCTGTGAAAGAAGATAAAGTAAGATAAAATAAAATTAAGAATAAAAAGAATGAAATAGTACTATAACATTACACCCCTCCCCGATTACCCCCACTCCCCTTCTTCTTCACCATTGGCGGGGAAACAAAGGAAAGAAAAAAAAAAAGGAAAGAGGTCTCTAAAAGTATACAGTTTATGTTACTCAAAAGTGGGGATGAATCCAGTAACTCTATAAAATAAATAATTGTTACGAGAGTTGTTAAAATCTATAAAAATCAATTTAACCCAACCAGGTCATTCTTGGTATTGGCTTGAAAAATGCTAAATAGTCAGTAGGGTATGCAGAGGAGCCCAAATCTCCTAGTATTTTGTAGTGCATTTAGAGATACTTGCCAAGAGGTGCTCTGCTTGTAAGGCAAAGAGAATTTCTTGGTGCCATTCTGTATACGTAGGGATTTGCTGGTCCTGCCAGTGATGTAAAATAACTTTCTTGGCACATAAGGAAATTAAGAGCATATGTTTCCATTGATTCCCAATTAAAGTGTCCCCTGAATCCCCTAAAATACAAATTTCTGGTTGAAAAGCATTTTGCAGCCCTAGTAAGGGGTCAAGTCTTGAGCGGATACTTTCCCAGAAAGGGGTCACTTTAGCACATTCTCAAAGAATATGGAACAGTGTACCTCATTGGAGCCCACATCTAGTACACAAATCTGATTGGAGCTTTCCCATTTTATAAAGTTTCATCGGAGAATAATATAAGTCTTGTAATATCTGAAATTGGAGCAGTCTATAACGGTCCCACCTGACATCCTTATATAGTCTATCCCAGATTTATGGCCAGTGTTGGGGAGCCATGGATGTTGGGGGGAGAATCTTATCCCATACATAATGGGGGTACCATCTAATTCCGTAACTCTATTGTGCACCTCTTTATAATAATAGGAAACTAGGTGAGAAGTAGGCCTCGTTAGAATTGTGTTAAGGACTGGACCAACCATATGGTGGTCCCAGAGACCATTACCAAAATGCCGTGTTAGAGCCTGGGAAATTTGAAGATATTTAAAACAGAAAGAAGTAGGCAAATTGTATTTTACTTTTATATCTGAGAATGCTAACAACATGTAATTCTCTGTTAAGTCTATTATCTTCATCCCCATTCAGCCCGGCCAGAAAGAGTGTGTAATTACTCTTCCTCCAATTTTAAAACTGGGATTGTCCAAAATAGGTTGAAAGGAGTCCTTTTCCAAGGGACAGTTTAGAATCTTATTAAGTTGCATATGAGTACGAAGAGTGTTATAATGGGTGTAGTTTTAAGATGGCCAGGAACCTTTTTAAGGGAAAGATGTGGCAATGCCATAATATCTATACCAGATAGGGTACAGAATGATTTTTCTGTTTGTAACCACAATGGGGAAAAGTGGTTCGAGCAAGAATCTGGGGCAGTTTTCAACCATTGCAAGACTATTGAGCAATTAATAGAGAGAGAGATAATAAATAGAGAATAATGTATAGGCAGGTGGTTATTATGAGAATTTTACACACACCCGAGGTGTGGGATGCCCCATAAACCCCGAGGGCAAAGCCGGTTTATATAGGCATCCCACCGGTGTGTAACTCATCACTACTCTCCTACTCAATACTATTTTTTATAATTGCTGGTCACAATTTTTTTAGCAATAATCTATTGAATTTGCAAATAAATGAATAAGGCAGTTGTGGTATAATGAAGAATGTATTTGTGGTGGTTGTACAACATTGCAGTTTTAATTATTTTTAAAAGCGTGTTTCTTCAACTGCTTTATTCATTTACTTCAAATTCAATAGATTATAGCTAAAAACTGAGACGGAGGTCACTGTTTTTCTTTTGGTATTTAGATTATCCTGCTCCACTGTAAATTGTTCTGTTATAGAGGAGTCTACGATTTAAAATCTTGTCTCCATTTCTTAAGAATCTTGTGCTGTTGCTGTCGCTATTTACATCCGGTTTTTTAACGTGGTCCGTGTTGTTTTGTTTCAGAGCAGTAGATCTGACAGAGACACGGCAAGCTGCGAGACCGCAAGTCGTTTACTTGCTTATGTCTCGCGCTGTGCTCTAGAGCAGAGTAGCGCGTGTTTGCCGTTATAACTAGTCGAGGTAGTTATAACGGCAAATTATAACTCTCTGTGCCCGTGTTAAAAAATTGTGGCCAGTAATTATAGGTAAATATTAGGGCCTTGTAATCCTCCTAAATTTTTTGATCTCTGTAATTTGGAAAGTGCCCTTCGAGGAGTTTTATGTTTCCAAATGAATTTGGATACAATACCATGAACATGATTAAACCAGGACTTAGGGAGAAATTGATTACACATTTGGAGGGTGATACAACAGGCGAGGCAGGACATTCATTTTGATTATATTTATGTGTCCCCACAGGGAAATAGGGAGAAGTGCCCAATGATTCAAATCTTTCCTGATATGCATTATTAGTTGGTCTAAATTATATTGTTTCATTTTGGAATTGGATAGAGATAAATATATGCCAAGATATCGCATCTTGTCTCTTACCCAAGAAAGTCCAAGATGTTGAATGTCCGCTTTTAGAGTCAGGTTATTTAAAGGCATGACTTTTGTCTTGGACAAATTCAGTTTGTAATTGGATAGTCGCCCAAAATTCTGAATAATATCCAGTGTGGCAGGTATGGATTTAGCTGGGTGGGTAATATGGAGTAAAGTATCATCTGCGTACACTGACGGTTTGTATTGGAGATGATTAATTGGAATACTGGAGATTAATGCTGATGTCTTTATTTTCCTGATAAGAGGTTCTAAGAATAGATTAAACAAATAAGGGGAAAGGGGGCACTCTTGTCAGGTGCCCTGTTGCAATATGAAGGAAGGGGAGAAAACTCCATTACATAATATACATGCTGATTGTTGAGAGTAGAGAAGTTTTATCTATTGAATAAATTGTACAGGTATATGATATTTTGGAAGTAGGTTAAATAGATAATCCCAGGACACCTGATCAAAAGCTTTTTCTGTGTCCAGAGACACCAAAGCCAATGGGATATTAGAGTCTCTGGACGTAGAAATAAGGTATGAAAGTTTACGCAGATGATTTGCAGATAAGCGGCCACCCACAAAGCCCACTTGTTCAGGACTTAGGAGAGTCTACCATACCTGAGCCAGCCAATTGGCAAGGATTTCTGCCAGGATTTTCAAATCAACATTTATAAGGGATATTGGACGGTAATTTGACAGCAACATAGGGTCCTTGCCAGGGTTTGGAATAACCACAACAGTAGCAGAAGTAAAATTATAATTTGAAAGACCATGCTCATATATGTAATTGTAAAGGTTGAGGAGGGTAATGCCTAGTTGGGATTTATAAGTCTTATAAAAATTTGATGTGTAACCATCGGGGCCTGGTGCTTTGTCTAATGGGAGTGCGTCAATGACCTTATACACTTCTGCTAATGTCAGGGGGGCTTGCAGAATAGCTGTCTGATGTTGGGATAGACTTCGGAGGTCTATACCTTGAAGAAAATGATCTAGTGCAGTGTTATGGAAAGGTAGTGGGGAACATGAGTAAAGAGATTGATAGTATGTTTTAAAACAAAAGACAATGTCCCTGGGAGAAGTATGAAGAGTACCAGTGGCATCTTGAATGGCTGACACAATTCTATCTGCCACTTGTGCCCTAAGCCTCATAGCTAAGAGTTTCCCAGCCTTGTCTCCCTGGTCAAAATAAGTGGCTTTTGAATGAAAAAGGAGATGTTCAGCTTTATTGCTGAGAAGAATGTTATATTGGAAGTGGAGACTCTCTAATTTTTCAAATTCTATTGTGTTAGAATAGTCAGAAAGGGATTGTTCCAGAACTCTAATCTGTTGCAGCAGTTGGGAAGATTCTTGGGAGATTTTTCCTGATAGAGGCTAAATGAATAATCTCTCCTTGCAGTGAGCACTTCAAAGCCCCCCATAATACGTGAAGTCTTGGCATGGAATGGGCATTGTATTCATAGAAATTCTCTATAAACCCTTGAAAATGTTCTACTAGGTACTGGGATTTCAATAATTGAGGATTGAACCTCCAAACTTTATCGTAGTCCACTGAGGTGGGTAATGACCATTGTAAGAGGGTGGGATGGTGGTCAGATATCACTTTGGCAAGGTAATTACAAGACTGAACCCTTGATAGGTGCTCGATCCCCAACAAAAGTAATCAATTCTTGAGAGCGTATTATGGGGCAGGGAGTGAAATAAGTAGTCTCTCATTGAAGGAAAAAGGGCTCTCCAAGGATCCACAAGACCCACAGAGTCCATCAATTCCTTCAGCGCCAGTTGTGCAGGGGTAGAGGAGGAACGTCACGGACTGGACCTATCCATTGTATTACAAAGGACTAAATTCAGTCCCCACCAATTAGTATTGGAAGAGTAGACCAAGGAGTCAAATTAGTCAGAAGGTTAGTGAAGAATTGTGGGTCATCCCCTACAGGACCATAAACAGATCCCAGTATGAGTTCTGTATGGCCCAGAATAGCTCTTAACAAAATATATCTTCCCTGAGGATCGATTACCGACTGTAGCAACTTAAAGGGTATGTGATGTGCTAACAGAACAGCAACACCACATTTACGTGTATTCAGACCCGCCCCCAGCACTTCACCCACCCATGTTCGTCTTAAGCAGAGAATATGTGAGGTGCGTAAATGTGTCTCTTGAAGAAAGGCCACATCGACATTAAGTTTATGGAGGTGTAAAAGAATCTTGGCTCTTTTAATGGGGGATTGGGCACCTTTGACATTCCAGGAACAAAATTTTAAGGAAGCTGCCATAACCAGACAAAGTATTCCAGTATACTCTGCAAAAATAAAACGAGCCCATAGAGGTGAGTACTAAATCCCCAGTAAGCTGTGTCATCAACATCCAGTGGTGAACAATGTAAATCCCTTATCCCGCTCCCCCTCCATATTATTAAGTCCAATTCCCAAGTAATTGTAGTCCCCCATACCCAATATCCCACCCCATAATGTATTATATGTACGACAATTGGAAGTATAAAAAGAATTATGAAAAGAAAACAATTTACTGAGATAACCCAACTAAACCCTCCTCCCTCTCCCATCAACCAATTTCTCCCTTCCACAATAAGGTAGTCAGTATCCTTAATAGGTTGATTTGGTACAAAGACCATCATTCTTGACAGGCCTTGGAACAGAAATATAATAAACCATATTATCCGGCCAAATACACCTGTTGTGGAACTCCTCCCCACCCTGTGCCGGAACATGGTGCACTGGCTAGACTGCAGAATGATCCAAAGCCCTTATCTCCTGCCCCAACCCCCCTCATATTAATACAACTGGCATGACTTAACTACAAATTTAACAAGCAGTAAAATGAGCTACAATATGACACCCATGGATCGCAAGTTTGGCATGAAAAAAAAAGAACAAACAACCATGAGACTTATATTTCAGCCCAATGGTCTGAAAGGCCAACATAGACATGTACTTTTAATGTCTTTAATATGCTCATTAAAAAGGAAAAAATCACTCGTAAACAGGCCTCTGGGATTTAAATGAAATATAGAGAGTTCAATGTCTGATGCAAAAGGCTGCTACTACGCCTTGTCAAGACAATAATTATTTGGTGCCCTCTTGTGGTCCTGTCTTGATAACAGCCAAAATAATCACACAGGATTCCTGCCCAGAAAAGAGGGGAATGAAGGCCACAGGGGAAAGTAGAATCAAAAGTAGGCTGGCTTCTCAGCAACAAGCTTACCAGACTACCAGCTCCTCATGTCAATATCTCTCCTAAAAAGAATCAATATATTCAGAAAATCAGTCGCCAAACTCGCATCGGGTTAAACACTAAGAGCAGCACAGAAAGGACACAATGTATTTACATCTGTGAAGCCGTGGTCTGTGTCGCCCTCTTGTGGCCATTTAGCGAAATTATCAGAAGCCATCCAAGCAGACTCACACATTCTCCTTTTCAGGTGAATGAAAAGAAAGGGAACCCCAGGAAGATCCTCATCCAGAAACATCAGCGGGCGGTGAATAAATCGGAGAGCAAAGAGTGCAGAACAGGAGCAGCTTGCTGTGCGGTGTCAAAAGAATGCCATGTACCCGCATGCAAAACGGCTAATCGAGACAGGTATTGTACCTTATACTAGATCCCTGCTGCTATTAATTTTGTAACTAAGGGATGATACTCTGATCATCTCTGACTCACGGAGGCTGGTAAAACCTGTGCAAACCTCAGTTGGTGGTCCTCCCAGAGAACTTGCTGCAGACTCCTGACCTGTTCAAGAATGTATGTTTTATCCAGGAAATTAAGTAATTTTATAATGATTGGTCTTGGGGGTTTCCCAGCTGTTGGTTTGGGGCGCAACGAGCAGTGAGCCCTCTCTGTAATATAAGTAGTGTTGTTAGGGAAGGGCCCCGCAATATTTGTCAGCATCTTTTGTAGAAATAGGATAGGCGCAAACCCCTCAGCATCCTCTGGAAGGCCAAAAATTATAATGTTATTTCTGTGACTTCGGCCTTCCAGATCTTCTAATTTTGATTCTATTGTGTGTAGTCACTGCCTCATATTTACTACCTCGGGCTCCATTTTACCCTTCCAGCTTTCCAATGAGGTGGTACAGACTGCAACATTGGAGATAGCCCAGTTTGTATCTGAGAGCTCCCCTCTGAGCGATTTAATTTCCGCCGTAATATCCTGTAGAGCTGTTTTAAATGGTTGTAATTCCTCCATGAACTTTTGTTCAGATAACGGAGTCGGCGTTTGTTGGTTTGCTACAGAAGTAGTAGGTTTCGAGGAACTTCCCAACTGGCCCTTAGGTCGCTTTGGCCCTTTCTCTGGAGTCTGTGGGGGTAGGGCCTGGCGCATTTCAAACTCCATAGTGATAGTAGGCCCTGAGAACAACAACTGATGCTTAATTTTAATTCAGTGTCTCCAAACCGCACAAACTGCTTTCTGATCTCATTGGGGGTCTTTCAGGAGCACAATCCATAGATGAATCAGTAGAAAACTGAAGTTAGTTGGCTGTAAGTAGATATTAAAGGAGAGCTGGAGCGGGAGCCAGACCTTGGAGCTGCTCGTCTCACAGAAGCATCACGTGATCCACCTTGAACAGTTATTTCAATGAGCCTCTGGAGTCATTCTCCATAAATCCAGCGGAGTACTGGATTAAAAGGATGAAAGCATCTCCACACTTGGCACAGCTGGCCTTTAAATATATCTGTTGCCCCCCTACCAGTGTACCATCTGTACGAATGTTCAGCACTGCTGGGGATGTGGTGGAACCTCACCGATCCTCACTTGACCCAGCACATGTGGAACAACTTGTGTTTATAAAAATAAATCTACCTCACCTTGGGTACACATATGGCCACTAACAATTGCATTAAATAATTGTCTTGTACTGGATACATTTGTGTGTTGTAGCATTGACCTATACACAAGCCATTCTGTCTTAACCATCATTGTTCTGTTAGCATATAAACACAGCATGTTAACATTCATATTCAAAGTCATACTAACACAAATCTGTGACCAGCACCCTTTTCCTTTATTACTTTCACTGTCATGGTGTATTCTTTTGAACGAGCGTGCCCTGCAGTTCCCAGTGCCTAGAACTGCCTCCCACCTATTGATTGCTGTTCCCAATACAAAATCCTTAACTGGTGTTGCTACATCTCTCATCCCCTGTGTTGCTCGTGCCCATATTCCATCGATCTCTTTAACAACTTTCCAGATGCCAGTTAACAGTGTGGCATCACCAGTCTCAAGTATTTCATGTGCATAAAATATGGCAGTTAATAGTGTGTCAGCTCCAGTTTCAGTGTTTCCCATGCCTGAAATATGGCAGTTACAAGTGTGGCATCACCAGTCTCTGTGTTTCCCATGCCTGAAATGTAGCAGTTGCAAGTGTGGCATCACCAGTCTCAAGTATTTCATGTGCATAAAATATGGCAGTTAGTGTGGCATCTCCAGTCTCAGTATTTCCCATGCCTGAAATATGGCAGTTAACAGTGTGGCATCTCCAGTCTCAAGTATTTCACATGACTGAAATAGAGAGAAAAAAGTATGGGGTGATGTATGTAATGAGAAGTTTACACACACCCGAGGGGTTAGATGCTACATAAACCCTGAGAGCGAAGCTCGAGGGGTTTGTGCAAGCATCTAACCCCGAGGGTGTGTGTAAACTTTGAGCTTACACACATCACCCCATATTTTATTTTATATAATTGCTGGGTTTCCCTTTTTCGCCACAGCAATTATATAAAATAACAGAGGTTCTGGCCAAGGGGTGCCACTCTCCGTTTTCCTTCGGTGATCATGCATGTGGTTTTAAAATCTTAAAAAATGTCTATTTGTCCCCATAATTGTGGAATTTGCCCAGAATTCTTAAAAAATAATATAACTTACTGCCTAGTTACTGTGGTGGATGGCGGTTGACTTTTCATCGAGAGGGCAAGTGGTGCAGTCAGGAAGTGGTGGACTGTGGCAGGTGCATGCGCTGAGTGAGGAAAACCATGTGCGTATTTGCCATTATAGACGCTCCTTTATAACGGCAAATTACACCACGGCTTCCCTATGGGAAAAAGGGGAACCCATTTATTATACTATGGTTATGAGTATGGTATCACTTGTCTCAAGTATTTCATATGACTGAAATATTACGGTTACGAGTATGGTATCACTTGTCTCAAGTATTTCACATGACTGATATATTCCGGTTACCAGTATAGCATCACATGTCTCAAGTATTTCACATGATTGAAATGTTCTGGTTACCTGTATGGCATCACCATTCTCAAGTATTTCACATGACTGAAATATTCCAGTTACCAGTATGGCATCTCCAGTATCCAGTATTTCACATGACTGAAATATTCTAGTAACCAGTATGGCATCACCCATCTCAAGTATTTCCCATGCCTGAAATATTCTGGTTACCAGTGTGGCATCACCAGTCCCAAGTAATTCCCATACCCGAAATATTCCAGCTACCAGTGTGGCATCACCAGTCTCAATTATTTTCCATGCCTGCAAAATTATTGCAAAGTGCTGCAGTATGCTGCAAGGAGCAGTGTAATTCAATGGCAAATAAGCCCTCCAGTCATCCAATATTTTGTGACAGCATTTACTGCAAAGTACTAATTGCATCTTGTCTTGCTCCACTGTATACTACTGATACATAATACAATTCCAGAGAAGGTGGTGAGATAGACTACATGGACGATGACAGACAGGTGTCTCTTTATTAGATGGTCTCAAATATTTTTCTTTCCAAGCAAGCCTTTTAGTTCTTGTAGCGTTGGGAATAATAATAATAATAATAAACTTTATTTAATTTAGTGCCTTTCAAAATATCAATGCACTTCACAATAAAATCAATACAGCAATAAAATCAATACAGCAATAAAATCAATACAACAATAAAATCAGCACACACAATAAAATAATAAATACAGTCTGACAGGCCCCACTAAGCCATAGCATGAAAGGCCTGGCACCACAGAAAGTCTTCAACGCATGTTTGAAACCCCCCACAGTTGCGCACTCCTGAAGCTGACAGGGTAGAGAATTCCAGAGGGAAGGGGCCGCATAGCTAAATGCACGGGCACCATAAGATTTTAAAGACACCCTCAGAATCTCCAGCAACCCCTCGTCAGCCGAACGAAGCTGTCGCTCAGGACAGTAAGGTACGAGAAGCTCTTTCAAGTAGTCAGGGCCAAGTCCGTGTAAGGCTTTATAAGTCAACAGGCCGACTTTAAAGATGATCCACCTCCGAATCGGCAGCCAGTGCAGTTCGCGCAGTACAGGTATAATATGAGAGGCACGAGACGACCCTGTCAGCAAACGCGCTGCAGCATTCTGCACTAGCTGCAGATGGCAGATATCAACCCCAGGTAGCCCTAGGTAAAGGGAGTTGCAGTAATCAAAGTGCGAAGTCACAAAGGTGTGGACCAATGTAGGCAGGTCCCTGGATGGAACAAGGTGCTTGATCCTGGCAATGTTCCTAAGATGGTAAAAGGAAGACTTGACGACCGCTGACACTTGAGATTGTAAAGTCAGCCTGTCATCAAGCACCACCCCCAGGTCTTGCACCTGTTCATAGGAAAGGATCGGGGAGCCCCCCCAGAAAAAGTCCCGAGGGCTGACCCGCCCTTATCACCTCTATCCGGCAGCCCAGGTCCAAACCATCACCTTGGTCTTTCCCGCTTTCAACTTTAACCAGCTCAAACTCATCCACTCTTGGATTTCAGCAAGGCAGTTGTTAGATACCAAGAGAGCACTATCCTGGTCAGGTGCAAAAGACAGGTAGAGCTGGGTATCATCAGCATAGCAGTAAAACCTCAGCCCATACCATCTTACAATGTCTCTGAGGGGCAGCATATTCACTGCAAACAACATGGGGGACAATACTGAGCCCTGAGGTACCCCACATGACAGAGGGAGTAGGTCCGAAGAAACAATCCTGGACACCACTCTTTGCATTCTGCCAGAGAGGAAAGAAGTAAACCATTTGAAGACTGTACACGTCAGGCCACAAATGGATCTCAAGTGCCCAAGCAGCACTCCCTGGGCCACAGTGTCAAAGTCTGAAGAGAGATCAAGGAGCACCAAGATAGAACAGCTTCTCCAATCTCTTACCATCAGAGATCACTGAGCACCCGAACCAGCGCAGTCTCGGTACTATGCCTCTTTTGAAAACCGGGCTGGAGAGATTCGTTGATGTTATGGATGGTCAAGTGGTCCTCCAGCTGCATCGTCACTACTTTCTCAATAACCTTCCCTATAAAGGGAAGGTTTGAGATAGGTCTGTAGTTGGCCAGAGAGTCCGGGTCCAAAGAAGCCTTCTTCAGGATAGGTGTTACCACCTCCTCCTTCAGGGAGCTAGGGAACTCACCTGAAACAAGGGAGCACCTGACTATCTGAACCAGCACCGGACCAATAATATCACAACAACTCATAATCAGGGAAGTTGGGCCCGGATCCAAACTACAGCATGTAGGGTGCATACTCTGGACAATCTGCATGACATCTGCGAGCTCTGGCAGGTCAAAGGTACACCAGAAAGCACGAGGAGAGGTGACCAAGCACCGATCAACCGCATCACCCATAGAATGAGTCAGGAGGATCGCCGACCTGATGTCCACCACCTTATTCGCAAAGAATTGAGCAAGCTCGTCGCACTCCATTCGTGAAAAAGCTCTTCGGAACTGCAGACAGGCTGGGTTGCACAGCCTGTCCACAGTTCGGAACAGCTGAGCTGGTCGATTCTGAGTGGCAGCAATCTCCCCAGACAAGAATTCTGCCTTCTTACGGGAGATCGCTGATTGGTAGGTCTGATAATGCTCTACCAGTCTAAGGTGGTTGTCCTCCAAGGTGGATTTCTGCAAGCACCATTCTAACCTTCATCCTAGTTGTCGCAGCTCCCTCAAGGACCCGTCAAACCAAGGGACCCGAGGGCGAAGGGAGAGAGGACAAACACAGATAGGAGCAAGTGAGTCCAGGGCTGTGGAGAAGGCCTTGTTATAGGCCAAGACCAAAACCTCAGGACTCGAGCTGGCCACAGGAAACTCCGAGAGGTCAATCACTGCCGCTAGACCTTCAGGGCTCACATCCCATAAAGGGCAGTAACTGACCATCTCAACAGGGGCAGGCCTACGTAGGGGTATGTGAAAGTTGTACCTTATGGTGTAATGATCGGACCAACCAACAGGTTCCACCCCCAAATTGGAGGCTTCAATCCCCAGGAGGAAGACCAAATCAAGAGAATGACCATGTATATGGGTAGCAGAGGTAACAATCGGCGTAAAGCCCAGTGATATCATCAGCTGGAGGAAGTGTTGTCCAAATTGCGAGAGTTCTTCATCAACTCAGGCTTTAAAGTTACCCAGAACCATCAGTCTGGGCGACTCAAACACCACGTCGACGACAAAATCAGCTACTTCCTGTAGGAATCATAGGAATAGTACTACTACTACTGCTAATACCACCGGCAGCACTATTACTACTACTGGTGTCACCACCTGTTCCATCTATACATTCACTGACACATCCTTTTGTGCAGTAGTAGGAGGGCATTAGTGCATACATGCTTTGTGCAGGAAGCAGCAGACACCACCACCAGTGTTCCCACCGCTATCACTATGGCTGCTACATCTACAGTCAGTGTGCTTCCCATCACCACCAGTGCCATTCATGCAGCAGCCACCCTTTCAGCCGTCACCACTATGGCAGCCACTGTTACCACTATTCTTATGCCCATGGCCAATGTACCATCTACCCCGTGTCTGTGGATTTATGTGATAACCACAAAAGCGCTTGATTCGTAGCATGGCAAGTATATATCACCGAAAATCTATTTCAGTGATATACACCCCCAATGCACAGGAAAACAGTGCCAGGGACTTACATTTTGATTGTTCATGCAGTGGGCTGTGCCCCCTGCATTCCCCCACACCCCCTACTAAAAAATGTTTAACTCAAGGGGGGGTGCATGTCAGTGGGGTAAAATCTGAAGAAAAAAGAATTGGAGACGTGCACAAAAATGTAAGCATGCCGGACCCGAACCCGGAACTCTTGCAGCTTTAGGCTGACAACCACTGACCACGCCATGGGGCCAGCTCGGCAGCCCTACACCAACCACACCAGGCCAACCCTCCCTCCCTTCTGTCATGCTGGCCACCCCCCCACGTACACATATAGTGACATCCTGTTGCTATATGCACCCACCTCCCCCATCCGGTCACCCTTCCTCAGCAGTAGCCCCTTCGACATGCACCAGGATTGAGTTGCCATTATTGCAAGCACTTAATTGCTGATGCCCATGTCATGGGCTATCATGTCTGTGACCATGAACACCCTCCAGTGCTGACCCAATGCAGTGTTTGATATCGTTTTTGGAGTACTATATGTGTGGTGTGGTGGATTGAATGTGCTGCATGTAGCTTGTGTTGCATTAATGAGTGCTCTGCATTGGTGGTTGAAGTCTCATTGTGGTGTATATGCTACACCAGATTTAATGGGTGATTAATGGTGTTGTTAAAGTGCTTTTTTAAAGTTTCCTTAAAAAAACACCTTTTCTGACTGAATACCGAATAACGAATACTGAATACCTGGGACCCGAATACCGAATATTCGGCCCAATATTCAGGAAAAGGTATTCGCACAGCCCTACTTGGGAACCAGTAACTCAGTTTAAAGTGATGCACATTTGGAAAAGGAATCCAAGAGTGCAATATGAAATGGGTGCAGAAGTGCTGGAAAGCACCATGGAGGAAAAGGGCCTAGGGGTCATGATACAGGAGAGCCTAAAAACAATAATGTACTAGAGCAGTGGGCAAGGCAAAAAAGGATGTTGTGGTGATTCTCCCATTTGTACCGGTCACTAGTGTGACCACCGCTGGAATACTGCACATGGTACTGAAATCTGCATGTGAGGAGAGACTGTGCCAAAGTAGAAGCAGTACAGTGGAGGGCAACCAAGACAGTTTATGGAGTAGGGGGCAAGACATACAAGAAAGGCTACAGGACATAAATATGGAAACCCTTGAGAATAGCAAGGAAAGGGGTGACATGATCGAGACATACAAGTACTTGCACAGGACAAATAGGGTGGCTGTCAAGCAGTGGTCCAGTTAAAGAGATTTATCAGGATACAGATATGCAGCACATATATGCATGCCTTACCTCTGCGAAAAGCATGTGCTGCACATCTTCCCCAAAATCTCTCTTTAGTTTTCTTGTAAATTCACTCGTAAAAATTGTCCCCACTGGCTCGTTACAACTTCTCATTTTTTATTGTCACCCACAGCCACGTTATGATGAAAGGCCATGTGGTTCTGTATGATAACGGCGAAAGCCTAAAGGCGATCGCCATTATTATGCGCAATCAGAATGCGAAAACATTTTCAGCACTCTGACACCCTGGCGCACAGGACAATGGCGCTGGGGACATAAATTTCAATGCTTTCTGGGGGGGCTGCCCCTCCCTATACTAAAAGTTCTCAACTCCAGGGAGTGCATGTCGGGAGGGTGAAAACATGTAAAATTAAAGGTTCAGGCTGGGTGCAATAAATCGCTTTAACACCCAGACGAACCGGTACCTTACCACCCCAACCACAGCCAACCTTCAATGTACCAACCCAGCTCGGTGCACACGCATCGCAACTCCCTACAGCTCCTCCGCCCCTCTCAGCCCGCTCCGCCATGCTCCCCCATGCCAGCGTACATATAGCAACATCCTGTTGCCCATTTCACCCCCCCCATCTGGTTACCCTACCCTCCCATTGCCATAAGGGATTTTGCAGGGAACAACTCGCCATTACAGATGGCACCCTGTCCCATGCGCCCACCTCACGGGATACCAGGCCAGGGAGGGTGCAGGGACTCGCACCAATATAGTCTATGGGGGGGCTACTTTCGAAGTGTTTTTATATACATTATGATGGTCACCTGGTGATTAATCAAGGGCACCGATCGACTAACAAGGACCTTGTTAGTCGATCGGTGCCCTGAATAATCACCAGGTGACATATAACATCTAAAACCCTGGAAAGTAGCCCCCATAGACTATAATGGAACATGTCCCAATGCACTCCCTGGCCTTATATCATAATTTGTCTGTACACAGGGTGGAGCATGGATGGCAGTAAAAAGTGGAATTTGTAATGAGCCGGTGGAGACAATTTTACAAGTGAATTCACAAGAACACTAAAGAGCTATTTTTGGGGAAGATGTGCAGCACATGCTTTCACAGAAGTAAGGCATGCATATATGTGCTGCATATCTGTATCCAGTTAACTTGGCAGATATCTTTAAGGGGCGTACCGGCGTATTTTGTGCCTGTTTTTTTTCAATCTATATGCCTGGTGCAGATTCCTGGGTTGTCCCGTCACGACCTGCCCATCTCTCCTGGCAAACCCGCTAAACCCTGAGCTTGCCCTTCATGTCTGCATGGAATGAGTCAGTCTGTCAAGTAAGCACACGCTCATGCTGGTGCTGACTTCTGCCTGGCCCCTCAGTGACTAGTGCACAACTGCAGAATGTCTTGTACATGTGCGGACCATTTGAGCAGGCAGAAGATGAGGACTCTCACTGGAGCTGAGCTTTGCTCGTGATGTGTTGGAAAATGGATATTTTTGTGTAAAAAAAAAAATGGAACTGCCAGTAAAAATCATCGCGGCAAATTGGCGACCATGTCCGGCCTCGAGGGTTGTCATTCAGGAACGAGGAGGTTGGTGGGCTTTGAGGAGGAGCAGCATGGGGTGTTGGGCATTGCGGTTCATGCCATGAAGAGGAAGTGTTCCTGTACTGCCTTTCAGCAGGAGTAGTCCAAAGTATGGCTGTGCATGCAGCCAGTCAGAGGGAACCCTGCAGTTTGAAGCCTGGTGTGCAGTAAGGCCCGACCAGGCCGCTCGCTGTTTTATTCCAAGTAACAACCCCTGGTGTTTTGGGCACTAAGGTTTAATGGCTACAAGACAAAACAGTCTAACTGCACAAAGTGTCAGTGTCTAGTAGCCATTAACAGCTGCATTTGGGTCTGACTACTTGAGGTGCTTGTGGGAATCGAACGTAGGTCTGTTGGAGTGGGTGGGGTGAGGAGGTTAAGTGACTTGCTCACAGTCACACAGTATTACAGATGGAGCATGTGGGAATGAAACCTAGGTCTGCACTGCTGGAGTGAGTGGGGTGAGGAGTTTAAGTGACTTGCTCAGACTGAGTCATACAGTATTATTGCAAGTGGAGCTTGTGCGAATCAAACCTAGGTTTGCTGGAGACAGTGAGTGGGGTGAGGAGGTTAAGTGACTTGCTCAGAGTCACATAGTATTGCAAGTGGAGCTTGTGGGAATCAAACCTAGGTCTGCATTGCTGAAGTGGGTGGGGTTAGTAGATTACGTGACTTACAGTCACACAGTATTGAAAGTGCAGCTTGTGGGAATCAAACCTAGGTCTCCTGGTGACAGTGATTGGGGTGAGGAGGTTAAGTCACTTGCTCAGAGTCACATAGTATTACAAGTGGAGGTTGTGAGAATCAAACCTAGATCTGCTGGAGTGAGTGGGTTAATTCTTCGGTACGCACCAGGTATGACCCAAGTATGAATGTGCGTGAGTAGTAGTGCTCTGTGTTGTGTAGTTAGCAAACAGTTGCCCCTACCCCCCCAACCCCATACAAGCTGCCTGGCTGTTAAGCTAAAAATAAAAGCAAATCATAATCATCTTAACCGTTGCAGGGCCGCTGACTGATATATCAGTCCAGAATTCCTATATGTTCTAATTCTGTTGACAGCCCTAAGGGTTAATCTGTAGTGTGTCATGTCTGTTTGTACTATTTCATAATATAAATAACACATGTATTGTTCATTATAGGCTATGATGAACAATACATTTCTTATTTAATGATGAAATAATACAAACAGACATGATACACTACAGATTAAGATTATTATGATTTGCTTTTTTCTTTTTTTAAGCTTAACAGCCAGGCAGCTAGCAATTTTTTAAATACACAAACTCAAATGTCCAGTGTGGCATGCATCGACATCCATCAGAATAGTGTGACTACATTACAAAATACTGCCTGGTATATCAAAATACCACCAGCTTGGAAAACTAGGAAGTTTTTATTTCCTGGCCTAAAAAGTTATCTGGAGCTCCGCTGTCAAGAAATTTCTCTCCTTGAGTTCAACTACTGGATAAAAGGGACCTCAGACTTGGGGGGGGGGGGTCAAAATAGACATCTATAAGCACTTTTTCATACAAACAGTGGTGTGCAATAAGCAAGAGGAAGTGTTGGGCAGTGAGCAAGAGAAAGTGGTATGGGCAAGATCAATAAACAGCTTCAAGAAGGTATGGGACAGGCATGTGCAATTAGTTAGAAAAGCCACCATGTATGGGAACTACCACGCCGCTAACTTTAAACAGGAGCCAGGAATTTATTTATATTTTGCCGCAACAGTTATGTCTTAGCGCTACGGATTAAACAAGCTTCCAGGACAAGGGAACCCAGCATTATGTAGGCAAGCCCCTCACCTATGATGCTGTCTTTTTCCAGGGCATACATCAAGAACCTGTTTATGAGTCCTTTAATAAACAAAATCCACGAGGTCACACCTGCAAATCGAAAATGGTCTGTAAACAAATATTTTTTCTTCAATTTAATGCAATCTTGGAGTTGATAATATTTATTTACGGGGGTGCGAGGGGCAGAGCCCCCCTCCCTGGAAAAAAAGACTGATTTATATTGGTAAAGGTTTGCCATGGACAGACAGTTATGGCACTTGGCCATATTGTTTCCTGTCCTCCATGATGCAGCATAAACTACCATATATTAAATAAAGCTTTCTGGGGAAACCTGAGTTTAGAAAAGACAGCAGATGGACTGGTGATGCAGAGGGTAGCACACTGCACTACCATGAGAGAGATCTGCTAGGATTCAAGTTAGGATAACTCTAGGAAGAAGAAAATAAGAGGAAAAAATAATGTTGCAATGCAAAATCTGTTTATTTGTGGTGGCCATCCATAACTGTGTGCCCTAAGGCACTTTGAAGCGGACTGCAAAAGTATTTAACCTTGGAAAGGAACATTGAAAATGAAAAGGAAAATGTATTGTCTAGTAAACTGTAACATCTGAAACATCTTACTTATTAAAGCACAAAATGAAGTGCAGAGTACTCTTTAAAATTAACAGGGCACAAGTTATGAACCAATTAATACTAATAAAACCAGACTCCAACAAAAAATGTATTAGCTAAACATACAAGTAAGTGGCAGAAGGCACACATTTAAACAAGTAAGCACATATGACCAACAAAAGAGTGCAACAGAACTGTTTCTATTGTGCTGTCAGAGACAAGAAACTGTACAGTACATCAGCTTGATATGGAAAATGGCAAAGCATCTTTTATATAAATAGCCACATAGAGTATCAGTTTAAGGTATGCTTTTCAGAAACAGTAAAATTACACCAAGCAAACAGAAACTCCACAAGTATACACAAAAGGGATAATTTCACAGTCAACAAAAGAATAAAAAAAGTACAAGGATCCCAGCTTTTGATACTGTTTAAACAAATGTTACACATGCAGCACAGACCCACACCCAGGCCTCCCACACACACATCTTCAAGCACTCCAGCAGTTAGAAAATACACAGTGTAAAAAAACTTTAAGCATTCAAGATGAGAAACTCTACATAACAGACTCAGTTTGAACAGATTTTTTTTTAAACATATCTACAACTTGTGAAGCTAATCCGTATAATCTCCTAGCCCTCAGAATTCAAAACACAGAGAAAGCTCAACATCTTGAAAAATGCCTCTAAAGAGTTTTGGGAGATCACAAGTCTCTTGGGAGGTACTCCCCCCCAATGGATTTTGGGAGTTGCAGTTTTCTATAAGCAGATATTTAAAGTAACAGAAAAATATTAACTGGTTAGTTTTAAAAATTGCCCTGTACATTACAGAAAATAAAAGGGGGGGGGGGAATGATAAATATAGAAGTGCCTTCTCAAAAAATCTACTTTTTAACCATTTCTTTATCCATGATAGTCAAACTGAGGCATTTTCTGTTTCTCACAGTGGAAGCTGGAAGAGACAGTTGTAGTCTTCAGTCAATATTCAGTGACTATTCAAAACAAACTATACTTTCAAGTGTAATGCAAATCTATTTCTAGTCTTCATTAAGTAATTTACAGTTAAATAGTTTATTGACTACTTTTTACAATTTAGTATTCTTAGAGGCTGTATTATTCTGTTGATGTCTAAAGATGATCAGAAATTATTGTAATTAGTCTTCAAGGACACATAAATGACAGCTTTAATACTGAATTTAGTATTTGATGTTGGGAGGTCAACTAAGGTCTGACCAGGCATCTTTAAATAAAGGTAAAATAGGTAAGTATGAGGAACTTGTTGTACTGTGAGTAGAGATAGGGAGCGGAGAAATTAAGGGTACTATACAGCATAGGAGTAAAGAATGCTGAATTTTAGTGGAAAAGATAGAGTTAAACTTGAGCAACTCTGTCTTATAATAAAAAGCTTAAAAACATTAAATTTACACCAGTTGGGTTTTAACTTTATTGCTTTCTAGTTATTTTTTTTTTTTAACTTTCCCATGATGTTGATCTACTAAATATAAATGCAGCACTTATTTCACCAAGTCTTTCAACTGTATCTAACTCTCCCCTGCTAACCACACAACTGCTGTTTGTGGCTGGCCTAATGATGCTAGATGCTGTATCTCCCGCCGTGTCAGTGACCTGGGTTCAGGAATGGGCCAGCATTGTTGGGAGCCAGAAGGGGGGAGGAGGGAGGGAGTGGGATTGAGCAGCTGCAAAGCAAGCTCTCCTCTCCTGGGAAGGGATCCTGTGCCCCCCCCATAGTTACACTGCCCCTAGCTGGAGGCCTGAGGGTAGCGTAGGTGGGTGGGCAGCATGGAAAAGGAGGGTGCCATGGGACCGTGGCATGAGCGTGCCTCAACATTTGTGTACACAGCCATGGCATGTGACGTGGTAAATGGGGGCATGGAAAAACTGGGGAGAAAATGAAGATTAAAAAAAACAACTGCTGTTTGTGACATCACAGTCTCATGGTGAGTACTGTGAGTGGGTAGAGAAGGGGGAGGAGCAGGCAGAGGCACTAAATGAGTACCTCTGCTCTGTTTTCTCAGAAGAGGGGGGGACAGATTCCTCATGGGAGTGGTGGAGTGGTCAAGGGAGGGGAGGGGGTGACAGATGGAGAAATTACAGAGGGCAGAGTACTGGAAGGACTGAGGGCACTGTGGGTAGACAAGGCACTGGGACCTGATGGCATTCACCCTAGGGTACTCAAGGAACTGGCAGAGTGCCTGGCAAGACCACTAGGTGCCCTATTCAATACCTCTCTGGACACAGGATGCGTACCACAGGAATGGAGGCTGGCCCATGTGGTGCCCATTCACAAAGGTGGCCCAAAGGATGATCCAGATAACTACAGACCAGTGAGCCTCACATCAATTGTGGAAAAGCTCATGGAGACATTCCTTAAAGAGAGGCTGGTGATATTTTTGGAGGACAAGGACAGGCAACAGCACGGGTTTGTGTCAGGCAGGTCCTGCCAGACAAACCTGACTGAGTACTATGATTGGGTGACCAGGGAACTGGACAAAGGCCATGCAGTGGATGTCCTGTACTTGGACTTCAGCAAGGTCTTTGATTTTGTGCTGCATGAGAGGCTAGGGGGGAATCCGAAATATGTAGGGGTGGGTACTAAGATGGTCAAATGGATCACTGACTGTCTGAAGGGCAGGCAGCAAAGGGTGGTGGTGGAGGGGAAACTCTCATTGCAAAAAGCAGTAACAAGCAGGGTGCCACAGGGATGGGTACTGGAACCAGTACTGTTTGGGATATTCATAGTGGATATCTCACACAGGACCCAGAGTAAGATCAGTCTGTTCACAGATGATATCAAAATGGGAGCTGTGGTGGATGACATTGAGGGGTGGATAGGACTGCAGGGAGACCTGAATAAACTACAGGAGTGGTCGGAAACATGGCATTTGGGGTACAATGCTAAGAAGTGTAAGGTACTGCACCTCGGAGCTAAGAACCAGAGGAAGAGCTTTCAGCTGGGGGTACAGTTGGGGAGCACAGAGGAGGAAAAGGACCTGGGGGTGGTTATAATGTTGAATATGAACAACTTGGCTCAGTGCAGGAAGGAGGCAGTGAAAGCCAACAAGATGCTGGGCTGTGTAGTGAAAGGGATCTCCTCTGGAAGTAGTGAGGTGATCCTTCCCTTGTACAGGTAAATGGTCAGGCCGCACTTGGAATACTGCTTGCATTACTGGCGCCCATTCCTGCAGAAGGACATCAGACTGTTGGAGGGGGTGCAGTGCAGAGCAACAAAGATAATCCAGGGTTTGGAGGGGAAATCCTACGAAGAAAGGCTGAACATGCTTAACATGTATTCCCTGGAGGAGAGGAGAGATAGAGGAGATATGATCAAGATCTTTAAGTACCTGAAGGGGATAGACAAGGCTAATACAGGAGAGATATTCTGGTTCAGAAGAAGGAGGGACACTAAAGGGCATCAACTGAGGTTGGCGGGGGGAGATTCAGGAGGGAAATCAGGAGACATTATTTCACAGAGAGGGCAATAGACAAATAGAACACCCTACCTGAGGAGGTGGTCTCCTGTAGGATGGTGGACTGCTTCAAGAGGGGATGGGATAGAGTGAGGGGGAGAATGACAGTAAGGAGGGGAGGGAAGGGAAGGGAGAGTGGGGCAGTTGCAAGTTGAGGGGCTAGCTGCACAATCGAGCAGATTCGATAGACCATGTAGCCTGTTTCTGCTGGCATTCCATATGTTTGTATGATGTGATTAAAAAATGCATTGTGAGATTAACAAGGATAGGCAAATGTTTTCTATAGAGCCTTTTGAGACAGACTACCAAGATGTGCTGTAAATCATGGAAAGGAATATGGGAAAAAATGTATTCTCTAGAAAAGTGTAGCAGCTGAAACATCTTATTTATGAAAGCACCTGATGAAGTGCAGAGTTGCTCTTTAACACCAAAGTAAGGAAAGCACAGATATAGTGACAGAGGACAAAATAAAACAAAACAAAAAAAATAGGAAACAGGAGATGATTTCCTCATGCACCAACATAGCAGCTGTGCTGCCCCACTCTCCCAACACAGACGCTGTTAACCCGATGCCTCAACACACGAGCTCCACCTCCACCCTCCTAACACAAGAGCTGTGCTCCTGGCCCCCGGTGCAGGAGCTGTTGTCTTCTGGCCCCAAACACCAAGGAGCTGTTCTCCCTCCCAACACAGGAGCTATGCTCTCCCCAACACACACACACACACACACACACACATATACATGCTGTGCTTTCTCTCCAACACACAGGAGCTGTGCTTTCACCCAACCACACAGAAGCTGTGCTTTCGCCCAGCCACACAGAAGCTGTGCCACCCACACACACACATGGGAGCTGTGCTTCCCCTACAACCACACACACACACACACACACAGAAGCTGTGCTCCCCCAACCCCTGCACACACACTGAAGCTATTCATCACCCCCACTCACACACAGGAGCTGCACTCCTGAGCTTGTCTCCCTCTCCCTGCCTATTCTTCTTATCCCTCTTAAGAAAAGAGAATGACTGGCCTGCTTTCCAAGCTGGCTACCTACCCATCCATCAGTCCACCAAACAGACCAAAATGCCACAAGTCTACCAACCTTTGTGCTGCTGACCTCGCATCACCATTCCATTCTCCATATACAAAATGACCTTGCAAAATAACGGTGATAATGATAGTCACTGTTAACATTCGTGCTCAAACAATCAACTTGACCTTTTGTAAGCTTCCCAGTGGACGTTCCGATTACTCCTTCCTGCTCTTCATTGGCTGCTTCTGGGAGGGAAAGGTTGTCAATTACCCCTATACCAGACAGCTGACAACATAGAAATCCAATGCTGAATGGAAGGCTGTGATAATTATGGCGGCGGAGGATGTGTTCTGCCCAGAAACTGCCTCCGTCCATTCGAAGGGGGAGGGGGGACCAAACATAAAACTCCATCAAACCTTACTGCTGACAAAAAGTCCCTAGCATCCACTGGCAAACACCTCTCTCATCCAATTCCATGTAAATTAAGTCCCTGGTGTCCAGTAGCACCCCCTCACTCTCCCCATCCCATATTTAAAAAAGCAGTCACTGCTGTCAAGTAACACCTAACACCCTGTAACAGACATGGACACCCTGTTACAGTCAACCCACCCAAAATAGGTCAAGTAGAAGGCCTTGCCTGAGCACTAGGGAGCCAGAGGTAGGAGTCTCAATAGAATGTCATCTGCCGCACCTGTAAAAAAAGAAATAGAAAGGGGGGTCACAAAGGATCTGTAGCACTTAGGGGGTAAATAGGGTGTGAAGAATGGATTAGGTAAAAAAGTATACTTATCTAATGGTGCAGAAGTCCACATCCAGTCCGACTGTAAAATAAAGGAAAAAATTGGTTAGCAGGAGGAAAAACACAGTAATAGAAGAAACAGAGAGAAAATGAATTGTGGTTTTGGAGGTGAGCTCAGCAAAACCCCTTGGTTTACGTTGGTGACCGATTGTCCAGTAGTTTACTTGGCAGCCCAGGTGGGCTAGTGTGGACTCTTTTGGGCTAGTAGGCCATTTGGTAAAATGAAAAAAAATTGGTGGTTCTGTGGGCTTAATATGCCGGGTGGGGCACTATGTAAATTTAGCCCTGGGGGTTTAGCCCTCTAGTGGTTGAGGCCAGCAGTTTTTTTTAAATAAATTAGTATCCTTCCCTGGGGTCTAATGAGGTCTACCTGAGCCCTAGTGTAGTGTGGATGCTGCAAGGTAGAGGACACGCTGGGGCTGCAGCCAGCCCCATACCGCGATTGCGCTAGAAGCAAAAGTGCCTGCAGACACTTACAATTCCCAGCCCATATGGAGCTTAGGTTGTGGCCTACTTCATGCTGTTGAGGGAGGGAAAGAAAGGAGCTAGCATGAGGTGGAAGAGACAATGGGTGGAAATGCCTCCCCCACCTTCCCAAACCACTGCTCTGGTGGCAGAGTTGTTTTTGCTCTAAAGGGCTTGAGATGCAGAAAGGGACTGGAGCAGCAAAGAGCAGTCACTTCCCCCAGCAGGTGTGTGTGTGTGTGGGAAGGGGGTGTGTTGGTGAGAGAGAGAGAGCTAGCAGAGAGGTCGGCAGAAGTAGCAGCAGAAGGTGCTACACATTGTAAGCCACAATATAGCTTTTTGGCAATGCCCTGTAGGCTTAATTTAAATTGTAAAAGCCTTATGGAAGCAGGCAGGACTAAGTGCTCCTTGAAGGGCGTAACAGAAAAGCCACCCACAGCTGTGTGCAAGTCCAAGAAGAGACTGAAAAGGAGACAGTGGTGGGGGGGAGACCAGAGTGCATATAGGGGGGTGGGAGTTAGCCCACAGATAGCCGCATGAGGGCCTCAACAAAAGTCAAGGAAGCATAAATAAATAAATAAATTAATATATTAATAAAAATATATTAATAATTGGTTACCTGGATGGGGATAGAAGCAGTCCTCCAGGAAAAGCAAGGCAGGCCATGTTAGCCTGCTGTCAGGCACCTTCATCATTAGGACGTCTTGACGTTGACAGCAGAAAGTGGGATCAGCCAGATAGTAAAGGAAAGTTAAAGCAGCAGTGTTTGTCATTTAAAAACTATTTGAACTCACTCAGCTGCAGTATGAGTGTTCTAAATAGCTGTATTCCACATATTTTCTATTTCTCAAGTAATGTAATGCCTACAAGGTGGATACAATCTTGCCAGGTCCTCCATTTGCACTGCCAGGTGGTAGAGATGTCTCCTGCTGGCAGTGCCTCTAGAGGAGGCTCATTTGAATACATCTCATGCTCCTCCCTCTGAGGTGCCAATCACATCTTCAAACTCATTCACGGTTTGTGTCAGGAGACTGCTGTCAGTTCAAAAGGGAGACAGCTGCCTCATTTTCCAGTAGTTCCTCAGAAAGCTCTGAGTACCTGTCATCACTGTTATTGATCGTAGCATTTAAAATATACAGTAGGTCTCCAGTCTGAATCTGTGTGTTTGTGGTCACAGCTCAGGACATCCAATAAAGTAGTCGATAACTTCATAAACGACACACAATCAACCTAATAACAAATTCCCTTCAACCTTGTTCCTAGCGCATAATCACAGACAGAACAGTTTACGAGCAATAACACTGTCATTTCTAGATTACACTTCATTTGTGATGGTATTCCTAAACTGTGGATATAACCAAAATAGTGGCCCTCAGGAATGACAGTCAAGTAAAAGTTTTGTGGCTTAAATCAATGTCCGTAGTGCATCCCATACTGACTTCAAGTACAGCTTCCTTCATGTCACAAACCAGCAAAAAGAACTCCGACAAGTCATTCCTTTCTTGCATATACAGTAACTATGATAAATAAATAAATAAAAACCACAGAGTTGTTTCTATATGTGCAGACACACATTCCAAGCATTGACTATGCTTAGAGAAGGTATACCTTTCAGTCGCAGAGCACAAGGAAATAGGCAAGAAGATCGTGCTGGCAGCATGTCAATCAGTCCATCAGGGGCGAGTGGGTCAAGCTTACACACAACACGCACATCTCCAACACAGTATGTTAAAATGGCAGATGTGACTTAAGTCACTAATTTAAAAAGTTAAACACCAAGTTAAACAAATCCTGGAACAAATGGAGGCAACGATAATCTGCAATCAAAATGTCCATTCTTCATTCCACAACAATAAAACTAGAAGGTTAGAACTTTTCCTATCCAATGAATACTGCTGCCTTAAGAGGAAAGGCAGTACTGCCTGATGAGGGCTTCTGTGTGGGCTATGCTGAAAACAATATGCAGGCTTAGGGCTGCTCTGAACAGGCTCAGGAGTATCTGGTGTGTGTGTGTGTGTGGGGGGGGGGGTTATTTTGTTGGACATGTTGCAGGGGAGTGATTGGAGTGCCCAAATTGATTTCCCCTTCAAACACTGTTCCCTGGTGCCACTGTTAAATGGCATCCTCAAACACACTAATGTGCTCTGGGGTGGTGGTGCTAACTGTGAGAGAATAGGTGGTGGGGATACTGGTCAGTAGGTGGGAGGGCCTATCTGTAAGAGGGTTATCATTTAGGGTATGCACATTTGGAGTTTGGCCCTTCTCTCCCTCATGGGTGTGCTGCTGTGGGATTTCCCTTTTACTATGAAATGGGAAGGGGGAGGAACACCACCGCTGGAAGGGTGTGGGGTGCAGGTCCATGCATGCAATTAGGCCACTGCCTGGGTATGGGGTTACAATGCTCTGCACAGTTTGGAGAGGCACAGGCCATTGACTAGAGAGGGGGATTTCAGGCCAGTGCATGGAAAAAGATAGGGGATTGAAGGCCCCTACAAGGGGTTCCCAAACACCCTAACAAGACATGTCAGTGGATAGCAGGGCATGGGGGTGTTCCAGCTGCAGGGAGAGTGGTTGGTAGGGGCAGCCAGTTGGTCAGTGGATGGAAAGTGTGTGCTGTGTGGATCTAGCTACAATCATCTGGGTAGTATGCAGCCTTGAGTGTTGTGGAGTGATCCAGGAATGGTGTACAGCATTAGGTGTCCAGATTATTATCATATTTTAACCAGTTCCCGCTGTAGAGTTTCTTTTTTGCTGGATGGCAAAAGGGGTGTAAGGCCCTCCATTGGAAAGGGGGGTGCCCCTGACAGCTCCCTTCCCTGACACCACCCCCTCCCTCCACAGCCCCGAACACTACCTCCCTCTCTGCAAGACCCAACACTAAGCCCCCACACCACCTCCTTCCTCCATGTCCCCTCCCCAGACCCCATAAACCTCTCTTCTTCTACAATCCCCTGCCACCACTATTCTCCTTCCCTCTATGGCCTCTTAGGTACCTCTCCCTTCCCTTCCCATCCCCACAGACAACTGTCATCCCTGACTCACCAGACACATCCCTCCTTGCTCACAGAACATCCTTCCCTCACTAGACGTGCCTCCTGGCCCCCCTTAGATGCCTTTTGCCTTGGCCTATATTCCTCCATCCCCAGCCTCCAGGATGCCCCTCTCTCCCTAGACACCCATCTCTCCTGTACCCCCAGACATCTCACTCCCTGTTCCCTGGACACCCCTTCCTCTTGAACCCCCTGACACCCCCCTCCATCCCTCCCTCCTTGGTCCTTTTTCTGGGCCCCAGACACCTCTTACCTCTTACCTCCTGGGCCCCGGGACACTCACCACACAACACTGTATGCCCCCACTTACTCAACTCTTGCAGCTCCACCTCCTGAGTCCACCACCCATCAGGGTTGAGGGTGACTGAGCTTGGGAACCTTCTAGTAGAGCTGGGAGTGGATAGCCTTGTGAGCCTGAGGCAAGAGCTGGGAGTGGGTGAGCTCAGGAGCTAAATGCTGGGGCTGCTTCAGAGCATGCTGCCAAGGATGCTGCTACTCACAAAATCCTAGGAGCAGAAGCAACACAACCAGTAGGGGATTCATTACACAGAGTAACAATGAAAAATCACACTGAGTCATGAAAATAAATCACAAAATGCAATGCATTTGTGAAAACTCTATTTATTTAGTGCGAAACATGCTAGCACAGCACCAAACTAGGCCCAGTGCTTTGGGTCTCTAGCATGACCCTTCTTCAGGGGCACGCCCCTTCATCAGGGGGCCTTAGAAGAAGGGCCAGGCAATAGATTGAAAGTGTCAGGGCTAAAATTGGTGCTGTGCTATCATTTGATATTGGCATTGCTCCATGGCTGAGGAGGGCGTCAGGAATCTGAGTCCTTTTACTATAGTAATATGGATAGGGAGTGGGTGTGGGGGGGGTCCACTAGACTACAGGTCTGTGATAACGTGGGCATTAAGGGGATGCAGGCAGTTGCATATAAATGAGCACATAATTGGCATGCAAATGGTCACTTAGCAACAAGCATGCCTAATGGACTCATTTGCATGCAAGGGCTGAATATGGCCCTTAGGTGCCCTAGCGCTATCCCATTAGAGCTGCCTGTCATTTGTGGCTCCTATGGGTCATGTTCAGCCCCATGTTGTGACAGCACAGAGTATAGTCACTATGCGCTGTGCTGCCAATTGACCCTATAGTCAAATGGTTAGCAAGCTCAAGTAGGAGTATGCTAACTCTAAATATTGCACTGAGCAGACGTGAGTTATGTGCCATGCAGCACTTCTTTCTGTGCGGAAGTAGTGGCTGTCTCTGAATATGTGTCCCACCTATTTGCTAACCAACTGTGGCTTGATGTAATCAACCAAAATCCTAATTTGTACATTCATATAACCATTAAAGACCTACAGAAAAAAAATAGCTTTATGTGATCATCAATAATCATCACTTGAAAATAAAGCAAGTCATCAAGATTCACCAAAAAATGGACTTTGTGTGATCATCAATAATAATCACTTGACAGTTAACCAAATCATGAAAAATCACCATTAAGAATTTGAAAATTTAGGATTTTTGATGATCAGATCACCATCCAAGAAGATCATCAAAAATCATAAACTTGCTTGATGATCAGATGATGATAATTGGTGAGTGGAAGTGATTGCTTATATCCACCAACCAAAGATCATGATTCATGATCTACCGATTTGACTGGGAAGTCACCCTCTTTAATAAAGTGTGATATTAGATGTAGTCCCTCCCATTCCCATCTTTGAAATGCTAGATCCATCCTGGCTGGTAATAAGGATTCCAAATATGGAACTGGATGAAGGAGTGGGCTCCAGGGAGCTAGTCTCCTACTGTCTAGAATGCTGTACCAGCATTTCAGTGTGGAATGCATATATGGATTTGTTCCTCCCTGAGCCACATATCCACCTCCATGAGTTAGTAGGGTTTTATTCAGCTGAGAAATATCTTCTTCTTGTATTTCTAGGGTGTTCCATTTTGCCTCTTACAATCCTCATGTAGCCAGTAGAAAACCATTCTGAGCTGGGCTGCATAATAATACAGTTTTAGGTGGGGAAGTGCAAGACCTCCCTGTTTTTTAGGTAATTGGAGTAGGGAGTATCTAATCCTAGGCTTCTGTGATCCCCAGAGGAATCTGGAAGTCTTCCGGTTTAAACTTCTAAAGTAATCTGCAGGTATTGTAATAGGTAGAGTTTGGGAAAGGTACAGAAATCTAGATAGCAGTACCATTCTTATCCCCTCAATTCTCTGTATGAGGGGGAGAGGGATAATTGCCAAGCTATCCAGGTCACTTCCTAACTTGTCTAGCAGGGGAGGATAATTGATTGTAAACAATTGTGAACTGCTCAAGCTTTAACCAAACTCCTAGATATTTTAGGTGTTGAAGATTTCATTTAAAGGAATATTTTGCTTTAATCTCCTTTGAGGGATTATAATTTAGCTGCAGAACTTCTGTTTTGGTAGAATTTATCTTATAACCTGCCAGGTCCCCAGACTACGCTAATACCCACCATAGTGGTCCTAAAGACTGTTCTGGGTCCATTAAATATATAAGCAGATCGTCTGCGTAAAGTGCTAGTTTACGGCATTCTCCTCCCAGTTCCAGTCCCTTCACTTCATTATTTTGTCTAAGAGCCTGTGCCAGTGGCTCCAAATATAGCGCAATCAGGAGGAGTGACAAGGGGCAACCCTGCCTTGTACCCCTGCTTAGGGGTATCGGGGTGGAGACCCTTCCATTTATTTTTATGTAGGCCATAGGGTGTGTATATATGGTATTTATGATTTTTATAAAGGATCCTGAGAAACCCAGTTTTTGCAGCACTGCTCCAAGGAAGGACCATGCCACCAGGTCAAAGGCGTTCTCCGCATCCAGACTTAATAGCAGGAAGGGGAGTCCTGACCGAGCAGAATAATGCAAGAGATGGAGCAATCTTTTAATAATGTCCTGGGTTTGTCTCCCAGGAACAAAACCTGTTTGATCCTGATTAACCAGTAGGGGTAGGGTAGCCTCCAGCCTCTTAGCTATTATGGCTGTGAACAATTTATAATGTATGTTAAGTACCAAGATAGGGCGATATGCTGAAAACTGTGTAATATCCTTCCCCGATTTTGGAATGCTGGTTATAGTTGCATAATTCCAGGTAGTCAGAATTGCCTCTTCCTCCTGTGTTTCTCTACAGACATCTAGCAGGGTATTGCCCAATACCGGCTTAAATATCTTAAAAAATTCCCCATAAAACCATCTGGACCAGGACTTTTGTTTGATTTTAAATCAGAAATGGCTTAATTTAACTCCGTAGAGATAATAGGTTGGTCCATAGCTTGCTGTAGTTTCCGTGGGAGGATAGGTAGTTTTAAATTAGCAAGATAGGTTTCAATTGTTTTCCTATCAGAGGTATGTTCTGGGGTATATAATTCCTGATAGAATTTATCAAACGCTCATGCAATCTGGTTTGTGGATCTAGCCAGCTTGTTCGTTTCTGGGTCCCTAATTTGTGTGATGGTAGATTTCGAAATCTTCTGCTGGAGCTTGTGGGCTAGTAAGCATGTGGCTCTTGGACCGCTTTCATAATATTTTTGGTGTAGATATTGCAGAGCCTGCTCTGTAAGGATATCTAATAGTTGTTGTACTTGCTGTCATGCGATCTGCAGCAATGGATATACCACCACATCTCCCTTGCCTGTAGCACTTTTAGTTGTTGCTGTAATTTCTCTATGCATTGTGTTTGTTGTCTCTTATAATTAGATGCAAATTTAATAATATCTCCTCTTAGGACTACCTTGAGTGTGTGTCCCAAAAGGTTGCTTTACTTATTTCTGGAGTGAGGTTTTCCTGAATTATCTGGGGTACCCTGACTTTCACCATCTCTGTGAATTATTTTATATTTAGGAGAAAATTATTAAATCTCCAGATTGTCTGGCCTCTCTCAGTGGGCCAATTTACCTTAAGTGTTAACTGGGAGTGGTCCGAGAGAACTGAGGGGGTATGTTGACAATCTTTTAATAGATGCTGGTGCTCCTTAGAAATTAAAAAAATAATCTATTCTAGCGTAGGTGCCATGAGGGGCAGAGAAGTGTGTATATTCCTGCCTTCCTGGATATAAAGATCTTCAGGCATCCGTCCACTGCATTCCTTTAAACTAATTCAGAGCTGCTTTCTGGGCAGATGTTCTTTTTGTGACTCTGGGGTTAGTTGTATCTTTCTGGTTATAAATTTGGTTATGATCTCCCCCAATAATTAGCACCCCTTCCCGTGATTTTCTGGCATAAAGCCTGCACTATTGCTGCCTTCATGCCTGGTGGTATATATACTGAGGCTACATTGATAGGGTTACCCTCCAGCACTCCCACCACTGTGGCCAATCGGCCCTCTGGGTCTGAGTATGGGGCCGTCATTTGAAAGTGGGCATATTGTGGGATCAAGAGTACTGTTCTCCTCTGCCCCCCCCCCCCAATATGATGAAGCCACAACCTGAGCAAAGCCAAACTTGGTCAGTTTTAAATGTTCTTCTCTGCTCAAATGAGTCTCCTGCAGGAGAGCAAAAGTGGGTTTCTGTTTTCTGATAGTGGAAATTACCATATATCTCTTAATGGGATTGTGCTATCTGTTTACATTTTGAGATATAATCATTAATTGCAATTTGTTATCCATTTATATTACTGCATATGATTTTCTATGACCCCAGTGGTGTTCCTGTTATGTTATTCCCATCCGTTCCCATTACCACATTCATCTTACCCGTAATAACCTTCAAAGAAATAGTTCTGCTAACATACTAACATACTAAAATGCCAGCAGAATAGGCCTAACGGTCTTTCGTGTCTGCTCGTTTGGTCAGCCCCCATCCTGGGTGCTGACTTTGCTGTCCCCCTCGCCTTCTCTGGCTTCTCCCTTCCCAGTTCCGGATATTCTTGCTGCATTGGATTTTGCTTCCTGAACCCTTCCCCTGTACCTGTCCCACCCCCTCTTGAACCCCTCCACTGTCTCTGCCTCCACCAGCCCCCTAGGTAGTGCATTCCATGGCTCCACCACCCTCTCAGTGAAGTAGCACCTCCTCCTTTCTCCCCTGAATCTTCCCCCCTCCAGCTTCCACCCATGCCCTCTAGTGGCCCTTCTTCCTTCCTTGAAGCACCCTGGCCGTTCCTCCCTATTTACCCTCTTCATGTACCTGAAGACCTCTGTCATGCCCCGGTCCTTCTCTCTTCCAATGTGTACATATTTAGCTCTTGAGCCTGTCCTCATAGGTCCTGTCCCCCAAGCCCCAAATCATTTTGGTTGCCCTCCTCTGGACCCTCTCCAGGAGGTTAATGTCCCTCTTTAAGTGTGGCCTCCAAAACTGCACGCAGTACTCCAGGTGCGGCCTCACCAAGCAGTTATACAGAGGGAGTATCACTTCCCTCCTTCTGGAGGTGATCCCCCTAGTGATGCATCCCAGCATCCTGTTGGCCTTGGCTGCTGCCCTCCTACAAGTCTCAGAGTTGTTCATCTTGACATCCACCCAGGTCCCTCTCAGCCATTGAGACTTGTAGTTTTTCCCCCCCCAGGGTGTACACTTGGCCTGGGTTTCTGGCCCCCAGGTGGAGTACCTTGCATTTCCCTGCATTGAACCTCAGCTTCCACTTTCTAGACCATCTTTCCAGAGCCTCCAGGTCCCCCTGCAGGGCCACCCTCCCCTCCTCCCCATCCACCACTGCCCCCTGTTTCGAGTCATTTGCAAAGAGACTCATCTCATTTCTGATTCCTGTCCTTATGTCAGATATGTAGGCGTTGAACAGAAGGGGCCCAAGGACTGATCCCTGTGGGACCCCACTAATGACCCTCCTTGGGGATGAGACTATCCCACCAACTACGACCCTCTGGGTCCGGTCCTGGAGCCAATTGCCTATCCATCTGATCATCTGGTTTCCCACTCCCATTTCTCCTAGCTTATCCAACAGGCCCACGTGAGGAACAGAGTCAAATGCCTTGCTGAAGTCTAGAAAGAGGACATCCACTGGTCTACCCAGGTCCAAGGCACTTGTCACCCAGTCATAGAACTCCACCAGGTTTGTCTGACACAATTTCCCTGGGATGAATCCATGCTGTCTATCGTCCAGGCACCCTGACTTATCCAGGTCCCCCAGCCTCTCCTTGACAATGCCCTCCATCACCTTGCCCACCACCGATGTCAGGCTGACAGGCCTGTAGTTCCCTGCCAGCTCCCTTGATCCCCCCTTGTGGATAGGCACTACATGCGCCACCTTCCAGTCTTGGGGCACCCACCCTGTCCTCAGAGAGATGGTGAAAAGCTCTGCCAGGGGTTTCGCCAGGACATCTGCAAGTTCCTTCAGCACTCTAGGATGTAATTTATCCAGCCCCGGTGCTTTCTCCGTCTTAAGGGAGCTGAGGGCTTCCCTCACTCTCTCTGCTGTGATTTCCACTTCTGGTACCTCTTCTCCCTGCTTAGCCCTCCCCCCATATAAGGCATAATTATCTTTTGGGTAGGTTCCCATCCCTCATTGTGTATTTCTAGTGTTCCCCTGACTGTGTAACCAATATGTCTCAAATTGCCAAGTATAACCACATACAAACAATATAACATGTAAAGAACTCTTAACCTATTATCCTCTGGAAGGGATTCACTATAGCTCATCCCCTCCTTTGGTTCGTAACTATTTACAGTGTAACTCCCAAGATAGGGGAACACTTCATTGTGCTCCCTATTTTCTCGAGGGAGCAGCCCAAACGTGTCTCCTGCTCCCTCTCGAGTGGGAGGAGAAGTGGCCTCAAAAGGAACCAGTCCCTCCCGGTCGCAATACATATTGGGTCCCACAAAGATGACATAAAAAAGAACTATCAACCCCTCTTTGGTCCCTCCCCAAACACTGTCCGTAGAAAAACACATGTTAAAACCAGCTTCTCCATTCCCATATCGTTAACCTTAATAATACCTAAGATCTCTTTAATATTACTCATTTACCCATGCCAAGGAGGAGGTCTTCCTTCCCGCCACGGCATCAGGGAGTATGGGCCGCTATTTTTCTAGGTGTCTCTTAAAAACCGAGACCCTCCGGGTACAGTCCCACCTCGGACTACAAATAACCAAGTGTCCCCCCCATTCAATCCCCAGGCTCAGATTTCATGAAAAAAGAAAGTACAGATTATGTCAACTCTTACTTGCAGTTTTAAGTCAGTAATTTCAGATATCTGCTTACGACTGAAAGATTTAAACAAATAGTCTTAACCAAAGTTTCTCTACCTCAGTTTTAACTTTCTAGCAGCAGGGTTAGCTTCACCCAGGCTGAGTATTATAGTTTAATAACCATGAGTTCACTTTAAATCTCCCAGGCATGTCCAAAAATACATAACAAAAGGAAAAAACATAGTCCACAAAAAAGACTCTTAAGACAACCTAAGAAAGAACAGTTAGCTAAACAAACTGATGCTGCGTCATTAAATTTTAGAAAGAGGAGTCACACAAAAGCCGAGGTCCAAAATAAAAGTCTTAGCTTTAGTTGAGATATAAGGGATATTAAGATAAACTTTTTAAAGGAGTGATCTCCGAGAAAGATGCCCCTCTTCCCTGCACAATTATCACATGGCGGGGGGGGCTCCCAAAAGGGTGAAAACGTGGCCAACAACAGCATGGAGAAAAACTCCTGCCAACAGTGAAAGTCAGCTGTGCTCACCCTGTATTCAGGTGTTCTCAATGTCTCCTGATGAGCTGTGTCTATGAGCCTGTGTTTTCTTTCTGTCCAGCAGCACCCTGATATCCTCCACTGTCTTTGGGACCACAGCTCGGGCTATGTTCTTGTATGGGTGATTTTCCATGGTACGCCATTCCGAACATGAAGGATGTGGTTGTTGTTCCCTTGGAAATATAGAAACATAGAATTTGATGGCAGATAAGGACCGCTTGGCCCACCCAGTCTGCCCATTTTCCTACCTAATGGATAAGCTACAGATCCTAATTAACCAACAGTCTACTTCTTCCTACCCCTACCCCCTAGAACTGCCTTATGACTGTCCCACGCATTCTTGAATTCCACCATTTTGACTCCACAGCCTCCTCAGGAAGGCTGTTCCATGCATCCACAACTGTGAAAATACTTCCTCACATTACTTTTGAGACATCCCCCCAATCTTTAAATTGTGCCTTGCTCTTGCACACTCTTCTTCTGAAAGATGCTACCCTCTTGGACTTTGCTGATTCCCTTGAGGTACTTGAAAGTTTCTATTGTGTCCCCCTCTCCCTCCTTTCCTTGAGGCTATACATATTAAGCTATTTTAGTCTCTCTTCATATGTCTCCTGTGCAGACCCTGCACCATTTTAGTTGCCCTCCTCTGGACTGCCTCCATCCTGTCTATGTCTTTGCGGAGATGGGGTCTCCAGAACTGCTCGCAGTATTCCAGGTGGGGTCTCACCAGCTGTCTGTACAGAGGGATAACAACTTCTTGTTTTCTACTGGTGATGCCTCTCCCTATGCATCCCAGTATCCCCCAGCCCTCTTTACTGCCCTCTTACATTGATTGCCCACCTTTAGGTCATCTGATATGACTACCCCCAGGTCTTTTTCCATTTTTGTTGTTGTTAGTATCTCGTCCCCCCATTGTGTACTCTTCTCCTGGGTTTTTGTTTCCCAGGTGCATTACTTTGACCTTTTTAGCATTGAATCTAAGATGCCATACATTTGACCATTCCTCCAACCTTGCCAAGTCCTGTCTCATCCTTTCCACCCCACCTTGTGTATCAACTCTGTTGCAGATCTTTGTGTCGTCTGCAAAGAGACATACTTTTCCTTCCAGTCCATCTACGATGTCACTTATAAAGACATTAAAGAGGACTGGTCCTAGTACTAAACCCTGCAGTACCCCACTAGTAACCCCACTTTCTTCAGAGTGGACTCCATTTTCTGTTACCCTCTGTGTCCTGTTCTCCAGCCAATTCTTTACCCAGGCTACCATCTTGTGACCCACTCCCAGGCTGGCCAACTTATATATTAATCTCTTGTGTGGGACTGTGTCAAATGCCTTGCTAAAGCCTAGGTAGGCCATGTCCACAGCACCTTCCTGATCTACTACTTTGGCCACCCAGTCAAAGAAATCTATTAGATTTGTCTGACATGACCTTCCCATGGTGAATCCATGTTGCCTTGGGTCTTGTGCCCCTCTGTCCTCTAAGTACTCAACAACTCTTTCCTTCAGAAGTGATTCCATCATTTTCCTAATCACTGAGGTTAAACTAACAGGTCTGTAGTTTCCTGCTTCTGCCCTGCTCCCACTTTTGTGAAGTGAAATAACATCTTCCCTCCTCCAGTCCTCAGGTACCACACCATCTTTCCATGATTTGTTAAAGAGGGTAGTCAGTGGTGTCACTAGTTCTACTCTTAGTTCTTTTAGAATTCTGGGATGAATCCCATCAGGCCCCATTGCTTTGTCCACCTTCAGTTTTAAGAGTTCTTTCAGAACCCTTTCTTCTGTAAATGGGCTGGCATCAGTCCCCGTATCCAGAGTGTTTCTACTGTTTGGTTTAGGTACCTCCCCCTCTTCATTTGTGAATACTGAGCAAAATATTTGTTTAATATCTCTGCCTTTTCACAGTCACCCTCTCCCCACCCACTCCCCTTTATTAAGCCTCACTGTCCCTCCCTTGGTCTTCCTTCGCTCCCTGATGTACCTATAAAAGGTTTTAGTCCCCTTCTTAACTGAGTTGGCTATCTTTTCCTCGGTTTGGGCCATTGCTATTTTGACTGCCTTCCCTGCTTCCTTTTGCTTTAACTGACACAATTCTCTGTCCTGCTCCTTCTGTGATTCCTTGTACTTCCTGAATGCTTTCTTTTTCTCCCTAACCTTCTCTGCCACCTCCTTTGAGAACCATAGTGGTTTCTTACATCATTTGGTTTTGTTTATTTGCTTCACACAAAGGCTTGTTGCCTCTGTGATGGCAGTTTTGATTATTTCCCATTGTTCTTCCACCCCCTCCTTCCTGCCCATTTGCTAGTACATTCCTTAGGCACTCACCCATTTTGGCAAAGTCATCCCTCCTGAAGTCCAGTACCTTAGCCTTTGTATGGCTTGACTCTACTGCTGTGTTTATCGTAAACCATACTGTTCGATAGTCACTAGTTCCCAGATGGCTACCCACTTCTAAATCTGTGATCCTCTCACCATCTCCATTTGAGAGTACCAGGTCTAAGATTACTCCCTCTCGAGTGGGTTCCAATACTAGTTGTCTAAGGCATGTCCCCTGTAGGGTATCTAGAATGATACCACTCTTAGAAGTGGCTGCTGCAAATGCACTCCAGTTAACATCTGGCATATTCAGATCCCCCATCAGCAATATCTCCCCTTTTTCTGCCATTCTAAGGATGCTTTCTAGCATTTTCTTATCCATTTCCTCCCCCGGAGATGGGGGTCTGTATACAACCCCTGTGCAGATTGTGGTGCCATTGCCTGTCTCCAAATTGACCAACAGTGCTTCCTCTCCTCCCTGTTTACCCTTTTGTTCTGTTGCTTTGATCCCTTCCCTTATGTAGAGAGCTACTCCTCCTCCTCCTCTTTTACCCTCCCTGTTCCTCCTGTAGATAGTGTATCCTGGTATGTTTATATCCCAGTCATGGTTCTGTGTGTACCACGTTTCTGTGACTGCCATGATATCCAGATGTTACTCCTCCATCAAGGCCACTAATTCAGGAAGCTTGTTACCCAGACTATGGGCATTAATACTCATTGCTCTCCATTTTTTGATGGCTTTACTTCTTGTAGCACCACCCTTGTCCTCACTGACTTTGCTTTCTCCATTTACCCCGTCCTGCTCCCTACTGACCTTTCTACCTTGGTCTTTACCTCATTTTGTACCCTGTTTTGTAGGGGGAGACTGGGAGTTCCCTGCTGCTTATCAGTGCCTCCCCCCTTGACTAGTTTAAAAGCTTGCCAATGAAGCATTTAAACCAATCACCCAGAAGACTTGTTCCCTTCCTGGACAGATGCAGACCAACCTGCCAGTATAGGCTGGTATCCCTCCAGGTGGAACCCCAGTCCCCAATGAAGCCAAACCCCTATGCTCTGCACCATTTTTTCAATCATTCATTGAATAGCATGGTGCGAAGTACCCTCGCCTCACACTTGTCATAGACAGATAGCACCTCTGAGAAGAATACTGTGTGTGCTACTTGACTTAGGCCTCTCCCCAACTCCACAAACTCCTCCTGCACTGCTCTAATCTCATGTTGAGCCAAGTCATTCATCCCTAGGTGGACAATGACGTCCAGCTCAGTCTCCAGTGCAGCTGCTCTCGTGATCCTGAGGATGCGCTTCCTGTCTCTCCAAGCCATGGTGCCAGGCAGGCACCTTACTTCAGTTTTCCCTGCTCCCCCCAGTTCTATCCCCCTAATAATTGAGTCCCCCAACAGGAGCTGCCTCCTTTCCCTGTGGTGTCCTCTGCCTCCTTCCTGTGGGTTTCCCTTGTGACAGTTGTCCGGAACCTCCTTAGTCTCCTCTACGGGTGCATCCATAAGGGAACTATGCTCCATCAGAATGGTGTATGTATTGTGGAGTGGTACAACTGACTGGGTGTGCCTCTGTTCCACCACCCTCACCCTCCCTGAGCCCACTGTGGTCCAACTGCTGCACTTTCTTGGCAATCTCTGAGGTAGTGGTGGTTGTCCTGGTGCTCCCTGGGTGGAGAAGGTTCCCTTACTACTGTCCAGTGTGGCCTGGTGATGGGCAACCTCCTCCCTCAGGGCAGAGAGTTGCCTACAAATAGGGCAGCATCTCAGCCTCCAGAAAGATTCCCAGAAGACTGCTGTCCCACAGCCAGTACATTGCACTACTCCCACATGTCTGTCTACCTTCCTGTTTATCCTGTGTAAGTTTTGGTTTTTTTCTTCCCAGTTATTGTTTTTTATATATATATATATATATATATATATATATATATATATATATATAGATACATATATCTATATATAATGTGTTACTATATTGTCAGTGCAGTGTGCGGGAAAGGATATGACCGTGGTATGCACCTTACCCTCCTGAAGAAATTATGTCAGAACCCCTGGTATAAAGGAAATGGTACCAGGGGTTGGTGGGGTGAGGGGAAGGGGGGTTTGGGCCCAACTGTGCCCTCTCAAAACAATAAGCTAAAAGCTCTGACCCACCAATACAATGAGTGTTGACCTTCCTGTCAGCAAGACAACTTACACAACAATTTAACAGAGAAAATACCCTGCTAAACAAATAGAGAAAAAAACAAAAAGCTGAGTCAAACACAGGTAAACCTCCCCAGCCCCAATACAGCCTGGTGATTTGTGCTCTGAAAGCAATCAGCCCCAAAACAAGTCAGCTGTGCACAAGGAAAGACACAGTAAACAATATTTCAATCCCTCTGGGTTTAAACTCCCAATCTCCAAAGCAGTATTGCAAGCCCCTTCACTGAAAAGAACAATAACAATTGTAAAATGTTAAGTAAAGTACACCTTCCTCTGCTGTGAGCAAGACTGTCTTTCCTGCTAAGTCCAAGTTCAGTATTTCAGCTTTCAGTTAGAGGTAGCTTCCACCTGAAGACGTGGTCCAACTCTGCACTCCATCCCTTCTTCTGTAGTTGCTGAAATATTTCTAATGGGGACTCATATGTTTTTATGCCTGTGTCCCAGAAATCTTTAATCCATGCTGGGAATGGTGTCTGGAAGCAGACTTTGTGCTCCGTGAGGATTTTTAGGATGGGTGAGTAAGCGGCTCTTTGCTTTGCTATCTCTGCTGGGTAGTCATTATCAAAAATGAGATGAGATGTATTATACTTTACATTTTTTTTTGGTCCAGGCCATTCTCAACAGTTTCTCTTCATCTTTGTAGCTTGACAGCTGAAGAACAACTGACCTGGGCCTGGCTGTGGGGTCTGATGATTTAGGGTCCACAGCCCGATGTGCTCTCTCAATTGTAAATTTATAGTTTAGTGGTAAATCCAGACCATCATTCAGCAGGTCTTCAATAAAATCTTCCATTTATCTGGTCTCTGATCCCTCTGGGAGATCATATATATGAATGTTGTCTCTCCTTGATCGGGCCTCCATATCAATCAGTTTATTTCACATGGTCTCCTGATGAGTTGCCAGGAAATTGACCACTATCTGAAGTTTGTATGAGCTGTCTTCAATATCTGATATTCTTTTTTCAGTGGAATCGGCCTAGATTCTACCTCTGCAAGTCTGTTATGCAGGGTTGTAAATTCCTGCTTGGTTTCTGCTTGAAATGCTCATAATTCCCCCAGGAGTGTTTCGTATCTAGATCTCGATAGGCAGTCTGATTCTTGGTCTGTATCACAATCTAAGGCCTCATTCCCCGAGGGAGAAGAGCTCTGGTTAGGCTTCTCAAGTTCCAGCAATCTGTCCCCATCGCGTTGTTGAAAGTGTGGTTTGGTTCGAGATTTGTTAGATCTGTGCCCTGCCTTCACTTCTGAAGCCATTTCTATATAATTTTGCCAGTTTCTAGTGCTGATATAGGGAAGATTGTTATATGGAGTTAGAGGTGCTCTAAAGGGAGTCAGCCATTATGACGATTACGTCATCAGTCCCGCCTGGAAGCAGGCAAAATGAATGCGTAATCTGCATGCCACAAACAAATGTGAATGGGATCCATATAACTTCCCGACTCAAAGGTGCCTGTCTACAAATATCCCGCTACCAACTTCCCGACTATACACAAAGCCCATCTAGGTTTATGTCGACATTTGGTTTACCGGCACTACTCAATTCCCAACTGCTAAATCTCCGACATGAACGCTTTAGCTATGACAAAAAGACTGCACATCCAGCAAGCTGAAGTAAATCAATTAAGTGACATGACAGCAACTTCTCACTGAATGCTTTAGCTATGACAAAAAGACTGCACATCTAGCGAGCTGAAATAAATCAATTAAGTGACATGACAGCAACTTCTCACTGAACGCTTTAGCTATGACAAGACAATGAGCTGAAACGTAACTGTACCTCCGATGCGCAGGCTCGTAGAAGCTCTTGTTGAAAAGTCAAATTAAAAGCATCATTGGCATCTGGTGAATGGTTATGTTCTGTGGTACCCCGCAAGTGATGTTGGCCACCTACAAGCACCGTGGAGGCACGGCCTTGACAGCCTGCAGACTTTCTATGTTGACAGCGCCAGTAAAATAAGTCTGCACAATTCCGCTCTTTAACGTACAGGTAGCCACTAATGCTGAGCTTTGAATTTCCTCGCTGCGATTTGACAACTTCGCAAACATGGGGATGTAATTCCGCAGTTGGTGTTGCTGGTGTCACCATTGCTCTCGAGAAAGCTCCTAAGCTACAAGGAAATGCGAGTGCAGTGTCTGTGGATATAATGGTAATTGCCTAATTGGAGCCACTCCTTGATCGGGGAACAAAATGTAATTGCAAAATTGATAGCGCAGTTGCAGCAGCTGTGTTTGAAAGATAATTGTAGCCTGCAATTCAGTCACAGAAAATGCTGAATTCCTGGCAATACATTATGCTGAATGGCCTCTACCCTGAGGAGAAAACAGATGTAGGTGTGCCCACCTATCTAGGTCATTAGCTATGGTGCTGCTCAGTGGTTCAAAACTGCAAAATTGATAGCGCAGTTGCAGTAGCTGTGTTTGAAAGACAATTGTAGCCTGCAATTTAGTCACAATTCACTCACAACTCTGAAAGTAATTGAAATGTGTATAATGTTTATTCAACTGGATAGGAAGCTGCTAAATGGTGTGCTGGGGAATAACATCATTGGTACTATTAACTATGGGGAAAGCTGCTAAACGGGATTTCAGAGTCGGGAGCTTTACCGTTGGTAAGAATTAAGTTGGGAAGTTGTACTAGACCCATGTGAATACCTCATGAACCGTAAGTGCTATACAGAAAGCACGAGTGGCAAAGTTGTTCAGCACAAAATTACCTTTCCAACAGTGCTAAGCAATTAATTATACGTAGTTCCTATTTTTTTCTATATTGGTTGAAATAGCGAAAAAACATTTTCAATAAAAAGCAACATAAACCATTTTTTTGTGGGAAAATATTTAACATATCAACACCAAATTAAACATCCATACCTTAGATGGAGGTACAAAACTTATTTTGTAATAAAAAGCAATTTTTCTAATATGATACATTTATTTTTTTCCTGTTTTATTCAAGCTGGCTAGGTGAGGGTTGAGAGACAAATGTCAGTCATACACACCATACCATACAAAAATGTGAATATCTTCTAAAGTATATTTGACAGACACAAAGTATCGGAGACAAAGTTGTTCAGCACAAAATTATCCTTCCAATGGTGCTATGCAGTCAATTCTACTCACTTCAGTTTGTGAAATATTTAAGTTTTAAGCAGTGATGCCCTCAGACATCTAAATCCTCAGTAGCACAAAGTGCAGAATATCTGGAGGGTGTTAAAGACCTCAGGAATATCTTTTCTGCTGCCACTTACAGGCATCTTGGGGCCTCAATGAGTTAATGCATAGAGTCTTGGAAACACAATTCCAGAGCTGGAAGCCATTGTGGCAGAGGCTAAATTGGGTTTATTGGTCATAATGGAATCATGGTGCATTGAGCACCATGACTAGGACATGGCCATACTGGGCTATTCTCTGTTAAGGAGAGACAGAGTGGGGAGGAGGAGTTGCATTATATGCCAAGGAGGGAATCAAGACCACAGGGCTACAGGGGAACCAAGAGGAAAAAGGAGGGGCTGGAGGTGCTGTGTGTCATCCAGGAGACAACCTCTGGAGCTGCTAGCCATACCAGGATAGTGCACTGGTCTCCAGCACAGGGAATGGAGTTAGATAAGACACTTGGGGAAGCCATCACCTGAATGGCAAGTAAGTGGAAGGTACTACAAGTAGGTTTTCTCAATGTGCTAGAAATGGGTGGGGCCTTTCATCTGCAGCTTCTGCAAGGAGCAGAGCCATCATTGACTCCCTATAAGGGGCTCTTCCGAGACAGCTAATCAAAGAGCCAACTAGGGATGGGGTAGTGCAGGACCTGGTGCTTACAAACAGGGACAGCATAGCAGACTTCACTGTGGGCAGTCACCTAGGTACCAGTGACACTGTACAGCATGGTTCAAGATAAACATGGAAGCAGAGGTAAACCACACGAAGGCTAGGATCCTAGAATTTAGGAGTGCTTATTTTAAAGAAATAGGAGACTGCCTCATAAACTGCCTCAAGTGGGGATTGCCAGGGAGAAGTAGAGGCACAGCTGGGAAAAAAATAAGTTAGGGCATAATATAAGCAACCAACTTCAGTGTGAAGGAAGTGAGTAAAAGCACAAGTCAAAATAGACCATTACAGTTATCTAAAGAAGTGGCAAAGATGGTGAAGAAAATAGAGGTGGCATCCAAGAATTTAAAGACTACTCCTGCAATTCAATGGGTGAGCAGACAGCCACACCTACTTCCTGAGCTATATAAGCAGTTCCTCCCAGCTTCCCTCTGAAGCACTTTTTCTTTGCTAGATCTGTTGGTCTGTCCTCTTCCTTGGGGCCTGCTGGGGCCTTGCCCACCCCCTTCCCTGGCTTTGTTTGTGCTCTGGACTTTGCTTGGTTCTGTTAGTGTCTTTCTCCTGCCATGGTTGGTATTGGTTTTGCTTCCACCTGCCGTGTGCTTCCTTGTGTGCTGGTTTTTCTGTTTTCCTGTGTCTGTGTTTTTTGGGTTTGTCTTTTCTTTTAGGGTGTTCTTATTTTCGTCAGCATTTTGTTGTCCTTTGTTTCCACTGTGTTTCTCATGTATCTGTGCTTCAGGCTACTATCTACTCTCAGTTTTCCTGTAATTGTTATTGCATGTTTCAGATTCCACTGCTGTTGCTGCCTCCTGTGCTTCCCTTAATTGATTGCACCTGATCCTGGCCATGCTGCTCCGCTTGCGGCTCCTCCCAGTTTTACCTTACCTTGCTCCATTTTGTGCTTGGTCTATTTTACCTCAGCAGCCTTGCATTCCAGTTATGTTTATTTCCTGCTTCCTTGCCTAAGCATTTCTTTAGTTACTATGCTTTTCCTTCCATAAGCAAACGGGTTTCATACAGCCCTTTTGGGGATTTACATCTCCTCAACCATGTTTATTTGTACTCATTGGGTATCAAACCTGAGTCTACGGCAATTCCATATTACTTTCTCCATGGATTCAGACCTGCTTACATGCAATTGTACCAAGCAATTAATAATGTTGTATTCAAGTGTATTACTGCCTCTGCCTACAATTCCTATGCTTGTCTAATTGTTCAGCTCAGGTACTGCAGGATGCTACAACTCATTTTTACTGTTGTTTTTCAAGCAAATTACTGCCTATGCCTACAATTCCTATGCTTGTTTAACTTTTCAGCTCAGCTACTGCAGGATGCTATAACTAATTATTATTATTGTGTTCAAGTGCATTACTGCCTATGCCCACAATTCTTATGCTTTTTTAACTATTCAGCTCTGCTACTGCTAGATGCTATAACATAGAGTGAAGATACTGCCCCTGATTGGGCACCCCATCCTGAATTGGACCACTCTACAGTGGGCCACGGCTTTCTCCAGCTGCCCTCTGCACACTACTGGCCCGCCAACTCAGACTGAAGATACCACCCCTGACTGGGTGCTCTGTCCCGAATTGAACTGCTCCATGGGGGCCATGGCTTTCTCTGGCTGACCTCCGCTCGCTACTGGTCTACTGACTCAGACTGAAGATATCTCCCCTGACCAGGTGCCCCATCCCAAATTGGATTGCTCCACCGGTGGCCACAGCTTTCTCTGTCCACTCACTACTGGCCCACCAACTCAGGTACGCTGTCTGGGAAGCTCTTGGCTCTGGCTGACAATACTGGGGCTGTGGTAGCTATCTGATTGGGTGCTTACCACTTTGGGATAGCTCACCATTGGCTATTTACTCCAGTCTGAGCTTCCTATTGGCTGTGCTCTTCACTGGTGCTGAGAACTGAAGCTCGGACACCTTTCCTTGTTTTCTTCTGCTGAAACTTTCTGCTTGCTGATCCAGCCTTCTACTTTTCACAATTTAATTAACTTGTACAATGTTAAGTTGTCTAATCTTATACTGCTTGTACCTAGCTGAATGAATTGCTTTTGCTTTATTATGTTATTTGCTAGGTATTTTTCCACTGTTCAAATGCTTATGCTATTTGTATTTTAGTGAACTAATGTATCTTAGTGCTTGGGGCTAGTTGTTTTGTTGTTCTATTCCCTCTCCTTCCCCCCAGCTCACACTCTAGCTTTTCTTTCTTTTCTGCCACTTACTCCCAGTGTGCACCCCCCAGATCTTACTCTAGCTATCTCTCTTTCTACCTCTCACTCACGCCACCCCAGCCCACTTCACAGGTCCCTCCCGCTGATTTGCCATCCCCTGTCATTTACTCCCCTGCTGTTATCCCTATCTCTAGCTCCTGTCTGCTTCCTGCCCACCGTTTGTGCCTCTCAATCCCTTCCTTATATTTAACCTCTCCTTTCTCACCTCTCCCTCCCTTAAACTGAAGATACTGCCACTGACTGGGCACCCTGTACCGAACTGGACCACTCCACTGGGGTCTGCTTCTTTTGCTGGCCACCCTCCACTCACTACCTGGCCCACCAACTCAGGTACGCTGTCTGGAAATATCTTGGCTCCAGCTGACAATACTGGGACTGCGGTGGCTATCTGACTGGATGCTTACTGCTTTGGGATAGCTCACCATTGGCTATTTACTCCAGCCTGAGCTTCCCATTAGCTGTGCTCTTCACCGGTGCCGAGAACTGATGCTCGGACACCTTTCCTTATTTTCTTCTGCTGTGACTTTCTGCTCGCTGTTCCAGCCTTCTACTTTTCACAATGTTTCTCCTTCCCATCCACCCCCACCCAAACACTCTATTAAATAAATGTTTTCCAAAGTCTCCTCCCCACCCCTACTCCCTTTCAACTAATTGGTGTTAATCCTGGAGCCTTTTCTCTTAAAGGCACATTCCTCCTTTTCACTCCCTTAATCAATGTTTGCCTTTGGTTAGTTCCTCTTTCCTCCAGACTAGCAGTGCACTGTTTTACTTGAGTACTCTAACAACTTATATTAGCAATATGAAGTCTTTAATTATGCCCCTTGTGACTGTCTCCTAGGCACCCTTCTATCAGTTGATTTATGTGCCTCTATTCTGTCCTCTGATCAGGCTGCCCTCATGCACTTACTAGAAGTCTCATCCACCCTCCATCCCCATCCTCCTCAGTAGAGATGGGAGGGTACCCAATTTGGTCCCCTCTCTTTTGCCTTTCTCCCAGACTTTGAGCGGCTCTTACTTGACTTTTTCCTACACTCTGTCTCTTTCACTCCTTTATTTACAAGCACACTGTGCTCTTATCACCTCCTTTTTTTCCCTGCGTCTTTTGGGTCGGGATATTGAATCTAACTTGGGCCCTGCTAATACCCCTATCACATCTACCTGCAGCCTCTGGGTTAATGATCCTGGAATAAAAATTGCACACATGAACGTTTGCAGTCTTCCTGCAAAATGTACTGACCTCAAAGCCTGGGTTTCCCTTCACAACCCCCATATACTCTGCCTCACAGAGACCTGGCTGAAGCCACAGCATACGGATGCCATGTTCCAACCTGCTGGTTACACCCTATTGTAGAAAGACAGACCTGGTAAAAAAAAGGGTGGTGGTGTAGCTATCCTTGTCAGGGAACCTCTCTCTGCCTCACTCACCCTCTGTGCTGACAGTGACTCCCCCAGTGATTGGCTTATCACTGAAGTTACTTTAGGTGCATCAAAAAAACTCTACCTGGGTAGTTGCTACAATCTGAATGGGGGTGTTGCCGGCCTCCATAGCCTGCTTTCTGGGTTAGGGTCTCTTTTCCCTGCTAGGGAAACTATTCTTCTTGGTGACTATAACCTCAACTGACTGGGTGACCCAGAAACTGACTATGCCAATCTACTCAAGCAGCACAACCTGTTGCAAATCATCACCATCCCTACCAGGCTAAATCATCGCATCTCTACCCACTCCCTAATTGACTGGGTAAAACACCAATTGTTGGGACCAGATCATTCAAGCTGGCTTACTATCAGACTCCTTGAGTGATCGCTTCCCTACCTATGCCATCTGGTCCTCTAAGGCCTCCCCCTCAAAATACCTATAATTTCGCAATTTTAATTTCCTTGTCACTTCCCTACTTTTAGAGAATGATAGGGCCATAAATTAGCAAGGCCTTTATGATCTCTCTGATGTAACTCTTGCTGTCACCCACTTCACTAAAATTCTCCTGGATATTCAGGATCGCCACTTCCCTTTTACAACTCAAAGAGTTCATGGTGGTTGTACACGGTGGATTACCAAAGAACTCCTCTCCCTAATGAAGGTGAGGGACCGTAGGTGGACTGCCCATAAACTGACCCCCTCCCCCACCCTGTGAAATGAATACCAGCACCTGCACAATCGATGCAAGCATCTGACCAGAACTCTGAAACAGAATTACAGTACTTCATTAACCTACAGAAAGAGAACTTTGGCACCCTAGAAAATTCTAGGACTCAATTAGCTCCCTTCACTCTCCTCGCACCAACAGCCCCAATATCCAACTTAGTTCCCCTTCTGGTCCTCTAACAGACCCTACAGAGATAGCCATGGCCTTCAACCACAGATTCTCTGACCTGTCAGCCCTTCTTTGCAAGCTTCCTTCTTGCAATTCCACTAGCCAGAGGTCCCCTGCTTCCCCCAACCCCCACTCCTCCCCACTTGCTGTCACCCCCCCTCACCCCCCTTTCTAGTTCAAGACCATCTCATCAAAGGATACCTTTAAACTCTTAAGGTGCCTACCTAATCGGGGTAGCCCTGGCTCTGATGGCCTCTCCCCTGTTTTGCTCAAACTTGTTTCCTCAGTGATTGCTAAGCCTCTCACCTTCATTTTCAGTCTTGCCCTGACTAACTCCACTATACTTCTCCACTGGAGTTCGGCTAAGGTGGTTTCTATCTTCAAAGCTGTCGACACCCTCTCATCTAACAACTATCAGCCTATATTTATTCTCTCCCATCTTAACAAGCTCCTAGAAAATGTTGTGCACAACCAACTATCTGAGTAGCTCACTAATCATAATTTCTTATGCAGCCAGCAGCATGGCTTCCATAGACACCATAGTACTACAACTGCCCTGGCCCTTTTCGCTGACCACATACTCCCTAACATTGATCAAAGGTGTGCCACTGGTTTGGTCTTTGTGGACCTATCTAAAGCCTTTGATCTGGTAAACCACACTATCCTCCTCCTTGCCAAACTACTCTCGATAGGTTGTTCTGCTGAGTCTACAAACTGGTTTCAGAGCTTCCTCTCTGACCACTCTCAGTTGGTGTGCATCGGCTCCAACACTTTTCCTGCCCTGTTGGTCTCTACAGGGGTACCCCCTGGCTCCATACTGGGTCCCCTACTCTTTACATTATTCATAAACACCCTCTCCTCTGACTGCCTCACCTGCAAATCCCTCCTTTACACATCTGGACTCTACGATGCCGGTTTGACAACATTGTTGTCAACCGAATTACAGCAACAGCTCTATGTTGACCGCAATTTAGATCAACATTAAACTGTTCCCTGTAAACTTCTTTTTCTTTGGGGTCTTTGTTCCTCCAACCCCCCCATGTGGGGGACTCTAACCCCCACACCCCCTGTACTTTAAGTAATCAACTCTGAGTCGGAATTGATTCAGGGAGGAGGTGCAAGACCCCCAGAAAGCAGTGCCAGGTCTCACGGGGACAGTACAGTGACCTGTCAATGTTGTCTCTGTACTGTTGTTTGTGGTGCGGGTGTCAATGGGTGATCGGCATACCACGCTGATGACCTCTTTATCTTTCATAGTGACAACTCCCTTCCCCATTTATCCTCCGTTCGTACCCAAAACTACTGCACTGTCCATAACTGGTTTACTGACAACTTGATGCTGGTTAACATGAAAAAAACCAAGGCCATGCTGTTTGGGTCTACACCGTTCTTTGCCAGGTCCCTAAAAGCTAATTCCTGTCTCCTAATCCACCCCCCTGATGGCCCTGCTCTTGATATCATCCATAATTTCAAATACTTGGGGGTTACACTGGACCCCACCCTCTCCTTCACAAACCATATTAACCTCGTAGTCCATAGGATCAACCAGAAACTCAGTGTTACCTACCGTATCAAACCCTACCTGTCTGCTGAGGCACAGTTGGCCATAGCCAGAGGTAACATTCTCCCTGTCTTGGACTACTGTTCCCCAATTTATGCCCATGTCTCTACTACCCTTTGGGCTAGACTTTTGCCTGTCTATAACAGTGTTTGCCATTTTGCCCTGTCCACTCCTTATTACACTCATCACTGCGACCTTTACCGCTCTTTTGGCTGGTCCTTCTTGCAAGGTCGCTTTGATTTTTCCCTTGGGTGCCTCGTAGATGCCATCATCTGATGTGACACTACTTCACCCTCTGCAAGCACCGCACCATGCCGAGGTGTCTCCGATCTTCAGTTGTCCCTCTCCTTGAATCTCATAGAATCTCAACTAAGATGGGCAGAAATGCTCTTACGGTACCTGCCCCCTTGCTCCAGAATGGGCTTCCAGCAACACTCAGACCCTCTAACATGCACCTCACCTTTAAACTTAACCTCAAATCTTGATTCCTCTCCCATGACAGTTGTAATTGTCAGCCTAGGTAGCACCTCCCCCAGTGCTTTGTCCCCTCCTGCAATGACTTGCCCCTTTCTCCTCTTACCTGTTTCTGTTGGGTTATTTTGACTTGGTTGGATATGCTATTACTGTGAGTTGGGGTGGTGGGTTGATTGGTGCTGCTCTTTATCCCTGGACTGTGTTATTTCTCTTCTTGTTTTGTAATGTAATTTGATGATACCACTGCCTGCTAATTTCTATATACTTTTTGTTACTATGTAATTTTTTCTTTATGCGTGCCTGCAAACTGTCCTTCGGATCAAAACACTTACCTGGTAAATAAAGTCATAAATAAATAATTACTGCTGGAAGCTATTTACTTTTGTACAATGCTTCATTATACTCTGGAGGTCAGGTCAGCTACAGCTGTTGCTGTAAACACCTTTATTGTGGCTTCTCTGTGTTTCCTACAATGGAGGACAAGGGGGTTATAGCGGAGAGTCATGGCCCCTTGTGGTTCAAATACCTCATGTTTGAATACTGCCTTCACCACTAAAATACTCTGAGTATTTATGTCACCTTGCTTGTCCTATTACCTTGCCATGCAAGCTCCTCACACTGGATAAGGGACCAGGTTAGCCTGAGCTGCTTGTTCAAATACTTACTACTTAGCATGTTTCTGTGTATTATCTGTTTACCATGCTGCACATTACCTGTTACTCCCTGCACTGTCATGTACTGCCTGAAAATAATGAAACTAGTCAACCATGCCAATCAAATTATTGGCTGTGAGCTCGCTCTCAGTCAGTGGTCTTGCTCTGCACCCTAGTCTTGAGTGTGTGAAGCTTGGGTGGTGTCCTTCCTATCTGGCCCATAGTGGGAATGTCCTTACCCCAGGTGGAGCTTTAGCCATTTGTGATTCGTCGGTGCATCCTGATGTTGAATTTATGTCTAGCGGTGAAGTGTGGCTATATTGCAATCCTTTGGCTGTAGTATCAACTACCTAAGGCACCTTCAATGCATTCTCCCCATGACCACCTTTGGTTCACTTGATTCCAGATAGATTGTTAGGTCAAGTGAATGCCTCAGCAGTTGTTCTCTCCTCCTTCCATCTCCAAGGCCTGTTGTTGCAGAGGCCCACTACTTGCAACCCTCCAAGGCATTCCTGCCAGAGGGAAAAAGTGAGAGTTTCCTCTAAATTGGAATATTTTCCATTCCCCTTGTTTTAGTTTCTAATTGGCAGTAGCAGAACCATTGCTAAATACAACATCCCAAGCATGGTGGGAAGGTGATCTTGGCCCTGGATCCCCAAAGATTTCCTCCTCAAGGTTTTTTTTCCTCTCCTCCATGTTGTAGATCATAATACTTGGTTACTTTTAGTAGTATTTCTTAGCTTACTTAGGTAGGTTCCACTCTTGGATAGAGATGGATGGTGGCCCTACTAGCCATTCTCTCTCTCCTTAGGAAGCCCCCTGATGTCATCAGTGCTCTGAAGACTATCTTGGACCCCAAAATTGAGGAGATTGAAGTATAAACTACAGTATCATCTGTGTAAAAATGATAAATGCTCCAGCCCTGTCAAATAGATCAGGAAAAGTAGCAGGTCCAAAACCGATCCCTTTGGAACCCCTCTCAGAATGGCCATTGGGGAAGACTCAACTCCATTAACCACATAGTTATGACTTCTTGTACTTAGGCAAGAGCAGAACCAATTTAAGGCCTCCCTATTTAAATCCAAATTGGATAGTCTGTCCAACAGGATTTAGTGGCCAACCATATCAAAGGCCTTGGAGAGATCAACAAAGATGACCCTGGTATCTTGACTGGAATCCATTGCTTTGTTGATGTCATCCAAGACCCTTGACATGGAGACCAATGTACCATGGTTCTTCCAAAACCCCGGCTGGAACTTGTCAAATGAACCGTGATTGGTCAAGTGCGCTACCAGCTATTTTGACAGCAATCTTTCCAGTAACTTAGAAACCAAAGAGATTAATGAGATAGGGCAACAGTTTGTCATCTGGCTAGGGCTACCACCCTTAAAAACTGGAACAACCCTGGCCATCTTCTAAGCCTGGGGAATAAAACCAGAGGAGAGAGACCAGTTAAATAGGTAAGTGAGTGGCTGAGCTATATGAGGAGCACAGTATTTCAACATAAGAGGAGTCACACCATCTGGGCCACAGCTTCTGTTTGTTTTTATTTCCAACAGTAGTTTGAGTACTTCACACATTTCAGTCTTTTTAAAGGAAAAAAAGGGATTTACATCCTGCATCACCTCTGTCCCAGGGAGTTTGCAAAATTTGTGCTGATTGACCAAAAAAAAATACTTAAATTGTTCTTTAAAATATCAAACCTAGTGACTTAAAACACACATGCACTTTTTGACTGGTAGCATTTCTCAGTTTTAGACATGTACTAATCTTTTTGCAACCTCTAGGACAGCTTAATTAACCTTTTAAATAAAGGGGAAAAAGAAACAGCCTGCTTACCTGCAGCCTTTCACAAAATGCCCTCCAGGGGCAGTAGAGTGTAACCCTATACTTGCCAGAACAAAGTGTAACAGAACAGCCACATACAAGGGGCTATAATTTTAGTGGAAATTAACAACTGAATAAAATACATTAGTGAACCAGTTTCATTTTTCCTCCTAAGTGCCACAAAAAATATAGGAAACTGTATATATTAAGCCATAAGGAGCAGTAATGCCCAATCAAATTCAACTGCTACAAAGTTCTTCATTTAGGAGTGTGTAAGAATGGGTTGGGCCAGCCACTCCCCAAACTTACTACAGATTAATGAGATGCCATATACATCCCATGTTAAATGCAGCAATTCTGCTTCCTTTTACCCAAGCACCTTCATTGCAACTATAAAATGAATGCGTCAAAAGTTAGACATCAATATACAGAAAGGTCAACAATGAGATTGATATTACCTAGAGGAGAACTGTTAAATACTATCATATTAGGCACTAGAGGCACTTGTAACAAACTGCATGAGTGTGGACACAAGATCTGGTGAAGTGACTTGAACCTCCTGACTTGGCATCTCATAGATTTGGTGGTTAACTGGTCAGACAGATCTTCCACATCTGGTTAGAAAAGGGATGTGCTGAAAGTGCTTAATTTGAGCCTGGGCTTGCCAAGGCTCAGCCCTGGCACCACTTTTCATGCCGGGGCCCAGCTCCAGCCTCAGCCCCAGCACCTCTTCCATACTGTACTGTTCCAACAGCACCTCTTCCATATTGTAATTTTCTGACTGTGCAAATTCTGCAATGTGCCACGCTTGCATAGCTAGCAGCTAAAAGTGATCACAACTGCACATGGCTCTCTTTGAATTGTTCCATTCCGTGGGCCAATGAGATTTGCACATAGGGCCAGCAGTGCGCACACATTAGCCTATAAGCGGCTCATGCAGGAGATGGCAGAAGATGCCATATATGGCAAGTGATAGGGTGTTGCAGTGCCTTACACAGAGAGAGAGAGAGAGAGAGAGATAGAAAGAGCTCTTGAACATTGTTCCAATGCAGACTATGGTGAGTGAGTGTTTTAAATTCTGGCACTATATACACATATCTACATATATACATATATACTGTACATCTTCTCTAAACAAGGGCATGAAATGACTTAGCTCACCTTAATCTTTAATGAGGTTGTGAGAGGCATAAAGGTATTTCTGCTTTTGGGCTTGTTTATGTGACATGGCGCTGACAAATGATTTTAGTTTCTTGAGGTTGCAGTGCTGTTAAGTGTGATGCTTTCAGAGTCAGGCTCCCTCTTTGAGAACCAAGCCTCACCCCTAAAAGTAGAGAATTCATTAGCTGTGATAGACACGTCTTTTATATAATGCAGTCAAAGCCACATGGTGTGGTTAATATACCCAAACAGGTGAAAGGGGTGTATGGTACAGTGTTAGGAAGCACTCTATGCACTGCCATCATCTTGCATTCATTATTCTGGAATATGCCTGTGGGGTATTAATGACTTTGGCACGATACAGTATTTGGTCCACCTTTACTTATTACAGAAGTGTAGGCATTTTTTTTGTTCTATATACCCTGTCTTGAAATGCTGCTCCTCCCAGTTTTGTGTATGGCCATGGCTCATGTACTTTTTATGTTTGCTTGCACGCATGTGCAAGAAACATTATGCAGCAGCATAGGAGAGAAGCGAGTTGTGGAGGTGCAGCACTGTGGCAGCCAACGGAGGCACTGCATTTGGGGTCTTGGCACTGGCGGACCAATGGAGGCACAGTGTGCTGATGACACTGGTCTCCAAAAGGGCCACCAATTAGAAACGTTTTCACCGCTGCAATGAGATGCTGCCTCATCATTGCAGTATCGGCTATTCTGATGCAATGAGGGAACGACCTGTCATTGCAGAATGGTACCTTCCCAAGTGTAACATTAAATTAAACATGGCGGCAGCTTGCCACCACCGCCACTCAGCCCCATGAAAGCCAATTGGGGGTGGACAGTCCCCCTATTGGCAGCCCCTGACCCAGTTAATTTACCGACGGGGAAGCCCACTCCCTGTCGGCATGATGTAACCCCTCCCCCTTTTGTTGTGTGCTGAGGGGGTGTCCAATCCTTCTCGGCATCATGGCCCCCCCAAATAGTCATTCTTTGCCGATGGGGGGCCCAATCCCCATCAGCTTCAGTACCCCCACCCCAAAAAAGGCAGGTGGCACACTGGGAGCCCACCCAAGTGTGCGGGAAACAAGCCTGGGAAAAAAAACCTTCCTGCGACGTCTTTTTATTTTTTTTTTATCTCCCTGAAAGAAAGAAAACGGTCCCACGTCGGTCGCCATCCTCTCCCCCCAACACGCACCCACCCACTGTGCATCTGACCTCCCCACACCCCTCTCACCCCATACTTACCTCTGGAGCCTGGCGCAATGATCTTCAGTGGACCAGGAACACGTCTGCACTCTTCAAAGCTGACTGCGAACTGAAGAAATGCCTGTAAGCTGTATAATGGCATAAATAGGGTTTTTTCAACTTTGGTGCATATCTCAGGCATTTTTGGGAATTTTGGCACCAAATTTTCAACATGGGGTTATTAGGACCCCTCCTCATGGACTCAGGCACTATCATGGCATTATTCGGTCCAGAAAGGTGATTTTGCGGTCACTGCGCGGAATCACCTTCTGGGACTGAGTAACGAAACGACAGTGCCAGTGTTCATGAGGTGAGCTCTCAAAAAGCTTATGTTGCAAATTTGGTGAAAAAAAATCCCCAAAAATGACTGTTTTATGAGCGTGTGTTGCGCAGTTTCTACACACGCTTGTAACTTCGCGAATTTGTAATATTTTCACTCCAGATTTTCAACATTGGCATTTTTTCACACCTCCTTATGAACAGTACAACTGTCATTTTCACATCCTGACCAAAATGTGGTTCCACGCTACCGGCGCAGAATAGAGCAGTCTCTGTGGGAAATCAGTGTTTGGGACACATTAAGAAAATCACAGTGACACTGTTCATGAGCAGAGGTCCTAAAATGCATATGTTGAAAATTTGGTGACAAAAGTCCATAAAATGACTGTGTTACAAGCATGCATTGCACAGTTTCCATGCATGCTCATAACTTCACGAATTTGTAATATTTTCACTCCAGATTTTCAACATTGGCATTTTTCCAAACCTCATTATGAATGGTACAGCTGTCATTTTTCACATCCTGACCAAAATGTGTTTTCGCGCTTCCGGCACAGAATAGCATGGTTGTTGTGGGAAGTCAGTGTTCGGGACAGATTAAAAACAAATCACAGTGACACTGTTCATGAGTAGAGGTGCTAAAATGCCTATGTTGAAAATGTAGTGTCAAAAGTCCATCAAATGACTGTGTTATCAGTGTACGTTGTGCAGTTTCCACGCACCTTCGTAATTACGCGCATTTGTAATATTTTCACTCCAGATTTTCAACATTGGCATTTTTTCACACCTCCTTATGAACAGTATAGCTGTCATTTTTCATATCCTGCCCAAAATATGCATTTACACATCTGGTGCAGAATAGCACGGTAGCTGTGGGAAATCAATGTTTGGGACAGGTTAGGAAAATCATAGTGACACTGTTCATGAGCAGAGGTCACAAAACGCCTATGTTGAAAATTTGATGAAAAAATTCCACTAAATGACTGTGTTACGCACATGCGTTGCACAGTTTTCACATAAGCCCGGAAGTTCAAGTATTTTTAATATTTTCAATACAGATTTTCAACATTGCCATCTCTTCACAGCTCCCTATGAACAGTACAGCTGTCATTCTTCACATCCGGCCCGATCTGTGTTTTCGTACAACTGGCGCAGAATGGCACAGTCACTGTGGGAACTCAAAGTTCAGGATACATTAATAAAATCACAGTGCCACTGTTCATGAGAAGAGGTCCCAAATGCTTTCATGAGGTGGAGGTCACAAAAGGGCCATGTTGAATATTTGTGGTGTAAATACCAACAAACGCCCGGGGCATTAGGGTGTCTAAACATAACGCCCACCCTGTACAGACTGACAGGCATCGGGGGTGTGCCTTTGGATTGCTGACTGTAATGGTCATGCCATTCCACAGCCCACCACCTTGCAGCCAGTAACAGGCATTGAGGTGTGTCTTGAACTCTTCGGCCCCACAGTTCACCCATTCTCCTATACTGCACCCATTTCAGTGTATGTCCTTATGGAATGGGGTGACTGTACAGCTGAACACCCCAAGGCACACCTCAACACATGTCTGCAGGATAGGGTGAAGTGAAATGGCATGAACATTATGGGCAATGACCCAAATGCATACCCCAATGCCTGTCCGTCTCTGCAGGGTGGAGGTGGGGTTATTTATTATTTATTTAGCTTTTGTTGACCAGGTAGGTACACTAGACAAGTTATATGCCTATTTTCAGGTATGACCCGGGAGAGTACAATGAAAAATACAGGTTCAAACAGGGTACATAACAACAAGAGGGGCAATGTACAGAGTAACAGAAGAGCAAGGTGAACATAGGTAGTCTACAGAAAGTAGTAATAGGTAAAATATATATAGTTCAGTACTTCACTGCCATTCTTATTCTGCATCTCTCTAGCCCCTGCATTTCCAATGCTAATACCAGAAAGCAAACATTCAGCATTGACAAATGCTTGTTTAATAATACTACAATAAAAAACATGTAAAGTTTTATAAGAACAGATGTGTTAACTACGCTTAATAAAATATGTTTTAACTCATTCACACCACAAGAGCTCTTTGAGAGTTCCACCACTTGCGTCCTGTATACTCTTAGCACTGCATCCTGGGTCTTTCTAAGCAAAATCAAGCCATAATCAGCATGCCACAAACAAATGCGAATACCGCTTGAACTGTAAGTGTTACACACTTTGCCACACGAGTGGCAAAGTAGTTTAACACAAAATTACCTTTCCAATGGTGCTATGCAATCAGTTGTAATCAATTCGGTTTTTTATTTTATACTAGCTGAAATATCAAACAGCTGTGTTTTTTGTCACATTCATTCAAGGTGCTTAGGTGAGGCTTGAGAGACAAATGTCAGCCATGCACACTATAATATAAACAAATGTGAATAACTCCTAAAATATACTTGATAGACACAAAGTATCAGTGGCGAGGTTGTTCAGCACAAAATTACCTTTCTAATGGTGCTTTGCAATCAATTGTAATCAATTTGGTTTTTATTTTATACTAGTTGAAATACTAAAAAAACTGTGGGTTTTTTTTGGATTTATTCATGGTACTTAGCTGAGGCTTGAGAGATAAATGTCAACCATGCACACCATACCTTAAACAAATGCAAATAACTCCTAAAGTATACGTGATAGACACAAAGTATCAGCAGCAAAGTTGTTCAGCACAAAATTCCTTTCTAATGGTGCTATGCAATCAATTCTAAGCAATTTGGTTTGTTTAAAATGTAGGTAAAAACTGCTGACTTCCTCAGACATTTCCAGGTCTGAGTGAAAGTCAGCTGAGTATGTCTACAGTCATTATTGGTCTGAGTGGCTATGCTTTCAGACACCACCTACAGGCGTATCCAGGCCTGGAAGAGTTAAGGTTGCTACCTCGGGTTGAGGGGTGGGAGTTTGTAATAGAGCAGTGCTAGGCCCCTAGAACCCTGTGGTATTTGATGCTCTGTGGTAAATTTCATTGCTTAATAAGGCCAGCCAGAGTCTCCCACACCCCTGACTCCAGGAAGATGCAATAAAAGTGTGTTTTATCTTCAATAAAAGCCGCAAAATTCACCACAGAGCATGTAGACCCCTGGAGCTTCTGGGGGCCTGGTGTCCCCCAGGCACTTGGCCTTTTGGCCCAGGCACCTTTTTCTTTACAAATTAAGCACTGCCCATGTCCAAAAACCTGGCCGATCTACTGCAGGGTTCATGACCACAATGAAATCACCTCCTATTACTATTAAGCTGTGGGAGTCAACTACTGTCTCCCACAAAACCTTAGTGAGAAAACTGATGCAGTCAGACTCTTCTTTGTGTGCATAAAGATTAAGAAGGAAGCAATTCTGCCTTCTATATTCACCCTACAAATGAATAAATCTCCACTCCTGATCTGTGTCCCCCTCTGTATATTTAAAGGGGCACTGCAACATATCAAAATAGCAACCCCTCTATGATGAGGGTGGTCTGCATAATGCGAGGCATACACCTCTCCTACCCAGCTGCATCTCAAATTAAGGTGCTCCTGAGGGGTCAAATGGGTCTCCTGCAGGAACACCACAACTGATTGCTGATGTTGCAGATCCTGTAAAATACAGGCACATTAAACTGGGCCATTAATACCTCTCACATTACAAGATACTATATTGAGATCAGCCATTAGGGTCTAAGAGGTGATAATGTCCAAAGCATGTCCAGTGGTGATGGGGGTGCACAATCAACAATCAAACAACTATCAAAACACTTATAAAAATAACTAACAACAGTCTTAACCTGTAAGAACACTTACTCAACAGCAATAACTGGTACTTCAAGGCCTAACTCACCTAGCCCACACCCTCCAAAGGGTTGTACAGTGGGGGTGCGGAGAAGGGTCACTATGTGTGACACCTTGGTCTAGTTTACTCCACCAATCTGTTTGGGAAGAATCCAGATGGGGATAAACTCCTACTCAAAAAGGGAATTACAATATGGCAGTGCAAAAAATAATTCAGGAGTAATAATTAACAGAGCCAAAAATTAAAAAAGTCTTCTTAGCAAATATAAAAGATCCTCAGCATAGAGAGAGTAAAGATATAGCATTAAAAGAGGATGGACCAACCTGGGGGGGGATTTATCAGTAGTCCCATTTTGGATGGGGGAGACCAAGAAGGAAAGAAAAAACTCAAAACTGCAACAAATAATTAGAGGAGCGAGGGCTTGGACCCTTTTCCCCCCTGCACACATCTAGAAGGGCCTAGAGCATGCACCACCAAGGACCAGAAGCCATTAAAGCTAATTCCTCTTGAGGCCAAGCAGAGTAGAGAAAAAGGTTGCATAGGCCAGCTCCTCATCATTCAGCCAGGGCCAAGGCATGGTATGATGTCTGCCGGATGCGCATCAGTGCAGACTGAGGATCCTCCATAAAACCTGAGAAGCAGGCAAGTGGGACAGTAACATTAAAGTCACATGGATCCAAATGGTGACATTGAGGGCCATCCACTGGAGATGAGACCCCTACAGGTCATCATCAATCCCAGTCACCTAGGCCGAAAGTCTGGCAAATCACTAGGCCTATCAGATGACAAGGGCCTAAGAATTTCACCCCACAGCACACAGCGCTCCCACTGCCAGCCCCTTCAAAATGTGGTCAGAGGAACCACAGTCAACCTAAGTTTTCTTCTCCCATAAGCCAGCGAGCTGGGAGGTAACAGGTACAAAAAAGTGTCCAATGTTTATAATCACTTCAGGGCCTCTCATTCATGCCAGCCCACCCCAAACTGGAAAGCAGGGTTAAAGATGCTGAAGAGAAAGGAGAAGATGAGAGAGCCCTGGACAATATCTTGACTTCTGGTCCCATGTAGCCCACACCAGACTTTCCCCCAGCCCACACCAGATGGCATACTGCAGGAGGAAAGCCCACGAGCCCCACTCCCTAACCCTCAATCTCTGTTACAAAATAAAAACTATCCCCTACCCCAAGTCCTTCCACTCACCTTACTATCAACTGCCGGATCCATACTGTGTCCATGGTAACAAATAGCCAGTGGAGGCTATGACTCCTAAATAAGTCTTTAGACAGCTCATTCCCCATGGCTCAGTTGGGAAGCAGTTATCGGGGACACATAAAGAGGAGGATCAGCCATCTACAAAAGATAAACGAGGGGCCTCTTGGGCAGCAAAAGTCACTCAGGTGTAGTCAGATCTTGCAAGAGAAGGTAGCGGTGATGTAGTAGCTGCCTCTGAGTCTAAAGCCTTCAAGTCTGGAATGGGGAGAGATTTGGCGGATACAAATGCCCCTAGAGTGGATCAGGTTGGGTCAGCATGCACCCCCTGCAATTATCGTTCTGACTGTCTGCCAACCACGAGATTGCAGCTCCTTCTGCTGTTTAGAGCTAGAATCTGCCTTCAATTTAATGCTAAGGAATGTAAGAATGCTGCAGCCACCACCAAATCAGTTACACATTTAGGGCAAGTTGTAGTTATGACTTTGAGATGGGCTGAATACTCCACATATGCCTAGTGGCCTGCCTGTTTAATCTGTTTCACCACAGCGAAGACCTTTTGTCACCATTGCATCGTTTGGGGAGTATAATCATGGTCAAAAAAAATTCTGGTACCTCCAAAGATAAGTTCCTTTTTCAATCACACCATCCAGAGGAGATCTTTCTTGACCCTGAAATCGAGGAAGGCGAGGACTATGAAGTGGGGCGAGCTTTAGGATCCCAAGGATGAGGGATGAAGGAGCAGTGAGCTCGAATTATATTGAGCTCCTTATCAGCAGGCAAGCCCAAAAGTTCTTTGATAAATGAGTCCATGAAAAGCAACATGTTACCAGTCTCTGTACCCTCGGGAACTCCAAGCACCCTAAAATTGGGAACTATGCACTAATGGGCAGAAAGAACACACCAAAGGTGCATACCCCACCCATGTAGCTCCCTGGCCCCCAACAGGCACAGGGTGTGTGGTATTTACAACCGCGTACACCCCTGGGGTACCTGTCCATGGCTGCACCCCCCAGCACAGGCATCCACAGGCCAGCTGGGGTGGAGTAGCGGACCAAGGGGGGCATCCAATTGGATGCCTGTCCTGGGTTCCATAGTGGATAATTTGCTAGCAAAGGCACAGGTCCGGGTGTGTGAATACCCAATGCAGGCACCTGGACCTTGCAGCCAAGCCCCTTTGGCTGGAGGACCCCCTGCCTGAGCCTCTTTGGCATCACAGCCACCCACCACACAGTTGACCTGCCTCCTAACACAAGTTCGCCATGTCCCCATAGTATCAAAGCAACCCCCTTAACACATGCATGCCCCTGCTCCATTTGGCAATACATAACCCCCCCAACACATGTAAGCCCCATCCCCATAACAAGTATTGTTACCATAATGTAAGTCATATGCCCTGGTCCACAAATACCCCCGACCCAGTACCCCAGCAGTAACATTGATGGCCAGTGGACCCTCCACCTACCCTCGACACCAACAACCCCCCAACCCCCCATACCTGACAGTTGGTGCCACAGGGATGGACAGCCAATGGCATATCCTTCCGCACACCTTCTTGGCCTCTGGATGTCCAACAGATGCTGGGAATGTGCTGCTATAAAGGCAGTGCACTCCCAGCATCAGTTGGATGGCCGGCGATTGAGGAGGTGTGCACAAGGATGTGCCACTGGCTGTCCAGCCCCACAGCACCAACTGTCAGGTATGGGGGTTGGGTGGGATTGTTGGTGCTGCAGGTGGGTGGGGGGGTCCACTGGCCACCAATGTTACTGTGGGGGTACCGGGTCGGGGGTCAAGGATTTGTAGACCAGAGCATGTGTGTGTGTGTGTGTGTGTGTGTGGTTCTTTACTTATGTATGACTTACATTATGGTAACAATGACTTGTTACGGGGACAGGGCTTACCTGTGTTTGGGGATTATGACATGCTCAAACGGGGATGGAGCTTACTGTACATGTGTAGGGGGTTATGAATTGCCAAATGGGGATGGGGCATACATGTGTTGGAGGGTTGTGTATTGCCACACAGGAATGGGGCATACAGGTGTTGGGGGCATGGGGGAATGCATGTATGAAAAGGGTCAGAGCAGACATGTGTTGGGGGGGTGCTCAAACTGTTGGGGTCTGTGTGGGTGATCGGTGTGTGTTGGGGACTGCCATACCATTGCTGGGGCTGTGCAGGGGTTCTGTATGCACTGGGCTGGGTGCATACATCAGTTATGGCAGGTTCCCCCTGGCATAACTGGCACCCTCCTATGCTCCCTATTGCACAGCATTATGTGCCTTAGTGAATGGCGTATAGTGCAGGCACAGCCCCGGTATGCCCTCCACCCACACCCAGCACTTTGCTGACCACACGGCTGGGGGATCTGGTGCATACCTGACTTGTACACCCTTCTTGAATTCCACTGGGGGTCTGTGGGACCCTGCTCTGCAGCATTCATGCGTATCCAACCTACAGACCCAGTTTCCATGGTGCATATGCATCATGGATAGGGCCCATTGTTTCTTCAGTTTCAGTTTTCAAGTTCCTCAAGTTTTTGAGAAAGTATATGTTCTTGACAGTGTAAATCTAACAGGGCAGAGTTATGGATGTCCGTAGTGACTGTGTATGCCATTAAACACTGTTCCATAACCCAAGTTCTCTGTTCCAGAATATTAATGTCCCTGCGATCCTCTGACACTTTGGCTTCCAGACTTTGTAATGTTGTATTGATTTACTGCAGGGCAATGCATAGCTTTTTAGAGGTGACGGTGCAGTCCGACTCTTCTCTATCACTGGTTGGTGGTATTGTAGCTGGAGTAGAGCCCTGGAAGCATGGTGTGGCCTGTTGACAGCCATCTAACTTGTGTTCAGGTGGTTTGGTTGATGTCCCTGGTGGTTGATCCTTAGCCTGTAGTCTGGTAGACATCATGTAGTCTGTGATTTTGTGTTTTGGGAACAGGATGGCCAGGAATAAGTGCTGATGACCGTGGATTAGGTTTTTGCTGAGAAGGAGCTCCAAGTCTATGCTGCCATCAAGAAGGTGATGTAACCAGATGTTCGTAGGCTCATAACTTGGTTGTTTTTTTTAATATTTTTACACTAAATATTCAATATAGCCTTCTTATGACCCCCCTCATGAACAAGGGCACAGAAAATCTTTCAACTCCTACCCAAAAGATAATTTTGCACAGGAACCATGAAAACACCTATTGGGACAGATCTGTCTAATGATAGTGCAATTGTTTATGAGGTGGGGTCCCAAAGAAGGCATGCTGGAAATTTGGGGCAAAAATTTGAAAAATGGCGAAGTTATGGCACTAAGTTCAAAACTTGATTGAAATACATTGAACCGCATACCTGTTTCCTCAGTTCATGGTCTGTCTTTGAAGAATGAAGATGTGTCTGCAGTCCACAGAAGATTATGGCACTGGACCCCTGGTGGGTTAATAAGAGCTTGGGGGATGTGGGGTGGTGGGTGCTGAGTGAGAAGGTTGGGTAGGGGTCACTAACAGCCATAAAAAACATCGATGAATGTTTTTCTTTTTAAGGTGAAGAAAAAAAATGGACCAAGGATTCCCAATCATGACACTGGTGGACTGGGCACCCCCAGTGTCAGTGTTAGGTTGCTGGTGGGGTGGGTGCTGAGAGGCAGGGTTGGGTGGGGGGATGTTTATAATTAAAAAAAAAAAATTGTGGTCATAGCGGAGCAGAGCACACTCTGCATGTCCAAGATGGCCACTGCTGTCTACTGTGCATGCGCTAGTAGCTGTGCATGCACAGTACAGTTTGGCAGCCATCTTGGACACAGCAGAGTGTGCCCTGTTCTGCCCTGACTGCTGACAATAAAAAATAGAGCAGTGCAACTTCCACCAGAGACAACGAGCAGAGGGCTTCACGAATGCAGAGGCGACTGTGTTGCAACTTCAACACATTCGGTCAGAAGGAATGCGCTGAGTCCTTTACTTTTAGCAAGAGGTCTGCAGGGCTATGCCCACTGCAGCCCTAAAAATGATTTAGTTCAGTCAGTGACAACAGTCACTGATACTAGGACTGTGTATATCAAATAATGACAAAACACAGAATGCTTATGACAATCACATTTTATTTCATTTACATCATAATACGTTTTAAACTGAGACAAATTTAATTTTACCTTTCTCTTAAATTGTGTTTTTGTTTTCCCTATGTATAGAGCCCCACAGGAGCAACAAGCAGCATATTATGACAGTAGTATTTCATGTAGTTAAAGGGACTGTCAGGTTTTAACCCATTTTTTGTGTACTAACCTCTGTCTTCTGGTGTTCTGCATTCTTCCCTTGATGTCCCTGGTTTGGGTTGTGTATAAAGTATCCTTTGTTTAAATTTGTTAAAAATAAAACAAATTCAAAATATTTCCCTCAATTTTGTTTCCTGTTTCATTGGCTGAGAATCATATGTGCTCATGCATACTCCCACTTGGGGGGGGGGATGCAGTGGATCTGCACACTACTCTCATTAAAATAAATTTCCTGTTCTACCTAAGGGCTCCTTTCTTTATGTCCCAATTTGTTACTGCTTGCTGCAAGTGACAGTACAGTTGCAGTATATTTCGGACGTGGGATATTCTTTGCCTAAATATGGCTCACAACTGGGTCTGCTAGCGTTTTCTCATAAACACATATTTAAAAAAATATTTGTTACTGTGGCTTGCCAAGTGCAGTATGTTATGCCTAGATACTGTAGGTTGATAGACAGACAGACATTGGCATACAGACACACAGACAGCGAGATAGATATGTAGAAAGATTTTAATCCCAAGAAAACGTTTTATTTGTTTTTGAATCCCCTAAAGTGAAAATATCATATTGCCACATTTTTTTTCGGCATCTGACATGATTGCTTTCAAAGATCAGCTCACACAATGCTTGAAGATAACATAAAGGTGTACTGCTGCCAGCAATCATCTTTTTTTATTGATGTTGTAAGCAGGCTGACCCAGTTTGTTTCCTAATATTATGTTTTTTTAGCTGTTTCCTTGCTCATGGTTTACATCCAATATGCTTAGACATCGGAGAACCAGGTAATCCCAGCCTGAAGAAGCGTTATATAATAATCAGCAAACCCTAATGAAACCACATCGAAACAGATAAGATACATCATAGAAGTGATGTTTTCTTATAATAAATGGAAACTTAGAAAGAGGTTAATCAAAATACACCCTGAAAATATAATTTATTATAATGTGACTATTTATGAGCACTTCTTTTAATATTTAAATATGCATCATGTATTTCAGCAATATTTTGTAAATGTCACCTGTTCATTTTAGCTGGTTTAAGAATTCTCAGCTGCTCTGTCTGAAGATGGGGGGGGGGGCTCTGTTGCAAACATACCAACAGTAGGGCAACATTGTGTGAAAGGTGCAAGATTTATTGAAAACCATGCTCCATGTAGATACTCAGACAAAATAACAAATAATAGCTATCACAGAAAGAGATGTCATTGCTTCAGCAGAACCACACTACTAATTAATTATATCCTTTCTTATTCTGTGTGATGTTTCTCACTTTGTTTTTTGGTCAGCTAAACACAAGTTGTCACTTAAATGCAACAAGATGAAAATCCTAGTGCAATGCCAACAGAACACTGACTTCTAAAGCAATAATTTGTACTTCTATAGTGTAATCCATGTTTAAATTATTACCTTTCTCTTACCCCAAAAAATGAAAAACAGTGGCAAAAATTGATGGGAATAAAGAATGGTAAGATTCATTGATAAATGTGGTCCTGCCGAAGCAATGAAATCATTCTCTGATGGCTGATGTCTATTATGTGTTCTTTACAAGGAATGCCTGTGGACCACGGTTTTCCAAAAATCTTGCACCCTTCACTCAATGTCACCCTACTGTTTGTATGTTTGCAATAGACCCCCCCGATCTTCAGACAGAGCAACTGAGAATTCTAAAACCAGCTAAAATGAACAGTGACATTTATAAAATATCATGAAGTACCAGATGCATATTTAAATATAAAACAAAGTGCTCATAGTCACATTATAAGAGGTTAAAAGGTATACAGGTTGTTACCATAATCTTTTTTATGTTTGAAACAGATCCCCGTAATCTTCAGACTGAGCAGCCGAGAAGTGTTCAAGCCATCTCAAATGAACCATGACATTTACAAAATGTACTGTAAATATGTGCTGCATATTTCAATATAAAACAAATTCTAGCCAGAGCCGATAGGGCTGTGAAGAGCTACCAAGTGACCAATGTTACACATGTGCATAGAAATTATTCAACGCCGGGTGTAACTTGGAAATTTTTTAGGAGGTGTTGTACCAAATTTTCAACATGGCCTTTTTGGGACCCCTCCTCATGAAGAGTGCCAGTGTCATTTTGATAATTTGTCCCAAAAGGTGATTTCACAAAGCAAACACACTATTCTGTGCCACAGGTGCAAAAACACATTTTGGGCAGGATGTGGAAAATGACAGCTTTACTGTTTTGAAGGAGGTGTGCAAAAATAGCAATGTTGAAAATGTGGAGTGAAAATATTAAAAATTGGCGAAGTTAGGAGAATGTGTAGAAACTGCACAATGCACGCCCGTAATGCAGTTATTTTCTTTTAATTTTTTCACCAAATTTGCAACATGGGCATTTGGGGACCCCACCTCATAAACAGTGGCACTGTCATTTCGTGAACTGGTCCTAAAAGGTGATTTCTTGCAGCACCGCAAAATCACCTTTTGGGACTGAGTAACAAAATGACAGTGACAGTTTTCATGAGGTGGGGTCCCAAGAACCCCACTTTGAAAATCTGGGTCAAAAATTTCAAGAAATGGCTGATTTGTCAGCATAACTTGAAAATCCCATTGAATGACATTATGGCATGCTTATCTTTGATTCTTCAGTTCACGGTTCAGGTTTGAAGAGTGCAGACATGTCCCGGTCCAGAGAAGAAGACAGTGCTGACCTCTGGAGGTAAGTATGGGATAAAGGTGTATGTGGGGAGGTGGGTGCTCAGTGGGAGGGTGGGGAGAGGGGAGAGAGGAGAGGGACTGCAGAGATGATGAGGGACTATTTTCTTTTTTACAGGGGAAACAAAACACGACAATAGAAACATAGAATTTGATGGCAGATAAGGACCGCTTGGTCCACCTAGTCTGCCCATTTTCCTACCTAGCAGATAAGCTGCAGATCCTAGTTAACCAACAGTTTGCTTCCTCCTACCCCCCAACTAGGACTGCCTTATGTCCGTCCCATGCATTCTTGAATTCCCCCACTGTTCTTGACTCCACAACCTCCTCAGAGAGGCTGCTCCATGCAACCACAACCCTCTCCATGAAAAAATACTTCCTCACATTACCTCTGAGCCGCCCCCCCCTCTATCTTCAAATTATGCCCCCTTGTTCTTGCACATCCCTTTTCTGGAAGATGCTACCCTCTTGGACTTTGTTGATTCCCTTGAGGTACTTGAAAGTTTCTATCATGTCCCCTCTCCTTCTTTCCTCAAGGGTATACATATTGAGCTCCTTTAGTCTTTCTTCATATGTCTTCTGGTCAGACCTGCACCATTTTAGTTGCTTCTTCTGGACAGCCTCCACTCTGTCTATGTCTTTGCAGAGATGGGGTCTCCAGAACTGCACACAGTACTCCAGATGGGGTCTCACCAACTGTCTGTACAGAAGGATAACAACTTCCTATTTTCTACTATTGATGCCTCTCCCTATGCATCCCAGTATCCCCCAGCCTTCCTTACTGCCTTCTCACATTGCTTGCCCACCTTTAGGTCATCTGATATAATTACCCCCAGGTCCCTTTCCATTTTTACTGTTGTCAGTATCTCACCCCCCATTGTGTACTCTTCCCCTGGGTTTTTGTTTCCAAGGTGCATTACCTTGTACTTCTTTGCACTGAATCTGAGCTGCCATATATTTGACCATTCCTTCAACCTTGCCAAGTCCCTTCTCATCCTTTCCACTCCATCTTGTGTATCAACCCAGTTGCAGATCTTTGTGTCGTCCACAAAGAGACATACTTTTCCTTCCGGTTCCTCTGCAATGTCACTTATAAAGACATTAAAAAGGACTGGTCCCAGCACTGAACTCTTCGGTACCCCACTAGTAACCCTCCTTTCTTCACTGTAGACTCCGTTTACTACTACCCTTTGCGTCCTGTTGTCTAGCCAATTTTTTATCCAGGCCACCACCTTGGGACCCACTCCAAGGCTGGCTAACTTGTGTATTAATCTTTTGTATGGGACTGTATCAAATGCATTGCTAAAGTCTAGGTAGGCCATGTCCACAGCCCCTCCCTGGTCTACTACTTTGGTCACCCAGTCAAAGAAATCTATTAGATTCATCTGACACGACCTTCCCATCGTGAATCCATGCTGCCTTGGGTCCTATGCCCCACTGGCCTCTAGGTACTCAACCATTCTTTCCTTCAGAAGTGATTCCATAATTTTCCCCTACCACTGAGGTCAAACTAACTGGTCTGTAGTTTTCTGCCTCTGTCCTTCTCCCACATTTGTGAACAGGAATCACATCCACCCTCCTCCAGTCCTCAGGTACCACACCATCCTCCCATGATTTGATAAAGAGAGTAGTCAGTGGTGTCACTAGTTCTACCCTTAGTTCTTTTAGAATTCTTGGGTGAATCCCATCAGGCCCCATTGCTTTGTCCACCTTCAAGTTTATTAGTTCTTTCAGAACCTTTTCTTCAGTAAATGGACTGGTATTGACCCCCCCGTCTTCAGAGTGTTTCTCTTGTTTGGTTTAGGTACCTCCCCCTCCTCTTCCTGTGTGAATACTGAGCAGAAATATTCGTTCAGTATCCCTACTTTTTCACTGTCACCCTCTGCCCACATTCCCTCCCCTTTATTAAGCCTCAGTATCCCTCCTTTGATCTTTCTTCATGCCCTAACATATCTATAAAAGGTCTTATCCCCCTTCTTAACAGAGTTAGCTATCCTTTTTTCAGTTTGGGCCTTTGCTATTCTGACTGCCTTCCCCTGCATCTTTCTGCTTTAGCTGATAAAGTTCTCTGTCCTGCTCCTTCCATGTTTCCTTGTATTTCCTGAATGCTATCCTTTTCTCCTTAACCTTCCCTGCCACCTCTTTTGAGAACCATAGCCTTTTTTTCCTTCATTGTGTTTTGTTGATTTGCTTCACACAAAGGCTTGTTGCCTCTGTGATGGCTGTTTTGATTACTCCCATTGTTCCTCCACCCCTCCTTCTTGCCTATTTGCTAATGATTTTCTGAGGCACTCTCCATTTTCCTAAAGTCAGCCATCCTAAAGTCCAATACTCTTGCTTTTTGTATGGCTTAACTCTATGGCTGTGTTTATCGTGAACCACACTGTTTGGTGGTTGCTTGTTCCCAGATGGCTACCTACTTCTAAATCTGAGATTCTTTCTCCGTCCCCGTTTGAGAGTACCAGGTCTAAGATTGCTTCCTCCTGAGTGGGTTCCAATACTAGCTGTCTGAGGCATGCCCCTTGTAGGGCATCAAGAATGATGCTGCTCTTGGATGTGCCTGCAGCAAAGGAGCTCCAGTTAACATCTGGCATATTCAGGTCCCCCATCAACAATATCTCCCCTTTTTCTGCCATTCTAAGGATGACTTCTATCATTTCCTTGTCCATTCCCTCTCCCTGAGATGGGGGTCTGTATACTACCCTCATGTGGATTTGGTGCCATTTCCTGTCTCCAGGGTGACCCAGAGTGCCTCATCTGCTCTCTGGTTAATCTTTAGTTCTGTTGCTTTGATCTCTTCCTTTACATAGAGAGCTACTCCTCCTCCTCCTCTTTTACCCTCCCTGTCCCTCCTGTAGGTTGTGTATCCTGGTATGTTGACATCCCAGTCATGGTTCTCTGTGTACCATATTTCTGTGACTACCACAATATCCAGGCAACCCTCTTCTATCAAGGCCACTAGTTCAGGGAGCTTGTTGCGTAAACTATGGGCATTGGTACTCATCACCCTCCACTTTTTGATGGCCGTACCCCTTTTAGCCTCATCCCTGTCCTTATTGCCTTTGCCTTTTTTTACATTTACCTCTGTCTTGCTCCCTAATGAATTCTCTGCCTTGATGTTTACCTCACTAATTACCATGTTTTGTGGGGGGAGGCTGGGATTTCCCTGCTTCTTTTCAGTGCTTCTCCCCCTGGCTAGTTTAAATGCTTGCCAATGAAGCATTCAAACCTCTCACCTAGGATCCTGGTTTCCCCCCCAGACAGATGCAGACCATCGCTCCAGTATAGGTCTGCATCCCTCCAGGTGGTTCCCCAGTCCCCAATGAAGCCAAAACCCTGAGCTCCACACCAGTTTTTCAACCATTCATTGAATTCCGTGGTGAGGAGTATCCTAGCATCACTCTTGCCATAGACAGGCAGCACCTCTGAGAAGGTTACCGTATGCGCTACTTGTCTAAGTCCCCTCCCCAACTCTACAAACTCCTCTTGCACTGCTCTCATCCCATTCCTAGCCAGGTCATTTGTCCCTAGCTGGACAATGACATCTAGCTCCCTCCCTCATGCAGCTGCTCCCATGATCCTGAGGATTCATTTCCTGTCCCTCCAAGCCATGGCACTAGGCAGGCACCTTACCTCCCTCTCCCCTTTCTCCCCCACTTCTACCCCCCTAATGATTGAGTCCCCCACCAGGAGCTGTTTCCTTCCCCCATGGGATCCCAAGCCACGCTCCTGTGGGTCTCCTTTGTGAAGGTTCCCAGCATCCTCCTTGGTCTCCACTGCAGGTGCCTTCATAGAGGTACCACTATCCACCAGAACAGTGTATGAATTGTGGAGAGGTACAGCTTAAGGGATGCAACTCTGTTCCACCACTCTCTCCCTCCCAGAGCCCACCCTGGTCCAGCCTCTCCTCTTTCTTGGCAACCTCTGAGGTAGTGGCATTGGCCCTGGTGGTCCCTGGGTGGGGGAGGAGGTTTCATGAATCCTAGCCAGGTCGGCCTGGAGAAGGGCAACCTCCTCCCTCAGACCAGAGAGGTGCCTGCAAATAGGGCAGCATCACAGCCTCCAGAATGTCTCCCGGAACACTGTTTCCCCACAGCCATTGTACTGCACCACTCCTATCATGTCTTATTTTGTGTCCCCTTAAACTTTTTACAGAAAAAAAAGAAAAAACATTTGAGCACACTGGGGTAGGCTCCCAGTGTGCCTCATGAGTTGGGGGGATGGGGGGACACAAAAAAATATTTGGGCACACTGGGGTGGGCTCCCAGTGTGCCACTTGAGTTGGTGGGGGTGGCATAGAATGCCACAGACCTGGTGGCCGATGTCAGGAACATATTTGGGCACACTGAGGTGGGCTCCCAGTGTGCCACGTGAGTTGGAGGGGTCACAGAAAAATCTTTCAGCACACTAGGGTGGGCTCCCAGTGTGCCACTTGAGTTGGTGGGGGGGAACAGAATGCCATGGAGCTGGCACCGGCAATGCAACTGCACATGCACTGCACTCACACATGCACAGTTGCAATGAATGGCATCTTGCCATTCACAACATGATTGTACCAGCAGAACTCTGCATGCACGTGAGTCACACAAGAGCAGTTTATGCACCGGAATGTGGAAGTAACAGCCGAAATAGTGCAGCTGTTATTTCGTAGCAGCCGATCATGGTGGAGGGGTTCAAACTCTATTGGGCTTTCAGAAGCATACTTCCAAAAGTCCAATGGACAGTTCCATGATCAGCCATTTTTTAGAGCTACTGAGTGATCACAATAATGCTGTAGGCTCCGCCCACAGCCCTAAAAAAGAATCACTTATACATATTCAAATACTGTATATTACCTTTTCCAGGTGTATTTAAGATCCACACTCTACACATTTATTATATGAAACTATCAGTTCCATTATGTACTACACCTATTTCAATGTGGTTTTATTAGGAGTTTTTTTACTATTGTATGAAGCTTCTTCAGCTGTGTTGCTAGATGTGCAAGGGAATCTTCCACTGTTTTGTTTATTTCTAGAATGTAAATGCCCTTTTTTTTCAGTAAAATTTACCCCTTTTTATGTGATTATTATCTCATCAACTAACTTCAGCAGCTTAAATTGACTGTGTGGTTGCCATCGTGTTTGCATTTGCATTCAAAGCAGCAGTTGAACTATGTCAGAAACATAATTACATATACAGTGTGGTACTTTATTATGGCAAAATGACAGAGGTCACAGAAAAAAATAGGCTGAAATTAGAGTAAGAAACTAGCAATGTGGTAGTTTACTTATTGCAATGCAGCTTAGTCTGCAGTTAAAAACTCTGTGCATTGTCAGTGGAGAGAATTATTTGTTTTTTGGCAGGGTAAATAAAGTCACTGTTTGCTTCACATTTTTCATTCTGTGGGGTCTTTATGATGTTTAGTGCCTGTGTTGTGCAATAATGCTATGTACTCTTGTCCTTTTTTGACAGTTTGTACTGAGAATGATAGTGGCATCAGTTTCCTGGGGCACTCCCACCTGCATCTGACCATATATATTAGGATACTGGACAAAATCTATTCTGTGAGGCCAGGTGAAGTGTTAGGAGAAAGAGGGGGAGATTTCAGCACAAACATACTATAAGGACACTTGGAGAGATAATGAGTGAGGTACAGTACATTTGTTAGACTCTACGAATTGCTTGAGTACAAATGAAAAACCCTCGCTTGAGGATTCAAAGGTTGCTTTGCCTATTAGGCTTACATTTGGGTTGCTTTTAACATAGAAACATAGAAACATAGACTATGATGGCAGATAAGGACCTCTTGACCCACCTAGTCTGCTCATTTTCCTACCTATTGGATAAGTTACAGATCCTAGTTGATCAACAGCCTACTTCCTCCCACCCACCCACTATAATTGCCTTATGTCTGTCCCATGCATTCTTGAATTCCCCCTCTGTTTTTGACCCCCCAACTTCCTCAGGAAGGCCATTCCATGTGTCCACCACCCTCTCCGTGAAAAAAATGCTTCCTCACATTGCCCCTGAGCCGTTCTCCTCTATCTTCAAGTTTGCCCCCTTGTTCTTGCACATCTCTTTTTCCTGAATGATGCTACCCTCTTGGACTTTGTTGATTCCCTTGAGGTACTTGAAAGTTTCTATAATGTCCCCCTTTGCCTCCTTTTTGGAGCTGAGAACTTTTGTATGATACATGTCTCTACATTCTGCTTCTAAAATTTACTTTTTTACATTGATTTCTTCTGAACAGTTACTGTTTACCTGACAACATTAATATTACTTGTCAGCCAGTGAATCAGTAAGTTATTTAGGCTGATGCACATATAGTAAAGTGAATGCAGTGTGTGTTGCTCTAGTAAGAGTGACCTGTGACATAGAAGATCATTGTTTAAAATCCCACAATGATGACATTCAAAATGTGCATTGAGTAAGCCACTGGACCTCTGGATGCAGACATCTCCCCATAATGTAGGACAAATAAACTATAACTGGAGAGCTTTGAACATTATATGGACTCTGCATTCTTTTAGAGAATGGTCTCATCCTTCATTCTCATATCAGAGCACCAGCTGCTTGATATGTGGGTGCTAGGTAAATACAATCATTATGGCTGCATTCATCATCTCACTGTCATTACTGATGATTTTCATACATTAACTAGATAACTGGCTGATGGTGTTGTTACAGCAGGTTGTGATTCTTATCCATAATATTGAATTGATGACTCTCTCTGACCTCCATATTTCTAACAGGCAGAATGTATTGAACTCCTGCACTGTTCTGGAGGAGCAGGAGAGTCCTGGAACCCAAGGCTGCAACCAGGGAGGAGGTGAGGGTCTTCAAAGAGGGAGACCCAGTGGAGGGAGGAAGAGGACCTCATGAGAAGAAGTTACTCCTGTTGGGCGATTCGATTGTCTGGGGAATGGATCTGGGCATGGATAGCAGAGAGGAAAGGAAGGCTAAGTGCCTTCCTTGAGGCACATCTCAGAGGGAGGGGAAGTGGATCCAGAGGATCGCTAAGGCAGTGGCAAGGAAAGGGGAGCTGGAGGTCATTGTCCACCTGGGAACAAATGACTTATCCAAGGACAAGGCAAGCATGGAGCAGGTACAGGAAGACTTCAGAGAGCTGGGAGGGTGCCTGGGGAAGGCAGCAAGTTCCATATCATTTTTGGAGGTGCTGCCAGTCCACAGCAGGGGGGAAGATGGGAATCTCTGTATCAGAATCTTCAACACATGGTTTAATGGCTGGTGCAGTGAGAATGGATATGGCTTCACAGGGAATTTGGGACCCACCTGGAACGATGTGGTCCTGTACTCTGGTGATGGGCTGCATCTGTCCAGGCTGCGAAGCTCCTACCACAATGTAATCCATTTTGCCTCTGGCCTTCCCAAACTTACACACCATTATGACCTTTACAGAATCTCTGGATGGTCCTCGCTCGAAACTCAACTGCAAAATTGCCACCTTCTTCCACAAACTCTCCCGCAGTCTCCTCCCTGTCAGCATCAGTTCCCTCTTCCAAACAACAGCTCACATCAGTGCCACAAGATGGTCCTCATCCCTCTCCTTCTCTGTCCCCTTCTGCCGCACCTCCCACGGCCAAAAAACCCTCTCCTACCTGGGCCCCAAACTCTTCAACTCTCTCCCCCTGAACTCAAACTCTGTCCCTCCACCTCCTCCTTCAAACACAACATAAGGATGCACCTTTCCCTTACCTCCTCCTGCAGCTGTTCCCTGGCCTGACTGTCTTTCTTCCTTTCTTCCCCTTTATCTCACACACTACATCTCCTCTATGTTTACTCACGGCCCTTCTCATGCTGTTGGCTTTCCTGGCAAATAATACTGAACAAATTAAAAAAAAAAAAAGCCTACTAGCACTTGTCTTCCGGTCTAGCACTTTGTCCAGAGCACTTATCCCTTCTAATTCATAGCTGCTGTGTCTTTGATATGTTATTTGTCCACCTCTGTAGTATGTACTTACTGTTCAATTCTTATTACCTCTCCTAATACATTGTAACCTATTAAATTATTATTTTTTTTCAAACTGGACGCCTGTGAAAACAGGCATTTCTGCTCACATACCTTTTCCAGTACAACAAATAAAATGAAATGAGAAGGGGAAAGCAGTTCTAAATGAACATTTTAATTGCTTCCTTACTGAGAGTTTAAACTAGCCATGGTGGAGGGGCACCAGGTGCAGAGAAGCTCTAGCAGCCCACCCCGACAAAATAGAGAAGCCAGTAATGAGGAACTGGAAGGCAAGATGCTGCCTGTAACACCTGAATCAGACACAAAGGGAAAGGCAGAGGAAGGAAGGCAGCAGAAAAAGGAAATTGGGTTGAGGGAAAGAAGCAGGGGAGCAAAGGCAGGACTAGAGGCAGATAGGCAACCAAACATGGAAGACCATGGTTACTAATGCTCGCAGCCTGAGAAATAAAATCCCAGACCTGGAGTCACTGCTAGTAGAAGCGGATTTGCACATTGCAGCAATAACAGAGACTTGGTACACCACAAATCCTGACTGGGATGTTAATGTAGCGGGGTATGCTCTGTTCAGGAGGGATAGAGACAGTGAAAAAGGGAGGGGGTGGCCATGTACGTCAGAGAGGGTATAAAGGCAATGGAGGTACTGGAAAAACAAGGGGCAGCTGAGAAACTGTGAGTCACCCTTGAGCCAGACAGGGGCACAGCAATCCACACTGGGGTGATCTACAGGCCTCCAGCACAGGGTGAGGAGGTGGATAGGGAGCTAGTGGATGAAATACACCAGATGGCAGCAAAAGGGGAAGTACTGCTGCTGAGTGATTTCAATATGCCAGATGTGGATTGCACCATCCCGGCAGCTGTTTCAACCAAGAGCCGAGACATCTTGGATTCCTTGCAAGGGGCAGGCCTCAGGCAGATAGTTCTTGATCCCACCAGAGACAGGGTGATTCTGGACCTACTACTGACAAATGGTGACAGAATTACAGACCTCTGGGTAGAAGGTCAACTGGGGTCCAGTGACCACCACATAACCACATAGTGTGATTTAGCATGGGGACATGGACACAGTCAAGTCACACAAAGGCAAGCGTCTTAGATTTCAGGAGGGCAGACATTAAGAAGATGGGGACGTGTATCAGGGAAGCACTGGCTGGGAGGGAGGAAGGAAGGAAGGAAGGAAGGAAGGAAGGAAGGAAGGAAGGAAGGAAGTAAGTAAGTAAGTAAGTAAGTAAGTAAGTAAGTAAGTAAGTTAGTTGAGGCCCAGTGGGAACACTTAAAAGGAGCCATAGAGGAGGTAATGAACCAATGCATCAGGTTGGTAAACAAAGGCAAGAGAAGGAGGAAACCTCTATGGTTCTTGAAAGATGTGGCAGACAAAGTAAGTGCCAAAAAGGTGAGTTTCAGGAAATATAAGGGGTCTCAAAAGGAAGAGGACGGGAAGGTGTATCTAAAGGAAGTGGGAAGGCTGTTAGATGTGCAAAGGCACAGACTGAGGAAAGATTAGTGCAGATGGTTAAGAAAGGGGACAAGACATTCTATAAGTGCAGCAATGAAAGAAGGAAAGCTGGGGGGTTGTAAGGTTCAGAGGGGATACAGGGGAGTGTAAGGAGGAAGACCTGGAAAAGGCAGAAATACTGAATAAATACTTCTGTTCAGTATTCATTGAAGAGGGGAAGGGTCAGGGACCACAGCTGGTTAACAGATACGAAGGGGTTAACACAAGTCCATTCACAGTGGAGAGAGTCCTGGAGGAGCTCACAAAACTGAAGGTGGACAAAGCAATGGGGCCAGAGGGCATGCACCTGAGGATGTTAAGGGAGCTACGAAGAGAGCTAGAAGTGCCTCTGGCAGCCATGTTCAGCGAGTCACTCAATACAGGAGTGGTTCCAGAGGACTGGAGGAGGGTACATGTAGTTCCTCTACACAAAAGTGGTAGGCCGGTCAGCCTCACCTCAGTAGTGGGTAAGATCATGAAGGCACTGCTTAAAGAAAGAATAGTGGCACACTTGGAATCTAACAGTGCCCAGGATCCAAGGTAACATGGATTTACAGCAGGGTGGTCATGTCAGACGAATCTGATAGATTTTTTTGACTGGGCGATGGAGGCAGTAAATCAGGGGGGGAGTGGTGGACATCGCCTACCTCGATTTCAGCAAGGCCTTCAACACTATCCCACATAAAAGGTTGCTTAACAAAATAGGTAGTCTGGGCATGGGACACAAGATGGCAAACTGGGTTAGGAACTGGTTAATGGACAGGAGGCAGAGTGAGCTGGTAAATGGGATCCAATCCAGGGAGAGGGGAATGACCAGTGGGGTACCTCTGGGATCAGTCCTTGGGCCAGTCCTGTTTAATGTCTTCATAAGTGACATTGCAGAAGGGCTGAAGGGAAAGATCTGCCTGTTTTCAGATGACACCAAGATCTGCAACAGGGTGGATACTCCAGACGGGGTAGAGACTATGAGGAGGGACCTGGGGACGCTTGAAAAATGGTTCGAGGTATGGCAACTGAGGTTCAATTCAAAGAAGTGCAAAATAATGCACCTGGGATGAGGGAACCCTCGTGAGAGCTACAGAATAGGGGGAAGTGCTGACAATCACCAAGGAAGGGGTTATCATTTCAGATGACCTAAAGATGTCTAAGCAGAGTACAAAGGCTGCAGGGAGGGCCAGTGGCATGCTGAGGTGCATAGGCAGAGGTATCACTAGCAGAAGATGAGAGGTGGTGATGCCATTGTAAAAAAAAAACACTAGTGAGGCCTCACCTAGAGTACTATGTACAATTCTGAAGGCCTCACCCTCGTAAGGACATTGACAGGGTGGAAGCGGTCCAGAGAAGGGAGACAAAGATGGTACAGTGCTTGCACCAGAAAACATATGAGGATAGATTAAAGAACTTAGTATGTACTCATTAGAGGAGAGGCGGGATCGGGGTGACATGATAGAAACATTCCAGTACCTTAAGGGCATATAAACAAGGTGCAGGGGGCAACATCTTCCAATATAGGAAGAGTACAAGAATGAAAGGGCATGACATGAAATTGGAAGGTGTCAGGTCATGGGGAAATGTGAGGAAGTTTTTCTTCATGGAGAGGGTGGTGGACACATGGAATAGTCTGTCACAGGAGGTTGTGAGAGTAACCACAGTGGAGGGATTTAAACATGCCTGGGACAGGCATGAGGGAACCTTAGAGGTGGGAAGGAGTGCTGAAAAGCCATTTACCAGGTATGGTCAGAGTAGAAATGCAGCAAAGTTTTTCTCAGCGGGCGAATTTGTGGTGAAGTCACCAAATTCTCATCCACAGAGTAATTCGCGTAATTGCCCAGAATTCACCATTTATGACTTTGCCTTGCTTTTGGGGGTTTTAAATGCAAATTGCACTTAAAAAACTCCAAAGCAAGGAAAAGTCACATCCCCCCAGCCGGCAGCCTGACTTCCCTCCCTGGTGCACAGTGCCCTCCTCACGATTTTGCCACAACAACCCACAAACCATAATATAAATAAAATATTTTTAATGAAATCCTTCCCTGGTGTCCCCCCCCACCGATCACCGGCCACATCAAATCCACTCTCCGGCTGTTGGCACCATGCCCTGGTGTCTAGTGGTCCCCCAGCCCCCACTGATTGCTGCCCATCTGGCACCCACATCCACAATACTGTCTTATTTAAAAAAAAGTTTAATTTAATCCTTGGTGTCTAGTGAACCCCCAACCCCAACCCCTGACCCTCTCAGGTAGTGCCCCCACCCAGCTCCCCCACCTTTCTGACCCGAGTGGGCTACCGGCACAGCCCTTACTCACCTCCATGGCCGGCAGCCCGACTGATCTCAATGAATGAGCTTCATTCATTGACAGCTTGTGGTAATTTCCTTCTGTTTTCCGGGGGTAGAGAAGGGTAGGAGGCTGCCCTGGTGTCCCGCGTGGGGGCAATGGCGTTGTGGACTAGTTCACCCCAACCCATCGCCCAACCAGCAACCAGAGCAGCCCTCCCTTCTCTACACCCCAGAAAACAGAAGGAAATGACTACAGGCTGTCAATGAATGAGCATGTGCTTGTACAAGCATGCGCCATTCATTGAGCTCAGTCAGACTCGGGTTGCCGCCATGGAGGTGAGTGGAGGGTTGCACAAGTGCCTGCCTGGCATGGGTTGTGGGGAGCTGAGTGGGGGCACTACCTGACAGGGTGGGCAGGTTCACTAGACACCAGGGATTAAATTAAGCATTTTTTTTTTAATAAGACAGTATTGTGGATGTGGGTGCTGGCTAGGCAGCAATCAGCAGAAGCAGGGGACCACTAGACACCAGGGTAGGTTCCAGCATCTGGGTGGGTGGATTTATTGTGGCCAGTGGCAGGAGGGGCACTGTCTGAAACCAGGGAAGGGATTTCATTAAAAACATATATTTTTCTATATGGGTTGTTGTGGTGAGATCGGCGGGGGGGGGGGGCCCATCTGGACACCAGGACAGCGTGCCAGGGAGGAGGCAGGGGGGCACAGATTTCATGAATTGCACTCCGTGAATTGAGGTCTATTTGCAAAATGTTTGGCAGAGCAAACTTTGTCGACTTCGCCCACCTCTAGGTCAGAGGTCACAAACAAGTATAGGATTTATAGGCAGAATAGATGAGCCTGGCAGCCCTCATCTGCTGACATTTTCTATGGGACTCAACTGTGCCCTCCCCCAAAACATTTTTAAGGCTACATTTCCTAGCTTATCAAGTCACATTATAAACATTAAATATTTGTGTTTTATTTTGTTTTTATGAAACAATATCTGTAATTTCAGATCTGAATAAGCAAATCCAAGGAAGCACCAATGCAGCTAGACACAGTGACAATAAACAGATGAAACTACTTGAAGAGAAATACAGCTTTCGTTGGTCAAAACGAGAGAAAACCAAAGTATGTAATTTTAATATTATGTTAATATGATAAATTAAAGTTTGATAATGTTAACAGAGATGCTTGGTAGCCTGCATAAAGTTTGTGGTGATGGGGGTTGGGGCATAGCTTCAGTCTCGGCACATACATTCCTTCAGTGATAATTCTGAAGGTAGCAGTGAGCCTGCAATTTAAAGATTATGAAGCAAAAACAAAACTCAGTAGTACTTCCCCATCAGTCAGTCACTTAGATAATTAATTCAAATTGGCAGGCATGACACAGAGATGATGAATACAGCAATTGGCATGACAACAGAAGATCAGTCTAGGCCAGGACCGAAGAGAGAGAGAGAGAGAGAGAGAGAGAGAGAGAGAGAGAAAGAGGGAAAGAGACAGAGAGGTAAGAAACAGACTTTGTATTTTCTTTCAGCTACTGCAGTTCAACTTCCATCAGAGACAATGAGCGGAGGGCTTCACAAATGCGGACGCGACTGAGTTGCAACTCAAACATGTTGTTCGGTCTGAAGGAATGCACTGAGCCCTTTTCTTATAGCAAGAGGTCTGCAGAGCTATGCCCACTGCAGCCCTAAAAAGGCAGGCTAGGCAGCCTTATCTGTCTTAGCAGGCTGCACTGTTGTAATCAGTGCTTTGTGTGGATTTTTTGTTCTGATTTCTGTGGTTTGTTATTTTAGTTCTGTAGAACAGTTACCGTAGGTGTGTTTTACCGAAATATTTTTGTCACTGAAGTTTGAGTATCTTAATTTCATTTTTGTTTATTGGTAGAAGTTAGCTTTTTCATGTACATAGTAACATCATCATAATTACCTGATTTGCTGCATCTTGTGTATGTCCCCTTGGTCCCTGAAATCTCTTCTGTGTATTATTTCTGTAAAAAAGGAAAAATAAAAAAATGGTGGCAGTGTGGGTGATGCCGGTTCAGGAGGAGCTTGAACTTCAACAGAGGGCACTTCCACTTCCACAGAATGTACCTGCCACCCTACCATGACGTGGGAACTTCCCTAACACACTCCATGAATCGCTGCTGGCATGGATAGCCACCACCCCCATTCACCACTTCCCTCTGCTAGTTTTCCCACTCAGTCCAGTGATTTGCTATTGGATGGATCCTCTGGCCCCAGTGTCCATGGGGGCCCCCTGCTTGACCCAGCAGACTCAATTATTGCATAGGTTGCAAGTGACCATGCTGTGGTCACTTGGGTCACAGTTAAAACAAGCATTTGTCAATACCGAATGTTGTCTCGCTGGCATTGACTTTGGTAGTGCCAGAGGTAGAGATGCATGATAGGAATGACAGTGAAGTATTGAAGTGATGCCAACCCCACCCTCCCCCTGTAGAGAGTGACAGGCATTGGGGTGTGCCTTTGGGTCATTAGCTATAACGCTCATGCCATTGTACATCACCCTACCCTGTAGACACTGACAAGTGTTGTGGTGTGCTTTGGGGTCTTTGGGCATTATACTTACCCCATTCCATAAGGAAATATGCTGACATGGGTGCAGTATAGGACAATGGGGTGAATTTTGTGGCCGAACAGTGAAAGGCACACCATGATGCCTGTCAGTGGCTGCAGGGTGGGGTTGGGGGTGCAATGGCATGAACATTACATCCCGTGATCCCAAGTCACAGCCCTGGCGTCTATCAGTCTGTACTGGGCAGGGTGCTACAGTTGGAAACCCTAACACCATAGGGGTGTGGTGGTATTTTCACTCTAGATTTTCAACATGGGCTGTTTGTGAGGCCACATCATGAGAAGCGGCACAATCAGTTTGTGAGCTGAAAGGTGGTTTTGCACAGCGGCTATGCCATTTGGCGACACAGGGACGAAAATACATTTTGGGCAGGGTGTGGAGAATAGCAACTGTATTGTTCATGAGGAAGCGTAAAATATGGCAACATTGAAAATCTGGAGTGAAAATATGAAAAACTGGTGAAGTCATTAGCATGCATAGAAACTGTGCAACACACAGCCGTAACCCAATTATTTGTGGGAGCTCGTTAGCCACATTTTTAACATAGGCATTTTGGGACCTCCCCTCATGAACAGTGATGCTGTGATTTTGTTAATCAGTCCCAAAAGTTGATTTCTCACAGCGACCATGCCATTGTGGGTCACAGGTGTGGAAACACATTTTGGGCAGGATGTGAAAAATGACAGCTGTTCTGTTGATAAGGAGGTGTGAAAAAATGCCAGTGTTGAAAATCTGGCATGAAAGTATTGCAAATTTGCGAAGTTACAAGGGTGCATGGAAACTGCACAATGCATGCTTGCAACACAGTCATTTTATGGACTTTCAGCAGCAAATTTTCAACATAGGCATTTTAGGCCCTCTGCTCATGAACAGTGTCACCGTCATTTCCTCACACTGTCCCGAAAACTGATTTCGCACAGCGATCGTGTACTTCTGCACCAGACATGTGAAAATACATTTTGGACAGGATATGTAAAATCACAGCTGTACTGTTCATAAGGAGATGTGGAAAAATGTCAATTTTGAAAATCTGGAGTGAACATATTACAAATTCATGAAGTTACGAGTGTGCATGCAAACTGTGCAACACACACTCAGAAAACACTCATTTTATGGACTTTCATCACCAAGTATGGGGTGGGGGTGGGGAGGCAGGGTGCAGGGTGGGTGCGGTTGTGGGAGGGGGCAGGAGATGGCGAATTACCGCTTTTGTTTTACAGGGTTTAAAAAAAAAAAAGAGCATCGTGGGACAGTTTTCATTTTTCAGGTGGGATTTCCCAGCATTGCCACCTCAGTGTTTGTGGGTGGGGGTGCTGCTTTGCCCAGCAGGGATTGGGCACCCCCATGGCACATAACAAATGGGAGGTGCATGATGCCGATGGGGAGAGCTCCCCGCCAGCAAAATACAGGGGTTAAAGCCGACGGGGATTGGGCCCCCATCGGCAAAGAAAAACTGTTGGGGGGGACGCATGATGCTGAGGGGGATTGGGCACCCCCCGCAGCAGTCAACAAAAGGGGGGAGAGACACATTATGCCGACAGGGAGTGGGCTCCCCCATCAGCATTGTGACAGGCAGCAGTGGCGGCAGTCACTGCCGCCATGTTGAGTGAACCACAGGAGGCATGTAATGGTCACAATCAATCAAAATTTTTATTTGTAAAGCGCTTTTCAATAAATCAAAGCACTAGTACATAACAAGAATAAAACATCAACTATAATAAATAATAACATAAAACAATAAAAACAACCATAAAATAATCTATCCAAATGCTAGTGCAAATAAGTGGCATTTCAGAGACCTCTTAAATGATTCCACGGACAGGCACTCTCTAATCTGATGAGGTAGAGAGTTCAACAGGGTCAGGGACATAAAAGAAAAAGCCCTGGCCCCAGATGATTGAAGACGAACCCTGGGAATCTCTAGCAATCCCTCGCCAGTGGAGCGAAGTGGGCGGAGAGGCAGTAGAGACACAGGAGATCTTGCAGGTAGCCCGGTCCCTGACCGTGAAGGGTCTTATAGGTCAGCAACATGACCTTAAAGGTGATTCTCCACCGCACTGGCAGACAGTGCAGTTCGCACAGCACAGATGTGATATGGCGAGTTCTTGGTAACCCAGTTAACAACCTGGCTGCTGCGTTCTGCACCAACTGCAAGTGACAGAGATCCACCCTCAGCAACCCTAGATATAGAGCATTACAGTAATCAAAGCGAGAGGAAACAAAAGCGTGGACCAACACAGGAAGGTCATCATGCGGAACAAGGTGTTTTATCCGGGCGATATTCTTCAGATGGTAAAAGGAAGAATTGACAGTGGCTGATACCTGTGTCTTCAGCGTTAGTACACTGTCAAAAATTACGCCCAGATTTCGCACCTGTTCAGAAGGTCTCAACTGGGTACCCCCTAATAAAAGACCAGATGGGAACCCAGGAGTCAACTTCTCTACATAATGACCCCGGCCCACAACCAACACCTCAGTCTTATCCGGATTTAACTTCAACCAGTTCGCACTCATCCAGTCCTGAATCTCAGCGAGGCAGTTGTTAAAGACCGATACTGCGTCATTCTGTTCGGGTACAAAGGACATATAGAGCTGAGTATCATCTACATAGCAGTGAAAACTCAGCCCATAACACCTTATAATGTCTCCCAACGGCAGCATATACACTGTGAACAACATGTGGGAAAGCACAGAGCCTTGCAGCACCCCACAGGACAGAGCAAAGGGAGTGGAAGGAAAAATCCCTGAAACTACCCTTTGACTTCTGCCTGTGAGGAAAGAATGGAACCATCTGAGGACTGTCCTTGACAGTCTGCAGAGAAGCTGTAGGTGATCCAGCAACATCCCATGGTCCATAGTCTCAAACGCTGCAGAGAGATCAAGGAGAACCAAGACTGAACGGCTCCTCCGATCTCTCGCTATTAGGAGATCATTAAGTACCCGAACTAATGCCATCTCACTACTATGCCTCTTCCTGAAACCGGACTGGAGAGGATCATAGACTTCATGGGTGGTAAGAAAGTCATCGAGCTGCAACACGACTACTTTCTCAATAACCTTGCCCAAAAAGGGCAGGTTAGAGATTGGTCTGCAGTTAGCGAAGCAGTCAGGGTCAAGGGAAGGTTTCTTCAAAAGGGGTGTCACGACAGCCTCCTTTAAAGACTCCGGGAACACCCCTTGATTCAAAGAACCCCAGACTATCCTCGCAAGGACTGGTCCGATCACATCCATGCACCCCACAAGGAGGCGCCTAGGACCAGGATCCAAATCCAGCAGTCGTCATAAGCTCGCATAATCTTCATGATATCCATGATCGCTGGCTGGTCAAAATCTATCCAGGTAGACTGAGGGCATGTAACCTCACATCGGTCACTGCAATGCTCATTTGAATGTATGCTGCAGATCTCCGACCTGATTGATGACACCTTATCCTCAAAGAACCGAGCAAACTCATCACACTGTATTTGGGAAAAAGCTCTCCGACCCCGCAGACAGGCTGGATTGCACAGTCTGTCGACGGTCCGGAAGAGCTGAGCAGGTCAGTTTCTTGATGCAGTTATCTCCCTGGACAGGAACTCTGCCTTCTTATGGGAGATTACTGATTGATAGTCCACATAATGGGCCATCAATCTAAGTCTGTCACCCTCCAGGCCAGATTTCCGCCAACAACGTTCCAATCTTCGCCACACTCTCCTCAGCTCCCTCAATGTCCCATCAAACCAAGGGGACCGAGGGCGAAGGGAGAGGGGGCGAACACGGACAGGTGCTATGGAATCCAGTGCCCTCAGCACCATATTATTATAGTGCACTACTATGGCATCTGGTTCCATGCACTCCATAGGTCAACTCGATAGGTCCAGCACCGCCATCAGACCCTCAGGGGTAACTCCCCTCAAAGGGCAATACTGGACCATCTCCAAAGGGGTAGGTCTCATGGGGGGGCCACAAAATTGAACCTTATGGAGTGATGGTCAGACCACCCAACTGGTTCCACCACCAGTCCCGTGATCTCTATCCCCAGGGTGAACACTAGATCCAGAGAGTGACCTTGAATATGGGTAGCAGCGGTAACCACCTGTGTGAAGCCCAACAAACTCATTAGTTGGAGAAAGTCTTGACCAAAATGCAAGAGTTCATCGTTGACCCAGGCATTGAAGTCCCCCAGGATCAACCACCTGGAGGGCTCCAGCACCAGGTCGACAATGAAGTCCGTGACTTCTTGCAGAAAAACTTTCTCATTACTGGGTGGACGGTAAACGAGCAGGATTCTGCAGCCCACACCTGCTCCCATGATACACTTGAAAGATCTAGGGGATGCCACTGGAACCTCCACAAGGCCCAACTCCGATTTAAAACAAATAGCGACCCTCCACCCCTTTACGATCCAACCTCGGGCGATGTATTTCCGAGTACCTGGTTGGAACAGCTGACTCCAAAATGGGACCAGCATTTTCATCCAGCCAGGTCTCGGTAATGCAAGCCAGGTCAGATGATTCAACAAGATCAGCAATAATTGCTGTCTTGTTTTTTATAGACCTGGCATTGCATAACAATGCCTGGGTTGGATGAGAGGCCTTGGAGGAGCGGGCTACTTGCCCACTCTCAGTGGAGCCCTTGGGTATGGAGCCAGGCATCGACTCCCCAATCCTGGGCCCATTTCACCCCAGGCATCTCCCTGACCTCACCACCCTTATTCGCCTAATTGCCCCCCTGCAGAGCCGGGAGACCCCCCTCCCTCTCTGCCTCCTCTCATTGCAGTGGACCTTTTCTTTGTTGTGATAGCCTCATTAGGCATGCATGAGGTCAGTGCCTCCAGCTGCCTGATTGGGGAATGAGGGACGCACCTTCTGATTTGTGCTCTGCATTCGCCCAACAGTGACCTCGCCTCCAAATCTGCTACTACTGCAATATGTTGGCTGCGCAAGCACGAGCCAACATAAAAAGAACACACAAGTAGTAAAGACCACACAAGACAGGACTCAGGGTATGTATGAATACTACAAGACTATGTCCCCAAGGGATTCCAACTGAAAATAGACATATAAAAAACATGAAATTAAAAAGTGAAAATTCCAATAGGGTAACATTGCAGCTTTAATAAGCTGTAATACTATCAGTCTCTGGAGTTAAGGGACAAGCTATATACTGTATATAACGAACATTTGCCAATGCTGAATGTTTGCTTGCTGGCATTAGCATTGGAAGTGCAGGAGTTAGACAGATGCAGATTAGGAATGGCAGTGATGTATTGAACTGATGCCAGTGCCACCCCCACCCCCACCCTGCAGAGATGGACAGGCATTGGGGTGTGCCTTTGGGTCATTGCCCATAATACTCATGTCATTGCACCTCACCCTATCCTGCAGACACCGACAAGTGTCAAAGTGTGCCTTGGGGTTTTCAGGCTTTACACTCACCTCACTCCATAAGAAAATATGCTGAAATGGGTGCAGTATAGGAGAATGGGGTGAACTTTGGGGCCGAAGAGTCCAAGGCACACCTCTATGTGTGTCACTTGCTGCAGGGTGGGGGTGGGGGCGGAATGGCATGAGCATTACTGTCGACAATCCCAAGTGACAACCCTGACGCCTGTCAGTCCCTTCAGGGTAAGTCGTTATGGTGGGAAACCCTAAAGCCCTGGGTGTTTCTTGGTATTTTCATTCCAAGTTTTCAGCATGGGCTTTTTGTGACCCCACCACATGAACAGTGACACTGTCAGTTTGTTAGTCGAAAGGTGATTTTTGCACAGTGACTGCACCATTTGGTGCCACAGGTGTGAAAACACATTTCAGGCAAAATGTGAAAAATGACAGCTGTACTGTTCATGAGGAGGTGTAAAAAAATGGTAATGTTGAAAATCTGGAGTGAAAATATAAAAAATTGGTGAAGTCACGAGCGTGTGTTGAAACTGCTCAACGCACACCTGTAATGCAATTATTTTGGGGATTTTTTACACCTCATTTTCAACATAGGCAATTTGGGACCTCCGCTCATGAACAGTGGCACTGTGATTTTCTTAATCTGTCCTGAACATTAATTTTGCACAGTGACCACGCCCATTGTGTGCCACAGGTGCAAAAACATGTTTTGTGCAGGATGTGAAAAATGACAGCTGTACTGTTCATAAGACGGTGTGCAAAAATGACAATGTTGAAAATCTGGAATAGAAATATAAAAAATTAGTGAAGTTACAAGCGTGTTTAGAAACTGCTCAACGCACACTGGTAACACAGTCATTTTTTGGAATGTGTTCACTAAATTTGCAACATGGGCTTTTTGGGACATCTCCTTATGAACACTGTCACTGTGATTTTCTTAATCTGTCCTGAACATTGATTTCGCACAGTGACCTCACCATTGTGTGTCACATGTGCAAAAACACATTTTGGGCAACATGTGAAAAATGACAGCTGTACTGTTCATAAGGAGGTGTGAAAAAATGGCAATGTTGAAAATCTGAAGTAAAAATATTAAAAATTCTCGAAGTTACAAGCGTGCGTGGAAACTGTGCAACGGGTAACACAGTCATTTTTTGGAATTTTTTCACCAAATCTGCAACATACTGTAGGCTTTTTGGGAGCCCACCTCATGAACAGTGACACTATCATTTCATTAATCAGTCCCGAAATGTGATTCCTCGCAGTGACTGCGAAATCACCTTTCGGAACCGAATAACGAAATGACAGTGACTGATTTCATGAGGTGGGGTCCCAAGAACCCCATGTCAAAAATATGGAGCCAAAAGTAAAAAAAATGGCTGAGATATCCACCTAAGCTGAAACCTCCCCCATTGATGCCGTTATACAGCTTACCGGCATTTCTTCAGTTCCCAGTCGGCTTTGAAGAGTACAGACATGTTCCCGCTCCACCAAAGATCGCGACGCCAACCTCCAGAGGTAAGTATGGGGTGAGGGGGGTGTGAGGAGGTGGGGTGCGCAGAGGATGAGTGCGAGTTGTGGGAGGGGCACCGCCGACAGCGAGGGACCGTTTTGTTTGTTTCAGGTACTTTAAAAAGAAAAAAAGGAACACTGCGGATGGTTTTCTTTCTTTACATGTTTAAGAAACCAAATGTTGCTCACACTGGGGTAGGCTCCCAGTGTGCCCCATGACTTTGGGGGGTGGGGTGATGTTGGCCACACTGGGGTGGGCTCTCAGTGTGGCACACAATGGGGGTGGAGCAGAAGCAGGAACATGCCGTCGCGTCGGCTTCTGAACACCACAGAGGCACACTGGGGTGGGATCCCAGTGTGACACACAATCTTGGGGGGGTATTAAACATGCCGACAGGGGGATTGGGCATCCATGAAGTCAGCTTTCTAGGGATTGTGAGATGCAGACAGCATGAGCCACCGCCATGTTTATTGAAATGTTTCACCAGGCAAGGCATGTAGGGGAGGCGTGTCATCTGTGCCGCTGCATGACAAGCTCATCTCTGATTGCAGCGGCAAGTTTGCTTCAAGTTGATAACACTGCATAAAACTTGTGTCACCGCTAGCATGCTTGCTAATTGGCGAATGAGGGACCCACCTTCTAAAGCGTGCCCTGCATTCACGAAAACTGACACACCTCTGCATTTTTCCTTCTACCATCTCCTACTGCTACAAAATGTTGCTTACGCGAGAGCAAGACAACATAAAAACGACATATTAATATAGTACCTGTCAAGAGGCTGCTGATCCCATCCATATTGTTGTAGGCGCTTTTGTTTATCAATGTTGTATGGTTGTCTCTGCCCTTATATAAAAAAAAACTGTAGTAGTAAGTACTAACACATTGCAATACTTAAGTTGTCCAGACCCAAGTGATCTGTATTTAAAGTAGGTTACCTGTGCCCCTTTTCCCCTGTGTTGCTTTAACTCCTGTTTGGGGAAAGAAAAAGTTTTTTTGTTTTTATTACAACAGGCTACCATATACTGTATTAGTTGTACAGAGTGCTGCTACCTGTCCTGATTGTGTTTGGACTTGGAAGAAAGCCAGTACTGTCTGCAGGTGTGAGGTGCTATTCACACAGTTAGTAATACATCCTTTCTTGATATACTGCCAGAGAAAGGCAAAGCTTTGAAGCAGCAGCATATAAAAATGCCTGCTAAGAGAGGGTCCAGTACAGGGGGAAACTTTCCTGGGGGGGACAAGGCAGCTAAGAAGTCTGTTGAGGAGAGTACAACTTCAGTTCCCGTTCCCCAAAGCAGTGAAAGCACACGTATGTCTGTATCAGTGTCTTCCATGGGCTGTGGTGGTGTGGCAGGTACCTACAAGAGAGTTGTCTGAAATACCGGCATACCTGTGTCTCAGTTTTTTAGGCCACAACTGTTGCATCCATGCTGGGGGGATGATGATTGTGAGAAGAAGGGACACACTAACACCGGCACAGGAACAGTGGTCCTGGAAGAGGGTGATACGTCTGTCGGTGTGACTGTCCCAGGGCCTGTTCCTTCTGGAGTTGGTGGTGGTGATAGTGTTCAGCAAGAGTCTGATAATCTGGGAGATCAGGGTAGTCAGCCCCCTGGCCCTGATGAGATTAGTATAGAGGAAGAAAAAGGTGCCATGCAAGAGGACAGTGCTAGGGAAGAGGAGGAGGACAAGGACATCATCGGCATCAATGCTGATGATGACGATTGGGATGATCCTTCATGGCAGCATGAGCTTAAAAAGTGAAGGGTGATGTAGGTCAAGGCCATTTACATGCACAGCCCATGGGACAGGCTGCCACCAAGCCTATCAGTAATCCCCTAAGCAATCCAGTCATCCCCCCTCCCAAAAGTAGTCTTATGGATATGATGAAAGCAGCACAAAAAGCAAAAACTTCCACACTTGTTTCTCAGCTCTCCCAGTCCCACCAGCAGCTTAAGTCCAGAGGTCAAAAGTCCCTAGTTTGGGACTTTTATGTGCATGATCCAGCTAATGAGACCATAGTGATATGTCAACTGTGTCAAGCACGTGTTAGTCAAGGAAAAAAGGGAAGCCACATAGGCACTGGTGACTAACATGCCCACCTGAAAAACATGCACCCACTGAGATGGCAGCAACATCAGAAGGATGCCAGAGCTGTTGGTGGGATCTCCCTTGGCAAGATAAATGTAACTGAGAGCAGTTCAATACAGCAGGAGGAGGGAGGGCAGAGTGGGTCGGTGTAGGAGGAGGATGAGAAATCATTTGCTCTCTCGAACAGTTGGCATAGCAGTGGAGGCCCCACTCCCAGTCCCTTGTCTCAGAAAAGTATACCACCAGACCCCAAATCAACCAAAATACTGGTTTCATGCAGTCCTGCATCTGCACAGCCCCAAGAGTCAACTGTTAATCCTAAAAGAGCAACATTGGTGTGACAAGTTGAGTATTCTGGTCAAACAGCCCCAAAGATGCAGCCCACTCTGAACAACATCATTGAACGGCACACAAAGTACAGTCCCCCCCCAGTCATATTACTGCACATGAGTTAAATGCTGCCACCGCTGAAATGCTGGCCATTGATCTGTTGCCATTCTCGTTTGTGGAGAATGCTGGGTTCCGCAGGTTGATGGCCTGTGTCTGTCCCAAATGGCAGGTTCCATTGCAAACCTATTTCTCTAAGTGTGCCATGCCAGAGCTGTACAGTAGATTCCATAAGACATGCAATAAAGCATAGTGTGTGAGAATATATCCATCTTAGCATGGATATGTGCACCAGTGGACAAACAGAAGCAAGCTCATATCTATGCATAACAGCACACTAGCAAAACCTGCCTGAAGCCAAATTGTGGTGGTAGCAACACCCTTGGAATTTGACAGCATGCAACCCTGAGTATGCAAAGTGTTACTGATTCTCACACTGGTGTGAAAATGCTTAATGTTCTGCTGGATGAGACTGATGAGTGGCTACACACACAGTCACTTACAGCAGGATTCATCACACGTGTTAATGGCTCCAATGTAGTGAAGTACATTAGCAAAAGTGTTTTTATCAGGGTGCCATGCCTGGCACACTGCCTTAATCTTGTTGTGCAGCAGTTTCCAAACCATGCAGACATTAAGGAAACTGTGACTGTTGCCCGTCGCATCTGTGTACACTTTGCCCATTCTGCAAAGGCCCGTGACTATCTCCGTGAGCTACTGCGCAATAACCATCTGCCTCAGCACAGTATGAAGCTTGAGGTAGTGACCAGGTGGAACTCCAAGCTGTACATAATTGACCAGCTGTATGAACAGTATAATGCTGTTTCACAATACCTAGTGGTGCACACCACCTGTGACAGTGCTGGAGTGTCCATCGCTCTAACAACAGCTCAGTGGCACCAAATGGATGGATTAACATGTATTCTCCATCCACTCAAGCAAGCTACACAGGCAGTGAGTGAGGACACTGCTTGTATAAGTCAATCCGTACCCCTCATACGTGTGCTGAGGCAGACACTGGTTAATGTCCGACACCAGATGGAGGCAAGTGGGCATCATAGCAGTCGTGATCTAATGGATCACATGCTCCACATGCTGGACACGAATACCCATATATCCGGCATTGTACAGTTGGACAACTTTGCAATCGCTACCATGCTTGCTCTGGCTATGTACTGTTCAGAAGAGTCCAAGGTGCAAAAAGGGGGGGTGGAGTGGCCCTTTATGTCAATAAAAATATCAAAGCTACAGATATTCAGAATACACGTAAGGAGCCAGAAGAACTGTGGGTCACCCTGGAAACAGGAAATGGTATAGCCATACGAACTGGGGTTGTGTACAGGCCTCCAGACCAGGGGAGGACATAGACACATTACTGATAGAAGATATACAAAATATGACAGCTAAAGGGGAGGTTCTGATAATGGGAGACTTCAACATGCCAGATACAGATTGGTCAATACCAGCAGGAACATCTGCCAGAACTAGACACATGGTGGATTCCTTGTAGGGGGAGGGCCTCAAACAACTGGTACAACAACCCACAAGAGACAGGGCTATCCTAGATCTAGTATTGACTAACAGGGAAAGGATCACAGATCTCCAGGTAGAAGGTCACCTGGGTGCCAGTGACCATCACATGGTATGGTTCAATTTGGCCACTAGAACAAAGTCATCCCATTCCAAGGCAAAAATATGGGACTTCAGAGGAGCTGAGTTTGATAACATGGCCAACAGAGTTAAGCTAGCCCTGGTAAATAGAAATACAGGTGAGGGGGTACAGGCAAAGTGGGTAAGCATTAAAGATGCAGTACTTGAAGCAACATCCCATTGTGTTAGTGAGAAAAGGAAGTGCAAAAGAAGAAGGAAACCACTTTGGTTCTCAAACACAGTAGCAGAAAAGGTCAGAGCCAAAAGGCTGGCCTTCAGGAAATATAAGGGAACACAGCAGGATGAAGATAGGGAGGCATACCAAACTTCCCTAAGGGAAGCAGGGAAGGCAGTAAGTCAGGCAAAGGCCCAAACCAAGGAAACACTAGCACGAACAGTAAAATAAGGTGACAAGACATTCTACAGATACATTAGTGAAAGGAGAAAGTCCAGAGGGGGTATTGCTAAGATCAAAGAGGATAAGGGGATATGTGAGGAGGAGGACCATGTAAAAGAATATATCCTAAATAGATACTTCTGCTCAGTATTTACTGAAGAGAAGGTAGGACAGGGCCCAAAGCTCAGCACCATAAACACAGGGGGAGGGAGGTGTGCACTAGTCCCTTCACAAAAGAAAGGGTCCTATAACAGCTCGATAAGCTCAGGGTGGACAAGGCAATGGAACCTGATGGCATACATCCCAGAGTACTAAAGGAGCTAAGGCTGGAACTAGCAGAGCCATTATCAGAACTGTTTAGTGAGTCTCTGAGCACAGGAGAGGTCCCAGAAGACTGGAGAAGGGCTCATGTGATCCCGCTCCACAAGAGTGGTAGCAGGGAGGAGGCAGGGAACTACAGACCAGTCAGTCTTACCTCAGTAGTGGGCAAGATTATGGAGACACTCCTTAAGGAAAGGATAGTGCAACACCTGGAATCCATAGGAGCACAGGATCCAAGACAGCATGGGTTTACAAAAGGAAGGTCATGTCAAACTAATCTCATAGATTTCTTTGACTGAGTAACCAGAGTGGTGGACCAAGGGGGAGCAGTTGATGTTGCCTACCTTGACATCAGCAAAGCTTTCGATACTGTTCCACATAGAAGATTGATTAATAAGCTGGGTAGGCTCGGGGTGGGTGAGACGTTGGTCAACTGGGAGGCAAACTGGTTGACGGGCAGAAAACAGAGAGTGGTGGATAATGGTATACAGTCAGAAGAGATGCAAGTCACAAGTGGGGTAACTCAGAGATCAGTCCTGGGGCCAGTCCTCTTCAATATCTTCATCAGTGACATTGCAGATGGACTGGAGGGTAAGGTTTGTCTGTTTGCAGATGACACCAAGATCTGCAATAGAGTAGATGATCCAGATGGGGTGGGCAGAATGAGAAGAGATCTGGATAAAATAGCAAAATGGTCAGAAGAGTGGCAACTAGGGTTTAACGTAAAGAAGTGCAAGATCATGCACATAGGGACGAGAAACCCTGAAGCCACCTATAGGCTGGGAGGGGAGTTGCTGGCAGTCATAAGGGAAGAAAGAGACTTGGGCGTCATCATCACCGATGACCTGAAATCATCCAAGCAGACCACTAAAGCAGTAGGTAAGGCTAGAGGGATATTGAGGTGTATTAGTAGGGGTATCACAAGTCGGAAGAGGGAGGTAATGATCCCTCTTTACAAGACACTGGTTAGGCCCCATCTGGAGTACTGCATGCAGTACTGGAGGCCACACCTTCACAAGGACATTAACCAAACTGAGGCAGTCCAGAGAAGGCCAACCAAAATGGTGCAGGGACTGCATCAGAAAACATATGAGGACAGATTAACTGAGCTCAATATGTATACCCTAGAGCAAAGGCGGGAGAGAGGTGATATGATTGAAACATTCAAATACCTTAAATGCATTAACAAGGTGAAAGAGTCTAACATGTTGCAATATAAGGAAAATAGCAGGACAAGAGGACGCAGCATGAGATTAGAGGGAGGCCAATTAAGGGGTAATGTGAGGAAGTTCTTTTTCACAGAAAGAGTGGTGGATGTATGGAACGGCCTACCTCAGGAAGTGGTGGATACGAATACAGTGCAGGGCTTCAAACAGGCATGGGAGAGGCATAAGGGAGCAATACAGATGAGTATGAATAGATAGGCCATTGACAGAGCAAAGCCAATGGCACATTCATAAGGTAGAAAAAATAAATGGGCAGACTGGATGGGCCTTGCGGTCCTTATCTGCCATCAAATTCTATGTTTCTATGATCCACGCTACATATGTGGCTTGCGTTCTATAATTGAAGGAGGTCATCAGCGAGTGCAAAAGTTGACAGAGAGCCTCGTTAGATGGGTATCTGCTGCACAGATGAAAAAGGCACATAAGCCACGTACTGCACAGAAAATGGGTGTTGCTACCACCACCACCACCACCAGCTCACAGGCAGCCCAATCTGAGAAAATGGGCAAGGTACAGCAGAAAATGGCAAGCAATCCTATTTGGGATCTTATCTATCAGGTGAGAATGGAAGATATGGAAGAAAAGGAGGAGGAGATAGATGAGGCAGCTTGACTCAGTTCAGCAGAACGAATGATGGATGCCTAAATGGGGGACACAAAGGACCTTGCCATTACTGATAAGCCATTTCAGTACTGGAGCAACAAAGTGACTGATTGGCCAGCACTAACATCAGAGGTTGTGAAATACATGAGCTGCCCACCATCCAGTGTCAATGTGGAATGAGTGTTTAGTTCAACTGGGGCCATTGTGCTTGACCATAGGACCAATTTGTCACCCGAGAATGTGTCCATACTAACATTCATCAAAATGAACAAAAGGCAGATTCTGCATAACACAGTGATGTCAATGGTGTTGCCACATGAATTGTGTCTCGGTGATGAGGATGATGACAATCCTTCGCAGCAGAGAAGTGGATGAAGCAGCAATGCTGACAGAATTTCCACCTGGTGAAAACTCCAGTCTTGAAAACTGTGAGGGCTGCTTCGCGGAGGATGTGGAAGAGGAACAAGGCTAAAGTTACTTGAAGCCCCCCCCATGGCACCCAACCAATTTCAGCTGAATATACTGTTATAAATAATTGTGATCTATCATTGGATTTTTCATGATTGTGTTATCTGCTGCAGTCAGTGTTATTCAGTGTCATTTGATTACCCTTGCCCTAAACTGTTGTTTGGTCCCCACCCTATATAAAGCAGCAGCAGTCAAATTACCATGACCTATAAACATTTTGCATGATTATACAGCTATAATGTTTTCACTGCCAAAAATATCAAGATACATGTTTTACTTTTCATTTCGACTAACCCCATCTTAAAGAAAGATATGTTGTCTTGACATCTTTAAAAGTGCCCATGCTGGAGCCTGGCACATGCCACACCCCGCCCTCCCCTCCTGCCGGCCCACCCAACACGCCCATGCACTCCATGCGAAAAATAAATATTTTCTGCTGCTTACTATCTGTGACATGTTGAAGGACCCTCCTAGTACAAGTAGAGTATGACTGTAACATGATCATTCAACCGTTAACACCTGTTGAACAGATTTTGCAAAGTGGTGAATGACAGCCATCTTTAAAGATGCGAGTCATTAGTTAAAAAGTGATCATCATAAAAAAGACTTAACAGCATCCAATTCCCTTAAAAAGGTTAGTTATAAGGTGTACAATAGTCTTGTACAGAAACTGTGATGGTCCCTAAGGGGAGAGGTGCTTGCTGCCCGCAGTTTAGCTTTCAAATTTTCCTAAGTACTGCAGCTCTACCACCTCAAATGATTCAACAAGACATTAGCCCCCTCCACCTAATTACTAAACACCATCTCCTCTATCCATCTCCACATATACTTCCTCCCTGGATGTTCTGTTTACTCGTTAATGAAACCAGTGGCCTACATCACAGTTCAAGCAACCTGCTATGTCTTCCACACACCAGCCCCTGCAGGGCCTGGATGTAGTCATCATCACAAAGACATGGGATGAAAAGTCACCAGAGGAAAACAACCTAAGCAGGTGCAATTACAGGAAACATGACGAATATCCGTGCATCTGCATAATACCTGGTGTTAGCAAGCAAATTAGAAGCAGAGAAGAACTTACCATACCCCATGAATGTAATTAAACTGTGGAAATTGCCCCCAGGCCCAGAAGGAACATACGGGGTGGGGCACATGACGCACAGCAGCAGGCATACGGATTCCACATTCCCCTTCCCCTAACAGTACTGCATAACTGGAAATAAGATAAAAGAAGAACAAATTTTGAGGATTGTTTGTTAAAAGTTTCCCTCACCTCCAGCCCCATCCACTCCCCGAAACCACCCTTCCCTCCAACCGAAGACCATAAAAAATGAAGAAATACTTACCTCAGGGATGGTCTTTGAAACTAGAACAATTGCACAGGTTCATGGATCACCCACATCTTTCTTGAGTAGCAGCAGGAGTAGTAGGTACATCACCAGAATTCCTGATTGCTGACAAAAAGCAAAAAGAACACAATTACTATCAAACTCAGACATCAGTAACCTACCCCAGTAATGAAAAAATAAATACTTACCGTCTGTGTTGGGAAATGTGGTGCATTCCAACATCCCAGATCCAAATCCCTCCCAGCCTGGCAATGATGATCATGTAATCCTCACCAAGCTGAAAAATAATACAAAAGCAGTACAAACATATTAGAACTCGAGATGCCACAATATCAACCCTCTAACACCCTTCCCTGGAACAGAAAAAAAAAATACAGACAGATGCTTACGTGTGCAGCAGCAGCAGCAGTATGGACTCTGTGAAAATGATCTAGGCCATCAACCAGCCAAAACGTTATTTCAATCTCATGGCAAGTTGGCAACTAGTCCGAGCAGCAGGTAGCAAGCCTCAGCAGCACCCCAAAATCTCCCTCCCTCCACACCATACAAGTTACAACCACAGAGTCAACACAGTCAAACAAGACATCCGCATTGGGAAATGCTAATTCAACATTTTTTCTCAATCATCTGAGAAACCAGCAGCAGGATGAAGCAAGTGCAAGAAGCAGCACCATTTTGCAGGAGGAATTAATTTTCTCAGTGTGGCACCCCTTTTGGCTAGTTCATAATTCCCACAATAATTGCACAGTATCTCCCTTCTCTCACAATTTTGTCATGAGATTATTCTGGACTTATTGAATAAGGCCTGTTCTGCACACCATAGCAACAAGCGGCAACAAGATTCAGCCTGAAATCCTTTGTAAACAGTGGACAAAGCAGCATTTTAAGTCTGAGTGGTGGAATTGCACTATATACCATCATGACTCAGACCACATTTCTGTCTGAATTTTATGTACCATTTTTCCTGTAATATTTCTGGATATGTATGTTCTGCACTTTCAGCAAGAAGATTCAGCCTAAAATCCTTTGTAAACAGTGGACCAAACAACATGTTTTGGTCTGGGTGGATGGGGGGGGCACCTTATAACATCATGACTGAGACTAGATTTCTGTCTGAATTTTATCAAACATTTTTCATGTAACATTTCTGGACTTATATGATCTGTTCTGCACTTACAGCAAAAGATTCAGTCTAAAATCCTTTGTAAACAGTGGACCAAACACCATTTTGAGGTCCGCTCGGTGGGAATACACCATATAATATCATGGCTGAGACGTGATTTCTGTCTCAATTTAATGTAAAATTTTTTATGAAACATTTCTGGCCTTCTAGGGCCTGTTTGGCACTGGCAGCAACAAGATGAGGCTTGAAATCCTTGGTAAACAGTGGGCCAAACAGCACGTTTTGGTCCGAGTGGATGGGGGCACCATATAACATCATGACTGAGATCAGATTTCTGTCTGAATTTTAGCAAACATTTTTCATGTAACATTTCTGGACTTATACAGCCGGTTCTGCTCTTGCAGCAACAAGATTCATCCTAAAATCCTTTGTAAACAATGGACCAAACAGCATGTTTTGGTTTGGGTGGATGGTGGGCACCATATAACATCATGACTGAGTACATTTCGATCAGGCGGTGGTGGTGGGGCACTATAAGACATCATCATGATGACTGGAGGGAAGGGAGGGACACAAAGTTAACATTTGTGGGTGGCAAGGCCAGGGCAGGGACACGTGTTGTTGTTAAGCACAAAAAACATATTTATGTTTAACTTCACAATGAAAATGCTTATGTTTCTATGACTGTTGTGTACGTATTCAGACTGATGCTGCAAACAGCCAAAACAACTGTCACAATATCACATAGCTTTGGAAAAAAATTGTACATAGGAACAAATTACAATACTTGACATTTGTGGATAGGAGGAGGAAACATATAAAGAAGGAGTAACATAGAACAAGAAGAAAGGTATAGAGTTTATGGGCACAGTAACTGTACTACAACAGTGGGGACATGCAGGGTTAAGACAAGGGTATTCATATGATAGGAGAAAGGGAGGGATCATAAACATTACATAAGAAATTACACATACCACTAGACAAGAGAAAGAAACAAGAGGACATAGAAGAAGAAGACAGAAAATATTTTTTGTTTTTTTTTTTGTTTCATTTTATTAATTAATTAATTTATTTATTTATTTTTCTTATTTTTAGGGGTGTAGAAGAGGATCAGTGAGTCAAGAGTAAGAAAGGAGAAGCAAAAGATATGGGCTGTCAAAAGTGACACAGCGCCGCCTTGGACCTTGGACCACGGGCCATTATGCACTTCCACCACTACCATTGCCACCACCACCACCATCATCACCATGACACAGCTCCGCCAGGAGGTCCAACACCTTCTTTTGGTCCTCCATTATTTTTGGAGGTCACCCCAGACCTTCTGGCGAATGTGATCCAACTCCTGCCGGACAGCATGCACCTCACTGTGCACCACCGCCACCTCACAGTGCACAGACTCCAGGTCTCCAATGCTGACCTGACCTGGGGGGGCTGCTGCAGGCTGCACTGAAGAATCAGCAACACAGTGGTACCAGTGGGTGTGGGGTGCATCACTGAGGCTGGATGGTCCTGCTGCCTCAGAGTCCTGCTGCTGCATCCTCCTGCTGGACCTACGGCACCCCCTAGGCCACTGACTGCCTTCCTCCTGCTGATTGCCCCCTTCCCCTTGCTCATCGCTACCTCCCTCTGCAGCGTGGTGATGCTGCAGGTGGCTCCTTTGTCCACCAGTCCCAAAGTAGGACCCTTGTTTTCCCCTCCTACATTGCTATCACAAAGGCTGCAGATGACAACAGTGTCATCTCCAGCCTTTGTGGTAAAAAATGACCATACTGCTGAGACTGGGGGCAGCTGATGTCCTGGCGGGGCATCAATAACATCCTTCTGCCCTTGCTGGGGGTGGGGGCACATGCTCCTGCTGCTGGAGAGGGCAACAGGCTCCTGCTGCTGGGGGAGGGGGGCACATGCTGCTGCTGAGGGGGGCAAGGTGCTTCTGCTGCTGAGAGGCAGGGGGAATCTGCTGCTGCTGCGGGGTCAATGGGCTCCTGCTGCTGGGAGGGTGGGGGCACATGCTCTGGCTGGGGGAAAAATGCCCACCTGTTAAGGCAAACATTATATCTGCCAGTTCCTGTTGCCCCTGCCTTGTTCTGCCCAGTCCCCCTTGCCCTATCTTTCCTCCCATCCATTTTAGGGGAAAAAAAAGTTTTCTTAATAGAAAACTAAATAAATGAAAAAGAAAGAGAGTGAGGGAGTTAAACAAACAAACAAACAAACACATACACACACAACCTAACTATGAAGATAGAAAAATATAACACAACAGAAAATGCCCTACAACAGAAAGATTACCTTTTTTTTAAAATAAAAAAATTGGGGAAAAAAAAAGACACAGACTACATCATTTGAAAGGTTCTCCTTAGCTGATTGCAGTCTCACTCACACACTCCACTACTCTGCCTGTATGTCTCTAGGAAAAGGAAGCAGATTCAGTGGCTTCATGCCTAAGTACAGTTCCCCTTGTGACCTGCAGTCTGCTGCAGAGTGTAAGTCATATGACAAGCCTTTCTTTCCCTAATTTCACCTGATACTACCACAAGGTGAAATTTAAAGTCGAAAGCTAAATTTACCAGTGAAATTTTGCCTTAAGGGCTTAATTTTGCAAAACGTTATGCAAGGCGAAGTTCCTGATTTCGCCGGAATTTTCCCGGTGAAATACAATTTCACTGCATCTCTACTCCCAACTTCACCATGGTGACAAATTCACAATATAAGTCCAATAATCATCCAGAATGCAACAAACATGTATCTCCTTTTTGACTACTGCCATACCAAGTTTCAGACAAATGCGGCACAAATTGACTGAGTTATGCCTAAAAAACCCAAAAGGAGTAGTTGGTGGAAGTGGGGTGGTGGCATTTGTGTTGCCAAATTATTCTCTGCCACATCTGTGGCATCCATGCTGGTGGGTGTTGGGGGAGTCAGCAACAGGTGTATCAGTCCAAGAGGTAGCAAAATGGCTAGCTCAGGAACAATAGTCACGGAGGAGATTGGTGGTGTCCCCTTGACTGCTGGAGGTGGCACTGAGCCTGATCTGGATACTAGGTCCCCAGTATGGATATGTGGACCACCAGCCAAACAGCTGGTAGCTGCTTTCTGTGCATTACGGTACATTGGGCATAGGTACCTGGCATAGTATTTGACTCTGGCCAAAAGAAAAGGTTGTACCAAGCCCAACTGCAGGGGTAGCAGCACTCTTGGTATTTGCTAGCATGTCACACTAGCAGTAAAGAATGTAACTGGATCTCAGACATAGGTCAGAAAATGTTAAAATTGCTCCTGATTGAGACTGATGAGTGGATGCAGCTTGTGGTGGTGCTACCACGGGGGGTGGGGGTGGCATGGGGTCTTCAGACTGCGGAGTGGTGGAGACAGGGGACTGCTGACCTTGAGAATTTTGTGTATCAGTAGCTTCATTTTGACCTAACTTTGCCTTGATGTACCCTAAGGAGAAGTTATAGTCAAAGTTGCCAGGTTAACTTCACCTTGGTGTACCCTAAAGAGACGTTACAGGTGAAGTTGCCAGGCAAAGTTACCAGAGGCAAAGTTCCTATTAAATAGAAAAACTTTGTGAAATTATCCGCAAAATCGAATTTGGCAATGTCACCTTAATTAACTAAAATATTAACATACTAGTTGCCAGCAGATTAGGCCTTACGGTCTATCGAGTCTGAGGCCCTCCCCCCCCCCACTTGTGTTCCAGAAACCCCTATCATCCATCCCCACCCCCCTGGGCCAGGCCATCATCTGATACATCCGCTTTCTGTGTCTGTCCCACCCTCTCTTGAAGCCCTCCACTGTGGATCTCTGAACCAGCTCGCCAGGCAGCGCATTCCAGGGTCCACCCCTCTCAGTGAAAACCTCCTCCTCTTTTCCCCTCACCTTCCACCTTCCAACTTCAAACCATGCCCTCTGGTGATACCTCCTGCTTTAGTCTAAAGACCTTCCATGCTTTACCCTATTTATTCCCTTGAGGTACTTGAAGACCCCAATCATGTCCCCTGTCTCTCCTCTCCTCCAATGAAAACAGGCAGAGCTCCTCAGGTCTGTCCTTATACGTCAAATCCCCTAGTCCTCATATCATCTTAGTTGCCCTCCTCTGTACCCTCTCCAGGAGCTGTATGTCCCTCTTCAAGTGTGGTCTCCAGTACTGTACACAGTACTCAAGGTGTGGTCTAACCAGTCCATTGTACAAAGGGCAGAATCACTTCCCTGCTCCTAGAGGTGATCCCCCTTACGATGCATCCCAACATCCTATTTGCCTTGCTAGCCACTCTCCTGCACTGCTCAGAGTTATTCATACATGCATCCACCATGACCCCTAGGTCTTTTCCTCTGTTGAGGCCTCCAGTGCCTCCCCTCCCAGGGTGTACCTGTGTTTAGGGTTTCCCTGCCCAAGATGCAACACCTTGCACTTGGTGATAATGAAATTTAATTTCCATGTGTGAGCCCAGCTTTCCAGGGTGTCCAGGTCCCCTTGCAGTGCCAACCTCCCCTCTTCCCCCTCAACTACTGCTCCCATCTTTGAGTCATCAGCGAAGAGACTCATTTCACAACCTATACCCTCCCTGATGTACGATATGTATGCATTAAACAGGATCAGACCCAGGACCAAGCCCTGCGGTACCCCATTACCGACCTCTCTAGGGTTCGAGAGCTCCCCACCGACCACTACTCTCCGGGTGCATTCAGCTAACCAGTTTTCAATCCATCTGACCATCAAAGGGCCTACTCCCAACCCCGGCAGTTTCTCCACCAGACCATTGTGGGGGACAGAGTCAAACGCCTTGCTGAAGTCCAAGAATAATACATTCACAGGCTTTCCTCTGTCCAGTTCTGATGTTACCCATTCGTAGAACTCCACAAGATTGGTTTGACATGACCTACCTGGCACAAATCCATGTTGTCAACTATCCAGACCTCCCACCTCCTCCAAGTACACCCCCAATTGTTCCTTTAGTATACTCTCCATTAATTTTCCCACCACCAAGGTCAAACTGATGGGTCTATAGTTACCTAATACTTCCCTCGACCCCAAGAGCTCCGCCAGGGGTGCAGCCAGTATGTCCGTCAATTCCCATAGTACTCTCGGATGAATGCCATCCGGCCCAGGAGATTTATCTTTCTTTAGGGCCTTGAGGGCTAACCACACCCTTTCGGTGGAGATAGCATCATCCGTCCCCTCCAACTTACTGGCCTTTTTATCCTTATCCTGATGTGACCCCTCTGGGGTACATCTCCTTCCCTCTTGCTCCATTTATGTTGCTCCCCTGATCCCACTCACCGCTTCTATCCCCATTGTGCCTTGCTTTGTAGATATCCATCCCCCTCCTAGTGAGCATGAGGCGGTACTTGTTTAACACCTCTGCCTGGTCTCTGCCTCTCCACCCACCCTCCTTCTGATCTCAATCTGCCGAGATGGCCCTTAGTTTTCTCTGCTCCCCAATGTACGGAAGAACCCCTTTTCCCCTCCATGTATCCCCTGTGCCAGCAGCTGCTCTTCTGGACTTTGCCCCCTCACCATCCGGGTGACTTTTCTAGATGCAAGAGGATACATTTCCTTTTCCCTATCCTCTCTTGTTGTTTTATATTTTTTGTAGGCCGCTTTCTTTTCTCTGACCGCTACCTGAACCTCACTCGACCACCAGTGTGGTTTATGTGACTTTGCTCCCTTACGTTTCACCTTAGCGCAGGTCCTGACTGCCTCATGAAGTCCCCGTTTTATGACCTCCCATCTCTTTTCCACATTTGTCATTGATGTAATCCCCTTCAAGTGATCCTTGAGAATATTTCCCATGCCCACAAAGTCTGCCCCCCTAAAGTCCACTGCCAGTATCCTAGATCTCTCCCCCTTCCCCCCATATGCTTATTTGAAACCAGACAATATTGTGGTCACTCCCAGTCAGGGGATCCTCTACAACCAGGTCCCTTACCAGATCCCCATCTGCCAGAACCATGTCCAGGACATGCCCCTCCGTTGTGGACTCCATCACATGCTGTGTTAAGAACACATCCTGGAAGCCTTCCAGCAGCCTCTGCTCCTTGGCCACCTTAGAGGACATGGTTCCCCAGTTGTACCTGGCATATTAAAGTCCCCCATCAACACCACTCCTTCCCCTTTTGGTCCACACTGGGCAATGATTGTGTCCAGCAAACCATCCTCCAGAACATCACCCATCCCTGGGGGTCTATATACTACACCCAGCTTGACCTTACCTTCTGCTGGGGTTCATAAGGTGACCCATAAGGCCTCCATGTTTCCCTCTGCCTCTTCTACCCTAGCAATTTCTATGTCATCTTTAATGAACCACTCCACCCCCTCTGCCCTCCTTTCTATCCTTCCTAAGTGAATTAAAACTTCACAACATCTCTACTCTGGTGTGCAACCCATCTAGTCCCACAGACTTATCCACCCTGAGAGCTTATAGACACTCAGATTCCTGATCCACTAGCACCAATCCCGATTCCAGTTCCCACTACAGATCTCCTTTAGCCTGCCCTCTACAGTCAAGTATGGGAGTAGTGGACCCAACTCCTCCACCACAAAGACTAGGCAATTATATGACTCAGTTTCTCTCCTCCAGTTTGTCTTAGTATGTCTCTGTACTACTCTCAGATTAATTCTCCTTAAGCCTTTTGAGCATAGTCTTCATTGCCCTAACTGCATCTCCCACTTCCCTTACAGGACCATAGTGGCTTCTTGGTTCTAGTAACCTCCAATAGGCTCCCTTTAAAGAGTTTACACTCTTTTTCCACCCCTACCCTCAATCCCTTCCATCCCACTCAGTTTGTCCAGGAGGTTTTCTAAATTCTCCTAAAATTGCCCCCATCTCAAAATGTAAAACCATTGCCTTTGTCTTAAGTCCTCTGGTCATCAAGACCTAAACTGAAGTAAACTGAGTTGTGGAGCTCTGGGTAGATAAAGCTGCTGCTCTCTTATCCAGTCTCCAGTGCAAAAGTCAAACTGTAAATGCACCCAGAAGCACTACACAAAACCACAGCCAGAGTCAATCTTTGAGCAAAACTACAAAATTACTTTATTGCGCTTTACTGAGCATAAGACAGCAACATGGCTTCAGCACTTCATGGTGCCCTGCCACTTCATCAGGAGGCTTGCTTTGAAGCCTAGTGAAAAGCATACCCCTTTTAAAGACCCCATTATGTTATATGATTCCAATTCAAAACATCAAAGTGATTTAAAAACACATGTTTAAATATCTGACTATTACTTTTGGGTCCATGCCATGAGAAATAATTCACTATTTTAAGTGCCTCAGCCACATGCCTGGAGAAGACAATAATAGCAAAATTTGGAAAAAGGTGGTACAGTCATTTAATGGTGACCTTCACTAGTACACTAAATAGTTTAAATCAATTTAGATGTCAGTGTATTTAGGATTGATGTACTTTATGTATTGTATTGTATTACATGGAGGTTATGTGCAATGTTCATTTTATCTGGTGTTTTTAAAATCTTAGATCAATTTAGATGTTTACTTTACTTGGCATGTAACTTTGGAAGCAGTACAAAAGCACTGGGCTGCCCAGTGACCACTCCTTATACAGACAACACAGAAATTCTTGTAAAAAGCATATAAGGCTAGCAAAAAGCAGGTACTGTCAGAACCTACTAACCAGCTCAGCCCATGACCCCCAAAAATTCTGGGGCCATATAAAGACCTTCCTTGGTACACCACAATCTGTTACCCCCTCTGAGATGGTCCTTAGCGGTACCCACTGCAATGACTCCCTCAGCATAGCGAATGCTTTCAACAATATGTTCTCGGACCTCTCACCCTATACCTCTACACTACCAGTGGCTCCCATCTCATCTCTGCCCACAACTGACAGTGAACCAGCATACCTCCCAGCCACTCAATCAGGGTCTCAAAAAACTCAGCCTTTTTACTTCAAAGCTATAACAAGCTCTCAGGTTTTGAATCTCCTAAAAACTATATCAGACAACACCAACCCTGGATCTGACTCTCTGGAACCCCGCCTGTTAAAAGTTGCTGCACATCTCATCTCCGAACCTCTGGCAGAAATCTTCACTGTCCCTCTCCTGTGGTACAGTCCCGGATCTCTGGAAAACTGCCAGGATTACTCCCATTTTTAAGAAAGGGAACAAAAATGAAATCTCTAACTACAGGCCGATAGCTATTCTATCTATACTAAGTAAAATCTTGGAAAAACTTGTGGCCAACCAGACCCTTGACTACCTAGAATCTACAAAACAGCTTTGTGACGCTCAACATGGCTTCAGGAAGAACCACAGCACTACGACTGCCCTTGCCAAATTCACCTCGGACATTCTCTCGAATATGGATGAAGGTCGGCTAACAGGAGCTGTTTTCATTGATCTTACCAAGGCTTTCGACCTTGTGGATCACTCCTTGCTCCTGTCCACCCTTCAAACAATAGGCTTCTCCTCCCCTGTATTAAACTGGTACAGGAGCTACTTAACCGACAGGACCCAGGCTGTAAAATTCAACTCTGCAATCTCTGACAGCACCACAATCAACATTGGTGTCCCTCAAGGTTCGATACTGGACCCTCTTCTCTTTACCCTATTCATAAATAACTTACCAAGCAATATCCCAGCCTGCTCCTCTCTTCTCTACGCTGATGACCTAGTCATCTGTGCCAGCTCTCAAAATGTGGATCACCTAAACCTATCTCTAACCACAGCCTACAACAGCGTACAAAACTGTCTAAACTCTCATCGCCTTATCCTCAACTCCAGCAAAACTAAAGCTATGCTTTTGGGCACCGCCCAGAAACTTCAATCCTGCACCTCCTCACTGAAAATACTTGATCTTAACAGGTCCTCTCTTGAGGTCATCACCACCTTCCGCTATCTTGGCATCTTACTGGACCAATCTCTGGACCTAAATCTCCATATCCAAACAACCTGTAAAACCGTAAATTGTAAGCTGGGGGCGGCCTACAGAACCAGCTATATGCTAACGTCATCAGCCAAGTTGGCCATCGCCAGAGGGATCCTTTTACCAACCCTAACCTACTGTGCCCCCATCCTGACTTCTGCCCATAAAACAGCCCTGCAAAAATGGGATGTCACATACAACAACGTATGTCGATATGCTTCTAAGGCTCCACGACTCCAACATCATTGTCAACTATATAGTGACCCTGGATGGCTCTCCCCCACTGCCACCAGACTATACTATCTTGGCTGTCTATGTGACTCTATCATCAGGCTAGGCCAGCCTGCATCACTTGCTGAGCTGCTTCATCCCGCTACCTCAAGTCGTGAATTGAGATAGACAGACAAATCTCTACTGAGAGTCCCCCGTTGTCACACCTCCAAAGGAACTGGAGCTTTCAGGCATGCTGCCCCCCAGATGTGGAACATGCTACCGCAGGATCTTAGGCATACCGTATCGCACCATCTATTCAAACGAGGGCTACAACACCACCTGGCCACCTCTGGCCAATGTACCTGTTTTGACCCTACCTGACAGCCTTGCCTACTCCTACTCTCCCTCCCCTCTAGCTCACCCACTTTCCTCATGCCTACTCTCTCCTGTCTGCATCCTACACCTTAACTACCTTCTGCTCTTTAAGTACCCCAGCTATAACTGCTTGGTTTTATAGCATACTGTTCTATACAAACCATATTAATGATAAGTACAATAAATTTTTTCTTCAGGGTTATATGTTAATTCCTCTCTACTTGCTGTTATGCTGACTGAACTAAGCTGCTTTACTCTACCCACTGTTATTGTTATCTGTTACATGCCTTCTCTATACGACAGGTCTGCTTGAGACTAGATAGGTACTGGTACAACTAGGGTCCTTGACTCTCTCCTGCCCGCCTAGTGTATTACTCCCCTAGATGCCCATGGACCGGGACTGCTTGCCACTTCATACCCAGTGTCGGAACCATGAACCCCGCTGCATGTCCCTTCTTTCAACCACTAAAGCTGTAAGGTTGCCGAATCTCCCACAAAACCCCGACCGCTCACCGCTCTCATGCCCGCCTACGTTTCCATGAGCCCAGTTACTTACCCCTACGCTTAGCCGCTAAAGCCATACATTTTGCCGAACTTTCCCACAAAACCCCCAGCCGTATGCCGCTCTCATGCCCGCCAACGGTACCTTGAGCCCGGTTACCTACCCCTACGCTTAGCCGCTAAAGCTGTGAAGTCTTGCTGAATTTCCCACGAAAACCCCGGCTGTACGCCGCTCTCTTACCCATCAACGGTACCATGAGCCCAGTTACTTGTCCCTACACTTAGTCGCTAAAGCCGTAAGACAGCCGCTTCTCCTGCTAAACCCAGACCACATGCCGCTCTCGTGCCTGCCTACGGTACCATGAACCCGGCTACTTATCCCTACGCTTAACCACTAAAGCCGTAAGTTTGCCAAACCTCCTTTAAAACCCCGACCGCACGCCGCTCTCATGCCCACCATCGGTTCCATGAGCCCGACTACTTATCCCCATGCCTAGCCGTTAAAGCCGTTAGATTGCCTTCACACCCTCCAAACCCGCTGCTCCCTTGCCCTGCAGCAGAACCATGTTTTCAGCTGACTGTCCCTACTTATAGCCGCTAAAGCCATAAGCTTTATAATTTCTGTGAAATTCGTCTCCTAATCTCTCCTGTGTAGACTTTGTTTCACTCCTCCCTTGCACCAGAGCTGCCGAGGTTCCACAGCACCCTCAAGGACCTGAATTTCAGATTGTTTTGCCCCAGGACCAACAGAAATGGATCTCACCTTATGCCCCGGGCTAGTCTGCTATCAGGGGATGCTGTCGTATTCATTCCCAGGGAGCAGTTCCATGAGCCCGGCCGCTTGTTAGTACCCTGAGCCACCAATGCCGTATTTGAGCGGCATAGCTGCTTCAAGCTGTGGTCCTCCCCCTTTCTTCATCTAAACCCTCTCCACTACTCCTACCCTCCATCTCCTGCGTCCTGAACTATGTCTTCCAGGGATTCAAGGAATTCCTCCGCCCTTGTACCAGTACCTGCTCTACCTGTATATGCTACACAAATCAATGTTTTTCTTAGATTAGTGGACACTATGTTACTCTAACCTAATTAGCTTCTCTGTTTTTACATTGTACTGCCTCTCTAATTATATGGTATATGTTATACATTCCTCAGTATGTATCTTGTCTTGTACTCTCCCGGGTCGTGCCTGAAAATAGTCACCTGCTGGCTAGTGCACTTACCCGGTTAACAAAAACTAAATAAATAAAATAAATAATCTAATGTATTGTATTATGTGATGAGTATATGTTATGTTTATTATATGTTTGTATTTAGGTAACTGAGGAACAAACAGGACTGTCTTGAAAACTGGGTTGTACAACCTAAATGACTTGTCTTCCTGTATAAAAATAATGTTACTTACTACTAAATGTTTGAACAAGCTCAATATGTCTAAAATTATTTGCTTTAAAAGTCTTCTAGTGTTGTATTGCAAGCACCAAGTCACTGAAAACAGGATACAATTAGGTTATTTACTGTGCAAAAGTGACAATGTTTTTAGAAAAATAGTCATAATTAGCAGTTCATTGAATTCCTATTAACAAAGCGTACATTAGCTGGGTATACAAATTGTTTACACAAAGGAGAGTGGGAGGAGGAACTCAAAGACTGTTCAGTTAAACATTTCAAAATACAATAAAAGAGGATAAATTAAATTACCAGAAGACACAAGAGTGTATTAAAAAAGCACACAGTGAACTCTCCAAATACAAAGAAACTGCAGCATTCAAGAAAAGAGAAAAGGAGCTTAAAGTTTTACAAAAGCTTGAAGCTGATGTGTCTGATACAAAAAAAGAATACATCTCAGAGACATGAGCACAACTACTTGAGTGGACAAATATTTAACTGGGCAAGAAAAGACTGCTCACAGAGTAGAGAAAAGAGAGGAAATAGTGAAAAGCCTGGGAGAAACAATTGTAATAATAGGACACATTCTCAAAGTAGGAATAGAGTGGCCTTTGTGGTAGATTCCAGTAGTTCAACAAATTCATCATTGATTTCAACAGAAACAGTAAAGGAAGGACCACAAGGAGCAATTGCAGCTGCTATTTTAGATAACTGCACAGTCCACAAAGGGAAAATTGTAAAGTCACAGAAAAGAACATCACAAACAACGAAAAGAAAAACAAGCAGAGAGGAAAATGGGGGGGCAATGCCACCATAAGAATCATGAGAATTCATCCAAAATGGGGATCAGGAACAATGGAAATATAAAATTTGACAGGTATCATCCTCACAAAGAATAAGAAAGGTTATTGAAAAGGGGACTTAGCTTTGTTCCTTTTCTACTAATTAATATCCCTTTGATTGAAGTGGAACTTTTCAAAACCTTTAGAAAGACAGGTTTACAGTATGTTTATCACAAGGTGATGATGGGGTTTCCAGAAGAAAATAATACTGAATTTCAATCCATGAGACAGGAACAGAGCTTCCTGATTGATGGACTAAACAGAGGACCTAAAGAGAATGCAACTAACACTAGTGATTCTCGCATCACTTCTTTCATTCACCTTTGAGATGCAGTAAGCAGCAACTGATTATGGAGCTGTGAGTAACTCTGTCAGATCCATTAGTGTGGGTTAAATGGGCTTACGCAATTTAGTGTAGTATTATGCTAGTGCAGCTTGTTGATAACCCTTTGTGGTAATTCACCTTTCTATTCTATGGGGAATATCACCCTGTAGGGGCACCAGGAAGGATTCCTTTGGCTAAAGGTACCTTAGGAAGGAACCCAAAGGAGATAGGTGAGCCACTGGAAGATGAGGGGAGGATGGTGGACAAAGACAAAATGCTTCTGAAGGAAACTGGAAGGCCTACCTTAAATAGCTCAGGCAGGGGGTCTGGGTTGTTGCTTCAGTCTACTAAACCATAGGCAAAGCCTTTCAATTCAATGGGCTTACACAGCTTAGTGTAGTGTTATGCTTGTACAACTTGTTGATAAACCTTCGTGGCCATTCACTTCTTTATTCCATGGGGAATACCACCCTGTAGGGGTACCAAAGGCAAGGAACCCTCGAGGAGGGTTCCACCCCTAGAGGTGTTACAGGAAGGATTTCCTTGGCTAAAGGTACCTTAGGGATGAACTCCAAAAAGAGTGTTAGGCAAACAACATTGCTCACCGAAGCCTAGGAGCATAATTGACAACAACTGGTGGGATGATACCACTGTAGATGAGCATAGACAGACACGGTCTGAGCTGATAGAGAGGAAAGCTGAGCAGAAGGGCATAACTTCCTAAGGACAGAGGGAATGGCAAAGGAGAGCCACCATGCCATGCAAAGGGGAGCCACCATCCAACTCCATCCAACAGCAGAACCTAAGGACCTAAGAATCTACTGTTATATAGACTAACTAGTATTATGACCTTCAGTACAAAGGAGGCAGAAAAAAACCCTTATGAGGAGGAAACTTCTGGGGATCTAAGGCCTAGGTCACCTTCCCTACAAACTTGGGATATATTTAGTGATGGCTCTGCAGCTGCAATTTAGAAACTCAATTCAGGAGAGATTCAGTTTGGAGAAAGGCTCTCACTTTATCCCTCTAATGGGAATGCCATGAAGTGCTGTGAGCACACTCTGCAGCAACAGGATACCCCCACTAGAGATAGGCAAAGCTAGCAAAATGTGCTCCCTGAATTCATTTGTGAATTGTGCGCAATTCATACAAATTGCAGATCGTGAATTGTGCCGTACAGCATGAAATTTCATCCACGAATTCTGCACTTCATGGCGAAATTTCACACTTCACAGCAAAAACTTCATGAGTTGGGTGAAGTCAAAGTTTCTCAGGTGTGGAAAGGCTTCAAGAAGCTCCACAAAGTGTGAATTATCAGCACTTTGTGTGAACTTTGCCGGCGACGTTTTACTTCACCACATCTATAAATCCCACAAGGGAGAACTGCTCCCAAGATGGGAGAAGGAGAAAAACAACCACTGAATGCATTCAGCTGGCTTACACAAGCCTAAGAACAAACCAGGTGAACCTGAGGCAGCTGCAAGGAGAATAGCTTGGAAGGTGCCACTGAACCCACTCCGCAAAGCTAAAGGAGCCACCTTGGGCTTAAAGGTCCCAGCTCTAACAGCTGAAGTCTAAAGTTCTACATCAAGAGTTGCCACTGATACCTCTGCATGGCTAAAACTCCACCTGGAGTGAGGACATTCCCACTATGGGCCATAGAAGAAGGACCCCACCCGAGTTTCACATCCTCAAGATGTGGATTTCGTGGGTGCAGAGTGAGACTGTTGGCTGCAAGGCAGCCCTAAGGCATAGTAATTTATGGGTGTGCATCCAGTATTGAAAGCATTTTGAAAGACAATAGGTGACAAGTCAGTTATAGCATACATAGGACCCACATGTAGGTTGCACAACATATTTGAAAACCCACACTCGGTCGCAACATATTTGATGACCCACACTTAGGACACACCACATATAAAGGCCCACATTTAGGGCAACATTTTCTTTTGTTTCCTGGAATGCAGCATAATAAATGAGGGATGCAAGCCAACCAGTATCATTAGGGAAGCCAAATTATTGCAGTGAAATAAAGATTTGTTGTTATTGTTCAAAGTCATAAGCACCAAACGTATGGTGAAATAAAAATTTACCAGTACTACAACAAATAACAACCCCAAAAGGAGTGTAGAAATAAGAATCAATTTGTATTTTAAGACCTCCATGAAGGTCAACAGGTAGCAGTTAACAATCAAATGAAACTGAACAAACCGGAATGGTGATACCTTTACGTAGGTATATCACAAGCATGCATGCTACAAGCATGGGTTACATAAGGAATACATAAATGATTTAAACTGCTAAGGAATCCAGAGTAAATGGCAGTAAAGCAACAATAAAACTGGCAGTAGAGCAACAATAGACTGCTAGAAAAGCAATCAGGGGAATTGAAAAGTTGGGAGTTGTAAATGCTGTGGGAAGCTAGGCACTGAGGAGCCAGGTGTAAATAATTAAGGATTGGTGTACACAGGGAGACTACTACATGCAGAGAAACAGCAAGTGGAACTGAGAAGCACATAGATAACAAATGCAGGTAAATTGAGGGATTGCTAAAAGTATGATACAAGCAAATGGGGAATGCTAACTGTAAGGAACAGCAGTATGTAAGCTTGAATAGCACACACAAGCAATGGGGACACAGGAGGCTAGAAAACTAGAAAAGCTCAAAAATAAGTAAAACAAAAGGAAATACAAGCAGGAGTAAGCAGACACAAACAGCAGAGAGAGAAGCACAGACTGCAGCCTGCGGAGAAGCAAAATACTGACCAAGGAGAGGAGGAGAAGCACAAACCAAGCAGAAAGCCAGCACAAACATTTTGAAGTCCACCACAAACCAAGCAGGGTGCAAAGCACAAGGGGACAGATGCTGAAGAAAGGGAGGAAGGGAGGGGTGGATTCTCCAGCTGCAGCAAAAACAAAACGCTTCTGAATGAAGCTAGATGGCTTGCCTTAAATAGCTCAGGCAGGGTGGTGTGGCTTGTTGCTTCAGCCAACTAAACCACAAGCAAAGCCTTTCAAAAGTGACATCTCCTTTGACTTTGATGGTGATGGTCAGAATGAAACTGAATATCAAGGCATAGATATAATTGATTCTTTTGACATTAATTTAACTGAAAATGCAATTGACAGAAATGTAAACGTGAACAATAACAATGCCGGTATGTTTGCAGAACTGAATGTTGATTTTGTCATTGTTTCTGAAAGGGGGGTGGAGGACATGAGCAGTCAGTAGAGGACATTGGGAATGAAAAGACTGTAAGATCAGCCTTTAGATCCAAGTCTATATATTGTCCCAGTATACAAAATCCAATAATAAATACAGTACCAACCAAAACAAAGTAAGGAATGAAATCCAAAAATTGCAAGACGATGATTATAAAATAGGTAGGTATAATCTGAACCCTAGAGAGAGACAGAGCGAGAGAGAGAGAGAGAGAGAAGGCTGCCTTGGAGGAAATTAAAAGCAGGCAAGAGGTCATTTTCCAAAACTCAAAGACAGCAATATAGTTTTACTCAGAAGGGAGGACTAACTAGCAGAAGCAGAAAGGTTGTTGGGTGACCAATCCTGAAAAAGGATCCTACTTGTGAGTACTGCAGTGTTTATCTGAGTTCTTAGAGATTTCCCTTGGGAAAAGGGACATTACTGAAAACAAACTGGATTTTATTTAGTGACACATCCTAAAATCCTTACATTCTGGTAGATCCCTAAGGTACACAGGGACCACAAGAGGCCACCTGGCAGACTAATAGTCTCAGTTGTAGTATCCCTGACTATAAATCTAAGCAAATCTGTAGACTATTTTTTAAACCAATAGTGAAGGAATTGCATTCCTACACATCAGACTCAATGGACTCACTCCACAAACTCAGTCAGATGGAATGAAGACCAAGTTTTCTTTGGATTGTAGTGGATGTTTCAGGTTTATACATAGGTATTCCATGTCATGGGATTAGATCTCTTGAAATACCACTTATAGAACTGTACCTGTACCAGTATGCACCATCAACATTATTTTTGTTAAATTCTGTTGAATTAATTTTGACCCACAATTATTTTTTATTGAATGAAAAATTTGTGTTACAAAAATGTGGGAGAGCAGTGAGAACTGCTGTTGTCCCCTCATATGCTAATCTATTTTTAGGCTTTTGGGAACTCAGGATTATTTTCAACCTGGTTATGAATTTTTTTCTCTGACAACATTGTGCACTGGTACAGGTACATTAATGATATTCTAACTGTATGAGATGGTCCCAAAGAGACAGCATTAAAATTTACGGAGTACCTGAACCTGAATGAGATGAACCTATGGTTCACTTTTGAAAGCAAGAAATCTGATATCCAGATTCTGGAAATGAATCTCTGCATTGGTTATGACTGCAGAATTGCCTCAAAAGGCATTTGTAAACCAAAAGCAGGTAATACTATTCTGCACACTGGTAGTGCCCACCCTCCATCCCTGATTAACAGTATCCTACATGGGCAGTTTCTATGCCTTAAAAGGAACTGTTCATGTAATATGTATTTTAGGAAACAATCTTTGGAACTTATTCAGAGACTCAAAGCTAGAGGCTACAATGAACATGATTTAAACCTTTTGAGACAGATAAACTATTTTAGATAAAGAAGCCTTACTTGTGTCTAAAATAAAAAATGAGGGTGATCAACCTTTCATGTTTGTGCTGCAGTATACCAAATTTGCACCAGGAATTAAAAACATACTGTTGAAAAATTGACCACTGCACTAACACTGTGATAAACTATATGCTTTTTAGGCAATACCAAGGGCAATTTACAGTAGTGCCCAACACTTAAAGAGAATTCTGATATGTAGACAATTGTGGACTGTTAAGAATGAAACTCAGACCAATTTGCTACTGTCCAAACTAAGGGGCATAAACAACTGTGAATATTGCTCATTCTGTAAGTTTATTGTCCACCCTACATTGGATGTTAGTGTGGAACATAAGAATTTTTATAATTGTTCGACCAATTAGGTTGTGTACTGCCTTACGTGAATTGCCTCATGATTTATGTTGGTAGGACAATTAGGCTCTGCAGGGAAAGACTTCTGGAACATATTTGTAATGTACAAAATGGCTAAAGATGTACACCGGTTGGAGTTCATTTTATTTGACTGTCATAATCAGAAGCCAGATTGTCTTAAATGTATTGTAATTAGACATGTTCCACCACCTAACAGAGGTGGAGACGGTATATAATTGCTGATAAGGAGAGAATCCTTTTGGATTTTTAAATTAAAAGCATCATGTCCAGAGGGTCTCAATGAGGATTTGGGTCTCTCTGTTTTCCTGTAACAAGTTGCATGTTTTACCGTATGAATCTTATTTGTGACTACAGTGTGTACGTTGTTCACATTATTTATTACTAGGTCTATTATTATTGACACTAGATGGATCTGGAAGGGTCTGTATCCTCACATGCCTGTATGGCCATGGAAAGTAATCAGACCTGTTCTGGTCAGCCACTCCAATCAAACCTCTTGGGAGGTGACATTAGTCACAATTATTCTTTGTGGACTTCCCCCTTTTATATGAACTCTTAGGTTTACAATGGTTTATCCTGTGGTATTATTAATTTAGGGTGCAAACAAGATTCTGTGATTGGTTTGGTATTGTTTGCCTTTGCTTTTCTTTCCTCAACTACTATAACCTTCACCCAGAATTAGTTTTTTCCCTTATTTTGTTTCCTTACTAAATATTAGCTAATCTAACTTTATTCCTAGCTGTGTTAATTGTATTTCCAGACCTGCAGCTAATATATTATGAAGCTGATCACCTTGTCATTTATTCATGGAAAGCAATTGCTTTGTTCATAAGAGTTTAATGAACTGCTGATTCTATTTTTCTAAAAACATTTGCACTTTTTGCACAATAAATAACCTCATTGTGTTACGTTTTCAGTGCCTTGGTGCCTGCAGCACTAGAAGACTTTTAAAGCAAATAATTCTAGACACATTGAGCTTCTTCCAGCATTTGGTGTAGATCACCATTAAATGGCTGGTCCACCTTTTTTCCAGATTTTGCTATTGTTTTCTACTCCAGGCTTTTGGCTAACACACTTAAAATAATACATTATTTCTCATAGCAAGGAATCAAATGTAGCAGTCAGATATTTTAATATTTGTTTTAAATCACTTTGATGTTTTGTATTGATGGATTTTAATCACAACTGAATGGTATCTTTAAGGGGGGTATGTTTTTTACTAGGCTTTAAAGCAAGCTGCCTGATGAATTGGTAGGGAGCCATGAAGAGCAGAAGCCATGTTGCTGACTTGTGCTCAGTTCAGCACAATAAAGTAATTATGCATTTTTACTAAAAGACTGACTCTTCAGCTGTTGTTTTGCATGGTACTTCTTGATGCATTTTGGTGTCTGCAGGAACTTCAGCCTTTTGCTTGACAGCATGCTCACTTTGTTTTCTCCTGTACAGAAATCAAACTGCGTTTCACACAGATGTGCATTCCTGTTCCTGTGCTTGACCAAGCCACTTGCATATATGCATGGACAGAATGGAATTAGGTGCAGATGGGGTGCACAAACACATTCATGGTTCCCTCAGAGTGCCCTACTTGGGCAGAGTGGGAAATCCATCACCATGCAAGCCCCTTCATACCTGCAGAGGGCAGAATAGTTTTTTTGGTGGATCAGGGGAGATATTGTTGTCCATGTAACTTAGTCCTTGGAGGCACTGTGATTACAGCACAGGTTTGGACACTGGAGGTTCAGGTTCAAATCCCACTCTAAACATTAATATACTATGTGGTCTTGAAGGGGGGGGCACATGACTGTCCTGTACTTTAGTCCTCCCAGCTGCAAAACTGGATAGAAAGGTGAGTAACTTTGCTTTATATAGTGCCTTTTATACAAACTGTATCCCAAAGAATTTTGCAATGAAGGAGAGAAAAGGAAAGAATGTTGCTGCCATTTTAGGCACTATGAGAGATTCAACTAGCACTGAGATAAATGAGAGAGAGAGAAAGATTACAGAAGGGTTAGCATAAGAAAGTTACATGACATGCTCAGGGTCATACAGTAAGTGGTAGTTATAGCATTCAGACTTCAGTCTTAGGTTTACAGGTCTGTACTGTAACCACTAGGTAAAACCACTTGTTTGACAGTAGCGGGATCCCACTCAAAATGAGGTGTTTTATCTCAGAATGGCTATCATAGATAAATAAACTGGACAGGGAATCCTAATGCCTGAAATCTGTATTTCCTCAGTTGGGAGCAGAACCTATGGTGCTGAATTGTGGGTCACATTCGCTATGGCACTTGCAAACCAACCCTTACCTCATGGGTTATGTCCACTTGATAAGTTGAAGCTGTACATGTGACAAAGTTGAAATCTGACCGCCTAGGCCCTGGTCATCTCCGGAATCCTCAGTTCTTTATGTGCATCAACCAGGCTGCAGCACTCACCCTTAATGCCTGCTTCAGTACAGTGTTTGAATTATTATTTAATTTTATTATTTTTGATAACTGGGTAAGGCCCACTAAGCACAAGTGCTTGTTTTCAGGTGTGACCTGGGAGCACTGGGGTGGTTAAGTGACTTGCTCAGAGTCATACAGTTTGCAAGTGGAGGTTGTGGGAATCAAACCCAGATCTGCTGGATGTACCAAGCTCATTCACAGCTCATCACTCTAACCTTTAGGCTATACTGCAAGCTATGTAAAGATTATCTCAGGTAAGCCAATACCTCCAACTTTAGTGACTAACTCTTCTTAATATATCCTGAAAATAGCTTTGATTTAGCCTGCTGCTACTACATTTCTAACACTTTACAAATGTCTTTCCCTGTCTATCTGCCTGTGTCCTTCAGAGTCCTGGTCCCACTTGTGGCATCAAGATCTATCCCTTTTACTCAGTTTATTTGGTTTGGTGTAGACATATAGCAGGCATTTGCCCATCACAAATGTCTCCCACATAGTGTGGGTAAATTATCTTTTGTTTGTTGTCCAGTTGAGATATCTATCCAGTCTGGCTTTGAAAATGTTGAAGTTGTTTGAATTATCCACGTGTTGGGGGAGTTTATTCCAGGCTTTGATGACCCTAACTGTTAAGTATCCATCTCTTTTACAAGTGATGGCCTTGGATACTATTAATTGCTTATTGTGAGATCTTAAGCATGGAGTATGTTGGTTATATTTGAAAGTACATTGAGTACTAAGTTCTGGATTTTGCAAGATGTTGTAAAGTAACAAAAGGTCACCCCTTAGAGGCATACTACAGTTTTACAGGGACTTATTTGGTGTTACCTACATTCCTGCCCCTTTTACAAGTAGATGCAGACTGACTTTCATAATTCTTGCCTAGCACACCAACTATAACTTGCACATATGCTCCTTTCCCTGAGCAGAGATGGCATGTTGCGGAAGTGTGCTTGCAGCCCCTACTATAGTGCAGTGCACCAAGACCACTGAGGAATGTCAGCGGGACACACGTCTCATGGCATGATCATGGCTAGCATCACCCTAGAGCTTCTACTGCAGCAGCTCTAGGGTTAGATGCGCGCAACCCCTCCTCCCACCTGGTAAACAACTATATAATGCAGGAGGGACCATGATTACAGGGGCTAAATTGGTTATTCTATATGTTGGGGTTGTTATTCAGAAAGGAGGCAAGCAATCCAAGAAACCTTACACCAAAAACATTTAGAATTAGTCCCCATCGCAGTGCCCTGTCTATGCATCAGCTTATACTCACTTTTCCAAAAAGTACAATTGCTACCTACCTAGCTGACTGGATGGACACTCACTGGATGTTTAAAAAATAAATGAAGACTATGTTCAGCCAGTGAAATCTTTCCTCCATGCCCTTCACTCAGGATGGCTTTCTGGGAGTGATTACTGAAAGCAGACACTATCTTGTCTTGTGCGCACTATCGCCATCTTCATAGGGACTCAGGGAGGTTCCACCTCCCCCCCAACCACCCACTTCTCTTCCTGAGTGTGCACATGCTCTCAGCGCATGTTGCTGGATGTGATGCTCATGTCACATTTGGACTCCATCTTGCACACTGCGCTAACTGCAGATGATGTGGACCAGAAGTGCTGCATTACACCACTTCCGGCCACCATCTTTGTCATGGATGAATCACTGGAAAAGAAGGGATGCTCCCACCATCTCTGGATGCCATCTTCCACATGGCACCAACCATTTTCTGACAGGTCACAGCCTTCTCTGCACTCCACAATTAGGGGCAGCTAGAATGGACAGATAATAACTGCCCACATTCCCCTACTTCTACTGGCAACCAGCCTTGTACAATACCCCATAGGGACATATACCAATCACCACTGATACGGAGAACACTAATGTTTCCTGAATAGTCTCCACTATACCTATAGTTTAGCCATATATGCACTAACACATACCTACTCAGGACCTGTTACAGATGCTTCCTACAGCATGACCACTGCTATTACTCTTCTCTGATAGGTTATGCAATATGTTGCATACACAACTCCAATAAGATTCTCACTAAAACCCTTGCATTCTCTCTCATTTTGTTACCCCCAGGCTCAGACCATGACCAAAGCAAGAAAATGCAAAATCTGCAGTGTACCCCTACTGGCTGAACATCAGAAGCTGCTATGCAACTTGGATGGATCAGAATGCTCTTCATTAAATACTAATACAGATGAGGAGCATATGGAGGACTTACATACCAAGTCTTATAATGATGTAACCTCTATCACTCGGCAAAGCATTCAAGTGTAGCAAGCCTTCATGCTCCAGTTGATGGAGAGCATTGAAGCTATGGCCAAGGCTATGCCCAGACCAGATATGGCTACACTTTCCACTCCACTTAACTAGCAGCCTCCTTGACTACCTCCTTTCCTCCTCACAACCCCATCAATCCTGACAATAGCAATTAGGAGTCAGAGGCTGAAGCCAATGACTCAGGACACAAGGACTCAGCAGACGATCTTCCATCCTTGATGGCAAAGCTGTGTTCATTTTCAGTGCCTCCGTTGGTAAGATTTATTATGACCACCATGGGCTTTGACTTGCCCCACCCCCAAATGAATGAGAACAAGCTTATCCTAATCGTGCAGCCCAAACTAAAGACCAGTGATCTATTCCCAATCTGCAAGGCCATACAAGAAGTGGTCACAAGACAAAGGGAGGCTATAGACCCAGTCAGAATTCCAGAAGGAAACTCATGGGATAGAATATACCCTATTGAAGAGGACAATCTAAAGAGCTGGAGCACTGCCCTCACCATTGACCCACAGGTGGCATCACTGAGCAGAAAAATGGTTGAGGGAATCAGCACTGTTAAAGGACCCAATGGATAGAAAAAATGAATGTTATGCTTAAGAAAGTTTCTGAACTCATGGGGCTGGCCACAAGGGCAGCTACAACTGTAATTTACACAACCAGGGCACAAATAACATGGCTGGATGACCTAGCCAAATTTCTGGAGCCAAAGACCCCACAATCAGATCTGGCTCATCAGTCTATCCAAACAATCAAGTACCTAGCCGACATGGCAGTAGATTGTTTCAAAATCAAGACCAAGACAGCGGCAGTACCAAACAACAGGCAGGGAATTGTGGCTCAGACTATGGGAGGCAGATGCTGACTCCAAGGCATTATTCCAAAGCCTACCATTCAAGGGAGGGAAACTTAGTAGAGAAAGCCTGGAAGGGTTTCTGAAAGTAAAAAAGGAAAGAAGGAACCTGGGCATGGCCAGTCCTCAATGTTCCACCTATCTACCCTCAGCAAGGAACAGAAGCCTCCAAAGGAACAGAGACAATTTTCATGACTGCAGGCAGAATTATTTATTTATTGATAGTTCAGAAACACCTTTGAGTGGAGCTCATTAGAAAGGTTCCACGTCACATTTACAGAGTTACAACAGTAATATTAGGACATACACATACTTCATTGAGTCAAAGGCAATTAAAATATTCCTGTTCGTCAGAGTGGCCACATCATAAAAGTGTTGTCCATAGGGTAGGGGAAGAGGAGGGGAGAGAAAGGGAGGTAGAGAGTGGGACAGTTGGTAGTTGAGAGGGGGTGGGAAGAAGAAAATAAATAGATGCCGCATTCAGAGGCATTAATAGTAGTTAAGTACAGGTGGTTTTATCAGAGATATATCTTTTCAGGGCCATTTTGATTTGGGTAGGGCCAGTTAACCCCAGGATGGAGGAAGGGAGCTTGCTTAACCATGACGGGGATCTAACAGAGAAGGAACACTTAGCCAGGTTAGTCCTTTGGAAGGGGACAAGAAAGGGGTTCTTGAGGATGCTACAGGTGGTGCGCTTGCTTTGGGCAAGGAAGAAGAAGGAATGAAAGGTGGGGGAGGAGTGGTCCTGGAGAGCTTTAATTTCCAGCAAGCATGTTTGGTAGGTGATGCATAGGTCCAAAGGAAGCCAACATGAATTGGTATAGAGGTTCGAGGTGTGTGTCATTCTGTCAGCTCCTAGGACATGGTGACATGCATTTTTCAGTGCTACTTTTACTCTATTTAGGATTGAATCAGTAGCAGCTGCATAAACCACAAGCCCATAGTCAATTATCGGGAGTATTGAGGAAGCGACCGCCAGATGCCAGCCTCCTCTGTCATCAAAGATTTGTGACGACATAGGGCACCCAGTTTTTTATTTACTGATTTCACTGTTTGTTCTACATGATGCACAATGGAGAGGTTGTCATCTAGGTATATAATCCTAGATATTTGAAGGTACTGACCTGCTCCAAGACAGCTCCTGCCTGATTAAGGATATTAAGGGGTTGGAGCCCCCTCTTTTTTGAGGACAGGAAATCAACATTGACTTAACTTTCTTACAGTTTAAGATTAACTTATTTTTTGGAGGAACCATTGTTCCAAGGCTGTGAAGCATTCTTGCAGTTTATGTGTGAATTCCTGCTGGCTTCTGCTACTAGAGGAGACGAAAGCGTCATCCATGTAGAGGAGTACATAAGAATCCAGGCAGGCCAGCGGGAGATCGTTGATGAACAAACACCATAGCTTCATTCAGCAGGAGGATGACTACAAGCATTTGCCTAACATTGGAAGATGACTATTCATGACAAATGAGTACTTCAACCAATAACTCATGAGTGCGTCATAGAATTTGAGAGAAACCAAGGCTGGACAGGCTCATCTTATCCTCAGTGTACAAGAAGAAGGCAACCCCAATGCAGATCCAAGACACGTTAAGACAACTACTTACAAACAAAGCTATAGCAGAGGTACCAAAAGCTCAAAATAAAAACAGAGTGGACTCCATATTTTTTATGGTCCACAGGAAGACAAGAGAATTACAGCCCATTCTAGACTTAAAATACTTAAACAAGTTGATAGCCCAAAAGAAGTTCAAAATGGAGACCACCAGAACCCTATTCAAAGCAGTAGGCCAAGGGAATTTCTTAACGTCAATAGATATGAAGGACACATATCTTCATATCCCTATCTGCCCATTACATTACAAGTTCCTCAGATTCTCCATAGTGGGTCAGCATTTCCAGTATCAGGTGCTCCCATTTAGGCTTACATTCTCACCCAGATTCTAGTAGCACAACTCTGGTAGCAGGGAATCCAAGTAGTCCCATACCTGGATGACTGACTCAGAAGTACAAGGTCGCAACAGCAGGGCTTAAAAGACACCCAAACAGTGCTTGACACATTATGGAGCCACGATTGAGTGGTCAATCTCTAAAAGAGCATGCTACACAGCCAGGTCAACAATAGAACACCTGAGCACCCTGATCAACACATCATCCAGCCTAGTTAGACCATCAATAAAAATAGTCGATAATTACTGCTGCATGACTACATTTTTCCAAATATTCAGCACAATATTTGGTGTCTGGCATCAGGTATTCATTATTTGGCTGAATATTCAGTACTCAGTTTAACAAGAACGGAAGAGAAACAGCCACCCATCCTGCTCCCAAGCCCAGATCCTTTAAATATAAAAGCCCCCATCCCCCCACCCTCAGCACCCAAATCCCTCCTCTTCCCCCAAGCACCCACAGTTCAATAAAATGTAACTTCATTCCAATGATGGATGGCTGGCACAACATGCTCACCTCCACAGCATAGCTAGGCCTCTTGTAGCAACCCCCCACCACATCATGTGATCAACTGTTTTTACTATGCAAGCAAGTGTGGGGGTGTCTTCATTCAAAAGAAGGTGGACAACCATGGATTGAGGGGCAGGTTGTGTCAGTCACCTTCTTCCCTTCTTGCATGTGGCTGCAGTGGGGAGGGGTGCTACATGGGTCCTGGCTGTGCTTATGAGTGTCCTGCTTCTACAACAGTGGTACTACCAGGGTAGGGGAGGCAGGACTATCAATAACTGAATGCAAAGCGCTGATAAAAATTGGTGTCCAACTTTGGAGGCAGATGGGTTGTACCGGCAGCCCATCATTGGAGGACAGTTACATTTTATCAAAACGTGGGTCCTGGGGAGAGGAGGGGGGATTTGGGTGCTAACTGAGGTTGAGGGAATGGGGGGCTTCTGTATTTAAAGGATCTGGGCTAAGGTGGAGGGTGGGTGGCTGTTTCTTTTCTTGGTTTTTTGTTTTTTTTTTTAGTCAGTATTTCCTGAAAGTATTATTATTCGTGGTATTCAGCAAATAATATTCATTAAGTGCACACCCCTGTCAATAATGTTATCACTTAAGTACATTCGCTATGCAAGTCATCAACAGCTATGCTAGCCCAGGTCCTTCAGCTGATGGGCACAATGGCTTCATGCTTAGACATGGTTCCACTGGCAAGATGGAGAATGAGACCACTTCAGTCCCTGTTGATTCGGAAAGCTGCAGAAATAGCCAACCATCTGGCTGTGAAAGTTTGAGTTCCTCTGACAGTAAAACAATCTGTCCTATGGTGAACACAGGACAGCAACCTGTCCAAAGAGGTACCACTAGAACTGGACTTTGACATCATAATTGATACAGACACTAGCATAACAGGCTGGGGAGGGATAACAACCAAGTCAGCAGAGGGGATGTGGTCAACCAAATAGAGCTGGATCCCCCCTCTTCAGGTCCACACTTCTTACTCTCAGAATAAAAAATGCTCCATACTTGGTGTCCCCTCAGTATGGCTCAGTGCTCCCAGTGGAATCTCCTCTCCCATCTGCATAGCAAACAATCTAGCACCCTCACTGCTCAGACCTTTAATTGAAAGGCTCTGCCTGTAGTTATGTGGGGGAAGAGCTCCTCCCCCACATCCTACTTAAGCAAGCAGAGTCCAGCAGCTCTGCTTACAGTGAGTTGCACCTCATGCTGTGCTCTTTGCTGGTCCGGTGGTTAGCTTTCAGGCCCCCGCCTGCCTGTCCTGTCTGCCTGCCTTCGTTGTTTTGTGGTTTTCCCAGCTCCCTTCTCTCTTTTTCCCATGTTTCCTTCTGTCCGTGTGCTTTTCTTCTTTTTTGGGGGGTTTGTGGTTCGTTCCAGAATGCTGCCTCATTCCCTGCTGTAGCACGCTGCTTCTGCCAATGCTATTGTTTGCTTGCCCACTTGCCTTTGCTGTCCCTCCTCTCCTTCCCCTTGAGCAGCCCAGCTCCATGCCCAGTCCTTTGCCACTTTTCACTCCTTCTTCTGCTGTTATGGTTTGGGGCTTCTTCCGGTCCCGCTGCCACCACCTGCGGGGTTCCAATAATCCCCGCTGCTGCCACGACTGCCGTGATTGCCTCCTTCTCGGCACCATTGCACCCACAGCCTACCTTGTCTGTTTGATGCACATCACTTTGAATTCATCTGGCAGCTTTGGATTTACATTTATGAAAGGATGCAGGCTACATTAACTTTCTTCCATCCTCTGAAACCGTGCTGCTGCCTGCCATTTCCATTGCTGCTGCTCTACCTTGTTGGACACGCAATTACTATGGAAGCCTACACACTCATTCGGGCTGCACTTCTAGGTACTGCATGTAAGGTATAAAGCCAGTGTTTCTCCACGACGATAACAAGAAACATGCTATTCGATTTTTAAAGCCTTCCTGCGAGCAGCACCTGGATCGGATTCCTGCACCTGACAGTCTGATTACCAGTGTTCCTGATTACCTGTTCTAACATGTACTGTGCTGCTTCTTAACTTACTTCTCTAATGCGGCAACCCTGAGCTAGCTAGGGTCCCAAGTGGACTACTGTCTATGTCCGATTGCTTTCCCATTTGCATACATCCAGGTCTCCTTGCTCTGCACACTTGCTCCTGCAGTGCATGCTGCATCAGGCAGCCCTCCTTGGCAGTACCTCTGGTCTTGCTAGCCTACATGGGGCTTAGGGTGACTTACTCAATCCCCTTCCGACAGGCCTATGTGGGGTTCAGTCATTTCCACCTGCCACGTGGGGACCTAGCCTGGTATCATATACTGCTCCTTGCTAACCTGTGTGTAGGTTTGCGGTCCTGCTAGCCTTCAGGGGGCTAGCTGCCGCACTCTACTTCTTTCTTCAGTGACCCTTTTCATGCACTTCAGCCTGGTGCCTCATCATTGCGTTCTACACCTTGCCATTGGATTCTGGATGTCGCAACTTCCGTTGCTTGTTCCCTCCTCTCCATCTGTCCAGGACCATCCGAGATCCACTGTGGATCACCTACCAGACTATGTCTTAGGATTACATTTATATCTCTGGATGCTTGCCATTCTGTTTCACTTCAGTTGTATTACTACTCCTACCTCGCTTTCTGGCTGACCTACGTGTGGTCCAGCTGTGCATGCTAGCCTTCTTGGGCTTGGCTGCCACTCTCTAACTACCTACCAGCCAACCTATGTGAGGTCCGGCTGTGCATGCTAGCCTGTGTGGGGCTAGCTGCCTCTCTCTACTTACCTTACCTTACCAGCTGGCCTATGTAGGGTCCAGCTATGCATGCTAGCTTATGTGGGGCTAGTTGCCCCTCTACTTACTTTACCAGCTGACATATGTGGGGTCCAGCTGCATGCTAGCCTTCGTGGGGTTTAGCTACTATTTACTATTCACTTACCGGCTGACCTATGTGTGGTCAACTGCACTCCTGCTACTTCCTACCTCACATCAGCTAACCTACGTGGTTCAGCCACGCATCCTCACCTTGTTTGGGCTCGCCCCTTATGCTCCCTTGGATGCTTCCTACTGAGATGCTTCATTGATTTGGATCTATTGCCTCCAATTCCTACCTGGATTCTCAGCTCTGCTCTATTACATTATGCCTTTCTATACCATGACTTAAGCATGCACTCTAACCTTTTACAGTGCCATATGACTTAACTGTGTTTCTTTGTCAGTTTATCAGCCTTTGTTTCAAGCCTTCTGCCATTCTGTGAACTCATAAGCCTCCCATCAGCAGCCTGGAGGTTCGACTATGTCTACGTCACACCTGCCTCACCAGCTTCGGGGCCTGGAAATACCCATACTCTATACTTCACCTGCATGCCATCTGCTAGCTTTCAGGAGCTCCTCGCCCCTTTGGACCTACATCTGAATTGGTTAGTCATTCTAATACACAAGACCTCTTTGCAGGTCCACCTGGATACTTCATGTGCTTATATTTACCTGTTTCACTCGTGCAAGACCTAGGGGCCTATCATTACCCTTCTCACCTAATTCCACAAACTGCTTCCCCCCTCGGGGTCTGGAGATCCATCAAACCTTATGTGACCTAACCGTGTGGAAATCTATTGCTACTTCACTCTGTCTCCTTCACCCTCACCAAACCAGAGGCATACACTATGCCCTCTCCATCCATAGCTTGCATCCTGCTTCTGTGCTTCTTCACCAAAGCCCACATGTGCAGAGCTTGCTATCTGATCAGCAACTATCAGTTTTCATATTCCGGGTTTAGAGTCCTAGTCATTTGGAAATATGTTCTTGGAGAAGGTTTCCTCACCTTGGATTGCTCAACTAATGCTACTTTCGTCGCTTTAAATTGTTATGCTCATCATGGATTTCCTGGACTAGGTTTTCACTAGAAGATTGTACTGCCAATTCACCTGACATTCTAATATCAGCACTTCGATTTCAGCTTCCTGCTCAGCTGGATCAGTGTCTACAACTCTGGAACTCGGACTAGCCAATATCTTAATATTATTAATTTAGGTTATTCTCCTTTAGTATGCCCAGAAGGACAGGCAGATTGGTAGCCATGGGTCCTCAGAGGTTCCCCCCAAGGGGGTTTTACCTCTCCTGCGTGCTGCTGGCCATACTCTCTGGAGTTGGAGGAGATAATCGTATGATATTCATTATTCTTTTGGGGGTCTCCTCCTACTTGACTAACCATCCTTCCTATGGTGGGCTACAGAGAAAGGTCAAAACATCAAGTCATAACAAAATACTCATCATTTCCAGCATCTAAGCACTTGCCTATACCATTCAGTTCATCATGTACTATAATCACTGACCTACTCATGTCTATGCCGAAGTACCTAAGCACTACTCAGTCCATACAACTCATACCTTGGAAGCATCATTCTACTTACTAGTCTGGCCTCTGTATCCAAACTCAAACCTACATTATGTAGGTGCAGTACGTAGCACAAGCACTGAGCTCTGAACCACACATAATTGAAAGGATCTGCCTGTAGTTATGTGGGGGAAGAGCTCCTCCCCCACATCCTACTTAAGAAAGCAGAGTCCAGCTGCTGTGCTTAGAGCGAGTTGCACTCGCCCTCCATCCTCCCCATGCACCTCCTCCTTCTCTGGCACTCTTATCCCACTGTGGGGGTCTCATCATACTCGACTAACCATCCTTCCTATGGTGGGATACAGAGAAAGGCCAAAACATCAAGTCATAACAAAATACTCATCTGTTCCAGCATCTAAGCACTTGCCTATACCATTCAGTTCATCATGTACTATAATCACTGACCTACTCATGTCTATGCCGAAGTACCTAAGCACTACTCAGTCCATACAACTCATACCTTGGAAGCATCATTCTACTTACTAGTCTGGCCTCTGTATCCAAACTCAAACCTACATTATGTAGGTGCAGTAAGTAGCACAAGCACTGAGCTCTGAACCACACATAACTTTTAACTATGGCATCCATAACAAACAACACACTCCCAACCTTTTAACCCGATGTACAACCTTACTAAAGCAAAACAAATAAAGTCAAAAACTGGTTGCACAAAATAACATCCATCAGACAAAAGGTATAAGAAGTTTTAAAGTGCTTTAATGAAAAATAGGTGCACAATTGCAGAGGCAGGAAAAAAAAAACATACACAGACTCCCGGTGCTTTGGATTGCTCTGATCCTTTTTCAAGGGGGCACAACCTTACTAAAACAAAACAAACAACGTGGATCCAAGATGCCTTCTTTCCTTACAAGGCAGTGGTGGGCCTCAAACCTAGTTACTCGTGTTCAGCCCAGCCCCAACCCCTGTGACTGACTTCCAGACAGAGATCCAGTCAGCCATGGTGGCATTATTATGAAGGCAGTGTAGCCTAGAGTTCAGCACACTGAGCTGTGACCCTGAAGACCAAACAGACCAGCATTTGAATCCCACAACTACCATCTGCATACTGCGAGATCCTGAGAAAACCACAACTTCCTGCTGCTCCTGGGTCACACCATTAAATGAGCTTTGGTCCAGTGTGCCTTTTCTGTCCAAAAACAAAAAATCAACTGTGTTTGTTTGAAAAGCAGATAAGAGAGAAGATGTCACAAGGAGCAATGCATCACATTGAGGAGACACCAAGCAGGCAGAAACATAAAAACACAGAGTCTGACAGCAGATAAAGACCGCCTGGCCCACCTAGTCTGCCCATTTTCCCTACCTGTTTCATATACCATAGATCCTAAATGATCTGTAGCTTACCCTGTCTTTCCTATTGCTAGAGTTTCTTTATGTCTGTCTCATGCTCTTTTGAATTCCCCGACCATTTTTGCCCCCACAACCTCTACAGGGAAGTTGTTCCATGCATACACCATTCTTTCAGTGAAAAAATACTTTCTCACATTACCCCTGAGTCCACTCCCATCTATTCTCATATCATGGCCCCTAGTTCTATAACACCTTTTTTATTAAAGCTGCTACCCTCCTGTGCCTTATTTTTTCCCTTGAGGTATTTGAAAGTCTCTATCATATCCCACCTCTCTCTCTCTCTCCTCTCTTCCAGGGAATACATATTGAGATCCTCTAATCTCCCCTCATATGACTTCTGGTACAGCCCCTGCACCATTTTTGTCACCCTTCTCTGAACTACCTCTATTCTGTCAATGTCTTTCCAGAGATACAGCCTCCAGAATTGGACACAGTACTCTAGATTAGATCTCATCAATATTATGTATAGTGGCATCACCACCTCCTTTCTTCTGCTGGAAATACCTCTCCCAATGCACCCTAGCATTCCACTAGCTCAGCTCGCAACCTTCTCACATTGTTTGGCAACCTTTAGATCATCCGATATGATTACTCCCAGGTCCCCTTCCTGTTTAGTCGCTGTCAGTATCTCCCACCATCATGTACTCCTCCCCTGCATTTGTGTGGCTCAAGTACATGATCTTGCAATTCTTTGCATTGCAATGAATCTTAGCTGCCACACCCCTGAGCACTCCTCAAGCTCGCTTAGATCCCTTCTCATTTTCTCTACCACTCCTGGAGTGTCAACCCTGTTGCAGATCTTTGTGTCATCTGCAAAAAGACATACCTTCCCTTCCAGCTCTTCTGCAATGTCGCTTATGAATAAAATAAAGAGGACTTGTCCAAGCAATGATCCCAGTGGGAGCCCACTTGACATCCCCCCCTTCGGACTGGACTCCATTCATCAACACCACCTGTGTCCTATTGCTCAGACAATTTTTCATCTAGTTTACCACCCTGGGACCCACTCCCAGTCTGCCCAGCTTGTTTGTAAGTCTCCTATGTGGGACAGTGTCGAAACTCTTGCTGAAATCCAAGTAGGCTACATCCAGTGTCCCTCCCTGATTCACCTCCCTAGTCACCCAGTCAAAGAAATCTATAAGATTAGTTTGACAAGATCTTCCTACTGTGAGTCCATGCTGCCTCAGATTCTGTGCTCAGGTGGATTTGAGATATATCACAAACCTTTCTTTCATTAGTGACTCCATCAGTTTCCCCACCACCGAGGTCAGGCTGACTGGTATGTAATTACCAGCCTCCTCCCTACTCCCATTTTTGTGGAGAAGGACACATTCACCCTCCTCCAGTCCTTTGGTACCACCCCTGTCTCTAGCGATCTGTTGAGCAGGGCTGTTAGTGGTGCTGCCAGCATCTCCCTGAGTTCTCTTGCTACTCTGGGATGCATGCCATCTGCCCCATTACCTTGTCTATTTTCAGATTAGTGAGTTCCTTTAGGACTCTCTCTGTTCTGTAAATGGACTGGTGTCTACTTCCCTCCCTCCCTCGTAGTGATATTTTTGTTGCCTAACTTTGGTCCCTCCCCTTTCCCTTCCTCTTTGAATACTAAACAAAATTATTTGTTCAGGATTTCTGATCTTTCTTGGTCTCCCTCTACACACTCCCCTCCTTCCCTTCTCAGTCTCACAATCCCACTGAGACTTTCACTAACATACCTGAAGAAGTTCTTGTCCTCTTTTGTTATTGCCTGGGCTATTTTGTCTTCCATTTGCGCCTTTGCACTCCTAACTGCTTTCCCCACCTTCCAGTGTTTCTCCAGATACAGTTCCCTGTCTTCTTCCATCTGTGTTTCCTTGTACCTCCTGAATGCCACCCTTTTTGCCCTTATCTTCTTGGCCCTTACCTTTTTAGAGTATGAGGTATGGAACATGGAGTGGAGAAGCCAGCAGTACGGGCAGAATGCTACATGTCATCTGAAACAGTGACAAGAATAGAAAAATGCTGCCTCGATTTGCCATTATTTTATCTGCCACCATCAGCATCTGCCACAGTCGAACCTCACTCACTGTTTAATAGTAATCACCATACCTCAGATCTGTCCTTACTACAAACAACATTCAAAGTACTGTATGACCAGATGTAATAACTTCACAAGTGATTCACACTGAAAAGTGAATAAGTAAGTAGATACTTGTTCTTTAAACATGTTTCTTTTGAACTCCTTTCTGTACCAGAACTGCTCAGCTTCACTTTGTCATTCCCTCGCTCGAAGAACTCAAGAATGCACTCGTATAACCATGGCTGAAAGTCGAACGCAAGTATCTCCCCATGTACTTACATGTTTACTTTTCAGGCTGATTGTCACTTATGGTGCTATAGTCATAGTTTGAATATTGTTTTTTTGTTGTTACTTAGTGAGTCAGTGTGGCATTGTGGGTAGAGCACTGGCTTGGGAACCAGAAGATTGCTGGTACAAAACTTGCTAGAGTCAAATACTCACTGTGTGACCTTAAGTAAGTCACTTAACTGCAAAGGATTAAGCTACACCTAGCCTGGTAGAAAATAGGAGGCAATTCCCATTAAAGGAAGAGATAATGACCCAAGTTTGACTGTGTCAGATGTCAGGTACTGAGGCTGGCAGACAAATGATAGGCAAATCAAGGCAGAAGTCAACTCTCCTTGCACTGTTTGAATAGTTATGCTTCATTCTGCTCATACTTCTGGTCCCCCCACACTCTGGAGTCCAGACTTCATACTCTCAGAATAAACTAGCATTTGTCAATGCCGAATGTTTGCTTGCTGGCATTGGCATTGGTAGTGTAGGAGTTAGAGAGCTGCATAATAGGAATGGCAGTGAAGTATTGAACTGAAGCCAATCCCACCACCACCCTGCAGAGACTGACAGGCATAGAGGTGTGCCTTTGGGTCATCAGGCATAACGGCCACGCCATTTCACCACACCCTACCCTGTAGACGCCAACAAGTGTCACAGTGTGCCTTGGGGTCTTTGGCCCCTATGCGCACCCCATTCCATCAGGAACTACGGTGAGATGGGTGCTGCATAGGAGAATGGGGTGAACTTTGGGGTCGAAGAGTCCAAGGCACACCTTGATGCCTCTCACTGGCTGCAGGGTGTGGAATGGTCTGAGCATTACAGGTGAGAATCCCAAGTCACACCCCTGATGCCTGTCACTCTCTAAAGGATGGTGCGTGACGGTCGGAAACCCTAATGCGTCAGGCGTTCATTGGCATTTTCACTCCAAATTTTCAGCATGGGTTTTTTGTGACCCCCCCACCTTATGAACAGTGGCAATATCAGTTTGTTAGCCAAAAGCTGATTTTGCACAGTGACTATGCCATTTGGCACCACAGGTGCAAAAACACATTTTGAACAGGATGTGAAAAATGACAGCTGAACTGTTCATGGGGGGGTGTAAAAAATGGCAATGTTGAAAATCTGCAGTGAAATTGTTAAAAAAACTGGTGAAGTCATGAGCAAGCATAGAAACTGCACAACGCACACCCGTAATGCAATTAGTTTGGGGATTTTTTACAGCAGATTGTCAACACAGGCATTTTGGAACCTCTGCTCATGAACAGTGTCACTGTAATTTTCTTAATCTGTCCCAAACAGTGATTTCCCACAGCGACCATGCATTTCTGCATTGGAAGTGCGAAAATACATTTCAGGCATGATGTGAAAAATGAGAGCTGCACCATTCATAAGGAGGTGTGAAGAAATTTGATATTGAAAATCTGGAGTGAAAATATTAAAAATTCTCAAAGTTACGAGCCTGTGTGGAAACTGCACATTTTAACACCTCTGTTCATGAACAGTGTCACTGTGATTTTCTTAATCTGTCCTGAAGATTGATTTCACACACCGACTGTGCCATTGTGCGCTACATCCACAGAAACACATTTTGGGCGAGATGTGAAAAATAACAGCTGTACTGCTCATAAGGAGGTGTGGTAAAATGGCAATGTTGAAAATCTGGAGTGAAAATATTGAAAATTCTCATACTTATGCACGTGTATAGGAACAGTGCAATGCATGCTCATAAAACAGTCATTTTTGGGAATTTTTCGCACCTGGTAGTCTGTTGGGGGGAACAGTGGAGCCGATGGGGAATTGGGCACCCCCGTCAGCCATATGCACTGTTGCCACACAGGGGTGGGCTCACAGCATGGCACCTGGAACTCTGTGGGGGGGGAGCACAGCAGAACTGACAGGGGATTGGACACCTCCATCAGCCATACAGTGTGTGCATGGGGGGAGCGCATGAGCATGCAATATGCGTGTGTGTGGGGGGGAGCATATGAGCATGCATGAGCATGCATTATCTTATTGCTACTCACTGAAGCAGAGATCTCCCTTTCAACTGTAGGGCACTGCATTTTCAACTGCTGTCATAGACAGCTGCAGCATTCACTGGTGAACTGTGGCCGTGCCTGCAAACACACTGACTGCATTGGAAGACAGGGTGCCACACTTACAAACACTCAGATGATGGCACTATGTTTCTTGTACATGCATGCAAGCAAACATAAAAATGCTCCTTGCTTGGTGTCTCCTCAGTATGGTCCAGTGCTCCCAGTGGAATCTCCTCTTCCTTCTGCTCAGCAAACAATATGGCACCATGACTCCCCAGACCTTTAACTTCTAACTATGGCATCCATAACAAACAATATGCCCCCAAGCTTTCAACCTGATGCACGACCTTGCCAAAGCAAAAAAATAAAAACAATGTGCCCCAAGATGCCTTCTTATATGTAAGTCAAAGCATATTAGCTGTTCCAGAAATTGTGACTTGGCTCTGTAATTGTACTGGACTACTGGGAAACAAATGTCTAAGAACCTGAAGGTCAAGGCTGAAGAGTGAAAAAGCCACCTGAGGAACTTGGGTGATCTTCCTCCATTTACAATAAGAGGGAGTTTTAATAGTTAAAGGGTTAACAGAGATAGGCTGATGCCCCCCAGCTGTAGTACACATGCCCTCAGTGACTGGCTTATGGTCCCAAGGTGAGTATATGCATGGCAGTGGCGGGCCTCAAACCTGGTTACTGGTGTTCAGCCCAGCCCCATCCACCTGTGACTGACTTCCAGATAGAGGCCCTGTCAGCCATGGTGCCATTATTATGGAGGCAGTGTAGCCTAGAGTTCAGCACACTGATCTGTGGCCCAGAAGACCAAACAGACCAGCATTTGAATCCCACAACTACCATCTGCATACTGTGGGATCCTGAGAAAATCACAAGTTTCCACTGCTCCTGGGTCACACCATTAAATGAGCTTTGGTGCAGTGTGCCTTCCTGGCAACAAAAAAAAAACAGCTGTGTTTGTTTGAAGAGCAGATAAGGGAGAAGATGTCACTAGGAGAAATGTGTCACACTAAGGTGACACCAAGCTGGCAGTATTTTAGATTCTTAGAGTATGAGGTATGGAACATGGAATGGAGTAACCAGCAGTATAGGCAGAATGCAACATGGCATCTGAAGCAGTGACAAGGATAGAAGAATGCTCCTTCAATTTGTCATTATTTTACCCACCACCATCAGCATCTGCCAGAGTCAAACATAGAAACATACATTTTGATGGCAGATAAGGAACGCTTGGCCCACCTAGTCTGTCCATTTCCCTAACTACAGGATAAGCTGCAGATCCTAGTTAACCAACAGCCTATTATTCCCTACCCCCCCCACAAGAATTGCCTTATGTCTGTCTCATGCATTCTTGAATTCTCCCACAGTTTTAGACACCACAACCTCCTCAGGAAGGCTGCTTCATGCGTCCACCACCCTCTCTGTGAAAAGTTACTTCCTCACATTGCTCCTAAGCCTTCCCCCCCATCTTCAAACTGTGTCCCCTTGTTCTTACGCATCTCTTTTTCTGAAAGATGCTACCCTCTTGGACTTTGTTCATTCCACTGAGGTACTTAAAAGTTTCTGTCATGTCCCCCTCTCCCTCCTTTCCTCAAGGGTATACATATTAAGCTCCTTTAGTCTCACCTCATATGGCTTCTCTTGCAGACCCTGCACCATTTTAGTTGCCCTCCTCTGGACTGCCTCCATCCTATCTATGTCCTTGTGGAGATGGGGTCTCCAGAACTGGATGCAGTACTCCACATGGAGTCTCACCAACTGTCTGTCCAGAGGGATAACAACTTCTTGTTTTCTGCAGGTGATGCCTCTCCCTATACATCCCAGTATCCCCCCAGCCCTGCCTACTGCCTTCTCACATTGCTTGCTAACTTTAAAGTCATCTGATATGATTATCCCCAGGTCCCTTTCTATTTTTGTTGTTGTTACTACCTCACCCCATTGTGTAATCTTCCCCTGGGTTTTTGTTTCCCAGGTGCATTATTTTGCACTTCTTTGCACTGAATCCAAGCTGCCATACCTCTGACCATTCCTCCAACTTTGCCAAGGCCCTTCTCATCCTTTCCATGCCTCCTCGTGTATCAACCCTGTTGCAGATCTTTGTGTCATCTGCAAAGAGGCATACTTTTCCTTCCAGTCCCTCTGCAATGTCACTTATAAAGACATTAAAAAGAACTGAACCCAGTACTGAACCCTGCGGTACCTCTCTGGTAACCCTTCTTTCTTCAGAGTGGACTCAATTTACAATTACCTTCTGTGTCCTGTTGTCCAGCCAATGTTTACCCAGGCTACCACCCTGGGACCCACTCCCAGGCTGGTTAATTTGATTATTAATCTTTTGTGTGGGACTGTGTCAAATGCCTTGCTAAAGTCTAGGTAGGTTATGTCAATAGCCCATCCCTGGTCTACTACTTTGGACACCCAGTCAAAGAAATCAATTAGATTCATCTGACATGACCTTCCCGCTGTGAACTCATGCTGTCTCACGTCCTGAGCCCCTCTGGCCTCTAGGTACTCAACAATTCTTTCCTTCAGAAGTGATTCCATCACTTTCCCTACCACAGAGGTCAAACTGAGAGATCTGTAGTTTCCTGCCTCTGCCTTGCTCACATTTTTGTGAAGGAGTCTCACATCCACCTTCCTCCAGTCCTCAGGTATCACATCATCCTCCTCCCATGATTTGTTAAAAAGGGTAGTCAGTGATGTCACTAGTTTTTCCCTTAATTCTTTTAGAATTCTGGGGTGAATGCCATCAGGCCCCATTGCTTTGTCCACCTTCTGTTTTAGGAGTTCTTTCAGAACCCTTTCTTCTGTGAAAAGACTGGGATTGACTCCCCTATCCAGAGTGCTTCTGTTAATTTGATTAGGCACCTTCCCCTCCTCCTCCTCCTCCTCCTCCTCCTCTTTTGTCAATACTGAGCAGAAGTATTCGTTTAGTATCCCTGCTTTTTCACTCTCCCTCTCTGCCACCCACCATCCATTCTATTCAGCCTCACTGTCCCTCCATTTATCTTTCTACACTCCCTGATGTAATTATAAAAGGTTTTATCCCCCCTCTTAACTGAGTTGGCTATCTTTTCCTCAGTTTGGGCCTTTGCTACTCTGACTTTCCTCCCTGCTTCCTTCTGTCTTAACTGGTACAGTTCTCTGTCCTGTTCACTGACTCACTGTTTAATAGTAATCACCATACCTCTTAACAGCCTTTCTTACAAACAACATTCAAACTATTACAAGACATAATAATAACATCACAAGTGACCCACTCTAAAAAGTGAACATGTAAGTATATACTTGTTCAATAACCACTTTTCTTCTTAAGTCCTTCATATGTCAGAACTTCTCAGCTTCACTTTGCAGTTCTCTTGCCCAAAGAACTCGAGAATGCACTTGTATAGCCATAAGAGACATAGAATTTGCACACATAAACATATAAACACAAACAAAATATGGTATCTGACTTACCCATGAAGGAAGTCTAACAATAGATTTCAGAGTTCTTTGGTCCTATGAATTCAAAATAAATCAAATGGCTAACTATGTCAAGGCAAATTTTAGTAATGCTATTAAAAGGATACATCATTTTGACATTTCAACATAGCAAATTTCAATATAATGCCTTTTAAAAGTTTGAGAAATGTTTCTAGTGTTTGAAGGACCTAGTTTAATTGGTTAAGCCTGCACCATGTTTTTTAAACCACCTTCTAAAAATCTATGTAGAAGTGTCAACAATTGAAAGAAACCTAAGCTAAAAATTTATAGATTTAAATATATATTTTTTCTGGGATGGTCATGGATAATCTTAGCTAGATTTAGGTTTCAGCAGCTGGGGTTGCTTTGGTATAGTGCTATCCAAAACCATTTGATGAAATATTGCATATTCAGGAGCCGGCAGAGCGAATGCTCTTTCAGATGGCTGCATGTTGTTAGTGCTTCCAGCATGATTGCAGGTTTTAAGTTTGTTTCTTTAGACTCTTTCACAAAATGAGTTTGAGGGAAAGTTAAGGAAGGCAGAGAAAAGAAAGCTCAAAATGACAGTGATAAGCCATCAGGTTGAAGAAAATTTATACTGGATGTGTCAGGAAGTGCTCAGACTGGGGCTCATAGTGGGTTCACCTTGAATTGTAGCCCCAAGTTTGCCGATTTGGCTCAGCACATTAAACACAAGGTGAAAAAACAGTCTCAACTGAATGTAGAGCTCCTTATTTGGCTGCTGTTCTTCAGCTTGTATCCAACTACAGAGGTTGAAAAGGTACTCTCTGACTTGTATAGTAAGTGTTGTGATTCAATACACTGGCTTGAGACTTCAGTCTTTGAAAAAGTTGAGGTCAATGAAACATGAATAGGATCTCTGGAGCATGATATGTTTTGAAATAAAAGGTGTTGTGTTATATTTAATTGTGCCCAAGAATTCTTTTGTTCAGGACGATACCTTGTTGTCAAGGTAGTTGAAGGGGTTTGATAATCTGCTCAGAAAAAAATTATATATTTGTGGGCTAGGGTTGCTAATAAGCTTTGGTACAAAGAGTATTTCTGAAGTCTGTGTAAACCTTTGAAAGCTCTTCTTAAAATGTACACCACTGCTGTGAGGGCTTTCAGCACAGCAGTTAAAAACTCTGACCCCAGGGTGATGCAAAGTGCCAGTGGATTAAATATCAGCTCTACTGTTTTTCCACTCGGTGATCTAACAAAAAAGAGTATGTCTTACAAATGGTGAATGAAAAGAAGTAGTTCCTTTAAAAGAGGTATACAGTTCATTACTACCCTGGCTATACCTGCCAGACTCAATGCCAGAGGCCAGACTTTTAAACTATAAGCCTGAATTGATTGAATTGCATGCCCAGGTTGCATTGCTAAAACCATCAAAAATGCAAGTTACACCTGAGGGGGAAGACTTTTTTTTTCATTTACTGAGAAGTTTGCTGTGCAAGAATTTATGTGTACTCACACTGCGTTTGCCAATGTTAGTGTTTAGATCTGGTGAAAATACTGAGGATGACTCTTTGTTGTATTAGAGGGCTGATTATTTACCTGTTACTCCAGCCAGAGCTCTGTTACAACTTATTTACAGTAACAGTGGAATAACTGTCTGAGTTATTCATTTAACATTATTTTCATTATGAAAACATTTCCCAGACTGTCAAGGAACCCTAGTGCAGTGGAAGAGCTACATGCACCCATGCAGTAGTGGCTAGGGAGCCTGGGTTTGATCCCCAATGCATAACATTTCTGCCTTCATTGTCATTACATGGAAAAATCTGCCTGCCAAGGTTGTGGGTGCAAAGCCATACATGGTTTTAAGCACACCTGGGACAAAGTGAAGGATATAGTGGTTACTCAGGATGGTAGTAGTATGAAGGGGAATGGGGGGTGGCTAGTAAGGACTAGCACCCTGTATGGACAATGGGTGCTGAGGTTTGATAGGGAGCTATGGGCAGACTGAATGGGAAATTGGTCTTTTTCTGCCATCATTGTGATTGAGGTAGCATAACATCCCACATCAGTATATACTCAGTAACTCCATATGAAAATCAGCTAATGTTGAGAGGGACCTAGGTGTTCTTATAGATTAATATTTAACTTTCAAAGAACAGTGTGTTAAAGAGGTATCTAAGGCAAACAGAACTCTAGGGGGCCATGGAAAAACAGATATCCTGTTGCCACTGTACAGATCGTATGTAAGTACTCTTCTCAATTATTGTAGTCCACTTTTCAATCCTTATGGAAAGTCTAATATTAAAAGAATTGAGAAGGTACAACACAGACTTATTAAAATCATTTGAGAAACAAACGGTAAATCACATGAGAACAGAATAAAGAGGCTGACGTTGTATACCCAGGAGGCCATAGAAAAAGAGGGGACCTGTTATTATTTTTCAAAATAATGAACGATCATTCTCTTAGGGATGACTTGAATGTTTATTCAGACTATATTAACCCAAAAACATGGGGACATGAGCTGCAAGTAACAGATGATAGATTTAGAACAGATAGGAGGAAGTACTTCTTTATGCAGAGGGTGGTGAATTTGTGTTGAATAGCATACCGAAAGACATAATGTCTAGTAGAAGCAAGGACATTTTCAAAAGAAAACTAGAGAAATATATAATGAAGGAAAGAAAGTTAAGATATTATCTTGGCTCGTAGGAGCCGTCCTCAAGCCATGGACATTTTAGCTCCAACATACAATAGTGACAGTAGTGACAACTAGTCTAGCCACTCATTTGGAAATTGCTCTACTTAAGCAAGATGATGGTTGATAACTTTCTGATTTATTATCTTTGGTCAAAAATAAGTCTTTGCAACCATCACAAGATTTTCCATATAGAGAGCAATTTACTTTTTAGCAGATACCAATTTATTATATGTAGGAAGAAAGGGTGCTCCCCTGCTTTACATAACTGCTTTCTTTTCCTTCCTTCCTTCCTTCCTTCCTTCCTTCCTTCCTTCCTTCCTTCCTTCCTTCCTTCCTTCCTTCCTTCCTTCCTTCCTTCCTTCCCTCCTTCCCTCCCTCCCTCTTCTAATCTAACATGAATGGTATAACAGTGGTGCCCAAATTTGTACTTTTATCTATTGTGTGCTATAATGTCTCAAATGTATCCACAGGCATAGTAATATTGAAAACTGCAAAATAGAAAGTAAAAAAAAATATTTTCAGATGACTCTTAGGGATAGTAAAATCTCAGCAACTGGGGGGGGAGGGTGGCTCCACCATAGCAGCAGGGCTATGGTTAAGCACCCAGAAAATATCTGCACCCTGTGAGGAATCTGTAAAGAAAGACTGCACTGAGTCAGAAGCAAAAGGGGAAACCCAAGGGGCCAGATATTCAAAAACAGTAAGCCATTGTATGGATGAAAAGGGAGGTGAGGAAAAGGAACATCTACCTGTGTTTTACTGCACTCAGGCCTCAATGACCTAGCTCTAAACTGTAAGGTGGAGGTAAAAGGGAAGTTTAGGGAAGTAGATAGGCAGTTAAGGACAAACAGAGAGATGTTAGCCTTCTCAGAAGTAATACCAATGCAAATGCCAAGTGTAGTTAAGAGTAGACCAATGAAAATCAAGAAGTTCAGTGGGACTATTTATGTGGTGCTGCTGCTTGTTATCACGAACACTCCACCATCAGGGAAACTGTGGCACAACATCAATCAGTATTTGTGAGGTGACTTTCTCCGTTACTGTAACACTGCCAATTGTCTAACTAGCATTTCCCCAATGCTGGAGCACTTGTGGTGACAAGCAGTAGTGTCATAAATATCCTCAATGTGTGGCTAAAAGGATGATGTGAGAAGGAGGGCTCTGACATGATCAGCAGTTGTCCACAAGGGTACGGACTACCACTAAGCCTGTCAGAACCTGTGCATTTGGACAAACATTAGAGGTTATAGCCAATCAGCTCTTAAACCAGGGAAGGGGGAGTGCTGCAGGGTTTGAATAGGGGTGCACAGTGGGATAACAGTGCCAGCAAAATGCATAGACTGCTTGGACCCTGCATGCTGAGCATTTGTGCAGACTAACTTGATAGACTGTAAGGCATGTTTCAGCTGGCAGATCTGTATGTTCATATGCTGTTCTCCAACACATCGTAGGGAATCAAATGGTCAGCAATATTTGCCTAAAGTAATGTAGCTAAAGGTCCATCATCCTATGATGACAGTAGCCGTTAAATAAGAAAAAAAAACCTTCATGGAAGGTACTGAACACTAACATGCTGAACAGCTGTAACACAATGGATGAGCCCAGTCAGTAGCAGCAGCACAACAACAAGATATCATTGTGTTCACTGAGACATGGTCCACTCAGGAGCATAGCTGGGACCTAAATACATAGCTGGGACCTAAATATCCCAGACTATACACTGGTCAGAAGGGATAGAAAGACCTTCAATTGGTGAGGAGCATTGATGTATGTTAAAGTGGGTACAAAAGTAATAGAAGATAGATCCAGAGAAGAGGGAACATAATCAGTTTGGTTACAACTAACAGATTGAAGGGGAAGAAAATACATAGTATGATCTACTGGCCACCCAACCAGGAAGAGGCCAGGGAAAAGAGATGGGCTGGGAGATTACTAAGGCAGCTTGCCAGGTCACAATAGTAATCATGGAAGACTTCAATCTCCCAGACATAAACTTGCAAAATAATATAGCAGGAAGCCAATAAAGTTAGAGATGTATTAAAATAATATCATATAGCTTCCTAACACAGTGAATACCAAATTCAACTTGAGGGGAGGCAACACTGGACACAGTTTTGAGTAACCATGACATAATCAAGAACATTAAAATAAGTGCACCAGAGAATTTTTGCAGGAAGGGAGAGGGGAGCCACATCTACAGAAATCAGAGCCACAAAGTAGGAACAGTATAGAGGTAGCCAATCAGGGCAAAGAAAATGCTTAATGCCTTTTTTGAATTTGAAACAAAAGACTGCCAGCCGCAGAATCCTTTAAAAGGCTGCTCAGGGCTTCCATGTCTGATCATACTGCAGAAATCATTGGGGGTTGAGGTGGCTGTGTCCTAATCAGTGGGACCCCCTCTCCCCTGCACTGAAGAATTTTGCCTCCCACCCACCCCTCACCGCCACCATCTATTAAATAACCAGGGGACTCTAATGGACTAATGCACAGCTCGCTAGCAGGTTAATCACAGGATAGGCAAAAAAAGAGAAGGAGCACATCAGAAAAAAGGCCCTCACACTGCAGTAAGAGCATAGAATATCCATACAACAGGCTTCTGTACCAAATAGAAGGGCACTGCTGGTTGTTCAGTTTCTTGGGCAATGTTTTAAATGTTAATGCTTAACTAAAGAAGACTTACTTTTTAAGTGCCACTGTTAGCTACTGCCACTGTTTTACCTACCAACTAGCTAGGGAGCATTAATTTATACTGCTTTATTTAGCACTGTTTCACAACTGTACTAACTAGCTAGGCTGCATTAATTTGCACTGTTTTATTTGGTACTGTTTAGCTACTGTTTACAGCAGACTACTGTGCCAAATAGAAGAAGAACACTGATGGTTGTTTGGATTCTTGGGAATGTTTTAAATGTTACTGCCTAACTACTGATTGCCTGCCCAACTAATTATTAGCTACTGTTTTATAACCACCCAGGGACAGGTTAAGGAGAGATGGCCAAAGTGCATTGAATTTTTAGCTGAGTTTTTAGCTGAGTGTGTACCAGACACTGAGGGCAACAAATCAAAACTACAACTGTTTATGTGTACTAACCAAAGGGATTAGGGCCTAGGGCTGTAGAGTGCTGCTTGTATATGCATATGAGGGGCTGGTCCCTAGAGACTGATCAACTCAAATCTGAACACCACGTACACTGCTGGAAAGAGGAGATAAAAGGGACCAGGGACTCAGCAGTGGGGGCAAAAAAGGCAGGTTATTGCGTACTAGGATGGAGTATCCTGGCAAATGGCATAAGCTGGGAAGGGGAAGTAAAGTGGGGGCCAGGGGGTCAAGGTGGACTGGTGTGATGGGGAGAATGGTTGGTTGTAATGCATGTGGGGCAGCAGTTTTTATGGACACAAGATGGAAAATTGAGGTGCCCAACATGTTTGAAAATAGGACAGCTCCCATCAGAAACCAATTGGCTGTGGAGGGAGATAGAGTGGGAGGTGAAGAGACAGAGCTTGGCTGGAGGGGGAGATGGAAGAAACTGCACTGACACCACAGTGAGCTGGGGCAAGGAAAGTGGGGGCAAGGGAGTGAAGAGGATGCATGGAGGGCTAGGTGACAGACCATGCTGTAGGGAGGGCAATGGTTGGCAGGAGGGAAGGAGGAAGGTGGTGGAGTTGCAAAGGACAAGGACATGGACAAATGGCAGTGTCACAGCACCTATGATCAGATGAATGTCCACAGGAAACAGTGTAAGAGTATCTAACAGGTTTATACCATTGGCAACTATGCAAAACCAGGGGGATCATGAGGAGAAAGAGGATACAACAGACTCGGGAAATGGACCCAGTAAAAATCTGGAGGAAGGGGGGAAGGAGGATCAGGTGGAGGGGGACTGGAAAGTCAGGGAGGCATTGGGAGGCAGGTAGTGGATAAGAAGGGAAATGGGGGTCATGCAGGAGGTAATACGGTTGGGGAAAATGTAGAGCATCACAGTGGAGGTGGTGAGAAGGAGACACAGGAGGAGCAGGGTGACAAAAAAAGAAAGCAAGTAGGCAGCACAGGGTGGGGAGACCAGGCAAGGGGAACAAGTGGTGAGAGGAAGGTGGAACTGGACAAAAACACTGGGTCATTTGCTAGGGCAGAAAAAATAGACCAGATCATGGTCTTTGGTGACTTTGGCTTAGAAAAGGGGTTGCCTATAGAAGGAGGTCATCTTCTGTGAACCAGGTATGGAGGTAAGATGGGAGAAGCAAAAGATAAGAGAGGGCATAAGGGCCATGGTGGGCAAGCTGTGCCTCATCATACACCTAGGGACAAATGACCTGATGGTCAATGAAGTACAGGAGGTTCAAAATAGGCTCAGGGAGCTGGCCAGGGGCTGCAGGGAAGAAGTAAGCTTGCTGGCTTTCACAGAAGTCTTGCTGGTCCCTTGTGATAGTACCATTATGCAGCAGCAAATTGCAAAATTCAATACTTGGCTCACTGATTGGTGTGAGAATGAGAGTTTCAGCTGCATAGGTGAGCGAGGGGACACGTGGGCTCATGAGGGGCTATACACAAAGGATAGATTGCACATTAATGAGGGGGGCTCTAGGGCACTGAGGGAATAACTACAAGGATATATTGATAGGGTCTTGGGGATTTAAACTAGGAGCTGGGGAGTATATGACTAGGGAAAGGAAGGTGGATACAACTGGAGGACCATGCCTAGCTAGCACTACCCCATAGGATGGGAAAGAGGAAGCAGGGAGTGGATGGAAAGAGGAGGGGGAAATTGGTGGAGGGGTATGTTTGCCAACACCAGGAGTATGGGAAATTAACTGGTTGACTTAGAGGCCATGATGGTGGATGAGGACCTGATCTGGTGACCATAATGGAGACCTGGTGGACTGGGCAGCAGGACTGGGAGGTGGTTATCCTGGGGACTTTGAGGTGGTTATCCGGGGGTATAGTCTGTTTAGGAAGAACATGACAGGTAGAAGGGAAGGTTGCATTTTACTTGAAAGATGGTATGAGGGTGACAGTAAGGCAGGAAAAACAAGAGGAGGTGGAGGTCCTGTGGGTCATGCTGGAAAAGTGGTCCGGTGAAACAATACGGCTAGGTGTGATCTACAGAACTCCTATGCAGGAGAGGAAGTGGACAAGGAATTAATGCAGGAGGTGCAAAGGATAGCACGCAAGGGTGAACATCTGCTGGTGGGGGATTTTAACCTCCTCGATGTGGATTGGAGATCCCGTCAGTGACATCAGCAAGAAGTAGGGAGTTGCTAGAATCCCTACAAGCAGCATTCCTTCACCAGCTGGTCATGGAACCTACTAGTGGTGGGGTGACACTGGACTTAATACTGATGAATTGGGACAGTGTAGCTGAGGCTTCAGTGGGAGACAGGCTGAGGTCAAGTGACCACAGGGCTGTCAGGTTTAGGATTAGGATTGGAACAGAAGTGAGTCAAGCCTCCACAAGGGTACTATACTTTAGGTGTGTGGACTTCAACAGAAGGTGGGAGATCATCAGGGAGGCTATGGACAGCAGGGATGAACTGGTGGATGTGGAAGAAATGTGGGGTGTAATAACGGGGGGATTTTGAGAGCCACCAATTATTGCATAAGAAAGGTATGCAAAATTAAAAGAAGGAGGCCACTCTGGTTCACCAGAGAGGTGGTAAGGGCAATAAGTGAAAAGTAGCAAGCATTCAGGACATATAAAAGAACACAGGGAAAGGAGGATAGAGCGGTATACAGAGAGAAGATGAGGGTGGCAGGACAGACAATTTGGATGTTGAAGGCAAATACAAAAGAGAGGATAGCTAGGGAGGCAAAAGGGGGGGATAAAACATTCTACAGGTATGTCAGCGAGATGAGGAAATCCAAACAGGGGATAGTGAGATTTAAAGGGGGGGGGTTCTGGTACAGGGTGACTTTCAAAAGGCACATTTGCTAAACAGGTACTTCTGTTCAGTTTTCTTGGTGGAAATGGGAGGTAAGGGACCAGAGTTGCGGAGAAGGGGCAAAGTGGGCAGGGGAGGGGACTGTAGCCAGTTTAAGAAGGCAGGGTATGGGAGGAACTAGGAAAGCTGAGGGTAGAAAAGGCAATGGGTCCAGACACCCTACATCCTAGCGTACTCCAGAAGCTCAGGGAGGAACTGATGCACCATTGACTAGACTGTTTAATCTGTCTCTAGACATGGGGAGTGTTCCAGGTGACTGGAAAAGGATGGATGTGGTGCTGATACACAAGAGCAGCAGCAGGGAGGAGGCAGGTAATTATCGTCTGGTCAGCCTTACCTCAGTGGTAGGTAAGATTATGGAGGCACTCCTAAAGGAAATAATTGTCAACTATCTTGCAGCCAGTGATCTCCATGATGACAGGCAGTATGGGTTCATGGAGGGGAGGTCATGCCAGATGAACATGATCAACTTCTTTGACTTGGTGATGAGGGTAGTTGATCTGGGAGGGGCGGTGAACATGGCCTGTCTGGACTTCAGCAAGTCCTTTGATGCAATCCCTCACAGGTGGCTGGTGAACAAGTTGGGCAGTTTAGGGGGTGGGGTTGAAAATAATTAAATGGGTGGAGAGCTGGCTTAGTGACAGATGCCAGTGGGTGGTAGTAAATGGGGAGCAATCCAGGGAGGAAAGGGTGACAAATGGGGTGCCCCAGGGGTCAGTATTGGGACCCATCCTCTTCAATATCTATATTGGAGATATTGCGGAGGGACTAAAGGGAAGATGTACCTATTTGTGGATGATACAAAGATTTGCAACATGATGGACATGGGGGGGTGTGGAAACAATGATGAGGACCTGATAAAACTGAAGGGGTGGTTGAAAAGTTGGCAATTCGGATTTAATGCAAAGAAGTGCAGAATAATGCACATAGGGCACAAAAAAACAAATGCCTTGTACACACTGGGGGGGGGTGAGGAAGTTATGCTAATGGAGCAGGAGAGGGATCTGGGGATTATCATTTCAGACAACCTAAAGGAGGCAAACCAGTGCAACAAAGTGGTAGGATGGCAACCAGAAAGCTGGTGTGTATAGCGAGGGGTATAACAAGCAGTAGGAGGGAGGTGTTAATGTCCCATACAGGGCCATGATGCTACCCCACCTAGAGTATGGAGTCCAGTTCTGTAAACCTCACCTATGTAAGGATATAGATAGGGTGGAGAGAGTCCAGATGAGGGTGACCAAAATGATACATGGCATGTATCAGAAGACCTATGAGAAGAGGCTGGAAGAGCTTGATCTGTATCATCTGGACATTAGGAGGGAGAGCGGGGATATGATTGAGACATTTAAATATTTGAAGGGGATTCACAAGGTGAGGGAAGGGAGCATCTTTCAGAGGAAATAATCATGAAAACTAGGACACAGTTTGAAGTTGGAAGGAGGAAAGTTCGGAGGTAAAAGGAGAGGGTACTACTTCATAGAGAGGATGGTGGCCCCCTGGAAAAGACTACCAGAAGAGGTGGTGGGGCCAAAACAGTAGGGGAGATTAAGAGGTCATGGGTTAATTACATGGGAGAAACCAGAAGAGGCAAGGGGATAAACCTGGAAGAATAGAGGGGACTGGAGTCTCCATGAGGGGGACACAGAGAGGGGTGCAAAGAGGTAGGTCTAGGGTTACCTATGGGGATAGGATAAGGGTAGACTTGATGGGCCATAGTGTCCTTTTCTGCCAGCAGATTTCTATGTTTCTATGTTGAAGTGCCTATAGGATAAAGGGACCATGACTCCATCAGTTTTAAGATAGCGCATGGGGTGAACAAACTAAATCCAGTGTCACAGTGCCAGACTTTGGGAAGGATGACTATGGCCAATTGAAGTCTATAACATTTATACAGATAATGGACTAACACAAGGATAAGGGGTCAGAAAAAAAGTAAGCAAGAATAAAAAATAGAAATACAAAAAGGCCTTGACTATGTGTTAGGTATGTAAAACAAACTCTGGCCAGAGCCGATAGGGCTGCATGGGGGGAATATGTGGTAAAATAATTGGAAATTACCAATGTTACGAGCTTGCATTGGCAAATTCGATGTAGGCTCATAACTTTCTTGTTTTTTAACATTTTTACACCTAATTTTCAACATATCCTTCTTATGACCCCACTTCATGAAGAAGGACAGAGGAAATTTTCAACTCCTGCCCAAAAGGTGATTTCACACAGGAACCGCAAAATCACCTTTCAGGATATGACAAAACATTTTGGCTGGGGGGGCGTGGCTTGAATGCCGAGGAAGATGGCCATTTGAACCATTGGCTTGATCTCCAGCTACCACAATTCATTGAAAACCACGGACATCCAGGGACCCCTGACCCTCCTCAGGCGATAACATGTTGCCGTAGCCCTTTCACGTTGCTCAGCGCAGGTTATATTGTGACAAGCGATCTGGCATATTGTCCTGTGGCGCCTGTCACTGTGTGACTCATCTAAGATCCAAGCAGGCCATGAATCACTGACCTTGCATGGCAGTTCCCTGATTCTGTTTAACTGGTGGCAGTCTCTACAACACACCTGACTACAATCAGCTGAATTTCTGTGGAGGAACACATACCAAAACTCCTGCCTCACCTTAATCACTGGGAAACATTGCTGCCATGGTCTTGGGATGGCCTCACCTAAACCTCCTATGCAAGACCTGGGCACAACCCCTAAAGATGCACCTGTTCCCTCAGTGAATGTAAACGCCTGGCTGCAACATATCACGGCCATGCTAGAGACTCTTCTAACAAGGGTAGAGGTCACAAGGGCTGTAAGGGGAGCCAAAGCATCTACAGAACTCAGGCTGGCACAAGGCATTAAGAAGGGGAAGAAGGACTTCTTTAAGTACATCAGGGAGAAAAGGAGCTGTAAGGACCACATAGTAAGGATTAGGAAGGAGGGGGGTTGGGTGGAAGCAGGGTGCGATAAGGCAGAAGCACTAAATGAGTACTTCTGCTCAGTATTTACTAAAGAGAAGAGGGGTGACACCCAAGGTGGGAGAAATGGCAGAAGCAGGGGGAATTGGTGACAGATGGGAAATCATGGAGAGCAGAGTTCGAGAGGTTTGAAGGCACTGAGGGTGGACAAGGCACCAGGCCCAGATGGCATCCACCCCAGGGTACTGAAGGAGCTGGCAGAGGTCCTTGCAGGACCTTTGGCAGACCTATTTAATGCCTCACGACATTCGGGGTGTGTACCTCAGGACTGGAGAATAGCTCATGTGGTGCCCCTCCACAAGAGTGGCCCCAAGGATGAACCGGGAAACTACAGACCAGTGAGCCTCACATCCATCATGGGTAAGCTAATGGAGACTATCCTGAAGGAGAGGCTGGTGGCCCTCCTAGAGGCCAAAGGACTACAGGACAGCAGACAGCATGGCTTCATATGTGGCAGATCCTGCCAAACCAACTTGGTCGAGTTCTATGACTGGGTAACTAGGCAACTGGACAGGGGCCATGCAGTGGATGTCCTGTATCTGGACTTCAGTAAGGCATTCAACTCAGTGCCACATGGAAGGCTGGGAAGAAAGTTAGTAGGCACAGAGGCGGGTGCAAAGCTGGTGAGATGGGTAGGAAACTGGCTGCAGGGAAAACAACAGAGGGTGGTGGTGGTGGGTGGGGAGCTCTCACACCCAAGGGCAGTGACGAGCAGTGTTCCACAGGGCTCGGTGTTGGGACCAGTGTTGTTTGGGATATTCATTGCAGACATATCATGGGACATCAAGAGCAAGATCAGTCTGTTTGCTGATGATATCAAGGTAGGTGCAGTGGTGGATGACCTAGGGGGATGGCAGGGGTTGCAGGATGATCTGGCAAAGCTTGAAACCTGGTCAGACACCTGGCAACTGGGCTAATGCCAAAAGTGCAGGTGCTGCATTTGGGATGAAGAACCCAAGGAGGAGTTAATAGCTAGGGGAGTGCAGCTAGCCCAGACAGAGGAGAGAAGGATCTGGTGTGTTCATTACAGGGTCAATGAACAACTCAGCACAATGTAGGATGGCAGCTGCAAAGGCCAACAAAATGCTGGGTTGTATTGCAAGGGGTATATCCTTGAGGAGGGAGGAGGTGATTCTGCCACTGTATAGGTCATTAGTTAGACCACACCTGGAGTACTGCATGCAGTACTGGTGTCCGTATCTGAAGAGGGACATTAAGTTACTGGAGGGGGTGCAGCGCAGAGCGACAAAGATGATCAAGGGGCTGGGGGACTTATCATACGAGAGGAGGTTGAAGGAGTTGAACATGTACTCACTGGAGGAGAGAAGAGACAGGGGTGACATGATTGAAACCTTAAATACATGAAAGGAATAAACAAGACGGTACAGAGGGGCTGTTCAAAGTAAGGAGGGAGGGCCACCAGGGGCCATAATAGAGACTGGAGCAAGGAAGGTTCAGGAGGAGATGAGGAGACACTTTTTACAGAGAGGGTGGTGGCTGGGTGGAATGCTACCTGCTGAAGTGGTATGCAGTAGGACAGTGGACTGCTTCAAATGAGGATGGGACAGGACAAGGGGAGGGATAATGAAGGGAAGGGTGGAAGGGAGGGGCAGCTGCAGAATAAGGGGTGCTAGCTGCACATTCGAGCAGACTTGATAGACCTCTAGGCCTTTATCTGCTGGCAAATTTCGCATGTTCATATTTCAGCAACCTTGTCTGGTACGGTTGCTAAAGTGCCGGTGCTCAATGATAAGTTTAATGTCTGAGAGCATTGCACAGATGATTTAGAAGCTGGTCACGCCAAAATACTGCAGCGACTACAGGAACAAGATGAGAAGTTGGCTACTCTGTGGCAACAGGCAGAGGACCAAGAGAACTGAGGGCGATGCAATAATATTAGAATCCTCGGAATTCCCAAGGGTTCTGTAGGCCAGAATACAGAGAGGTTTCTAAATGAAGAGATCCCCAAAATGCTTGGGGATAGATGGCATGGACCAATTGAGGTGGAAAGGGCACAACGCATACCCAGTGGCTTTCAATCTCACAGTGTCACTTCTAGGCCCATTATTGCTTACATACTGTGATACTCCACCAAAGAAAAAGTTCTGAGGGCAGCTCGAGACAGGGGCAAACTTATGTGGCATGGGGTTAAAGTGTCCTTCTTCAGAGATTTCTTTACAGAGGTGGCTGTTCGTAGGAAAGCCTTTATGCCTATTAAGAAAATTGCTGGCAGCACAGGGGTTCAAATATGGCTTTAGGAATTTGGCCTACCTTTATGTGTCCCGAGATGGCAGGGACACAGTAGCTGAGACAACTGAGGAGATTGAAACCTGGGCCCTCAAGTACTGGCCTCAGATGTCTCTCAGTACTGCAACTCCCAAAAGGCTATGGGCTCTGAGACCTCGAACACGGGACAGGAGGAGCCAATCTCCAGGTGATGGTTACAGCGAGGAGCATAATTCTGCCGGGACAGCATCACCACTAAATGCCTCCCCCAGGTCCCCTCCTCATCTGAAGTCATCCAAAAAGTAGCGCACGCAATAGCTGGGGATGAAGCTATGTGTTGTTGATTGGTTAATTTCCTCATATAGGTGAAAGCTCAGCACGGCTGAGTGCTCCTTTTCTACAGTGCTGAGGACTGCACCCTCGTGCATACACCAATTCACCTTTAGCTTTGTGCTTACCTAATCATTTATAGTCCTGAAATTCCTAGTAGATAATAGTGTTATTAATCTACCCCTTAGTGAGGTAACTGTTGTATTTAGCTTCAATTCTAATAGATGGTCACTTCATCTACATACCTAGTGCTTTAATTTAACTGTTCTTATTCTTGTACCAGGTTATTATTGCCATTATATCTAGTGAACAGACTACCTTTTCTCTTCACTCAGCTGACCCTCCCTCCTTTGTCTCAGGTAACCTGCTACTTCTGCTTCTCTATCCCTACTGGAGATGGGTGGTGAGTACCTGTACAGTATTTAACCTTGGGAACTACAATGCAGACTTCCAATGCAGGTGTAAAACTCATATCATGGAATGTGAAGGGCTTAAACCACCCGGTAAAGTGATCTATGGTCCTTAGACACTTACAGTCCTTGCAGGCAGATATTGCACTTATCCAGGAGACGCACATCACTGCAAGAACTGTACTGTGGCTCAAGATGGTGTGGGTAGGTAGTGTTATAGCGAGCTTAGCATCGACTAAATCTAGAGGTGTGGCCATTCTGATCAGGAAATCATGCTCCTAGGTGCAGGAGCAAGTGGCCTCAGATGCTCAAGGCCCCTGGATAGCGGTTTGGTTCTCACACCCAGGAGGACATGTGGTGCTAGCAAATGTATACGGCCCAAACATGAACAATCTGGAAGTCCTGCTGGATCTCAACCAAGCCATAGAATCCTTGGCTGCTGAACATCCGCAGATTCCAGTTGTGATTGTAGGTGACTTTAATCTCACCTTAGATATCTTTCTGGATAAATCCAAACCAACCCCCCCCCCAAATACACCCTAAAATGGTGTTGACCTTGCAAGGAATCATGACGGAGTGGGGAATGACTGACGTGTGGTGCAGAGATCACCTGTCGTGGTGAGACTACTCCTTCTTCTCCTCTGTTCACACCACATATAGCTGGATCAATTTCTGACTAGCCAATACTCCTGTTGCCTGAGATATCACTTCTACTAGGATAAACAACATCCTTGTTTCAGACCATGCCCCAGTCTCATGCCTCTATACCTCTTCTGGGCAGTGCAGATTGAGTACCAGATGGTGCTGCAATCCCCTACTCCTTCAAGACCCACAATTTCGATCTATGATATGGGAGACAGCCAAAGATTACTTTTCTCTGAATCAAGCCACAGACACATCTGCTGCTACAGTCTAGGAGGCCTTCAAGGCTGTTTTGCAAGGGCAAATCATTGCCTATATGGCCCAACAAAATAAAACCAGGAGGGTGGACCTAAATAACCTACAATCTGAACTCTCAACATTGGAAGCCAGATTTAAGGCCTCTGCTGCCCACACACCCGACCCAGCACTTCTTCGGGAGGTAGTCGGGCTAAAATACCGTATAAACACCATGCTGCAACAAAAGGCAGAATAAATGCCGATTAGGTCCAAACACACTCAGTGGAAGGGAGGAGATAAAGGGGGAAACTTCTGGCCTTTCAGTTAAGAAAACAACAGGTTGCCTCACGTATCCATGCCCTTAGGAACTCGAGAGATCTTGTGGTCACGGGTCCTAAACAGATCAATGAATGTATGCAACACTTTCTTCAGCAGCTATACCAGTTGCATGCAACCATAGATTCAAATCAATTGGAGCATCAATTGGTGGACTTTTGTTCAGCCTTCAACACCCCTCAATTACCTGAAAATATGAAAAATGCCTTGGATAAGCCTTTCACTGAAACAGAGCTGCTGAATGCCCTAAGCCAACTGGCCAAAGGCAAATTGCCCAGACCAGATGGTATGACTACAGAACTGTACCAAACCATGAGTACGGAAATCAGTACCCCCTTTCTTTCTGTACTACAGGAGGCTCATGTGACTGGCATTCTCCCCTCCCCCATGTGCGAAGCCCTGATCACCCTCTTTCCAAAGAAATCAGACGACTCCCTAAATTGTGCCAATTATCGCCCTATTTCCCTCATCTCAGTCAATAACAAAATCACAGCCAAGATGCTTGCCACTCGATTCATGGAGGCCATACCCTCTGTTATAAACCCATCCCAAGTCAGTTTTACTAAAGGGTGGGCTGCGGTCAATAATATTAGAATGGTCCTGGATCTTAAGTGGCTTGCAATGCACTCCACTATCTCTATGGCAGCAATGGTGGTAGATTTCTCTAAAGCCTTCGATTCTGTAGAATGGCCCTACCTCCAAGAAACACTCTGGCTTTATGGGTTCTGTCCATACTTTAGGCAATGGATTCGGGTACTGTATAATGTTCCCATAGTTAGAATCCTAACAAATAAGGACATCTCCCCTTCCTTTCCCCTACAGCGGGGTACACGTCAGGGTTTCCCCTTATCCCCCTTACTATTCCTGGTGGCTCTAGACCCGCTTACAAAGAAATTGCAAGCCACTGAAGGTATCAAGGGCATACAGGTAGGTCAGCACACATACCTGACTGCCTCATATGCAGATGACTTACTTTTAATGTTAACCCACCCAAAGGAATCTCTTCCCAGCATCTTAGAGACCTTGAGAGAGTTCGCTCAGTTGTCTGGTCTGAAAATTAATTAAAAAAAATACCTAGCGTTACCCCCCCTTAATACGGCTTGCACAAACACATGTCTGCAAGGCTTAGACTTAACCTGGGCTCCACACAGCTTCTCATGCCTAGGCATAAATATTCCCTTCAATATTACCTGAGTGCCCCAGGCTTCTTACAGTTGACTTGTTATTGACATATTGCATTTTAATTGTAGTGCCAAAACCAGAGCATCTGTGACACTATTTCCAGTTGACAGGTATTTAAACTAACACTCCCATGAGCGGAGTGAGTGCATGGTTTCGCGTGCAGAGATGCACGCAGAGACATGTGCATCCAGCGCATGTCAGCTGTGTCTGCTGGGCACACTGCCATAGCAGGTAAGTAAAATAAAACAGATCTGTAAGTTAATAGTCTGAGAGCTTAGACTGCCATGTACCCACAGGGTGACATTTAGGTAACTAATTGGAAATTTAAATAGCCCTTTAGTGGGTGCATGTGTAGATACTATCCCAGAACTGAGAGACTGTGGCTATCTCTGGGAGACTATTAATCGTGCATTGATCTGTGGGAGCCCTGTCTAATTAGACTGACCTGGAAGAAAGCTGGTTGCTGCTGATGCTCCAGCATTTTATCCTTTGCTGTAAACAGTCTTATTTCTCTGCCATTAGTTTTACTAAGCATTGGTTATAACCTTCCTCTGTGGCCTGAATGTTAAACTTTTAATTTCGCAGTTCATGTGCTTAGACTGCCGTGCAGCCCTTGGTCAAGTACTGGTATTTTAAACTACCTTGTGGCATACCTGAGTGTACTTACTATTCATGGAGCAACAGTGCGTGTCCGCGTGTTTGCGCATTTTGAGAATAAACACTAAAATATTAGGTGACAATTCATAGCCTTAGAGGTTTATAGTGTCAGGGGGCATAATAAAGTACACAACATAGGATAGGCCATAGCTGTGTTGTTTTATTTTTTCTACAACCTATATAAGACTGTTCAGCTTCAGCATGTCAACCACAATAATAACACTAGATGGGGAAGTGGGGATTCAATGTAAGACATGTAGTATGTTTCAAATTGTAGAAACTAAAACTTTCCCTTTAGAATATACATGTGAGAAATGTGTTTTAAATGAGCAGCTTGAAAGAGAATTAACTCAGTTCAGTTCAAGATTGCCTGAGTTAGAAAAAAGTCAGCAACAGATGGTTGTTAGGTTTCAAGAGAGACAAAGCACATTTGGAAACATTGATGCAAGGGATGCAGTAAATCTAGAAATTAGCTCCACTCCTCTTCAAAATGATGAGATGGATCTTACCCAGAACACAAAGTGTAATAAAGCATTTGAATACCCTATTCTTAACTGAAATAAATGACTTAGAGAGAGGATGATTTAGAGGGCACAGACAAAGAATGGTGTACTGTAAACAAAAAGAAGGCTGTAAAAAAAGGCAGAAGGGCTGAGTACTATCGTCTTCTAATTGACAATAGTTTTACACCACTAATTTCAATAAATTCAGAAGAGCAAGAAAATGCTTCTATAGTCTCTACCAACATTCATAATGCTACATCACCCTTACAAAGTCAAGTATTGACTAATTACCCAGAAAACAACAATATGGATACCACCACTGTTAGCATAATGGATCAACACAATCAGATCAACCCGAGCCTGAAGAACGAGGAAACCACACTACCCAAACAGATCTTTGTTTTAGGAGATTCTATGATAAAACAAATAGATAGGAGAGTTTGTAACCAAGATAAGATGAATCATACATTGTCCAGCTTTAGAGGTGCTAAAATAGCTGCTATTGCTTGTATGATACTGAATATTCTGCAGGGAAGTGAGGGTAAAGGATACGTTATTATACATTTGTTAGTTAATAATATATTGAATGACTCTGCTCATAATATTAAACAATATTTGGTGGCTCTAACCAATAAAATTATTGAAACAGGGGCTGAGGCCACCTTGTCTGAGATACTACCAGTACCTAGATACATCATGGAAATAAATAATAAAATGAAAGCAGTAAATTACTGAATGAGATACTGGTGTCTGAAGCTAAACATTGTGTGTATAATGCACTGGGAGTACTTTGACAATAAATGGGACTTATTTTGTGGGGGATGGGCTTCATCTGAATAAAAAGGGAAGTTCAATCTTAGGTAGACAGATAAAAGACTGCATTACAAAATTTCTAAACTAGATAATGGGGGGGGGAGAGCACTTCAAGTAAGCTCTCCTATTGGGGACACCATCTTTACTGCTTCTCCTGGGTTACTCCAAGACCCAACTAATATAAATAATACACTGACAGCTCAATCTTTTGTTAATTAATGTTCAAAGTATTAATAATAAAATTGAGGAACTAAGTTTAATTCTGACTGTAAACAACAATCATATATGTGGAATTAACGAAACATGGTTCTCAGGACAAGACTGGGGAATTAGTATTTCCGGTTATTATTGGATAAGTAAGGAGAGAAATAACACAAATGGGTGAGGTACTGCATTTTATATTAAAGAGGATCTAAAACCTGTTGAAATAACATCCAACAATATTGTATATGCTCAAAATGAAATAAGTTGGGTACAAATTCTAAATGCTCCTAAGGATTTAGTCCTTGGTTTATGCTACTGACCCTCAAAACTTGTCTATTGAAGAGATACATATTTTCCTGGATAAGATTGAAGAACAGACTTTCAAAAGGGAAATAATGTTGCTAGGTGACTTTAATTCTACTGAAAAAAGATTTATTGAAATACTCACCCAATCTAATTTAGAGCAAATAGTTCATGAAAACACCAGGAAATTAAATATTCTTGATTTAATATTAATAAATCCTGAATTCAGTTATAATGGCCTCAAAACTCTTCCGCCTTTGGGAAACAGTGACCATAACATAGTCATTGTGGACATCGTAATACCTACTTATAGACCTATTATAGGTACTACTAAATTTAGGGATTTTTACAAGGCTGACTATGATAGTATTATAAAACACCTAAATGACTGGAATTGGGCAGAGGAGCTAAGAAATTGTTCTGTTAAACAGATATGGGAGAAATTATCAGCTAAAATAAGTACTTGTATTGAGTCATGGGTTCCAGAAAGAACCAAATATTCCCAAAACCATAGGGTACTCCTCTGGTGGAACAGGAAAATTAAAAAAACAATTAAGAGAAAAAAAAAGCTATATAGAAAACAAAAAAATATTTCCAACTGATCAAAATATTGCAGCTTATAAAGAAGTTACCAAGGATTTAAAATCAAGAATAAGAATTGCTAAAAAGTAACCCCTGTACATAAAGGTGGAAAAAATGATATTAAAAACTACAGACCAATTAGTTTAACATATGTCCTGGGAAAGATGTTAGAGAGATTGTTACAAAAATATATCATGGATCACCTCAAAATCATCTCATTTTATGATCTGTCACAACATGGTTTTGTTTCCGGTAGATCGTGTCTTACTAATCTCATGAACTTCTTTGAGCCCATAAGTGCAGCACTGGAAAAAGGAATGCCTATAGATGTGGTATTTTTGGATTTTTCTAAGGCGTTTGACTTGGTATCACATAAAATTCTGATTGAAGAGTTAGTTACACTCCAACTTCACCCTAATGTAATCAATTGAGTCAATTCATGGCTAAAGAACCATACCCAATCTGTGACTATAAGGGGATATGAATCAATGTGGGGAGAGGTGACAAGTGGTGTCCCGCAGGGATCAGTCTTGGGACCTATTTTACTTAACATTCTACTATCATCAATGCAAACACTGCCTGGGGTTCGGTCTTGTAAATATGCTGATAATTGCAAAGTTGGTACAATTGTCCATAATGAAACATCAGCAAAATAATTTCAAGATAATTTGAACTTCCTGGCAACCGGGGCAGTTGAACATAAACTATCATTTAACAAACAAACATGTATAGTGATGTATTTAGGATCTAATAACCCAGGTTTTCATTATAAATTGAATATTCCCTTAAAAGAAGCAATAAACCATAAGGATCTAGGTGTCTGGATTTCAAACAACTTAAAATTTGACTATCATGCTAGTCGGACTATAATAAAATATGACCAGATAATTAGAATTATCCTAAGATCAATTAAAAGTAGAGAGGCTGAAGTTATTCTCTCCTTATATTCAGTACAAATTGGTCCCCATATTGAATACTGTTCTCCATTTTGTGCTTCATATTCTGTCCTGGGAAAAAACAAGTTGGAAAAAGTACAGAGAAAAGTTACCAAAAAATTAAGACTGTAAGACATTTGAATTATTATAACAGATTAAAACATCTGAATTTATACTCTGTTGAATATAGGAAATTGAGAGGTGACTTGTGTTTAGCTTTTAGAGCTAGTAAGGATGGTGCTTTCTTAGAATTAATTGGGTTAACAAAAAAAAACTGTGATATATAACATAACTAGATCTCATAATATAAAATTAATATGAGAAACGTCTAAAACAGTACTGTAAAAAGAAGTCAATGGTATACCCAGAGAATTATTGGTATATGGAATACACTTTCCAGTAATGTGATTGAAAGTAAGAATATAAATAGTTTTAAGATGAGACTTGATACTTTTATGGGGGATAGAAGATTTGTCAATTCCACCATGCCAACTTGACATGGTGGCAAGTTCTACTATGGACAATCGTCCTCTGAACTTGAACCTGACCTATAACCCTATGAACTGGATGCACCTAGAGTATGGGAATTTTGGACCCTTAATAACTTTGTTAACGACAGATGTGAACCACTGGCACCACCATAACCTTTCCCTCCCAGGTAAAGTTGCCACAATCTGAATGCTTCTCCTACCCAGAGTGGCATACAGTACCTTCTCAACAATCTCCCTATCACTCTATCAAGCAAAGTGTTCCACCCTCTAGATAAACTGATATCATTTTTTCTCTGGAAAGTAAGATACCAAGATGGAGCCACAGTAAAATGAGGGCTCACTGATCTAAGGGGGGTATGGGACTCCCCTGGTTGCAGGGGTACCATTGGTCCTATCTTTCCACTAAAGCTACCAAGTGGTTCGTTCCTTCCTCCTCCTTGCCTACCCAATGGGATCAGCTGGAATCTCAACTGATGCAGAATACCCCTTATGCTTACTACCAACAAATGCCTATATAAACTCCAGCAAGCTCACCCCAGTCATGGCTAAGACCAGGAAAGTGTGGTTCAGACTCATGGCGGCCTCTAATTCTTTGAAGGCAGCAAATATTATGCCATTCTGATACCTGGTTCTCTGGCATAACCAACTTATCACGGTGGACAATTAACCGCTTAACTAGCCGACATGGAAAAGTAAGGGGATCCAAACTGTCCAAGACCTTTAAATGCCCAACTCTTCCACACTGATGTCATTCAAACAGCTCAAGGCTTGCTACTCCTTGCAGTCTAATGACTTTTGGAGATACCTGCAACTGCGTAGAGTGGTCCAATCTCTCAGTTGGGCGCATATTGCTGACCCCAAGTGGCACTGGCTGACCTCCTTACACCTAAAACCCTCCGCTCAAGACATAGCAGGGCGATTCTACATTACATGGCGCGAGGCACAACCTGATCACACTGAATCATGTAGGGCTGCCTGGAGTATGGATCTTAATATCCCTATCACTTTAGAAACGTGGTCCCAATGCGCACGTTTAGTACACTCCACATATAGGGATGTTAAGAGTCAACTAATACAACTCAAAATTCTCCTTAGGTGGTACCGCACTCCTGCTCCCCTTCATTCATGGGGAATTCTTACCCATGCAACATGCTGGAGATGTTGGCATGACTCGGCAAATACCTTACACCTTCTATGGAAATGTCTGGCCTTAACTCCTTTTTGGTCAGCCATAGCAATGGATTGCTGTGGGGTACTGGGGCAACCTATTGACATCTCCAATCTATTGCTCCTACTGGGAGACTCTGCTCCCCAGACTAACTGCCGAAGCCACACAAAAACAAGCTTTTAGCAGCCCTCCTGGAGGCTAAAGGCTTCTACTCCTGTCTTGGAGACAAACGTCACCTCCATCTATCTCCCTCTGGCATTCCACCTTAGCCAGACTAGCCACCTTTGAAAGGCTCACTTATGCCAATAGTGGACAACTTCTCGCATACTATAAAAAATGGGGAGCATACCTCAATTCCTCTTTATGTAGGGCTCTGCTCCCTCCCCCCCCTGGGCAATCCTCCCATTCAATGAAACCTTCAGACATGGAGGTCTTACAGTCGGCTATGCCCTTAGGACTTGAATTTGACTGCCGCTGTGCAGCTATAACCTGTCCTGCTCAAGTATATATCTCTTTACCTCTAAATCTTTTCTTTTATCTCTCTGTTAAACTACTTCTTTGGACACCTTAAATGCTATTGATAAGAGTGACCTTGGACATATAGTTATATAGATTGTTGAGCTATTGTCAGTAAGAATTGTAGTTGTGCCTAGGACCTCACACCTAGGCTATGTTAGTACTTAATATTTTCTGTTTAAGAACCTGAAAGGATGAATGTTTATGGCTATGGACAGGAAGATATACGTAATTCCCTATGTCCTGGTAAGGTATGCATAATCTGGTTTGTCTATTCCAAGAACTTATACTATATGTCAAGTGTATGTACCTCTCCTTTGTTCACAATGATAATGAATAAATAAAAAATATTGTATGATTAAAAAAAAACATTTTGGCCAGGATTTGAAAAATGACAGCTGTCACATTCATGAGGTGCTGTAAATAAATGGCTATGTTGTAAATTTGGGGTACAGTATTGAAAATTACCAAAGTTACAAGTTTGTGTTCACAAAATTCAACATACTGTAGGCTCATAACTTTACTGTTTTTTTTAATATTTTTACATAAAATTTTCAACATAGCCTTCTTATTTATTTATTTTTTTTATTTTTTTGAAGAATCAGAAAATAATCTTTGAGTCACAGACTCTTTTACAAAGGCTGCTCATCACAGTTACAAGAGGGCAATTAGGATAACAGACATATATAGGGCAAAAATACAAGGAGGATGCAGTGGAAAAAGGATTAATACAGATGTACATCTAACATAACACATAAATGCAAGCTGGCCAGAGACAGGCCATAGTTTAGTAGCATAGCAATCACTGTACAGAAACAGGAGACACAAAATGAATACAGACAGCCTACAGGGCCTTTGTTATATGGGCAGTAAGTGACAGTATATGCAAGTTTCTAAATAAGGATAACAGAGCTACCATGTACCCTCTCAGTTATTGAAACACCTACAGACAGTGTGCTGAAGCAAGTTGCTCTTTAGGGTCGATTTGAAGGGGCCTATGGTAGTGAGAGTATTGATAGTAGTTGGGAGTGCGCTGATCCAAGAGGCTGCTCTGAAAGCAAAAGCTCTTTGACATAGAGCGGTCCGGCAATAAGGAACCTTGATGAGGGCCTTATTGGCATTTCAAGTGGTGCAGATTGGGTTGGCTGCTGTAACCAGGGAGTCAAGCCCTGGAGGGGGTGGATCTGAGGGATATTTTCTTTGCCATAATACAGGTAAGGTATTTAATTCTGTCATCTAAGTTCAACCAGCCTATGAATCAGCCTATCCTGTCCTGTGACTAGCCTGCAGGCCTTATTCAGAGTGGTTTTGATCTGTGTGAGAGAGTTAGGGTCAGCTGAGCCATATATCACCAGGCCATAGTCTACTAGTGACAGGATAAATGAGGACACAGTCAGTTGTAGAGCTACTGGAGAGAGGAAATGCCTATGATGATACAGCAACCCTACCCTTGTGTTCAATGCATCCAGAAGTCCCTGAATGTGGCTATGATAAGTTAAGTGGGAGTCAACTGTAATATCCAAATATCTAAATGATTGAACCTATTCAATGGGGATATTACTGGTGCTACAGATGTTTAGATCGAGATCACAATTACAGTTTTGGTCATGTGTAAAGACTATGGATTTGGTTTTACTGTAGTTCAGAATTAACATATGGTTTACAAACCAGGATTCAATTGTACTGAAATGCACTTCGAGCGTATTTTGGAGTATACTGGGGTTGGGATAAGAGTCAAAAATGATGGCATCCTCTGCGTAGAGGATGAGTTTACCAGGACAGGATGGGGAAGGGGGTTAAGGAACAAGCTAAAAAGAAGGGGGCCAAGTATAGATCCTTGAGGGACACCTGAGTGGACGTGGCATTGTGACGAGAGGGTGTGATCAATTCTGACCCATTGGGTGCAGTTTGAGAGGTAGCTATCAAACCAGGATACAACTTCAGGGGTTATATCCAGAGGTGGGAGGGATTGGAGTAGTAATGCATGATTGACCATGTTGAATGCTTTGGTAAGATCTATATAAACAGAGCCTACCAAATGTCCACTATCTAGGGCCTGGTGAATGAATGATGTGTACTTGAGTAAGGCCGTAGTGGTGCTATGTCCCCTTCGGAAACCATGCTGGACTGGTGAGAGCCTCTTGTGAGTGTCGAGGTAGTCAGTAAGTTGGTCAGCGATAACTTTCTCCAACACCTTAGAGAGGGGAGGCAAAATAGAGATAGGGTGGTAGTTGTTTGGGGTTGAGCAGTCTCCCTTTTGTGAAGGGGTGATAGTACACTTCCAAGAGAAGGATAACTGCCCCCGACACAGGGAAAGGTTGAAAATTGTCATAATAGGAGTGAGACCTTCTTCCAAAGTTAGTCTTAGCAGCTTCAGGTCCAGGGTGTCCCCACTGTGCCTGAATTTAGTGGTGAAGCTAGAGATATATTTTCTGGCTGTGTTGGGGGATACTGTTTTGAAACGGAAAGGGGAAAGGTCTGCTGCTGAGTTGGGGGGGGGATTCCAGGGGATGTGTTGAAGAAATTGTCAGGTAGCACTTTGACCCCGCCTCATGAACAAGAGCAGAGAAAATTTTCACCTCTTTCACAAAAGGTGATTTCACACAGGCATTGCGAAATCACCTTTCAAGTTGAAAAAAACAAACATTTTGGCCATGATTTGAGAAAGGACAGCTGTCACACTCATGATGTGCTGTAAAGATATGGCTATGTTGTGAATTTGGGGTAAAAATATTGCAAAAATTACCAGTGTTATAAGCCTGCATTTGCAAAATTCATTGTAGGTTTGTAACGGTTGTTTTGTTTTAATATTTTTACACCAAATGTTTAACATAGCCTTCTTATGACACCACCTCAATAACAAGGGCAGATAAAATTTTCAACTCTAGCCTAAAAGATAATTTCACACAGGGACCATCAAATCACATTTTGGGACAGATCTACCAAATGACTGTTCAATTGTTCATGAGGTAGGGTCCCAAAGAAGGCATAGATAAAATTTGAGCCAAAATATGCACAAATGCCCAGCTTATGTCACTAAGTTCAAAACCGCATTAAAATACATTGAAGCGAATACCTGTTTCATCAGCTTGTGGTCCTGCTTTGAAGAGTGAAGATGTGACTGTGGCAAAGAGGATTATGGCATTGGACCCCTGATGGGTAAGTAAGGCCTTGGGAGTGCAGGGTGGTGGGTGTGAGTGGGAGGATCAGGCGAGGGCAGTTACAGCTGCAAAAGACATCAATGGACCATTTCATTTTTACAAGGTTTTTAATAATAATAAAAAAAAGTAGGATTCCTATTGAATATTAAATAAAACAATTCAGTGGCATGTCTTCAGTAGGTCTAAGTGGGTTGTCCCTGCAGCTTGCTATATGTAGGAAGAACCATAAGACCACTGAAGGAATGTGAGCAGGAACACACATGCAATATTACTAGGGGGCAATATGGTACCCCTTTGGGTGAAAATTCTAAAGCACTGCATGGTTCAAACATTAGGAACTTTAAGTTTGTAGCCCTGGAATATACAGTATTAAAAAGTCAAAATGTGGAGGGGATTGAACCCATGTGTTACTTCTTTGGGAATCATTTTGGATTTTCTGCTTAGGGAGTCTGAAAATGATTTTGACTTAAACCCATTCTTTTAAGTAGTGTGATTACAGCATTTCATACAAACAAATTTGCTTTCTTTCAGATATTTAGAATGCTGAAGAGCAATAAACTAGATTTTACAACATTAAAATATTCAGTACTGCAAACATGTAAGAGGTAAATGTGCATACATGTTAATAAACTGATATGAACTAATACTTTGCAATTTATTTTGCACTCATGCCACAATTGTGAATTCAAACCACTGTTATGGGTGTTGGAACTGAAGGCACTTGAAAGGATTATCTACAGCCACCATCTCCAGAGATCATAGAAGAATTATGAACCTTGAACACTGGACAGTTTGAAAATGGTACACTAGACATTAAAATACATACAGTGGAAATTTTTTGTTGTATTACCAGCTGTAGCTTTAATGCAAAGAAAGAACCTCTATATCTTCACATACCGGACAGAATATGATTTACTAAAACCATATGAGCTATGCTAATACAGTATGAAATATTTTAAACACTCAAATGTGCATCTATGGTTTTGGATATAGCTGTTTTAGCCGTTTTGTATAATATTAATATATGGAATACTAATGTCACATAGGTGGATACAGTAAACTCCCAAGACCTTGCTTTCTTTAGGTAAAATGCAAGTCTTATGTAAAATTAGCTTTTGGGTACACATACTGCAGCACCAACAGCAATCAGTCTTTCTTTTAAAAGGCTACCCAATAGGACTATATATGGACATTTAAATAAGGGAGTAGCTAGAAGACCTTCCCCTGACAAAGATCAAGGATCGAATCACTGGAGCAGGGCTATCTTGCAGCAAGGTGGGAGGCATGAATTTGATGCAGGCAAAGCATTTTTAAATATTTAAGAGCACTATCATGTTTGCACAAACTTTGGAAAATGTAACTGTGTGGAGGAGGTGTGCGGTAGCTAGTCATGGGCAAAAGTTGCGAATTCCGCTTTTTCGGAACTTCCAAGAAAATCCAGAAACTTTGTGGAATTTTCTGAACTTTCACCAATGGCGAGATTGGAATCTTCTGAATGTGTTTGACAAATTTTCATCCTGTTCTGCCATATTTTTTGGTTGAACTGCAGAATAATATACATTAACTGTGGAATAACAGTTCTGAGGAATTTTTTTCTGCAGTTTAATGAATTATTACGTAATAAATGTAATTATTCTGCAGTTCAGTTATCAGTTCTGCAGACATTTTTCTCCACAGCTTAATAGAATAATCTGCAATTTATGCATTTATTCTGTCATTCTAAGTCAGAATTTCTGAGAACATTGCTAATTTAATTTCCGCACTTTCTCTGAAGTGAAGTTCCGACTTTCCTGGAAACTCTGCCGACAGAAGTTTTTTTTCACACACCTCTAGCGGTAGCTCTAAGGGGCATTTGTATCTTTTGTATGCCTTCTGCCATATATTGATGTAATGCAGTAAATAAAGAGATGTTTCATAAGTCCTCAATGGTTTGGTGTGTTTTACTGCCAGCTGGTAGTCTGAAACATTTTTGGCTCAGCGCTCTAACATTCACTTCATACAGTGCTGCATCTGAATACATTGCAAACACAGTGAGAAACAGTTGTACTACTTTAACACAACACTGAGGGATTAGGCACCCCCAGTGTCCCTGCTATGTTTCTCAGGAGGGGTTGCTGGGTGCTGAGAGGGAGGATCGGGTGAGGGAATATCAATAAAAATGCCAAAGTTATGCCACTAAGTTCAAAACCCCATTGAAATGCTATACATTGAACTGCATACCTGTTTCTTCAGTTCGCAGTCCAACTTTGAAGAGTGTAGACGTGTCTGTAGTCCAGAGAAGATTATGGTGTTGTAAACCTGATGGGTAAGTAGGGGCTTGGGGGGATGCGGGGTGGTGAGTGCTGAGTGAGAGAGTTATGTGGGGGCAGTTATAGCCACAAAAGACATTAATGGACCTTTTTTTTTTACAGGGTTTTTAATAGAAAAAAACAATGCAAGGAGGATTCCTGAGTGTGACCAAGGGGGATTGGGTACCACCAGCGTCACTGCTATGTTTCTCGGGAGAGGGGGCTGAGAAGGAGGATCAGGTGGGAGGATATCAATGTATATTAAACAAAAATAAATAACCTCAAATAAGCAGTAGTGGGGGGGCGTAACGCTGTAAAAAGGAAAAAAAATTGAGGATTTTTCAATGGGACACTGGAGGAGTGGGCACCCCCATGTCATTATTATGTTTCTGGGGTGGGGTGGGGTGGGGTGGTGGGTACTAAGAGGGAGGGATGGGTGGAGGGAATATCAACATTCATAAAAAAATGAAGAAGAAATAACCGCACATGCGCAGTAGTAGGTGAGTGGGGGTTGCTTTAAACAAACAAAAAAAATGAGGATTCATCAAGACTAAGTTTGTTGGCAAAGACACCTAACTTCACCTGAGCTCTTTTCTTATAGGTTTGCTTGTAAGGACAGAGCAAGCAACAACATTATCAGAGCAAGGAAAAAGATTAAGACTTCTGTTGGCTAGGCAGATTTACTGTGTGTTACTATATTCTTTTGTGCTCACAGGGTTTGTTACTGTGTTTTACTTACATTTTACTGCTGTAATCTTCTCTGATTCAAATTGCTGTTGCAGGCTATACTTTCTGCTACATCATTACAGGATGTGCCTACAGGTTTATTACTGTTTTGTGCTTACAGATTACTGCTGAAATTTTCTCTGATTCAAATTGTTTTTTGCAAGGTATATCTTCTGTTACTGCTTATTTATTCTCTGTAGCAAAGTGTTTTTGCAGGGTATATCTTCTGTGAAATTGTTACAGATATTGCTTACATTTTTGTGACTTTTGATATCGATCATTAGGCTAAGCTTTCAGGGCTACTGCATTTGTTGTCGGTTGATTGTTTCTGCTCTTACCCTCTTGTTTCTTTCATCTGTGGTTCTTCTTTTTCAGCAGGGGAAGGGCCCAAATACTCACCCCCATCCCCAACCACCCCATGCTACACTCCTTTTATAGAGCAGCACAGTCCTGACATTTCCTGTAGCTAAGCAGGAAGAGGAGGATCAGAGGGGTATCCACACAGTGACCTCACTCACAGGGGCACAAGTCATTTAACTTGTTATAGCAAGTTACACAAAAACAAAAAAAAAATAAAAAAACATAGAAAAAAAAACAAACAAAAGAAAAAAACTTTTGCGGACCAGGATATGAACTCAGCAACTCAACTGAAATGGATATTATTAACTGCAGGTACTGTGGGACACTTTTCAAAGGGGCAGTTATACAGGATTTAGGACACTGTCCTACGTGTTGGATCATTGGAGATCTAAGGGCTCAGCTCCAGGCAGCATAGGCTGAGATTGTGCACCTCAAATCACATATTCAGGAGGAAATATATTATAAGAACTGCCTGCCATTTCCCCAACATCCAACTGCAGCACTTCAACAGCAGAGGGTAATTGGTCTGGTAGGTTGGCAGGTGGTTAGGAGGGGTAAATCAGTTGCCCCATCACTCAGTGTTCTCCAACGTATCACCTCCACAAACCATATAAAAACCACAAACAGGTATCTGCCTCTATCTCTGAAATCAAAGGGGCAGAGGACACTGCAGAGCAGAACACTGCCGCACAGATGCTAGCGCTACAAAACTCACCCAAAACAAGGACCAAAACTAAAAAAGCAAAGAGGAAATCCAAAACACTTCTGATCATAGGAGACTTCATGATTCAGGGAGTTAATACCTACCTCCAGCCGGGGGTAATGGTCAGATGTCTCCCAGGTACAGTACCTCAGCATGGAGAGACACTGACCGCATTGCTAAAATCATGCAGGAAACAGGAGAAAATATTGATGTCCTGGTATGCATAGGGACTAATTATCTCACCAGCAAGTCATTTATGAAGACCAGGGAACACCTGACCAGGCTTGGAAACAAACTGTCATCCATTTCATCCAGCATCTCCTTCTCTGAGATCCTGTTGGTCTGGGAGAGGGGGCAGATGGACGGAAGGTGAGAGAAGGGGACATAGGGGAGCTAAACATGTGGCTCAAGGGCTAGTGCCAGGAAAAAGGATACCAATTTATAGGTAACTGGCAACACTTTTGGAAGTGAAGGTTCTATAAATTTGATGGACTGCATCTGACTAAGGAGGGAGTCAGTGCATTGGGGCAGAAGTTTGACATCTTTGCAGAATATTTAAACTAGGAAATGGGGAGAGGGGTGCAGCACCTGATACATCAAATGGGAATAACACCCTTCCCCCTCAGCTAGTGATCAAACATGATTTCAACATGTTTGTAGTTCATTTGCATCACCAGGTAAGAAAAAAGTTCCAGCTCCCCATATGACATGCAGGGGAAATGCCGAATCACACCCAATAACTAACGCACTGAAATCTGGCCAATGGAAAATCATGTACACAAATGCCCACAGTCTGGGAAACAAGATCCCAGACCTGCAGGCTACCATGACAGAGGTCAAACTGGACATAGTAGCCATTAGCGAGACATGATTCACCAGTAACCACACTTGGGAGACTTCAGTACCCGGCTATGTACTGTTCAGAAGAGACCAAGGTGCAAAAAGGGGAGTGGCCCTTTATGTCAATGAGAATATCTAAGCTACAGAAATTCAGAATAGACATAAGGAGCAAGAAGAACTGTGGGTCACCCTGGAAACTGGAAATGGGACAGCCATACAAGCTGGGGTTGTCTACAGACCTCCAGACCAGGGGGAGGACACAGACACATTACTGTTAGAAGATATACAAAACATGACTGCTAAAGGGGAGGTTCTGATAATGGGAGACTTCAGCATGCCATATACAGATTGGACAATACCAGCAGGAACATCCACCAGAACTAGACAATAAGTGGATTCCTTGCAGAGGGAGGGCCTCAAATAACTAGTAATACAACCACAAGACACAGGGCTATCCTCGTACTGACCAATGAGAGAAAGATCACAGATCTCCAGGTAGAGGGTCACTTGGGGCCAGTGACCATCACATGGTATGGTTCAATTTGGCCACTAGAACTAAATCATCCCAATCTAAGGCAAAAATATGGGACTTCAGAGGAGCTGACTTTGAAATGATGGCCAACAGAGTTAAGCTATACCTGCAAGAAGAAATGCAGGTGAGAAGGTACAGGCAAAGTGGACAAGCATTAAGGACACAATACTTGATGCAAAATCCCATTGTGTTAGGGAGAAAAGCAAGAGCAAAAGAAGGAGGAAACCACTTTGGTTCTCAAAAACAGTAGCAGAAAAAGTCAGAGCCAAAAAGTTGGCCTATGGGAAATATAAGGGAATGCAGCAGGATGAAGATGGGGAGGCATACCAAACTTTCCTAAGGGAGGTAGGGAAGGCAGTAAGGCAGGCAAAGGTACAAACTTGAGGAAACACTAGCATGAACAGTAAAAGAAGGGGACAAGACTTTCTATACATATATTAGTGAAAGAAGAAAGTCCAGAGGGGGTATTGCTAAGATCAAAGGGAATAAGGAGGAGTGTGTGGAGGAGGACCAAGGAAAGGCATCTATCCTAAATAGATACTTATGCTCAGTATTTACTGAGGAGAAGGTATGGCAGGGCCCACAGCTCAGTACCATGGACACAGTGGGGAGGGAGGTGTGCACAAGACCCTTTCCAAAAGAAAGGGTCCTACAAGAGTTCACTAAACTCAGGGTGGACAAGACATTAGGACCTGATGGCATACATTCCAGGGTACTAAAAAAGCTAAGGATGGAACTAGCAGAGCCATTTTCAGAACTGTTTAGTGAGTCACGGAGCACAGGAGACATTCCCAAAGACTGAAGAAGGGCTCATGTGATCCCATTCCACAAGATGACACCCTCTACTGGAGAGATGCTGCATGCTGCCACTGCTGTAGAGAAGCTCAGGAAGCAGGCTCTACTAATGCTTTTTTATGCCTATAATAGATATGCCACCTTTGCTATGAAGTATAGCTTCCAGACTATCTTGTGCATAACACATAGTTGTTTGGTGTGTTGTTTCAGATATTATTTTGCTCTGTAGAAGGAATACCAAGGTGGCGGTATGATCAAAGGAGCAGGAGGGGCCCTTTGGGAAGGTCTGACTTTGAAAACGGATGCCAAAACGTTCTGGCTGAACTCTGACTGAAGAAAAGGAAAGGAGAAGGAGAAGGACAAGAAGGTGAAGAAGTGCCCTTGTTCTGTAGTTCCCGGCATTTTCCAGGACCTCAGAGTAACACTGGGCCTTAGAGTGTTTTAGTGTTTTTATGCATTTATGTGTTTGTTAAATGCTTAAAATGATTTGCCCCTTAAATGCATTGTAAGACTGTAAGATCAGTGAGTTTGGTTCAGTTTGGACCAAGGAAGATCCACTGAAGTTTTACTTCACAAGTTCAGATTATTTAGTATTTGTAGTGGCTTGTGGTGCTAACGCTAGTGCTAGCAAAAAACAAATTTCATTTTTTTTTTAAGTGTGACTAAGCCTTTGGGGACAGATTGCCCACTAGGAGAGATCGAGTGAATGAATTATTCAGGAACAGAGCTTGTAAAGTTGGTGGTTCTCACCCATGAGCTTCCTTGTGTTCCTCCTGGGTTTGAGCCTGTGGTTAAGTCTAAGCTGTGTTTATTAAATAAATTGCACCAATCTTGGAGTGCACAAATTTTTATTATTTACTAAATATTTTATATTTTACATTTTAACTTGTAATATGAATATCAGTAACTTCTGGGTTCCTAGGGATTGGGTAGATAAATCATGTTGGTTACATATTGAAAAATGCATGCGTGGCATTCTATCCCTAGATTCACCATTACTGTCCATCGAGCAGTGAATAGAGAAGGAAAAGCTAGAGGGAGATTCTCTCCTACTCTTTTAATTTCTTTAAGAATTTTTACATAGCTAAAGAGTGAAACTCTATTAAACCTCTACCACTTTGCTGCTAAACTGCTTCTAAGGTTGCACCAAATGAATGATGCGGCATGAGAGAAAGTGTACTGCTTTGAAGATGTTGAAGTAAGTTTAGGATAAACGTTTTTAGCCTAATTAAACAAACTATATAAGGGAGATTAAAAGTCTATCAGGTTGAATTGATGTACTGTTCTACTAAAGCACTTTTTAATAAGTTTTGAGTATTTCTTTGCTTTATCTTATTTTGTGATTAATTCTTATAGCTTGGGGTCAGAAGAACTGGAGTACCTAAGTACCTTTTCGTGGTGAAGACAGAGGTGGAAGTCAAAGCCCTTATGCTGAGTGAAGTGTGAGGAAGTTGGAAGATCCCCCAAAGGAGATGCAATAAGAATTAGTGGATGATTAAACTTTCTACACTAGATAAGCCATTTGTGTGCTTGAAGCCTTTTGCCTTAGTCCGAGACATTGTGTAACCCCTGCAGTATTGAGATAGTAGCAGTTTTGGATTTTTTTGTTGCCCATGGTTTTGCAATTAACATTAACTGTGAGAACAACATTTGGACAACATCCTGTGGTATAAACCAGAAAATATAAATTATGTTTTTAGTACATTGACAAATGGCCAAGAAAGTATTTTTCTGAGGACTTGAGTCTTTATTTCCTGCTAGTGTTTCATGCTCTTTCCTGTGATGTTTGGGAGAAGTTTTTCAAAACTGAGTGGGATTCAGCAAGGGAAAAGGCATTATTAATCAAAGGATACCTTGTTACTAATATTTAGTCCATACTAGTGTGTTTTGTAATTGAGTTGTGAAGTAAAGAGATTTTGTTTTGTTAAAGGTTTTACAGTCCAGACAAGTGCAATATCCTTAAGTTTGATTTCTATAGGAATGATGGTAACAAGAGTGGTTAAAGGAAAAAAAAACAGAAATGTGAAAATCTATGGTATTAACAAAGGCAAGGGAACAAAGAGAGGGTTCCAGAAAAATAAAAGCAAACAGGGAGAGAGGAAAATAACAAGTTACATTCTAGCCCCAGGTAGCTAATTGAATGTAGTTAGTAATAATGAAGTTGTGAGAATTCAAAGCTCCACACTTTCCCCATTTTGCTCTTCCCCAATTAGCTCATTTGGGGAAAAGCTGATGGAAGAAAATATTGGTGAGCATCCCCTAATGAAGACAATAAAAGAGTTGCAAAAAAGTAAGGAGGAAAAAGAAAATGAGGAGGTAAAGATGGAAGCACATGTTAAAAATGTGGATAAAAGTAAAGAACAGGTTAGTTTACAACAAGGAGAAAAACTAAGAGGGAGAGAACAAAGGGACAAGAAAGGAGAGCCAGAGGTTACTGAGGGGGAAAAGAGTGAGGAAATAAAAGAAGCACTGAAGCATATAGATAAATCACATCAGTTTTTTAGCAAATATTTTCTGAATGATTTTGATGAGTTTATTACACCATATACTAAGAGAGTTAGATTGGATCCCCGACTGTCCAACCCCCTGATAATGACAATAGGAGTAACATGAATAGTAATGAAATAAGTAATGATGATAGTATGACAACACAAGAAGTTTTAATTGTGAGACTACTGAAAGAAATAAGAGATGCAATCATTTTGAACAATGAATTTCTCTATAATTGTACATCTCTCATGAGTAAAGTGAAGTTTTCAGGTGGAGACATGCAGGAAATTAACCCCATAGAAAGGAAGAACTAGGAAGGGGAAGTGCAGAATAAAAAAAGGATGTTAAAGGGTTGGAAAAGCTGAAAGAAAAATCAATTAGAGGAACAACAGAAAAGGTAGGAGAAAAGAAAGAGAGAGAGACCACTCTCTTATTACAGCGGTTGAAAAAACAACAAAATCAAAAGATTAAAGAGCAAAAGGCTGAATCAAATAAGGAAAAAATAGTCATTACAAAAACTCTAGAATATATACCAAGATTATTGGAAAACAGTACCATTAAGGGAGGGAAGAGCAAGAACCCTAACAGTAATATTATTATCATGGAAAATAATGGAACCAGAAAAATATACCAGCTAGTGGACACTGTTCCAGAATTGGTAGATCTTAATATGTAAAAGGATAATGAAGAAAGGAGAAGAGATGACTGTAGGGTGAGATCAGAGAATTCAGACAGAGATTTGTTAATAGAAAATGGAGAAATGTTACCTACAGTGTACCTTTATGTCATTCCCAATGCAAGGAATGAAAACAATATGACTCTAAAACTTGCAGTTTATAATATCTGTAAGGGAACCCTTGGTAAAGATTTAACTTGTTCCAATACAAGTTATGTTTACAGATATCGGGCCGTGGATAAAAAAGGATGGATATATCTAGTTGCTAAAACATCTAGAATAAGACAACATTTGCTAAAAGAAAGAGAACAATTTGTTAAAATTGGTATAAAAGTAGATGTAAAACATAAGTGATAGAAAGAACTAAACAGGATGCTTTAAAGAGTACAGAGAAAAGGAACGTGAGAAAAGAGAAATCTAAGAAAAACAATACAGTACCAAAATACAACAAAGGATTACCACCTATATGGTTCAAGAAGTACAGGAACATGTTTTACAATCAGAAGAAGGCTTTGTATTAAGAGAGCAAGGGAAAATCCTAAGAGGGAGACTCAAAAGGGCCCCGAATTAATAATAGTGTTATACTAGAAGAAGAGGATGTGGAGGAAGTGAAAAAGGTGAAAAGTGCAGAGGAAAGCAAAAAAGAATTAGATTCTGGTGTGTTCTATTGTTCATCTGTGCAAATTAGCAACCAGTGTCAGGTTTTGGGAGACTCAGAAACAATAGAAACACTCTGGATACAGAAGTTGATACCAGCCCATTTATAGACGAAAGGGTTCTGAAAGAACTCTTAAAACTGAAGGTGGACAAAGCAATGGGGCCTGATGGGATTCATCCCAGAATTCTAAAAGAACTAAGGGTAGAACTAGTGACATCACTGACTACCCTCTTTAACAAATCATGGGAGGATGGGGTGGTATCTGAGGACTGGAGGAGGGCAGATGTGATTCCCCTTCACAAAAGTGGGAGCAGGGCAGAAGCAGGAAACTACAGACCTGTTAGTTTAACCTCAGTGATAGGGAAAATGATGGAATCACTTCTGAAGGAAAGAATTGTCAAGTACCTAAAGGCCAGAGGGGCACAGGACCCAAGGCAGCATGGATTCACAGTGGAAAGGTCATGCCAGACGAATCTAATAGATTTCTTTGACTGGGTGACCAAAGTAGTAGATCAGGGAGGGGCTGTGGACATGGCCTACCCAGACTTTAGCAAGGCATTTGACACAGTCCCACACAAAGATTAATATACAAGTTAGCCAGCCTGGGAGTGGGTCCCAAGATGATAGCCTGGGTAAAAATTGGCTGGAGAACAGGACACAGAGGTAATAGTAAATGAGTCCACTCTGAAGAAAAGAGGGGTTACTAGTGGGGTACCCAGAGTTCAGTATTAGGACCGGTCCTCTTCAATGTCTTTATAAGTGACATTGCAGAGGACTGGAAGAAAAATATGTCTCTTTGCAGATGACACAAAAATCTGCAACAGAGTTCATGCGCGAAGGTGGGGTGGAAAGATGAGAAGGATCTGAAAAGGGTTAGAGGAATGGTCAAATGTATGGCAGCTTAGCTTCAATGCTAAGAAAGGCAAGGTAATGCCCTAGAAACAAAACCCAGGGAAGAGTACACAATGGGGGTGAGATACTAACAACAACAAAAATGGAAAGGGACCTGGGGTAGTCATATCAGATGACATAAAGGTGGGAAAGCAATGTGAGAGGGCAGTAAGGAGGGCTGGGAGGATACTGGGATGCATAGGAGAGGCATCACCAGTAGAAAACAGGCAGTTGTTATCCCTCTGTACAGACAGCTGGTGAGATCCCATCTGGTGTACTGTGTGCAGTTCTGGAGACCCAGTCTCTGCAGGGACATAGACAGAATGGAAGCTGTCCAGAAGAGGACAACTAAAATGGTGCAGGATCTGCACTGGAAGACATATGAAGGGAGACTAAAGGAGCTTAATATGTATAGCCTTGAGGAAAGGAGGGAGAGGGAGCACAAATAGAAACTTTCAAGTACCTCAAGGGAATCAGCAAAGACCAAGAGGGTAGCATCTTTCAAAAAAGAGGTGTGCAAGAACAAGGGAGCTACATTTGAAGATAGAGGCTGCAGAGGTGAATGTGAGGTATTTTTTCTACAAGTGGGCTGTGGATGCATGGAGCGGCCTTCCGGGGGAGGTTGTGGAGTCAACAACAGTGGTTGAATTCAAACATGCATGGGACAGTGATAAGGCAATTCTAGGGGGTGGGGGTAGAAAGAAGTAGGTTGCTGGTTAACTAGGATCTGCAGCTTATCCATTAGGTAGGAAAACGGACAGACTTGGTGGGCCAAGCAGTCCTTTTCTGCCATCAAATTCTATGTTTCAGTAAAAATGTATTGACAAAGAAAAAATGAGGGTAGCTCCCCACAGGAAAAGTAAAAATACTGAGTTGGAACATCGCAGGTGTGGCGGGGAAATTCAGAGACACAGATTGTGTTAAATTTCTAAGCAAATATGCTATATTAATGTTTCAAGAGACCTGGGTATGTTTTATAGAAGATTGTATACTGGAAGGCTATCAATGATGGGCAACTGAAGCAAGGAAAACCAACAAATATGTAAGACCTGCTGGAAGAGTTTGCACCTTAATAGGTACAGGGCAGGAATTGAAAGGGTCATGTATCATTAGAGAGCCAAGTCACTTTATTCTGGGTCTATTGGTACAATACAAGGATGTTGCCGTATGCATTGTGATGAATATGTATCTCCCCTCTCTCCAATCTGCACCTCCTATTTTGATATCTTCTATGGAGGCAATAAAGTGGATAGTTTTACAGTTACAGGTTGCCTACCCAGGTACAATGATAATATTAGCAGGGGATTTTAATGCCTGTACTGGGGAAAATTTGGAAGAGGAAACTGGAAATAGGAATTTGGATGATATTATGTTAGTTCATTTGAGGAATTCACTGGACAAAAAAAAATCAATAAACAAGGAGAATTATTACTAGACTGCCTAAATATAGTAAACATGTGAATATTAAATGGGAGATGCAGTGGTGATAGGAGTGGGAAATTGACACATAACCACCATTGGTAGTACTTTGGACTATGCTATACTGGCTGTGTTTTCCTTTAAACAGGTGTCAAGTTTAAATGTACTGGACAACTGGAACAGAGGCCATAGACCTATTGAGCTGATAATCTTGGGGAATGGGGGAAGAATAAGGGAAAACCCAGAAACAATTTAATGGATAGACAATAATATGTTCTTATACAACAAGAAGAGAATTAAATGAACATCTCTAAACATACAAAAGCTATTAAAATTACTAGAAGACCCAGAAAATTTAGACAAGAAAAAGCACATTTTGAATAATCAATGTCAGACAGGAAAAAAGCAAGGCTTAAAAACCACACATCAGCTCTAGAATTAGAAAAAACAGTTATATGAAGGAATAAAAGAAATACAGAAGAAAAGTAGCAAAGAGGCCATTTTTAGGTAAATGGTTTGATGGGGAATGTGACCAGAAGCAGAAGACAATTAAACAAATGGGCAAAAGGATAATAAATTTTAATGAAGTAAATTATATGGTGACATTAAACCACTTGAAAAAGGAGTATACAAATCTCCTGAGAGATAAGAAATAGTCATTTAATATTGACCTACGGAATAGGCTGCAACAGTCAATAGAGAATAGGGACAGTACCATACCTCTCAACCTCCTGCCTCATAAATCAGGGACAAGGCTTAAAAAAATCAGGGACAAAGGCCCAAAATCAGGGACACATTTTTAAAATTGGTGCTATCCACTCAGAATGCTGGCAGAATAAGGGACTCAGTGTATAATACATTTTCTGAAGAATAAGAAGTCTGTAGCTTTATTGTTTGACATAATTTTATTCTTACAATCATCACTGTTTAGTCAGGGAAACACAGATTTTAGGAGGGACAGAGTAAAATTTTGAGGTGAAATCAGGGACATCCCTGAAAATCAGGGACACTTGAGAGGTATGGACAGTACAACTTTTTGGCACCTTGCAGCATATGGTACAGGTAAAATGAGATTTAACCTAGAAGCAGTAATTGCACCAGAAGCATGGAAACAACACTTTGAAAATATTTTAATAAAACAGCCATAATGTATGAGGATGGAAATGAAATAGTGGTAAGAAGAGGTAATGTAAAGTACTGGAACATTTCCAAAGAGGAAGTAATAGTTGCAATCAAATCACAGAAGAAAAATAAACCACCAGGTATTGATGGAATATGTGTGAAGATGTACCAGGCTTGCCCAGAATGGTGGGCCAAGATTTTGGTCCCTTCCTTTAAATGTATAATACAAAATAATGAGATACCAGATAAATGGAACATCGGGGTGGTGGTCCCACTTCATAAGAAGGATTCCATGTTACACCCAGAAAACTATTGACCAATAACTCTCTTAAATATAAATGCAAAGATATTTTCTAAGTTAGTGTTAAATATATTACAAATATGGGTAGAAGAAAATAAGATAATGATGGGTAGAAGAAAAAAGGATACTGCCTATAAATCAGGCAGGGTTTCTCAGAGGAAGATCGACAATAGGACAAATGTTTATTCAAACAGCAAAACCAGAGGTTGCACATGGAAGCGGGAGCAGGGATAAAAGCATGTAGTAAACTGGAGAAGAAAATTCCACATTCTGCCAATCAAAATAAAGGACTACTCACCATATATATTAAAAAAGATGCTTCATTTTATTTTAAAGGTGCCATGTGCAAGGCCCTGTCGTGCTTTGGAACTATGTTCTTTTATCAAGGGTCTTTGATAGGAACATAGTTCTGACAGCAATCAAGCCATGCACATGGACTACTAAGTAAATAAACACCATTAATATATGATCAACAGTATTTTGGTTGGACGAACATTTCTTCTCCCAAAAACCTTATTTATCCTGCAGTATATTGTGGAAAAATACCTGAAAGGTAAGAAAGGTAAAATCTATGCAGCATTCATATATATAGATATGTAAATTGCATTTGATTCAGTAAGCAGGCAAATTTTGTTGAGCTTACTTTCAAGGAAGAGGATAAATAAGTAACTCCTTGCAACAATAAAACTACTGCATGAAAATAATAGACCAGTAGTAAGAAACAGTAAACAGGGGGCAATGACAGAACAAATAAAGGTAAGAACAGAAGTCAAACAGGGCTGTTTATCAGATCTGACACTATTTAATATATATATATATATATATATATATATATATATATATACAGTATATATATATATATATATATATATGCTAGTGGATGATCTGTAGTGCATAGATACATTTCCACCTAAAGTCAATGTTGTGGCCATAAAGATACTTTTGTTTGTGGATGATGCAGTACTACATTGGGATTGGGACTAAGAAGGGCATTATCTACAATCAAGGAAACTCTTACAAAATTGGATTTACAATTAAATACTGAAAAAAACAAAAATAATGGTGTTTGGAGGGGGGAAGATAAATCCTAAAAAGTGGAAATTGGGAGAGGAGGTCATTGAAGAAACCATAGAGTTTCACTATTTGGGAGTTACAGTAAGTAGAAACTTAGGTTGGAAGGTACATATAGAGAGAATTAAAACCAATGCCACAAAAACAATGCAGGGTGTTACAAGATTTGCAAGTATATTTGCAAATAACTCTTACATAGCTCAGAAAAGATACTATGAAGTAAAAGTAAATGCCCAAATATTATATGGATCAGAGGTATGGAGCCTAGGAACTAATATTAAGGAATTAGAATATATGCAGAATCAACAGATAAAAATAATTATTGGGTGTTCCAAAATCGGCACTGAATGCTGCCATATAGGCAGAGACTGGAACCCTTCCACTAGCTATAAAAATTAAAAAATGATGTCTCAACTTATTCAAGAAAATAATGACAGCTACAGCAGATAGCTTGCTATATCATTGCTGGATGGCGGCAAAACAGAAATAGTTAAATAATAAGAGCAACTGGTTCCAAATATTGAATAATGAACATAATGGAATTGGTCTACCATACAATTACATGTATGAAGCCCTGCTTGATCCAGACAAGTTTAAGGATATGGCGTGTCAGAGATTCACAGACATAACAATGCAACAAGATATTAGCAATATTAGGGAGGTGTGGGAATATACAACATACAAGAAAACAAAATTTTGGAATAGAAAAAATACTTAACTGTATGTGATAATATCAAACAAAGAAGGGCTACGATAAGACTTAGAACTGGAATCCTAACCAATAGGTGGGTACTAATGCCTGGAATATCAAGCCAACCTTGTGGCTGTGGAGAAATGATAAAACTTACAACTAAACATCTTTTGTTAGTGTGCCCAGTTTTTAGGGCAGAAAGGGAACAATTATTAAACCCACTTTTTAATAGGGCAAGATCCCATGAAAATGATAAAAAAATTTATTATTGTTAAATCCGATTTCTGTAGTAGAAATTTTTGCTGTAGCAAGTTTTGCACAAAGAGTCATTTTTAAACTGAATATGGTTATATCTAGGAAATAGAGCAAGACAATCCATTTGACTGTATTGAAATGGGAAGGGTAATTTTAGTAAAAATTCTTTGGATTAAGCTGATGATTATTTGCATTGTTGTTTATTTTAAATATTGTGTGTAACAAACAGTGTTTAATACATACTTTTTCAGTAAACTAAACTGAACTGAACTGAGTGGTAGCAGGGAGGAGGCAGGGAACTACAGACCAGTCAGTCTTACCTCAGTAATGGGCAAGATTATGGAGACACTCCTTAAGGAAAGAATAGTCTAACCCCGGAAATCCATAGGAGCACAGGATCCATGACAGCATGAAGGTCCTGTCAAACTAATCTCATAGATTTCTTTGACTGGGTAACCAGAGTGGTGGACCAAGGGGGTGCAGTTGATGTCACCTACCTTGACTTCAGCAAAGCTTTCAATACTGTTCCACATAGAAGACTGATTATTAAGCTGGATATGCTCAGGGTGGGTCAGAAGTTGTCAACTGGGTGGCAAACTGGTTGGTGGCCAGAAAACAGAGAGTGGTGGTAAATGGTATACAGTCAGAATAGATGCAAGTCATAAGTGAGGTACTTCAGGGATCTGTCCTGGGGCCAGTCCTCTTCAATATCTTCATAAGTGACATTGCAGATGGACTGGAGGGTAAGGTTTGTCTGTTTGCAGATGACACCAAGATCTGCAGCAGAGTAGATGATTCAGATGGGGTGGGTAGAATGAGAAGAGATCTGGATAAACTGGCAAAATGGTTGGAAGAATGGCAACTGGGGTTTAATGCAAAAAAGTGAAAGATCATGCACATAGGGAAGAGAACCCAGAACCACCTATAGGTTGGGAGGGGAGTTGCTTGCAATCACAGGGGAAGAAAGAGTCTTGGGCATCATCATCACAGGTGACCTGAAATCATCCAAGCAGACCACTAAAGCAGTAGGTAAGGCTAGAGGGATGTTGGGGTACATTAGAAGGGGTATCACAAGTCATAAGAGGGAGGTAATAATCCCTCTTTACAAGACACTGGTTAGGCCCCATCTGGAGTACTGCATGCAGTACTGGAGGCCACACCTGCACAAGGACATGAACAAAATGGAGGCAGTCCGGAGAAGGGCAATTAAAATGGTGCAGGGACTGCAACAGAAAACATATGAGGACAGATTAACAGAGTTCAACATGTATACCCTAGAGCAAAGGAGGGAGAGAGAGGTGATATGATCGAAACATTCAAACAACTTAAGGGCATTAACAAGGTGAAAGAGTCTAACATGTTTCAATATAAGAAAAATAGCAGGACAAGAGGACACAGCATGAGATTAGAGGGAGGCTGATTAAGGGGTAATGTAAGGAAGTTTTTTTTCACAGAAAGGGTGTGGATGCATGGAACGGGCTATCTCAAGAAGTGGTGGATGTGAATACAGTGCAGGGCTTCAAATAGACATGGGATAGGCATAAGGGAGCAATACAGATGTGTATGAATGGATAGGCCATTGACAAAGTAAAGAACTATCGCACATTCATAAAGTAGAAAAAATGGGCAGACTGGATGGGCCTTGTGGTTCTTATTTGCCATCAACTTCTATGTTTCTAAGACACTAGGGGATTAGGCACCTCCAGTGTTACTATTATTTTTCTGAGAGGGTGCTGATATGGATGGTTGAGTGCGGGGCAATGACAATGCAATGCTACTTTCTTGCCGACGGCGAGCTGAGTGCTTCACAGTTGTGGAGGCAATTATGTTGACACGCTATCAAGTTGTTCAGTCACAAGGAATGCGATGACTGCTTTTTCCACAGCAAGAGGTCTGCAGGGTTCTGCCCACTGCAGCCCTAAAAAGGCCAAAATCCATAAGAAAAGAAAGAAAGAAAGTACTTTGGTTCAACACTAAAGTAAAACCAGTAGTGAGTGATAAGACAAGGAAATTCAGGAAACATAAAAAAGATCAAAATGGCAAAACAGGGCTGCCTGTGAGGAAAAGGTGACAATTAGAAAGAATACTATAACAAGCATTTGTCAGTGCCGAATATTGGTTACTTGTTAAACAATCCGATGCTTTTCCAAAAAAGCCCAATGGTGAGTGTAGTCTACATACTCACAAGACCTCCCATGTTGCAGCACCACCCCAGGTGTGGCCTCACCATTGATCTACTGCATATAGGGGTAACACTACCTCCCTTTTTCTGCTGGTGATATCCCTTCCTGTACACCCCAGCATCCTACTAGCCTTTCCTGCTGCCTTAATACACTGCTTTGCTACCTTCTTGGTAAGCTGAGCTGGGTACATGAATGCTGGAACTAATAAGGGGAAAAAGTATGAGTACCATAGGTAGCTGACATAAATTGACAGGGAAGGTTATTTGTAATAGTTGTCAGAGTGCATTAAACAGCATGGTAGGTCAGGCGCCACATGATGGTTAGCACTGTTGTAAGAGAAGGGAAGTGGCACTGGAGATGGTGTGCTGATGTATTAATGAAGGTTTTTGCAGTGAATTTCCTTACTTTTTGAGACAGTGTAATAGTATTGGACCCTGTGCTCGAATTCCTGCATAGATGCGCATATGTATCTAGATGTGGAAGCACATACAGACACAGAAACCTAGAAATTGTCAGCAGAAAAGGACTGCTAGGCCTATCCAGTCGGACCATAATCCCTGTACTTGATTACAGCTTCTGACCCTTCCTCTACTTTACCTCTATGGTTCCCCTATGCCTGTCCCATGCATGTTTAAATCCACTCACAGTAGTCACTCCCACTACCTCCTGTGACAGACTATTCCATGTGTCCACTACCCTCTCCAGGAAGTAAAAACTTCCTCACATTCCTTCTTAGTGTACCTCCTTCCAATTTCATGCCATGCCCCCTAGTTCTTGTATTCCTCCTGTACTGGAAGATGTATCCCCTCCACACCTTGTTTATCCCTTGAGATACCTGAATGTTTCTATCATGTTCCCACTCTCCCTCCTCTCCTCCAGTGAGTACATGTTGAGGTCCCTTAATTTGTCCTCGCAAGTTCTGTGGTGCAAGCCCTGTACCATGTTAGTCGTTCTTCTCTTGACTGTGTCCAGCTTGTTTGTGTTCTTTTGATGGTACAGCCTCCAAAACAGCACACAGTACTCAGTATGAGGCCTGACCAGGGTTTACTATAATGGCATCACCACCTCCTTCCTTGTGCTGGTGATGCCCCTGTCTATGTACCCCAGCATGCCAGTGGCCCTCCCTGCTGCCTTTGCATTCTGCTTTGACATTTTCAGGTGATCTGAAATAATAACCCCCAGGTTCCTTTGTTCCTTGGTGACTGCCAGAAACTCCCCTCCTTTCCTGTAGCTTTCCCCAGGGTTTCTATGACCCAAGTGCATAATTTTGCACTTCTTTGATTTAATCCTCAGTTGCCACTCCTCAGACCATTTCTGAAGCCTTTCTAGGTTCTTTCTCATGTTCTCTACCTTGGAGTATCCACTCTATTATAGATCATGATGTCATCTGCAAACAGGCAGACCTTTCCTTCCAGCCCCTCTGCAATGTCACTAATGAAGGCATTGAACAGGACTGTAACAAGGACTGAATCTTGTGGTACCCCGTTGGTCACCCCCCCCTCCTCAGACTGTACCTTATTTACCACCACCCTCTGTCTCCTGCCTGTTAGCCAGTTCCTAATCTAGTTCACCACCTTGTCTACCATGCCCAGACTACCAATCTTGTTAACAAGCCGCTTATGTGGAATGATGTCGAAGACCTTGCTGAAATTGAGGTAGGCAATGTGCATGGCCCCCCACCCCAATTAATTTCCTTTGTCACCCAGTCAAAGAAATCTATCAAATTCATCTGACATGACCTACCCGCTGTTAGGCCTGACCAGGGTTTTATACAACGACATCACTTCCTCCCTCCTTCTGTTGGTGACACCCCTGACTATGCACCCCTTGTAATTTGTTCGCATTTTGACCCCATATTTTCAACATATTGTAGTCTTCTTATCACTGTACCTCATAAACAACATAGGTGCAAATTTCTTAATCTGTTGCAAACCGCCATTCTGCACCACAGGTGCAGTAATTCATTTTGGGCAGGATGTGTGAAATGACAGCTGTACTGTTCATGAGGTTGTGTAAAGAAATGGCTAGGTTGAAAATTTTGAGTCAAAATATAAAAAATTCACAAAGTTATGCACGTGCATAGGAAAATTTCAACAAGCGCACATAACTCTGTCTTTTGTTGATATTTTTGCTCCAAATTTTCAACCTGGGCTTTTTGGGACCCCGCCTCAAGAACAGTGGTGCTATCATTTTGTTACTCAATCCCAAAAGGTAGTTTCACACAGTGAATGTGCCATTCCATGCCACAGGTGCGAGAACAGGTTTTGGGCAGGATCTGAGAAATGACAGCTATACTGTTCATGAGGTAGTGTGGAAAAGTGGCTATGCTTGAAAATTTGGAGTGATAATATAAAAAATTTACTAAGTTAGGCTCATGCATAGGAAAATTTAAATGAGAGCACGTAACTTGGGTGTTTGTTGGTATTTTTGCTCCAAATGTTTAATATGAGCTTTTTGGGACCCCACCTCATGAACAGTGACACTATCATTTCAGTACTCTATCCCAAAAGGTGATTTTGTGCAGCGACTGCACCATTCCATGCCACAGGTGCAAAAATACATTTAGAGCAGGATGTGAAAAATGACAGCTTTACTGTTCATGAAGTGGTGTGAAACAATGGCTATGCTGAAAATTTGGAGTCAAAATATTAAAAATAACCACAGTTACATGCATGTGTATAAAAATTTCAACAAGGGCATGTAACTCGGTCATTTTATTGTATTTTTACACCACATTTTCAACGTGGCCTTTTTGGGGCACCATCTCATGAACAGTGGCAATGTTGTTTCATTAATCAGTCCCAAAAGGTGATTCCATGCAGCTACTGTGAAATCATCTTTCAGGTCCAAGTAACGAAATCACAGTGATAGTTCATGAGGTGGGGTCGAATATTTGGTGCAAAAATCTCAAAAAATGGCTGAGATATCAACATAAGTTGACACCGCCATTGACAGTCATTATACTTTATTTATTTATTTATTGAAGTATCAAAATTACAACCCTTTGAGTCAAATTCTTTTACAAAGGCTTCACATCAAAAACAGCATTTACCTTGATTCCTCAGTTCACAGTGTGTCTTTGAAGAATGCAGGCGTGTCCTTGTCCACAGAAAAGGACAGCGCTTGACCTCCAATGGTAAGTATGGGGTGTGTCGGGGGTGTGAGGAGGTGGGTAAGCAGAGGGAGGGTCAGAATGGGAAGGGGGGAAGGGGAGATGATGAGGGACTGTTTTCTTTTTTACAGGGTTAAAAAAATTAAAGACGTCAGGGACAGTTTTCTTTTTTTTAAGGACAGGAATGTTTCAGGACAATAGGGGTGGGCTTCCCAGTATTCCACAATGGTGGGGTAATTCTAATGACTGGGGACACTAGGAATGGGATCCTCAGTGTCCTAAACTGCTGGGGATGGGGGACCTGACTGGGGACACTGGGAATGGGCTCCCCAGTGTTCAATACAGTTGGGGGGTTCTTCCACTGCCAACACAGGGATTGGGCCCCCAATGTCAACAAAGATAAGTGGAGGGACTGTGAAGCACACTTCCTGATTGCCATTTTATCCCCTCCTCCATCCTGCAGTAGGCCTTGCAGCTCAGCTCAGTGAAACATCAACAAAAACCTATGCTGTATTTCCAGGAGCAACAGTGCTGGTGGGTGTTCTCCTGGGTGCTCGTTTTCCCCATCTGTCTGGTAGCCCTCCACTTTATGCAGATCAAAGGCCCAAAGCCCTCTCTGATTGGAGCAGCTTAGATCCTTTGAAGTGCATGACCGTTCAGCCCCCCCCCAGCAGAGAGTTGCATCAGGACCACACCGAGTGGTCATTGGTGCTGACTGCTGAGCCCATTCCATGCCCCTAGTTTTGTGTATTGCTACAAGCTTGGCAGTGACACACATCCCGAAATCCCCTATTGTCACAATACGTTGGCTATGCATGTGCTCAGCCAACATAAAAAGGGCTAAATCAGACACAGAATAGAGTATTGCATAGAGAGTTAAAAGTAATGAGAAAACTTTCTTTAGTTATGTACAGGACCCAAGGCAGCATGGATTCACAATGGGAAGGTTGTGTCAGATGAATCTAATAGATTTCTTTGACTGGGTGACCAAAGTAGTGGACCAGGCAGGGGCTGTGGGCATAGCCTACCTAGATTTTAGCGAGGCATTCGATACAGTCCCACACAAAAGATGAATATACAACTTAGCCAGCCTTGCAGTAGGTTCCAAGGTGGTGTCCTAGATAAAAAATTGGCTAGACAACAGGATGCAAAGGGTAGTAGTAAACGGAGTCATAAGTGAAGAAAGGAGGGTTACTTGCGGGGTACCACAGGGTTCAGTACTGAGATAGGTTCTTTTTAATGTCTTTATAAGTGACATTGCAGAGGAACTGGAAGGAAAAGTATGTCTCTTTGCAGACAACACAAAGATCTGCAACAGCCTTGATACACAAGATGGAGTGGAAGAGATGAGAAGGGACTTGGCAAGGTTTGAGGAATGGTCAAATGTATGGCAGCTCAGATTCAATGCAAAGAAGTGCAAGGTAATGCACCTGGGAAACAAAAACCCAGGGGAAGAGTACACAATGGGGGGTGAAATACTGACAACAGTAAAAATGGAAAGGGACCTGGGGGTAATTATATCAGATGACCTAAAAGAGGGCAAGCAATGTGAGAAGCCAATAAGGAAGGCTGGGGGGATACTGGGAAGAATAGGGAGAGGCATCAATAGTAGAAAACAAGAAGTTGTTACCACTCTGTACAGACAGTTGGTGAGACCCCATCTGGAGTACTGTGTGCAGTTCTGGAGACCCCATCTCTGCAAAGACATAGAGTGGAGGCTGCCCGGAGGATGGCAACCAAAATGGTGCAGGGTCTGCACCAGAAGACATACGAAGAAAGACTAAAGGAGCTTAATATGTATACCCTTGAGGAAAGAAGGGAGACAGGGGACATGATAAAAACTTTCAAGTACCTCAAGGGGATCAACAAAGTCCAAGAGGGAAACATCTTTCAGGGGAAGAGATGTGTAAGAACAAGGGGGCACAATTTGAAGATAGAGGGGGGAACAGCTCAGAGGTAATGAGAGGGAGTATTTTTTCACAGAGAGAGTTGTGGATGCATGGAACAGCCTCCTTGAGGAGGTTGTGGAGTCACGAACAGTGGGGGAATTCAAGAATGCAAGGAACAGCCATAAGGCAGTCCTAGTGGGGGGTAGGAGTAAGTAAGCTATTGGTTAACTGGGATCTGCAGCATATCTGTTAGGTAGGAAAATGGGCAGACTAGGTGGGCCAAGCGGTCCTTATCTGCTGTCAAATTCTATGTTTCTATTTTATGTAAGAGAGAAAAGAAACACTAAGTTCAACACAAGATGTTCTTCTGAGACTGTGTATCTACTATTTTATGCCTACTGTATATTGCTGCTGTGTAATATTTATCTCCATGAGTTACTGAACATTGCTGCTGCGTAATATTTATCACTATGTCTTTTGTTTCCCTGCCATCTTTTCACATCTAAACTGTAATTCTGTGTGCTTTTCCTGTTCCTATACTTTTGACTGTTTGCCTTGTATCCTCTCAGGTCATGCCTGAAAATAAGCATTTTCTATGTGTAGTGCATCTACCTGGTAATCAAAAACAAATGAATAAATAAACAAATAAGAGGTAAAACAATGGGATATGCTTCAAGGAGGACATGGATAAAGCTAGCATACTGAATGACTGGTTATTGAAAACATTACTGAAGGTAGAGTCCTTAAAGGGCTACAGGTACTAATCATAAATCTCTAGAACCAGACAAGCTATACTGAAGTGTGGTGAATGAGTTTAGCAGGTCACAGATGGCACCTTTAGTAGACTTTTTAAAGGAGTCATTACATACTGGGAAGTGCCAACACACTGGAGGACTGCACTAGTGTGAAACAAGGACAGCCCAGGCAGCTACTGGCCACTAAGTCTAACATCAGTTGCAGGGAAGCTGATGGAAAATATAATCATGGAAAGGATAGGTGATTTTGGAAGAGAATAGGGTTGCCGACAAGAACTAGCATGGGTTTACAAGATGAAGATCATGCAAAATTAACCTGATAGACTTTTTCAGTATGACTACACAGATGCCAGACAAAATCTGGCACTGGACATCCCATGACTTGACTTTACTAAGGACTTCAATTCGAAGCTTGCTCTAGGTAAGGGGGCTGCTCTGTGGCAGCATGAGAAGGTTTAAAAGGGAATTTGAAAATGTTTGCTTGTTTAATTGTGTTCCTGGTCTGGGCAGAAAGTGAGGCTTGAGGGGCTCAGTAAGCTGCCAGTTGCCATCTTGTAGGGAACTGCAGACCACCAGTCTATGAGACTAGCAGAAAAGGAGAGGTCCTCACAGGAAGCAGGGACATATGGCATAAAATGGCAATTACATCAGGCATCCTGACATGTGTGCATATACAAGATATATGTAGTTAAGTGTGCAGTACCACAGAAAACTCTGCTCAGGAGAGGGGTAGGTAGCTTGTACTAGGGGGTATCCATAGCTTACTCAGATAACACCCTGTCTGGGTGCGGTGCACTGCATCCAGGAAGAGGGAGGAAAACTGGAGACAGTTGTGACAGAGATGGGGAACAAGGGAAATAATGAAGCCAATTCTGTGTAGGGGTTAAAATACCGTAGCCTAATCAGATAATATAACAAAAAGGAAAAAGTCAGAAGAATGCAGAGGGTAGATTGAATACATACTAGAAGTCCAGGGTAGGCACAAAAGTTAGGAGAGGTGAGACAAGCAAAGCAGAGCAGGTTATTTACAGCTAAGAGAAAGAACCACACTGAGATATGGTTAACCTGTGGCTAAGGTATACTGTGGTGCAGTAAGCATGAATGGATGGTTGACATGGCGGGGGTTATCTAGCTGCAGGGACTGAGGGGAGAGCATTCCTTAGGATAAGCTCTGGAGGGCTGATCACTACCCCATATGTAGGAGTTTTGAGAAGCTCCATGCACAGTTGTAGGTAGCACAGGATGAAATACTCCTGCTATACAGACAGCTGATTTGGATACAAAAACCAGTACCCTCTCCCCCTCCCACAGAGGCCTACTGTCCCAGAGGCAAGGCAAAGCAATTTTATTTATATTGCACCCAATCTCAGAGGCACTGTGTACCTAACAATAAATAAGACACATAAATTGAAACAACAATGAATAACAAACCTATAACATTTAAAATCATGAATCCAGGCCAAAACTTATAGTAAAAAAAGTGAGTTTTTAAAGATCTTTTAAAAGCAGACAGTGAAGGAGCACCTCTTACCTTCCGGGGAAGGGCATTCCAAAGGTCTGAAGCCCCTACACTGAATGCCCTGTTACCCAAGGATTTTAGAGGAGAGCTAGGGATGGATAGGAGGTTTGCCTCCACTGATCGGAGGGTGCAACCAGGAGTGTATTAAACCGGGAGGTCTTTCAAGTAGCCCGGATCCAGACCATGCAGGGACTCATATGTCAGCAAGCACACCTAAAGGCTGATGTACCACTGAGTTGGCAGTCATAAGACAGCATTGAGAACTGGTGTGATGTGCTCGAACTGGGAGGTCCCAGCAACCAGCCACGCTGCCCCATTCTGAACTAGGTGTAAGTGATGCATCAGCCTCGAGGATAACCTGAGGTAAAGAGCGTTACAGTAATCCAACCTAGATGTGAATAAGGTGTGCACCAGTGTTGCCAGATCAGTCGGTTCAACATAGACCTTGATTTGAGCAATGTTACAAAGGTGATAAAAGCCACTGTGGATGACATCTGACACCTGGAACTCTAGAGTCAGCTTGGAGTCCACAGTGACCCCCAGATTTTTCAACTTATCTGCAACGCGAAGAGCCATGTCGTCCAATGAGGGAAATGCAATGCTACTACTTGTTGCGCTGGACCTGACTGACCCAGTTCCACCAGTAACACCTCCGCGGGATTAAACCTAAGCCAGCTGGACACCACCCACTCTTCGATTTCTCTAAGGTACTTGCTTAGATCTCAGACAGCCGCACTGTTGTCAGGGGAGCAAAACACAAACTGCTGGGTGTCATCAGCATAGCAGTGAAATGCCAAGCTGTAGCATCTGATGATCTCCCCCAGTAGCAACATGTAAATGGCAAATAACAAGGTGCCAGAATCACCCCCAAGGCACACCATAGCAGAGTGCAGCACTGCTCGATGTAAAGGAGCCAAGTGCCATCTGTCGAATTCTGCTGAACAGGTAGGACTCAAATCACCACAACACCATTCTGGACAGTCCCACATAATGCCTCTGGTGATCCAGCAGCACCCCATGATCCACCGTGTCAAATACCAAGGACAGGTCAAGCAGGAAAAGAAAAGAACAATGTCCATTATCCCTTGTTAAGAGGAGATCATGATGCACCCTGACTAGCACAGTTTCTGTACTATACCAAGGCCAAAAAACAGATTGGAAAGGTTCATAGATGTCATTTTTATTCAGGTGTTGTTCTAGTTGTACCACCCCACCTTCTCAATCAACTTCCCAAGAAAAGGAAGGTTTAAGATGAGTTTGTGGTTGGAGAGAGATCATCAGGGTGCAAGTCTGCCTTTTTGTGGAGAGGTTTTGTCACAACCTTATTAAGGATGGATGGGAAAAAAACCTGCTCAAGGAAACACCTGATGATCTCCACCACAATTGGAGCAAGTGAGTCCCAGCATTCTAAGAGAAGTCTGCTCAGCCCAAGACCAATACACAGAAGGTGGGATGTAGTCCAAAAACCACCTAGCAAGCATCATCTGCTGACACTGGTTCAAACTCAGTCCATGAAAACGGACTGCCTACATGAAGTAAAGATCAGACACTGTCAGCCAATTACAGGCTGCTCTGGGAAATCCTAACCTGGATGGTGGACACCTTGTCTATGAAGAACCATTTAAAGGAGTAGTCCACCCAGAATGTGCAAAAAACATATGTTTTGTAGAGTGTTTTGATATGTATGTTAACTCCTAGTGTGTCCTTCCCTCTGTCTATTTGGAGTTTTTTCTAAATTGCCTGCTAGCTGTATGGTAGTTTTATGACCCCTGGGGATCTCCATAACAAATAGTTTTATCGGCTTTTTTCTCCCAGGATGCCTGTCTCATGTGACACTGATGTAGCCATGTCTCTTAGATTTAGCATGTGTACTGCTTTAAAATAGTTTAGCAACGTAGAGCCTTGTAACTTCTTATTCAGGGAGCAATAAAATGGCAAATAGCTAGTTTAGCAGATACCTGAGAGCAAGCTAACTGGGGTTTCTGTAAGACAACAGCTACTAAATAGCTCTAATTCATTATTTGTATTTTTGATGTTAAAACACTCCTGCTAGCCAGACCTGATGCACAGAGAAAACAAAAATAGTGAATCAGAGCTATTTAGTAGCTGTTGTCTTACAGAAACACGTTAGCTTACTCTCAGGTATCTGTTAAACTAACTGTTGCCATTTGTGCTCCCTGGATAAGAAGTTACAAGGCTCTGCTGTTGCTAAACTAATTTTAAAGCAGTACACATGCTAAATCTAAGGGCATGGCTGCATCACTGTTACATGAGACAGGGGGCATCCTGGGAGAAAGAAAGCCAATAAAACTATTTGTTATGGAGTTCCCCAGGGGTCGTAAAACTACCATACAGCTAGCAGGCAATTTAGGAAAAACTCCAAATAGCAGACAGAGGGAAGGACACACTAGAATTTAATAATACATATCAAAAACACTCTACATAACATATGTTTTTTCACATTCTGGGTGAACTACTCCTTTAAACTCCTCACACTTCTCAAGAGAAAAAGTTATACAGGACTGCAGACAGACTGAATTTATTAGCCAGTCAACAGTGCTGAAGAGCTGAGCTGGGCAGTTCATACTAAGATTACTAAGGTGCTTAGGAGCCATGGGGGCGATGTGCCCATAAGTGCTCCTGTCCAGTTCACCCATAATACCTAATGGAGTTCCCTTCCAATATATATTCATCTAGTCTTAGATTAAACTGCTGTTTCTTTTTGCTAGAAATGATTTCCAGGGGTAGCTCATTCCAGGGAGATACCACTCTCTGCGTGAAAAAAGCCTTTCTTCTATTGGTATGAAACTTCCTGGGCCTGAGCTGCAGTGGGTGTTCCTTGGTGGCTTTTAAATTCAAGTAGTAACTCATTTATCAGGCAAGTATCCTGTATGATGTCATAGCACATCAACAGGTCTCCCCGAACTATCCTGGTCTCCAGATGCATAAAGTTTAAATCCTGAAGTCTAGCCTCATATGTTTTATGTCGCAAATCATATACAAATTTAGTGGCATGTCTCTGCACTCCTCAAGTCTGTCCACACCACCTCTAGATAAGGGACCCCACACAGGATTATCATAATCCAACAGAGGTCTCACATATGCCCTGTACAGGGGCATAATCACCTCATGGCCTTTACTTATAAAATTTCTCCTTATGACCCACAATATCTTGTTTGTTTTGTTAATTTGACTTTTATGATGCACCTTACAAGTTAGCTTATTGTCTATAATGATACCTAGATCTTTTTCCTCAGTTGAGTGCTGCAAGATATGCCGATTTAATGAATATTCCATTATTTTATTCTGCTTGGCCAGATGGATAACATAACACTTGTCTGTGTTAAAGTTCATACCCTATCTAATAATAGCCCAGTTACAGATATTATCCAGATCCCTTTGTATAGAAGCTACCTCCTCTATATCTTGTGCTGTGCCAGCCAGTTTTGTGTCATCTGGATATTTACCAAGCCAATTTGCTGCATTTAGCTCCTCCTTCATTTTTTTTCTTTCCAGCAGCAATCACCCATAGCATGAACACTGACTTTTGCAGAGAAATTTCCTGCTGATATTCCTTAGCACATGGGCATAGCTACTGATACTCCAAGTAAGCCATGACATACAAAGTTTAGTAGCAAGAGGTAGCAAACAAGCTGGCCAGAATTGCTCTGCCCTCTCTAGTCCATTGCATTTAAATTCCTTTGTTTGGCTTTGTAGGCTTTTTCTTTTCTCTTTTAGCATTGTTTTTTTTTTGGGGAGGGCAGAGAGGACCATGGACATTGAAGCTGAAAGTCTCAATTAGGTCTGCATAGTCTGCCTACATAGTGATTGGCTGCAGCATCTAGTGGGGGGGCAAGTTTAAATGCCCCAGCATAGTTAGAAGCCATACTATTAGTTCAGTTGTACTGGAAGTGGGAGAAGCAGTAGAAGAACTGATGAGCAGCAGACAGAAGAACAGACTCAGAGCCAGCTGAAAGAATGAAAACTTAATGTGGAGTAGCAAGTGGAGTGAATCTGCCTACCTGTGGGAGAGAGAGAAGCAATTTCTGCTGTGGTCTTGGACTCATGGTGCAGCCTCTGGCGTTTACCAGTGTGCAGCGAGCACCACACTAGCAGTACAGACAGACAGCAGGACTAGTATGGGAATCATCTGAGTGGAGCCAGGAACCTTGGACTTAAGTTGTTGGAGGGGGGAGACATGAACAACAGTGAGGGAGGGGGTAGCAGTGTGGCAGGTTGGTGTACAAATCTGAAATGCCTGGCTACACCCCTGCCTTAGCACCATATTATCCTCTGAGTGGGACTTCCACCAATAATGCTCTACTCTCAACCCCTTAGTCTTCAGCCTCTTCAGGTCCACATCATACTAGGGTGACCTGAGGCTGGAAATCAAGGGGTGTACATGGAATGGTGCTATGGAGTCAACAGTAGTTGAAAGGTTTAAATTATAACCCTCCACAGCTGCCTCACTTCCCATTGCACAAGCCGTCTTCATACCCAAGATGTCCAGTACCACCAGGATGCTTTGAGGCTCCAGGATTTTAAAAGACCAGCATCTGGCCATCTCCACAGGGAATTTTAACTGAGGATACCTGCAGATGAACTGAATGACATGATGATCCAACCAGATGATCAGATCAACCCTGATATCAATGATATCAAGAACCATTGAGAAAATCAGATCCAAGGCATGGCCATGCTGGTGGGTACCAATGGTTACCACCTGTATGAAGCCCAAGGAAGACATCATCTGGAGGAACTGCATTCCAGAAAGAGGTGTTTCATCATGTTGACCCAAGTGCTGAACCCAAAACCCAAAACCAGAAGCCCAGATTGTCCATGAAGTTCTCTAGTTCATGCAGAAATTTGTGCCCACAACCAGGGTGATGATATATGAACATGATCATGTTATGGACTGCTTTATTGCTGATAATTGTACTGTCTGATAGCTGTATTACTTGTGTACTGTGCCCAGAGCCTCCAGGATTGGGCACCAGAAAAAATAAAATTTGCCTTGCCTTGCCTTGCTATCCTGCAACTTGTACCCGGACCACCTTTGACAGCCACGCATTCAAACAATCTGGTCTGCCTGAAGGGGTATGTCATCAGTCCCATCATGGATCTAAAACAGATGGCTATCCTGTCCCCTCTGCACTCCCACCTAGGGCAATGCACCACAGATAAACCTGAAGAAATGGACGACTCAAGCACAGGATTCGAGTCATCCCCCAGCCAGGTCTCTGTGACACAGTCGGCAGAGGAATCTGCAATAAATGACTTCATTAGTGCCATTTTATTCCTTTTTTATAAGAACATTATTAATATTCAAGAGATTATACAAAATTATTCTAAAAGCACAACCTTACAAACTCGCAAACAAAGAAAATAATTAATTCACCAAGCTAGTATACAATACTGTTTGAATAGTGACATGATGGTACAGTAATTTTACGTCCTAAAAAAAGTAACAATAAAAAGTTAAAACCAACTACAAAAGCAACTATGTATAAAGATCATCCACAGTATAAGCTGTATTTGCTATACACGAAAGAACAAAATGAATCCATAAAAGGAAACACTAATTAACAAATCAAGAATCTATAATAGCAATGGAAAGAACAACAGAAAACAATAGAAAAAAATGCAGACACAGAACCAGAGGAACCACCAAGGAAGCTTGGCACACCAAATGATAACCATAAAGACTCCCCATAAGGAACCAAAGCTGGGTCAGCACTAATTTTATTAAGCAACCATCACCCCCAGATCTCGTCAAAGACAGATAGATGATTTAAATAAAAATAAGTAAACCACTCCTGCCTATTATTGTTTCAACAAGTGTCTCCTAATGAGTCACTTGGAAAGGACTGAAGCCATAACAGGGTAATCACTTTTTTGGCTCAAATCAGTAAAATCAGTAAAAAGTGTAAACTGCCTTTCCATTACCAAGGTTAATTCAATAGTAACATTAAAGATCTGAATTATGATCCAAGAAATACCTGACCAAAATAAAGCCAAACATGGACAAGACCCAAAAATATGAACCTTGATCTGCAGCAGACTCACTGCATTATTTCCAACAGGTTCCAGTGGTGGTCCCAAATAGGAGAGAGAAGAAACTGGAGTCTTAAAGAGCACCTTTCCTGGATTTTTCTCCTAGCCTGCCAAATCATCAGGAGGCTCCCTTACCTGACTAGGAGTTCCTCCATAGTAGTTGTACAATTTTCTCTTTAGTCCCCTAAGGAAAGGAAGAGATTGTATTTTGCCCCAGAGGGGGCTAGCCGCTCAATCCCTTCCACTTCCTGTTCACAGACGCTGTCCCCATGCTTCCTTGTTATGTGATGTAATTATATGCCTAGTGCAGGGACGTGCTCCATGCAAGTCTATGGAGTGTAATTTTAAAAAAGTATCTTTACTATTTTAACCTGACTTTTACTGCAAATCAGAGTCAGTAATCAAGTAACAAGGCTCTTGTGGGGAGTATGCCTTGGCAATACGGGGGGCAGGGTGGACATGTGTTAGGGGTGGGGTGTATACTTTGGCAATACGTGGACAGGGCAGACATGTGTTAGGAGGCTGATGTACAGGTCTGGGGTGGGGGTCCGGTTGTGTTGGGGGTGTTTGAACCTCCTGATGAGTCTTGTGCTCGTGGCCCATTGAGAGTGGAGGGGTTGCCATACTGCTGCTGAGGCCATGCGGGGGTCCTGAGTGCACAGGGCTGAATACTTACAGTGGAAATGGCAGGGTCCCCCTGGCATAACTGGCACCCTCCTATGCCCCCCGGTGCACAGAACTATGTGCCTTAATGAATGACACATAGTGCAGGCATGCCCGTGGCATGCCACCCACTCGTCCCCGGCATGTTGCTGTCCATGCAACTGGGAGATCTGGTGTGTAATATGACTTACTCACCATTTTTTAATGCCGTCTGGGGTCCATGGAATCCCTGCTGTACAGCATTCACACGTATCCATGCCTATGCACCCAGTTTCTGCGGTGCATAGGTGTCATGCATAGGGCCATATGTGAAGATTTTTTTTTTTTCACAGAAAGGGTGGTCTGTGCATGGAACAGACTACCTCAGGAGGTGGTGGGAGCAAGCACAGTGGTGGATACAAGCTTGCATGGGACAGACATAGGGGAACCTTAGAGCTGGGAAGAAGGAGCTAAAGCCAATGACCAAGTAGGGTCAGATGGCACTGACAGAGGTAAGGCATAAGGGCAAACTGGATGGGCCAAGTGGTCCTTATCTGCTGTCACTTTTCTATGTTCGTATAAGAAGGAGGTCATGAGTGGGGTGCCACGGGGATTTTACTTTGGTCCTTTCCTCTTCAATATGTTCATGAGCAACATTAGAAAGGACATCTGGGGTAAGCTGTGTCTCTTTGTGGATGGTACGAAGCTCTGTGGTAGGGTAGAAAGTGACAAAGGGGTCAGAGAGATGCAGAAGGGTCTACAAAGGCTAGAGAGGTGATCTAAGGTTAAGCAGTTGAAATTCAATGCAAAACAAAATGCAAGGTTATGCACCTGGGGAAAAAAACATATAGGACAGAGTACCGGATGGGTGGGGTTACAGTGAGCACTGTGGCAGAGGAAAGGGACCTGTCAATCATCATTAGTAACTCACTCACACAATCAAGCCAGTGTAACAAGGCCTATCATAAGGCTAATAGAATGCTGGCATGCATTGGAAGGGGTATTGACAGCAGCAGAAAGGAGGTACTACTACCTCTGTATGGGTCACTGGTGAGGCCATAGGAATACTGTGCTCACTCATTTATTTATTTATTGAAAAGTTTCACCAGGAAAGGCACACTGAACAATATAAAATTACTCATCTCACACGGAGCATCCAGGGGGAAGGGGAACATGGGAGTATAGTACAGTAATCAAAAGCATATTTCCATGCAGTATTATATAGAATAATGCATGGAAAAGTGTGGTTTATGGGGATTTTATGCATCGCTGAGGTGTGTGATGCCTCATAAATCCCGAGGACGAAGCCCGAGGGGTTTATGGGACTTCACACACCGAGGGGGTGCATAAAATCTCCAGAGAACCACACTTTTTATGTTTTATTTTTTTTTTTTATTTATCTATTACTAGGATTAAATACCTTTGAACCAAGGGTTCTTTTACAAAGGTTTCGTGTCAGCAATGGGTGCAAGCAAAACAGTGGTAAGTTACAAGACAAGGTCAGGAGGTTAACATAGAAGTAAGCAGAGGTAAGATACAATACAGGTCAGGAGGTTAACTTAGTAGCAAAAGACAGTACATGTGTATAGACTAGCACAGTGGCAAATATATTTATAGTTACTGTTTTTTGATGTTTTTCAGCTTAAATTGTCTTTTTTTGTCACTTTGCAAGGGTAACTGTTACCACCAACAAGCTTGTCTCGTTTTGAGTGACCGGTTGTGTAGCGTTTGTGAACATCCAGTGCGAGGACAGTTTGTTTGGTGTTTTTTCTGGTGATGTTTCGGTGCTGTTCTGCCCGTGGTTTATGGAGCTGTTATGCACTCGCTGGCAGTGGTTTATTACCACTGACCAGTAAATGTAGAAAAGTATATCTACACAATACTCAACAATACATTTCCAAACGTAATATAAAACAGACGCAACAGGGTGAAAAAAACAATACATCAGTAGCATTAGATAAACATTGGGATTTGATGTGAGATGAGCAAACTAACAGCACTGCCGACTAATACATACAATGTGGACAAGGAAGTGCAATAAAGTACATTGGTTTCCCCTCACATTAGGTGCTAGGCTGGGAAAAGAGATGGGGAAGCCAGAGGGGAAATTAGGAGCACCTACAGGATGGAGAGAGGAAGTTGAGGAGGGAGGTCAAGATGGACCACAGGGAGGAGGAGGAGTGCCTGATTTGATGAAGCATTGAGTTCCAGAGCTTAAGGAACCTATAAGAAAACAACGATTGACCTATACATGTGGTGCGTTGTGGTATAGCTAGGGTGTGTGAGTCACTGGATCTGAGGGAGAGAGGGGCAGTGGGGAGGGAGGACAGAGAGAAGACAAGGTAAGGGGGAAGCATATCAAACCAGAATTTAGAGACAAATTTTATGCAGTGGGCTAGATGGTGGTTTTCCAGGGAAGGAAAAGATAGATCGTAGTGGTGGGTAAAGGAATGGGCATCCAGAGTGAAACAACAGAAAGCATTGAAAAGGGTGTCCAATCTGGTTAAAGATGACTTCAGTGCGGCGCTGTAGACTATGTCACAGTAGTCAAAGATGAGTAGTATCATTTTCTGGACAATCTCCCACCTGGTCTGTAGAGGTAAGCAGCTTTAGTTTCTGTAAAGGGCACATAATTTGAGGCATAGTTTTTTGAGGATGGAGTCTATGTGTCCAGTTAAGTTTAGGTGCTGGTCTAGCCAGACCCCGAGATACCTAAAGGAAGAGGAGGTTTTTTCTAGCTTAGAGCCATCAAGGGTGTGGAAGGAGGGCAATTTAGTTAGCCTAGAGAGTCTCTGCCTAGTGCCGAAGGTCATGCAGACTGTTTACTTGGTGTTGAGGAAAAGCTGATAGGAGCTTAGCTATTGCTGAACTTTCTCAAATTCCTGCTGAAGTGTGGAAGCGACATCAGTTGGTGATTGGTCAGAGAAGAAAAGGACAGTATTGTGAGCATACATATGGATGATGGAGGAGGTGCACACTAACGGGGGTCATTAAGGAATATGGAGAATTGTAGGGGCCAAGGATGGAGCCTTGAGGTACGCCAGCATTAATCTGAAGTAGGGGGGGAGGTGGAATCAGCAATTTTGACTGACTTAGCCCGGCCTGTTAGGTAGGAGCTAAACCAGTTTGCGGCTGAATCAAGCAGGCCAGCAAATTAAGATTATCTAGGAGAAGAGGGTGGGAGACAGTGTCAAAAGCCTTTGCAAACTCAACAAAAATTGCAGATGTAACTAGACCACTGTCCATACCTGAGAGTATGGAATTGGTGAGCCTAAGTAAGGAAGTGGTAATGGAGTGATCTTTCCTAAAACCAGATTGGTAGGGAGTGAAAAAAGGAAGAATCAGACAGGAACGAGGAGAGTCAGAAAAGGACCAGGTACTACTGAAGCTTAGCAGGAATAGGTAAGAGAGAGATTGGCTGATAGCTCCCAGTCATAGAAGGGTCACCTCCCTTGGGTAGTGGAAGAACTGCAGCGTGCTTCCATGGGTCAGGGATGGAGGTCAGAGAGAAGGAAAGGTTTAGTAAGGCGGAAAGTGGTGAACAAATGGCTTGAGTGGAGAGGAAGAGAAGTTTGGGGTCAAGGCCGTCAGGTGAGGAATCCTTATATGGACTGAGAGCATTTAGAGTATCATGAGGTGAGACTGGAGAGAAAGAGAAGAAAAAATCACTAGGTAGGGCGCTTGGGTGTGAGTTATTGCGGACAGACATGACTGGTTTGGTAAGAGAAAGAGAAGCTAGTAGAGCAGCAGCACATGAGGTAAAGTAAGAGCTGAATTCAGTTGCAACTGGGAGGTGGGCAGACGTAAGGGCATTATTGACATGGATGAGTGGAGTTTGGGATTTAGAGGGGGGAGAGAAGAGGGAATTAATAATGTTCCAACATTTTGATGGGGTACATATGTTAGCTTCAAAGGTTGATCGAAAGTATTCGGACTTAGTGAGCCTTGTAGCCTTGGAGCAGGCATTTCTGAGGGCTCAATATCTGTCATGGTCAGCATTTGATTTAGAGACTTTGTGAGCCTTCTAAGCCCGGTCATGAGCTCTCATACATGCCATCAATTCCGGTGTGATCCACGGGAGGTGGTTTTCACATACTCGAGTGCACTTAAAAGATGCGTGCTTATTCCAGATGTTAAGAAAGTGGCCTTGGAAATAATCCAGGGCTTCGTTAACTGTGGTAGCAGAGGAAATAGGAGACCAGTCAGTGTGGGTTAGGTCATATAGGAGGTGGGCAAGGTCTAGGGATTTATATGAGTGGACAAGCAATGCTTTAAGCAGGGCTTTTGGGCAGTGGAGTTTGTAAACCAAGTAGATGGTATGGTGGTCACTGAGTACATCCTGGAGGAGACCTGATTTGATTACTCTGTGGACATGTGAGGTTGTTGCCCAATCAATGACTGAGTGGTTGCCTGATTTAGTATTTAGTCAGGTTGACTCATGGATTAATTGCATTGTTAAGGGCCGCAATGTTGTTACACAGCTTGGAAAGGTTGGGGTCAGGCCAGTTTTGGTTAAAGTCGCCTAGTATATAGAGTTCGCCGTTTGATGTGAGTGTAGACATTTGAGAGAGAAGATTATAGGCAGTAGAAGGGGGGAGGCCTGGGCAGCAGTAAATCCCAGCAACGTAGCTTGGTATGAAGTAAGGCATGTAAAGCCTGAGAACAAGGGCTTAGTAAGCTGTGGGAACAGATACAGGTAGGACCGGGGTAGTATGAATGGAGGATGGGTTGTATATAGCTACAACGCCACCTCTGCCTGGGTGGTCTTGCTGGGTGATATTGTAGCCAGGGATGTATATACTGGGATCAGGTGTTTTATTATTTAACCAGGTTTTGGTTATTATGAGAAGGTCAGGGGCCAACGATAGTGCTAGGGGTTGCAGCAGGACTAGTTTAGGTAGTAGATATCTTATATTAAGGTGGAGGATTTTAAGACCACGAGGGAGGGTTGGCATGTTTGAGGCAGGGAAGGGCATGTGTGGGAGGGGGGCCACCTGCATGTTTGATAGAGGAGACCAGGGTTAGGGTTTATATCCTCGGCAGATAGTAAACGTGAGATGATTATAAAGTGGAGCTTTGAACTTTTCTACCATGACTTAGATGTGACTGAGCTATAAGGGGTAGATGAATACTAAGAGAAAGCAAACTGGATAGATAGGGAGCACAGGAATGCATAGGAGTTAGGGACAGAAGAGAGGGAGGCACAGGGTAGAAAAGTATGGTGAGCTCAAAGTTGGTGGAATGGAGTGGAGAATCCCAACATCAGGATCAAAGGGGCTGAAATTGGAGGAAGAGAATAAGCAGGATGGGTTACTGAGGGTTTATTTAGGAAATTTACATGGGTAGGTGGCATAGAAAGAAGTGAGACAGTAAAGAGAGTGAGGAGAAGTAGGCAGCTTATTTGTAAAGTCAACATTCTGTGGCATGCGAGGGCCAGGCAAGAAGGTTTATTTTATTTTTATTTTTTGCAGATGACTTTGAGTGGTTACGAAAAATTAATTCTGTAATGCCTAGTTAAGTGGCAGGTCTAGATAAGGTGGAGTAGAAGCCGTAAGTAGAACCTAATTTAAAGACAGGTGATATGTCAGAAAGAAAGAAAGATTCTTCCTTTGGAGTAGTGCTGGCTTGGGAACAGTGCCCTCAAGTGGTAGAGATGTATACAGTAACTTGCAAATGGAAAAGTGGGGAGATAAAATTAAAAAAAAAAAAAAAAAACTTACATTAATAATAATGACAACAGCAGTAAAATTCCGTCCAGGAGAGGCAGGCTTAGGGAAGCTGGCTCAAGCAAAAGAATAGTGCTGGAGGATGCAGGCTATCCGCAGCATCAAGAGCCAATCGAGGATAAAACATAAACAGAAAACATCCAATCCTGGAGAAAGCTTGCAAGCACCAAGTTCAAATCTCAGACGCTTGTAGGAAGACTCTGTACCTTGCTATGCTGGCAGTGGTGATAGTTGGACAGGGTGAGGCAGACATCAGCAAGCTGGAGAAATTGCAGAGCAGAGCACCCTTGTACGGAGATCTCCAATCTGAAGGGAAAAAGAGAGATTTAGCAGAATATATGTCTAAAATTGGGGGGGGGGGCTGTTAGCCAGTAGAGAAGACAGAGGCACAGCAGGGTGCCAGAGGAGGAGGCAGCAAAAACTGTTTGGTCAGAGGGCAGGAATTAGCACCAGAGGAAGAGTGGAGTCATAAGAAAACAGGGGGTAGGGCAGGGCAATGCCAGGTCTGAAGGGGAGTTTAGAGAGAGAGTAAGAGCACACAGACAGGGGAGCTAAATTAACAAGCAGTTGTCAATGCCGAATGTTTGCTTACTGGCATTGGCATTGATAGTGTAGGAGTTACAGAGCTGCATAACAGGAATGACAGTGAAGTATTGAACTGAAGCCAACCCCACCACCACCCTGCAGAGACTGACAGGCATTGGGGTGTGCCTTTGGGTCGTCAGGTATAACGGCCACACCATTTCACCACACCCTACACTGCAGACACTGACAAGTGTCACGGTGTGCCTTGGGGTCTTTGGCCCTTATGTGCACCCCATTCTATCAGGAACTACGGTGAGATGGGTGTGGTATAGGAGAATGGGGTGAACTTTGGGGCTGAAGAGTCCAAGGCACACCTCGATGCCTCTCACTGGCTGCAGGGTGTGGAATGATATGAGCATTACAAGTGAGAATCCCAAGTCACACCCCTGATGCCTGTCATTCTCTACAGGGTGGGGTGCTATGGTCAGAAACCCTAACGCCTCAGGCATTCATTGGTATTTTCACTCCAAATTTTCAACATGTTTTTTTTGTGACCCCCATCTCATGAACAGTGGCAATATTAGTTTGTTAGCGGAAAGCTGCTTTTGCACAGCGACTACGGCATTTAGCACCACAGGTGCAAAAATACATTCCAAACAGGATGTAAAAAATGACAGCTGTACTGTTCATGGGGAGGTGTAAAAAATGGCAATGTTGAAAATCTGCAGTGAAAATATTAAAAAAACTGGTGAAGTCACGAGCATGCATACAAAATTGTGCAACGCATACCTGTAATGTAATTAGTTTGAGGATTTTTTACAGCAGATTGTCAACACAGGCATTTTGGGACCTCCGATCATGAACAGTGTCACTGTGATTTTCTTTATCTGCCCCAAACAATGATTTCCCACAGCAACCACGCATTTCTGCACTGAAAGCGTGAAAACACATTTTGGCCATGTTGTGAAAAATGACAGCTGTACTGTTCATAAGGAAGTGTGGAAAAATGCCACTGGTGAAAATCTGGACTGAAAACATCACAAATTCATGAAATTATGAGGATGCATGGAAACTGCGCAATGCTCACTCATAACACAGTCATTTTATGGATTTTGTCACCAAATTTTCAACATAGCCATTTTGAGACCTCTGCTCATGAACAGTGTCACTGTGATTTTCTTAATCTGTCCCAAACATTGCTTTTGCACACCGACTACACCATTGTGCGCTACATGTGCAGAAACACATTTTGGGCGAGATGTGAAAAATGTCAGCTATACTGTTCATAAGGAAGTGTAATAAAATGCCAATGTAGAAAATTTGGCATGCAAATATTAAAAATTTGCAAACTTGCGAGCATGTGTAGGAACTGTGCAAAGTGCACTCCTAAAACAGTCATTTTTGGGAATTTTTTTACCAAATTTTCAACATAGCCATTTTAAGACCTCTGCTCATGAACAGTGTCACTGTGATTTTCTTAATTTGTTCCAAACGTTGATTGTGCACACCGACTGCTCCATTGTACACTACATGCAGGGAAACACAGTTTGGACGACATGTGAAAAACAAGCATTTGTCAATGCCGAATGTTTGCTTGCTGGCATTGGCAGTGGTAGTGTAGAAGTTACAGAGCTGTGTAATAGGAATGGCAGTGAAGTACTGAACTGAAGCCAACCCCACCACCACCCTGCAGAGAGTGACAGGCATTGGGGTGTGCCTTTGGGTTGTCAGGCATAACGGCCATGCCATTTTACCACACCCCACCCTGCAGACACTGACAAGTGTCACGGTGTTCCTTGGGGTCTTTGGCCTTTATGCGCACCCCATTCCATTAGGAAATATGGTGAGACAGGTGCGATATAGGAGAATGGGGTGAACTTTGGGGCTGAAGAGTGCAAGGCATACCTCGATGCCTCTCGCTGGCTGCAGGGTGTGGAATGGTATAAGCATTACAGGCAAGAATCCCAAGTCACACCCCTGATGCCTGTCATTCTCTCAGGGTTGGGCATTATGGTTGGAAACCCTAATACCTCAGGCATTCATTGGTATTTTCACTCCAAATTTTCAGCAGGTTTTTTTTGTGACCCCACCTCATGAACAGGGGGAATATCAGTTTGTTAGCCAAAAGCTGCTTATGCACAACGACTATGGCACTTAGCACCACAGGTGCAAAAACATTCCGAACAGGATGTAAAAAATGGCAGCTGTACTGTTCATGGGGAGGTGTAAAAAATGGCAATGTTGCAAATCTGCAGTAAAAATATTTAAAAAAATGGTGAAGTGACGAGCGTTCATAGAAACTGTGCAACGCACACCCGTAATATAATTAGGTTGGGGATTTTTACAACAGATTGTCAACTCAGGCATTTTGGTGCCTCCGATCATGAACAGTGTCACTGTGATTTTCTTTATTTGTCCCGAACAATGATTTCCCACAGCGACCACGCATCTCTGCGCTGAAAGTGTGAAAACACTTCGCCATGTTGTGAAAAATGACAGCTGTACTGTTCATAAGGAAGTGTGGAAAAATGCCACTGGTGAAAATCTGGACTGAAAATATTACAAAGTCATGAACTTACGAGGTGCGTGGAAACTGCACAATGCTCACTCATAACACAGTCATTTTATGGACTTTTGTCACAAATTTCAACATAGCCATTTTAAGACCTTTGCTCATGAACAGTGTAACTGTGATTTTCTTAATCTGTCCCAAACATTGCTTTGACACCAACAGCACCACTGATGCGCTACGTGCTAAACACATTTTGGGTGACTTATGAAAATGGCAGATGTACTGCTCATAAGGAAGTGTAATAAAATGGCGATGTTGGAAAATCTGGAGGAAAATATTAAATTGCTAAACTTACGAGCATGCATAGGAACTGCGCAACGCACGCCGTAAACAGTCATTTTTAGGAATTTTTCACCAAATTTTCAACATAGCCATTTTAAGACCTCTGCTCATGAACAGTGTCTCTGTGATTTTCTTAATGTGTCCCATACATTGATTTCACACATCGACTGCGCCTAATAGCGCTATATAAGGCGGAAACACATTTTGGCCAAGATGTGAAAAATGACAGCTGTACTGCTCATAAGGAGTGTGGTAAAATGGCAATGTTGAAAATCTGGAGTGAAAATATTGAAAATTCGCAAACTTACTGCGCGAGGAACTGCGCAACGCGCGCTCATAAAACAGTCATTTTTAGGAATTTTTTCACCAAATTTTCAACATAGCCATTTTAAGACCTCTGCTTATGAACAGTGTCAGTGTGATTTTCTTAATGTGTCCCGCACATTGATTTTGCACACCGACTGCGCCATTGTGCGCTACATGGGCGGAAACACATTTTGGGTGAGATGTGAAAAATGACAGCTGTACTGTTCATAAGAAGTTGTGGTAAAATGGCAATGTTGAAAATCTGGAGTGAATATTGAAATTTGCAAACTTAGGAGCATGTAGAACTCCGCAATGTGACGCCTCATGAAAATAGTCATTTTTAGGAATTTTTCCACCAAATTTTCAAAAATAGTCTTTTGAGAGCTTCCACCTTATGAACACTGGCAGTGTCGTTTTGTTAATCATTCTGGAAAGGTGATTTTCGCGAGTGGCTGCGAAATCACCCTTCGGGCCCGAGTACGCCATGACAGTGCAAGAATTCATGAGGAGGGTCCCAAAACCCATGTTGAAAATTTGGTGCAAAAATTCCAAAAATGCAAGAGATATGCAATAAAGTTGAAAACCCCTATCTATCCCATTATACAGCTTACCAGCATTTCTCAGTTTGCGGTCGGCTTTGAAGAGTGCAGATGTGTTCCCGTCCATCAAGACCGTCGTGTTGAGCTCCGGAGGGGTATGGGGTGGGGGTGGACGGAGGCAGGGTGCGAGTGGGTGGGTGCGGGTTGTGGGGGGCAGAGAGATGCGTGGGACAGTTTTTGCTTTTGTGGTTTTTTTTTTTAAATTGATGACGTGACGCTTGCCACGCTGGGGTGGGCTCCCATGTGGTACAAGGATGGCTGGGGGCGAAGCCGACGGGAATTGGGCACCCCTGCCGCCATGACATCTGTTACCACTCTGGGGTGGGCCCAGCGTGGCACCCTGTACTCGGGGAGGACATGGAGCCGACGGGGTTGGGCACCCGTTGGCTATCGATAACTGCCATGCTGGGTGGGCACCCAGCGTGGCATTTAAGACTTTGGGGAGCGCAGCACAGTAGCGGGGATTGGGCACCCCATCAGCTAGAGAGTGTGTGTATGGGGGCAGCACGCATGCATGCGTGTGTATCTGTGTGTGTGTGTGTGTGTGTGTGTGTGTGTGTGTGTGTAGGGGGAGCTGCGCATGAGCAGGCGATATCTGATCGCTGCTCACTGACGCATAGCTCCCCCTTTCAACTGTATGCCACTGCATTTTGGAGCTTGTCATAGACAGCTCCAGCATGCATTGGTGGACTGGGGCCACGCCTGCCAACACACTGACTGAATTGGAAGGGGGGGGTGACACACCTCCGAAAACTCGGATGATGGCACTATGTTTCTTGCACACGTGTGCAAGCAAACATAATAATGACAGCTGTAGTGCTCATAAGGAGGTGTGGTAAAATGGCAATGTTGAAAATATGGAGTGCAAATATTAAAAATTTGCGAACTAGGAGCGTGCGTAGGAACTGTGCAAGGCACACTCATAAAACAGTCATTTTAAGGAATTTTTTTCACAAAATTTGCAACATAGGCTGTTTGAGAGCCCATCTTATGAACACTGGCACTGTTGTTTTGTTAATTGGTCCCGAAAAGGTGATTTCATGCAGTGACTGTGAAATCACCCTTCGGGCCCGATTACTGACATGACAGTGAGAGAATTCATGAAGAGGGGTCCCAAAAACCCCATGTTGAAAATTTGGTGCAAAAATTCCAACAAATGCCCGAGATATGTATTAAAGTTGGAAAACCCCTATTTATTGCATTATGCAGCTTAACGGCATTTCCTCAGTTCGTGGTCAGCTTTGAAGAGTGCAGACTTGTTTCCGATCCACCGAAGATCATAGTGCTGAGCTCCAGAGGTAAGTATGGGGTGAGGTGGGGTGTGGGAGGCAGGGTGAGCAGTGGGTGGGCACGGGTGGCCGACCACTGTCAAGGAGCGTTTTATTCTTTACAGGTTTTTTTTTATTGATGATGCGGACGCTTTGCCATGTTGGGTGGGCTCTCAGCATGGCAGCTGGAAGGCTGTTTGGGGGGCCTGGAGCCGATGGGGGATTGGGCACCCCCATTGGCCATAACCATTTTTGCCATGCTGGGGTGGGCTCCCAGCTTGGCACCTGGACAGCTGACGACATGGGACATTTGCCGCACTGGGGTGGGCTCCCAGTGTGGCAGCTGTAAGGTACAGTATGTGCATGGGGAGGAGCACATGAGCACACATTGTGTGTGTGTGTGTGTGTGTGCGTGTGGAGGGGGGAGAGCTGCTCCCTGAAGTGGAGGTCTCCCTTTCAACTATACAGTACTGCATTTTCAACTACTGTCATAGACAGCTGCAGCATTGATTGGAGAACTGCGACCACACCTGCAAACACACTGACTGAATTGGAAGAGGGCTGCCACACCTCCAAAAACTCAGATGATGACACTATGTTTCTTGCACATGTGTGCAAGCAAACATAAAGAAGCAAACCCTTACATTAATAATGACAACAGCAGTAAAATTCAGATCAGGAGAAGCAGGCTCAGATAAGCTGGCTCAAGCAAAAGAATAGTGCTGGAGGATGCAGTCTAGGATAAAACAAATAGAAAACAGCCAGTCCTGGAGAAAGCTTACAAGCACCTAACTCAACTCTCAGATGCTTGTAGGAAGACTGTATGTACCTTGCCATGCTGGTAGTGGTGATAGTTGGACAGGGTGAGGCGGGCATCAGCAAGCTATAGAAATTGCAGAGCAGAGCACTCTTGTCAGGAGGTCTCCAATCTGTAGAGGAAAAGAGAGATTTAGCAATAGATATGTCTAAGATGGGGGGAGGGCTGTTAGCCAATGGAGAAGACAGAAGCACAGCAGGGTGCCAGAGGAGGAGGAAGTAAAAACAGTTTGGTCAGGGGGCAGGAATTAACACCAGAGGAAGAGTGGAATCATAAGAAAACAGAAGGTAGGGCATGGCAATGCCAGGTCTGAAGGGGAATTTAAGAGAGTGAGAGAACAGAGACAGGAGAGCTAAATTAGAAGGGAAAATTATTAATTTCTGAGAATTTACAAAGAAGATCATCTCAAAGCACTGAACATGTACTCACTGTAGATCAGGCAAGAGCTGGGGATATGAAAGAGGCCATCAAGTTCCTGAAGAGAAAAAAACAAGGTGAACAGTTGGAAACTATTTAGCAGGAGTGCAGAGTCAAGAACTTGAGTTCATGAGTGAAAACTGGTGGGGGGAGGTTTAAGAGGGATGTTAGGAAGTTCTACATTACAGAAAAAGTGGTAGAGCCATGGAACAGTCTGCCAGCAGAGGTGGCGGGCACCAAGACCATAAATGGTTTCAAGCATGGCTGGGACAGAGTGAAAGGTATGGTGGTTGCTCAGGTTAGTAGCAGTAAGGAGGGGAGTAGGTGGGTGGTCTGTGAGTTAAAAGCCCCATAATGACAATAGGTCGCAGGGCAGATTGATAAGTCCTGGCAGACTAGATGGACCTTTGAGCTGAAATTCAAGCCAGAATCTTCTAGATTGTTTTGAAGACTGTGTCATTACAAACCATAAGGTAATTTGTCAGAAAAGTCTTTTCTTAAAGCTGCATTTTTTTTCTTCCATACCCTGAAAAGAAAATATCAAAAAGGAGATGCCCAGCTGCCCAGCCAACACCATCAACTCTTAGTTGCCCTCTGTGAGGAACATCTGTGGTTAATTTTCTGAAGATGGTCATGATTATGTTGTTTTAATGTTAAATCTCGAAAAAATAATTTTTATAACTCACTTGCATCCTCCTGTGCACATTCCCTTCTTAACACAATGACAAGGCACTTACGCGTGACCATACCTCTCAACTGCTATGAATTCTGTGTAGCGCTATGATTTTCACACTCAAATTTACCCTTGCTCCTCACAGGTTTACTGATGTTCCTCATAATGTTTGAGGTATTTCTGGACGCACAAACTAATAAATCATTGCACTAAGTTGATAGAAACATTCCTTATCTCTAACTATATGAGGCCCACTATCTGTAGACATAATATTATTTAAAATAAGAAAGTGCTACACATTCTGGCCCTTTGCTATGATTTTTGAAGGCCAGTGCTATGATTTTTAATGCTGAGAGGTTGAGAGGTGTGCGTGTGACCCAAATTAATATTGTGCATTATTCATACAGGTCCCAGCCAAACCTGGGTAAAGAAAGAATTATGCAAACAATAATAGACAGCTTATACTCCTACATACCTATCTTGTTTACATCTTATAGATGTTCACACTCGTACTTGGCTGTTACAGACTGTTTTTTTTCTTCTAGCCCCAAAACACTGGGGTCCATAAAACCAGCAGCTGACAGTTCTTTTCCCCCAAACTGCTGCCCAAGAAAATAACTCAACAGCCCGGCTGCATGCCCGAGTGGGCGAACACCCCACTCCACCCGCTCCTCCTCAATCTCCCTCACGCATAAGTCTTTCCCACTCCTGCACTTCCTTTTATCCCCTCAAAACTGTTTGGTGTCAAACCCTAAGGTCCAATCATGGGCCGATTCTGAGGCACCGAACACACACTATCCCCTCAGAGTGCCCCACGGGACTTGTAGTCCCAATTCCAGTATTTACACTAGTGCCTCATGGTGCCAGCCAGCACCGAAACTACTGGCCCTAAAAGGAGCACTGGGTTCTTTAAATTTCTCACCCCGGTGGCCATGCATGCACCTTGCGTGGGGTCTACCAGCACTATTTGCAATTACTCTTGTATTTGCTGTCTATCACACTTTCTGCCATCCTTGTAATGGCTCACCCATGGTATGATTGTAATCCCTCGCCCTCCTACTTCTGCTTATGTCCGGCCATAAATGAAAACAGGCAGATTTACTCATAGTCTCACCAGATGTTAATAAACATGTGTATATGGTGGGGAGGGACTAAACATGACTCTGAAGATGGGTGTGAATTTTTGAATGTGTGTGTCTAGTGCTTTGGGTGCTACACCCTAGGGCAATGAAGCAAGAAAGCCCCTGATCTCTGCTCCAAGCCATAACCCCCCTTACAAATTGACTTTACCTTCTACCTGCAAAGAAGTGTCCCTTGAGCAAGCTTTCATGCAAGCACACATTTGGCATTGACAAATGTTTGTTTTAGGAATGATAACATTACTGGGTGCAGAATTTAATTCAGGGAGGGAGGGAGGGTTATGAGGAGCATACCTCATAGCAGAATTAGTGAACAGAAGCAGTGTAGTCTGGTGCCTAGAGTACACGCTTGAAAATCAGGAGACCCAGGTTCAAATTGCCACCAGAGAAACATGTATGCAGTGTAATCTTAAAGTAGTTCCATCTCCCAGAGCTTCAGGCCACTCAGCTTTAAAAATGAATGAAAGTGTAAAATTAGATAATAGAGAATATGCAATTAACTGACTCAAAATAGGCAATTTATCTTCACAAGCAAGAGGGCAGGACCATAACTCACGAGTTGAGGAGCCATGAGTGACTTATAAAAGTCAAGCCTGCCCCTCACAAATGATGATAACTTGCATAATTTGACTCCACCTCTTGCATATTTGATTTATACAATATCAGTTTTAAGCAATAAGGTACGATCAGGGGTTTGTTAATGTTCTAGTTAATCACCCCTTAAGGGCGTAATGTGGCACGAGGCACCGCTGAGTGCCATATAGCCCCCAGGGGGTATTTAAATTGAACATTAACATAACCCCTGGGAGTACCTTATTACTCTTAATAAACGTGGGTCTTAAGGTATCGTAGCTGGATTATTTATTTATTTTTTACATTATTTACTCCTATTAACATAAAATAGTTCCTCCGCCATAAGCTTACAGGCACACACTGATTGTTACCTGAACCCCACCTGCTCGCAAGACGACACTGCCTTGGTTGGTTCAGATGCTGTGCCACATTGTAGTTGTTGAATGAACTGCCCGTGCCCACCCGCCCACTCGCCAGTAATGCTGGCACTGTTGTAAAGCTGTTACAAAAGCTGAGATGTTTAAAAATGGTGCTGAACAATTTACACAATTGACAAAAATCGAAATTAATGAGGAAGTGGAGTAGAAAAGCAAAAACGGAGGTGACAGTGTGGAAGGAAAGTAGGAAAAGAAGTGAGCCACTATGAGGGAAAGAAGGGGGGTGGTGTGTTGCAAGAATACACGTGTGGGGAATTTTAAAGAAGAGTCAGGGGGAAGAGGAGTGGACTGAAATTATCATCCTGCTCAAGAGGAGGGGGGTGAAAAGAGAATGCTGCATGCCCGGAAGAGTTTGTAGAAAGAGAACTGTAATTTAAATGCCTTGCCTGCCGGCCTACTCACCAGAAATTATGGCACTGTTGTGAAGCCGCAACCTGCATCTGTAATTTAAATGCCTTGCCCACCCACTCACTCATCAGAAATGCCAGCACTTTTGTAAAGCTGCAACCTGCAACTGTAATTTAAATGCCTTGCCCACCCACTCACTCATCAGAAATGCCAGCACTTTTGTAAAGCTGCAACCTGCAACTGTAATTTAAATGCCTTGCCCACCTGTCCACTCGCCAGAAATGCTGGCAATGTTGTAATACACTACTTGCAGCTGTAATTTAAATGCCTTGCCTGTCCCAAAAAACGGCACTGTTGTAAAGCCGCAATCAGCGGCTATAATTTAAATGTCTTTCCCACCCTGCCCACTTGCCAGAAGTGCTGGCCCCATTATAAAGCCGCAACCTGCGGCTGTAATCTATATGCCTTGATCTCCCGCCTGAGCACCAGAAATGCCGGCACTGTTGTAAAATCACAACTTGCGGCTGTAATTTAAATGCTTTGCCACCAGCCCCAAAAAAACAGCACTATTGTAAAGCTGCAACCAATGGCTTTAATTTAAATGGCTTTCCCGCCGTGCCCACTTGACATAAATGCCAGCACCATTATAAAACTGCAATATGCGGCAGTAGTTTATATGTCTCGCTAGTCCACTCACCAGAAATGCCGGCACTCTTGCAAAGCTGCAACCTGCAGCTATAATTTAAATGCCTTGCTCGCTAGCCAGAAATACCAGCAGCACTGTTGTAAAGTTGCAACCTGTGGCTGTATTGTAAATGCCTTGCCCACCTGCCCACTCACCAGAACAAACTGCAATTTTGTAAAGCCACAACTTGCAGCTATAATTTAAATGCCTTGCTCGCTCGCCAGAAATACCAACAGCACTGTTGTAAAATTGCAACCTGTGGCTGTATTTTAAATGTCAATGTCAATGTCAATTTTATTTAAAAAGACGCCCAATCCCAAAGGCTCTGGGCGCCGCACGAAACTGTACAGTATGTCATACCCTATACATTTCATTAAAATAACATACATATGAAATTCAATCTCCAAAAGCCTGCATAAATAAAAAGGTCTTCAGACGGCTCTTAAAAGCTTCTATAGTAGGGGCCTCTCTCACATCAAATGGCAACGAGTTCCAGAGAGCTGGAGCAGCAACTCCAAATGATCGATCCCCAGCTGATTTCAACCTCGCTCTGGGAACTTTGAGGAGGCCACCATTTGAAGAATGGAGATCCCGGACAGAGGTGGACAGTATCAGGAGATCAGAAAGGTAACCAGGGCCCTGTCCATGTAGGGTCTTATAGGTGAGAAAACCCACCTTGAACAATACTCTCCACCTGACAGGCAGCCAGTGCAATTCGCGCAATACCGGAGTAATATGACAGAACTTACTTTGTCCAGTCAAAAGCCGGGCAGCAGCGTTTTGCACTAGCTGCAGTCTGCGAAGAGAAGTTCCAGAGACCCCGTGATAGAGGGCATTACAGTAGTCAAGCCTAGAAGTGACTAAGGCATGTACCAAAGTAGAGAGGTCCAGAGCCGGAACAAGGGGCTTAATCCTGGCGATATTTCTCAGATGAAAAAAACAGGAACGAACCACAGAGGATACTTGAGCCTCCATGGACAGATTCCTGTCAAAGATCACACCAAGATTTCGCACCCATGGGGAGGCCATCAATGACACTGCTCCTAGCACAATACCGGTTGCAGAGTCAGAGGCCATCCCATCACGAGCTCTGTTCGACTCCACTACTAGTACCTCAGTCTTGTTAGGGTTCAGTCGCAGCCAGCTGGAAGACATCCAGTCATTTATCTCAGCCAGACAGATATTTAACACATCCACTGCATTTGATGTTCCTGGGGCAAAGGAAAGGTATAGTTGAGTGTCATCAGCATAGCAATGAAAACTCAAACCATACCTCCTAATGATCTCCCACAGGGGCAGCATGTATACTGCGAACAACATTGGGGCCAATACCGAACCCTGAGGGACTCCACACGAAAGAGGTAGGGTGCGGATGAGAAATTACCCATCACAACCCGCTGCCTCCTGTTAGTAAGAAATGACTCAAACCATTTGATAACAATACCGGTGAGTCCGCATAACTCCCTCAGGTGGAAAAGCAACACACAATGGTCCACAGTATCAAATGCTGAGGAGAGATCAAGGAGAACAAGAATTGTCTTGTCCCCCCAATCTCTAGCCCTGAGGTGGTCAAATGCCTTGCCCACCTGCCCACTCACCAGAACAAACTGCAATTTTGTAAAGCCACAACCTGCAGCCATAATTTAAATGCCTTGCTCGCTCGCCAGAAATGCCAGCACTGTTATAAAGCTGCAAACTATGGTTGTATTTTAAATGCCTTGCCCACCTGCTCGCTCGTCAGAAATGCCAGCACTGTTGTAAAGCCGCAGCCTGTGGCTGTAATTTAAATACCTTTCCTGCCCTGCCCGCTTGCCAGAAATGCTGGTACCATTGTAAAGTCACAACTTGCGGCTGTAATTTACATGCCTTGCCTGCCCGCTCACCAGAAATACTGGCACTGGTATAAGGCCACCCTGGTGAGCAGGTAAATATTTTGTCTAAAACTGTAGATTCAGGGTAGCAGGGAACCCACACACATAAATCTCTGTAACTTTTAAATTTACAGTACTTCTAGCGGCAGTTTTAATGGCGACTCTGTGATTGAAACTTGGAGTACTGTAAAATGAAAAACCTACAAAATCAGTACTCTGGTAATCAGGCTGTGCAAGCATTTTAATTAAAGGTTAACATGGGGTTCTCAGAAAGCTGATAACCAATCAGATTGCAGCATTTCTGAGACCCTTTTAATAATCCTTGTTATAGCTTCTGTTTGTATGAAGAGTTGTTTCTCTTTGATTTCAGCTCTTGGCTTCACTAACTATTGTGATGTCATCAGCATTGTGAAAGCTGCTGCCTGATTTATTCAGTATTCTATTGTGATGTACCTACAGTATGTACCTAGCTTTGCTATATAGCAATTATGAGATACCCTGAGATGCTAGGTATGATGATATCTTGCAAAGTGGGTCCAAAAATTATCGGGTCTGTTTTTGTTTTTTCCTTCTACACCTGTTGTATAAATAAGCAATACATCAGGACAGGTTTGTTGATGTCATGGGTTACTGCATACCCAGTGGGTGTTGTGAGGCACAGGGCACTTAGGTGGAGTGCTGTCTGCCCCAGGCATGCATTAACCCATTGCAACCACCATCTTTGGAGTGTCTTACTTCATTTATAAAATGGGTACTTAGTATAAAAAAAATGGAAGATAAAAAACTACATACAAAGAGACAAATCATATCATATTAAATTGTTTTTTTAGTTTGTTTTTATAAAAATAGTCCCTGTTGCAGACTATCCTGTAATCCCTGATGTAGCTTATCCCCACTATATGGCACTGTTGTGAGTAAGGCATCCTTTGTAATAAAAAACATTTTTAATAAAATAAACCTTTATTGCCTGTACTTGTTTTTAACTTTGTTGACTTTGAGCAATGGATGTGGTGTGAGAAGTGACTTTGAGAGGGAGAGGGCAAGTGAGCCTTGGATGTGGCAATGAAAGAGAGAAAAAGAGAGTGAGAGAACTATGCAGGCTGAGTAATAAAAAGTAAGAGACAGCCTCCTGCAAATAACTGGAGAGCACCTAATGTCTCTTTCTCACTCACTGCAGGAAATCCCAACTTTGTCCCAGTACTGTACAGAATCATGTGACATCAGGAGTTTTACTGGATCTGGCCACTTGAATGGAGCGCCAGTGACAATTTGCCTTTTAAACTTTTTGCACAACTGAAATTTGAGCTGCAAGGCATAAATGCGATGTCCGTTAAGGGGGATGAGCAGCACAAAAAGAGCAATATTGCAGTTTGTATTGGCTCATGCTTGTGGGTGGGTTTGCTCCTGTGTGAATGAAATGGATTTTAAATATTTTGTTTTTCATAAGAGATGGCATGGGGACTACATGAGTGTGTGTGGGGGAGGGGGAGAGCAATGCAAAGAGTGGCATCATCAATTTATTAGTGGAAGAGAGAGAGAGAGTAGAAAATCCGAGTCAAAGATTAGAGGCATTGCTAGACAAGGTAAAAAATAACATTTAAAAAGGCTGGAAATGTGATTTAAATGTTTTTGAGTGCTTGCTGTGTGTGAGGTGGGGATGGAAGTGTGGGGTTGTTAAAATTTGATTATTTTTAGTTTTTAGCTGGCAAGTGGGGTGTCAGTTTTTTTCCCCTTACAAACATGGCTGCCAGAAATCTTTTTTAAAAATATTTCTGTATGCATATCTAGCTGCACTGCCTCCTTGTTGCCAGAAGGATTCCCAACCCATGGTTATCACCTGTTCCAAACCATGTTGGCCACTCAGGACTCAATAAATTCTGTACCCATTTTACAAAATGAGATATTACAATACATCTCCTAGATCAATAAAATAAATAAACAAATGAAACAGGCAGCTCACATGGCTTTGGGTTTATAGAGGTTCACCAACTGGCAGTTTTCTTGTCCATGGCAGTTAAGTCCATAAAATGTACTAGTAGGATGGCTGGTGATAGGAAACAAAGTGTTTGCCTCCAGTTTCCCTCCCTGAGAGATGCAAAGGTCCCTTGGGGAGAAATTTAGGTCCTTTGGTGGTCAAATCATTTTGGGGTCACTGTTTAATGGGGGTTTTAATAAATTGTTACCCCACAAACATGGACGTGGCAGAAGAGCCATAGCCTGGAAGGACTTATTCTTCCCCAGCCCCCTGCATCATCACAGGAAGTCATCGGGGCAGATCTTATAACTGCATGCAGTGGTTTTTGTAGTGGCGGTTGAGGTATTCAAACCCTAACACCCAATAACACCACCACTGAGTGCTCATCCTGTGAACTGCTGGCGGTAAAGGGGTTCCATTGAAAGATTTGGAGCAATCATTAGATAGTATTCACATGCAGTATATGCCCTGCTTTACCAACTCTTTCTGGCTTAACATCAGAGATGATATTTGTAGTTTCAGAGGCCACCACCAGGATTTCATCAGCATAAAAAAGATCATTTTTTTCTGTCTTCATCTTTCTAAGAGGCATTACCACATAATATAAGTGATATTTTAATTACTCAATTTATACAACTCACCTTAAATGTCCCACATAGAAAGTTTGGTCAGTCACTTGAAATATCCTACTGTGCTCGTTGTAGTGTTCCCCTTGTTTTCTGATCTGCTATGACCTTTTTTGCACTTTATTTAGAGTTTTATAGTCTTTGAGCTCACCCTTTATACTAGAGCCGTGAGGAATTTTCAGATTACATTAAATTCCACACCATTCTGTCAGACATAGAGTTCCAAAAATTTTTAAAGCAGATTTTTTTTTAAACTGCAGATTAGTAATCTACAACTTTCATGGAAATGCTTGTCAGAATTCTACAGAATTAATACAGAAATTCTGAAAAGCATTCCAAAAGTGGAAATGCTATTCTGCACTTATTCCTCTCAGTGGAATTATATATTCTGTGCAGGTCTGCTGTATACCTTTGTCTTTAGTGGTTGCTGGTCTGCCGTTTCGCATTGCCTTGGCATTCTCTGACATCAACTGCAGAGTCCTATGCCATTCAACTGAACAGCATGGTGGAACTGCTGCCATAAAAATGTCCATGCAGTGTGGAAAGGATTGGTTTAAAGCATTGAATATGTACTCACTGGAGGCCAGAAGTGAGAGGGTTTATAAGAAATAGACCTTCAAGTTCTTGAAAGGAATTGAGGTAAACTGTAAGGAACAATTCAGCAAGAATAATGAGTCAAAAAGAAGGTGCCATGAGTTAAAACTGGTGTGGGGGGAAGGAGGTTCAGGAGGGATGGGAGAATGTTTTATTTTATGAACTGGTTGAGCCGTGGACCAGCTTACCCACAAAGGTGATAGGCATCAAAACTATTGGTAGTTTCAAGCAAGGCCGGGACAGAGTTACGGGCTTCATAGTTACTAAAGGGAGTAGCAGTAAGGCAGGTAGCAAGGGGGACGAGGGTCACAAAAATGATCTAAACAACAAGTCTCAGAGAATGACACAGAGGTCGCAAAAGTGGACACGCTGGAGGGAGTGGATAGAATGAGAAGAGAGCTGCAGAAGCTTGAGGAATGGTCAACTCTGTGGCAGTAGGGATTTAACATAAAAAAGTGCAGAATAATGCAAATGGGGCACAACAAACCTGGAACAACATATCAGCTGGGGGGGGGTATAGCATGCTCCAAGCAGGAAAGGGACCTAGGGGTTATCATCTCTGATGACCTAAAGGTTGGGAGTCAGTGTGGCAAGGTGGCAGGTAAAGCAAATTGGATGCTGGGATGCATAGGCAGGGACATCACCAGCAGGAAAAGGGAGGTCATAATTCGACTGTACAAGACATTAGTGAGGTCACACCTGGAGTACAGTGTCCAGTTCTAGAGGCCTTACCTACATAAGGATATAGACAGGGTGGAGACAGTTCAGGGGAGGGCACCCAAGATGGTACAGGGTTTGCATCACAAGTCCTACAAGGACAGGCTGAAGGATTTTAATATGTACTCTCTGGAGGAGAGGAGAGGGAGGAGAGGAAGGAGATGGGGAATATCTAGAGACATACAAGTACCTCACAGGGAGAAACAAAGTGCATGAAAATACTATTTTCAGTGGAAGAGATGTTCCAGGACTAGGGGTCATGGGATAAAATTGGAGGGAGGGAGGTTCAGAGGTAATGGGAGGAAGTATTTCTTCTTGGAAAGGGTGGTGAACAAGGGGAATGCCCTGCCAGAGAAGGTGGCGGGGGCTGAAACAATTACAGGATTCAAAAATGCATGGGATAGGCATTGGGGATCCTAGCAGTTGGGGAAAGGGAACAACCCAGTTCAAGAGAAGCTCGAAGTGGCAAACTTACATGCACAATTGAACAGACTACAGAAGGTGGGACCTTATCTGCCATCAGTATCTATTTATGTATCTTATGTATGATAGGGTACATCAGGGCAGACTGAATGGACCAATGGTATTTTTCTACTGACAGAGGCTATGTGTCTATGTTAATTGTTGCAGCTAAGGAGAGTATTATATACGCTGGGCAGGAGAGCAATCAAAATTATTATTTGCTTTACATTAACAGGCTAAAGAGTAGCCAACTGCATGACAAGGCCTACAATGAACATAGTGGGGTACTTAAAATGCATGAAAATGGTTTGCTGTCACCTTTAAATAACACCTACAACTATATCTCATAATATTGAATACTGTGGCTACCAGGATTGCTGGAGATGAACAGCGGCCCTGGACCCTTAATGTGTTTTGTCTCACATTTCCCATATTCTTAAGAAGTCATAGAAAGAGAATTGAATACCCCAGAAAAATGCCTAACATGACTGGCTATAAGACACAAAGGTACTTCCTATTAGATACTGCAATTTTCATGAAGATTTGTTTAATGTAGATATCTTCAACACCTCCCCATCAAAAACAGTAGGAGAGCTTCATTTTAATAGTTTTTTCAATAGTGTGTCAGACTAAAGTACTTGCCAGAAACTTTAATGCAGTTTTGATAAAAGAAAAAAAAACTCTAATGTTCTTGTTGGCAGAACAAAGCCTTCTCCACATCTGTCTGCTGGCTGCAATCCTCTTGTGGTTATAATTTTTTTTTTACCTTTCCTTTTGTATGTGTATTGAATTTAGTGTTACCAAAGAGCAAACAGCAGTGAGGATAAAAGTCCTTTACATATCCATGTGGGAGCAGTTTTTGGGTAAGCAGTGCGTAGCTCTCCTCAAACTGCGTAATACATGGTCCTCAACCTGACAGCCTATTGGATCATACCAAGCCTCCATGGAAAGAGCAACAGGGGACATCAGAGGATTGTAAAGGTCATGGCTGATAATAGTAAAGCATCTTTTTTTAATACTAGTACAGTACCATGCAGCTTGCCTCCCCCTTCTTTCCAGATTTCTACAACTTTTTCAAAAGATTATTTGGTGTTTCTCCACCAATCAAACTGCAGACTGTCTGCCCATAGTCTGTACTGATATGGTCTGCTCACTAATCCTTATACACAGCAATTAAAATCAATTTCATTGATTTGTATTTGATATTAGTTTGAAAACTTGGAGATTAAGCCGGCCCGGTGGTGCAGAGAGCTGAGGCACTGGATGCCTTGCCTCATATCACACCAGTGACCCAGGTTCGGGAACATGCTTGGGTCACTGGAGAGCCGGCACAAGGGGAAGGGAGGGAGCAGGATTGAGCAGCCCAAAGGCAGCTCTTTTCTCCCAGGGAGGCACCCTGTTACCCACCATAGTTCCACTTCCCCTGGATGGAGGTACAAGGGTAGTGTAGATGGGGGGGCAGAAAGTAGTGGGAGGGTGCCCCGGCACTGTGTCATGCATATGTCTCCACATGTGTGCATGTGGCAGGAACAAGAGTTGGAAGAAAAACTGTGGAAAAATGGGATAAAATATATATACAGAAAAAAAAAACTTGATGATTGTTCATCTTCATCAAGGACAACTCCTCCACTGGGCTATACCTTTGGAACTGTAAGCCATCGGTGTCAGCACCACCCTGAAACATTTTGCTAGCTGGGAGCCACCCACAACGGCATACAATGTTGGCACCCATAAAACATGGGCAGCTCTGTCGCTTTTCAGTTCTCTCCCAGAGACAAGTGCAGAGGGTTTCTTACCATGAGGATTCAGGAAACCCGATCAGTTCCAGGCACACAAGGACATGCATGGTACTGGGCAGCAAACTGGAGATTCTCTTATTTATTTATTTTTATTTTGTTAACTGGGTAGGAACACTAGAACTGGCCCTTTTTCAGGTCTAACCCAAACACAAGAAAAAACAAAACACAGTACAAAAATACATAAAAACACAGTAAGACAACTACAACGATTTAAGACATTACATGAAGCATGTGCAAACATCAAGCTCCTGTAAAACACATTTTAAGGTAGTCTTAAAATTCTGCAGGGAAGAGCCAAATGTCATATTCTCAGGTAATGAGTTTGAAAATGGGGGCAGCAATAGAAAAAGAGCGGGACCCAGGTTTTGTTTTATAGGATGGTGCTTGGAGAAGAGTCCCTTTAAATAACCTCAAATTTAAGGTAGTGTCATGAACTGAAATCCAGTTACTTAACGGAAATAAAATTTTAGCACATAAAGATTTCAAAATTAGATACGCCAAAAAATAACTAAATCTAGTTTTGGGGGATAAACAACCAAGTCAAGAGTAAAAATATTGTTATACACAATTGTTAAAACGTTGGTTTCTTTTGCTGACAACTTGAAATATAGACTTCCAACATAATCCAAATTCAGCAATAAAATTCCAGTGGTTATAGATCGCCTGATATCAACTGAGAAGCATTTTTTAAATTTATACAACAAACTGAGTTTCTGATTAACTGTTCTGCAGACAGCTTTAACCTGAGTCTGAAAAGTTAGGCAGGGACCACATAAAATACCTAAGTATTTAAATTCATAAACTTGTTCTATTAGTTAACATACCTTTTTCATCATGAATAATAAACTTGGATTGTCCTTTAAACAGCAGCTGACACCTTTGAAAAAACTTTGGAAAACATAATAGTTGAGCACAATTCAGCTTGTGTTTCACATATCTTCTATAGATGTCTCTTCATCATTATTTGTTGCTGAAGAAATTCCCACAAAAACAGGACTTTTACCCCACAGAGCTCATCTGCTCTATAACTTACTCACTACTTGATATCATAAAGCTCTGTTGTGACATCACAGTCTGTTGCTATGGGAATAACCGTGATGTCACAAGCACAGTATTATGAAATCAGGTTGGGAAGAAGCAATAGGAGCTGATGAATCCTCAGGGAACAACTCTTCTGTTTTCATGCATCTAACCTCAGTAATAAATAATGGAGGCAAGAAATACACAGCAAATGAGAAATAACAAGCATTTGTCAATGCCGAAGGTTGGCTTGCTGCCATTGGCAGTGCAGGAGTTAGAGAGATGCAGCACAGGAGTGACAGTCAAGTATTGAACTGATGCCAACCCACCCCCACCCTGCAGAGAGTGAGAGGCATTAGGGTGTCCCTGTGGGTGTTTGTTAGTGCAGTGCAGGAAAACATGCTGGGCAGGATGTGAGAAATGGCAGCTGCACAGTTCATAAGGAGGTGTAAATAAATGCCAGTGCTGAAAATGTGGCATGCAAACCACATGGAATTTCTTGGAGTTGCAGAAGTCGTCTGGAAATATGTAAGGCGCACGCTTGCACTGCCAGTTTGTGGGCGTGAAAATTAACTCAACATAGGCATTTAGCACCACTTCTCATGTACAGTGTCACTGTCATTTCCTGAAAGTGTCCCAAGAAGTGGTTTCGCACAGCGACCACGCTATTCTGCACCGGAAGTGTGGAAACACATTTTGGGCAGGATATGTGAAGTGACAGCTGTACTGTTCATCAAGAGGTGTGTAAAAATGGCAATGGTGGAAATCCAAAGTGAAAATATCACAAATGCACGACAGTATGAGCATGCGTGCAATCTGCCAACGCACGCTCGTAACACAGTCATTTTATGGAGTATCAGCTCCAAATTTTCAACATAGGCATTCTAGGAGCTCTGCTCATGAACTGTGTCACTGTCATTTTCATAATCTGGCCCAAACACTGATTTCTCACAGCGACTGCGCAATTGTGCGCCGGAAGTGCGGAAACACATTTCAGCCAGGATGTGGGAAATGACAGCTATACTGTTCATAAGGAGGTGCAGAAAAATGCCAATGCTGAAAATACCGTGCTAAAATATTGCGAATGCTCGAAGTTACGAGCCTGCGTAGCAACTGTGCAACCCACGCTCGTAAAACAGGCATTTCTTGGATTTTTCCCACCAAATTTGGAAACAGGCTTTTTGAGAGGCCACCCCATGAACACTGACACTGTCATTTCATTAATGGATCCCAAAAGGTGATTTCATGCAGTGACTGCAAAATCACCTTCCGAGGCCTATTAACGCCATGATAGTGGCAGAATTCATGAGGAGGGGCCCCAAAAACCCCATGTTGAAAATTTGGTGCCAAAATTCCAAGAAATGCCTGAGATATGCAACAAAGTTGAAAAAACCCTATTTATTGCATTATACAGCTTGCCAGCATTTCCTCAGTTCGCGGTCGGCTTTGAAGAGTGCAGACATGTTCCCAGTTCACTGAAGATCATCGCGCCAGAGTCCGGAGGTAAGTATGGGGGGTGAGGGGTGAGGGAGGCAGGTGCGTAGTGGGTGGGCGCAGGGGGAGGGGGATCTAGGAGCGACGGGGACAGTTTTCATTTTCTAAGTAAAAAAACCCAAGAAAACGTCACGGGACACTTTTGCAATTGCAGGGCATTTGGCACGCTGGGTGAGCTCCCAGCATGCCACCTAAGTGGGTTTTGGGGGTCAGTAGTGAAGGGATTGGGCACCCTCGTCGGCACACAACATGGTAATGTCACCGCTGGGATAGGCCACCCGCCGCAAACAAAGTCGTGGAGGGCGCCAGCCAGGGGATTGGGCACCCTCCTCGACATTCCACATTTGCAGGGGATGCCAGCGGGGTGGGCTCTCCAGTCGGCACACAAACATGGGGGGGGGTTGCCGACAGGGGGATTGGGCACCCCCGATGTCGACAGAAGTCAGGCAGCAAGCGGGACCATGGCCATAATGGTGGCGAGCACGTCAAGCAAAGGACCACTGCGTATGACGATTGGAGCAGACCTTTGCTTTGATGTGCTCGCACCATTATGTATGCATGGTGTGGCGGTGGCATGCAGGCTGATTGAGGAATGAGGGACGCACCTACTGATGCATTCCCTGCATTCGCCCAACAGCAGCTGCGCCCCCAAGACCCGCACTGTCCCACGATATTACTTGAGCATGTGCGCAAGCCAACATAAAAATGATTTGTGTTCAAATATTATGTTCTTTAAAGTTCTTCTTGAGGCATCGTTGGCTCTTTAAAATAACTGGGGATCCCAAAAATATGGACTTATTTTTAAAATGTAAAATAAGAGAATTATTCTTAAACCAGTTACATATATAAATAAAACTCTACTGTTACTGGCAAGTAACTGCCTTTTCCTTGGTTGTTCCTGAGAAGGTCATACTACACAAAAGCATATTGGGCCCTACTCATGAACACAGTGCGCTATGCTGGGATGAAACATAATGGAGGGTACAAAGATGCGTACCTTGTGAGGGCTGCAAAAGCTACGAATGCATGAATGGCCGCATACGCTGTCACAGTGGAGTGCAAAGGCACACACGGGGTGCAGGTCTGGGTATAGGAGAGACTGAAGGAGGTGGACACTAGAGGTGGGTGAAGTTGCTGAAATTCCCGAATTTTAGCAACTTCTCTTCACCCACTGTGGTAAATCCCATAATTATTTGACTGGTGAACTGACCCAATTTCAGCGGCAAATCTACTGGAATTGCAAATTCGTGGATGAACTAGGCAATTTATATAGTTCAACATGTGAATTTGTGCAATTCACCAGTGAAAAACTATGTTATTTTCATCTTTAACAAAAGAAATACTCCCCCACTGTGCTGTGTAATACCCCCCCCCCCGAAGGTGAACTGCACCATGTCGGATACGTAAATAACTGGTGCATACACACAGAAGTGAATTTAGGCACGGAAACACAGGTGCAGAACCCACAGTCCGTCAGCAAAGGGATGCAGGCGTGTGATGGGATCCAGGCCCCTGACAGAGATGCCAGACATTCACTGTCCACCAAGGACCTGGGCCAATGGCCCACCGGTGAAGGCAAATGTGGGAGGGTAGGCATGCATGGGCTGCCCTGGCCCAGGTCTTTCAGTTTCAGCTCTCAGCAGATAGCTATACTGACAATCAAGATATGGAGCTACTACAACACCTTGTTCAATGCCAGATCCCTCAAGGTACCCACCAAGGACAAAGCACAGACCTGGCTCATAATACTTGCCGCCATCAACGAGTGTGGAACTGAGCCACTAACCCTGAGTGCCATCAAACACAAGTGGTGAAACCTATGGGTGGCCACAAAACAGAAACTGGTGGTGGCATGCCGATCCAGTTGCTAGATGGGTGGATGGCCACCACCATCTGGCCCCAATGATAGACCTCACACCCATCGAGTTCATAGTGTCCGACACGCTGACACAAAAGGTGTTGGATGGTGAGGAAGACAGAATGGAAACAATACCAGGTGAGTGCCATCCCCAGCTGCTAAGCACAGAGCATCTAACTGTCACAGATCTCTTCAACAGACACTGGTCATGCAGAACAGGAGGGGGCCCAGTGATGGAGTGCTACACGGGATACCTGCCATGGATAGCACACAACAGCAGCCTACAGGAGGTAGGTGCCAACCATTTGGAATGTGGCATAGTGATGCCCATACTATATGAATGCCTTTGGCTTGCATTTAACCACACCCTCTCTTCCATAGGCTCCTCAGGCACTGTGGCACCACAGGAGCAAAAGCACAGCACACCAGTGAGGAGGGTCAGGAGCAGCAGAGCAATGGACCAGGACACCAACCAGGAAGACACAGGGCCCCCACACCACCCATACACCGCAGCCTGCACGGCAGGCAATAATGACAGTTGTCTTTGACTGGGGGGTGAGGACATCGGATAGGGACTATGCTGCAGATCTCCTCTACTTTGACTTCAGCAAGGCTTTTGACTCAGTGTCTCTCAGATGATTGCTGAAGATGATGGAGGATCTGGGTGCAGCTAAGGACATAGTAAGATGGGTAGGTAACTGGCTAAAGGTGAGGCAGGAGAGGATTGTGGTTATTGGGGTCAAATCAGAAGACAGTGAGGTCACAAGTGGGGTACCACAGGGATCTGTCCTGGGTCCAGTCCTCTTCAGTATGTTCATCAGCAACATTGGGGAAGGAATCCAGGGCAGGTTGTGTCTCTTCACAGATAACACTAAGTTTTATGGCAGGGTGGATAGCGATGAGAGAATCAGTTAAATGCAGAGTGACCTGCAAAGATTACAGAGGTGGCCTAAGGTTTGGCAGTTGAAATTCAATGTCATAAAGTGCAATGTGATGCACGTAGGGAACAAGAACCCCAGAACAGAGTACTGGCTGTTGGGAGAAAGACTTAACATTACAGGAGAGGAACGGGACCTAGGAGTTATCATTGGTGACTAACTCAAACAATCAAGACAGTGCAACAAGGTCTTATGAGGCCAATAGGTTGCTGGGTTGTATTGTGAGGGGTATTGACAGTAGAAGAAAAGAGGTAATACTACCCCTTTATAGATCTTTGGTGAGGCCATACCTGGAGTACTGTGCCCAATTCTGGAGGCCTCACCTCAGGAAAGATCAGGACAGGCTAGAGATGGCAGAGTGGAGGTTGACAAACATGATTCGGGGACAACAGGGCAGGTCTTATGATGATCAGCTCAAGTCACTGACCATGTACTTACTGGAGACCAGACAGGAGGGGTAGATATGATAGAGACCTTAAAGTTCCTAAAAGGAATAAACAAGGTGAACTGCGGGGAATTATTTAACATGAGCAACAGTTTGAGGTCACAAGGGCGTGAGTAGAAACTGACAGGATGGAAGTTCAAAAGGGAGTTGAGAAAGTATTATTTTATAGAAAGAATGGAGAAACCACGGAACAGTGTACAAGCCAAGGTGGTGGCTGCCAAAACCATTAATGATTTCAAGCAAGGTTGGGACAGAGTGAAGGTTATAGTGGTTACTCAGGACAACAGTAACAGGTAGGGGAAAAGGGGAGGGGATATGGAGGGCTAAAACTCTGTAAGGACATTAGGTCCTGTGGTTAGATAAGGAACCATGGGCAGACTGGATGGACCATCAGTCTTTTTCTGCCATCATTGTCTATGTATGTTTCTATGCTGGCTATGGGCATGGTGGCTTGCATAACACAGCAGCCCACAAAGAGCCCTGCTGGACACAGTCCCACTTCACTAGCAGCACATCTTCCACCACAGGGACTGGAGGGCACAAACCAAAAGGCAATACAGTAGGTAGGGGAACACAGGGCAGCCACAGCAGCACCAGGGGATGGCACACCAAGATGGGCACACATCTCTGGGGACAGACACCAACACGGACAGCTGTGAGTGGCAGCCACTCACATGTGAGGCTGCACGGCACCCATGCCAGACCAGCATACTCTACCAGTATCGTCTGGAACTACAGCATCTGGAGCTGGAGAGGCTGTATGTCATGAGGGAAAATACCACGCAGATGAGATGGCTTGTACCAGAAATGCATGGGGTCTGCAATGAGCTGTGCAGAATATGGGACATTCTCTAATGGCAGGTCATGCAGCAATCCCCCCACATACAACAGTCAGGCCTCACCACAGGAGAATGATAGCACACTGACAAAACAGCCCTACAGCCCACAACAATGCTGGGCTCACACTGCACAGATGGGAGCATGAGGCAGTGGGCGAGGGGACCAGGCAAGGCAAGCAGCATGACATACTAGCCCCCCTGGGGTATCACACCACACAGGTTGCATCTGCAAATCACCATGGCCTACACCCCCAACCCTGGGTATCGCATCACTCAGTTGATTTCTGCACATTACCAACTGAATGCATTCCACACCAACAGATACCTTGTGTGTCTCTTGGATAGCCCTTCATCTCAATGCTGCAACCCCATTGCCACAATGTCACCAGACTATACATGATCATCATCCAGCTGACCCTCATTAGGTAATCTTCCGGCATAGATATGCTTCATAGTACATCCAGATTGTACAGCATGGTGCATGCAATGAACACCCGACATACCTTCCATGTGCCAGCATCATTGTGCCACCTGCCCAATCCAAACAGCAAAAACACATCTTCAGGAGTCAAAATGTATGTTCCTCTACAGCACGGATCCTATGAGGCACCTCACTATACTAATCAACAGTCTTTGTTGATGGCAACAGGTAGGGTGTCAGTAGGTACAGCCTCCATGGGTGTCCATTGTCACCAGTAGGGGGTGCAGGACACAGTCAGGTAGAGTACATAAATGTGTGGGAGGGCATAAGCCTATGGCCACACTAGCACTCACCAATAAGCCATCCTGCCTGTCCTCTGTGTGTCTCCATGAGTGTTAGCAGACATGATGACTGGTGGAATATGTATGCACCATGGCAGAAACCAGGGTATTTAGCACACACATTGGTGACGATACTGTCCACATTGCAGGCCACGTGTACTTTGATGCTGTGAAAAATGTACAGTTGCGGTATGCTGCCTCATGCAGTATCAGTGACAGTATTGACATGTGGGAGCAGTCTCTTGCCCCAAACATGTTTGAAAATCTATGTTGTGCATGGAATCCCACCTTCAAGGCACGCATGTCCTGCTCAGTAGTTGGAAGAATATGTAGGTGGACACAGGGCAGGTGAGGGAATTTGTCACCTAGTGCAGTGTACAGGACACTGTGGCCTGACTGATATCCATTACAACACTGGCCACCCTATATAAGGAACCTGTGGCACAGTATGCCATGGCACACAGTAGCTCAGTGCACATGACTGTCTTAAGGTGGGTGCAGTGCCAGACCATATGAGGCTACTCAGGTCCTGAATGGTGGTATGGCAAATGCAGAAGTGCTAGCTGCAGTATATGTGGGAAAAGTGTGATCACCTGTGGGCATGGCCTGTACACATGTGGCCTACAGCGGCAGCCACACTCCTGTTCCCATTGCAGCTCATCCTCCAGCAGGAACAGGTCTGGCAGGTATGACTCGCACATCCTATAAGTCACCCTAGACATTGATCAGCAACTAGTCCAATGGCTACTGGAACCACATGGCTGTACTGTGTTCCTCCTTTTATATGCCAGGTGGTCACAGAATTCTGGGTGGCACCACCCATGTCTGGGAGTGCATGCCTCTTAAGGGAGTGGGACAAACTCCTCTGGGGATGTCACCAGCTGTGTGGGCTGAAGTTGGCAGGGTGCTGTTGAGATGGAGGCAGCATTGGTGAGTGATGCTAATACAGGTGCAGTTGACTTGTAGAATGTATGCCACAGACCAGTATGGTCAAGGGTACCTGGCCTGCCTCGCAGTCTGAGGAGGGTCACTAATGTCCTACCAGGATAACATAGGATGATTGTGAGTTTTCACATGACCACCACAGGTGACCACCATGATGGGATGGGGCAATGTGATGTTGTGTGCATGGTTCAGGGCTGCTAAAGTGGATCTCTATCTTTCCCCATAGAGGGCCATGCTGGTAGACTGACATGGATAACACTCCAGCTGGAGGAGCAGCATGGGGCCATCACAATCACACACACAAAATCAAAAAAGAATAAAAACAATATCACAATAAATAAATAAAACCTCATAGTGGTGGCAGCATGATGTGCCTGGTTACAGATATGGCTGCCAGAGGATCTGTGGCAGAAGGGCCATACCTACAGCATGTGTATCTTAGCAGTGTTAGTGGCTTTGTAGACAGCACACTAACCTTTGGTGCTGAAAGGTGATGTGGTCATGGGTTCTAGCCTCACACCAGGTATTTGGGTAATACCCATAAATGACATTGTAGTTCAGTATGGGGGGGGAGGTGCTGCACAGTTCTGGCACCATCCATCGGATGAGCCGTTAAACCAAGGTCCCTTCTGCCCATCTCTGGTCACTGTCCAGGCAAAAGTAAGAGATCCCATGACACTTGTCAATGAAGTGTGGGGGAGTTTTCCCAGTCACATAGCCAACAATCCCCCATCAATAAAACAGGTTCATGTAACTTACCCCTCAAGTTGCACCTGGAAACAAAGCTATCACAGCTTAGTGTACCTATCTCGATCACCTGGTCAAAAATTGTAATTACAAAATAATACTGCAATGACTAATCCTGTGGTGGATCGTGGAGCCATCCCTGGTACAGAATGTGTGTCTGTGTGTGCATTGAGTTAGAGTGGACCAGGACAGGGATGTCATGTAACCAATATGGGGGGGGGCACTCAGATGCATTGTACTAGGGGACTGGTACTACTTTATATGGTTATTTACCCCACCCCATTTAGGGGGCAGTGTGGGGCAGGGACCTTTTGGGGACAGTGTCCCCCAAATGCTATGGGCATAACAGCTCTGGCTGCAGAGCTGGCACTATGCCATCACTGTTCTCACAAAGTGCTGTCACTGAGTAATGTGGGCATTCTTGGGTGCTGAGCTGATATGGTGTCCCTCTGTTTGTTGAATTTCAGGCCTTCTGTTGACCCCTCTGCCTGATGTTCCTGAGGGTGGTTGACCCATTTGAACCCAGCACCAATTTGTCACATCAATTGGCCAATTTGGGGGGAGTAGCAATGAATCCAATGATGCTGAGTTTCAGGGGGTAGTGGTGGCACACACCATTGATCCAATCCAGGACTAAGTGGCGTGTGTGTGAACTGTGGTGCTGTGCCATGGGGGGTGGCAGCCTGGAGGGCGGGCAAGTACTGGACATGTTCCTGAGCTAGATAAGCCAACTGGTAGACATTATTGCCCCACATTTCAAGGCCACTGAGGGTCAGTGAGCCATCTGGTGGCACCAGGCTGCTTGCCACTGGGCTGTGTGCTGAGGGAGGTCCTTGCCCAACTATTGCATACTATAATGGTTTGTCTGAGTACAGTGATATCCAGTGCCTTGTCACTGTGCCAGGCACTGCAGGGTGTGTCACCTGTTTCTTGACTGTCTGTGTGCACCTGCGTGGTGGATCACCAATAAATAGCCTGTACTTGTGACCACTCTTGTATCCATGTGGTCTGGTGGAGGTTTACTGCCTGGGTGGGTCAGGTACCTATGCCACTGGCATACTGCCACTGTGTCACTTGCTGGCCACTGTAGTGGTAGGGTGTGCGTGGCATGGGAGTGAGATTATGTGTGCATCATGGGGGGGGGTGCGGGAGTTAGTGGGTAGGGCCTTCATGTGGGGAGGTCTTATGACCTGTGCCATGACTTCCAGGCACGGAGGCCTGGGCATGCCATCATGGTGGCCATAGCCTGGCTGCACCTCATTCCATGTGGCATGGTTCCAGGACTCCTACTGCTAAAGAGATTTCTGTGTAGTGTGGCTGTGTATGCCATTCCAGTGACACCTGTGCTTGCTTTACGCGTGGGGGTGCCCACATGGTGGTTATGCATGCATAGCCTGCTAGGCTGGTTGATGAATAGGGCCCATTGTAAATAAACTTCTGGTCTTGGGAGACCAGACTGTAAAAAATGTATTCTTCTAAATAAAAAAAAGGTTGACAGAGCAATAGATATCCCACCTCATTTTTGTTACCGTCCCCCAACACACACACACACACACACACACACACACCCCTATACAGTATATTCTACAGCATGAGGTTACTGTTTCTGCCCAATGAATGACATTCATGTCCATGATTTGACAGTTTGGAAGCCCTGTTGCCCTAGTGGTGGGAGGACACTGGGTACCTCCACAGCAAACACTGTACCAGATAGAGTTCAGCAGGTACTGAGAGACATTTGAGACCCCAATCTAGGGAGCAGAGCACTTTTCTGCTGCTGAGCTGAAGAAGGCTGCTTTTTGGGCTTTTATTCTCTCCACACATCAGAATTCACACAAATGCATGCAAACACCACATGCATTAGTACACATCCACATGAACACATATGACTACACATATATGCACACATCCACATGCAGACACAAACATTTAGTATACTCACATGCATGCATATGTGTGCGTGTGCATTCACACACACACTGCAAAAGAAAAGAACACACAAACACATTACAAAACAGAACAACATAACCCTGGTCCTACGGCAGCAGTATTTAAGTCAGCGTAAAAATTCATCACATAATTTTTTAATGAAAATGTATTTCTGACAACTAAGATTCATACTCAGTATATTTTTTGTTTTCTTAGATGTGTTAGGACTTTTTTCATAGCTGATTTTGTAATTAATGACTCACATCATTAAAGATGGCCTCCATTCGCAATTTTTAAAAAATCTCTTCTCCTGGTGTTACTTGTTTAATGCACATGCTAGATTCTTGCTGTAGTTGCATTAGGATGGTTCTTCCACATGTTTCTGATAGTACACAGTACAAAATATTAAATTTTTTTCATGGTAGGTGAGGCATGGATGTGGCATGGGAGTGGAAACTTTTAAAAACTTCAAGACCCCTTATCTTGGTTCAAGAATGAAAGAAAATGAAAAGAAAAATCTTCCTTGATATTTTTGCCAGATGAATCTTATTACTGAAAAATGTGTATGGTTACTAACAAATACTGCTGCTTTAAGTCTCCTCAGTCCACAATTTATTTCTAATTCAAACCATCATTCCTTATTATTATTCATTTATTATTTTTTTTACAGCTGGCTCAGTGGCAGCATTTTTCACTGCAACAGAACCTCTCAAGTGTTACTGATATTCAGGTACGTCCCTGATTTTACATTCAAAATTTCCTCTGTTTCCTAAATTTTTCACTTTTGCCACTGATGAGTAGAGATTTGAATCCTAAAATCATAACAGGCAATATTTTTACAGTCTAGTTCTCCATCAGAAAATGGTTTTATCACAAAGTCACTTATTTTAACAGCTTCATGAACTGATGTTACCCCTTTTTAAAGATATGCCCTGATTTTGGTCATGTGGTCATGACCCATGTGGCGCCCATCCACATAAGTGGCCCAAAGGATGAACCAGGAAACTATAGGCCAGTAAACCTCACATCGATCGTGGGAAAGCTCATGAAGACCATACTAAAATAGAGGCTAGTAAGCTTCTTAGAGGAAAACGGTCTCCAGGATTGTCAACAGCACAGATTTATAGTGGGCAGATCCTGCCAGACAAACCTTGTAGAGTACTATGACTGGTGATGTGGGAACTGCATAAGGGCCATGCAGTGGATGTGCTGTAATTGGACTTCAGCAAGGCCTTTGATTCAGTGCCACATGGGAGGTTTGGGGGGTAACTGGAATATGTGGGGCGGGACCAAAAATGGTGCAATGGATCACAAACTGGCTAAAGGAAAGGCAACAAAGGGTGGTGGTGAGGGGGGCTCCTCTTGTCACTGAGAGCAGTGATGAGTGGAGTACCATAGGGATCAATACTGGGACCGGTGCTGTTTGGGAATTTTATTGCAGATTGCTCACACAAGGTCCAGAGCAAGATCAGTCTGTTCACAGATGATACCAAGATAGGAGCTGTGGTTGATGATGTGGAGGGGTGGAAGGGGTTGCAGGAGGACCTGACTAAGCTGCAGGAGTGAGCAGAAACATGGCAGTTGGGGTTCAATGCCAAGAGGTGCAAAGTTCTGCACTTTGGACCCAGGAATCAGGGGAGGGATTATCACTTGAATGGGGTACAGCTACAGAGCTCCATAGAGGAGAAGGACCTAGGAGTGATCATTACAGGGAGCATGAACAACTCTTCTCAGTGCAGGAGGGTGGCAGCAAAAGCCAAAAAAATGCTGGGGTGTATTGTGAGAGGGATCTCCTCCAGAAGGAGGGAGGTTATCCTGCCCTTATATAGGTCACTGGTCAGGCCCCACCTGGAGTACTGCGTGCAGTACTGGCACCCATTCCTGAAGAAGGACATCAGATTGTTGGAGGGGGTGCAGCAAAAAGCCACAAAGATGATCCATGGATTGGAGAGCAAGCCCTAAGAGGACAGGCTAGGAGAGCTGAATATGTATTCACTGGAGGAGAGGAGAGATGGGGGGATATGATTGAGACCTTTAAGTATCTCAAGGGGATAAACAAGACCAACACAGAATTAATTTCTCAGATGAGAAGGGGAGGGTCATGAGAGGACATGGACTGAGATTGGAGGGTGGAAGATTGAAGATAGAGAGATGAGGGACATTTTTTCACAAGTGGTGGATAAATGGAACACCTTACCAGATAAGATAGTGTCCTGTAAGATGGTGGGCAGTTTCAAGAGCGGTTGGGATAGAGTAAGGGAAAGGGATACTGGGAAGGGGTGGGAGGGTCAGCTGTGAGATGAAGGATAGCTGCACACTCGAGCAGACTCGATAGACCATGAGGCCTGTTTCTGCTGTCAATTTTGTATGTTCATATGTGTCGCTTATTTTTGATGCAGGGAGTTGAGAGGTATGACTGCAACCTTGGAGACCAGGGTTTGCATACAAGCCCCAGAATACCTTACTGAGGCCAACTGGAGCCCAGGTATATCACAGAGGTGAAGCACTTGGCTCCCTGAGAGGGACTGCCCAGGCCACCCAGCAGTGGCACACCCTTTGCCAGCCAGTCATGGAACAGCATTGTCATTGGATGTGAAGGCAGCTGTTTGTACAGCATTGCAGCCAGAGGAAGGGTGAGGGTATTACAGGCATTATCACCAGAATGGAAGACAGACAGACCCAGAGTGAAAAAATAGAGAAAGCACTGATAAATAGAATGATAAATTTGAACTCATTAATAACAAGACTGTAAATCCAGTGAGGGATTCTTGTGACATAATAACTCAGAAGAGCACAGCTCGAGTAGTTTATGATGTCACCATAATCCCAAGTGGGATAACACACTCCAGAGTGTGTGGTCAAAGGGGAGTAATGCACTTATCAGGTGCTTTTCACACTCAATTGCACTTAGTGCCTAACAACCATGAGAGGTATGCATTATTTCTTAGGATGACAGACCCTTTAATGTGTTTTATATATATCTTATGTAATATGTCAGGAGGTCTAAACCTCACTTTCAGGTTCTTGGCAATATTGAGAATGCAAGTAATCACAGACACATTGCATAAGAGTAATAAACTTGTTTATTACTATGAAAAAGGATAAAATCACAGTTGCCCTAAGCAGTTCTTACCAATATGAACTGGGAGCCAGTGCTAAGCGTTCCCTATACCTCGAGGTTTCTTTATGTCTCTTGGGATCTCCGAGGTACAAGACTAGTGTATCACATTATATACCTATGATAATTACTATGGTTACTGTAAGATATAAACATTTCTAGTTACAGAGATGAACCCTATTGGCTAAATTAGAGGTGGCTCCATGGTCCAAGATAACATTATACAATTTTGTAATGGTCATCAGTTTGTGAAACAAAAGAGTTCTTATACAGAGTCTTACATAACTCAGTGTAGTAGAACAAATCTCCAAAAGGTGGCAATGCCGACTTACATATCATAATTATTCCAAGGACACAGGTGCCTTGGCATCTTACAAGTAAGAAATACACAGAAAATACATAAGAGAGTATATGTATTAGCAAGCAAAGTGTATTACAACAATACACGTACATATCCTGACATCTACTCTTGTACGGTAGATGCCCTTAGCCCTATATGTTAGTATAACATATGCCTAAGTACTAGCTGTCTACAGTGTACCTCTGAGGGTACCAATTAGGGTGCAGGGATCTCATGTAACAAATATATGGAATTCTCTGAACATTTCATATAATAATGCCAGTAATCTTCTGTCAGAATGATAGTAGTATGACTCTTTAATACCAAAACGATGATATTATGAGTTTTTGATTTCACACATTTTCTTTGCAGAAAAAAATGACAGCCATATATTACAAGATTATTTCTATAGTATAGGTCCACTCTGATGAAATGTCTCATTTACAGGGGTGCCCTGCTGATGGTGACAGGGGTACCATTTAGAGATGCAGCGAAATTAAATTCCACTGGCAAAGTGAATGCAAAGTGGCCACTTTGCGTTGTCACTCTGCTATGCGGAGTGGCCAAAGCAAATTTGCCTTGTAATTATTACTTTGCATTGTCATTCCGCCTTAACGAGAAATAAGATGGAGTGACAACAATATTGGCAGCCCCTCATATACACAATCACCAGAATTAATGTGCATCCTCAAAATGCTACTGTCTTGTGTCCAGAAAACTCCCCAGTGCTGATGAAATGAAATGATAGCACAAGAAATGCAAAGTTTCCCAGAATTAATGGTGCACTCAGTTATGCTTTCATTGGTAACACACAGTCAGCAAAATTAATGTGCATCCCCAAAATGCTACTGTCTTGTGTACAGAAAATAACCCAGTGCTGAAGAAATTAAATCATAGCACAACAAGAAATGCAAAGTCTCCCAGAATTAATGGTGCACTCAGTCATGCGTGCAGTGGTCACACACAGTTACCAGAATTGATGTGCATCCCCAAAATGCTACTGTTTTGTGTCCAGAATATTCCCCAGTGCTGATGAAGTGAAATGACAGCGTAACAAGAAATGCAAAGTCTCCCAGAATTAATGGTGTACTGCAAAGTGCAAACACACAGAAAGATTAAAATTGTACTGCGCACTCAAGAGATGCAGACACAAAGGCAAGACAATTCCTAACCAGTGCTCGCAAGTCACAAATCCAAATCTGGAAAAGAATACCTTTTACCGGTTGGGAGTAACAGTCCACTCTCAGTAAAAATACCACAAAGCAGCATCAAATATTCATGTAGGTCCTGTGGATAGCAGGTTCACACTGCTGCAATTACTCTGTGGCACAATAAAAGGTGTCTGATTTAATGGTACACATCACGCACGCACGCGCACACACACACACACACACACACACACACACACACTACAAGTAATGCGTAGAAAATTGAAAATCTAATAGTAACCTAACCAAATGTTTTATACAAACTGAAATTATACACTGTTGCACCACAACAATCAGCAAAAAATTTCAAGAATTACTGAAAATATTACAGTGTGTACATTAACAGTTATACAACAAAAATATAACCAAAACAGACAGACTGCCTTTTTCTCCGTGTTAATATACCTACACCACAGACGCCCTCCCCTGAAACACACTTCACAGTACATAGACTGACTGTTCTAAATTAACATTCAAAATCCACCACACAAGCTGGCCTGGTGGCATAGAGGGTTGAGGCGCTGGACACAACACCTCGCGTCATGTCGGCAACCCGAGTTCGGGAACGGACTCAGGTTGCTGTAGGCCGGCAGGGGAGGATAAGGATTGAGCATTCATTGGACTGCTCTCCTTTCCTGGGGTGGGTTCTGTGTGAGTGTCACTCTGCAACAGTCCCCGGTGGAGACCGGGAGCACTGCAAGAGGACGTCAATAGCTGTGGGACCAAGAAAGCTGGAAAATTGCTCGGGGGCTCAACCAGATGATTGCTGCCTGACTGCCCACAATTCCTCCAGACCTCCCATGAACCATGTCTGCCTCAGCAGCACATGGCCAATTGAGATTGTGCCGGCCCCTTCCCCAGTGCCTCCCCCCTGGGAAGAGAGGGATCCATCCAGCAAAGGGATATGCTGGGTTACCCTGATGGCTGCTATGTGAGGTAAGGAGGCTCAGGGTGGAATCAAAGGGGTGCGGGAGTCCTTGGTGGCCTGAAAGAGTGGTTGTGCCCTGAGCACGTAGGGAGAAAAACAAATAACACACACAAAAAAAAAACCACACACACACAAACAATAAACAGTTGATGATATGAGCACAGGATGGTTTCCTACAATCAATGTACTAAATGTAGAACAAAGAAAAATGGCTCACAAAGGCTTTTTTAACAGCTTTTGGAGGATTTGAATCGCAGAGCTCTGAGAGGAAACTGTCTCCATCTTCCACTACACACACACTACACAGAACTGAGGCTGTGCAGAACAGTCTAGAGCCCATGTGACCTGCAATCCCATGAAGCATTGCAAAATTCGCCTTGGAGCTCAATTACAAGGCGAAGTGATGTGAAGTACATTGATTTCAATGTACTTCACCTTAAAATTGGTGGAGAAGTGGTTTGGGGAAGGCAGAATAACACAAAGTCATTGGTTTCAATGGACTTCAATTTCCTCATTGTAAAGCAAAGAACTCTGCTTCGCATTGTGGGCACTTGATGGGTTCTGGGTTACTCCGTGAATCACTCCACAGAGTGAATTTCAGCCACTTCGCCAACCACTAGTACCATCCCAAAAACTGACACACAATGCAGGAATTTTCACATTTTTAAGGAATGGATTCCCACAGAATGTCAGAAAATTTCACCTAATTCCACAGAATACTGCCAGTAGCAGAATTCTGAAATTGTAAAAGTGGATAGGTTTTTGCAGCGTAGTAATCTGCTGTTTACATATGCAGCAGATTTTGTTTTCACAATCTGCAGAAATTTATTCTGCAGTTTACATGATCCATGAAACGTTACTCTGCAGTTTACATGAAAATGCTTTTTGGAATTCTGTGGAATTTAAAAAGAATGTGAAAAAAGCCTTCAGAAGTGGAATTACCATTCCACACAAATACCACTGCATTCTAATAATTTGGTAACAAGTGGATTTTTGGTCACAGTTTAAAAGAAAATCTTTAGAATAATAGATGAATTACTGAGGTACTACTTTTTCTAGAGTATTAGCAGATCAATAAGCCAGAAGATACTTTGATTGTCTGACTTCTCAGAGCTTTGTTGAAAATCTCCATAGCTTTGCTGACAAAGAAATATCTGCTCTGCGAGCTGTTGTCCAGTTCACATAATTATCTAATGTTTACTTTGTTGACTTCATCTGTGGGCGACTTCATCAAGAACTGAATAAGATGATTGAAAGAGATAGTGGTAAAACAAGAAAGGATCAACCAAAACAGTTAAAAATGGAGAATGAGTGATGGTGGGGGATCAACTGCAGGAGGCCAGAGAGCCAGTTCATTCTACTTTTCTGCTGTTTTATAATGAGAGCCCCTAATCCATATGATTTAATTAATATTCACAGTCCACCTCAGCTGACAGCAAGGGTTCAGCTCCTCTGTTTTTGGTGAACATTAAAAAGGTTCATGGGTCCAGAGGTGCAAATTATTTTAGTTTTAGAAGACAAAATAGTATCCAGGGCCCAAATTCTGGAATTCAGCCCTCCAGGAAAGACAAACTGTTAAATGTTAAAGCAGCAGTGCATGTTACAGTGTAAGGTTTGCACCCATATCTGGCAAGCAAGTCTTCCCCAGACTCAGGCTGCTAATTTTACGAGCGTTCTTGAACCCTTCAGATGCCTGCCAAGTACTCAGCAGCTACCTCCACTCAGCACAGGCACTCTCTCAGGGTATTGCTATATCTGAAGCTGGGATATCTGGAACCCAATGGGTTACAAGATCCAAGACAGCATGAATTCCAAGGGGGAGGTCATGCCAAACACATCTGATAGATTTCTTTTGGTGACCAAGCACTTAGATCAGGGTAGAGTGGTGAATGTGGCCTGCATGGATTTTAACAAGGCTTTCAACACTGCTCCATATAGGAGACTGGTAAGCAAGCCTGGTAGTTTGGGGGTAGGTGATAAGTTTGTAACCTGGGTAAGAAACTGGTTCGAAGAGATAGAGGGTAGATGTAAATGGAGTTCACTCTGATGAAGGGAAGGTGACTAGCAGGGTACCTCAGGGTTCAGTGCTGGGAAGGGTCCTATTTAATGTCTTTATCAGTGACATGCCAGAGGAGCTAGAAGAGAAGGTCTGCCTCTTTGCATAAGACACCAGGATCTACAATAGGATGGACACTTCAAGGGGAAGGGAATGGAAAGGATGGGCAGAAATCTGAGAAAACTGAAGGAGTGGTAAAGAATATGGCAACTGGGTTTTAATGCAAAAAAATGCAAAATAATGCACTTAAGCCATATAAACCCTGGGAAGGAGTACAACATAGGTGGAGTGGTTCTGACAATGACCAAGCAGGAAAGAGATCTGGGGGTACTCAGATCAGATGACCTAAAGGTGGCCAGGCAGTGTGACAGGGCAGTCAGGAGGGCTAGTGGGATGCTGGGCTGCATAGAAAGGGGTATCACCAGCAGAAAAAGGGAGATGATGTTGTCCCATGTAGACCTCTATTAGGACCCTGACTTGAGTACTTTGTCCATTTCTGGAGGCCACATCTCAGGAAGAACATAGACAGAGTGGAGTCAGTCCAGAGGAGGGCTACCAAAATGGTGCAGGGTCTGCATCAAAATCTTTATGATGAGAAGCTAAAGGAGCTCAATCAGTACATCCTGGAGAAGATGAGGGTGAGGGTGTGTATGATAGAGACCTTTAAATACCTCACAGAGGTAAATAAGGTACTGGAGGGGAGTACTGTTCAGAAAAACAAGGTGCTCTAGAACAAGGGACGTGCTAAGAAGCTGGAGGGGGTAGGTTCAGGAAAGATGTGAGGAAATATTTTTTCACGAAGAGTGGTGGGTTTTTGGAACAGCCTTCCAGTGGTAGTGGGTTAAAAACAGTTGTGGGGTTTAAAAATGCCTGATATACAAACAAGGGGACCACAGGGGCAAGGAAGTGGGAGGTGGTGGTGGTGGGAGAGACAGCTCTACAGAGCAAATGACTCTACAGCAAACATGAAGGTAAAAAAAAAGAAAAACAAAGAAAGAAATTGGGCAGACTGGGTAGGTCAAGCAGCCTTTATCTGTCATCAGATTCTATGATTGTGTGAATCCTGCTAGAGCCACTGTTCAGTGCTCCTTGCTACATCACAACATGGCAATGCGGATGGGGTGTCCAGAAAAGATAATATGCGTAGCAGTGTTCACCTCTCATTTGACCCAGATATAATGTCTTCCACCTATCTACTCTTGCTTAACAAAATAAAACTAGTAGAGTGTACAGACCCCTTTTGTGTATCCTGTTCTGTGACTGGACAGACAACCTTTGTACTGACTAACCATTTCAGATACCACCCACTGCCTCCAGTTTGTGGCAAACGAGCCTCTCCCATACTCAGCCTGCCAGTGTTACCAGTTTTCTAAAACTCTTCAGACACCTGCCACGGTGCTCAGTAACTGCTACCACTCAGTATAGACACTCTTTCAGGATATCTCTGGGTCTGAATCCCTCCAGACCCACTGCTCACACAGTACAGTGCTCCTTGCTCAAGGGTAACTGACCCACCCCTCTCTGTCACAGCTGAGAACTCCTTACTTTAGAAACCGATTATGGTAATGGTAGCCTTCACTTTACAGGCAGAAACACAGTTTGTCAGTATAAATCAGTTAGCTGTACCTCAAAGGACTCAGTCTCAGAAACATGAAGTATATGAAAAGTATTTTAATACTTCTAGATATTTACACAGATGATACATGATGCATGATGCTGCAGAAAAACTATGGGAGACAGTCATTCTTCAGAAATAGAAAGAAAATGGCCTTGCACACAGCAGGAAGAACACAGAAAAATCTTTCTATACTTTCTTATTTTCCCAAAGTACAGAAGCTTACTCACACAGAACACTTTGGTGAATCAGGGCATACTCAAACCTTAGATGTTGGCTATTTGTCATCACAAACCAGACTGACTCTTTCTGGTTCTGACAGATCTAAAACCCTCCAGCTGCCTCATGATACGTCATCAAGTACCATATGTCACTCTGACGTCTCCTCTAGTTCTCAAGCTCAGGACATTACATTCTTTCAGTAAATGCCCATGACTGATACAAGCTGAAAAATGACAAACTCATTCATGAACAAGAGTACTGGCAGCTCCGTGTCATATTTTCTCATAACCGCACATCACCAGCTGCAGGGTGGTAGGCCGATCACCCAAAATAGAAGATTTACCAATTTTTGCTGATATTTTCTTTCTTCTTGGGAAATCTGTGTCTACAGATACACAGTATATTCAGTGATAAAACAGTTGGCAACAGGCACAATATTTTACAAGAAACTACTCATAAAAAATAGCCCCAACCATCTCTGCCTTACTTGATTGCACCAAGGGCAGAAGAGTAACATATGCACCAAATCCTCTTTTGCCCAAGAATTACATTACATAGAGAATAATTGATAGGCAAGTGTGTGTTATGGATTTTTTTTCACACCCGAGGTGTGGGATGACCCATAAACCTTGAGAGTGAAGCTTGAGAGGTTTATTTGGTCATCACACAGAGGGGGCTGGGGGTGTGTGTGAAAAAAAATCCATGAACATACTCTTGCACATATATTATTTTTTATAATTTCTGGTGCAAGGATTCCTTGTAGTTTTGGTTAGATGGACGAAAAATGCGTGTTTTAAGGTATGCTGTTTAATGTATTCACGCACACACACACTTATGCTCGCTTTCTCCTGTGCTCTCTTTCTCTCTGTCTCTCTCCCTCTCCCTCTCTCAGACAGATTTTTTTTATTTTACCTTTTCTGTCAGCAACAGGGATCGGTTCGGACTTGAAGTTGGCGTGTCCAGTTCAGGAGATATGGTGGGATCAACCAGTTTATTTATTTTGCAGTAAAAAGGCAGGATAAACCAAATAAAAGAAAAGGCAGGATCAACCAGATAAAAAATCAAAAATCAAATAAATATTGAGATGGTAGTAATAAACATCAGCTTGTCGATAAGCAGAAAACTGAGCCACCATTTTGGTTGAACTGTTTAGCCTGCCCAACCAAAGAGTCTGAGCCAATGAAGTGGCATGTTATGACTGAGTGGCACTCGAGGTAAAAGAAAGTTTTGTAAATGCCATAATAACGCGTTTTTGGGTTATTACGGCATTTGACAGTACTTGTAATTTGGTTGATGAATAGGGTCACCAGTAAGTATATATACATAAATTTGTAACTTTGGTTGAATTTATCTTATCATATCTTGCTTCCAATGCATGGCAATTAAAGGTGTTAAACCTAACAAAATAAGTTTTTTGCACAAATCAGAACGAGAGATAACATTTAAGTATGGCATAAAAGTGTAATTTACTACGAAAATCTTTCATTGGCTGCTAAAGTGATTTTTACCAATCATTAAAATATCATTTTGCCTTTCCACATCTCCTAGTCTTGCAAGCATACAATGTTTATTTCTTTATTGAAATGATATTCTTGATGGCAAGATCTCAGAGATAACCAAATCCCACTGTATACACCCTATTCTTTATAAATGCTATCCATGGGGTTGTACAACTTATATTAAGTAATCAATGAATGAAACACAGAAACATAGAAAAAAGAGATGGCAGAAGGAGACCAAGGGTCCATCTAGTCTGCCCATGTGTTCCTTGGACCTATTCAGATCCCAGAACCTCCCCTTTTGTCTAATGCCTCCTACTTCTCCTGTTGCTTCTGATCTCGCATTAGCCCTGCCCCACCCCAGTTTGAATGATGTCAAGAACTTTGCTTCCACTACCTCAGCTGGTAGTTTATTCCATGGTTCCACAACTCTTTCTGTAAAATAGTGTTTCCTAAGCTCCCTCTTGAAGTTCCCCCTCAACTTCCACTTGTGCTCTCTAGTATATGAGTCAGAGACTCTGTTGAACAAGTCAGAGGATAGCACCTTATTTATTCCTCTCAGGAACTTGTATGTTTCAATCATGTTCCCCCTCCCTCCTTGTCTTCAGAGAGAACAAATTTAGTGCTTCCTGATTCTCCATGTATAAGTTCCCTTGAAGGACCTGAATCATTTTGCTCGGTCTTCTCTGGACAGCCTCCAGCCTAATTTTATACTTTTTCAGATGTTGACTCCAAAACTGGACACAGTACTCCAGATGGGGCCTTACCAGGGACTACTGGAGTGGCAGTATCATCTCCCTTCTCCTGCTATTGAATCCCTGCCCTATGTACCCTAGCATTTTGTTGGCCTTGCTATGAGCTGTGTTGCATTGGCTGGTCTGTTTAAGAATGTTGTTTATGATGACACCCAGGTCCATTTCTTCCTGTGTGGTGCTCAGTTGGACTCGACTGAGGAAGTATTCTCTCCTTGGGTTCCTTTTACCAAAATGCAACACCTTGCATTTGGTTGCATTGAACCTCAGCTACCAGATGTTAGATCATCTTTCCAGCCTCTGTTGATCTTCTTGAAGGTCCCTAACCACCTCCTCATTGTCTGCCCTTCCTCCTAGCTCGGTATTGTCTGTGAATGGGGCAATTTTGCCTCGAATACCTATGCTGATGTCAATGATAAAGGAATTAAATAGGACAGGCCCCAACACTGAGCCTTGGGGCACACCACTAGTGACCTTGCCTTCATCAGACCTCACCCTGTTGACCACTATACTCTTTGTTTTCTGTCCCTAAGACAACTACCTACCTAGCTGACTATGCTCTTGGTTTCACACAGGTTCTCCAACTTTTTCAGCAGGTGGTTGTGTGGCACCAAATCAAAAGTCTTACTGAAATTAAAGTAGAGGAGGTCCATTGGGTGTCCTCTGTCTAGTTTTCTAGTGACCCAGTCAAAAAATGTAATTAGGTTTGTTTGGCATGACCTCCCTGCCACAAACCCATGCTGCCTGTCATCCTGCAGACCTTTCTTATCTAGATACTGTACTAAATCCTGTTTTATTAAAGTTTCCATCAGTTTCCCCACTACCGACGTAGGACTAACTAGTCAGTAGTTGCCTGCTTCCTCCCAACTCCCTCCCTTGCGGAGAAGCACATCAGCTTTTTTCCCAGTACCCTGGCATTATCCCTGTCTGAAGTGATCTGCTAAATAAATGTGCTAAGGGATCTGCCAGTTCACTTGCTAGTTCTTTTAGTACCTTAGGGTGTATTCCATTAGGCCTTGGTAACTTTTCCTCTCTGAGTTGATCCAGGGCCTCCCTAACCCTACCACTGGCGATTGGTGGCATTTCAATTCATAGGACACCTTTGTCAGCAGCCTTGATTCTACTGTATGGTACAGGGCCTATGTGTTTCTTGGTGAACATTGAGCAAAAAAGTTATTCAGAACAGTGGCCTTCTGACTATCCTCCTCCACTATTCTGTCACTGTCTTTGAGCCTAACTAGTCTTCCCCCTTTTCTTTCTTTTTTCTTGTATATATTGAGAACATTGTTTGTTCCCCTTTTTAACCCCTTCTACCAGCCGAAGCTCCATTGCAGTCTTAGCTGATTTCACCATACTCTTTGCTTCTTTGTTCTCCTGAATGTAGGCTTCCCATGCGTTGTCTTCCTGAGTTCTTTTATAATTCCTATAGACCTCCCTTTTGGCCCTACTTGTGGACTTTACCTGGCTACTGAACTATATTGTTGTTTTTTATGTTTGATCTTTTTGGTCACTGTTCTTACGCACATCCAGATATCCTCTAAAATAGCCCAATATTTCTTCCACATCTAATTGCTCCTGTATCCTGAACAACCTGCTTTTAACTACTTCCCTCATATTGTCAAAATTGGCTCCTCTAAAGTTTAAAACCTTATCTTGGATTGTGATTTATCTTACCCCAGTGCTAACTCATACCATGCAGAGTTGTGGTTGCTGTTGGCCAGTGGGTCTCCAACCCTTGTAACACTTACTCCCTCTGAATTAGTGAGGACTACATCCAGGATGGTGTCCAGCCTAGTCAGGGCACTAACTAGTTGTGTTAAGTAGGCAATCTTGAAGGGCATCAACCACTTTTTGACTCCTAATAGAATCTGCCACTGGGATGCTCCAGTTAACATCAGGCATATTCAGGTCACCTACCACCACTACATCCCCTTTTAGTGCTACATCCCTGATATCCTCTAGGAGCTCTTCATCCCTGCTCTCAGCCTGCTCCAGAGGTTGGTATACCACTCCTGTGTGGATCCTCTCTCCCTTTGCCAAGCTGAGTAGCATCCACAGGGATTCCACACCCTCATTTTTGATGCTATCTACTGTGATGGCCTTTATCCCATCCTTTACATATAATGCTACCTATCCCCCCTGCTCTTGCTTCTATCCTGTCTCAAGAAGGCAGAGCCCAGGGCTAAAAGGTCCCAGTCATTTTTCTCTGAGGTCCAAGTCTCCATGACCTCCACCAGGTCCACTCGGGAATCTGCCATCATTGCCTGTATGTCACTTATTTTGTTCCCCAGGCTTCTGGCATTGATGCATACCCCTTTCCAAAGTTTGCTGCCCCTGCTGTTATTCATTACTATTGTTTCTGCCCTTGGGCCTGTGGATGTGAGGCCCTGTGTCTGGTTCCTGATAGTTTCCAGCCACTTCCTACATGATTTCTTTTGTCGTGGGAGAGAAATTCCTGCTTGTGGAGGCATGACAACTAATATGCAATCAGAACTGTGCTTTCTGATAGGTTCCATAGCATTAGACTCCCTCTTTCCTAGTTTAAATTCACCTCAGTGTGTACACCCTGGCATAGGGGGGAAGACCAAGACTTTTAAATAACTCAAGGGGGTAAGAAAGGTTCAGAAGGGAAGTATATTTCAGATGGAAAGGTGCTCAAGAACAAGGAGACATGCTATGAAGCTGGAGAAGCGTAGATTCAGAAAAACTGTGAGGAAGTACTTCTTCACAGAAAGAGTTTTGGATTCCTGGAACAGCCTTCCAGCAGAAATGGTGGGGGCCAAAAACAGCAGTGGGGGTTCAAGAATGCATGGAATAAGCACGAGGAAATTATAGTGGAAAGGAAGGGGGAGGGAGACAGAGCTGTAGATCAGGCACAGTTTGCGGAAATAGTGTAGGTCGGGAGAAATGGGCAGACTTGATGAGACAAGTGGTCAATATCTGTTGTCAAATTCTATATTTCTATGTTTCTATTAAATTTTCTCCTCATAACCTGCATATAGTAAAGTACTCTGGTCCATCCCAAGGATCTTCAGCCAGTAGTTAATGACCATGCAGTTGTAAGGGTTTTTATACCCAGTTGGTCAAGTTCTGCTCTTAAGGCAATTGCTGGTATACATAGAGAACAATTCAGAATTTGCCTGGATATTAGGCATGGTAGCTCTGTGTACTGATTTGGCTGCATTAAGTAATTTCATAATATGAGGAGTAAACAAGCAGCTGGAACAGATGAAATCTAGGGGACTGTGATCACATTTTCACATTAATGTGCAGAGTTGTAACAGAATAGGGAAGCTCCCTGCAGAGAATATATCCAGAAACAAAAGGGTTGATGCCTTTTATTGGACCAACATTGATGTAACAAAATAAAACACAACGCAACAAAGAATATAACAATATAACAGAGAATATAAGCAGACTTGTCTAAAATTATGGACCCAACTGTCAGTCCCAAGGGACCATCGCAAACCTGTTGTGAACTTGCAACCACAAATTTGTTGTGATCTCTTGCTTGTGACCTATGCTTAAAAAAGTCATAGATACCTTCCATGCCAGTACATCTCACATGGAGCTGGCGGGTGGAAGAGGGGTGCATTTGGCATGTAAATAACATACAGAGTTATTTACACTGCCAACAACTGCCAGAATACCTGGTGCAGCACTTTAGCAGTGATTCCTAACTATTGGCAGATACTCCTGGCCATTAGTGGGGCGAGAACATCATGACAGGTGTGGCAAGATTTTGGGAAACAGAGATCAGTATGCAGCCAGATCACTGAGGGACCAGAATAAACTCGTAGGGCAAGGAAGGGGGTGCCACTGGACTACCAAGGACAGTTAGGTGTATGCTGATTGGTTGGGGCCCCATTGACCCATCAGTGAGACAAATGACAGACAAATACAAAATTCCCATGGAGAACCAGAAGCAGCCCAAAGGTACTGGGGCAAGGGGGCACCTTACCTGCTGGTACTGCACATGCTGTAGATGTAACTAAAAAACAGCACATCATGCACATACAAGTTGAGACATTACTCGAACTCCAGAAATCCATCACTTAAATGCTTACACTATATGCAGTTATCTTGGCCGAGGCTGATGACAGGCAATAGAACCTATGAAAATTTTAGACTCTAGAATGTAGGTTCAAACTTTGCATTCACGCCTCACTCTAGCCACTGCTCAGATCTGTTTCTCTGCCTGAAGATAGCAGTCACCCCATACTGAACTCCAGTAAAAACTGGTTTTCCCGTCAGGTTTTTATTTTGTGGTTTATTTCAAAAAGTGTATTTTAGTCCTTTTTTTTCTTTTGACTACTCTGCGTATAGCTAGGGGTTTCTATAAATTATGGTTTCTCCAGTCCTTGTTTAATTGCCAGGAACCAGAGAATACCCTACGTGGCTACTGTTTCTAGTTTTTATCTACTTGGCTAGTAAACCACATTCCTTTTTGCTATTGTTAGTAGTTTACTATTTTTAACTATCCAGTTTACAGAGAATGGAGCATTTTTACTTTCAGTTTCTGTCTATGCCCTTTCACCTTAATTAATTGGTTCTTCTTACAGGAGCCGTGATTTGACCATTGGCACAGTTTCTTCCATACAAGAGCCATTGGGTGCTTGTACTGTATTGTTTTTGTGAATAATTTTTATTTCAAGGTTCTCTCAAATCATATACCATAATGAGGGTGACACAATTAGGGTGTTGCAATTAGAGTGACAGGAAAAGGTTGTGAGTGACAGGGGCATGCAGGATTTTGTAGGGTCCTGCACTCATGATGGTTTTTGCCACAGACACTGTTCTCCTCCAGTCCACTCATGCCCGGACCCAGAGGAGGTGTCTAGGGGCGCAAGGGCAAAGCCTGTTTCAAAAATCAATTGTTATCCCCTACTTTCCCTTGTCCCCCTACCTGGGTTGTGGTGGAATGTAATGACACAGTAATTGCCAGCGACATGTTTCTTGTGCCCTAATTTACGATGACCAGAATCATATCACCACAAATGGGGTAAATCCTCTCAAATTGGTATGGCAGAGCAACCTTGTGGACCATTAAAAAAATTTACAAATTGTTTTCGGCTCCTGGCAAGGGCAGACTTTCATGAGCTTTAAGGTGTCTAGGTCAACAACATGACTTTATAAAAAGTCCTGTCATATTTTTATTTATGCCAAAAACCTCATTTAAAAGTGGAAAGATTTTAAAAAGAAGCATGCCTTTCAGTCTTCCTCTGTGTCACCTAAAAACAATAAAAAAAACTCTGAGGGTAATCCCAGCAATGGTGGAAAGCAGGCATCGGAAGGGTCCATCTCCTCATGTACAGCAGCAAATAATGTAAAAGGTGAAAAAAAAAAAGAAAAAGATAAAGCTATACAGCCATCAGAAAGGCTTGGTAAAGATGGTTTGGATATCAGGGTGTCTGAAAGGGGGAACCCTGAATACAGTGATGGCAAAAATAACAATAAAAGAGCCTTAGAGCAGGCATTGGAAATGGTGTCTGCCAAAAAGAAATTGAAAGAAAATAATGTCACTGCCACTCTTCCCGTAAGGAGAAAGGAGCAGACAGATGACACAGAAAAAATGCCCTCAACAGAGGACATATCACAAATGTGGCAGTTTTTCCAGGCTGTGCAGGTCATGGGATATTTGAATAAGATACCTGCCATGGCCCTTCCCCAGGCTGCAACCTATTTCCCTGCAGAGGGTGAGGGAGAAGGACATTATGTGCAAATGGAGGAAGGTGACCCTATGGAATTAGAGCACACACCTGAGTAAGATTTTGAACATCCTCCAAGGCAAACTGAGGACTACTCATCTTTTTTCTCAACATCACCCCACTAGAAACAGAGGAGGATGACAAGGACACTGATTTTATGAACATGTTGGGCATAGCTGCACCAAGAAGGATGTTACTTCCCATACATAAACCACTCAAAAAGGCCTTAGGAAAAATAATGGCTGCACTCACTTCAACTGCAGCCATCAACAAAATAAATTAAGAGAAAATATCAGGTGGACAAGCAGGGAGTGGAATATCCCATCCTGCCTATCCCGATCATCATGGAGTAGTCCAGGCTGCTGCTTGTGAGAGAGCAAAAATCACTCTTATTTGTGCAGCCCCCGGAAAAAAACTCTAAAAACCTGGATACTATGGCAAAAAAGATTTATACAACAGTGTCCCTGCTTATCAGGAAAGCAGCTTATTCAACTCATATAGCGCAGTACCAGAAAGCAGTTTGGAACACAACTCTGGCACCGACAGAAGGAGCTGCTGATAGTTTGGCACAGGATCTGATTGCCACAGCAATATTAGCCTTGGATACCGCACAATTTCATTTCCATACTGGTGTGGACATTAATGACAGCTGCTAGAGTTTTGGTTCACACACTGTCCTTCAGAAGGTTTTCCTGGCTAAGGACTATCATTCTTTCCCAGGATACTCACAAGACCATGGATTTCTCTTTTGAGGGAGATTCATTATTTGGAGACAAAAGAGACATACATGAAAAAAGTGGATGAATACTAAACCATTTTCAAAAGGAACAATGAGAAGGAAAATGCCTCTACCTCCTACAGGTTATATGGAAGGGAAGGCAGAGGCAGAAGATACTTCCCAAGAGCCAGTGTCTCTTACACCCCTATGAGTACCAATCACAAAGAGATTACTATAGGGGAAGGGAAAAATGGGCTTCCAGGCATAATGCTGCAGCTCCAGCACCTAAGCCCCAGCCAAAACAAAAACCCTGACAATTTTGCCCAGGTCATTCAACCATTGCCAGTGGGAGGAAGACTGGCACACTACTTCCAGAAATAGGTAAATATCTCCAAAGACAAGTGAGTACTGGAAGTAGTGGGACTGGGGCTGTGTCTGCAGTTCAAACACTTTCCAGACCTGCAGAAACACACAAGTTTTCCAGCTCACTCTCCCACAGAAAAATGTCTGCCGGAACTGGAAGTAAAATAAAAACTGTTAATATCAAAAACTATAGAAAAAGTCCTTGCCTCCCAGTGGGACAGGGGCCTATTTTCAAGATACTTTCTGATCCACAAGAAAAATGGGGAGAGGTGACCCATTTTAGACTTCAGGTTTCTGACATTGATACCATCTTTACAGAAAGGTCATTAGCTGGACCCAACCAAAAAGATAATGATTTTTTAATGATGTAAAATGAATGATCATTATCCAGTTATGTTCAGAGATCATATTTAAGCTTCAAAAACCATTATTGCGATCAATCATCATTAACAATAATTAACCATCAACGTTAAATGGACACCAATCAAAAACCATAAAGTTACAGAGATTATGATCTCATATCATCATGATTTTTCAAGATTGCCCATGGTCAAGATTACAGAAAGAAATGTATAATCTCTCTTTACTTTTGGAATTCATCTTGTATTTAGACATGTTTACTGGAATAATCAGTTATAAGAACTTTTTCTCTAGAAATCCACTGCTTTCAGTTATGTTTACTTTGATACCTCACATCTTACTGGAAGTAAAAAGGCTCATATTGGTTTATATATCCCCATTAAGTAGTTCCTTTTATGGTTGTTGTGAGTTCCTAAAAGTACTTGGTTTCTGCTCAAACCCTTTCCTAATAGTCTACAAACTAATACTGTCAATGCAAAAATAATTTAAAACTAGAAATTACCATTGTTTTGTTCCATAAACTGAGCTGCTGAAATATGCAAATTAGGAATGCAAATCTGTATCCTATACCAGACTTTGCATGTACTCTTCCTAATGGTATTAAAAATTGACTTCACATGATTTACATTACAATTCATAATTAATTTGTCTTTGCAGATATGTGACATTCATATTTTCATAATTAACGAATAAAATGTTAAGTTTTATTTCTGTGACTTGCAATCTTATAATACTGAACTAATATGATTATCAATGATTATCACTTGATCATCCACAGATCATCAACAACCATCACACTGATTTAAGCTTACAAAAATAATCAATAACCATAAGCTGGTGAATTGAAAGTTCATGTTTGATGATTAAATCATGATCTAGATGATTATCTTAGATTATGATCTCCTTTGATGATCTTATAGTAACATCTGATGATTAATAATAATCATTCATGACTGACCTTCAAGAATCATGCTTGAGGATTTACCAATTCACCTTCATATACCAGTAAGACAGACTCACAGAAAATACCTCAGATTCAAGCTGGTGAACTGCAAATACCAGTTCACAGCTCTCCCATTTAGTCTCACCCCAGCTCCAAGACAGCCAAGACCTGCAGGGCCCAAATGTACTATATAAACAAGTAGGGAGGAACAAGAGCCTCAAAACTGTGTAGAGAGGTGATGAGGATCTGGGACCTGGCATATTACTTAGAAGCAAAATTATTTGCAGTGCATCTGCCAGACAAGGACAATGGCCAACAGATTGCCATCAGCCAGAGAAATCATGATGGGCATTAAACCAGCAGATTCTGGCCACAATGTTCAGAAGGTGGGGGCACTCTCAATACAGACCTGTTTGCATCTTGGGAGAGCTAGCAGCTCCCACAGTTTTGTTGCATACCACCAGACAGAGGACCGGTTCCAGAAGATGCCCTGGTACTCGACTGGACAAGGAAGTCTCTGTATGCCCTACCGCCATTTCCACTCATTCAGAACATCTCCTGAAAGTCAGGAGGTAACCTACAACAATGATCATGATAGCTCCAGACTGACCAGACAGGCCTGGTACACGATGCTCCTGGTCCTGTCTGACAAGAATTCAATCTTCCTCTCATTCAGTCACAGTCTGTTGACTTTATTCCAGGGCATAATAACATTTCTGAATTCCAGGACCCTACAACAGAGGGCATGGTTCTGGAGGAGTTAGAATGTTCCAGATTGGATCTCTCAGAAGTCCTAAAGGTGGTTAAGGTTTGAACAAAACTAGCTACCAGGAAAACATATTCCTATAAATGGAAAAGGTTTTCTTACTGGTGTGCCCCCAGAAAAATAAACCCAATAGAGGCATTGTTGCCTATACTTCTACAACACCTAGTATGTCTACAGTCATAGGCCTACGGCCTTCAACTTTAAAGGTGCACTTCATAGCAGTATCAGCATACATATCTGCTGGCAAGGAAAAGTCTTTGGCCTCACAACCCATTTTCAAAATGTTTTTAAAGGCCTAAGCCACTTGTACCCACCAGTGAGGGATCCTGCCCCACCCTAGGCCCTCAAGATATGCCTTGCCAAGCTTTCAGAGGCTCTATTTGAGCCTATGGAAACTGTTGACCTAAAGTATGTCATGTTTCTATATAAGTAAGCTGTTGATTAACTAGAATCTGCACCTTATCCATCAGGTAGGGAAACGGGCAGACTAGGTGGGCCAAGCGGTCCTTATCTGCCGTCAAATTCTATTTTTCTACGTTTCTAAGTATGTCATATGAAAAACCAAATTCCTGATTGCAATGACCTCTGCTATGAGGGTAAGTGAATTGTAATCCCTCTGCGCAGAGCCAAATTACATAATTCCCCACAGAGATAAAGTAGTTTAGAACCAACAGAAAATTCCTTCCTAAGGTGGTATCTGAATTCCACCTGAATCCATCAGTGACCCTCCCTGTACTCTATCCAGAGCATTCCAGTCCTGGTGAGGAAAAGTTGCAGAGCCTAGACCTAAAGTGAGTCCTGACTATCTTCATGGACCAGACAAAAGATATCAGGTCCCACAGTACCCAGCTTTTTGTTACCCATGATGAGGTTGGCAAAGGCAAACCAGCTACAAGGAGATCTGTCTCTTGCTGAATAGTCTCTTGCATTCAGTTCTGCTATGAAAAAGCTGGAAAAATGCCACCAAGAGACTTGAGGGTTCACTCCACGAGTGGTACCTCTGCCTCTGTGGCATCCTCAAGGGGAATCCCATTGTTAGACATTTGCAAAGCAGCTACCTGGAAAACAGTACACACCTTCACAAAGCACTACTGTCTGGGCATACAGTCCACAAGGGATGCCAGCTTTGCAACTGCTGTCTTGCAGAACATTTTCCCCAACCAGGGTTCTGGACCCAGCTTCCCAAGGTACTGCTACCGAGTCTGCATAAAGTGTAAGCATTTAAGTGAGAAATTCCTGGGGTTAGAAGAAACAATTGCTCACTTCAGTAATGTTGTTTCTTCTTAATGGATCACTCATTGTTTTTACACTCCCCTTCCAGAACCGGAAGAAGGTCCACACAAGAATCAGTTATTTTTTAATTGAGGTTGCTTGAGCATTACTATTACAGTTCCTACAACTGTAAGTTTGTTGTTATGGTTTATATGGCAATTTTTCTCAAGTCTGCTTTCAATTTGTTTGGTGTTTTTTTTTTCTTTTTGTTTGTCTTTTGTTAATTCTATAAACAATTTTGCTAAAATTATTTGGTAGCTTTTTAGCTAGTTTCACTAGACTAGCCGCTGCTTCACTCTGACTGGAAATAAATCTGAGCAATGGCCAGAATGGAGTGTGGATGCAGAGTTTGAACCTACATTGCCAATTCTAAAATTTGCATAGGATCTTTGTCCAGAGCGTCCCTTCCAGATAAGATGACTGCTTAAAGTATAAACATAGTGAGGGATCCCTTAAGAAGAAACAACATTACTATGCTGAGTAATTTTTTCTTCATTACAAACCATTCTATGCACCGTAACAGCTGGGTACCCTAATTTAGATAGTATCTACTTCAGTAGGTCTCCACCACCCAGAGCTGATACTTGTTTCTAAGTATAGCAGTTCTTTACATTCATGGAACAGAATACACTTTGCACCTCATTTTTCTTCGTCCAAAATCATGACTGAGAATTGAGCCATACAGTATGTTTGTTTTCCAAAGTTTTCCCTAAGAATTCAGGCACTCATTAAATAGTATCACATTACAGGCACCTACATATATACAGTGCTGTGTGCTTGGTTATAAAATGGCAACAATCAATTGTTAAACCTGATTGGCTGAGACAGGCTCCAAGCTGGGCATTTATTTTTCAATAGATGCCCAGCTAAAAATAAGAGCCAAGTGCCTCTTCACAGAGTAACATTCTCCGATGGGCCATTTTCTAAGTGCAATAATACCCTCCAGGGAGGGCATTATTGAGAAATACCGGACCTTCCAGGGGCTATAAGGCCCTCCGCCTGTGGTGCCTCATTACGCCTCTGGGCGGTCCGGTATTTCCCAATAATGCCCATCTTCTCGGGTATTATTGCTTACATAAAGTACTGTGTCACAGTTTCAGCCTTAATATCTTGCAGAATACTGCAGAAACCAACACAACGCAAACCAATGACAGTTCTGCCAATATGTCAAGCAGGAAACTGTGACATCTTTATCACAAAGTGCTTTATCTAGGGATGGGAGAACTGATTTATATAAATTTAGAGCCTTCCAGAAATGGTGCCATTTCTGCAAAATAACCTTGCCAGAACTTTTTTTTCAGGCTTTGTGTTCTATTCATTTTTAAAACATTGATTTTGGAACTTAAAGCAGCAGAATTTGTTAGAAAAAAATATATCATAGTGATCTTTTAGCAAAAATGTCTTTTTAATGAGATTCATCCTCAGTGTATTTTCAATCCCCCTCAGATATTTTTAAAACATAATGACTCAAGTCATTAAAGATAGTCACCACTCCCAGTTTTAAAATAGCTTCCATTAAGGTTACCTGTTGGAATGTACATACTCAACTAGATTTATACTCTCGATGTATCAGTATTAATATTAGTATTAGTATTAGTATGGGGACAGAAAGGATCAGGGGCCAGGCCAGGTTATGGGAGAACAATGGATGTCAGGAGGTGAGGAGGAGGGGGAAGGAGGTTCTAAGGGCAGGAGCTCAGGGAAAGGTCAGTACGTGGACACATGGGGCAAAGGAGCATCCACTGATGAAGGTATTAATGTGACCAACAGGCACTCACTTTTATCGGCTATGATGGAGCAGAGGGATCAGGGGAATTGGAGAGCAAAGCTAGTAAGGGTCATGGAGCAGGGATGGGCAGTGGGGAAGGGGGGTGGGAGGTGAGTATAGGAGTAAATTGATAAGCCAGGGCGCAGCCACAGGAAAAGAGATGGAAAGGGGGAGAAAACGGGACACTTGGGCTAGGAAACCCAAAAGAGAAATGGATAGAGGTGCAGGAGGGGGAAGGGCAAGAAGATACTGATAAAGGGGAGGACATTGCTGAGGGATGGAGGGTAGCATCAGCCACCCCAGTAAATGGGATGGACAGAGGTGCATATAGGTGAAGTGAGCAAGAGGGTACTATAGAGGGGGGGTTAAAGTCATGGGGAGGAGGAGGGTGAAACTTGACAGAGCATAGAGAAGTGGGGAATCTATAGACTGCAGGGGGACTGAGAATAACATGGTTCTAATATTGGGGGACTCCATAATTAGAGGTATCAAATGGGACAAGAGAGGAAGAGGGGGAAGCCCTATTAGGGTTGAGTGCATGCCGGGCATGACAGCACTCAGGCCAAGCACTTCATACACACCTTAGTCAGGAAGCATGGGGAGACCCCCCACAATGTGGTACATCTGTGCACAAATTATCTTGAGGGAAACAATGTGCTGGAAGTGCAAGCTAGAGTCAAGGATTTGGCAAGAATCTGTACAGAGGAGGGGAACACAGTCACTTTTTCTGAAGTCCTGCCAGTGTCAAAAGCTAGCAAGGATGGAAAGGGGACTATTGTGGAATTCAACTCGTGGCTGAGAAGGTGGTGTAAAGTAAATGGTTTCCGTCTGGTGGGAGAATGGGGTAGGACATGGGATAACACAGATCTTCATGCACCCGACAGGCTGCATCTAAGCACGGGGGGCACAAGGGTCCTGAAAGGAAAACGGGATAGCTACTTAAGGGACAGATTGCATTTAAACTGAACAGAGGGGGAGCAGCAGGGACTAGCCTAGCAAGCAATCCCCTGCAAAATGGGACAGGAAGGGGAGTAAGGGATGGCAGGGAGGAAAGGGGTAAATGGTAGAAGGGATTACAGTATCTGCAGTTTCCAGGAGCTGGGGAATAAAATTGTGAACTTGGAGGCCATAATGGCAGATGAGGGCCTGGGCATTGTGGTTATAACTGAGACCTGGTGGTCCGAGCATCAAACTTGGGAGGTAGGTGTCCCAGGGTACAGACTTTTTAGAAAGGACAGGACAGGAGGGAGTCACATGATGCTGTGCAGGGGATAAGACGTGTTTGTTCAGAGCTCTGCTTTTTCCACCTCCCGATTGTGAATAACCTCTAATTATTTTAACTTCTTTTATTTATTTTTGATGTTAGGAAGCTCGAGATCTATAAGTGGTGTCGATCGCGGTTAAAAAATACATTTGCAACATGTCTATGTTACCGGAACGAGAGGAGGCTACACAGGAGTTAGAAGCCAAGTGCCCTCATCATAGCTCCTCTCCCCAGAGTCCCTCGGAAGAACTTTCACCTTCCCATGTATATGCTGAGCTAGCAACAATTAAAGAAGCTTTGATGAAATTAATTGAAGATGTGGCCTACTTCAAACCTGCACTTACCCAACTAGCCTACAGGGTTACAGATACAGAAGCCAGAATTGCCTCAGTGGAAAGGAAACAAGATAAAATGGAACCAGAAATTGTGGAAGCCAAAAAGTCTCTATCCAAACTGGAAGATCGCCTCGAAGATCTAGAGGAGAGGAACCGGAGAAACAATCTGGTTCTGATAAGGTTGCCAGAAGGGGAGGAAGGCCCAAACACAATTCAGTTCCTACAGCACTTTTTGAGAAAAACGGTGGGTCCTTCCCCGAATGGTCCAGAGTTCATTATAGAAAGAGCCCACCGATCTCTGAGAGCAAAACCTGCTGTGTCTGACCTGCCGAGACCAATAATCTTTAAACTACTGAACTATTTGGATTGGGAGTTTATTAATAGAGAAGCCAGGAAATTATCGGCTATCTTATGGGAAGGTAAAAAATTGAGAATAGTTCCTGATTTGACTCTGAAAACTCGCCAGCTCAGAGCCGCTTATTGTCCTGTCACTTGGAAGCTGTGGGCAGCAGGTATAAAGCATCGAATGCTGCATCCAGCCCATCTGGAGGTGTCTTTAAAGGAAGGAACAAGACGCTTTGACACCGTAGAAGAGGCTGTCAAGATTTTGAAGAAGTGCTATCCTAATCTATTCCTTAAATGAGAGGGTTCTAACCCAGTCACAAGAAACTTAAGACTTGTGTTGAGAACTTTCTAGAAGGATGTTATATCCCCAAGTTGTTTAATTGTGTTTTGATTGATCGCTTTTCTAATACTGAGCTACAAAAGCAATGTTTTGGCTTTTTTAGTTATATAGGTAATATTTTTGTCGAGTCATTAGTGATTGTTGATTAACGGTTTAATATTTCTCAGTATTCCTTTTCTCTTTCTAGCGGTTGTGTATTGAAGGAGCGAGAGCTGCTATATCTGATTTTATCCGCTAGATGGCAATATATTACTGCTCACAAGACATGATGGTTGGGCAGTTTGCTCGAGCTGATTTTCCCCTTTTTTTTGGTTATTTTGTTAACTTCAAATCTATTTTCTCAACTTGTTTCTTGATAGGGGCTTGCCCCTCTAGTTAAGTCTCCCAATTGGAGGGAATACACGAATATCTCACTCTCTAACATACTGGGCAATAAGTAAAAACACTGGGCGCATTTTTAGTAGAGTACAGTCCGGGTTTTGCCCACTAGATTTCTTTCCTGCTTGTTACTCCTCTCGTTTATGCCCCAATCTTTTCATACCTTGGAGCTGGATCTCAGCTAAGACAGCTTTTCAGAGAATTTACTCCATAACCTGAAAAAGGGTTGTTTTACAGGTTAAATGGATGCTAAGCAAGCTGTTATGTGGCTTAGCAGCTGTTATAATTTCGGGAGTAGTCTGGTGCATTAGGAGCCAACAGACCTTGAATTCTGGCCCCGATACAGGTTTCACTCGTGGGCTTGATACCTTTTAGTTATGTACAAAGACATAATCCTAGCTAGAGTAAGCTGGGTTAAACAACGTAATGCGCGCTGACCGCATTTAGGTTTTTTTCTTTCTCACTGTCTTTATTCTGGTAACTTTTGTTTTGTCTAGCAGGTCTGAACTAAGTGCTAAAGAGATACAGTATCCTATCAATAGGGGGAGATTATTTAATGATGTGAGGAAGGAGGTTATTTCGTCAAATTTTCTGGTTGGTCTCTCGTTTGTGGGTGGGGAGGTGGGGTGAGGAGCTCGCTCCTTTGCGAGTACCACGGGTCGTCTGATTAGGTGGAGGCCTAGGGCCTGGGAGGGCAGATTTGTAGATAATAAAAAATTGGGGGCTAGTTTATATTTAGGGAGCTGGAAATCAGTTACTGTGATATTTTGTTTTGCCTTTTCAGGGTTGGGGGGATGGCAGCGGTGCAGCCCTTCATTTAACACCAAATATATGGCACAGTCAAGATTTTTGCATGCTTAACGGTTTAAATATTCTTTCTTGGAACATAAAAGGAGGGAAAGATAATAAGAAAAAATATATCATTTTAAACCATCTTGCTAAATATGACCCTTCAATAGTGTTTCTGCAGGAAACACATATGCTTCCAGAGCAGTTACATTTTTTCAAAAAGATCTGGGTAGGCCAAGTCTTCGGAGTGGGTTTTAGCTCCAGAAAATGTAGCGTGGCTTTGCTTTTAGCAAAGAAGATCCCCTTTATCTCAGTAGAATCCATCTCTGACCCTGAGGGGAGTTATATTTTTGTTATTGGCAAACTAGGCAGCTTTGATATAGTGTTGGGCTCAGTTTATGGACCTAATGCAGAACCCCCTTCTTTTTTTATTCACTTAGCTATGGTATTGGCCCCTTTTTTGCATTACCCTATTCTAATTGGTGGAGACTGGAACCTGGTTCAAGTTAATGATTTAGACCATACCTACCAAAGGGGAGTAGGTCCATCTTCTGTGCAAAAAGCCTTATCCGAATTTATCCTCTCCTTAGGCCTCTTAGACCCATGGAGAATATTTAACCCGCTAAATAAAGAGTTTACCTTTTTCTCTCCAGTACATAAAAGCTACTCCCGAATTGATTATTTTCTAGTCAGTCATCAGCTAATGTCCAGTATGGTTGATGCTAAAATATTAGCTCAGGTAATTTCAGACCATTCTCCAATCCTAATCCAGTGTGAATTACCTAATATTTCTATCCGATCACATACATGGTCTTTAAACAATAAGCTATTAAAGGACAATATAATTATTTTAAAATTTCAAAATTGTTTGCAAAATTCCAACAAAACTAATTGGAATTCGATTCCTGCTGTAGACCGAGTCTGTGCAGCCCTAAAAGCAACCTGAAGAGGTGAATTAATACTCATTGCCACAATCCAAAAGAAAAAGAAAAACAGCCAATTGAATAGCTGTTTGGAGAGAATTAAAAGTTTGGAAAGTAAGGGGGTTGATAAGCTTTTACCTTTAGAAGACCAGGAATTATCAAGGCTGAGGGCATATTATGCCAGTATTTTACTTGAGAGGGTGGAGAGGTCTGCTTATCTATTAAAAGCTTCTTACATTGGACAGGGGAGCAAAGCGGGTAAATTACTTGCTTGGCAATTAAAGCAACAGTCTGCATCCAAATGGATCGCAGCCCTAAGACATCCTCAATCAGAAGTTTTAGTGACCAATTCTTCAGAGATCTTAATTCTATTTTGGGATTACTACAAGGATTTATATTCTCCGGATCCGATGTCTAGGGATTATAGTGGAAAGATATGGGCTTTTTTAGAGAAAGCAGATCTTCCATCTTTGTCCAAGGGCAGCCAAAACCTTTTAGTAGCTCCAATCACTAGAGAAAAAATCTCATCAGTTATCGATTCTCTAAAACCAGATAAGGCACCGGGCCCGGATGAGTTCACAGGTTTATTTTATAAAACCTTTAAAGAATATTTAATCCCTTTACTACTTCAGTTGTATAGTTATTGGAGTTCCCACCCTGACTTGGATCAGTCATTATTTGAGGCGAGAATAACTCTCTTACCTAAGCCAGGGAAGGACCCATCAATGATTAGTAACTATAGACCTATTTCACTCTTAAATATGGATATTAAAATATATGCCAAAATTCTGGCTAATAGGTTGGGGAGTGTGTGGGAATGTCTATTAAGTTCTGAACAGGCAGGGTTTGTGGCAAGACGCACCTCAGCGGATCATTTTAGAAAATTGTTCAATCTAATATCTGCATCCAGGGCCCCAGAGCTGGAAGCGGCATTGGTGTCCTTGGATGCAGAAAAAGCTTTTGATAGAGTGGAATGGTACTACATGTTTGTGGCCTTGCAAAAGTTTGGTATCCCACAACCCTTTATCAATTATATATGGGTTTTATATTCTTGTCCATCAACAAGACTCCAGAGTAATAACCTCGTTTCGGACATTTTTCCTTTACGTCGGGGCACCCGCCAGGGTTGCCCTCTCTCTCCTTATTTATTTAATCTTTATATAGAACCTTTAGCTAGAGTTTTAAAATTGGATAAAGATATAATGGGCATTTATTTGGGAGATATTGAGAGTAAGTTATCCCTTTTCGCTGATGATCTACTTTTTCATGTCTCGAATAGTAGGCATTCCCTCCCCCGAGTCCTCCAAATTATTTCCCAATTTAGTGCTTTTTCAGGTGACAAGCTTAACAAAAATAAAACTACGGTTTATTCTTTATCCTCTCTTCTAGCGAAGGATTGGGTTGTAAATATGGGCCTACAATGGAAAAAGGAATATTTAACTTATTTGGGTATTAAAACATCTAAAGATTTGGCTAATCTTAAAGACCTCAATTTAGCCCCTTTGTTAAAATCTACTAAGGAAGGTCTGGCGAGGTGGAATAAGTTACCACTATCCTTTTGGGGCCGGGCTAATATTCTCAAAATGTCAATTTTGCCCAGATTCTTTTATCCTCTGTATAATCTTAATCTTTATCTCCCAAAGTCTTTCTTTTTGCCCCTTCACAGGCTTTGCTCTGATTTTCTTTGGAAAGGTAAAGCTCCTCGTAGGGCTTATGCAAAACTCACTCGCCCTAGAATGGTGGGGGGGGGGCTTCAATTACCTGATTTTTACGTTTATTATTTAGCAATCCATGCTAGCAGATTTTTGTATTGGCTCTCAGCTACAGCTTCTATATTGGACAGCCCTTCTTGGCTGTTCCTGGATTGGCAACAGGCAAATTCCTGCAAGATAGACTTAGAAGCTCTCTTATATGCTCCATGGCCTAGTGTTCTGTGGAAACTAAAGAACTCTCCCCTTGGTTGGGACATGAGAGCCTTACAGCAACTTTGTTCTCTGCTTCAAATATCCAATTTAAAAGACTTAAAGCAACCTTTATTAAATAATCCAAATTTAAAAATAGATAAGAAACCTATGCAATTTTTTTTCGTTAAGTCCCTTAATAAGCTATATTTAGCAGATTTTGTTCTGGGTGATTCACTCCTTTCTATTACTGCATTACAAGCAAAATTTCATGTGACTCAAAAGAACCAGTTCTGATTGCTTCAATTACGTCAGTGTATTTACCATTTCTTGGGGAAACCTCCATGGTCAGATGGGGCCGGAAAGACATTAAATGATCTTTGGACAGCATCTAAGGGGCGGAAGGTAATAGCTAAACTATGCAAAATAATTTTGACTCATACTTTTGACCAAGGTTACTCCCATAGCTTATTATTGGAAAAATAATTATAATAAAGACTTTTCAATCAAAATTTGGGAAAAGATTTGGACAGATAATTATGCTTTAATTAAACAAGATCGCCTGAGGGACATCCAGTTTAATATTCTTCACAATCTATATTATACGCCCGCTAAACTATTCCGGATCAAGAGGTTATCCTCACCTAAATGTGGGAATTGTGGTTCTGATCATAAGTTATGGGCGTGTCCCAAAATTCTCAAACTATGGAATCTAGTTAAACAATGGGTGGCGCCCTATCTTAATATCGCTGTATTCCTTAATGAAGATACATGCTTGTTAGGTATGTATTCACAGATTCCTACGTTTTCTCAAAAAGCGCAAGTAGCTTTGGTTGCTATGGTCACTAAGCTGGTAATACTTAGGCACTGGAAGGAGGACTGGGAACCCTCAATTAAGGAATGGTGGGCAGAATTTCTTACTGCCTTAAATGCGGAAAGATGTGTAGCCCGTTTTTTTCACACCGGTGAAAAGTTCCAGGAATGTTGGTGTGATTTTTTTTCAATTCTTAAAGATAAATTTGGCTATTAACTTAATCCCCTGTTGCCTCCTTCCTTTTTTTCTTATAGAAGACTCACGTGTTGGATGTTCTGAGAGGTAAATTTTAACTGTTAGGTTGTGTTAAGGGGACGAGATGCCCTCTATCCTTTCTTTCCCTTCTCCTCTTCCTGGTTTACCATGCTAACATTTTTCCTTGTAGCACCTTTTCCTGATGCCTCCTTCCCTCCATCATATAATACCTTTTCTCAATTAGTTGGTCCAGAGCTGTGCCTTCTTTTTACATTTACAACTATTTAGGGTCTTGGGGAGGCCCTTCTGTTTTGCACATTACTAATCATTATTATATTGGGGTGGGTTGCATAGCTGCTGCAGGTTGATGGGTGGGTGGGAGGGATTGCTTTGTCTTATGTATATTCACTTTTTTGGGGGTTTCCATATATGTTTTAGTTTTGCTGCATACATAGTATATGATCTTGTAATCCAAGCAAGTGTTGGCTGCTGTATGGTATTACTTATATGTTTTTGTATTTTTTCTAAAATAAAGTTACTTTCAAAAAAAAGAAAGGACAAGACAGGAAGAAGGGGGTGTAGCATTGTATATCAAGGATGACATTACGGCAGCAGAAGGGCAGAAGGAGCAAGGGGAGGCTGAGGTCCTGTGGGTCACACTGGAAAAATGGTCTCGTGCGTCATTAAGACTAGGTGTGATTTACAGACCTCCTACGCAGGGGGAGGAACGGGATAGGCAGTTGTTGCAGGTGGTTCAATGGATGGAACTCAAGGGAGAGCTTCGCTAGTGGGAGACCTAAACCTCCCTGATCTGGACTGGGAAATCCCGTCAGCAGCACCAGCCAGGAGCAGAGAGATCCTTGATTTACTCCAAGGTGCTTTCCTGCAACAGTTGGTTAGGGAGCCCACTGGAGTGATAACATACTGGACGTGGTCCTCACTAATGCAGAAAGTGTGGAAGAAGTTGTTGTGGGAGACAGCCTAGGTACAAGTGACCACAATAAAGTGAGTTTAAGGGTAAGGATGAGGAAGGAAACAAATCAGGCCAGTACCACTGGATTGGGAAACAAAAACTCAGGTGAAGATAACACAATGGGGGGAGGTACTAACAACAATAAAAATGGAAAGGGACCTTGGGGTAGTCATATCATATGACCTTAAGGTAGGCAAGCAATGTGAGAAGGCAGTAAGGAGAGTTGGGGGAATACTGTGATGCATAGGGAGAGGCATCACCAGTAGAAAACAGGAAGTTGTTATCCCTGTGTTCAGACAGTTGGTGAGTCCCCATCTGGAGTACTGCATGCAGTTCTGGAGACCCCATCTCTGCAAGCACATGGACAGGATGGAGGCGGTCCAGAGGAGGGCAACTAAAATGGTGCAGGGTCTGCAACAAAAGCCATATGAAGAGAGACTAAGAGAGCTTAATATGTATACCCTTGAGGAAAGGAGGGAGAGTGGGGACATGATAGAAACTTTCAAGTACCTCAAAGAAATCAGCAAAGTCCAAGAGGGGAGCATCTTTCAGAAAAAGAGATGTGCAAGAACAAGGGGGCACAATTAAAACATAAAGGGGGAACAGCTCAGGGACAACCTGAGGAAATATTTTTTCATGGAGAGAGTGGTAGATGCATGGAACTGACTTCCTGAGGAGGTTGTGGGGTCAAAAACAGTGGGGGAATTCAAGAATACATGGGACAGCCATAAGGCAATTATAGTGGTGGGTAGGAGGAAGTAGGCTGTTGGTTAACTAGAATCTGCAGCTTATCCAACAGATAGGGAAATGGGCAGACTGGGTGGGCCAAGTGGTCCTTATCTGTTGTCAAAGTCTATGTTTCTATGTTTCTATGAAAGTTCTGGTCTTCAGGTAGATGGACATTGCCTGAATGAGGGAAATATTCAGGGAAGAAATGGTGGAGGAAAAGGAGAAAATAGAGGATGTGGAGGAATTATGGAAAGGTATAAGGGGGTACTGAAATTCACTAAAATCTGCATAAAGAAGGTAGGAAAGAACAAAAAAAGAAGAGGCCATTCTGGTTTACCAGGGAGGTGATAGGGGCAATAAGTGAAAGAAAAAGGGCATTCAGAACATATAAGAAAACCCAGAGGAAGGAGGACAGGGAGACTTACAGAGAGAAGCTGAGGGTGGCAGGGCAGAATATTAGAACTGCAAAAGCAGATACAGAATAGAGAATGGCTAAGCAGGCTAAAGGGGGAGATAACAGTTTTTTAGGTACGTGGGAGAGAGGAGGAAGGCGAGGCAGGGGATAGTATGAGTGGGGGGTTACAAGTGGAGGGGAACTTGGAGAAGGCAGACTTGCTTAATAGCTACTTCTGCTCAGTCTTTATAATTAAGGGGAAGGGGACCTGAGTTAATGGGGAGGAGAGGAGAAGACAAAAGGGTAGATCCTAGCCTGTTCAGTGAGGACAGGGTAAGGGAGGAACTAGGAAGGTGGAAGGTGGACAAGGCAATGGGGCCAGATGGCTTACATCCTCGGGTACTCCGGGAACTAAGGAAGGAACTGGCAACACCACATGAAGCTGTTTAACTTGTCCCTGGATACAAGGTAGGTGCCAAGAGACTGGAAGAGGGCTGACATGGTGCCACTACATAAGGGGGCAGCAGGGAGGAGGTGGAGAATTATCACCCTGTCAGCCTCACCTCAGTGGTGGGTAAGATGATGGAGGTACTAATAAAGAAAAGGGTGGTAAACTGCCTAGTAGACAGTGGACTAAAGGATGACAGACAGCATGGCTTTACAAAAGTGAGGTCATGCCAGATGAACCTAATTGAGTTTTTCAATTGGGTGGTGAATGTGGTCGATTGGGAGGGGGGTGGTGGTGGTGGACATGGCCTATCTGGACTACAGAAAGGCCTTCAACACTGTCCCCCACAGAAGGCTGGTAAATAAGCTGAGAAGCTTAGGGGTGGGACAGAAAACAACTAGGTGGGTGGAAAATTGGTTGAAGGACAGAAGCAAGAGGGTGGTGGTAAATGGAGTGCGTTCTGGGGAGAAGGGAGTGGCGAGCGGGGTACCCCAAGAGTCGGTACTGGGACCCATCCTTTTTAATATCGACATCAGCGATATAGTGGAGAGACTGGAGAGGAGGGGGTGCCTATTTGTAGATGATACAAAGATCTGCAATAGGGTGGATACCCCGGGGGGGGGGGGAGGCCATGAGGGAGGACCTGGGGATTCTGGAAAGGTGGTCGGAAACATGGCGGCTGAAATTCAATGCTAAAAAGTGTATAGTTGTGCACATGGGGCAAAAAAAAACATGCAAGCAGTTTACACACTGGGGGGGGGGATTACATAGTAATTCACAAGAAATTTTAATGTCATTTAATTATGGATACCTGTGTTCTGGGTCTCTCTGCGTCAGCAGTGGAATTGGTCTGGGATTTGGAAATTTCCATTAAATTAGTCTGCTATGTACAGACATACACGGACCGACTTCACTGACAGCTGGTGCTGATGGGCACACTTTCATGGTTTAGCCTGTAATGAGTTTCCTATCATGACTGGTATAATATAATAATGGAGTAATTCCTGTTTATGGTTTGCACATGATAAATAAGGGTATTTATATGCACTGAAGTCACTTTGTTAGTCACGTCTTCCAAGGAAGGGGGAGGATACCCTGAAGCACAGGGGCAAGATGTGTGTTTGTGTGTCGATTTGAGGTTTAAACTTGAAATCTGATTTTGAAGTCTTGAAGCTTATTTAATTGCAATATTTGTTGTAAGTATTGTAATATTTCACTTTAAAATGCTTGTTCACTACTGAGTAAGCTGGTCTGGAGTGCTGGTTCTTCATTCTTGGGGCAGGAGAGGGATCTGAGGATTATAATTTTGAACAACCTTAAGGTGGGTATATGCAGCAAGGCAGTAGGCAAGGTAAATGGAATGCTGGCATGCATAGGGAGAGGCATAACAAGCAGAAGGAGGGAGGTGCTGATGCTTCTATAAAACCATGGTGAGGCCTCACCTGGAGTATGGGGTTCAGTTCTGGAGACCTCACCTTCTCAAGGACATAGACGGGATTGAAAGGGTTCAGAGAAGGACAACCAGGATGGTGCATGGTATGAATAGGAAACCCTATGAGGTGAGGTGGAGGGAATTGGATCTGTTCCCATTGAAGACTAGAAGGGGATGGGAGGACATGATAGAAACATTTAAGTTCATGAAGGGGATTAATAAGGTGAGGGAGGGAAGCTTATTCACAAGGAAAGAAAGTGCTAAAACTAGAGGTTATAGTCTCAGATTAGAAGAAGGAAGATTTAAGGGCAATGTGAGGGGGTGATACTTCACGGAGAGGGTGGCTGAGTCCTGGAACAAACTACCAGAAGAGGTGGTGGGGCTGAAACTGAGGAAGGATTCAAGAGGGCATGGGACAGACATAAGGGGTTGACCAGTGGGTAGAGTGTGATATCCCTTGACCAAGGTGATGAGTGAGCGGGGCTAGTGGGGCAGACTCACTGGGCCAGAGAGGTCCTTTTCTGCCACCACATTTCTGTGATTCTAGTATGGTGCTAACACATGCACACGCACGCGAGCGCACACACACCCACACACGAGGATACATTTTATAAATGCAGATCCTTGAAAGAAAGCTCATTAGAAGAGAAAAATACAGACACTGAAATAATTAAATAATTAACTGTAACTTGCCTTCATGTGAAAAGCAGAAATGACTCTATGCCATTCCCCAAATATCTCCGCAGGGCAAAAGTAGATGAAACCTCCACTTTTTAATTTTGATTTTTTTGCTTTTAGGTGGTGAATTCAAATGCCTTCTTCTTTTTCCACTCTACAAGTACTGCATTATTCATCCCTGTAAGCAGAACTGAAGACTGAAAGCATTCCTGTGGGTGACTGGGGGCTCCCTAATGGGAAAAACCTGCCACAGAAAAGCTAATGTGCCAAGACTAACAGCACTGTAATTCACCATTCCTCCTCAGGCAGTGCTGAAATGAGAAAAACAAATAGGCTGCCTTTAAATATGTTTTATTTATTGGTAGTTATTAATCTTACTCCTTACCAGTGCCACTTATCCATCAGTGTAATATTAATATTACCCTGGAAACTGCTCAGAGGCAGGTCAGGGTCATGTACGGGGGAAGGAGTTCCTAAACCTGAGATTCTGTCTTATAAAGTACAACTTATGTCTGTCTTATAAAGAAACAACTGCCATGAGCTTCTGAAGAAGGACTGGTTGGTCCGAAAACTAGAGCACTTTGTTCTTGTTGTTACATCTATGTTGGTCCATTAAAAGGTATCAAATCATTTGCTTCTGGATCTAGTCTTATAAAGTAGTAATTCTCCTGTAAAAGGGATTCACTTATATGTTAAAAAAAGAGGAAAGAGAGAAAGAAACAGTGTATGGATATATATATATATATATATATAAAACACACACACACGCACGCTTGAGTTTGTGGATATGGATCTGTGCATTTATGTGAGTAGAGACTTCTGCACGTGTGTCTATGTGTGGAGATATATGTGTGTATATATATATATATATATATATAATATACAGAGGCCCGGATATTCAGACTGCGCCAGGCTGTGGCGCAAGCCTGGGCGCAGCACAACTTGGCTGCGCTGGGGCGTTGACAGGGTGATATTCAATGGAGCTGCGCCATGGCACAGCATCGCTGAATATCATACCCTGGCCACCTGCAGTGCACATGGCGCAGTGGCACTGCACCAGCACAAGTGGCCAGAGTGGAGCAGGGGATGCGCTAGCACAAGTTCTGTTGTGCTAGGCGCAACAACCACGATATTCAAAAGTGCACATGCAAATGGGGCCATTTGCATGTCATTATGGTCCCATTTGCATGCAGGTGCGCCGATCCCTGGCGACTTGCGCCCGGTGCCCTGCCAGGCTGCAGCCGTCGGGGACCGACACCCCCTGCACATCGCGGCAAAGTGCTCGACTGCCCGATCACGGGCATATGTAGAATATAATAAACGTCCAATATTCTCGGTGGTCCAGTGGATTGCTTGCAGTCCGATCGAGGGCATCAGTAGAAAATAATGCCACACCAAAACAACCCTGCTGGACTAGCGGTAACCTCCCACCACCCACTAAACCCACGCCTCTCCCCCAGGTCGGCCCCGGCTGGCGGCAGCTCCCACCTACTTGCTGCCCCGCCCGACTGACACATGTAATGGGAGCTGCACGCCCATTGGTCCACAGCGTGAGCTAATGGGCTTGTAGCCCTGTACTGCATTGCTACAGTCCAAGATATGTGAATGGATCCATTATAATCATTCCCTGGTGATCTAGCGGTCCTCCTCCAACAGCCCGATATGCTCGTATATGAAACTGTTAGTAAAACTCTCCTGGTGGTCTAATGGATCCCACCCCCCAGCCCTGATATGCCCATATATTAAAATGATAATTATAATCATTCCGTAGTGATCTAGCAGTCCCCTCCCAGCCCCAATATGCCCATAGATGAAACTGTTAACAAAATTCTCCTGGTGTTCTAGTGGATCCCCATCACCCTAGCCCCAATATGCCCATATATTAAAGTGATAATTATAATCATTCCCTGGTGATCTAGCAGCCCCCGCTACCCTGATATGCCCATATATGAAACTATTATAAAACTCTCCTGGAGGTCTAGTGGATCCCACCCCCAGCCCGATATATCTGTATATTAGAGTGATAATTATTCCCTGGTGATCTAGAGCCCCCACCCCAATTTGCCTGTATATGAAACTGTTAATAAAACCCTCCTGATGGTCTAGTGGACCCCCAAGTCCTGATATGCCAATATATTAAAGTGATAATTATAATCATTCTCTGGTGATCTAGCCTCAGCCCTGACATACCCATATATGAAACTGCTATAAAACTCTCCTGGAGGTTTGGTGGATCCCACCCCCAACCCAGCCCTGATATGCCTATATATTAAAGTGATAATTATAATCATTCCCTAGTAATCTAGCAGTCCCCCCCCACCAGCCATGATATGCCCATGTATAAAACTGTTAATAAAATCTTTCCCTGGTAGTCTAGTGGATCCCCACCCCCCTACCTGGCCGGTGAACCACCCCACTCCCCCTCATCTCAAACTCCAGGCCAGCAACTGGCACAGCCCTCCTCTCACCACTACAGCCAGCCTCAGACTGAACTGTCACTCAGTCTGCAGTATGGTGCTAGTTGGCATGCCTCAGACTGAACTGTCACTCAGTCTGCAGTATGGTGCTAGTTGGCATGCCACAGACTGAACTGTCACTCAGTCTGCAGTATGGTGCTAGTTGGCATGCCACAGACTGAACTGTCACTCAGTCTGCAGTATGGTGCTAGTTGGCATGCCACAGACTGAACTGTCACTCAGTCTGCAGTATGGTGCTAGTTGGCATGCCACAGACCGAACTGTCACCAGTCTGCAGTATGGTGCTAGTTGGCATGCCAGACCGAACTGTCACCAGTCTGCAGTATGGTGCTAGTTGGCATGCCACAGACGAACTGTCACTCAGTCTGCAGTATGGTGCTAGTTGGCATGCCACAGACTGAACTGTCACTCAGTCTGCAGTATGGTGCTAGTTGGCATGCCACAGACTGAACTGTCACTCAGTCTGCAGTATGGTGCTAGTTGGCATGCCACAGACTGAACTGTCACTCAGTCGGCGTCATGGCGCTAGGGGGCAAGTACAGATACTTAAAGCAGCTGGCTAACCTGCACTGTCCCTGCTCTCACTTACTGCCTTACTATCCCTATCACTGGGATACAGGTGATTCCTCAATAGTCTTTTCACTTAACTGGGGGCTCGTACCCCCAGGCCCTATCAGCTGGTAGGCCTCAGTAGGCTGGACTCTCTCTCTGTACAGGTCTGGTCCCTTCAGGTTGCTCTCCCTGATTGAACATCCCTGAAATGTGCTGTACAGCTCCCTTTGTACCTTTTCAACATTCTATTACTTAAATCCTGATCACTGAGTGGACAAAACTCTGTTCCAAACCTCAGCACCAATCAGATTGAATTCCACCTTGGAACTCTGCAGCAGCATAAGCCACATTGGAATCCTAGGTTTTGAATCTCAGCTGCCATTCCTGAAAATTCAGAGCCTGCTCTGCTGTATCAACCAGTATCCTGCGATATACGCTAGTCGCAAGTGGGTGCCTATTGAAACGGCAACCCACTTGCAGCGCATACTCACAGGGCAAGGAAGTAGGGAGGGTGATCAGATGGGGAGGGTTCGCAAATGGCAACGGGATGTCGCTATACATACATGCGCATGGGGGGAGCAAGCATGCTGAGTGAGGGGTGGAAGGGTTTGTGAGGGGTGGTGCTGCAGTCAGATGCTGAGCTGGCTCTGTGGCGTGGTGGATGGGTGCTGGCCTGGGGTGGCTAGGATGCAGGGTTGGGGTCCAGGCACAGGTATGTTTTGTTGCGCCAGGCTCAAGTAGGTTTTCTTCTATTTTACACTGTTGCACCCCCCGACATGCATCCCCCTGGAGTTGAAAATCTAATAGTAGGGGGGTGTGAGTATAACACCTGTAAATTTAGAGTCCTTTGTGCGTTTTCTTTGTCACTGGGGGTGTACATTGCTGAAGATGAATTTCGGCTATGTAAACTCGCCATAATGATGTTCACCTTTCAGCAATCGCCCTTATGACATAGAACCATGTCAACCTCGTTTTCAATGAAATTGTATATAACATTAAGCATAAATAAATTACTGCAATACAAAATGTAAGCACTTTCACACATTTCCCATATAAAAGCATTTCTTCCTGACTTTCTCCAGTGTATTTTTCTAAGAAATTGTATTATGAGAACAATTAAGTTTCTAAGGCTTAAAGTTTCTCACTGTGTGGAAAAAGATAGCTTGCAGTGTAACCTCCCACCTATCGAGGGCAAAGTTACCTTAAAATTGATCCATTTCCCCTTTAAATAACTTATTTCCTTAAACCTGGAGATCAACAATTTAAATATTCATTTTTTTAAGTCAAACTTCTCCTGGGGCTGTCTCATAGGCATCTGTAACACCTTCTGCCCAAGAGTATACACCCTCTCCTGGCTCCTCCTCCACCGTGCCTGCCCGCATGGGTTCTAGACCTCTGCAACTCCTTCTTTTCATGTTAGCGACCCCTCTTTCCTACATTTTTAGTTCAATAACACTATTTTTCCTGGTAGATCATACCTTTCTCTACAACACTGCCAAGCTTGGGGAAATTCTGACTTAAAATGGCTTGGCAGTGCAGGTTAGGAAAAAAAAGATTGCGAATTTGCTGCATTTTAAATTACGTTGATTTATTTTTCAGTACTACTGTGCTTCAAACTGCTCCATTTTGCAAACTATAAGGTTTTGTGATATGAAATACTAATGCTTGTGTTTACTGGACCATTGTCTAGCCTCTTGTGGTATGTATTTATTATTTTAAACAGGTTTTGTGCATAATTGCTCAAAGAATTTTAATTTGTTTTCCCCTCACCAAGCAGCCTTCCCTGCCACTCTCGAATATGGTGCCTGGGTTACACTTATGTTGTGTGGGGGCCCAGTCCTACTTCACACTGTGTGCCTCTTTTATTTTTATTAAAGGAATAATGCATGACAGGGTGTGTGTTGTACTGGGATAATGGTACGCCTCAGGTAGTGGGGCAAGAGGCCACAGACCGAGTGCAGCCAACACCCGAGAATTGACATTATCCCAGCATGACACACACCCCAGATTGCATTATTCCTCTTATGCAATGGCTCATTTGTAAAGCAAATTTAAAAAAAGATGAAAAACTACATTTAAAGTAGATTTTCATCATTTTTATGAATGGGTAGTGTTACTTTATAAAAATAAATAGCACTGATTTCTTGTTTCAGCCAGTAGGTGAAGCTACTATGGTTTTTGTGTGGCTCTGCACTCCCCATAGCAACCTTTGTCAGTGCTGCTAGTCTTTGTTCATGTGCCCTATTCCCTTGGTGTTTATGTCCTGTCAGAGGGTTTTGAGTTTCTGTTTCTGAATCTTTGTTTCACTGACTTGCTCTTCATACTGCTGTTGTTTCAGAACCAGAGACTGCCACCCCCCACTGCTGTTATGACTGCCTGCCTACTGCCGTGAGGATGTCTGAAAAATAAGAGGAAACAACATAAGGAGGTGGTAGGAAGAATTTTTTTGACTTGTTTTACTTTATGAGTTTTAAGTAAAAGAACAGAAGAAAGTGTCTGGAAGAGCGAGCATGCTAGTGGGAGCCGTGCGGTGACTGTTTGAAGAGATACTTTCTCGCTCACTCATAGAAACATAGACTTTGACAGCAGATAAGGACCACTTGGCCCCTTCCAGTCTGCCCATTTCCCTACCTAATGGATACGCTGCAGATCCTATTTAACCAACAGCCTGTTTCTTCCAGCCCCCCACAAAAATTGCCTTATGTCTGTCCCATGCATTCTTGAATTCTCCCACAGTTTTAGACCCCACAACCTCCTCAGAAAGACTGTTCCATGTGTCCACCACCCTCTCTGTGAAAAAATACTTCCTCACATTGCCCCTGAGCCATCCCCCCTCTATCTTCAAATTGTGTCCCCTTGTTCTTGCACATCTCTTTTTCCGAAAGATGCTACCCTCTTGAACTTTGTTGATTCCACTGAGGTATTTAAAAGTTTCTATCATGTCCCCCCCCCCTTGCCTCAAGGGTATACATATTAAGCTCCTTTAGTCTCCCCTTGTATGGCTTCTCTGGCAGACCCTGCACCATTTTAGTTGCCCTCCTGTGGACTACCTCCATCCTGTCTATGTCCTTGTGCAGTTGGGGTCTCCAGAACTGGACGCAGTACTCCAGATGGGGTCTCACCAACTGTCTGTACAGAGGGATAACAACTTCCTGTTTTCTGCTGGTGATGCCTCTCCCTATACATCTCAGTATCCCCCCAGCCCTCCCTACTGCCTTCTCACATTGCTTGCTAACCTTAAGGTCATCTGATATGATTACCCCCAGGTCCCTTTCCATTTTTGTTGTTGTTACTACCTCTCCCCCCAATGTGTAATCTTCCCCTGGGTTTTTGTTTCCCAGGTGCATTATTTTGCACTTCTTTGCATTGAATCCAAGCTGCCATAATTCTGACCATTCCTCCAACTCGCTGGATGGGATCTGCTCAGTCCGTGAACCTACTCATAATAATAGGTTTCTCTAACTTGTATTTTTTTTTTCTTAAGAGCAGAAGAAACTTTGCTGAATTTTGGAAATGTGTGAGGGTTGTGGGTGTCATTTTGAGTGGCTTCTGTGTTGTGGTAGGAAGGGATTTAGTGCTGTTAAGCAGATTGTAATGTCTTTCACTTTGATTCAAAGTGGAATAATTCTTTACACATTTTTGATGCAGTCTTTCTGTATGCTGGGACTAGATCTGTGAAGTTATGCTTGGATAACATCTCGGGTCCAGCCCCAGACTGATCAATCAGAGGTCAGCATTCTTTCTTGCCATTGCATAATAATAAATTAATAGTAGTCAGTTCCTAGAATTAATTCTTGGTACTTGCCACCTGCCAACTATGTTATTTAGTTCTGGTCTGCCACCAGCAAGAGGTGCGCTCTACCATGTCTCCCTCTCAAATGCTCAGCTACGGCAGGCCTTAGCCTGCTTCATGACCAAAGTTGCAGTTTAGCACAGCTACTCCTTGGCTGTTACAGGGGGATTCCTCTTAGCACAGAGCACTATGCTCATGACTTGGCTTTCCAAACTCCTCACTCCACTTTTGGTGCCTGGGCACTGCATAGCTGATGCTCTGCATTTAAACTCTGCAGCAGACTGAAATATTGTTTTTTAAATAGGGCAAAGCTTATTTTACAAAAAAATAAAATAAGTTGTTGCTGCATCTACCCAGGCTCCCCCCTCCCCCGATACAACTGGGCCACCAGGTCTGTTCCTTACTAGCCAGGCCAACCTAATTACTAACCCTTGGCTACAAGATGCTGCACCCATTATTCTCTTTACAGTAGGGTGCCACACCATTTACACCACTGACAGTGCTTTTTGTGTATGAAAGAGGCATAGGCAATCACTCCTCCCCCCCTTAGTGTTACTCCTATCGGCAATACAGGTAGTAGTATGCTTAGAACCTTTTCTCTCTTTTACCTTCACATGATCTAGACTTCCTCCTGGCAGATCTCCAGCTCCAACCCCCCCCCCGCCCCAGGTGAACTTCTAGCAAATAAGGTACTAAGTTTACATACTTGTGGAATAGTCATTCCACAACTGTTACAGTGCAAGTTACTGTTCTTAAAGTACTTCTCTTCTCATTGTCATTGTAAAAGAAGTACATTTCAGACAGCAGTTAAGTCACACAAATATGGAAATGCAATGTTAAGATAAATGTTCCCTTAATCTTTCTGATTTGCAGAGCTGTGTGGAATGAGAAAACTCTGAATCCATGGAATTCTGATGGAATTTTGTCAGAAATTTGTGCGATCTTTGAAATTTATTAATTTGGCCATAACGTAGCCGTCTATTGAGAAGAGATCTGAAGTTTGGCAAGATTACTTACTGATAAGTTCTCTAGAAGTATGCCAAACATCATGACATTTGGACATTGTCTCAAAATTATAGGTGCTCAAAGTCTCTCATTTTATTTTTTGTGGGAAATTTCATGAAGACGTTTTATCTGCATATAATTCAAGCACCTTTGCAGCTAGAAATCTAAAACTAGGGACATATATAAATGTTGTAATAACCCTTATACCTTCAAGCTTTTATAAAATTTTGATGAACGCATTCAAGTATCTGAGGGGAATCAATAGGGATGGGGCAGAGGAGGTCTTTAAGTTAAGGAGGGGGAGGGTCACCAGGGTGCATGGGCTAAGAATAGAGGGGGGAAGATTTAGGAAGGAAATGAGTCAACTCTATTTCACAAAGAGGGTGGTAGCAAAATGAAACACCCTACCAGAATGGGTGGTATCATGTAAATCTGTGAACAGCTTCAAAAGGGCATGGGCCAGGGAACAGGGGAAAGTGAGGGTGGGGGAGGTGGGTGGTGGCTGTGGGATGACAAAGTGGGGGGTGGGGCAGCTGCAAACTAGGGGTGCTAGCTGCTCACTCGAGCAGATTTAGATAGACCAGGTGGTTTGTTTCTGTTGGCACATTTGTATGTTCCTATGTTCGTATAAAATAAAATCTAACTTTTGGTAAATGCTTGGCTACCTGTAGCACTATTCTCTTTAAAGCTTGAGACTTAAAACTTGGTACATGAACCCATGTTGCATGTATCTCTACATTACAAAAATGTGGAGAAATTTGAATCAGAAATGTTTTAAACTAGATGGAAATAACTGAAAATTTAATTTTGATCAAATGTTTGGCTGCCATAACTTGGCCCCCTTTCAATCTAGATCTCTGACATTTGATACACAAATGGCAGTCATTAATACCTGTATACCCACCAAAGTTGGTATTGTTTGGATATGTGCTGTGAAAGATAGACTAAAATAACTGAAATTTAAAATGTGGCAAAATTATGTGGAATGTTTGAAATGTACTCATTTGGGCATGTAGTACCTCAACCATCTATTAAGATAGAGATCTGAACTTTGGCATGCTGTCTTGCTGATAGGTGTTGTAACAGTGTGCCAAATAGCATGACATTAGACTGCACTGTCTCAAAATTGTAGGTGCTCAAAATCTGTTATTTTCTTTTTTGTAGTACATTTCATGACATTGTTATCTGCGTACAACTCAGACAGCTTTGGAGCTAGAAATCTGAAACTAGAAAAAAAAAGATTACACATTTGCTGCATTTTAAATTATGTTGAAATCTGAAACTAGATACAGATATAAATGTAGTAATATATGCACAATTGTATAACATTTCAATGAATGCTTTCAAAATTATACTAAAATAACGAATCAAAATTTTGCCAAAATATGTGGCTGCCTATAGTATAGCCCCCTTTAAATCTTGAGATGTAAAACTTGGTGCACATACCTATGTTGCATGTATCTGTCAATCCTGAAAATTTGATAAATTTGGGTACGTGATTTTAAAATTAGATGGAAATAACTGAAAATTTAATTTGGATTAAATGTTTGGTCACCCATAACTCAGATGCCTTTCAGTCTAGGACTCTGAAATTTGGTACACTTTTGAACGCCATTAGTGCATGTAGACCTGCCAAATTAGGTGTCATTTAAATGTGTACTTTGAAAAACAGAACAAAATAACTGAAATTTAAAATCTGACAAAACTCAGTGGAATTTTCACACAAATTCCATGACATTCCATGGAATCAAAAAGGAAATTCCATGGGCATTCCACCAGTGGAATTTTATATTCCACACAGCTGTAGTGATTTGTGTTGTGAGGTTCTCCGTGGGGTTCTAACAGGTTTTCAAAGCAGCATTGGCCTTTCTCCATCTTTGGCACCGTCTATTGATACAAGGAAGTTTACTTACTCGAAGCATTAAGTATGCATTGTACAACAACCAGGGCGAAGAAAGTCAGGAACGTGGGAGCCACTGTCATGAGCAAACATCTAATGCAACATTGCCATCGTGTAGTTTCTTCAACCTCAGATCTCACTGAACCATATAGAGGTGATGCTGATGACAAAGACAGTCACAGTGAGCTGCTGCCATATCACTGCAGCAGGAGTGTTGTGAATTTGAAATTCACCCGTGGGTAGCGGTGTCAGGGTCCCTGTCAGCTGAAGGCCTAGGCTGGACCTTCTCTTTTACCTTTTACCTGTTTTCTGTGCCTTAGGCCTGCTCCCTCAACTCGACTTGTGGTAGTTGGGACTTCAGAATTATGTGCTCCTGGTTGTAGTTTCTGTTAGAAGATAGTTTAGCAGACTACTCTTTTTATTTTAAGTATGTTAGTATTTCTTGTGTTTGGTACCTAGAGTTGATGTTAGCGTTTGTTTTTCATTGGTACTTACTGTATTTCCATGGAGTAGTATCTACTTCAGCTAGGGTCCTTCTGTGAAGCTGGACAATTTATTGTGTGCTTGTACTTACTGTTAAAATCAATAAACTACTAATAAAAACAAAAGTAATTCACCCGTGAAGTGGCCACTTTGCACTTTATGAAGAAAAATGTCCCACTTTGCAGGAAAACATTTCTGTTAAGTTGCAAATTAGCATACTTCTGTTAGGTTTTTCTATAGAAAGTGTGAGGGGGCAGAATTACATCCATGTACCAATGAAATGTAGCAGGTGTGCCATGTAATCCAAACGGCATGGTGGTGAACTGACAGAATCCAACTGGAGAGGAAAATGCAGTTTTTTTCCTGTGGATTATTTAGCTAAGGGAATTTTCCAGTAACTCTTGGTAAGATTAAGGGTACTGATGTACTTGACACTTCCCAGTCTGTCCACCAAATCATCTATTCTGGGCATAGGACAGCTGCCTAATACAGACACTTGATTAAGTTCCTAAAATCAAGGCAGAGTCTTACAACCAATTCTTTTTTTATTTAGAATCACTATTGGTGATGACCAAGAACTTCTCGATTCTTCAGTGATACCCAACTCTTTCATTTTTTGTATTTCCTTAACCACGTCTGCTCTTACTCGCTCTGGTAATCTGTATATCTTTTGTATGACAGGGCAAGCATTCTCTGTCAGTATTACATGCTTGACCCATTTTGCTCAGCCTGGCACTGTGGAAAAAGTACTTTTAAATATCTTTACCAATTTACGAATTTCACTGGCTTGCTCCGTGGATTGAGAAACATTCACCTTTACAGCATCAGAAGTTACAGTTAAAGCTATATCAAGATCTTCTTCAGCAGTTTCTGGTAATACTAACAAAGCAACCTTTGATGCTTTTTCCACCCATTTCTTCAGGAGGTTAACATAATATATCTTGATAGGATTTTTCCTACCGGGGTCTCAGTCTCATAGTTAACTGTACCAGAACATCTAACCACTTTATAAGGCCCTTGCCACTTCATTAACAGTTTGTTGTCTGTGGTGGGTAACAGTAACAAGACCTTTTCACCTGGCTCAAAAACGTTTTCTTTTACCCCATGGTCATAACACTTTCTGCTATTTTGGAGCTTCTACCTGATTACTGTGAGGAATTCCAATAAGATGTAATAGATTCTTTCTGAGTGGGATTATCTTCTTATGTTTCTTTTATTACATGTAGTGGCCCTCTAGGTTGCCTACCATAAAGCATTTCAAAATATGAAAAACCTGCTGATGCTCGTTGGACTTATAAGTACGAAGCAGGTAAGGTAAGTATTGGACTCAATCTTTCCCTTCACCCTTCACAAACTTTTTAACATATATTTTAGGGTTTGACTAAAATGCTCAATAAGACCATCTGTTAGAGTGATAAGGGAAGATTCTAATGGCAGTAATACCTAGTAGTCAGCAGGGCTGGGTGGACTGTTCCGTCCGAAATCTGGACCCCTAGACTGAACCCTGAATCATGGACCTGGATAAATATGGACTTCATTGCAGAAGTCCAGTTCCGGGTCCATGGAAATCAGGGCTTTTTTTCTGCATGCCTGGCACCCCACAAAGGAGGGTGAGGAGAAATGGATGACACCAGGCGGAACAAAGAAGACTAAGGAGAGGAGTGGAGCTGAGCCCAGGAGCAGGAGCAGAAGGACCACACATCACAGTCACGTGTGGTGGAGATCTGAGAACAGACTGCAGCTGCTGTGGTCAGTTGGTCGGTTGGTGACTCTCAGGTCAGCTGTCAGTCTTATTCTTGGAGTGGAGATCAACTTAGGTAAGTAATACCATTCAAATTGCCTGACTCCTGTAGCCTGTCCTATGTGGATTTGGAACATACATCGAATACCAGAAAAAGGGGAGAGGAGAGTTGTGTACAGGCCCAGGGCAAGGGCAGGCTGGCAAAATAAATCATTAAACCACAAAATCACACATACCCCCACAATGCAAAGCATCATGGGCTGCATATGCAAATCACCACAGAATGTTATGCTGGTCCAACTTTAAGCAGAATTGCATGGTGCAAAAAGGCCTCTCACACAGTTTGCAAAGGGTGCTAACAGAAGACATAGACACGTGTTTCGTCTTACCAGGACTCATCAGTATGCCTCGTCTGTTTGACACCCCAGTGGAATGGACCAGCTACCCCTAAGGCAGTGTGCCTGGGATATATTGTGGTGAACCCATTAAAATAAAAAATCATTTAAAAGACAAAGAACCTCTGTACGTAAACACTGAGGCAAGGGTTACCCCAAAGGGCATTTGGCTGGGAAGCCAAGTTTCAAGAAAGTACAAAATCACACATACCCCCACAATGCAAAGCATCATGGGCTGCATATGCAAATCACCACAGAATGTTATGCTGGTCCAACTTTAAGCAGAATTGCATGGTGCCAAAAGGCCTCTTACACAGTTTGCAAAGGGTGCTAACAGAAGACATAGACACGTGTTTCATCCTACCAGGACTCATCAGTATGCCTCGTCTGTTTGACACCCCAGTGGAATGGACCAGCTACCCCTAAGGCAGTGTGCCTGGGATATAGATATAAAATAAATCATTGTCTTGTGCCAGAGGAGAAAGTGAGAGAGAGAGACTATTGGGGGTCAAAAAGAAATGTTAGTTACAGAAATCACAAATAATGTTTATTCTTGGCCTCAGTGTGGCTGTGTGTCTACAGGGCAAAAGCAGGCTGGCAAAATGAATCCTTGACTTGTGCCACCATCCAGAGGAGAAAAAAAGAAAGAGAGAGAGAGAGAGAGAGACTTTTGGGGGCCAAAGAGAAATGTTATAGTTACAGGAATCACAAATAAAGTTTATTCTTGGTTTCATTGTGGCTGGTTGTTTACAGGGCAAGGGCAGGCTGGCCAAATAAATCTTTGACTTGTGCCACCATCCAAAGAAGAAAAAGAGAGAAAGACACTATTGAGGGCCAAAGAGAAATGTTATAGTCACAGAAATCACAAATAACATTTATTCTTGGCTCCAGTGTGGCTGTGTGTGTACACAGGGCAAGAGCAGACCAGCAGAATAAACCTTTGACTTGCGCCACCATCCAGAGAAGAGAGAGAGAGAGAGGAACTACTGGGGGGACCAAAGAGAATTTCTACAGTCATAGAAATCACAAATAAAGAAATTAATCTTGGCCTCAGTGTGGCTGTGCAGTGTGTGTATGCTGTAGAGGGCAGCTAAGCAGGCAAAATAGTGCTTGCATCTGTCTGTCTGTCTCTCTCTCCCAGCAGACTCATGTCATGGGCCCAAGCAAGACAACTCAGTCATGAAGCACCTAGCAGTTACTGCTTTTATTGTTTTTATTTAGTAGTTTTACTGTCATTTTTATACAAATCATGTATTAAATTATTTACTTTTGGCCTCTGTGTTGAATATGGCCAACTTTGGTCACTTGTATGCATTTTATTGCTTTTATTTTTCAAATATTTATAGATAATCAGAACTAATCAGAACAAATCCGAACTCCACCGTGTTCCAGTTCTTATTTAATAAGGATCAGAACATCACAGAGTTCTCCCAGCCCTAGTAGTCAGTATAGCTCCTTCAGCAATGCAGCACCAAAATTACTACCCAGATCAGTAATAATCTCTTTAGGTATGCCCACACTGCTGAACATTTTGGCAAGCTCTGCTGCCACTTTTGGGGCTATGAGAGTACGCATTGGAATTGCCTCTGGATATCAAGTAGAATAGTCACATTACCAGAATGAATCGATTACCCCTTTTTTCATTTTCATTTCATTTTTAATTTTTTATACTTGTTAGCAAGATGGGTAAACTGCTTGTTTTCACAAGTGACAAGTTTACATCTGTCTAAGGGCCCAACCACATCCATTGCAATCCTCTCAAAAGGCACATCTATCCAGGGTAGAGGACCAGGGGCACCTTGTCTTTTTTAGTCACTGGAACTACTTTCTGATATTCAGCACAGGAACTACAATAGGTAGCAACATCTTCATGAATCCCAGGCCAGTAAAATCTGTACAACAATCTGGCAAGGGTGTGATCCCTCCCCAAGTGACCAGCCATAGGACTATCATGTACTATGTGCAAAAACTCAGTTCTATACTTCTTTGGTATGACCAATTGTTTCATATGTTCCTGCATCTTAGGATTAGCACAAACTCTGTACAGTAGCCAATTACATTTTTTAAACATTGGTTTCCCCAATTTTTGTTTCACCCCATCTGTTAAAAATAACCTTGGAAACAGACATTGTTAGTTTGCTCTGAAAATCACAATCAGGTGCCAGTCTGGTTTCAGCATTTCTATGTATCTACCCCTTATGTCCATCAGTCTTTTATTGCTACTGTTTTTTCAGGCATCCTCTTCCTTTCCTGGACTTCTGGATCTTGGAGATTGGCTCAAACAAGTCTGAATCAAAGTCAACAAAAGGAAAAATGTCTCCAACATCTGACATTTTCTTTGCCTGTTCTCTTGTTTTCACACCTGCTGAAACAACATTTACTCTGTGATTAACTTAGCAAACCTTGGAAAGTCATTTCCAGTAATCACAAGTATAAGTAACTTTGGTAATACTCCCACTTTCATTTGGTGTGATACTCCATTAATGTTCAGAGTCACTTAGGTGGTGGGATAGTTTTGAGTGACCCTGTGGATGCAGATAATCCCTGTACCTGATCCTTTTGCACAGTCTTAACCTAGAATTTCAACATGCACCAGAGTCTACCTGCTTTCCAAATGTATAAGTCCCTTCTCAGTCTTATCTCCCACCTTGACGTGTGTTAAATACTTGCTCCAATTTGCTAAGGACAAAGTTGCTGTAGTATTACTCTCCTTATTTTTATAGAAGTTTCTCACAATATGGCCTGTCTTGTTGCAGTTATAGCAAATAAAATCTTTGAGTGCAAATTTGTTCCTCCATCAGAGTTCTTAAAGTATCAGATCTGGTATTAAATCAGAAAAAAAGGGTCTTATCGTTCCTTGGCTGTTACTTCACTGCTTTATTGTCTGTCTGGCCATCTGATAGTCCTCTGCCAAAAATAGCCTTTTTCCCATTTTCTGATCAGTGTCCTTTACTCAAAGCTGAGCATCTGTAGGAAGGATGATGATGAATTGCTCAATTGCAAATATATTGATGATCTGTGGGACTGTTTTGCCCTCTGGTTGGAGCTATTTAATGAGTTCTCTGAGTTAAGCGAAGATTTCTTGAGGATTGTTGACTGAGTAGTACGACAGGGACCAGAGTCTCCGCTTGTAGTTCTCTCCTGAGATGTCATATCTTTTAAGGATCTCTTTTTCACAAGGTCATAGTTTTCTGGCTGTGAAGTGTCCAAACTGCTGTAGGCAAGTTAGGCTTTACCTGTCAGATAAGGTACCAACCAGACTACCCATTGCTGTTTTGGCCATTGGCAAACTCTAGTAACCCTTTCAAAAGTTATCAGGTATACTTCACTGCAATTGGAGGGACACAGCTTTATAAGCTAAATAACTTTTAAGTTGTTTGTGTTTTGCTGATCTGCTGGACCTGTACCAGATCCCCCAGCTTTGATAGCTTGCAAGGCATTCAGCCATTGCTGCTCCTGTCACTGCATCTCTTCCTTTCTCTTCTCTGTGCCTCTAGACATTGCATCTCTTCTCTTCTGTGTGCCTCTAGCTGTTGAATCCTTTTTTTCCTGTCTGTTTCTCAGTCTGTCTTTGCTGTATAGCCCACCATTTGAAGAAGGCAGACATGCTTTCAAGTTCTGTCCCTGCCTGTTCTTTTTCTTTCATCACTGGTGCTGGCTGTACAGTCACAGTTTGGACTTTTGTTTCTGCTTCTAGTTTGACTGCCATTCTTCTGGTAATCACTCTGGGCTTGCTGTTGCAGGATCCATACCTTTTATTCTATGCTTCCCTGGTATCAGGTATAATACCTATGCACAAAACTCCTGGTGTAGACAATGCACAGTGTAAATTCCCCTTTGTTTGGCACCAACCGTCACAGAGACATAAGTCAGGAAGTGTAGGCAGACCAGGAAGAGTTATAAAATTACCAAGTAGCATTTTACTATTATCAGTAACAATAACATAGAAAACATAACATTGTACTGGCAAACTGTTCACAAAGACAGTACAAACAAAAAAAATCCCCCATCTGAGTCCCTTTCTCAGTTTAAATATCACTCTCTGTATCTACCTCAACAAAACATTGCTCTGTTTTATAAGATGTTGTTTCCTGGCAGTTCCTAGGATCTGGAGTCTTTGTTAGTATGAGGAGCCTGAGACGGAGCGAGGAGTTTTCTCAGAGTATCCCGAGCATGGTGAGTGGAGCTACTGTGGAGACATCTTGTTTGTTTTAGCTGCTGGCATGGTGAGAACACATCTTACCTTTAAACAAGTCGGCCTTGATGTTTTCTATTGCTGCCCCCAGTTCCCAGGTACTAATCTTTATTTCTTATCCCTGAAGGGACAGCTGGCGGGTTTGGGTTGGGCTGGGTTTTTCCGGGGTTGACAGTATCGGGACTTTGACTGGATGGTCTATTCCCAGTAGCTGTGTGGTCGGGGGTGATTTTGTCTGTCAGTGGACAGCCAAACCTCCAGTGCTCCTCTGTCCTGGGGGCCTGTCTCAACTCTGAACTGCCACCAGTCACCTTACTAGGAGGGGAAAGGAGACAGTACTTTGGTGATTAGTGCCACAGCACTGTACGGGGAGGGGGGAGATTGTATGTATCTGCCTTTGCCTGGGAGTGACTTCGGAGGGCACAGTTCAGTGGGGGTTGTACCTCTGAGGTTTTTAAGGAGTTTTCCAGTGGTGGGAGCTGGAAAGCTTTCTCCTTTGGGTCCCCGGACATACTGGCTGCAGGTTGACCAGTTATCAGACCCCTGGGGGTGCTATTTTGTAGCTCTGAGACTGGGGGGTTGGCAGCCAGGAGAAGATCAGTGGATAAATGTCAGGAACTGGACATTAGCTCACTTTGGCAGAAATCTGGATTCTCATGTTATGTCTGGTGGAACTTTGGACATGAACTGGGGAGATAGTTGCGAGTACCTCCTAGGAATTGTATTAACTCTGTTGCCTGCTGAAAAGGAGCAGGGAATTCCCAGCCTCCCCCCACAAAACAGGGTAGTTAGTGAGGTTAACACCAAGGTAGAGGGGTCAATAGGGAGCAGGATGGGGTAAATGGAGAAAAAGGGAAAGGCAGTAAGTACAGGGATGGGGCTAAAAGGGGTAAGGCCATAATAAATGGAGGGCGATAAGTACCAATGCCCATAGCGTGGGTAACAAGCTTTCTGAACTAGTGGCTTTGATGGAAGATGGACACATGGATATTGTGGCAGTCACAGAAACATGGTACACAGAGAACCATGAGTGGGATGTTGACATAACAAGGTGCAGAATCTATAGGAGGGACAGGGAGGGTAAAAGAGAAGGGCAAGTAGCTTTCTACACAAGGGAAGGGATCAAAGCAATGGAACTAAAGGGTAAACATGGAAGAGAGAAGGCACTGTGGGTCATCTTGGCAACAAGAAATGGCACCAAAATCTGCATGGGGTTGTATACAGACCCCTATCTCAGGGGGAGGAAATGGACAAGGAAATGATAGGAGGCATCCTTAGAATGGCAGAAAAAGGGCAGATATTGTTTGATGGGGAATCTGAATATGCCAGATATTAACTGGAGCACATTTGCTGAAGCCACATCCAAGAGCAGAGTCATTCTCGATGCCCTACAGGGGGCATGCCTCAGGCAGCTACTGTTGGAACTCACTCAGAAGGGAACAGTCTTAGACCTGGTACTCTCAAACGGGGATGGTGACAGGATCTCAGATTTAGAAGTGGGTAGCCATCTGGGAACAAGTAACCACCAGACAGTGTGATTCACAATAAACATTGCCACAGAGTCAAGCCATACAAAAGCAAGGGTGCTGGACTTTTGGAGGGCTAACTTTGGCAGAATGGGAGTGTACCTAAGGAATGCACTGGTAAAACGTCAGGAAGGAGGGGTGGAGAAACAATTGGTAAAAATAAAAAAAATACCATTACAGAGGCAAAAAGCTTTTGTGTGAAATAAATAAGCAAAACAAAATGAAGGGAAAAACCACTATGGTTCTCAAAAGAGGTGCCAAAGAATACTTAGGGAGAAAAATATAGCATTCAGAAAGTATAAGGAATCACAGAAAGCGCAGTACAGAGAACTGTATCAGTTAAAGCAGAAGGAAGCAGGGAAGGCAATCAAAACAGCAAAGGCCCTAACCAAAGAAAAGATAGCCAACTCAGATAAGAAAGGGGATAAAACCTTTTAAAGGTACATTAGTGAGTGAAGAAAGACCAATAGGGATAGTGAAGCTTAATAAAGGGAGGGGTGGTGGGCAGTGGGTGACAGTGAAAAGGCAGAGATACTGAATGAATAGTTTTGTTCAGTAGTCACAAAAGAAGAGGAGCAGGATGTACCTAAACCAAACAATAGAAGCACTCTGGATAGAGGGGTCGATACCAGACAATTCACAGATGAAAGGGTCCTGAAAGAACTCCTGAAAATCAATGTGGACAAGACAATGGGGCCTGATAGGGTTCACCCCAGAATGCTAAAGGAACTAAGGGGAGAACTTGTGACACCACTGACAACCCTTTTAAACAAATCATGGGAGGATGGTGTGGTACCTGAGGACTGGAAGAAGGCGGACGTGATTCCCCTTCACAAAAGTAGGAGCAAGGCAGAGGCAGTAAACTACAGACCTGTTAGTTTGACCTCAGTGGTACGGAAAATCCCTACTGGGTCATAATGTTGCACGCTTAATAGAGTATGACATTATGGCTAAACCCCAACAGCACTGTAGCTTACAGCGAATAGTGCAATACCATGAATGCTGCTGTATGCGGTATTGCACCACTCAAAACATCCCAGGCAGAGGATAAGACTACTGCTGGGATGGAGTTCTGCCCAGCATCTGCTGTGGCTCAGTGGACTGAGCCACTGCAGCATGGAATCCAGGCACTGAGTCTGGGACTGGGTTTGATTCCTGGTCTCAGAAACTTATTTTTTTAACAGTTTGTGTGCTCCCAGTTAACCCCCAGAGTTGAGAATCTTTATCGGGGGGTTTGGGAGCATAGCTCCCTACAAAAAAGGTTATGCCGCATGGGAGTGCACTGTCATTTGCAGGGGTGATTTTTGCCATGCAGCATAATTCGCCTGGAAAATGATGGAATCACTTCTGAAAGAAAGAATTGTTGAGTACCTAGAGGCCAGTGGGGCACAGGACCCAAGGCAGCATGGATTCACAGGAAGGTCACGTAAGACAAATCTAATAGATTTATTTGACTGGGTGACCAAAGTAGTAGACCAGGGAGGGGCTGTGGACATGGCCTACCTAGATTTAAATTTTAGCAAGGTATTTGACACAGTCACACACAAAAGATTAATAAACAAGTTAGCCAGTCTGGGAGTGGGTCCCAGGGTGGTAGCCTGGGTAAAACGCTGGCTAGACAACAGGACACAGAGGGTAATAGTAAACGGAATCCACTCCGAAGAAAGGGGTGTTGCTATGGTGTACCGTGTACCGCACGGTTTAGTACTGGGGCCAGTCATCTTTAATGTCTTTATGAGTGACATTGCAGAGGAACTGGAAGGAAAAGTATGCCTGTTTGCAGATGACACAAATATCTGCAACGGGGTTGATACACAAGGAGTGGTGGAAAGGATGAAAAGGCACATGGCAAGGTTGGAGGAATGGTCAAAAGTATAGCAGCTTAGATTCAATGCAAAGAAGTTCAAAGTAATGCACCTGGGAAACAAAACCCCAGGGGAAGAGTACACAATGGGGTGGGGGAATAACAATAACAAAAAAGGAAAGGTACCTGGGGGTAGTCATATCAGATGACCTAAAGGTAGGCAGACAATATGAGAAGGCAGTAAGTAGGACTAGGGTGATACTAGGATGCATTGGGGAGGTATCACCAGTAGAAAACCGGAAGTTGTCATCCCTCTGTACAGACAGTTGGTGAGACCCCATCTGGAGTACTGCATGCAGTTCTGGGGACCCCATCTCTACAAGGACATAAACAGGAGGCAGGCAGTCCAGAGAAGGGCATCTAAAATGGTCCAAGGTCTACACCAGAAACCATACGGACAGGTACTATAGAAGCTTAGTATGTATACCCTTGAGGAAAGGAGGAGGAGGGGGACATGATAGAAACTTTCAAATACCTCAGGGGAATCAACAAAGTCCAAGAGGGTAGCATCTTTCAGAAAAAGATATGTGCAAGAACAGGGTGGCACAATTTGAAGATAGAGGGGAGACGGCTCAGGGGCAATGTGAGGAAGTATTTTGTTCATGGAGAGAGTGGTGGACACATGAAACGGCCTTCCTAAGGAGGTTGTGGGGTAAAAAGCAGTAGGGAAATTCAAAAATACATGAGGCAGACATAAGGCAATTATAGGGGGTAGGAGGAAGTAGGCTGTTGGTTATCTAGGATCTGCAACTTATCCAATAGGTAGGAAAATTGTCAGACTGGGTGGGCCAAGCGGTCCTTATCTGCTGTCAAAGTCTATGTTTCTATGTTGTTGGTGAGAGAAGAAGGAACCTGAACTTGTAACCATATGGACTGGGTGGGAATGAGAGCCTCAACTGTCTAAAGTTGATTCGTTAGAAGCTTTGATGTACTTCACTATATTGTCTACTGACCCTGCTCTGACTACTTTGGATCTGCAAGCACCTAACTAGCTGGGTTTTGTTTTGGGTTGCATAAACATTTTTTTGGGGTGGATTGTTTAATTTTATTTGTGTTTTATTGTATAGTTATTGGGGTTGGCTTTCTGAGATTGGAGAACTTGTGTTGGCAGAAGGCTCTCCCAGTCAAGCGCTATTCCTCCTCAAAGCTCCGGGGCCTCTATCCCTCTAATTGTCCCCCTTTGCCTGCTGATGTTTATATCTGCTGTTGGGCTCTGGGAATTGTGGGCAGGAGGCATAGGGTAGGCGGCTCTGGACCTCAAGGGTGGGGGGAGAGGACTGGAGTGGCCGGATTGGGGTTGTGAGGACAAGAAGATACCCTGAGGTGAAATGGAGGCTGAAGAGGTGTTCTTCTTGTCTGGTTCCTATACCCACGGGCTCCACCTTGAGTGGGCAAGTTCCTCGGTTGGCTTCGGAATTTCATTCAGCTCAGGTGATGTTATGCAACACTAGATCCATTAGGAACAAGATGGCTATGATTGCTGATTTTTTAGGTCATCTGACCTGGAGTGCATCACCGAGACTTGTCTGGATGTTAATACCGCCCGGGTTCTCGGTGATACACCGCCCGATGCTGGATCATAGTGGCAAGGGTGTTGCCATTTGCTTTAGATCAGAGCTGAACCTGGTAGATGTGACACTAGGAGAGACCTGATCCTTTGAGTGAATCTTGGGCACAGTTGTGGGGTGCAAAATTCTTCTTATCCACTGTCCACCCAGGATTGGGAAGCAATTTTTGCAGGAAGTCGTGGACTTTGTTGTTGATTCAGTGTTGGGGTCTCCCTTAGTGATGGTACTGGGCAACTTCAATGCCTGGATCGATGATTAACTCTTGCACTTTGGACAGGACTTCCTCCAGCTGATGAATTCGCTGGGCTTCACACAGATGGTTACTGGTGTGACCCACAATTTAGATCACTCATTTGATCTGGTCTTCCTACTGGCTTTGGAGAGCGGTGACCAGGTGCTGGAACCAGTCAGATGGTCTGACCATTGCACTATCAAGTTCAACTTCCAGGCACCCCTTATAGGCCTGCCCCTTTGGAGATAGTCCGGTACCGCCCATTAAGGGGTGTGACCCCAGAAGGCCTTATGGCGCTGCTGGACCTATTGGGACTTCCAAGAGCAAGCATGGATTTATAAGTGACATTGCAGAGGGACTGGAAGGAAAAGTATGTCTCTTTGCAGATGACACAAAGATCTGTAACAGAGTTGATGCACAAGGTGGGGTGGAAAGGATGAGAAGGGACTTGGCAAGGTTGGAGGAATGGTCAAATGTATGGCAGCTTAGATTCAATGCTAAGAAGTGCAAGGTAATGCACCTGGAAAACAAAAACCCAGGGGAAGAGTACACAATGGGGGGTGAGATGCTAACAGCAACAACAATGGAAAGGGACCTGGGGCTAGTCATATCAGATGACTTAAAGGTGGGCAAGCAATGTGAGAGGGCAGTAAGGAGGGCTGGGGGGATACTGGGATGTATAGGGAGAGGCATCACCAGTAGAAAACAGGAAGTTGTTATCCCTCTGTATAAACAGCTGGTGAGACCTCATCTGGAGTACTGTGTGCAGTTCTGGAGACCCAATCTCCGCAAGGACATAGACGGGATGAAAGCTGTCCAGAGGAGGGCAACTAAAATGGTGCAGGGTCTGCACCAGAAGACATATGAGGAGAGACTAAAGGAGTTTAATATGTATAGCCTCGAGGAAAGGAGGAAGAGGGGGGACATGATAGAAACTTTCAAGTACCTCAAGGGAATCAACAAAGTCCAAGAGGGTAGCATCTTTCAAAAAAAGAGGTGTGCAAGAACAAGGGAGCACAATTTGAAGATGGGGGGGTGGCTCAGAGGTAATATAAGGAAGTATTTTTTCACAGAGAGGGTTGGGAATGCATGGAATAGCCTTCCGGAGGAGGTTGTGGAGTCAAAAACAGTGGTTGAATTCAAGCATGCATTGGGCAGTCATAAGGCAATTCTAGGGGTTGGGGGTAGAAAGAAGTAGGCTGCTGATTAACTAGCATCTGCAGCTTATCCATTAGGTAGGGAAATGGGCAGACTGGGTGGGCCAAGCGATCCTTATCTGCCGTAAAATTCTGTGTTTCTATGTTTCTAATCTATTGCTAGCCTATAACAGGGCCAGGGTGGCAGCTCTGGATTCTTGATCCTGTCCAGGTTCATCACTCTCCCTTTGTTCTTGGTCCCCATGGTTTGATGAGACCTTGAGGGAGATGAGGAGAGCAGGACCAAGGCTGGAATGTCGCTGGAGGAAATCCAGCCTTGATGCCGACAAGCTTAGATTGATGGCGCATTATGCAGACTATCAATCAGTTGTCTCCTGTAAAAAGGCAGAGTTCCTGTCCAGGGAGATCACTGCTGCACGAAACTGACCAGCTCAGCTCTTCCATACTGAGGACAGTCTGTGCAATCCAGCATGTCTGCAGTCGTGGAGAGCCTCATCACAAGAGAAGTGTGATGAGTTTGCTCGCTTCTTTGCAGATAAGATTGCCAATATCAGGTTGGAGATCTGTTCAGCCTGCTCCAATGGGTACGGCGGTGATCGGTGGGAGGTCACAGTGCCTCAGTTGGGTTGATCAGCTTTTGACCAGGTGGCGATCTCAGATGTCATCAGGATTGTCCAGAGTATGTAGCTGACCTACTGTAGTTTGGACCCGGGCCCAACCCACCTTCTTGTGGCGTGTGTTAAGGTCATTGGCACAGCCCTGGCTGAGACTGTCCAGTGTTCATTAGAGACCCGGGAGTCTCCAGTCTCCTTAAAGGAGGCGGTGGTGACACCCATCATAAAGAAATCTTCTCTTGACCTGGACTGTCTCGCCAGCTACAGGCCTATCTCTAACCTTCCTTTTGTGGATAAGGTTATTGAGAAAGTGGTCATGCTGCAGCTGGATGACCATCTTGCTATCCATGACATCTACGATTCCTTCCAATTAGGATTTAGAAAAAGGCATAGTACCAAGACTGCCCTTGTTCGGGTGCTCAATGACCTCCTTATAGTGAGAGATCGGAGGAGTTGTACCATTTTGGTCCTCCTTGCTCTCTCTGTGGCATTTGACACCGTGGACCATGGGGTACTGATAGAGCGCCTGCAGTTGATCTGTGGTCTGTCAGGGACAGTCCTCAGATGGTTCCACTCTTTCCTCACTGGCAGGTCTCAGAGGGCAGTGTCTGGGGTTTATTCCTCAGATGCATTCTCCCTGCCATATGTGGTCCTACAAGGTTCTGTACTGTCACCCATGTTGTTTGCGGTGTATGTATTGTCGCTGGGGGACATTATAAGGTGGTACGGTCTGTGTTTTCACTGCTATGCAGATGATACTCAGCTGTACATGTCCTTTGCACCTGATCAGAATGCAGCGGTTTTGGTATTTAACAACTGCTTGTCCAAGATCCAGGACTGGATGAGTACCAACTAGTTGAGGCTGAATCCAGACAAGGCTGAGATTTTGGTTGTGAATCCGGGCCGCCAGGCACAAGGGCCTTTGGCTCAGCAGGGCTACGGTCTTATACTTTGGGGCTGTCAGCTGAGGACCTCCAATTAGGTGCAGAGCCTGGGTGTTATTTTTGATGAGAGGCTAACCCTGAAGTCTCAGGTATCCTCCATCACCAAGAACTCATTTTACCTTCTGAGGAATATCGCCCGGATTAAACACCTGGTTCTGCCTGATGATCTTCTGACTTCGGTACATGCCTCTGTGACCTCCTGTCTGGATTACAGCAATTCCCTGTACCTAGGGCTCCTTGGGGTTGATATCCACCACCTGCAGCTGATGCAGAATGTGGCAGCCAGGTTACTAACTGGGCCTCTTCGAACTAGCTATATTACACCTGTGCTGCATGAGCTGCACTGGCTGCCCATTCAATGGTGGATCACCTTCAGGGTTGGCTTGCTGATCCATAAAGCCTTACATAGATAGGGACCAGGTTACTTGCAAGAGCTTATTTGCCCCTACTTCCCCTCCAGACTGCTCCACTCTGCCGACAAAAGATTGCTGGAGATTCCCAAGGTTCAGTTACAGACCTCTGGGGCCTGTGCATTCGAATTTGTGGCCTCCACCCTGTGGAATTCTCTACCTCATCAGGTTTGTGAGTGCTAAACTGAGGAGAGCTTTAAATCTGCATTGAAAACATATTTATTTAATCTTGCTTTCTCCACTAACTGATTCATTTTAATTCTGCTGGTATTACTGAATGTTAGCTCATTTGGTTTTAAGGCTTTAATTGTCAATTGTTGGTAAAGCACTTTGATTTTATGAATTGCGCTCTACAAATAAAGATTATTATTATTATTTATATTCTGCATTCTGGTCTTGTAAGTTACATCTCCTGTTTTCCACAAAAATGACTCAAAATGTTGTCACTTTCTTTCTTGTAAGCAGCCTGAAGAGTACTTCTAGTCTAAACAGGTGCAACAAAATAGAACATTCTGACCCGGTTCACTCATGCCGGTGCTACAGTGAAAATGGTGAGGGTCATTAGGGCACCAGCACAATGCTGACAGTGATCATCATAGTGCCGCCTGACACTCCACTTGTGCCCAAAGCCCCCTGTACCCCCTAAAACTATAATATAATCACCTCCATGTCAGAGGTGTATGGGGCAAGGGGCACCACACCCCTACAGTGCTGTCCATGATGAGAACTGCAAACTCCCAGTTCACCAGTATGACAGGCGAACTAGTTGCTGTGTCCACATTATGTGCCCTAATGAAGTCACTACTCTAACAGTATACTTTCTGACCCAAAGCTTGTATCCTGCTGACAATTCTGGAAACAAGCTTGTGGAGGTCAAAATACATCTCAAGGTCAACCCCATAGCTTTCTGCAATCATTTCAACAACATAATTGTATAAATTTGCAAACCAAGGGATCCCAGTTTCACATAAAGCTTCACATATCTTTTTTTCACAAGAGAAGCAAGAGCAGAAAGAATAGAGACAGCAAGTGAAGGAAAGAAGATAATAGTGGAAAATTGTGAGACCATTGAAGTGGCAAGTTTTTAGGTGCCACAATAAAATTTGATTTCACAATCAGATGAGCAAGAGACAGACAAGTGGCAGAAAAGGAGAGGACAAATAGATCCTTGCTTTTAACTCTCTCAGAATAACAATTACCCCACCCTGTCACGGACCCTTGTGAAGAAACCTTCTCTGAACCCGGACTGCTTAGTGAATTATAGACCTGTTTCTAACCGCCCATTTCTGGGCAAGGTTATTGAGAAGATTGTGGCACTGCAGCTTGAAGCTCATCTCACTGCCTATGATATCTATGAGCCTCTCCAGTCCAGGTTTAGGTCCAGACATAGTACTGAGACTGTGTTGGTCAAGGTGCACAATGATCTCAGGGCAAGATATAGAGGATAAGGGTAAGTTTTAATCCTCCTCAATCTTTCCTCAACATTTTTCACACTATGGACTATGGGTCACTGTTGGGCTACCTTAAGGAGCACTGTGCACTCACTGGCATGGTCATGTGCTGGTTCGAGTCCTACCTCAGAGATAGGACACAGAGTGTAGTGATGGGTGTTTACTCACCTGGTAAAGGTGATTGTGTTGGTTGACATCCATGGCATTCCAGACGTTACCTTATGGGTTTTAGCCCACCTGATAGGCTAGTGATGCACATGACTCTAGGATCAAATTTCTAGTATATCCAGGTCCCAGAAACCCCTGTTCTCCAGTTCAAATCTTCCATAGCTGAAATCAAGGTTAGTAAAGCGCAAGTACAAATTCAAAGAAAAACAATACAATCATTGTACATAATGATGCAGACTGAGGCGGTGAGCTCATGTGGCCAATGGGCCCATTTTTATTTTCCTATTATTGCAAACTAATCTCGACCCCTATTAGGCCGACAGTCAGTATCCTCCATCCTTGTGTGTGCCTGTAGTGGCATATACCCGAATCCCTCCTTAGATATGCTTGTGAATGCTCCGTTCCTGGTCACTCTGAGTACACTGTCGGAAGGGTCTTGGAGTGCCATGGATGTCAACCAACACAATCACCTTTACCAGGTGAGTAAACACCCATTGTGATTGGTTGATCATCCATGGCACTCCAGACATTACCTCATGGGTAGATAAGTAGCAGTATTGTACCCTAGGGAGGGAGACAGAGTGGTCTATGAGTGAGAGGCAGAGGTGGCTGTTAGAAGGATCTGCATGGCAAAAGTAGGCTGTATGTTGTACAGGTGCTCAAGCCTATAGTGTCTGGCAAATGTATGGATGGAGGTCCATGTTGCCGCTTTGCATATGTCTTCTGAAGATACGTTTGCCCTCTCCGCCCAGGAGGTGGCTATTGATCTAGTTGAAGGAGCCTTGATACCTTCGGGGGGTGCCATATGCTTGACTATGTATGCTTCCTGGATGATTCTTCTGAGCCAGCCAGCGATCATGGTCTTAGAGGCTGCCTTACCTTGTCTTTGTCCCCTTGTGACAATGAATAATCTCTCTGTCTTACGTAGGGGCGGAGTCCTAGATATGTAAATGGAGAGGGTGATCCTGACATCCAGATGATGTGGGATTGGCTTGACACCCAGTTGGGTGTCTCCAGAGAAGGTGGGCAACTCAATGGGTTGTTCCCTATGAGAAGTTGTGGATACCTTCGGTTGGTAGGCTGGAACCGTCCGTAAGCGGACTCCCTGAGGGGTGAACACGGTGTAAGGTTCCTTATTTGACAGTGCTCCTAGCTCTCCAATCTGTCAAACTGAGCAGATGGCGATGAGGAAGCAGGCCTTGAGGCCGACCCAGAATAGGTCCACCTTGTGTAGCGGTTTGAAGGGAGCTGTACTGAGGGAATCCAGTACTAGTGGTAGATCCCATGGGGCGATGGAAGGTCGGACCCTGGGTCGGAGCACTTCCACTGTTCTTAAGAAGCGTAGGGCATCTGGGTGTGCTCTTGGGCTGTATCCCCCGATGGAACCAGTGGCCACTCCAATGGCCGAGAGTTGTACTCTGAGGGATGAGTGAGCCAGTCCCTTGTCTACTCCCTGTTGGAGAAATAAGAGAATGGTTGACATGTCCGGTTGTTCTGGGTCCTTACCGTGTTCTCGACACCACCTCATGAACAGAGACCATTGTCTACCATAGGTGGATGTGGTCGAGGACCATCTAGACTGTAACATCGTAGATATGACTGACTCGTGGTAGCCTGCTCTCATCAGTCTTTTCCTCTCAGAAGCCAGGCCATGAGTTTCAGAGTCTGAGAGGCCGGGTGAAGTACTGGGCCCTGTGTCAGCATATCCGATCGGTAGGGCAACGTGAGGCTGGCTAATGTCATGTCCAGTACCATAGCAAACCATGCTTTCCGTGGCCAGTAGGGTGCCACTAGGATGATGGTACATCGAGATTCTCGGATCTTGTTTAGTACCTGGGGAAGTAGGGGAAGGGGTGGGAATATGTAAGCATGCTCCCGGGACCACAGTTGTGACAGGGCATCGGTACCTTGGGACCGGCTTTCACTGAATCTTGAATAGAACGCCTGAACTTGTGTGTTTTCTGTTGTGGCCAAGAGATCCATGGATACTGGTCCCCAGGTTTCCTGGATCATCTGAAAGAGACTGGGATGGAGACGCCACTCCCCTGGGTGAACTTGTTGCCGGCTGAGCCAGTCTGCTTGCACATTGAGCCTGCCTGCGAGATGGACTGCACCGAGATGGGTGAGGTTGGTCTGTGCCCAATTGAGGACTGATGTTGCCTCCCTCAGCATGGCTCTGCTCCTGGTGCCCCCTTGTTTTGCGATATATGCCACTGTGACCTGGTTGTCGGAGCGTATGAGAACCGACTGACTGTAGATGAATGATCTGAAATTCTTGAGGGCATGGGCTACCGTCCTCATTTCTAGGACGTTGATGGATAATTTGGCTTCTGTTGATGTCCATAGGCCTTGTGCCATCAAGTCACCCAAGCACACTCACCAGCCTAACAGGCTTGCGTCCGTTTCTATTGTGGCGGTGTAAGATGCCTCTAGTGGGACCCCTCTTGTGAGGTTGGACTTCATTGTCCACCATGTTAGCAAGTGTCTCACCGATGGTGGTAGTGGGACTATGACTTGTAGGTTGTACTCGTTCGGTGATCCCCGAGTGAGTACGTAAGTCTGAAGTGGTCACATGTGCCATCTGGCCGAGGATATGAGGTCTATACAAGATGCCATGCAACCTAACAACTGGGCTATGCGTTCCATGGTTGTCCGATGGTGAGATCTCAGGTGACAAGTCAATGTTATCAGATTGAGCACCCTTGTCTGGGAGGGTTTCGCCCATCCCTGTGATGTGTTGATTAGTGCCCCCAGATGTTTGATCTGTTGTGTGGGCATCAGCTGACTCTTGGCACGGTTCACTACCCAGCCGTGTTCCTCGAGTGCTTTTAGGGCGGTCAAGGTGTCTTGGTGCGATTGCTCCTTGGAGTGTGCTCGAATGAGCCAGTCGTCCAAGTAGGGTATGATATCCAGACCTTGCTCCCAAAGTCTGGCTACTAAGACTATTGACACCTGGTGAACACCCTTGGTGCTGAGGTAAGCCCAAAGAGCAAGGCCTGATACTGGTAGTGGTGGCCTAAGATGTGGAACCTGAGGTATTGTCGGTGTTTTGGTATGATAGGAATGTGGAGGTATGCATCTTTCAAGTCTATGGATGTGAGGTAATCACCTACCCGGACGCTGCGAAGGGTTAACCTTATGGTTTCCATTTTGAACCCGTGGCACACCACGTGTTGGTTGAGGTGTTTCAGGTCCAAGATGGGGCGAAGTTATCCCGATTTCTTGGGCACGAGGAAGAAAATGGAGTACACCCCTAGTTTCTGTTCGTGCAAGAGAACGGACTGGATAGCTCTGTTTTGTAGCAACTCCAACAGGATATGTTGGACCTGATGAGGGGTTGCCTTCCTTTTGGCGATGGGGGAACTCATTAACCTGTGTGTGACAGGAGTTTGGGACAGCTCTATAGAGTACCTTCTTGACACCACCTCTTGGACCCACCTGTCTGAGGTTGTGTTGAACCACTGGCGCCTGAACAGTGACAGTCTTTGTCCCACTGGGGGGTACGACCCCTGTCCTTGCAGTGTTCTGGGTGCATAATCATTTTTGTGTCCCCCTGTAACCTCTACCTCTTCCCCCAAATTTGGAGCCACGGGCTCTAAAGGAGGATGGTTGGTAAGAATGGGAAAAGGAACTGTGGTAACCATTGGATGTTCCTCTGCCTCAAAAGGGATTGTTCTGGGAGTGCGTGTCCCTGCGAGGTTGGTATGAACTGTTTCCCCCCCGAAATCTTCACCTCGCTGAAGGGAGGTAGGTGTACTTAGCCTTATTCTTAAGTAGGTCTTTGCCCTCCTCTTTTTGTTTTAGGAATTCCTGTAGGCCCTCCCCAAAAACATGCTTTCCCTTCATGGGTAAATTTTGTAGTAGTGTTTTGGATTCGTTGTCGGCGTCCCATAACTTTAGCCACATCGCTTTCCTGGCATGGTTGATGATGGTCGTGGCCCTAGCATGCAGTCTAAGGGTGTCCATGGCCATGTCCGCCAGGTATTTTGCAGCATCGAGAGTGCACTCTAAAAGTTCTGCCTCTCTGGACTTGGGGTTTGCCTGCTCTAGAAGCTCCTCAAGCCAGCGGATTTGTACGCATGCCATATAAATGGCTGTTGTGGAAGCTTTGGCGGCAGTTCCATTGATTTCGAAGGCCCTCTTTAACATATCCTCCACTTTCTTGTCTGTTGGATCCTTTAATGCTACGGTCCCACAGGGCAAGATGGTTTTCTTACTGAGTGCAGCCACCTGAGGGTCAATGGTTGGGGCTTTGCACCAGTTACTGGCCTTGTCCTCTTGGACCAGATACATCCTGTCCAAGTTTCTTTTATTTGACATTCTGCTAGGTTCTGTGGATTGCCACTCTCTGTTGAAGACGTTCTCAATTGCTGGGCACACCAGGAAGGTCTCCATGGTGGTCGCCTTTTGTTGGATCATGGGATCTAATTTTGACTCTGGTTTTCCTTCCTCTACGTCGAACCCCATAGTGGCCTTGACAATTTTCATGAGGCCTGGGATCATGTCGAAGGAACACAGTTTAGAAGTGAGGGACGGTATGGCTTGTGGTTCCATGTCCTCCTCGTCGGTTTCCACTCCATCCTCTTCATCTGGTCTATCCTTGTCCTCTCCGGAATCCGGCCGAAGATTGCCTGGTACTGGGTCTGCAGTGTCTGGACATTCCTCAGAGGGCCCCCCTGTATTGTCTTGCTCTGGAAGCGGTGCTGTGTAAGAGATTCGAGTTTATCCATTATCTTCAGCTTGAAATTCTGTTGGCTTTCCATCATTGCAACTGTGGCCTGTTGGTTCTGAATTAGGAGGGTACCAGGATCCATCCAAGTAGGGCCGCTGGGCCCTGGATTACTGGGATCTATGACAGGAGTTTGCTCCATTGATAAGTCATCATCGTTATGAAGACAGACGGAGCAAAGGGGGCCCAGAGCGTGGGGCAGGAGAGTAGCATTGCAAGAGGAGCACTTCTTGGCCTTGACCATCTGGTGAATAAAGAAGAAGGCAAGCATATTGTTAGGGCTGGTTGCAAGGTCCTGCGGACAGATTTTTGCCCCATAGTTACAAGCACAATCTGTACGGTCTACCACCGTGTTGAATAAACCATAGGTGCTGTTGGACAGAATTGGCAATGGGGGGCATGTGTTGATTTTTGGTGGTAAGAACAGCATGGGGGTTCACTGTGGGAGGAACCCCTCATGGATAGATGCACCAACCTGGCAGTCGCTGTAGGAAGGGACCTCCAGTATAGTGATGAAATACATATAGGATCGATATGGAGAGGGACCCGTATGAGAATTGGGGAGGTTCTGTAATCACAGTCTGTACATAAAAGGTCGCTATGGAGAGGGACCCATATGAAAATTGGGGAGATTCTGTAATTGTAGTCCGTACATAAGAGGTCGCTATGGGAGGGACCCCATATATACGTGAGAGGGAACATTGGGTTCATAGGGTGGGCCTGTTCCCCTTTGTCTGCTCGTTTGCCCCCCAAGTAAGCCAGATTTCACTGTAAGAGTCTCCTTGTCCAGATACAGGGAGTTCACAGAATCTGAAAGAACTTGCTGTCCCTTAGAATGAGTGGATGGGTTGAAGGGAGGATGGAGCACCCCTCTCTCTCTCTCTCTCTCTCGCCTCGCGACATGCTGGGGATCTCGACCATGCAGTCGAAAAATGCGTGGAGCCAACAACCAGTCGCCTCCCTCTGTAATCCTGAGTAAAAATGCCCCACTCAGTGGAACAGCACCATGAGAGACCCAAAGTGGTCAGGTGCGGTGGTGCAGGGAGCAGAGAGAGAAGCCCGCAGTGGCGTATCCTCTATGGGTAGGCCACGGGCCCATGTGGTCACTGGGAGGATGCTGGGGCAATTGCGATCCCTCAAGGGTAGACTTAGGGCAAAAAAAGCTTACAGCGCACCTTGGAAGCTTCGCCCTCCTGATAACTAGCCCCTTGCACTCCTCGGGGGCTAATGGGACTCTAGGGCCAACCACATGGCGGTGGGAGGGGCGTGGCGCTATAGAAAAACGCAGGTAGACTAGAGGCCTAGTGGTGGCATGCTCTCCTAGGGAAAACAGCATTTTCTTTGCACGAGGGAGAGCCACCACGGCACAGAGCGCCTCGTGTACGCCTGTGGAGAGACTCTGGGAGGAGAGGCGTGAGTGCAGGCTATAGGTGTATGCCTTCCTGTTGTGCTACAGCGCGATGCTGTGAAAGGGGTCCGGGATGCTCCAGGACGCATGACTAGCGTGGCGCTATTTTAAAAGAAACAGCAATTCTGATGATTTAAACCCCTTTACAATTTCTCTCTCTCTCCCTCAAAGCAAAAAACACTTGGGGCGCCTCTAAGCAGGGTACCCTGCGAGTGAGATTAGTGCCCCCTGCAACAAGACTGTGTAAATACCAAATACTGAAATTATTAAAATTATTAAAACGTGCTCCATACAAGCAAGATCGAGATACCAATGCTGGCTTCCAGCCTCTAGCAGCAGCCTGGAAAGCTCCTATTTTTTTCACGATAAAAAACATCTTAAATTAATCTTAATTTAATCTTAAAGCCACACAACTGGCTTTTTCTACATTGAAGTACAATGTGCTGCATTTACATCCTGGAAATACCATTGTAGCACCTAGATTTGCTGCTCCTAAGCCATAGTCATTATAGAAAATATAATCAGAGGCCTACCTTTCTGTGTGGAACAACAGGGATCCTGGTGTGCTAGTTGTCTTATCAGATGCACAATTTGAACTAGAGAACAGGGGTTTCTGGGACCTGAATATACTAGAAATTTGATCCTAGAGTCATGTGCATCACTAGCCTATCAGGTGGGCTAAAACCCATGAGGTAATGTCTGGAGTGCCATGGATGGTCAACCAATCACAATGGGGAATTTCTCTCTGTTCCTGAAGCTGCTGCTATGTAGTGTACCCCAGAGATTGGTCCTCTCTCCTATGCTGTTTGCAGTGTATGTGCTACCCCTGGGAGGGGCTATTAGATGATATAGGTTGGGTTTTCAATGCATAGCAGGTGATACCCAGATGTATCTCTCATTTGGATATGGGATGCCTGATACAGTCAAGGTACTTAATTTGTGTTTGGCTGAGATCCAGGACTGCATGATCTCTAGCTGGCTGAGATTTAACCCAAACAAGATGGAGGTAATGGTGATTGAACTGGGCTGGGGCAGAGGGGCAAAGGTGGTCCAAGAAGTGGCAGAACATTTTGTTAGATACTCTAGACTTGTGGCCTCTGCCGAGGTGAAAATCTGGGACTCATTCTAGATGAAAAACGAACATTTGCGGCTCAGGAATCAGCAATTATTTGAAATTACTTTTATCATCTCAGGAACATTGCCCAGTTTAAATCCTTGGTCCCTCTCGATAGACCCTGGAGCAGTCATCGGCAGTTGAAATGGTCAGTTGCAATTCAATGCAGTTGCAATCAGTTGCAATTGCATTGGATTGCAGTCATAAAATAGTGGAGTTGAAATCCACTGCAGTTGACTATTCCATGACCCATCCAAGTTTGTTTTTGTGGTGCACTGCAGTGTGTTTTCTCTTTTTTTCTTTCTGGGGAGGAGGGAGCCGGGGGGGGGGGCCGCGAATATCTCACAGTCCTCAACCTCCAGCACCCAGCCTTACAGCCAATAAAATGCAGCCCTGGCTCCTGGACATGAAACGTCCACCAATTAGGAAAGATAGAAGGAGGAGCTAGTAGCATTACAGTGTCTGTGACTGACTGCATGAGATTGTGGGGAGGGCATGCCTAGGTAGGAGAGGAGAGTGTCAGGAGAAGAGGCATCTGTGTTGGTGTGTGGGCAACATAGTGAGCAGCATTTTTCTGCACTGATGAAGTTTGGTTGTTCGGCCATTAATTTAAAAATAAGTTAACTGTGTCCACTGTCTTGATGTGTCCAGTGCCTGGAGAGAGACTAGAGTGTGGCTGTGCAGGTCCCAGTCAGTCCTCCAGCAAAGTCAAGCAGCAACCGTGTGAAGGCAGCAAGTCAGTGGTCTGGTCATGGTCAGGATCAGCCCGTGATCCTATCGGCTGGGTCCATTGGGCAACTCTCACTCAGCCTCGGTCAGGTTTTCACAGTTGGAAAGGTGAAGGAGTGGTAGGTGCACTAGTTCACTGCGTGGAGTGCCAGAGTGGGGATGTGGGTCTGGGTTGGGGACCGACTGTGCGTGTTGGGAGGACGGAGCACACAGCTCCAAAAAACACCAGCACCACCACCACCGAGTAAAGCAGCAGTGGCAGCCTGAGCCATGGAGCCACCCGCCGCCACCGCCAAATCATTACCCAATACCTGAACGAACTGGCAACAGGCTACTACAGTGAGCAAGGTACTGTATTGGATGTATATGCAAGGCCCCCAGGGCTGGCATTGTGCAGTAGGAAGGAAGAAGATGGTCTCTTACAGACTACTCAGTCTGTCTATGTGTCTGCTGCATTCTGGGCTGGCTTGTCTGGCTGGTTGAGGGCTTGGGGGCATGGGGACTGAACCTGAAAAGCCAAGGTGATCGATCACCATCAATCTACTGCTGGTGGCTCGGCTGGATTCTCTCTGACTGTGGTGGCATTGTGAATAAGTCAGACTCCCCACGAGGTCATGGAGCAGGCCAGGCGCAGGTGGTTGGTTGGTGAGTTCCCGGACCCACAGAAGGCCGAAGCATGCAGCATGGTTGGTCGGGTTCAATGGACAAAATGTTTGTTGATTGCCACTGTAAAAATCAGATAGACTAAATATTAAAGTCCTCATGGCAAGATGAACAAAATAAAAAAAAAACACATTAGTGTACATGCTGAAAGCCAAAACAAGTTCAGAAACTGTGTCAGAAAATGTTTTTTTTAATATGCATGAATTTTTTTAGCTTTAAATTTAAGCTATGGATAAAGCTCAGTTCAGGTACACCTGTCTGTACCATGCCGGTTCGACATTCTTTATGTCAACCGGCATTACGCCGACAGGAATCAAGTCGACTGCAAGTTGTGGTCTACATGATTCCTGTGTGTCTCCCGGTTCTGTTCTATTTATCAGGGCTGTTAGCCCCCCAAACCCCCATGTGGGGGGCTCTGCCTCCCACCCCCACATCATTTGGATTCTCAACTCCAGTCGGAGTTGATTCAGGACAGGGGGTGCAGGACCTGGAGACAGCATGCCTCTGTCTAAGGCACACCAATATAGCGACCTGTCGGCAAAGTGTTGATTTTGCTGACAGGTATGTATTTCGCTGGGTTGGTGTCGCCGTAAGGGTGGCATACCGGTATACCATACAGGAGATATTTCTAAGGGTCCTCCCATAAACTGTTTTTAGTCTCACAGATTCTACGACTACTAGTAAACTAACATATATTGATGGTTAGCTCTGTTTGCAAAAGGCTACCTTCTAGCTTCTGTGGTGTGTTTAAGAGGCCCTACCTATACTGTATTTTAGACTCACAGTTCTTTCTAGTATTACTGCTGCTTTTTTTTCTATACTGTATACTGTTTTACTGCCCTGCTTCAACTTGTTACTTTCAGGGACTTAGTATATTTTGTTGTTGTTTTGATTGGTTATTGTGCTTTAGTGGGTCCCTGCTGTGTGTAGATTCGTTTCACTGCACTTTGTATTTGCATTTTAAAGAGCAGCCAGCTTCCTAGCTGCTGCTACCTAGTTGCTGCTCCATCCAACATATGCAATACCTCACCTGCCCCAGAGTTGAGGGGCATAAAGAATTCCTTTTGTTTCTGACCATTTATGACGTTATAATGCTGCTAAATCCCAAATACTAAAAATGGAGTTGCTTCCTGACTTTAACCCACCAACATGCCCCCACAGAGGCACATGCAGCCCCATTTTGTGATGTCAGAAGGTGAAGGCTGTGTGTGTACATGCCCCATTGATTTTGTGTGTGTGGGGGGGGGGACTTTTCCATACATTTTATTAACTTTTATAGTCAATATTTTAATTAAAAAAGATACGAAGTTAAAAAAGTATGACAAACTACTACAGAATAAAATTCAACGATGGTGAAAGTTGAAAAAATTGGTTGGATTTTTTTCAGTTATTTGAAGTCAGAAATGTCAAACTAGTTGAAAAATCAATCATAATGTGTGGTAAGTCAGTCATAATTGTTTTTTCAACTGACTCCGGGGTCTACCTCTAGAAGACCTCCCTGTACCTCAGGGTCAATGGATGAGTATCACATCGCAGCAGCATCACAGGACCTCCTTGTGAATGAGCTTGCTCAATGGAGTTTTCCTGCAATAAACTTGAACTTGAACTTGAAATACAGCGAAGACCATCACAGCGACATTACCGACAGATCGCTGTGATGGTCTGCTGTGTTACCGACACTGCTGCCTCCGGGGTGTTCGCCCCTCCCAGACTCAACTCTGACTCAGAGTTGGTTATTTAAAGTTTGGGGGGTGCAGGTGGCAGACCCCCCACATGGGAGGGGTTGGGGGGCAAAGCTCCCCACAGAAAACACAGTTTTTTCCAGCGACAGCACAACAGCAATTGGCAGTGTTGTGCCATTGCTGTACTGACGGTCACTGTTCTCCATGATGCCACGGCATGGTGGAACCAAATGGAGGTATCCTAGAGTCCTGCAACTGGTGCAGGACACAATGGCCAAGATGCTGATGGATCTTTCCAGGTCTTGTCATTTGACTCAGTTCTGCATGAAATGCAGTGGCTGTCTGTAAAGTGGTGTATTACTATCAAGGTTGGTTTTATGACCTTTAAGGCCCATAGCTGACTAGGCCCTGGTTACCTGAGAGAACTCCTGACTCTTTATCATCCTTCCTGCACCATCTGCTCCTCTGAGGTTGGCCTCCTCACTGATCCCAGGGCTAGGCTTAAATAATCAGGAAAGTAGGCATTTGAGGTGGCCAGTCTAGCCCTGTGGAACTCACTACCTAGATCTCTGAGGGAAATCACCTCAGTGGAAGCTTTTAAGAGGGGCTTTAAGACCTTTTTATTTAACAAGGCTACTACTACTGTAAATCAATTGTGTTACATAAAAGGTCATATGTAATACATTATAGAAGTAATAAACAGCAATTACATAAAAAATGTACAATAATGGTACACTATATAGGGCATACAAAGCATGCAAGCATAGTAATAATTATAGTATTATGATGTTTATTAGGGAGGGATATAGTACAAAGTACAGTTACGTAAGAACTTAACATAACAGTAGATCTTCAAGAGGATCTCCTGCAGCAGGCAATCACCAGTAGGACTTAACCATCAGGTGCTAGGACTACATGGAAACCTTTCTAGCTAACAGTTTACCAGCGGTGTCGTCCCACCTCCGATGTCAGAGGCCGATGCCAGCCTTTCCTATATAAGTTATGGGGCTCCCATGCCCTCCTCAGTTCTGCTGCAGGAGACCATAAGCAGGATACTGGAATGGGGGAACCAAAGAGAACTCGAAGGAACTCTGTAGCAAAGTAAAAAGCAGAAGGCTTGCCCCAGTGGAAGGGGAGACACACACAGGAACAACACTGGGGGGGGGGGAGCAGAGCCTGCCGCAAGAGATCCTACCAAAGATCTTCTGTTACAGTAAGTTCTTACATAACTGTACTATCTTACTTTGAGGGTATCTTTTGCAGAAGACCATCACTGGTAGGACTTAGTCCCAAGCAGTTCTGGTACTACAGACAAGCAGACCAGGCAGCTGGTGAAAATGAACATTCCAAGCAAGGAGGCCTTGGAGGACAGCTATGCCAAAGTTTGCCCGATGCCTAGAGGTAATGTCCAGAATGTAATGCTTGGTGAAGGTGTGTACAGTACTCCAAGTGGCAGCAGTGCAAATGTCAGCAGCTGGCATATTATGAAAGCAAGTCACTGATGCAGCCATACCTCTTGTGGAATGGCCCTTAACCCCTACAGTAAGTTCCTTGCCATACTTCTGGTAACAATGAACAATGCAATTTGCTAACCACTTAGACAAACTCTGTGCGGACACTGGGGCACCCTCTTTTCCATGGGTAAATGAACCAAACAACTGACTGGACTTCCAAAAGTCCTTACTCGATTGTATATAGTACCTCAGGATTCTGTGCAAATCCAGGGTATGGTGCAATGCCTCTCCTTGATTGGAATGCTCCAGAAAATAAACAGGCTGGTGGATGGATTGATTTAAAGTAAACTCTGACACTGCCTTAGGAAGAAACTTAGGGTTTGTACGCAAAGACACACTGTCTTTGTGAAAAACTAAGTAAGACTCCTTACATGTGAGGGCCTGAAGCTCTGAAATCCTTCAGGTAGAAGTAATCGCAACCAAAAATAACACAATTCATGACAGAAAGTGTAGCTCGCAAGATGTGGTCGGTTCAAAGGGAGGCAGTGTAAGCTTATTCAACACAAAATTAAGGTCCCAATGTGAGAAAGAGTCCCTGATTGGGGGCTTCAAGTACAGAATGCCCCTCAAGAACGTGCAGGAGACATCGAGTTGGGCCGCTGAGCACCCATTCACAGGTATATGATATGCAGAGATGGCAGAGAAATGTACATTAATAGAGGAGTACCTTAAACACAAGCCTGAGAGGGACAGAATGCACTCTTAAAATCTGATCCACTGGACAGGTGAAAGGATCCAACTGGTGCAAGGCAGCCCAAAGAGCAAAGTGCTTCCATTTCATGGAGTAGGTTGCCCTGCTGGAGGGCCTCCTGACTGCCACCAAAACATCAGCCACGCTGGGGAAGACCCCAGATCTAGCTATAGCTATGTTCTCAGGAGCCATTCATGGAGATAAAGTGACTTGAAATCTAAATGGACTAGGGTGCCTAGGTCCTGGGACAGCAAGCCTGTGCAGAGGGGCAGAGACAATGGAAGTTCCACTGCCAGTTGCTGTAGCAAGGGGAACCAGATCTGAAAGGCCAGAAGGGGGCAATGAAGATTATTGTAGACCCTTCCATGTGGAGTTTGATTAGAACTCATTGAAGGAGCGGGAAGGGAAGAAACCTCCGTGTCCAGAAGAGGAACAGTGCTTTTCACCAGAAAACTCCAGGTCCTGGATCTAGTGAGCAGAGTCACAGCAGTTTTGAGTTGTGTGGGGACACAAGGAGGTCCAACTAGGGCCCACCCCATCTGTCAAAGAGATCTTCTGCTACTGAGGTCAAAGGTTCCCAATCATGAGCTCTTGACTACGAGTGACTTGGGCTGTCTGCCAGGATGTTTTGGTCACCGGGAACATGGACAGCTGAGAGTTCCAGACCATGCTCGATGGCCCAATACCAGATCAGTATCACTTCCCTGCAAAGTTGATAGGAATGAGTTCCTTCCTACTTGTTTATATAATAAATCACACACATGTTGTCCATCTAATCCAAGAGCAGACCCAGGGAGAGCTGAGTCTGGAAGGAAGGCAGGGTGTATTGGACTGCCCACATCTCTAGGACACTGATGTGGAGAGCCTTCTTGATCTTAGACCAAGTTCTTTGGGTTTGGTGGGTCCCCATGTGGGCACCCCAACTGAGGTTGGAGGCATCCATCATAAGAATCAGCTGAGAAAGAGGTATAGAAAAGGGCATTCCCAAAAACAGGTTGCTGGGTTACAGCCACCACAACAGCACCTTCTTGACTGGACCTGATTTCAGTACTGATTGATCCAGGGCATCCCTGCATTGGTCCCACTGGACTCGCAGTGTCCATTGAGGGATCATTATGTGTTGCCTGTCTAAGGGAACTGTCACAATGGCTGTATCCATGAGGCCCAGAAGCCTTAAGAAATCCCTCACCTGAACATGGCAGCTGGAGAACAGAAGGCAGGCCTGAGACATCAGGCAATCGCTCTGTCGGAAGGTAAGAAGGCTTTGCTCTGAGCCATGTCCAGGACTGCCCCTGTGTAAAGGAGGCACTGTCAGTGGGAAAGAAAGGAATTAGGCAGATTGATGGTAATAGCTAAGGACTGGAACAGGGTGTAGGTACTTGCAAGAGTTTGTAGCAGAGAGTCCCTGGATGGGGCTGCCAATAGCCAGTCATCCAAGTTGGGAAAAACATAAAAGTTAAGCAAAAAAAAAAAATAACAAAAAGGGACCTTGCTCAATACCTCAGAATAAGTAGGCTGCCAAACACAGCAAGTACACTACCCCCAGGGGTGAAAAATAAAGAACACTCGATGATCATTTCACACCTTTGCAGGGAGTGGCTATCTTTTTGTGCCTTAAAAAACATAAAAGCCCTGTCACTTCAAGGCTGCAGCCACCACTGCCAGGCACTTGGTAAAAACCCTGGGGGCTGAGCACAGGTCAAAGGGCAGAGCCCGAAACTGGTAGTGCTCTCCCATGAACTGGAAGTGAAGAAAGTGCCTGTGGAATACAAAAACTTTAATGTGCAGGTAGGCATCCTGCATAACCAAAGAGCAGAGCCAGTCCCTGTGATGAAGCAGGGGCAGTAATTCCTGAATGGTTTCCATCTGGAAATGTTTGTACTTTATGTGCAGGTTGAGGTTGCGCAGAGCCAGGATGGGTCATACATCCCCTGTCCTCCTGGGCACTAGGAAGAAGTAAGACTATTACCCCATCCGTGTTGGGATTGGGACAGGTGCCCTATGGCCTTCATGTGCAGTAAGGCTTGAATTTCTGCCCCATATGAGGGAAATGTGGCCTGGAGGATATATGGATGGATTTGGCAGATTTTCTAGAAGCCACTCCAGAAATTCTAGCGTGTGACCATGCTTGATGAGCTGAAGCATCCAGTTGTCTGTGGTGATGTCCCTCCACCTGTAGAGGTGGAGGAAGAAGCGACCCCCCAGCCTCCACCTCCTAAAGTCCTATGGAGGGGGGTCTGGCAAAGAGTCAGGAGGTGGGGCAACCCCTGGCTGGGCTGTGGATGTGCCTCTAGTTGTCTGGGGAGGGGCTGGGGAGGGTGCAGAAAGGGCAGCACTTGCTTTGTGTTTGCCCTGGACCTTGGGAGGGAGTCGGGCCTTTCCACGGGAGGAGCGACAAAAATGGGCCCTGTGCCCCAACTTCAACTGGGGTGTGGTACATGGAGTGAACTGACTTCAAGGCCCTCCTGGAGGTTTGGAGCTCAGAAATAATGTCCTGAACATCGCCCAGGAACAGCTTGGGACCCTGAAAGGGAACATCAATAATGCTGGATTGGACATCTGGGGCAAAGCATGAGACTCTAAGCCAGGCATGGCGCCTCATGCTAATGCCCACAGCAGATGCCCGGCCTGAAGCATCTATGGCATCATAAGCTGCTTAGAGTATGCGAATGCCAACTTCAGACCCAGTCATCAGGGCCTGAAGAGTTTGCTGTTTGGTGGGGTCATCTGGCAAAGCCATAACCACCTCTCTAGCCTGGTGCCACAACATGTTTTGGTATTGCACCATGTGGACCAATTAGTTAAGTGCCCGGATTGTGAGGGTGGCTGATGCAAAGGTATGTTTTCTCACCTGGTCCAGTTGCCTTGATTCTCTGTCAGGAGGGAGGATGTTGAGGTACTGTGGCCTCTTGGTGCAGTCATGGGCCATGTTAATAACTATACAGTTGATATTGGGGTGCTCACCAAAGAAGGATTTGCCAGCTGGAACATGGTAAAGCCTGTGATCCTTCATAGAGACTGCTGGAACAGTCTTTGGATGCAACCATATGACCTTAGTAATGTCCTCATATGACTCAATGAATGGAGGGACTATCAAAGGAGGAGCATCAGAATGACAAAGGTAGGTCACCAGGCAGCAACACTCCAGATCTTGATGCTGAGTCTCCCACCCCACCGTGGCTTGGATATGCCTCATAACATCCATAAAGTTGGGGTCATCAGGAGGTGATTTGGGGACAGTACTGAGCTCCCCTTCATCTCCCAAGGAGACTCCTTTCAAGTCAGAAGATTCCGAACTGGCACCATCGTCAGTGGCAGAATCATCTTCCCCACTGTCACTAGGTTGCAGTCAACCAGGCGAGCAGGGGTACCCACATTGTTGGGGCTCCTGGGGGTAGGAGGAGCACTCAGAGCTGGGTGGGTTGGAGTGGGAGGGATGGAGCTCCAAGAAGGCCTTGGGGGGTGCTTCTGAGGTGTCCTTCCTGGATTAAGGACCTGCAACTGCATGAAGGTCCATAGCACTGAGATCAGACGATGGTTGTCCACAGGCACCAGTGCCAGACCCCCAGGCATAGGATAATTGTACAGCAGCTGGGGTCCTACAGGCACACGGTAAGGGTAAGCTAGCACTGGTCCCCCTGGCATTGGTTAGGAGTATGCCTGTGTTGAACCCCCCCCCAGCATCAGGGTCAGATACCCAGGCTGCAGTCCCACAGGGGTTGGAGGTGGAATAGGTGCCGGTCCCCCTGGTGGTGGCAGTGGAAGGGCTGGAGCAGGCCCCCTCAGCATAGGCAGCAGGAGGACTGATGAAGGCCCTGGCTGGTGCCAGAGGCAGAACTAGTGAAAGGCCTGTGGGGTGCTTAAGAATAGGTGCCGGCCCAGTGGGCACTGGTCTGGGTAATGCCGGGGGGGGGTCTACAGGTGCTGGATTAGGAGAGGTCATTGCTGGGGAGGAGGGCCCCACTGGTGAAGGCTGGGGGAAACTGGGCTCTGGAAGTCACTAGTGCCCAGCTACATCTGCCCCTGCAAAGGAGAGGCAGAACCGACAGAGGTCCTGGAATTTAACACCTGCATTGGGGGCATAAGTAATGGGGCGGCAGGCAAAGAACTGGCATCAGCAGCACCATGCTGGCCAGAGGAGCTTCAGTTGAGCCACCAACCAAGGAGCCCATGGAGAACAAGAGCTGGAAGAGCAGGGCCTGTGGGGCAGGATATGGGAGACCCTGCCCGGAGGAGCCACTGCCTGTCACAGAGATCCGAGTGGACGGTGTGGCCACTAGCAGCTCTGAAGGGGTAAGGGCATGCAGGGCTAAGGAGGTTGACTCCCTGAGGGAAGAAGACGTAGACAAAGTCAGCTTAGGAGCCGTTTGTGAAGACCATGAGCGGGAAGCAGACTGGGGTCAGTCCTGGTCCTTGTACTGATGTTTGTGCTTCTCTGAGGATTTGTCCTTGGATTTTGAGGACAAAGAGCCAGAGGACTTGGCTGGGGAGGCATTGGAGCTCCAGGTCTGCAGCTCCCATTCCATCTGGGTGACCTTCTGCTGGAGGAGATGACTTTCTAGGGTCCTCTGGTGGCATCTTCTGGTGGCCGGGTTAAACTTCTGGGAGACCTTGTAGGCCTGAACACTGTGGTCTTGGCCTAGGCAGAAGAGGCAAGCAGAGTGGCTGCTCTTGTCTGGGATCTGTTTGCCGCAGGCACACTTAGTGGAACAATCAGAAGAAAAAGATGGTTGAGAAGACATAAACGTGAGGAAGAAGCAGCACCAAAAAATTTCAATGTTGAACTAAACTAACAAGAAAACAAGAAATCACGGGAAAATGGTGGTCAACTGTAGCTGTGGCGGAGTCTGTGGTCTAGTGTGCAATGGCCAATGCTGGAAAAAAAACTGGGGAGGGCATGGGGGCCACCCACCTTATATAGGAAAGGCTTATGTCTGCTACTGATGTCGGAGGTGGGTGGCCCCCTCTGGTAGACTGCTAGCTAGAAAGGTTTCCATGTGGTCCTAGCACCTGACGTCTAAGTCCTACCAGTAATAGCCTGCTTCAAGAGATACCATCGATGTAAGATCCATTGATCCAAAGCTAATTTTAAGTGGTGCCTTGGGGCTATACTTCTATAAAACTCAGTATAAAAGTTAAAAGAGTAAGAGTTAAAGGGCTGCATAAAAATGATGTTATCTGACAAAGATGAACGGCAATATGCTTAAAGAATTGATTGACAGGGTCGAAAGAGTAATGGTTCAGTGATTTGCAAACAAATTAAATGTATAATGGTTGTTCATCCATTTATTGATGAGAACTAGATTGTCACCAATATAATTATAACAGTGCATAGAATTACCTAACTCTTCCACAGCCCTGTGAGAGCAACAGTCAATTATGCAGATGCTCCAGCAAGAGAAGAAAATGCAACAGCACTCTGATACGAACATACGAAATTGCTAGCAGATACATGCCTTACAATCTATTTTCGTCTGCTTGAGTGTGCAGCACTTCAGTCATTTAAACTGCAGCTGATGCTGGGCATCTCACAGTCTGATGGGATTCAAGTTATTGTGTGGTAGTACAACTAGTGGAGTAAATGAAGGCCATTTGGGTTATGGCCATTTTACATGACACTGGCGGAACTGTTCATTGCTGGATGACCGTCAATGAGCAGCATCATGAAATCCTAGCCCATTTTGCAATACTACCCATGAACTCAGCAATAGCAGCAGTGCCTCTATTTAGGTAACCATTCCCACAGAAGATTTTTTACACAGCTTCACAGATGAAACCATTTAAAAAGATTGCTACTTTTCTGTGTTAATAGTGCTGGAACAGACATTGAGTGAAAAGCTACATAAGCCGTGTTTACACGGTCACATTTGAACTGGAGTAACCCGATCGCTCTGGTTGCTCCAGTGCAAATGTGACCATGTGGACATGTACCTGATCTCGGTAAGACATCCAGTAAGCCACTCCAATGATCGCAGAAAATCTGGGGTGCTGACCAGATTGAGGCATAAATCATCGTAGACGGAATAGGCGTGAAAGCGTCATCGCGATAGCCGCCTGCTCCAGCATCCCTTCCATTCCCATAGTGTCTCCACCAGAAGCAGGAAGTGTGGTGGCGTGTACTGGCACTCGGTCACTTATTAGTGGTCTGCAGTCTTTTTGTGAATAGTTGTGGAACAAATAGTGTTTGGAAATTCAGCTTTTGAGGTGTCTCGTTTCTTTTTGGTATGGCAGCTGGTGGCATGAATGGATATTGAGGCGGGGGGACAGACTACCAGCAATGCTTTTGCCTGTGTGTGTGGCTGTTGACATGGATGGATGGGGCGGTGCAACTTGTAGTAGATTGTCCCTGGCATCAGGTGCCATGGCCGGATGTTGGGGAGGAATCACAGCACAGCCCTATGTTGACAGCAGTGATCCCAATCGGGGCGACTACCAGCAATGCTTTTGCCTGTGCGTGTGGCTGTTGCTACGGATGGGTGGGGAGGGGCAACTGCCAGTAGATTGTCCCGGGCATCTGGTGCCATGGCTGCATGTTTTGTGGGGGGGCACATCACAGCCCTTTGTTGCCAGCATTGACCCCAATGGGGGGGTGCAACTGCTAGCACTGCTTGTGATGTGATTGTGATGGTAGGGTGTAGCTGGTGGCACTGGTGTATTGGAGGGCAAGTGCAGTGGTGCCAATATTTATTTACAAGCCCTTAATCAATTGCTGGTTCCCATTGTTCCTGCCCTTTGGTGGCATGGCTGGATGTTTTGGGGTTGGGGGGCTCACAGTACAGCCCTTGGTTGCCAGCAGTGACCCCAATCAGTTTGTGTCATGGATGGATGGGGTGTGTGGTGCGACTGCCAGCACTGCTTGTCCCGGCCATCTGGTGGCATGACTGGATGTTGGGGGGAGACTCACAGCACAGCTCTTAGTTGTCAGCAGTGACCACAAATGAGGGGGGGCACAACTGCCAGCACTGCTTGTGCTGTGATTGTTATGGTGTGATGTAGCTGATGGCACTGGTGGATGGTTAAGGGGCTGGCAAGTGCAGTGCTGCCCTTATTTATTGACCAGCCCTGAATCAAGTGCTTGTATCTCTTACTGGCAAATGCAGTTTGCCTGACTGGGTGGGACCCACACTAGCTGGTTGGTCTGCTTTGGGGAAGAGGCATGTGGCCATGCGTGCATGTTCCTCACCTCCTAACAACTATGTGTTGTGTTTCACGTCACCAAAGAACATCAGAAAAAATGTCTGCATGGTCCATTGACTGTGACCAATGTAGCTATCCCACCACACCAATAATATTTTTTTCCTAAGTAGCCCACATTGCCTGTCCCAGGCCAAGCCAGCTGTAATTACATAGCTGCGCGGCCATCGCCTTCTCAGGTGTGGAGCAGCTTGATATGACCGAGCAGCGACACATACACGTTGGCACAATTGCCATGTCTCAAGGTGCTACAAGATCTAACCTGATGTGTCATGTCTACCATGCATGTGCATTATACTGTGAACTTCAAGCGAGTGACAGGAATTATTATGGCGGGGCTTTCCAAAAGTGCTGCATGTTACATACAGGGGACTATGGTGTATCGTATGGCCCACCACCTGCATTTTGAACATATTAGGGATGGGGGTTATCGAGCAGCACAGACTTAAAGGCAGAGGTGCTCCAATAATCAAACTTGTGCCTTTGAAGTTGGCACCACTCACTGGGTGTGACTGTACAGACAGCATTCGATTTGTACGTGGTAGCCACACCTTGATTGCACCACTCACCACTACATATTATCCTCAATACAACAGTAATTACCACTGTGATCAACTTAAGTGGTACTTTGGTGCTTCGTGTACAGCACCAAGGAGATACCATTGAGGGTGCCTTAGGGCTCAATCATCCATGGCCACCTGGCAGTGTGTGAAGACAATACTGCAGTTTGTAGAGGTGTGTCCTCATGTGCCCACTCGGTGTAAGGGTGCCCAGAGGCACAAACATGATTTTATTTGGTGTTTGAAGGCACATTGCATTATGCTGTCTGAGGCCTAGCTGTAGGCATTGGCAGGTTGTGGGCGGGTACAACTTATCAGCACCAAAGCACTTCCAGAGCTGCACAGTATATCATGGTTTTTGGTTTGGGGCATGGAGGCTTGGGAATCGATATAGCAGCATCAGAATGTGGCAATGTGTGTCACTTACTGTTACTTTCTATGTTGTGCCAAATACTGAATGCACACATTAACAATATTCTGTTTTTGCATTCCCTGTCTCTGTCAAGGTCACAACAGAAACCACAGGCGGAGAAAATACCATGGATTCTGAGCTCTGGGCCTTGTTCAGGCTACGATAATAGTCATGGGCACAACAACGCAAATTCCTCATATAACAGCAGATGAAAGCAAAACGTCAATATCTATGCCATCGACACAATATGCTTTTTTGCCATCGTGTTGGTACTGACTACGCAAAGTTACTCACTGCATAGGACTCTGTGGGCCAGAGTGCGGGACACTGCTTTTTGGAATATGGTGATCACTACTTTCACCAATGCTGACTGGATTGAAAATGTTCAAATTAGTAAAGCTAAATTGTATTTTATTCTGCATAAGACTGAACACCGGATAAAACACAGAGACACCAACATGTGTAATGCCATACCTGCTGAGGTACGGCTGTATATTGCACTGTGGTGACTGGTAACAAGCAGCGATTACCGTACCACTGGCCACTTATTTGGGGTCTCTAGGGCAGTGGTGTGCTTAGTGGTGTGTGATGTCTGTAGAGTCATCTCTAAGACATTCCGCGGTGTTATTGCTCATCCATCTGGGACCCATCTACAAGCCAGTCTCAATGGCTTTGAAGAGCTATTTGGTTTACCACAAACTTCTGGTGCCATTGATGGAACACATATTCCTATTCTTGCGCCTGCTAATGGTCACTGTGACTATTACAGCCACAAAGGGTGGTACTCCATAGTCATACAGACCATGGTTGAGTACCAATATTGTTTCTGGATTGCATGGGTTCAGTTAATTTATTTTCAGTGGAAGTCTAAAACTTCTAGAAGTCGAAATCTGGAAGTCATTCCAGTTTTTAGAAGTCAAAATACTTCTAGAATCCCACCTTTGGAAGTCAGTATTCTAGGAAGGACAAATTTATGGATGTTATTATAATATATTAGTGGTAAAATACAGTTTCTTTCAGAAAAATCCATCATTTCTTACTTCTAAACCTGCAATTTTAGAAGTCACCTAATTTTTGGTTTTACGTCTGGAAGTCAATGACTTCCTCCCTCTTCATTTTGGAAGTTTTTGCCTTGTTTTTTGGAAGTCAAATGCTCCCAAAATGGAGTTAACTGAAGCCCTGCTGGGATGTATACATTGGCTGGCTGGGCAAGGTTCACGATGCCTGCATCTTGGCCAACAGCCCATTATATGACAAGGCTTCTCAGGGAACCCTTTTTCCAAACTGGACACAAACTGTATGCAATGTGGACATGCCAGTACACCTACTGGGTGATCCAGCATACCCACTTCTGCCTTGGAATATAAAACCTTTCCCTGACACAGGCAGACTATCACAGGAGGAGAAATATTTTAACTATAGACTGTCCAGTGCATGTATTGTTGTCGAAAATGCTTTTGGGCAACTTAAAGGCCAATGGCGATGTTTGCTTAAACGTGCCAACACAGATCTGCAGTTTCTACCCAAAGTTGTTCTTACTTGCTGCATCATACACAACCTTTTCGAGACACATGGTAAGTCATTTCAGTCTGAATGGATGCCTGATGACAACAGCAATATGGTAACAACCATCAACCAGTGCAGTGGATGAGTCTGACAGAGACACGACACAGGAAGATGTCAGATTAATCTGGCAAGCTATGGTGGACTATTGTGCACAACATAATTTTGGTGGTCATCCTTAACTTCCACCTATTGCAAATCACTTTGCCGCTCCACACAAGAACCCATCACTTATATGTATTTCTCATGTGGCACCTCCGTTATGATACATAATTAGACTTGTTAAGTCTTGCATCCTTGGCCCCACATTACAACACATCTAGCTTGTCGTTGACCACTGCATTATGAGGACAGGCAACCTATAGGAGGCCTACCTAAAAAACACATGATATTGCTGGTGTTTTGTGATGCCACACTTCAGATCACATTGACACAACACCCTAGATGTACCTGCCTGTATGTTGGGGACTAGATCTGGGGACTTCCACAGTGCTTGTGTCATGCCACTTTGTGCTTAACACAGTCCAGTGTGGGCACTCCCATTTGGTGCCACTGGTCAGTTTGGTGTGTGTCTTGCTTGTCTGTTTGTGTGGTGCACTATCCCCCATTCATGGCACATAATCACAAAATACAATTGGGACAAAGTAGTGAAATAATGTTCTGATTCAAACAAAAATTAAAAGTGTTGATCTCCATGTGGTGACACTTAGCATTTCAACAAGAGTAAATCAAGCTAGTAATAAATGGTATGCCACTTTTGATAGCTTTCGGGCCAAAGAACAGGTAACGTGACAAATTCAATGCTGTTATTTCAATTAATGTAAAAAAACAAACAAAATTGTTTAGCAAATTACATATCTTTATTCATATGTTCTCAAGTCATGCTATGTTGAGTCACTAATGTTTCTCATTGCAGATACAGCATTTAAGAAATGGCAGTTATCAATTTCAGCCTTTTTTTCTGTAAACAGACATATAAACAAACTGCAATGAAAACTATTATTTTTCAGATGGTGCTACATGTGCTTTATGCCTTTATTTAGGGCTGTGCATGGGCCGAATAGTAGTTTCCGAATACCACGAATAGTAGGCTTCCTGAATATTCGGATGCATTTTCCGAATAGTTCACCATTCGGCCGCTATTCGGGAACTACTATTCGGTGAGATTTCTAAGTCTCACAGAGCTTTGTTGGCCAATCAAAAACTGTTTCTTAAGCTCAAAGGCAAGCACACCATGTGACTTCCTCACTCTGAGCTGGTAGAAGACAGGAGACAGTGGTTTCTGAGAGCTGCTCTGCAGTACTTTTGAGACCTTAAACTTGCTAAAAAAGAAACTGATTTTTGCTTCACAGGCTTTTTTGGGTCAGTATAGTTTTTTGATCAGTGTCAGAAAAGCTATGTTTGGCTTTCTGACAGGTATTTTGTCCTTATTGCTGTATGCAGTTACAGGGACTAGGAGGGCTGTATGCTAACACCCCTTCTCTGCTGCTGTCTGACATAGCTCCAGTGTGATTTTTCTCGGGTGGAGCACATTTTATTTTTGTGTTTATTTATGTTTTTTTTTTGCTGTTGTCTGGTTCCAGGCTTCGTTCCCTGCATGACTGATGAGGGTGTCTGCTAACTCCCCCTCCTGCAGGTCACTGCTTATAATTTGCTGTATATGTGCATAATATTTGATTTTGTGAGGCTTCACCCTGCATGTGCATGCTTAATATATATTTTCATGAGGCAGGGCCACACGTGTGCACAGCTGTGTGCACACAGATTTTGAAATAAACTTCTTCAGTTCTAAGCCAGTCAGGCTTGACTCACTGAATTAGTATTGTTAGCCTCTTCTAGTTCTGGGGATAGAGCCCTGTACACATGAGGAGAAAAAGAAGAAGAATCAGCATTTATATAGCGCTCTTCATACACAGTATATCCCAAAGCACTTTACAAGCAATGCTAGACTGGTAGTGAAGTGACTGAATGTGTGGTGGCAGCCATATCGCACATCATCACCCACACACAGCCTGGATAATTGCATGAACCGTTTTATGGGAAGGGGAATGTTGGCCAGGACACTGGGAATGTTCCTTACTCTTTGCGAAGAGTGCCCTGGGTTCTTTTACTTCCACCTGGACAACACCAGTATGGGCAGAAGGGACCTTGGTTTAACGTCTCATCCAAAGGATGGCACATCCCAGCAGTACAGCACCCCCCCCAATACTGCATTTGGATGCCAGCGATTTTTAGGTGCAAGTCCATTCCCAGTGTGGGACGAGAACCCACAACCTTCTGGTCCAGAGGCGGGTGTGCTACCAACTGAGACATGCTGACACAGCTGCTGACTCCACCCCCAGACTTCTACAGCCCACTGCACACAATTAAGCTGTGCTTGTGAAATATATCTCCCTGCGAGTCTGTGTCGTGTGTGTGTGCACAGTTGTGCACATGAATTTTTTTTGTTTGTTTATTGTTGTTTTGTTAATTAAACCATTGCACTTAGTGGGGCAGGCTTGTCTCACTGAATTAATTGTATGTCATCCTCTCGGTTCCATGTTTGACTAAACAGGTTGCCCTTTTCTTCCCCTTCTTAGTAGCAGTGTTTTTCTTTACTGCTCCTTTTTTGTGGTGCAGTATAACCGGAAAGGTTGGTGTATTACTGTAATTCCACAAGCATTAAGTAAAGCATCACACACACAGGTACTGCGTAGTAATAGTTTGTGTTTTACCCAGTAACCAGTAGTGACCTGATCCATCATGTCTTTAGCAATCTTGCAAACATGCTTGGTCCAGCCCCAGCAAAGCATCTGCACCGCTGGCCCCAAGTGGTGAGGGACAGGATGATAGACCACAAACATACAGCACATCCACACAATTACTGCTAGTGTTGTCCCTGGGCTGCCAAACCCCCAAACAATCTATGTAGAACAAAGGAAGCACTCAGCGGGGTTGGGGGTGGGGTTGCAGTAACAAAATACAGTTAAGAGCAGTGCAGCATAAAGTTGCCAATACATTTGTTTGTGCTAAGGCTGGAGGATGCCAATAGAGCCCTGGTGCTTTGACCAGAACCTGGTCTTTGTCAGGGTGCATGTCGGGAACGTACAAACAGGCTATGAATATACAAATCTTAACGAGACACACACTATAAATGAGTGAAGTTAAAATGAATGAGACTGAGATGCAGTTGTAACAAAACAATCCACAACTAACATACCCAAGGATGAAACACTGCATCAAGATTATAGAACATAGTTCATACTGTGGTGCCAGACAGTATGCAATGAAGTGTCTTGCAAAATTGCTGTAAAATGCTGCAGTATGCTGCAAGGAGCAGTGTAATTTAATGGCAGTTAAGCCCTCCAGTCATCCAATATTCTGTAGCATGTTATTTACTGCAAAGTATTGAATTGCATCTTGTCTTGCTCCACTGTAAATTATTGATACATAATACAATTCCAGAGAAGGTGGTGAAATATACTACATAGACAATGACATACAGGTGTCTCTCTTTATTCGATGGGCTCAAATATTGTTCTCCCCAAGCAAGCCTTTTAGTTCTTATAGCATTGGTAATAGTACTACTACCACTAATACCATTAGCAGTACTGCTACTGCTAGCGTCACCACCTGTCCATCTGTACGTTCGCTGTCACATTCTGTTGTGCAGTAGTAGGGGGGAATTAGAGCATACATGCTTTGTGCAGCAAGCAGCAGACACCACCACCAGTGTCCCCAATGCTACCATTATGTCTGCTACATCCACAGCCAGTGTGCTTCCTACCACCACCAGTGCCATTCTTGCAGCAGCCACCCTTTCAGCTGTCACCACTACTGCAGCCACTGCTACCACTATTCCTATGTCCATGGCTGAAACACCTTCTACCCCGTGTCTGTGACCATGAACACCCTCTACTGCTGACCCAATGCAATGCTTGATATAATTTTCAGAGTGCTATGTGTGTGCTGTGGTGGATCGAGTATGCCACATGAAGCTTGTGTTGCATTAGTGACAGCTCAGTGTTGGTGGCTGAAGTGTCATTGAGGTGTATATGGTATACCAGGTTCAATGGGTGATTAATGGTGTTGCTAAAGTGCTTTTTTAAAGTTTCCTTAAAAAACACCTTTTCTGGCTGAATATCGAATACCGAATAATGAATATTCGGCCGAATATTCGGGAAAAGGTATTCTCACAGCCCTACTTTTATTGTCAGTACAAAAACTGCATTCAGTTGATGCCTTAATTGAGGGGCATAACAATTTGCATGCTGTCAATGGCTATACTGAATGTTATTAGAAAATAGCTGGCTGTAGATGGCTTTACTTCATGTCTTTAGAAATTAGTTGCATGTTGATGCCTTTAATTTATGAAATAAGAAAATTGATAGTCGTAGATGCCATAAGCAGGGCAAGAGATCAGAAAGTAGCTGATAGTTGACAACTACATCACATGTAATAATAGAATAGAATATAGTAAATGATGCTGTCAGTAAAAAACAGCAATAAGTAAATGGCTTTCTTGCATTTAATAAAAAACTTCAATCAAATACATCCTGGTGTTAAATCAATTGATGATATTGCACATTGTCAAAGTCCATATTGCACTCAGAGAAGAGAGACGGGCATCAAACTGTGTACTCATTGCTCGTCACACTAAAGACACACACACACACACACACACACACACACACACACACACACACCATTGTCAAATGCATCCTATGTATGTAGAATATGAAGCATTTTGTGCCAAAAGCTGTAGCAGCACAGGGCCAATCAACAATGTACTGGTGTATTGCACTATTTCTATTGCAGTTAGAGTCCAGTAACGTAACACGCCACAACCGATGATTCACAATTGAAGATTTAAAACACAAATAGTCATATCTGCTCCTCACAGTCCACCCAAACTTCACCATCATGATTTGGGCACACAGAACAGTCACTGCAAAAGTTAAACTTCATAGGGCCAACAACAGTTGCTATTTAATAGCATTAATAGTGGCAACAAGGTTGTTGATTCCCCGATTGCATTTTTGAAATAAGAATTAGAAAATTAAACCACAACAAGACTCATATGTGCTACCCATGGCCCCAGAGAATGTCACTCTAGTGATTTGTGCAAAAAAAACATATAAAATGTTCTTGATAAAAGTCACACGCTCTACCTCATCTAGCCTGAATAGCCATAAAAGGTCTGAGAGTATCCAAACTCATTGGCAACATGATGTGCCTGGTCAGCTTTGGCTATGTGGTTTGGTGGATAAGCGTAGCGTGGCAGTGGTGTCAATGCCAGTAGAATTGTGTACACAGTCGCTGCTGACTCGCGTCCATGATCTCAAGACATAATCATCCCCATCATCAGCCATTTATGTTCAACATGCTGCTTATCCATTATTTCCATGTAATCCATGTGCTTGAGGTCAGCTTCCAAAAACTGAGCATCAGACGTCTGCATGTATTGTTTGAAATGGTCATCGACTGCCCAGAGTGCCGGATCAGCATGGTGCTTTCTTGCACAGGGGGTGCTGTTGTTCGGTCTTGACATGGACTGATGAGGCATGGAGTTAATGGGCTTGGCATTTGCCCCATTCTGGAGTGGTGATTCCTCTGCTCCATTGTCTGGACTCTGCGATGCTAGCTGTTCATCCTCGGATGCCACATCCGCCATCTCTTCCTCAAAGTCATCATGATCAAACGGATCATCGAGGTTATTTACTAGGACGGCCAGTTGTGTTGCCACCCTAGTGCCAAGTACAGCATAGACCCTGTGTCCTCCCTCGACCACTGCAGTTGTTGTCTCTGCAGTGGATATATCTGGCCTTCAACCCCTTGATACACATTCGCCAATGAGTCTCCGTCCTCTTAAACTCTTTGTCACACAGTTTTTCTGCAATCTCTCAGTAGATATGTATGTTCTTTTGCTGTCCATTCAGTGCTTCCTGTATGGCTTCTTCTCCCCAGATGGCAAGTAGACAACGTGTATTATCCCCCCCACAGGTTGCAGCTCAGTTTTCAAACATCCTTAAAAAAATTGTTTGAAAAATTTAGGCAAATTAATTCAGTGTCAGATCACATTCAGTGTGCTGTTGCCATGAATAGCCAGCAATCAAAAAATCAACATCATGGTTCAACATGCGCTGACACTGCAGCTATCCTATACTGGTGTGTCCGCCTACATGGGATGGATGCATGCATGGCTGAAGAACAAGAATCAGTAACTGTATAGCACTTGTGATACACATGTAGCCCAATGTGCTTCATAGGCAATGCAAAAAAGGTCCTTATGACACTGTACAGATCACTAGTGAGATCATCTGAGGTCATGTGTCCTGTTCTGCTGTCCACTGCATCCACAGAAGGACATAAATAGATGGACATAAATAGAGGCAGACCAGAGAAACACACCAAAAACTGGCTCTGGACTGTGCCCAAATGATATGCAGACAGATCGGAGGACCTACAATAAGTAGTCCATCGAGGTGAAGAGAGAGAGGGGGCCATGATGGAGACATTCAAGTACATCAGGGGCACACACAAGGTACCAGGAAGGTAGCAACTTGCCACAAGGAAGTAGCACAAGAACAGTGGGCATAATATGCTGATAGAGTGTGTGTGTGTGCTCCGGGGCAAATTGTGGAGGTACTTGCACACAGAAAAAGCAGCAGATGCTTTGAACAGCCAAACAACATAGGTGGTTGGGCAAAAACAGTACATGAATTGTAACCTGCATAGGATAGACATAAGAGTAGTAAAACAATAGAGACGAGAAGGTAAGCATCATATTAAACAGGGTGTAGGGGGGAGCAAGGCATACAATGGCCTTTAAATGCTAAACATTGTTGCTGCAAGTGTGTTTCCATTATAATAGGTAACCATTGTGGCATGCCATCTAGGTTGAAGGCACGTGTACTAAGTACATGTGTGGTGCTTCTTGGGGGGTGGGGGGTTGTCTGTGTCTACTGTACAGAGAGGGTAAGCTGTGTGTGTGACATGCCAGGTGTCTGTGTGTGTGTGTGTGTGTGTGTGTGTGTGTCTCTTCAGTGAAGATAGGGTAAGCAGCAGATCAGCTATGAGTTACTGTAATGCCTAATTTCCTATGGGTATATGTGTCTGTGTGTGCCTTGAAGAGGCGGTAAGCAGTGTGTGCTATGTACATGTCTGGTGCCTGTGTGTGTGTGTGTTTGGTGAAGAAAGGGTGAGCAGCAGGTCAGCTAGGAGTATACCATGCTGCCATAAATAGTGAGTATGCATACTACGTCACCCACATAGTGTGTTGCTGTCATGCAAACTGCAAGGGTGCATGGTCATGTGAGTAGAGGGGCCCTGATATGCTGACTTCTGTGACAGGCTCAATGGCCATTAAGTCATTGCCACATAACTAGTTGGTGGAGTGCTGGTGTGTGTGTGTGTGTGTGTGTGTGTGTGTGTGTCTCTGTGTGTGTGTCTCTGTGTGACATGCTGACAACAGCCACAGTGGCTGCATGGTTCAGTTGGTAGTACTTCCAACTCTAGATCAGACATTTGCGGGATCTCTTCACAGCCCACTGCTGTGTGAGCATGTACGGTATTGTGTGGAGATCTCATTACCTGCTGGTTTGGAGGTAGAAGTACTGTCTACTGAACCATGCAGCCACTGTGTCCATTGTCACCATGTCACACTGACACACACACACACACACACACACACACACACACACACACACACTCTGCTGTCACACCACCAACTAGCCAAATGACTGCATGACCACTGAGCCTGTTACAGAAGTCAGCACACTGCTCCTCTACTCACGAGACCGTGGACCCAATCAGTTTATGAGAAACCAACACACCTTGTGGTCCATGTAGCATGCACCCTCACTACCAAGGAAGTACAGTATACCCATAGCTGACCTGCTGCTTACCCTATCTTCACTGAACACACACACACACAGGCACCAGCCATGTACATAGCACACACCGCCCACCCTGTCTTCAATGCACGCACAGACACATGTACCCATAGGTGGCGTGCTGCTTACCTGATCTGAAATGAACACACGCCACACACACACACACACACACACACACACACACACACACACACACACACACAACAACCAGGCATGCGGTCAGCAAACCCTCAACATATCACCAAATGGCATGCCATAAGGCCTTCCTTTCCAAATGGCAACACATATAAGAAAATACTGATGGGCCATCACATTAATAAAATAACAACCACAGCTTAATATATTAGCTATTTCAATTCCAACCTATCTACACACACACACACACACACACACACACACACCAACCACAACTGAAAGGGAAGGTCTGCATCCAGATTTAAAGCCTGCACAGAGAGCACACTGCAATAAATAAATACTAGGAAACACCATGGGATGTCTGCTGCTATTACTACCCCCTTCCCCTCATGAGCAAGAAGCAAAGGTGAAGGGGGGCCAGAATGAAACATCATCTGGCTGTGTTTAGACCTCACCCTACATGTTACTATTTTAAAAACAGGCCATTTACCACATTGACAACAAGTCACCAAACTGCCCTAAAAGACTGAATGCTTACATAAATTTGAAGATGGCCAGCAAAAAATTGAAGCAGTGAGATGACTCAAAATGGGAAGAAAGAAGCAGCAGGGAGATGCTTGCTGAAGACTGCAGAACGACAAGCAGCTGAACGAATACCAACAAGCAGCCGATGGAAGAATGATGCAGCTTGGTTCTTCACTGAACATCAGTCAAGTGGGAAGGAAGTATGACTTATTGCACCATAAACTCCAGCACAGAGCAGCTGAGGAGAATGCCAAAAACATGTAGTCTATACAAAGGTAGTTGCCAGCACTTCCGGTATATTACAAAGGCATGCAACCACAGGAAATGATGGTGGCACATGACACATCGGCCATGCATCACAGATGATATGAATAATCTGCTTGACTCATAGATTGCTCGGAGATGCATGTTACAGCACAAGATAGGGCTGTTGTGTGGACAGGGGACAGCACAATGTTGCACAGGTAGGGAAAAGTCTACTGCAGTCCTGGCTCAATATGCCAAGTAAACAGGGCTATAGATTAACACAGTCTTCATAGAGCTAGATGGATGGATAGATAGATAGATAGATAGATAGATAGATAGATAGATAGATAGATAGATAGATAGATAGATAGATACAACAGACAGACAGATATAGAAACACTAGATGGATGGATGGATGGCTAGATAAACAGATAGACAGCTAGATAGATAGACAGATAGATAGATAGGTAGACAGATGAATACAGAAAGATAGATATACAGGGATAGACAGACAGATAGCTATAGCAACACTGGATGGATGGATGGATGGATGGACAGAAAGATAGATGTATAAAGCAGACAGACAGACAGACAGAGAGATAGATAGTGCAACACTCATAAGCCCTGTTTACACTGATTAAGATGTTACAAACTGGTGTTGCTCACACCAGTGTGAGTTTTCACCTGGTTGTTTATGAAGTCAGTGGTGTACACCACTCAAAGACATTGGCTTCAACACTGGTACACACTGGTGTCTTGGGGACTACACTGTGGGATCCATCCCACAAGGAGTTCCCTGTGTATTGTGATGCTAAATTGCCCTCAGGGAATAAGGTGAAAAGTGATCAATATTTACACAGCACTTGAAACCACATACACCAGTTCAACTCCTCTGTCTAGGAGAAGAGAAGGACAGCCACACCAGTTTGATGCCTGCACAGTTTACACACACAAATGTACACCAGTGAGGTTCTCCAAATCATCTACACTGGTGTATAAATGACCAGTGTAAACGGGTTTGAGATCCTTGTTTCAAGAATGATTTCCTTGTGCTGGATCCTACTGTATTGTAACAATATAAAGAGCATTGTATTAGCCAAATTAGCAAATCAGTGCAGCGAAAACTTAAGTGCTGAAAGAATACTCACTGCATGCATACATGAATGAACCCAGAGGCCTGAACCCTGAGGCAGATACTCTATTGCGCTGGTGATCTAAAAGATCCCTTTAGAAACCTCTTGCTTAATTGGCCATTATGGGAAGGCTTGGCCCAAGCTTCAATGTGGGGAATAGCTCCTCCCACAACCTCTACTTAAGCCCTCCACTAACGCACCTCCCTTGCTTTGGGAGTGTTTTTTCCCTGAGCTCCCTGCTTGGCATTTGTGACTGTGCTTCTCTGTGCTCCTGCTGCCTGGTTTGTTTCTGTACTGCTCCCCTCATCTCCTTCCTCTTCCCTCCCTCTGTGTTGTGCCTCCCCTTGTCCTGAGTTCTGTTCTGTCTCCCCGGCTGCTTCAGCTGCCTCCCCGCTCCTTTCCCCTGCCTCTGTGTTGTTGTGGGGCTCCCCATTCCTTTTTTCCCCCATTTCTTTTTTGGCTTTTCTTGGCTCCCCGACACCACTTACGTGCATCCCCGCTACACTCCAGTCCCGTCAGCTTCTGTCCCACATTCACTTCCCCTTCCTGCTTTTTGTTCTTCTTGCATGGCAGTGCAGGCTCATTGCTACCAGGCTCACCACATCATTCCAGACCTGTATGCACCCATCTTCAGATCCCTTGGATTTTACTCCGCTGCTGATGAGAATGCTCCCCCATCTCATTCAAGCTTCCTGATTGCTTCGCCATACCAGTAGTCCCTCCTTCCGCTGCAAACCTCCGAGTGCACCGACCCAGCATTCACTCCTGCTCTGCCTCTCCACAGAGACGTCGGACTCTACTGCTAACTTTACCAACTTTCACCAGTAAGTACAGTACTGTTCAGTTTCCTCTCCGCTCTCAGAGTTAGACGGATTCCCTACCTCATTTTTTCTACTGACTCTCTCTCTCCTTGCCACAGCTTGGTTTCTGGCCTACATTTCTCATTATAAGCAGCCCTCTAGTCAATTAATTTCAGAATTCTCTACCAGCCTCACTTACTATTGCCCCACTAGGCTACCTGTTTTCCCCAAAGCACTCATTTATATGAAGTTGTTCAAGATCATGCTCTCTCTGCTCCTTATGTCCATGCAACCCCTATGGACAAGCATCCTTCATCACCTCAGAAATCTAAACTTCATTCACCCTTCTTTAGCTGGATCAGCTTCACACTTAGGATTCTACTGCTCCTGCAGAAGAGACCTACTCTTCAAACTCCGGATCATCCTTCAGTCTGTATAAACCACGGATCAAGGATGGACCATCGTCTCCTCCAGGAAGTGCACCTTCCTTAAATTAGCTATGGTTACTAGAACCTGGTCCTTCTCCTCTTAGTATGCCCAGAGGATGGGCAGACCTATAGCCATGGGTCCTCAGAGGTTTCCTCCACCTGGGGGCTTTTCCTCTCCTGAGTGCCAGGAGTCATACTCCCCGTAAGTTGGAGGAGGTATCTTTTTGGGCCTTCTATTCCCTATGATTTACTACCTACATACCTACTACTCAAGGTTGGGAACAGAGCAAAGCCTCAAAAAGTACTACAAGTTATACAAGTACTATTTACCCCATTGCTATTCCACAAACATTGAATGGGAGGGCTTGGCCAGTGGTTCATTGTGGGGAATAGCTCCTCCCACAACCTCTACTCAAGCCCTCCACTAATGCACCTCCCTTGCTTAGGGAGTGTTTTTGTCCACCTCCATCCCCTCCTCCTCCTTCTCTGGCACTCTTCTCACCCTTGTTCATGGGCCTTCTATTCCTTACAAATTCCTACCTTCATACCTACTACTCAAGGGTGGGAACAGAGTAAAGCCACAAAAAGTACTACAAGTTACACAAGCACTATATACCCCATTGATATTCCACAAACATTGAACCTATACATTTCACCCACCAGTGTACTATTTAAAAGTATGTGCAGCAGCACCAAGGGTAACGTAGTATCTCCAACTAGAGCTATGCTTCTAACATAGTAACATAGAATTTGACAGCAGATAAGGACTGCTTGGCCCACCTAGTCTGCCCATTTTCTTACCTAACAGATAAGCTGCAACAGCTTACTTCCTCCTACCCCCAACTAGGATTGCCTTATGTCTGTCCCATGCATTCTTGAATTCCCCCACTGTTCTTGACTCCACGACCTCCTCAGGGAGGCTGTTTCATGTATCCACAACCCTCTCTGTGAAAAAATACTTCCTCACATTACCTCTGAGCCATCCCCCCATCTTCAAATTGTGCCCCCTTGTTCTTGCACATCTCTTTTTTTAAAAGATGCTACCCTCTTGGACATTGTTGATTCCTTGAGGTACTTGAAAGTTTCTATCATGTCACCTCTCTCCTTCTTTCCTCAAGGGTATACATATTAAGCTCCTTTAGTCTTTCTTCAGATGTCTTCTTGGTGCAGACCCTGCACCATTTTGTGCCCTCCTCTGGACAGCCTCCACTCTGTCTATGTCTTTGTGGAGTTGGGGTCTCCAGAACTGTACACAGTACTCCAGATGGGGTCTCACCAACTGTCTGTACAGAGGGATAACAACTTCCTCTTTTCTGCTATTGATACCTCTCCCTTTGCATCCCAGTATCCTCCCAGCCTTCCTTACAGCCTTCTCACATTGCTTACCCACCTTTAGGTCATCTTATATAATTACCCCCAGGTTCCTTTCCAATTTTACTGTTGTCAGTATCTCACCCCCCCATTGTGTACTCTTCTCCTGGGTTTTTGTTTCTCAGGTGCACTACCTTGCACTACTTTGCATTGAATCTTAGCTGCCATACATGTGACCATTCCTCCAACCTTGCCAAGTCCCTTCTCATCCTTTCCACTCCATCTTGTGTTATCAACCCTGTTGCAGATCTTTGTGTCGTCTGCAAACAGACATACTATTCCTTCCAGTTCCTCTGCAGTGTCACTTGCAAAGACATTAAAAAGAACCGGACCCAGTTCTGAACCCTGCAGTACCCTGCTAGTAACCCTCCGTTCTTCACTGTGGACTCCGTTTACTACTACCCTTTGCGTCCTGTTGTCTAGCCAATTTTTTTATCCAGGCTACCACCTTGGGACCCACTCCAAGGCTGGCTAACTTGTGTGTTAATCTTTTGTGTGGGACTGTATCAAATGCCTTGCTAAAGTCTAGGTAGGCCATGTCCACAGCCCCTCCCTGGTCTACTACTTTGGTTACCCAGTCAAAGAAATTGATTAGATTTGTCTGACATGACCTTTCCATCATGAATCCATTCTGCCTTGGGTCCTGTGCCCCACTCACCTATAGGTACTCAACAAGTCTTTCCTTCAGAAGTGATTCCATCATTTCCCTACCTCTGAGGTCAAACTAACTGGTCTGTGGTTTCCTGCCTCTGTCCTGCTCCCACTTTTGTGAAGAGGAATCACATCTGCCATCCTCCAGTCCTCAGGTACCACCCCATCCTCCCATGATTTGTTAAGGAGAGTAGTCAGCGGTGTCACTAGTTCTACCCTTAGTTCATTTAGAATTCTTGGGTGAATCCCATCAGGCCTGATTGCTTTGTCCACCTTCAATTTTATTAGTTCATTCAGAACCCTTTCTTCTGTAAATGGACTGGTATCAACCCCCGTCTTCAGAGTGTTTCTCTTGTTTGGTTTAGGTACCTCCCCCTCCTCTTCATTTGTGAATACTGAGCAGAAATATTCGTTCAGTATCCTTTCTTTTTCACTGTCACCCTCTACCCACATTCCCTCCCCTTTATTAAGCCTCAGTATCCCTTCTTTGGTCTTTCTTCACTCCCTCATGTGCCTATGAAAGGTATTATCCCGCTTCTTAATAGAACTGGCTATCCTTTCCTCGATTTGGGCCTTTGCTATTCTGACTGCCTTCCCTGCCTCTTTCTGCTTTAACTGATAAAGTTCTTTGTTCTGTTCCTTCTGTGTTTCCTTATATTTCCTGAAAGCTATCCTTTTCTCCTTAACCTTCCCTGCCACCTCTTTTGAGAACCATAGCAGTTTTTTCCTTCATTGTGTTTTGTTGATTTGCTTTACACAAAGGCTTGTGCCTCTGTGATGGCTGTTTTGATTACTCTCTATTGTTCCTCCACCCCTCCTTCTTGCCTATTTGCTAGTGCTTTTCTGAGGCACTCTCTCATTTTCCCAAAGTCAGCCCTCCTAAAGACCAATACTCTTGCTTTTGTATGGCTTGATTATTTTGGTGGTTGCTTGTTCCCAGATGGCTACCCACTTCTAAATCTGAGATTCTTTCTCTGTCCTCATTTGAGAGTACCAGGTCTAAGATTGCTCCCTCCCGAGTGGGTTCCAATACTAGCTGTCTGAGGCATGCCCCTTGTAGGGCATCAAGAATGACCCTGCTCTTTGATATGCCTGCAGCAAAGCTGCTCCAGCTAACATCTGGCATATACAGGTCCCCCATCAACAATATCTCCCCTTTTTCTGCCATTCTAAGGATGTCTTCTATCATTTCCTTGTCCATTCCTTCCCCCTGATATGGGGGTCTGTATACAACCCCCATGCAGATTGTGGTGCCATTTCCTGTCTCCAGAGTGACCCAGAGTGCCTCATCTGCTCCCTGTTTACTCTTTAGTTCTGTTGCTTTGATCCCTTCCTTACCGTGCACTTACCTGGTCAACAAAAACTAAATAAAAAATAAAATAAATAAATAAAAACATAGAGAGCTAGAAATATAGGATATTCTTGTCTCAGAACAGGACAATCAAGAGCTTAAAGGGTACACAGGCAGAAAGTAAGTAGAGAGAGAAGAGAAAAAAAAACAGAGGAAAGGGAAAGGATTGCAAACAGTTAAGGGGCCAGAAATAAGACATGATGGGAGTGGTGCAGTGCAGTGGCTGTGGAGCAGCAGTCTTCCGGGAGATGTTCTGGAGGATGCGGTGTTGTCCCATCTGCAGGCACCTCTCTGGGCTGAGGGAGGAGGTTGCTGATCTCCAGGCTGAGTTGGCCAGGATTTCTGGGACCTCCTCTTCCATCCAGGGACCACCAGTGCCACTGCCGTTGCCTCAGAGGTTGCCAAGAAAGAGGAGCGGTTGGACCAGAGTGGGCTCAGGGAGTTTGAGGGTGGTGGAACAGAGGTGCATCCCTCCAGTTGTACCTCTCCACAATTCCTATGCCATTCTGGCAAAGTGTGGTTCCTCCATGGAGGCACCCGCAGTGGAGACCAAGGAGGATGCTGGGAACCTCCACAAAGGAGACCCACAGAACGCTGGCAGGGGACCCCACAGGGGAAGGAAACAACTCCTGGTGGGGGACTCCATTGTTAGGAAGGAAGAACTGGGGGAGGAAGGGGAGAGGGAGGTAAAGTGCCTGCCTGGCGCCATGGCTTGGAGGGACAGGGAGCGAATCCTCAGGATTGCCGGAGGAGCTGCACAGTGGAGGGAGCTGGATGTCATTGTCCACCTAGGGACAAATGACCTGGCTAAGAAATGGATTAGAGAAGTGCAGGGAGAGTTTGTGGAATTGGGGAGGGGCCTTAGACAAGTAGCACGCATGGTAACTTTCTCAGAGGTGCTGCCCATCTATGGCATAGGAGAGGTTAGGGTGTTCCGCATCATGGGATTCAATTAGTGGTTGAAAAACTGGTGTGGAGCTCAGGGATTTGGCTTCATTGGGGACTGGGGGTCCATCTGGAGTGATGCAAGCCTATACTGGCATGATGGGCTGCATCTGTCCAGGAGGGGAACCAGGATCCTAGGTGATAGGTTTAAATGCTTCATTGGCAAGCATTTAAACTAGCCAAAGGGGGAGGCACTGGAAAGGAGCAAGGAAATCCTAGCCCCTCCAAAAAAATCACGGTAGTAATTGCAGTAAACACCAACATAGAGGTGTCGATAGGGAGAAGGGCAGAGGTAAATGGAGAAAGTGACAAAGGCAAGAAGGACAGGGATGGGGCAAAAAGGAGTAAGGTCATCAGGAAATGGAAGGTAATGAGTACCAATGCCTGTAGTCTGGGCAACAAGCTCCTGAGCTGGTGGCCTTGATGGAAGAGGAATGCCTGGATATCGTAGCAGTCACAGAAACATGGTACACAGAGAACCATGACTGGGATGTTAACATACCAGGGTACATAACCTTCAGGAGAGACAGGCAGGGGAGAAGAGGAGGAGGAGTAGCTGTCTACGTAAAGGAAGGGATAAAAGCAACTGAACAAAAGAGTAAACATGGAGGAGAGGAGGCCCTGTGGGTCACCCTGGAGACTGGAAAGGGCACCACAATCTGCACAGGGGTTGTGTACAGACCCCCATGTCAGGGGGAGGGAATGGACAAGGATATGATAGAAGGCATTCTTAGAATGGCAGAGAAAGGGGAGATACTGTTGATGGGAGACCTGAATATGCCAGATGTTAACTGGAGCACATTTGCTGCAGCCACATCCAAGAGCAGGGCCATTCTTGATGCCCTACAGGTGGCAGGCCTCAGACAGCTAGTTTCAGAACCCACTCGTGAGGGAGCAATCTTAGACCTCGTGCTCTCAAATGAGGGCAGTGAGAGGATCTCAGATCTAGAAGTGGGTAGCCATCTGGGAACAAGTGGCCATCAAGCAGTGTGGTTCACGTTAAACTCAGCTACAGAGTCAAGCCATACAAAAGTGAGGGTACTGAACTTCAGGAGGGCTGACTTTGGCAAGATGGGAGAGTGCCTCAGAAAAGCACTAGCAAACAGGCTAGAAGGAGGTGTGGAGCAACAATGGGGAATCATCAAAACTGCCATCACAGAGGCAACAAGCCTTTGTTTGAAGCAAATAAACAAATCAAAATGAAAGAAAAAGCCACTATGGTTCTCAAAAGAGGTGACTGTGAAAGTCAGGAAGAAAAAGATAGCATTCCGGAAGTATAAGAAAACACAGAAGGAGCAGGACAGAAAGTTGTACCAGTTAAGGCAGAAGGAAGCAAGGAAGGAAGTCAGAATAACAAAGACCCAAACTGAGGAAAAGATAGCCAACTCGCTTAAGAAGGGGGATAAAACCTTTTATAGGTACATCAGCGAGCGTAGAAAGACAAAGGGAGGGATAGTGAGACTGAATAGAATGAACGGTGGGTGGGCAGAGGGGGACAGTGAAAAATCAGGGATACTGAACGAATATTTCTGCTCAGTATTCATAAAACAGGAGGGGGAAGTGCCTAATCCAATTAACAGAAGCACTCTTGATAGGGGGGTCGATCCCAGTCCTTTCACAGAAGAAAGGGTTCTGCAAGAACCCCTAAAACTGAAGGTGGACAAAGCAATGGGGCCTGATGGAATTCACCCCAGAATTCTAAAAGAATTAAGGGAGGAACTAGTGAAACCACTGGCTACTCTTTTTAATAAATCATGGGAGGATGGTGTAGTACCCGACGACTGGAGGAAGGCGGATGTGATTCCCCTTCACAAAAGTGGGACCAAGACAGATGCAGAAAACTACAGACCTGTCAGTTTGACCTCTGTGGTAGGGAAAGTGATGGAGTCACTTCTGAAGGAAAGAATAGTTGAGTACCTAGAGGCCAGTGGGGCACAGGACCCAAGGCATCATGGGTTCACAGCGGGAAGGTCATGTCAGACAAATCTAATAGATTTCTTTGACTGGGTGACCAAAGTGGTAGACCAGGGAGGGGCTGTGGACATGGCCTACTTAGACTTTAGCAAGGCATTTGACACGGTCCCACACAAAAGATTAAAAGTCAAGTTAACCAGCCTGGGAGTGGGTCCCAGGGTGGTAGCCTGGGTAAAACATTGGCTGGACAACAGGACACAGAAGGTAATTGTAAATGGAGTCCACTCTGAAGAAAGAGGGGTTACTAGTGGGGTACCGCAGGGTTCAGTATTGGATCCAGTCCTTTTTAATGTCTTCATAAGTGACATTGCAGAGGGACTAGAAGGAAAAGTATGCCTCTTTGCAGATGACACAAAGATCTGCAACAGGGTTGATACACAAGGAGGCATGGAAAGGATGAGAAGGGACTTGGCAAGGTTGGAGGAATGGTCAGAAGTATGGCAGCTAGGATTCAATGCAAAGAAGTGCAAAATAATGCACCTGGGAAACAAGAACCCAGGGGAAGAGTACACAATGGGGGAGGTAGTAACAACAACAAAAAAGGAAAGAGACCTGGGGGTAATCATATCAGATGACCTTAAGGTTAGCAAGCAATGTGAGAAGGCAGTAGGGAGGGCTGGGGGTACACTGGGATGCATAGGGAGAGGCAACAGCAGCAGAAAACAGGAAGTTGTTATCCCTCTGTACAGACAGTTGGTGAGACCCCATCTGGAGTACTGCGTCCAGTTCTGGAGACCCCATCTCCGCAAGGACATAGACAGGATAGAGGATGTCCAGAGGAGGGCAACTAACATGGTGCATTGTCTGCAAGAGAAGCCATATGAGGAGAAACTAAAGGAGCTTAATATGTATACCCTTGAGAAAAGAAGGGAGAAGGGGGACATGATAGAAACTTTTAAGTACCTCAGTGGAATCAACAAAGTCCAAGAGGGCAGGATCTTTCAGAAACAGAGATGTGTAAGAACAAGGGGACACAATTTAAAGATGGGGGGGCAGTTCAGGGGTAATGTGAGGAAGTATTATTTCACAGAGAGGGTAGTGGATACATGGAACAGCCTTCCTGAGGAGGTTGTGGGGTCTAAAACTGTGGGAGAATTCAAGAATGCATGGGACAGACATAAGGCAATTCTTGTGGGGGGTAAGAATAAATAGGCTGTTGGTTAAATAGGATCTGTGGCCTATCCTGTAGGTAGAGAAATGGGCAGACTAGATGGGCCAAGCGGTCCTTATCTGCCATCAAAGTCTATGTTTCTATGTTTCCTCCTCTTTTACCCTCCCTGTCCCTCCTGTAGATTGTGTATCCTGGTATGTTGACATCCCAATGATGGTTCTCTGTGTGCTATGTTTCTGTGACTGCCAAAATATCCAGGTGACCCTCTTCCATCAAGGCCACTAGTTCAGGGAGCTTGTTACACAGACTACGGGCATTGGTACTCATCGCCCTCCACTTTTTGATGGCCTTACCCCTCTTAGCCCCATCCCTATCCTTACTGCCTTTGCCTTTTTTCACATTTACCTCTGTCCTGCTCCCTAATGATTTCTCTACCTTGGTGTTTACCTCACTAATTACCATGTTTTGTGGGGGGAGGCTGGGATTTCACTGTTCCTTTTCAATGCCTCCCACCTTGGCTAGTTTAAATGCTTGCCAATGAAGCATTTAAACATCTCACCTAGGATCCTGGTTCCCCCCATGGACAGAGGCAGACCATCGTGCCAGTATAGGTCTGCATCCCTCCATTCTCTCTAAATGTGTTTAACAGCTGCAAGTAGGATTTTCTTTTTTCTTCCAACTTACCTTTTTCTCCTTACCTACCATTGGCTGGAAGATCCTTTGGTCTCAGGCAAATTGCCTTCTGCCTGACCTCAAATTTTCTTCCTCCCACATTCCCAGGATTCCAAGACATGCATCCTCAAAAAAACTCCTCACGTGAGGCCCTCACTTTCAGCTCCATGAGACGTGTTGGCCCTATGTCTGGTCATGGGGTAGAGGCTGTTGGGAAGGTGAAATCTGAGAACTGCCCTGGGGTGTGGGAGAAATGCTTAATGTGGCTATTGGGGGGCCAAGCAAAACTTCATCCAGCCAGTCAATGGGAGCCCTTTTCCTTATTTTGTCTCTTTCCTGACAGCATGCTATAAATGCACAAGGTGCCATCATGCCGGCCACATCAACATCAACATCAACATCCTCTCCCTCTCCTGAAGTGCCTGCCAAATCCACACTGCATTGTCACCAGTGGTTACCCAGACAGCAGTAAAGCTGTGGGACATGCTGCTTTTCCCTGAGTAGGTAAACATCCTTGTGGGAGTGTCCAATTCTCCTCTTATGGGCCCTCCATTGCACCTCATGTGGGCCATTCAGCATGCCTCATGGCAGCCCTACAGCATGCCCTATGTGGGCCCTCTAGCAGGCTTCATCTGGGCCCTTCAGAATACCTCATCCAGACCCTTCAGTGTGCCTCATGTGGGCCCTTCAGCGTGCATCATGTGATTCCCTCCAGTGCATGCCATGTGGCCCTCCAGCATACCTCATGCAAGCCCTCCACCATGCTTCATGTGGGCCCACAATCACACATCATACAGGCCCTTCAGCATGAATCATATGGGTCCTCCAGTATGTCTCATGCAGACCCCTCAGTGTGCCTCAAGTGGGTCCTCCAGCATACCTCATTTTGGTCCTGCAGCATATCTCATCCAGGTCCTTCAGTGTGCCTCATGTGGGCCCTCCAGTGCATGCCATGTGGCCCTCCAGCATACCTCATGCAAGCCCTCCACCATGCTTCATGTGGGCCCACAATCACACATCATACAGGCCCTTCAGCATGAATCATATGGGTCCTCCAGTATGTCTCATGCAGACCCCTCAGTGTGCCTCAAGTGGATCCTCCAGCATACCTCATTTTGGTCCTGCAGCATATCTCATCGAGGTCCTTCAGTGTGCCTCATGTGGGCCCTCCAGTGCATGCCATGTGGGCCTTCCAGCATGCCTCATGTTAGCCCTGCAGCATACCTCATCCAGGCCCTTCAGTGTGACTCATGTGGGCCTTCCAGCATGCCTCCTGTTGGCCCTTCAATACACCTCATGCTCACCCTTCAGTGTGCCTCATGCAGGCCTGTAGCGAACATCATATGGGTCTTCCAGCATGCCTCATGTGGGCCTTCCAGCATGCCTTCTGTGGACCCTGTAGTGTGAAAAAGTAAAATTGTTTTTTCAAAAGTCATCTTGCCCTCTCTGAATTGTAATTATTGCCCTTACATACATCAAATGAAGTTGAGTCCAAGGTTAAAATGAGAGATGATGATAAATAAATCAATGCTACCCTATTGCTCTCTTTACTGATTAACAGAATGGGAGAGAAAATGCACTATGTTTCCTTTTCAACAGCATTAATTGCAGCCCCACTGCTGCTGCTGAGTTCTTTTTCATTCTGTGCTACACCATCACTGGCTGTCACTCAAAGCTGCACTGCTTCCATGTCCAAGATGCAACACTGTTAGAATATGTTTATTCTTTTTTTTTTCACCAAAATTATCCACTATTCCTTACATTCTTTTTGATGCTTCCTAGTGGCAATGCACTGGTGTGCATCTGGGTCATACACTTTGTGAATACTTCACCAGACTCCTCAAGTACTGTAAGCCACATCTAGCCTGATACAAGTTTTTTTTTCTTAATACTTACCTATTAGGTAAAACCTTTGTTACAAACTGAATATTCAAAGATTCAGAGCTTTGATAAAAATGTTTTATTTTCTTGGCAGACAGGTTGCCTTTCTGTGTTATGTTTCTGCATTTTACAAATGCTGCGGATAATACTGTATGGCGGGAAAATGAGGCTTGATTGTACATTGATACGTAACCCAGATTATTCCCTTTATTATTTTATTTGCAAGGGACCTTTTGTTTTGTATATTGAGTATACATTACAGGTACTGTATATTTACATACTAACATACTATTTGCCAGCAGATTAGGCCTTACGGTTTATCAAGTCTGCTCGAACCTCAGATCCCTAGTTGGGTTCTATCATTTATTTATTAATACAAAGTGCATTTATTTAACACTGTGGATATGTTATGTTGTGCTTTTGTAAAGAGCCCCAGCCCACATTGCATTGCATTAAGAGGATGTATGTTATGTTGTACTTCTGTAGATTCTGCGCCCACAATCCATTGCATTAGGGGAACATGTGTGATGTTTTGTCTCTGTATAGAGTCTCTGCCCATGATGCATTGCATTAGGAGGACATGGGTTTTGTACTTCTGTAAAGAGTCCCAGCCCACAATGCATTGCATTAGGTGGATATGTTATGTTGTGCTTCTGTAGAGTCCCTGCCCAAAATGCATTGCATTAGGAAGATGTGCATGTTACTGTGCTTCTGTAGAGAGTTCCTGCATATGACGCATTGTACTAGGTAGTTACCTGTTATGTTCTACTTGTAAAGAGTCCATGCCCATGATGCATTATATTAGGAGGCTATGTATGATGTTGTGCTTCTGTAGAAAGTCCCTGGCCACAGTGCATTGCTTTAGGAGGATATGCATGATGTTGGGCTTTTGTAGCAAATCCCTGCCCATAATGCATTTCATTCATTGGCTATACATAATGTTGTGCTTCTGTAAAGAGTCCCTGACAACAATGCATTGCATCAAGAGGAGATGCATGATGTTGTGCTTCTGTAGAGAGTCCATGCCCATGATGCATTTCATTAGTTGAACATGCATGATGTTGTGATTCTGCAGAGTCCATGCCCATGATGCATTTCATTAGTCAGATATGAATGCTGTGCTTCTGTAGAGAATCCCTTTGTATGATGCATTGCATTAGAAGGATATATATGATGTTGTGCTTCTGTAGAAAATACCTGCCCACAATGTATTGCATTAGAAGGAAATGCATGATGTTGTGCTGCTGTAGAGAGTCCCTGTCCATGATACATTTTATAAGTTGCTTATACATGATGTTGTGCTTCTGTAGAGAGTCCCTGCCAATGATGCATTGCATTAGTTGGATAGGTGTGATCATGCACTTCTGTAGAGAGTCCCTGCTCACAATACATTGCATTAGGAGGATTTACATGATGTACTTTTGTAGAGAGTCCCTACCTTGATGCATTTGATTTGGTGGACCTGTGTGATGAAGTGTTTCTGTAGAGAATCCCTTCCCATAATGCATTGCATTCAGAGGATATGCATGATATTGTGCTTCTGTAGAGAGTCCCAATCCATGATACATTTCATTAGTTGGATATGCATGATGTGCTTCTGTAAAGCCCCTGCCTTTGATGCATTGCATTAGAAGGATATATATGATGTTGTGCTTCTGCAGAGAGTCCTTACTCACAATGCATTGCATTAAGAGGATATGCATGATGTTGTGCTTCTGTAGAGAGTCCCAATCCATGATACATTTCATTAGTTGATGTTGTACTTCTATAGAGAGTAGGGCTGTCAGAACCCTCTGAAGTTCTGGGTTCTAGTTCTAGTCTAGAATTTTTGAAAATGTTATAGGGTTCTAATCTTTTTTAGAACTTGAACCCTTTTTTTATGTTTGCTTGCATCATGTGCAAGAAACATTATGTAGCAGCTTAGGAGAGAAGTGGGTTGTGGAGGTGCGGCAGTGTGGCAGCCAACAAAGACATTGCATTTGGGAGCTTGGGCTTGGCAGTGGTGGACCAATGGAGGCACAGTGTGCTGATGACACTGGCTTCCAAAAATGCCACCAACTTGTAATGTTTTCGCTGCAGCAATCAGGGGGCACCTCGTCATTGCAGTGTCAGCCATTCCACTGCAATGAGGGAGCGACCCATCATTGCAGGGCAGAACATTATCTAGTGTAATATCATTTATGAACATGGCGGTGGCTTGCTGCCGAATTCACAAACAATGTTCAGTCCCCACTGCCGAGAAGGTGCCCAATCCCCCTCGGCAGCAAACCCCCCCCCCCAAAAAACAGTCTTTGTTTGCCGATGGGGCCCTAGTCCCCATCGGCTCAGTCCCCATCCCAGTTTGATGTGCCGATGGGGACCCCACTCCCTGTTGGCATATGCCCCATCCCAGTTTAATTTGCTAACAGGGGAGCCCACTCCCATCAGCATAGCTTGCAGTTTATGCCTAATCCACCTCGAATTTTAATAATAATAATAATAATAAAATTTATTTAATTAAGCGCCTTTCAAAATTTTCAAAGCGCTGTACATAAAGAACACAGGCATAATCAATACATACAATAGAACTGCACTAAACGAATATAACAAAACTAAGATAATCAATTACAGCAAAGCAGAAAATGCCTTTTCCCACAAAAAGTCTTTAGTGACTTTTTAAAACTCCCCACCAAAGTACTGTCCCGGAGCTGATGGGGCAGAGAATTCCAGAGGATAGGAGCAGCAAATCCAAAAGCACAGGCTCCAGAAGACTTCAAATTTACCCTCAGAATCTCCAGCAACCCCTCGTCAGCTGAGCGGAGCTGTCTCAGAGGGGTGTAGGGCACCAGAAGCTCTTTCAAATAGTTGGGACCTAGACCATGTAGAGCTTTGTAGGTCAGAAGACCCACTTTGAAGGTGATCAGCCACGGTATTGGCAGCCAGTGCAGAGTGTGCAGCACAGGGGTAATATGAGACCTTCTGGATACCCCAGTCAACAAATGTGCTGCCGCATTCTGCACTAGCTGCAAGCGGCGGATATCAACCCCAGAAAGCCCTAGGTAAAGGGAGTTACAGTAATCAAGGTGAGATGTCACAAAGGCGTGAACCAAAACTGGCAGGTCGCAAGGAGGGACCAGGTTCCTAATCCTGGCAATGTTTCTAAGGTGAAAAAATGCAGTCTTGACAACTGCAGACACCTGATAATGGAGGGTCAAACCAGTGTCAAGCTCCACACCCAGGTTACGCACCCGTTCAGAGGCGAGGATCTGGTCTACCCTGAGAATTAATCCAGAGGGAAACCCTGGTCAAATGGTTATCCAATTGGACCGCCACAACTTTCTCAATAACCTTCCCCACAAAAGGGAGGTTAGAGATTAGTCGGTAGTTTGCTAGGTCATCCGGGTCTAAAGAAGCTTTCTTCAGAAGGGGAGTCACCACCCCTTCCTTCAGGGAGCTAGGGAAAACTCCCATCTCTAAAGAACACCGGATGATCCGAGCTAGGACCGGGCCAATGATCTCACTACAACCCATGATCAGGGAAGTAGGGCCAGGATCCAAACTACAGCATGTTGGGCACATCCCATGGACAATCCTTATAGTGTCTACGAAATCCGGTAGGTCAAAGGAACTCCAGGAAATTCCGGGCTCTTCGGCAGGACACCGATCAACTGCAACAACCTTAGAGTGAGGTTGGGGGCACTGTCTCCTGATGTCTTCCACCTTATTTGCAAAGAATCGAGTGATCCCTTCACAATAAGTTTGCATAAAGGCTCGACGGATCTGCTGACAGGCTGGGTTGCACAGTCTGTCAACAGTTCTGAAGAGCTCAGCCAGTCGATTCAGTGCGACAGAAATTTCCCTGGACAGGAATTCTGCCTTCTTATGGGAAATTGCTGTTTGGTAAAGCTTATAATGCTCTAGCAAAATAAGATGGTCGGAATCAGAGGCAGTCTTCCTCCAACGACGCTCCAACCTATGCCCCAACCTCCGCAGCCCTCTCAAAGTGCCATCAAACCATGGCGCAACGGGATGGCGCGTGAGGGGGTGAACACGGACTGGTGCAATCTGATCAAGTGCAGCTGGTATGGCCCTATTATAGGCCACTATCAGCCGCTCAGGATCAGTGCAGAACTCGTCAAACAACGAGAGGTCAATAACTGCCATCAGGTCTTCAGGGACAATGTCCCGCAATGGGCGGTACCTGACCAACTCTACAGGGGCCGACCTACCCAGGGGGGCCTCAAAACTGAACCCAACTGAGTAATGATCAGACCAGCCGACTGGTTCCACCACCAAGTCGGAGGCCTCGATCCCCAGGAGGAAGACCAGGTCAAGAGAGTGACCTCCCTTGTGTGTAGCTGTGGAAACAACCTGTGCAAAGCCCAGAGGTGTCATCACCTGGAGGAAATCCTGACCAAAAAGCAAAGATTCATCGTCGACCCACACATTGAAGTCGCCCGGCACCATCAATCTGGGCGACTCCAAGGCCATGTCAGTGGCAAAATCTGCTATTTCCTGCAGGAAAAGCTTCTCATCCCCTGGTGGACGGTAAATGAGAGCAGTCCTGCACCCCACACCAGCTACCACAGTACGCTCAAATGACCTAGCCTCCTCAACTGGTACACCAGTAAGGCCCAATTTGGTCTTAAAACAAACCGCCACCCCCCCCCCACGATCCAATCTCGGGTGGTGTATGAACCGAGCACCAAGTGAACAGCGCCTCTAAAAGGGGTCCAGATTCCCATCCAACCAGGTCACTGTAATGCAAGCCAGATCTGCTCTTGCAACAAAGTCTGTAATAAGACCAGTCTTGTTGTAGACAGATCTGGCATTGCACAACAACGCCCGAGTTGGACGAGGATGATGAGTTGTCCCAACCACTTGCCCTCCAAAACAGGAGGTGCCCTTGGGTGTGGGAACCAGAATGGAGCTACCACACTCCAGAAGCCATTTCACCCCAGGGCGTCTTCTAGGCCTAACCATCCCTATGGGAGAGCACTGCTCACTCTGCTGTCCACAGCCCCTCACCCCCCCAATTCCCCCTCCCCTTCGCACAATCCCTAATGCCCCACACTGATGGTAAATATGAACGGGCAAGGGGGGCAAAGCCCCCCGAGTGTGCCGACAGGGGTGCTCAATCCCCTATCAGCTACAGCCTCCCCACAAAACAAAACACTCAGTTGGCACACTAGGAGCCAACCCCAGCGTGCCAAATCTCCCTGTTAAAAAAAAAAAAAAATGGCCTGCAATGTTTTTTTCTTTCTTTTTTTTTTATTCCTGTAAAACAGAAAATGGTCCCTCACGGTCTGTCCTGCTGCATCCCCAACCCGCACCCACCCTCTGTGCACCCTGCCTCCCACACCCCTGTCACCCCATACTTACCTCCTGAGCCTGGCGTGATGATCTTCTGTGGACCGGGAACATGTCTGCACGCTTCAGAGCCGACCGCAAATTGAAGAAATGCCTATAACCTGTATAATGGCATAAATAGAATTTTTTCAACTTTGGTGCATATCTCAGGCATTTTGGGGAATTTTGGCACCAAATTTTCAACATGGGTTAATTGGGACCCCTCCTCATGAATTCAGACACTGTCATGGCATTATTCAGTCCTGAAAGGTGATTTCATGGTCACTGTGCGGAATCACCTTTCAGGACTGATTAACAAAATGACAGTGCCAGTGTTCATGTGGTGGCCTCCCAAAAAGTCTATGTTGCAAATTTGGTGGAAAAAATCAGAGAAATAACTGTTTTGTGATCGTGCATTGTGCAGTTTCCATGAATGCTTGTAACTTCACGAATTTGCAATATTTTCACTCCAGATTTTGAACATTGTCATTTTCCACACCTCCTTATGAACAGTACAGCTGCCATTTTTCACATCCTGGCTGAAATGTGTTTTCGCACTTCTGGCACAGAATAGCGTGGTCGCTGTGTGAAATCAGTGCTTGGGACACATTAAGAAAATCACAGTGACACTGTTCATTGGCAGAGGTCCTAAAATGCCTATGTTGAAAATTTGGTGATGAAAGTTCATAAAATGACTGTTACGAGTGTGTGTTGCACAGTTTCCATGCACGCTTGTAACTTCGCACATTTGTAATATTTTCACTCCAGATTTTCAACATTACCATTTTTCTGCCCCTCCTTATGAACAGATTTTTCTGCCCCTCCTTATGAACAGTACAGCTGTCATTTTTCACATCCTGGCCGAAATGTGTTTTTGCACTTCCAGTGCAGAATAGCACGGTCGCTGTGGGAAATCAGTGTCCGGGACACATTAAGAAAATCACAGCGACACTGTTCATGAGCAGAGGTCCTAAAATACCTACATTGAAAATTTGGTCATGAAAGTCCATAAAATGACTATGTTATGCGCATGCCTTGTGCAGTTTCCACATATGCTCAGACGTGCAAGCATTTTTAATATTGCCTCTACAGATTTTCAATATTGCCATCTCTTCACACCTCCCTATAGATGGTACAGCTGTCTTTCTTCACATCTTGCCCGATCTGTGTTTTCGTACATGTGGTGCAGAATGGCACTGTCACTGTTGGAACTCAATGTTCTGGACACATTGACAAAATCACACTGCCACTCATCATGAGAAGAGGTCCCAAATGCTTTCATGAGGTGGAGTAACAAAAAGGCCATGTTGAAAATTTATAGCGCAAATACCAACAAACGCCCGAGGTGTTAAGGTTTCTACCCATAACGTCCTACCCTGTACAGACTGACAGGCATCGAGCTGTGCCTTTGGTTTGCCGACTGTACTGCTCATGCCATCCCACCAGCACCCCCAAGCCAGTGACAAGCATCGAGGTGTACCTTAGACCCTTCGGCCCCAGACTTCATCCCATTCTCCTGTGCTGCACCTGTTTCAGCGTATGTCTTTATGGAATGGGGTGTCTGTAAAGCCAAACACCCTAAGGCACACCGCAACACGTGTCGGTGTCTGCAGAACAGGGTATGGTGACATGGCATGACCGTCATGGGTAATGACCCAAACACTTACCCCAATGCCTACATCTCTACAGGATGGAGGTGGGGTTGGTGTGAACTTCAATACTTCACTGCCATTCCTATTCTGCATCTGTCTAACTCCTTCATTTCCAATGCTAATACCAGCAAGCAAACATTAGGAATTGACAAATGCTTGTTTTTAATTGTGCTGCCAGTAATGACGATAATAATAAAATACATGTGAAATTGAGGACAGAAAGAACTGCAAAGTGTTTAATATAAGTGGGGAAAGAAATGATTATGAGTGACTTTGATTTGACTATAGCTACTGCAGGTTTATATATGGTTTCTTCTATTTGCTAAAGCCAGCAACTTACAGGTGCTAACTGCTAACAGGCCCACCCTCCCACCCATATGTTAAACATTTACCTGCTGCAGCTGCATTATAGTTCCTTAGTGAAAAAAAGTGGCACATTAACCATTAATATACTCAGTTATATATTCTCATCATCATGAATAATGAAAAAAAAACTGATATTACCTAATCTCATCTATTTGCTATTTACGAACATACGAACATACGAAATACGAAATTTGCCAGCAGATAAAGGCCTAGAGGTCTATCAAGTCTGCTCGAATGTGCAGCTAGCACCCCTTATTCTGCAGCTGCCCCTCCCTTCCACCCTTCCCCTTCAATAACCCTCCCCCTTGTCCTGTCCCATCCCCCTTTTGAAGCAGTCCACTGTTCTACTGGATACCACTTCTGCAGGTAACGCATTCCACCCGGCCACCACCATCTCTGTAAAAAAGTGTCTCCTCATCTCCCTCCTGAACCTTCCTCCCTCCAGTCTCATATCATGGCCCTGGTGGCCCTCCCTTCCCTTACTTTGGACAGCCCCTCTGTACCCATCTTGTTTATTCCTTTCATGTATTTAAAGGTTTCAATCATGTCACTCCTGTCACTCCTCTCCTCCAGTGAGTACATGTTCAACTCCTTCAAACTCCTCTCATATGATAAGTCCCCCAGCCCCTTGATCATCTTTGTCACCCTGCACTGCACTCCCTCCAGTAACTTAATGTCCCTTTTCAGATACGGGCGCCAGTACTGCACGCAGTACTCCAGGTGTGGTCTAATTAATGACCTATACAGTGGCAGAATCAACTCCTTCATCCTCGAGGATATACCCCTTGCAATACAACCCAGCATTTTGTTTGCCTTTGCAGCTGCCTTCCTACATTGTGCCGAGTTGTTCATTGACCCTGTAATGAGCACACCCAGATCCTTCTCCTCCTCCTCTGTCTGGGCTAGCTACACTCCCCCCAGCTGGTAATTCCTCCTTGGGTTCTTCATCCCAAAATGCAGCACCTTGCACTTTTTGGCATTAAACCCCAGTTGCCAGGTGTCTGACCTGGTTTCAAGCATTGCCAGATCATCCTGCAACCCCTGCCATCCCCCTAGGTCGTCCACCACCATGCCTACCTTGGTATCATCAGCAAACAGACTGATCTTGCTCCTGATGTCCCATGATATGTCTGCAATGAATTTCCCAAACAACACTGGTCCCAAAACCGAGCCCTGTGGAACACCGCTCATCACTGCCCTTGGGTGTGAGAGCTCCCCACCCACCACCACCCTCTGTTGCCTTCCCTGAAGCCAGTTTCCTACCCATCTCACCAGCTTTGCACCGGCCCCTGTGCCTACTAACTTCTTTCCCAGCCTTCCATGCGACACCGAGTCAAATGCCTTACTGAAGTCCAGATACATCCACTGCATGGCCCCTGTCCAGTTGCCTAGTTACCCAGTCGTAGAACTCCACCAGGTTGGTTTGGCAGGATCTGCCACATATGAAGCCATGCTGTCTGCTGTCCTGTAGTCCTTTGGCCTCTAGGAGGGCCACCAGCCTCTCCTTCAGGATAGTCTCCATTAGCTTACCCACGATGGATGTGAGGCTCACTGGTCTGTAGTTTCCGGTTCATCCTTGGGGCCACTCTTGCAGAGGGCACCACATGAGCCATCCTCCAGTCCTGAGGTACACACCGAATGTAGTGAGGCAGTAATAGTCTGCCAAGGTCCTGCAAGGGACCTCTGCCACTCCTTCAGTACCCTAGGGTGGATGCCATCTGGGCCTGGTGCCTTGTCCACCCTCAGTGCCTTCAAACCCTCCTGGAACTCTGCCTCCATGATTTCCCCATCTGTCACCCTTCCCTCCTGTTTCTGCCATTTCTCCCACCTTGGGTGTCACTCCCCTCTTCTCTTTAGTAAATACTGAGCAGAAGTACTCATTCAGTGCTTCTGCCTTATCGTACCCTGCTTCCACCCAACCCCCCTCCTTCCTAATCCTTACTATGTGGTCCTTACAGTTCCTTTTCTCCCTGATGTAGTTAAAGAAGTCCTTCTCCCCCTTCTTAATGGCTTGTGTCAGCCTGAGTTACGTAGATGCTTTGGCTCCCCTTACTGCCCTTGTCACCTCCTTCGATTCTGTCAAGTACTCCTCCCTGTCCTCCCCCTCCCTGTTTTCTTGTATGTCCTAAAGGCAGCTCTTTTCCTCCTTATCTTTTCCATGACCTCCTTGCTCAATCAGCTTGGTTTCTTAGCCCTAGCCTTCTTGCTCTGGGCTTTGCAGCAGGTTTTGGTTGCCTCCACTATCCCCAGCTTTATGAGCTCCCACCTCTGGTTAGTGTCCATACTAGATTGAATTCTGGCCAGGTACCCTTTTACCACTTCCCCCATTCTCCCAAAGTCCGCCCTCCTGAAGTTCAGCACTCTTGTGCCAGATTCCACTCCTTCCTTGCCCATATCCAATGTGAGCCATACTGAGTGGTGGTCACTCTCTGACAGCGGTTCCTCCACTGTAAGTTCTCTCACAAGTCCCCATTTGCCAGCACAAGGTCAAGGGTATTCCCTAACCTGGTTGATTCACTTACCATTTGCAGCAGGAAGCTGTCCTGGAAGGCATCCAGCAGTACCTGCTCCCCTCTGTTCCTGGTTGTTGGGGTACTCCAGTCCACTCCTGGCATGTTGAAGTCCCCCACAATCACCACACTACCCTTCTTGCAGGTCCTCCTGATCTGTCCCGCTAGTTCCCTGTCTAACTCCTCCGTCTGAGATGGTGGCCTGTACACCACTCCCATTCTAAGAATCTTATTCTTGGAATCCTGGATTTGCATCCAAAGTGACTCCATACTACCCTCATCCCCTTCCTCCCTTACACACTTCAGTCCTTCCTTCACATATAGTGCCACCCCCTTCTCAATCACCCTGTCCCTACGAAATAACCTGTACCCTGGTACAGACAGGTCCCAGTCATTGTATTGGGTGGCCCATGTTTCTGTTATGGCTGCAATGTCCACCTCTTCCTCTGCCATGAGCACCTGTAACTCTGCAGTTTTCCTCCCAAGGCTCCTTGCCTCCTAGCATTAAGGGTAACCACCTTCCACCCTTTTCCCCCCCTCCCATCCTGCCCCCCTTTCCTAGCATCACCAATAGTACTTGCCATTTGTCCTTTGTCACTGTTATGGGGGTAAGCTCATATGGTTTCCCAACCTGTGGTCTCTGCATATCTCTTCCCAATTGCCACCCCCACTCCTAGTTTAAATTCCCAACTTCTCTATGTACTCCTCCATCCTTTGTTTCAACACTTTCTTTCCCTCCTCACTCAACTGTAGTCTGTCCTTGGCATAGAGACTACTGTCCTCCCAGGTCCCCCCCCAACAACCCATACCCTTTAGCACAACACCAGGTTCTTAGACATCTGTTAAATTCCTCTATTCTCAGCTTTCTTGTTGTGCTTGCCTTTGGCACTGGAAGTATCTCTGAAAAAGTTACTGATCTTCCTTCCCCCTCACATAATTGTGCTAGTTCCTCAAACCTCCTCTGGACTATATCTACTGTCTTGTCAGCCAGGTCATTTGTCCCAAGATGTATAATTAAATGAGGCTTGTCCCTACCCCTTCTAGCATATTTCAGAACAAATTTCCCCCCCTTTCCGCTGTCATTCCTGGCATGACCTCCACCCAAATGCGACTGTGCCTCTCCCTCTTGCTACCCCACCTGACTCCTCATAGTATTGAGTCCCCCAGCACTAAGATTCCACTCTTCTTACTCCCTGCTTGCTTCCATTCATCGCCCTCTCTCATTTCCAGCTCCTCTTTTTCCTCCTGCACATTATTTCCCCCTTTTACCCCTGCTGCAATTCTCCCAGCAGAATTTCCTCCCGCTCCAGTTTGGTCCAGGCATTTATCAATTACTCCTCTAATTTCATCAATTCCCTCCTCCACCTTCTTCCTCTCTAGCAGTGAAAACTATTTTCTGAAGACCCTTCACAAGTGCCCGCTCCCTCTCTCTTCATAGTAACCTGTTCTCTCCTTTCCACTCCATGACTTTTGCCACTTCTTTGCCTCCCCTCACAAGTCCCTATCTCCTCCTTCTGTTTGTCTTTTGTCTCCTGACCTGGTTTCCCCGGCAATCGTTCTTCCTGGCCTGGGCCCCTTTGCCTCTGCTTCCCTTCTTCTGACCCTATCCTCACCACTGTTGGCTTAAATCACCCTCCCTCATCTCCCCTTCTTCTTCCCTCCAGTATTGGGCTAAACCCACCCCCAATCTGCATTGCCTGTCTTAGTTCCTCCTGCAGACCCTCAATCTCCTTTCTAAGTTTTTCTATGTGGTTGCACACTAAACATCCTCCCACACTCCAGGCAATTTTTAGAAAGATTGGTGCACTGCAGTTGTTGCAGCCTACCACCCTACCCATTGCTGTCATTGCCCACCAACGACCCCCCACCCTTCCAGATGCAGGATACCAAACACTCCCCCAAGTCTCCCTCCCCCCATCAGTGCAAAACATTCTTTTCTTTATTTCCCTTACCTCCTTTGTTGTACACATTTAGATATATTGAGCACTGCTATTTATATTCCTATCCTTCCTATCTACAATCAAAAAGAGACTTTAAGTAGCCATTGCACAACCTACTTCAAACTCCTACTCCTCCTTTCCACAATGCAATATCAGTGCGAAGAAGTAATAATGAAAGCTCCTAGATTTGCATTTACTTCCCTTCCACTGTTTGCTGCTTTCCCTTTTAAATAAGTACATTGAAAGCTGCTATGTTTAAAAGAAAGTTTGTATAACAAAGTCAAGGTACTGTAGCCACAGCACATGGAACTGGTGCAAGACATATTATGTCATAATGTAGTCAGTCAAGACATTTGAATAAAAAAAAAATATACCAGTCATTCTTGTTGGCAAATAATACATGCGATTTTCTAAGATAATGTGTACACATACAGTACCAACATTCTTGTTGGCAGATTGAAGTAATATATACAACTTTCTCAGATAATGCATCAATGTTCCAGCTGACACGTAAATAAAATGTGTATTTCAATCACATAAAGAAAAACGTGTTTTTCTCACCACATACTTTCTTAAGGAATATTAAATGTAGCTGAGCTGCAGCAGTTGGCATGTGGTGTTTAAGGGGCAGTGTCTGTGAATTCCCTTATGTGTCGAATTGTCACTATTTGTAAAACAAGCACACTTTATGATTGGTCACATTCTGTAAAACTGCTGATGCAGCTATTTTGTTTATTTCTAATTCCTTTCTTCTTTTTTAACGGGATCCGGAAACTTATGCTAGGTGGCAGCAGTTTGTAATGTCCTTAAGAAGAACAAGCATTTGTCAATGCCGAACGTTCGCTTGCAGGTATTTGCAGTGGTGTTTGGCACGTATGGTGCTTTACCCTAATGCCCTGTGCGAATGCTGGTATTTGCACAATAAATTTTCAGCATGACCTTTTTGTTACCCCCATTGTGCGCTACATAGGCGGAAACACGTTTTGGGCAGGATGTGAAAAATGACAGCTGTACTGCTCATAAGGAGGTGTGGTAAAATGGCAATATTGAAAATCTGGAGTGAAAATATTGAAAATTCGCAAACTTACGAGCGTGCATAGGAGCTGCGCAATGAACACTCGTAAAACAGTCATTTTTAGGAATTTTTTCACCAAATTTTCAACACAGCCATTTTAAGACCTCTGCTCATGAACAGTGTCACTGTGATTTTCTTAATGTGTCCCATACATTGAGTTCCCACCGACTGCGCCATTGTGCGCTACATGGGCGGAAACATGTTTTGGGCAGGATGTGAAAAATGACAGCTGTACTGCTCATGAGGAGGTGTGGTAAAATGGCAATGTTGAAAATCTGGAGTGAAAATATTGAAAATTATGAATGTACGAAGCGCATGAGGAAACTGCGCAGAACGCACGCCGAAAACAGTTATTTTTAGAATTTTTTCACCAAATTTTCAACATAGTCATTTTAAGACCTCTGCTCATGAACAGTGTCACTGTGATTTTCTTAATGCATCCCATACATTGATTTCATACACCGACTGCACCATTGTGCGCTACATGGGTGGAAACACGTTTTGGGCAGGATGTGAAAAATGACAGCTGTACTGCTCACAAGGAGGTGTGGTAAAATGGCAATGTTGAAAATCTGGAGTGAAAATATTAAGAATTCGTGAACTGATGAGCCTGCATAGAAACTGCGCAACGCAAGCTCGTAAAACAGTCATTTTTTGGAATTGTGGCACCAAATTTTCAACATGGGGTGTTTGGGACCCCTTCTCATGAATGATGTCACTGTCATGGCATTATTCAGGCCCAAAGGGTGATTTCACGCAGTGACTGCGAAATAACCCTTCGGGCCCTAATAACGCCATGACAGTGACATCATTCATGAGAAGGGGTCCCGAAAACCCCATATTGAAAATTTAGTGCAAAAATTCCAAAAAATGCCTGAGATATGCACTAAAGTTGAAAACCCCTATCTAGCCCATTATACAACTTACCGGCATGTCCTCAGTTCGCGGTCGGCTTTGAAGAGTGCAGACGTCTTGCCGGTCCACCGAAGATCGTCGCGCCAAGCTCCGGAGGTAAGTGTGGGGTGAGGGGTGTGTGGGGAAGCTAGCTGCGCAGTGGGTGGGTGCGGGTTGTGGGAGGGGGACTGGGAGAAGCACTGTGGGACCTTTTTCACTTTACAGGTAAAAAAAAAAAGACTAGTGGGACGTTTGCCACGCTGGGGTGGGCTCCCAGCGTGGCAGAAGGATGGCTGGGGGGGGCCGAGGCTGACGGGGATTGGGCACCCCCGTCAACAAACAACGTGGGACGTTTGCCACGCTGGGGTGGGCTCCCAGCGTGGCAGAAGGATGGCATGGGGGGGCCGTGGAGCCGACGGGGGATTGGGCACCCCCGTCGGCAAACAACTCGGGACATTTGCCATGCTGGGGTGGGCTCCCAGCGTGGCACCAAAGCTTTGGGGGGTGGTGTGATGCAGTGCTCTGTATGACAGCGGTGGTTTTCTTTGAAGTGAAGACCACCGCTGTCATACACAGCTCCCGCACCCATTGGTGCAGGACCACCACACTTGCTCAACGGAGCAGTGGATTGAAAGGGAGAGGCACACCTCCAAAGTGTGCTACTCTCCCAAAACGTTCCTTGCACATGCACGCAAGTGAATGTAAAAACGAAAGTCTTGCCTCCAAATGAGCCATAGTTAACTGTTCCTTAATAAACACTTATGTGAAAAACTTTTGTTTCAATTGTTTTCTTCTTATGGACAACATTCTGTACAGTTCTCTTCATGGAACCAGTCATTTAAGAGTTTTTACTATTATGTCATGGTTTGTGTACAACAGAATGCTAAACATAAGCTATTGTGCTAAGAGACCTATCCTTACAGTTATGTGCTCAAACCATGACATAAATAAACCTCCAGATCACCGTTTCCCTGAAGAGACTTGTAACAGAATGCTGCCCACAAAAACATCACAATACAAAATACAGTTTTTCCCATCACATTTTATTCAGTAAAGTTACACGTGGATCATTTTGGTTTATGGCCAACATTTCTGTAACTGGGAAAATAATAAACAGCTACCAAATAGAAATAATTTTCTGTCCTCTTTAAAACTGAAAAATAGACCTCCCCTGGTCCCGGCCCATACTGATGCACCACAAAGTCACAGGCTAGGTTTTGTTGCAGCAGTGTACTGTTGAACTCCTTGATCAATTCCAGCTGCATCTTTCTTGGCTTGGAAAAAATACCCTCACACAGTCAAGCCAATCATGATGCAGTGAGAGAAGAGAGAGGAGACATAGCACCATGAGTGGCTTTTGGGGGCATCTTTTCATTGTTCAGGAGCTTGGAATTGGAATTAGAGTTAATCAGTATAAGATCTGCCAGGCCTGTTAATATTTTTCACTGCACTGCTGCCTTAAGTAAGTGGCACTTACTACTAAAAGGAAGCAAATAAAACACAATCAGCAAAATCAATCAATTTTACAGAAGGTAAATCCAAAATTATGTGTTTTCATTTCAGCTAGAAATAATATGATGCAGAAATTGTTGACAGTGACCCTTTCATGCCAGATCTGTGTGTACATTTTATGGCAGCAAGCTATTCCTGGTGTCTGTTGCAGTATTGGCAGCTGTATTAAACAGGAGTTCTGAAGAGGCACTTGTTGCAGGACAACCAAGATATTTACAGTCATCATCATACAGCTCGGTCCATATTAACTTTTTTGATCTCCAGTATTCAAAAGGGCTTGTGTCAATAGGAATAATCAGTTCTGGCCGGCCCACCGGTGCAGCGTTGGAATTCCGCTTGTGACGCTGGCGACCCGAGTTCGGGAATGGACCTGGCTCACCAGAGGGCCAGCCGGGGTGAGAAGGATACAGCATCCCATGGACAGCTCTCCTTCTCCAGGAGGAGGGTGTGGAAGTGTCTGGCACATGATGGACCCCTAGCTGAGGCCGGGGGTCCCACAGCTACAGGCACTCACAGCTAATGGAGGCTGGGAGGACGCTGGATGTCATTGCATGTCCCTGCCTCCTGGAGGAAAAAAACAAGAAAATGGAGGCGGGGAGAGCCTCCGTCTACATGAAGCCCTCCCCGGGCTTCAGTCAGCCACTGCCGCCACACTCCCAACCAGTCACTAATCCTGTGGTGCCAGAATTAGGGGAACAGGTGCCGTGTCCCCACCCTCCAGGGGGTAAGCCAGGGGTAACCGGGAGTTGCGGCAATGGGCAGTTGGTGGGAGCTCCGGGGGCCATGACAAGGGCAGATAAATAGGACAGAGGTCTCTCCTAGGAGAAAAAGAAAAGTAAAAAAGAAAAGGAATAAGCATTTCTTGCAGGTAACTGTCTACCGTGATGGCAGAGAATGCTCAGAAGAGGAATCAGTGTAAGCAGATATGGCATCAATTTGGGAAAGGTTTTACCATGGATTTAGCTTGCTATTAAGGGTGGAAGTGGCAGTTGTGGAACAACTACTGCTAATGTTTGGTGACTTTTCTAGTTCTGTATCTCTTTGTGAAGATTGACCTGCAGGTTGTGGAGATGGCAACCTGAAGCTACAACATGTGTCTGTGTTTGACTCCTGTGAGTGCTGCAGCTTATCTAGCAACCGTAATTTGTCTATGTCATCTGTTTTTGGAAGATGTATAGCCTTGAACCTGGGATCTAAGAGAGTTGGAAGAATGTAGTGTTTTGATTTCATCATTGCATCTAATCTGTCATTGTTTTGGAAGCACTAATACATTCTCTTTACAAGATTTCCGTGATACTGTCGACATGTTGTTTGAGTTTCAGATCTGTCTTTTTTATCTGTAGAGTCAGAACATTCAGATGATGTGAAATCAGCATTATGAGTGGGATTACCCGAGTCAGAGATGCACCTTCTGAAGACATGTCCCTTGTACTGTAGCTATCTCAAAAGAAGCTAGGATGCAGCACACTGTCTCCATTAACTTCCACTGCAGCACAGAAAGCATAATGCCATCACCAGTAATGTAACTGGAGCAATATTCATGTACAGCTTATTTTTTTTTCCAAGAAGCACTGCAGCATATAGAGTTTCAGTGAGTGGAAACATTTTGAATCAGCTTTTGCTGGGGCAGCTTGTGCTTCTTTTGCAGTTTGGACAATATCCTTATAACCTTGGTTGAATGTGAAAAGTGAGTCACAATTTTTTTGCAAAGAGCAGTCATAGTATTCACTTGTGTTTCATTGTTCAGGAACCCCATGACAATTAAATGTAAGCAATGTGCAATGCAAGACACATGCATAAACCCTCCATCCTGTACTGCTTTCAAGATGTTGGCTCCATTGTCTCTTACTATAAAACCACATTTTAGACCATGAGAATAAATCCATTCATGAAGGAGCTCATTTAGTTTCTGCAAGATTATTGTTGGCTCTGTGACTTTGCCTAAACCTCTTTATATGCAGCAGCACCATCTTTTGGGGTGTCTTTTTTTGAGGAAGCACAAGAAAAAAGTGGCCCTGACTGCTGGTCTACATATCTGTTGTGACATGAATGACCTCACCATCTGCCATTTTAAGTGCCTAATAAATGTTTAGTATTTCAACACAGGAAAAGTACCTTTGATAAGGAACATCATAATGAGGCTTTGCAAGTTTTATGAGCTCCCAAAAATCCTCATGATCTACTGAAGAATATGGAGAAGGGCTCCAGCTAACGATTCACCAATTCTGTGATTAAGATGAAGGCTCTTTGGATGAATTTTGGTAAAAGTATTCTTCCTCTCAAATACCTGAGACAGTGTTAGCTGCTTACAGCATGCCCCTTCTGGATTATTAGACACTGTGCTTCGATGGCCAGATGGACGTTGGGGTGATGGACTTGGATTGATACATTCAGTGCCATCACTGATGTGCAACTGGTGCTAATGGTGTAGGTGTTAGTGGTAATGGTGGTCCTAGGGCTGGCAGTGGTTCTGTTCACTTCAAGTTCAGACAATTCAGTATACATTTTAGATTCCTGATCCTGACTCTTCTCATTCTCATGTGTGATCTGGAAGATGGAGTACTTGAGTTTTGGATAATCAAGCAATACTGAATGTTTTTTCAGATGGTGTTTAAGAGCTATAGTGCCGAGGCATAATGCAACTTTAACATGGCTTATACTTTTGTAACCCCCTGCAAATGGGGGTTCCCAAAAGACTTCCAGGAGCTTGCTTGAATGCTCCAAGCCTGAATGGTGTTTGGCATTTAAGCCATTTATCAGTGAGTGTTTTTAGAGCCTCTGGTACTGTCTCTTTAAGAGCTGTCTGCTTGCAGACATAATTAGTTTGTATGGGGGGACTGTGTGCTTCTCTGAGTACCACTCGAGCTGCTGCCAATTCACTTCATTTTGCAGTCACTAGGAGTGCAAAGGAACCTATCTGAAAGATGTAACTGTTTGCCAGAAATTATTTAGAGTAATAATGAAATTACAGTTTGTCTAACCTGCTTTCTTTGCAGTCAGAACTGTGTCTGCTAGTTCCCCATTCTAGTTTTGAACTGCTGAACTGGACCAATCAGTGTGGGGTAAGCTAGCTCTAAAATGGTGCCTTGGACGAATCAGAACTTGGACTCATAATCTGAGCCAGCCACAAGAGGATTGTATGGGCAGTGACTCTGGGAGATGTAGTTTAGACTTCAGTGCCTTTTGGACCAACAGCAGCAGTCTATTGTGAGTGACAGCCAATCCAGTCAAGAACTGGGAGGAACTCAAAGGAAGTGCCCGGTTTTGTCAGTTGGAGTGTCAGTTGAGCTTTGGCAGTGAAGAAGGAAGGAGCCCTGTGCTTTTCAGTGTGCAGTTTTAGTCAAAAACGTGTGTAAGGCCCAGAGTTCGGTCTGCAGCTTGTTAGGACTGAATCCGTCCTGTGAAAAGAATCAAAGAATCTCTGAAGAGTAGAAAACAGGCTCACCCTGTAGAAGACTGGAAGAATTGCTGAAAATTGCACTCGGTCTGTCAGGAACTGAATCTGCTGTGTGTTCTCCCGGTATTGTGCAGTAATTGCGATCGGGATACAGATGCAGCCTGCCTGGTATAGTGCTTTCTTTTATATGGATGTGTGAAGAGGTTTGTGTACCTCAAGTGAGCCCTGCTGACATTGAAGGACCCTATCTTATTTGGAGGTCGTGAGTACTAATTCAGGGTCGCTCCTGTTGAATTGCCACATTAAATCCAAATGGAATTACTGTACTGCTGACTGTTTAATTCTCCTTTTCTCTGTGTGAAAGGGCCCCTACCAGCTGCCACGGTTTGGACTAGCCACTAGGCTTGGGTACCCAGGGACAGTAACTGATAGGGATAGGCCTGGCACAGAGCCATAGTAGATTATTAGAGTGATAAGCTAATTAACCTGATTTCCCCTGTCCTTGTTATATCCCCTAAATAAATCAGAGCTGCTTGTTTCAGCAAAGTTATACTGCCTGAGGTATTTGTCTATGTTAAAGTACTGTACTGTGATTGTTGCACTGTATCTCATTTCACAGGAGGTCCCAGTGCGGACCCAGACCTGGGGTAAGTGTATACTGTGAAGGTAATTCTGATATATTGTGTGGGCCACTAGCGGAAGAAAGGGGTTGCAGTGTCCCAGAGGGCTGTGACCAAGTTAGTTTAACTATTGCAAACCCTGACCTCTGGGTGGAGGCACCGCCATTGGATCCAGGGCCCTCAACCTGTTAGTGGCAAATCAGGCAGGGGTAGTAGCCCCTGGGATAGCGCCATCTAGGGGTTACATCTTGAGGCTCACCGCTGGGATTGTGTGTCCTCTAGTGGCCATATTCTACGAACCACTGTTAAGAAAAAATGGGTACCCGACAGAAGTGGCTGTGCACGGCTGATGGAGTGGTGTACTGGGAGAGATCGACCTCAAAATGCTATGCTTATCCTGGACATCCCCCTGGGTATCAATCGGACACTGTGCAGGAGTACTTTCCAAGGTGGAAGGTTTACAAAACCCTGTGGTGGTGGGTCGGCATGCTAATCTGCTCACCCACACTTTCCTGGCCCTAGTAGAGTTTAAGGATCCCATAGATAGCTCCAAAGTGCCACAGACCATTACCCCAGAGGAGCCCTCACTGCTTGGAGAGTGATAACTAGGACAGTAAAGACCCGGGGAATCAGCCCCACCACTATCTGAAACTTTTGAGGAGAAATTTGCTGAATGGTTGCTGGGAGAGGGAAAACTGTGGAGGACTTGAAGAAACTATTCTTGCCACCTGGGGTGTTCCTCCCCAACACCCTCTCCTGCTCCAGTGCCCGTGAGGTGGCTGAACCAATGCAGACTCTATTTCTGCACCTGCCATTAGTCACGACTCTTACCGGTTGAGGATCTTCTCTGGCACCCTCCCACCCCCAAGGGGAGGATGACTGGGAGACCTGGATAGACTATGTTGCCCCCCAAGTGCTAGAATGGCAATGCTCGGAAGGCGAAAAGCGAAAGAGGGTTAGGGAGAGCCTCCGAGGTCCTGCCCTGGCTACCATCCGTGCTAAACGGGCCAGTAACCCTGAAGCGACTGCACAGGCCTATCTTGAGGCCTTGGAGAATGTGTATGGGAGCCCAGATTCTGATGAGGACCTATGGTGGAGATAAGAGATGCACAACAGTACCAAGGGGAGTTGTTGTCTGTGTATGTATCTCGGCTGGAAAAATTGTTGCAAGAATGCCTCAGAAAAGGTAGTTTGCCAGCTATTGAACTGGACCGAACCAGGCTGGACAGGATCCTTAAGTCTGCCCCTTCTCAGAACTGCTGTTGCTTCAGTTAGCCTGGCAGATCGACTGGAATCCCACCCTCCTATGATGAGTTAATGAGAGAAATTGAGGAGTTGAGAAAAGGACGACTCGGGAGGGACCTGCACCAATAGCTGCGGCCGACCCGAGTGACTGAGGGTGACCCATCAAGTGAAGTTCAGGGCAGAGGTTGGCAGTCAATGAGTGCTCTGACAAGGAAAAGATATGTCACAATGGGGCGAACTGTTGAGAGAGATCCAGGAATTCAAAACAGTCCCTTTATGAAGGCCACGCCTGCAAGTCACGGGCCTGACCTATATCCGACTGCATCTGCTATGGGGTGGGGTACCCACCCATGTATCTCCTGCTGATAACAGCTCCGAACTCGATTCCTTGACCATGGAAGTGGAGAAACTGACAGATGTCTCCAAATGCTTATCACGCGCAGACAGAGATGGCACCAAGGTTTCCAGTTAGTAATACCCCGCCCTGGCTCCCAGTGTGGCGCCTCGACCAGCTCAAACTCCAGAAAGTATGTTTTGCTATAATTGTGGGAAAGATGGGCACATGAAAGGGAATGCCAGTCCCCAAAGACACTGACAAAGTTGCATATAGGCTACAAGGAGAGCTTGGAGAAGAAATCAGTGGTTAAGAGGTGCGACATGATCCCAGTGAGGCACCAAAATGCTAATTCACGTCCTTTGTGGCAAGGTCAGTTGCCCAGGCCCCCACTACCGCCTCTCCAGACTGGTCCAGAATAGTGGGTCCCTCCATGGAGACCACTGTAAAGGTGAATGGAGTGTCTACAAGAGCTGTATTAGACAGTGGCTCCCAAGTGACAATTATGTTCCAGGATTGGTATCAGAAGCATTTGTCAGACGTACCCTTACAACCATTAGAAGGACTGCATGTATGGGGGTTAAGTGAGAAGGCCTACCCTTATTCCGGGTATATCCAATTTGGCTGTCTTTCCCCACCTCCGTGGCTGGAGTGGCCGAACAAGTAGAGACTCTAGCCTTAGTGTGTCCCCCCACTGGACTGTATGATGGTGTCCCTTTGTTGATTGGAACAAATGCTCATATGTTCGGAAGGCTGGCACAGTTGTGTTATGAAAAACAGGGTCAAAGACTAGTAGAGCTTTAAGAGTTCCGGCTTTAATTAAGAAGGCCTATGAGGCACAGAGAGATGCTGAAAAAACAGAACCAGAGGAACCGGTCGGAATTGTATGGAAGAAGGATCCTGAGTCTCTGATCCTGGCGCCAAATGCCCAGTGTACCTTACAGGGAGAGGTCCGTATCAGAAAGGATGTTAAGAATAAAATATTAATGTTGGATGCACCAGGCGATGGAAAATTGCCAGAGGGACTGCTGGTCAAGCCTAGTATTTTGCCGCTAGAGCCCATGCTTATGCCAGAAGGGTAATGGTCCAAGTTCATAATGTGTCTGAAAGAGACATTCGAGTAAACAGAGGTTGCATCCTGGCTAATGTGCATTGTGCAGACACTGCAGTGCTACCCAGCAGCAAGAGTTCAGGAAGAATGACAGAGTAACGCCTGACTTGTTTGATTTCGCGACTCCCGCTGCCAGCTGAATGGAAAGTGAGGATCAGTGAGAAGCTTGCCCAGAGAGACCAGGTGTTTTCTTTAAAGGAATGGGATGTAGGATGCGTGCAAGGAGCTGAGCACAATATCCGGCTGCATGACGAAGACCATTTCGTGAGAGGTCTCGGACGCCTGGCACCTGCTGACATAGATGATGTGAGACGGCATCTGCAAGAGATGTTAGCTGCTGGTGTAATACAAATCCAGAAGCCCTTATGCTTCCCCATTGTGGTAGTGAGGAAAAAGAATGGAACAGTAAGGATGTGTGTGGATTATCGCACCTTAAACCGGGCGGACTATCCCTGATCAGTACACAATGCCCGCATTCAGGATGCTTTGGACTGCCTAAGCGGGAGAGAGTGGTTCTCTGTGCTGGATCTCCGCAGTGGGTACTACCAGATCCCGATGGCCCCAGAGGACCGTGAGAAGACGGCCTTTATCTGTCCACTTGGCTTCTATGAATTCATGAGGATGCCTCAAGGTTTCAGGTGCCCCAGCCACTTTTCAACGATTGATGGAGCGTGCAGTGGGGACATGAACTTACTAGAGTGCCTGGTATACCTAGATGATGTCATTGTGTTTGGCAGCTCACTGGAGGAACATGAGAGCAGATTATTTAGAGGTATTGGACCGACTGGAGGACTTTGGCCTTAAACTGTCCATTGATAAGTGTCAATTCTTTCAAACATCAGTAAAGTATGTGGGACACATAGTATCCACCGAGGAATAGAGACCACCAAGTAAAGTTGAGGCCTTGACCACCTGGCCACAGCCCAAAAATCTAAAAGAACTGCAAAGATTCCTGGGATTCTGTGGTTATTATCGTGCTTCATCAAGGACTATTCAAGAGTGATCCCTCTTTACTTAACCTTACTCAAGGGTATCCCCAACCCACAAAAATACCAAAGTCAAGCGTCCCTCAAGACTGAAAGAGTGTATTTTCATCCGAGTGAAGTATTTGGGGCCCGCTGGACTCTGATTGTGAGACTGCTTTTCGAGATCATATATCAACTTACCCATGCTCCAGTGCTGGCCTATGCCGATCCAAGAAAACCTTACGTCCTGCACACTGATGCTAGCTTGCAAGGGTTGGGGGCTGTGTTGTACCAAGAGCACGAGAATGGCCTGAGACCAGTGGCCTTTGCCAGTAGAAGCCTGACCCCATCCGAAAAGAACTATCCTGTACATAAGTTAGAGTTCCTAGCTTTGAAGTGGGCTATTGTTGACCAATTCCATGAGTACTTGTATGGGGCTAAAATACTAGTAAAACTGACAATAATCCTTTGACCTATATGCAGACCTCAGCTAAGTTGGATGCCACTGGCCATAGGTGGCTTTCTGCATTATCTACATATGACTATGCTCTCGAATCCGAGCAGGTCTGAACCACATAGATGCTGATGCTCTCTCCCGGAGGCCTGTTCCCCAGAATGATTGGGTCCGATTGGCAGAACCTGACATTCGGGCACTCTGCCGAAGTTTGACAGGGAGGAACAAATGTCCCGGACGCAGTGGACTGCATGGTGGATTGCTTGGGAGCCTCTGAGAATTGCATACCTGCTGCTTATTGCCACTTTTCTGCAATAGACATTGGTGCACTGCCTCAGCTGACAATGACAGTATTCGCGGGCTCAATCCCGCGATCCCATGATCAAAGCAGCTTTAGAAGCCCTCTATGCAGGAAAAGATGTGTCCAAATTACGCTCCACTGATTTGAGAACTGCACTGTTATACAAAGAAGGTCCTAAGTTGAAACTGATCAATAAACTGTTATACAGAGAAACAGTAGACAGAGGGGACAAGTAGACAAACAACAACTAGTGCTGCCCACTGCCTTTCGAGACTCAGTACTGAGGTCCTTGCACAACCACATGGGCACCTTGGTATAGACAGAACACTTGACTTGGTGAGATCCAGATTCTATTGGCCTAAGATGGGGCTGATGTGGAGCAACACATTCGAACTTGTAGTCGCTGCTTACAGAGGAAAGCTTTGCCCCAGGGCTGCCCCTTGTTAACATCACCACCAGTGCACCCATGGAGCTGGTCTGTATTGATTTTCTGAGTTTGGAGTCGGATCAAAGAAATATCAGTAATGTGCTGGTGGTCACTGACCATTTCACGAGATATGCCCAAGCTTTCCCACCAAAGACCAGAAAGCATCCACTGTGGCCAAAGTACTTGTAGAAAACTTTTTGTTCACTATGGGGCTCCACAAAGAATCCATTCTGATCAAGGGAGAGACTTTGAGAGTCGTCTGATCAAAGAGATGCTTTCTCTGTGGGGAGTGCGAAGTCCAGAACCACTCCTACCACCCCAGGGGACCCACAGCCTGAACGTTTCAACCGCACTTTGCTAGATATGCTAGGCACCCTGCACCCAAAGGACAAGCCTAGATGGAGCCAACAAATTAGCACCCTGGTACATGCTTATAACTGCACCAAAAGTGATGCCACTGGATTCTCCCCTACCGCCTGATGTTTGGAAGAGAAGCTCGACTACCAGTAGATGTGTGTTTTGGGTCTCTCCTGATGGGGTTCAAGCTGACAACTATTTACAGTATGTGCAAAAGTTAAAGGCCCAGCTAACTCATGCGTACCAACTGGCTCAAACCATGGCTGCCAAAAGAAATCTGGCCAACAAAGAAAGGTATGATAAAAGGTGAAAGCACAGGAACTCCAGGAGGAGATCGGGTATTGCTAAGAAATCTGGGACTGCATGGCAAGCACAAGATTGCTGACAGATGGCACCATCTCCCTCACATTGTAGTGGGCAAACTAGATGATCTGCCAGTGTACAAAGTAAGGCCTGAGAATAATTCAAAAGATGTAAAACAATGCATAGAAATCATTTACTGCCCATTGGACAAATCTTAATTGAGTCTGAGCCCTAGAAGATGCCCCTCTGGACCAGTGACTAGAGCTGCTGCTAAGAAAAGATCAAGAAAGTCTGCACCTACAGAAGCAAAGTTAAAGTGTTCCCTCCACAAGTCCCAGTTGAGCATGACTGTCAGTCCATATCGGAAGAAAGTGAGGTGACTTTGAATACTATCCTTCTTCTGAGTGAGTCAATTGTTTCGGGGCAATCCCTAGTCAATAGTGGAGACAAAGCTGGGCCTTCTGGACTGTCTAAGCCCCCAGCTTCATCCATGGAGCCAATGCTCCCAGAAAGTGAAGTGCAAAGCATCAGATCAGATGAAATGGAATCATTGTGCATGGTTGAACTGTTTGAGCTTTCAGGGGAGGAAAATGATAGATTGGGGCAGACTGGTGATATATCCGAACAAGAAGAGTATTTTGAGTGCCCTGACAGTCCACTGCCAGTGTCCCAAAGCTCTCCATGCGAGCCAAATGTTGTGGACTCAGAAACTGTAACTCCTGGAGCTGAAAGTGCCCCAGGTTCTAGCCTCTCTACCCCAGGAGACTCCCTGACAAGTGAGGACAATGCTGAAAATGAGGCTCAGGTGCAGAGACTGTAACAGTTCCCCTAGAAAGACTGGTCGAGCTGTAAAGCCTGTGGTGCACCTCAGTTATGATTCCCTTGGGAGGCCTGGGTTGCCTCTCAATGTTGTCCATAAAGGAGTGTATGTGTCCCGAGCTCATTGCCCAAACTGAGCGTCAGTGCTAACTCAAGTTACTTGTGTTGCCCTCTAAGTATGGTGCCCTTGCCCGTCCAGCCCCAAGGTAACTGATAGGAAGGGCCCCTCTCTCAGGTTTCATGTACAAGAGGTAATAACTTGAGTTATGGTACAATGTGTATGTAATACTGTGTAAAGAGTGACGTACTGCAATGTTTCAGAAATGTGTTCTTGGTAAAATGATATATTGACTGATGATTACATATGCGAGCCTAATGCAAATGTATATGGTTGCAGTTGAAACTTATGGGTACTTTGCTTGACGCCGACGCAAGCTTTCCCAGGCCAGGAAGGGTGTAACCCCTGCAAATGGGGGTTCCCAAAAGACTTCCAGGAGCTTGCTTGAATGCTCCAAGCCTGAATGGTGTTTGGCATTTAAGCCATTTATCAGTGAGTGTTTTAGAGCCTCTGGTACTGTCTCTTTAAGAGCTGTCTGCTTGCAGACATAATTAGTTTGTATGGGGGACTGTGTGCTTCTCTGAGTACCACTCGAGCTGCTGCCAATTCACTTCATTTTTGCAGTCACTAGGGTGCAAAGGAACCTATCTGAAAGATGTAACTGTTTGCCAGAAATTATTTAGAGTAATAATGAAATTACAGTTTGTCTAACCTGCTTTCTTTTGCAGTCAGAACTGTGTCTGCTAGTTCCCCATTCTAGTTTTGAACTGCTGAACTGGACCAATCAGTGTGGGTAGCTAGCTCTAAAATGGTGCCTTGGACGAATCAGAACTTGGACTCATAGTCTGAGCCAGCCACAAGAGGATTGTATGGGCAGTGACTCTGGGAGATGTAGTTTAGACTTCAGTGCCTTTTTGGACCAACAGCAGCAGTCTATTGTGAGTGACAGCCAATCCAGTCAAGAACTGGGAGGAACTCAAAGGAAGTGCCGGTTTTGTCAGTTGGAGTGTCAGTTGAGCTTTGGCAGTGAAGAAGGAAGGAGCCCTGTGCTTTTCAGTGTGCAGTTTTAGTCAAAAACGTGTGTAAGGCCCAGAGTTCCGGTCTGCAGCTTGTTAGGACTGAATCCGTCCTGTGAAAAGAATCAAAGGATCTCTGAAGAGTAGAAAACAGGCTCACCCTGTAGAAGACTGGAAGAATTGCTGAAAATTGCACCGGTCTTCAGGAACTGAATCTGCTGTGTGTTCTCCCGGTATTGTGCAGTAATTGCGATCGGATACAGATGCAGCCTGCCTGGTATAGTGCTTTCTTTTATATGGATGTGTGAAGAGGTTTGTGTACCTCAAGTGAGCCCTGCTGACATTGAAGGACCCTATCTTATTTGGAGGTCGTGAGTACTAATTCAGGGTCGCTCCTGTTGAATTGCCCATTAAATCCAAATGGAATTACTGTACTGCTGACTGTTTAATTCTCCTTTTCTGTGTGAAAGGGCCCCTACCAGCTGCCACGGTTTGGACTAGCCACTAGGGCTTGGGTACCCAGGGACAGTAACTGATAGGGATAGGCCTGTGCACAGAGCCATAGGTAGATTATTAGAGTGATAAGCTAATTAACCTGATTTCCCTGTCCTTGTTATATCCCCTAAATAAATCAGAGCTGCTTGTTTCAGCAAAGTTATACTGCCTGAGGTATTTGTCTATGTTAAAGTACTGTACTGTGATTGTTGCACTGTATCTCATTTCACAGGAGGTCCCAGTGCCGGAACCAGACCTGGGGGTAGTGTATACTGTGAGGTAATTCTGATATATTGTGGGCCACTAGTGGGAAGAAAGGGGTTGCAGTGTCCAGAGGGCTGTGACCAAGTTAGTTTAACTATTGCAAACCCTGACCTCTGGGTGGAGGCACCCGCCATTGGATCCAGGCCCCTCAACCTGTTAGTGGCAAATCAGGCAGGGGTAGTAGCCCCTGGGATAGCGCCATCTAGGGGTTACACTTTGTTTACATAGGGAACAAATTGCTCTGCATGGATCACTTTTACTGACAGAGAAATAATTCCCCACTTCAGATGTGACAGACTTTGTTAGAGTGTAAGGAAAATAACTAAACCTTGTTTGTGTTTTTTCATGTGTCTGAGCAGAACCCAGGACTTCCTCCTTGGTACTAGAAGAGTGGGCATGGGCAGTGGCCCTTGAGGGGTTCTCATTGTTAGCCAATGTAGAAGTGGTGGATTCACGGAATGTTTCTTTCATTACCAATATTGGCCGATTTATTTGCAAGGGCACTTCCTGATTCTTGGTCAGCAGATGTGCTCATTCACTTTGTTGAGGAACTGACACATCACCAGTCACAACAGTGTCAGACTGAGACAAGGAGCTACTGTCTGAGTCAAAGAGGGAGTCATAGTCACTTGCACTATTACTATTAGTCACAGGGATTTTAACAGCATGAATGGCATACCTTATGGTGCCTCTCTGTGTGGCACCAGCAGCTGCACAAGTTGTATTAAAAGGTCCCCCTTTACCACACTTTGTTGTTGCTCTTTTGCTGTTTGTTGAATTTTTATCACATGAAACATTTTGGTTATTTTGCTAACACCAAGATTACCACTACCACCAACACTTGCTCCACCACCAGTGCCAGATGCTTCATCTGTGTTGGTGTCATCCATAACAGCAACAGTATACTGCACACACAATCACACACACATAGAAAATTATGTGGTCTGTGATCAGAGATTGCTGTCTGCAATTCCAAAATTTGGTTTCATTTGTATATGACACTGTGATGCAGTGCACTCTTTATCGAAGAATATGCAGGTTTGCAAGTTCACAACTAAAGGATGATAAGGAATCCAGGTTCAAGGCTTACAGAATGGTTGGGCTCCTGGGCATAAGCATACATAAAGCACTAAGTAGGTCGAGCAAGGTAAAGGTCAGGAACTGTAATTCTGACTCTGAGTAAAACATTAATGTTTTATTATTATTACATGAAATTCTACCACCACACAGCTGCCCATTGGGGCTCTCACAGTAACACACACTGGGTACCAGGGAACAGTGCAGTCAAAGGGCACACAGCAGCATGGTGATGAGCAGGCCACAGGAGATGGAGTCACTCACACAGTCACAGAACACAGTAAAAAAGATTTATTTTTTAGGTCTCTACTCCCGACAGGGAAATATATTTCTGGCACTTATTTAAGGATAATATCACCACACAGACACAACTGCCCACTGGACCTCTCACAGTAACACACACTGGGTACCAGGGCACAATGTAGTCAAAGGGCACACAGCAGCAGGGTGATGGGCTACCCATAGGAGATGGAGTCACTCAAACAGTCAAAGAATGCAGTGAAAAATATTTATTTTTTGTGTCTAAACTCCCAATAGGGAAATATATTTCTGGCATATATTTACGGATAATACTACCACACAATGAAAAAACTGGTCACTGGGCCTCTCATGGTAACACACTGAGTACCAGGATATGGTGCAGTGAAAGGCATACAGTAGCAGGGTGATGGACTGGCCACAGGAGATGAAGTCACTCACACAGTCACAGAACACAGTGAAAAGATTTATTTTTTATGCCTCTACTCCCAACAGGGAAATATATTATATATATATGTATATATATATCTATGTGTGTGTGTATATATATATGTATATATATATATATATATTATATATATAATATATATATATATATATATATATATATATATATATATATATGTGTGTGTCTGTATATATATATATATTATAGTGGCATGGTAGTGCCACTTATAGTTAGGGTTGAGGAGTTATTTACATGTTAAACTCAACATTTTGCACCTTAATAACTTTGCAACCGTTTGACGGATTTGCCTGAAATTTGGAATACATGATCAAGATCCATACGCCTTGGGATCTGCCAAGTTTCGTATCAGTTGCATATACACCTGCTGAGTTATTAAGTGTGATCGGCGTGCATGTTTACACTTTTCTGGAATTTTACGGTCGCACGATCTGCATGACCGGTCCAAAATCTTTAGGAAATGTGCGGCAGTGGTCCCCGATGTGCCTTTTGAAGATTTCGTGAAAAAATATTAAACGGTTCAAAAGTTATTCAAAAAACAGTTCCCATTGTAAGTCAATGGGAAAAGTTAACAAAAAGTTCGACAGTGTCGCAAATGCAGTTTTTACTGTCGCAAATGGCCCTTTTACTGTCCCAAATCCACCATTTTGTTTTCAGTTAGTGATCAGAAAAATGCTTGGCATTTAAAATTGGGACCCTCTAGCAACCTAATTCTTTTTGTATTCACCTAGTCGGACCCTGAGGATGCTAGCCATGTCATTATTTAGGGGTAAACCACCCCATAAACATGTTCACAAATTTCTGAAAAAAGTACTTTCGCTAAGTAGTGTTGCACTTGCGACACTGTTGAATGAATTTGTGAAAGCTTTCGCAAACTTTGACAGTACTTTTCTAGGCTGTGGGAAAATGACAGAAATTATTTGGCACCCTGCTGCAAAAGAACGGTTTGGTGTTTTGGCCTGAAATTTGAAGGGAACGCAGCCAACATATCACAGATGTGCCTTTCAGTATTTTGTTGAAAAAATATTACATGGGGGCAAAGTTAAAGCACTTCAAATTGACGCTTTTTCCCAAAGGATAACATTACGGCGTCTGAAGCATTACTGGAATCCTTTGGCACCCTGCTGCAAAATAACGATTAGGTGTTTTGGGCTGAAATCTGGAGGGAACACAGCCAACATCCCACAGATGTGCCTTTTCATGGTTTCATGAAAAAATATTACAGGGAGCCAAAGTTATGGCACTCCGAACTTCTCTTTTTTACCCATAGGATAACATTATGGCGTTCGCTGCACCTTTCAGGGCCCGTATCTCGGAAACGGTGTGAGATACGGACTTTCTGGTTGAAATTGCTTAGCCCCTAATGAGGGCTTGGCACAAACTAGCCAGGACAGTCATAAATCATATGACTTTTAATTTTTTTTTCTACGTTTTACGGTTCCTGAGATATAAGCAATTTAGTATTCCAACTCCTCATTTTCTGCTTCGAGAACCATTATTATGCATACATTCTTTGTACTCACTCTCTTTCTTTATGCAGCTTTTGGGGAAAACCAGCCTGTGCGCTTACATTACTGTTACCGTTTTTGCTTCCAGTTCCGTTCCCGTTTCACATACCATTCATGTCTATGCCACAATGTGCGTTACCCTTTGCGTTTTCATTTGCATTTGCTTTTGTGTTGTTTTTAAAATTTCTGTCTACACTACTGTTTCTCTTTCTGTTTCACTTTGCGTCACCATGCGCATTACTATTTGTGTTTGTGGGCACAATGTTACTATGTGACAAGCCATCACATGGAGGGAGTGCAGGGCCCAAAGGGCCCTGTGCTCCCACTGCTGCATTTAGTGAGAGCGTGGGGCCCTTTGGGCCCTGTGTTCTCGCCACAACGCATTACATTCATAATTTCTCATTATCATTCTCAAAAGAAGGGAAATTAGAGGCAAAATCTGATGATAAGGATTATTTAATGACAAAAGTGAGGAATGAGATATATTGAAAAGCTCCCCCTTGTCTTCTCGTTCACACTCCCCAATCTCGCTAGTATGACAGGGGTTAGCATCCCAACTCTCACCCCATTCTCCTACACCTCTGTTTCTTTACACATGTGATGGGGTGAGAGTTATGGCCAACAACCCACTGCGCACACCGGCGTGTGGGTGTGGATAGGGGCCAAAGGGCTTTCAAACCCTAACACCGAATTTCCTCACTTTTGTCAGTGTGAAACAACCCTAACTAATGCACTAAACAGAGTTTTTTGGCATATATATATATATATATATATATGTATATATATATGTAGCTATTTGGCCTCCGTCACCTCCTCCCGCCAACTGGTGATGGGGACACATATGTATTTTTTTAGATTTTCTCCCCAAACCCCCTTGGCACCGGTACAGGGCTGTGCGATCATGTGGAGGCACCCTTTGCACCCCATGGTGCCAACTCAGCCCCTTCCACCTCCCATTACTTTGTCACCCCCTCTATGTCTATGCTACCCACTGGACCTCCACCCAGTGGAAGTGAAACTATGGGGGGTGCCAATCCACCCTCACCATCCTCAGGAGAGGAGAGCTGCTTGCCGGCATGCTCAATCCTGTTTCACCCTCGCCCCCCCACACTGCCACCCTGATGACCTGAGGTCATTCCTGAACCCAGTTTACCGGCATAGCATGAGGTAAGGCACCCAGCACCTCAACCCTCTGTGCCACCAGGCTGGCAGGGAAATATATTTCTGACATGCATTTAAGGATACCACCACACAGACACCACTGGACTTTCTCACGGTAACACACACTGGGTACCAGGGTACAGTGCAGTTAAAGGTCACACAGCAGCAGGGTGATGAGCTGGCCACAGGAGTTGGAGTCACTCACACAGTTACAGAACACAGTGATAAAGATTTATTTTTTTATGTCTCTGCTTCCAATAGGGAAATATATTTCTGGCATGTATTTAAGGATAATACTGCCACACAGGCACAACTGGGTGGCCACTGGTCCTCTCATGGTAACACAGACAGGGTACCATGGTACAGTGCAGGAAAAGGGCACACAGCAGCAAAGTGATGGGCTGGCCCAAGGAGACGGAGTCACTCACATAGTCACAGAACACAGCGAAAAATATTTATTTTTATGTCTCTACTACCAACAGGGAAATATATTTCTGGCATGTATTTATGGATAATACTGCCACACAGACAAAACTGGTTACTGGGCCTCTCACGATAATACACACTGGGTACCAGGGTATGGTGCACTCAAAAGGCACACTGCAACAGGCTGGTGGACTGGCCACAGGTGATGAAGTCGGCACGGGGTTATTACAGTGCACGGCAGAATGTCATGTAGAAAAATCATGTTGCACAATTCACCTAAATATTTTTTTCTGTGGGGGGCTCCGCATGCCACACTCCCTGTTACGGGGCGCTGAGCCCATGGACCCCCCACTAAGGATTCTAACTCCGGGGTGGTCTGACATGGAGAGGGCACAGGTCTGGGGTTTGTGCATAATGCCGTACGCTATTAAGCATATGACATTATGACCTGGTATGGATGGAGTCACTGGCACAGTCACAGAACACAGTGAAGAAGATTTATTTTTTTATGTCTCTACTCCCAACAGGGAAATATATTTTTGGCATGTACTTAGGGATAATACCACCACACACACACACAACTGGGTGGCCACTGGGCCTCTCACGGTAACACACACTGGGTACCAGGGTACAGTGCAGTCAAAGGGCACACAGTAGCAGGGTAATGGGCTGGCCCTTGGAGACTGAGTCACTCACACAGTCACAGAACACAGTGAAAAAGATTTTTCTGTGTCTACTCCTAGGGAAATATATTTATGGCATGTATTTAAGGATTACCACCACCACCACACAACTGGCCACAGGGCTGCACACAGTCACACACACACACTGGGTATCAGGCAGTGGTGTAGTACTAAATTTAGAAGTGAGGAGTCTCTGGCCATGAACCATGGGTCCCCCAACCTGTAGGTGGGGGCCCCTCAGAAGCTGTCTGGTTTTAGATGCATTCTGGTGTATTTTGTGGGTTATTTTGACACTATTTGGCTGCTTTTAAAGCCTCCTTGACTTGTCACAAACAACCAATATCATTATCAAAATAACTACTTTTTTATTTTCTTTAAAAAATAGTCAAATCTAAAACAACTTCTTGATCAACATCAAGGAGCAGAAACCGCATACATCTCTAATCCAGAAAATTCAGCCATGAAATGTTCACTTTGGCAACTTTATTGCACACAGGATTTACACATGCTGCTAAAAATAAGCATTTGTCAATGCCAAATGTTGTCTTGCTGGCATTGGCATTGGTAGTGCAGGTGTTAGAGATGCATAATAGGAATGCCAGTGAAGTATGGAACTGATGCCAACCCCACCCCCCACCCTGCAGAGACTGACAGGCACCGGGGTGTGCCTTTGGGGCGTCATCTATAACGCTCATGCCATTTTACCTCACCCTACCCTGTAGACACTGACAAGTGTCATGGTGTGCTTTGGGGTCTTTTGGCTTTATACTTACCCCATTCCATAAGGACATACACTGAAACGGGTGCAGTATAGGAGAATGGGCCTCATCCTACCCTGTGAACACTGACAAGTGTCTTGGTGTGCTTTGGGGTCTTTGGGCCTTATACTTACCCCATTCCATAAGGAAATATGCTGCGACGGGTGCAGTATAGGAGAATGGGATGAACGTTAGGGCCAAACACTCCAAGGCACACCTTGATGCCTGTCACTGGCTGCAGGGTGGGGGTGGGGGTGGAATGGTGTGAGCATCACAGCCAATGATCCCAAGTCACACCCCTGATGCCTGACAGTCTCTACAGGGTGGGGTGTTACAGTTGGAAACCCTAATGTTGTAGGTGTTTGTTGGTATTTTCACACTCCAAATTTTCAACATAGGCTTTTTGTGACCCCCACCTCATGAAGAGTGGCACAATCAGTTTGTTAGCTGAAAGGTGGTTTTGCACAGCGTCTATGACATTTGGCAACACTGGGACAAAAACACATTTTGGGCAGGATGTGGAAAATGACAACTGTATTGTTCATGAGGAGGCGTAAAAAAATGACAATGTTGAAAATCTGGAGTGAAAATATAAAAAATTGATGAAGTCATGAACATTCATAGAAACTGCGCAACACACATCCGTAACCCAATTATTTTTGGGAGTTTATTAGCCACATTTTCAACATAGGCATTTCAGGACCTCCCCTCATGAACAGTGGTGCTGTGATTTTGTTAATCTGTCTCAAAAGTTGATTTCCCACAGCGACCAAGCCATTGTGCGCCACAGGTGCGGAAACACATTTTGGGCAGGCTGTGAAAAATGGCAGCTGTACTGTTGATAAGAAGGTGTGTAAAAATGCCAGTGTTAAGAATCTGGCATGAAAATTTTGCAAATTTGCAAAGTTGCAAGGGTGCGTGGAAACACGCTTGTAGCACAGTCATTTTATGGACTTTCAGCACCGCATTTTCAAAATAGGCATTTTAGGACTTCTGCTTATGAACAGTGTCACTGTCATTTTCTCTAACTGTTCCAAAAACTGATTTTGCACAGTGACCATGCTATTCTGCACCAGACGTTCAAAAATACATTTCAGCCAGGATATGTAAAATGTCAGCTGTACTGTTCATAAGGAGGTGTGGAAAAATGCCAATTTTGGAAATCTGGAATGAAAATATTACAAATTCATGAAGTTATGAGCGTATGTAGACACAGCACAATGCATGCTCGTAAAACAGCCATTTTTTTGGATTTCTTTCACCAAATTTGCAACATAGGCTTCTTGAGAGCCCCTCTCATGAACAGTGGCACTGTCGTTTTGTTACTCAGTCCCAAAAGGTGATTCCACGCAGTGACTGCAAAATCACCTTTCGGGACAGAATAACACCATGACAGTGACTGAATTCATGAGAAGGGGTCTCAATAACCCCATGTTGAAAATTTGGTGCAAAAATTCCAAAAAATGCCTGAGATATGCACATATGCACCAAAGTTGAAAAAACCCTACAGTATTTATGCCATTATACAGCTTACCTGCATTTCTTCAGTTCACGGTCGGCTTTGAAGAGTGCACATGTGTTCCCGGTCCACCGAAGATCATCGCGCCAGACTCTGGAGGTAAGTATGGGGTATGGGGGTAGTGTGGAGAGTCAGGGTGCACAGAGGGTGGGTGTGGGTTGTGGGATGGGCAGGGAGACCACGAGGGATAGTTTTCTTCTTTCACAGGGTTAAATTCTTTTTCAGGGGATTTAGCACACTGGGGTGGGCTCCCAGCGTGCCATCTAAGTGTTTTTGGGGGGGATGCTGTAGCCAACAGGAGACTGGGCACCCCCGTCGGCACACAACAAAAGCGGGGCGGCAAGAGTCAAGGGGGATTGGGCACCCTCCTCGGCACATAACAAATGGGAAGGTGCATTATGCCGCTGGCGAGTGGGCTCTCCTGTCGGCACATACATTGGCTCAGGGCATGCTGACAGGTGGATTGGGCACCCCTGAAGTTGGCATTATGGCAGGCAGGGTGCCGCCATGTTTAATGTAATTTTTCACCAGGGAAAGCACATCGGGAGGTGCCGCTGCGTATGATGAGCTTTGCTCACATTGCAGCGGACCTTTCCTTAGATGTGCTCGCCACATTATGTATTCCTGGTGTGGCACTGGCATGCAGACTTATTGGGGAATGAGGGACACACCTACTGATGCATGCCCTGCATTTGCCTAACAGTGACCGCGCCTCTAAATCTGCTACTAATGCAATATGATGGCTGGTACGCAAGCGTGAGCCAACATAAAAAGGGACCAGGCCATTTTGGAGATGAGCTAGGCTGTCACCATTTATAAATGTTTTGTCCATCACTGTGTCTCTTGTCTCACATAAAACTTTGGCTGTTGGCTAGCCGGTGTCCGTGTGGCCCAGTTGGTAGCACCCCTCGGGCCAGATGGTTGTGGGTTCTAATCCCACACTGGGGTTGTGTTCATGCCATAAATGTTGTGTAGTGACATCATGAAAGGGTGAGGATCCAACAAAGAGAAATAAAAATAGTTACCTGTAGTTTGGTTTTCCACTTTAACTCCAGTTGTGTCTCCTACCCTCTCTCTGGTGTAATGCCACCTCCACCACTCTTGAGTGCCTCCCACAGCAAATCACCAGCAGCCAGAGGAAGAGGCAGATGGGCAGACTGATTTTTAATTTAGTATAGCACCCTTTCTGAGCCTGTCCCAAAGACTGAAACCTCCCATATTTTATATCTTGTGGGAGTCACCAGGCACACTGTCAATTAAACACCTCCTCTGCAATGCTAAACTTGTGCCTAGGACATACACTACCTTTTTACTTCTAACAAGAAAAGAAGGTTTACACAAATGTATAAAACTCTGGCCAGAAAATACACTACATGCAAACTCCCCATAATTAGGTTTGTCAAAGGAGAGAATCTGGAGAGGAAATAGAGCATGTATTCCGTGAGCTAGGTCACAGGCCCTTCACTCCAAATCCCCCCTACACAGGCAGGCCCTGTGCTCTAAACACCCCCCACAAGACAGATGAAGCCAATTTCTCCACCCCCCCAAACAAACCACACTATCAGGCAGTGCAGTCCCAAGTTAGTTCTTCTGGCTGCTGAATTGAAAGGCTGGGGGGTGCAGTGAGGTGAGAGCAAATCAAGTTTCAAAATACAAACCGAGACAAGGATGATAAACAGGATGCAAACAAAACAAACTCTGGTCAGAGCCGATATGGCTGTGGAGAGCTTTTGGGATGTTTTTACCCATTATTTCTAATGAATTTGCTCAATGCAGATCTGCTGAGAGGCAGTTTCAATGTGGTCTTCCTTTTACACAGTTCTACAATGTATTTTCCTAGAATATGTCTGCTGATTGCTATATATTTAGCCTGGATAGTTCACAGAAGAAATGGCATCTTTATTTTTGGGTGGCAGGGCACTGGCAGTAGTACACTGGAATGTGTCATACATAGGCACAAGCTATGTGTGGCTGATAATGCCCAATGGCCATACACCTCAGGTGCAAGCATGCAGATCCATCGTCCTAGTGCTGTTACACTGCTCAGTGCGGATGACAGCTGATGCTGTACCCACTCACACAGGTCCCGGAACAGGCATGTTACAGCCGGCCTCCTATTCATTTGTACAATCGGAGAACCACGGACATGCTATCCATAGCCTGGAGCGTACACTGCAAATGGCATTGCAGGATACCGCACCCCATGGCACCCAGGATTCCTCAGCAGTCTGGAGGGTGGCATGCTACACAGAGGAATGGAGGAGAGTGTGGGCCTGCAGCAGTGCATGACAGCAGGAAGATATAGCATTGACAAGGCATGCATTGAAGGTATGTCAATTCCCTCATACAGTTTGCCAGGGACATACACACAGCTGCATACACTGGTGGGTCCGCAGCTTGCGTAGTGCTGCAATGCACGGTACAACAACTTGGGTCATTCTGGAGTGCAGGTCCCTTGCCCAGGTCCAATGCAGTTGGTGGTGGGTCATGGCAAGGTGTGGAGGGTAGTGCCAGTCTTCACAACAGATCAGATATGGGGGAAGCAGGGGTGCTTACATACTGAGGTGGTGGGTGGGGGTCCTCTATACTATGGATATGGACCGTGGTTTCCTCAGGTGTGATTGGGTCCAGGGAGGCCCTACACTGTGGAGCTCTTCAGGGATGGAAGGGCTGCCAGGCTACTGTGCACCTGGGTGCACTTCCACAGCCCACCTGTGGGTGGCTGGCCAGGTTTGATCAGCTATCCATATCCCAGCTGTGGGACATTCTGCTCTGGACTGCAAGGGGTGCATTCCCACTGCCACAGTGCGACATATGCATGGGAACGCACTCTCGACTTGTACAATGTACTATTTGTGTGCACCCTGGCCCATTCTCTTGCAGCCAGTGCATCCCACACATTTGAATATTATGCTGCACCACATTGTTGGAGTTGCATGTCACATCTCCCTTTTCTGCCGGGATGCGCCACTCATCTCCTTTGAACATGGGGGCCCTATACTAGACTACCCTGAAGAAATATATTATCAAAATGGTAAAATCATGACCCCACTGAAAACAAGATATTGCATCTAATCTGGAACAGCCTGAGTAAATGCAGTGCAAAGATGTGTAAATGAAGATCCCTATGACAATGAGATGTAGCATCTCCCCTGCGCTATCCAGGATACAAAATATAGGATAAGAAATATTTAAAGGAAATCTACTCTAAACTGAACTTCACTGTGTTCATTGACATAAACAAGCAGTTCTTTATTGTTTAATAACATATTAGAATGCAGTATTTATTTTGATTGTTGTGGCCATGAGGATGGTGTGTACTGTGTGTGTGTGCATGTGTGTTTGCTGCAGCTCAATATATTTTTTTCCCAAAAAGCATAGTAGAAAATGCCTGCTGATTGCTACATATTTAGTCTGGGTAGTTCACTGAAGATCTGGCATATGTCTGAGACAGTGCTTATCAGATAGTGTCTTTAGAAGTTAAAAAAAACTGTAAATTATAGATTTGCTGGGAAAGGGTGACATTTATGAGGTATGATTTTTTTTTGAAAGACAATACATTCCCAAGTGAAACTAATAGCAATAAGCTATTTAAATGCTAAGTATTTAAATATGCAAGTTGCTGCATTCCAAAGGGGGTAAACACATCTCCAGTTTAATAGGCAACCAATATTTAATGAGTTGTTTCAGTTTCCTAATGGCATCTGATGAGCAGCTTGGAACTATGTCTCCAACATTCTTAACAGAAAGAAGGGAGTATTTTATTTCAGTTGGCATGGAAGGATACATTGAAAAGTCTAAAGCGTGTTCGACGATACTCCATTTCCCAGCTACAGATATCAAGATGGCTGTAAGCTCTGCCCACAGCCATAAAAAATAGTAGACAAAGAACTATTAAAAGCACATGTTTCAGATAATCTTTAGATAACATTACTTTTTTACCAATCTTAACGAGTTAGATGCAGACCAAGATGGTCTGACTTTTGAAGTTAGGAGCTGGAGGTGGAGGGTTTGGAGCACTGAGTCTGCTGGTCAGGCTTGGACATTCCTCAAGTCAGATCACAAAATGTCCAGTGATAGCATACTCACCAAAAACTATACAGACTGCAGGTCAAGTGAAGCAATTTACTTTTACTGACTTGCAGAGTATTCACTGTTGCTCAGTGTAGAATAAATGCTAACAGAGCAATTCCAGCAGTCTTCTCACCCTAATCTCCAACCGTAGCCCCAGCTCTTCAGCGCTAATGAGCCTTCATCATTTGTGGCACCTGTCAGGGAGAAACCAAGCCTGATCAGCAGGTCCTATGCTCCAATCCATCTTCCCCTCAACCACCACAATAAACAATATCCTTAGTCTGGAACCATAGTAGGACATATCACTTTTTGAGCTGCTGGTCAGCTTGGCCCCCAGCTTTTAAAAACTGGTAGCCAGATCAATATTTTTTAATGTCCATCATTTAAAAAAAAATCAAAAATCACTTCCATGGACAGGTAGCCCATTTGCTGGTAACATTTGAAATCTGGTAGCCAAACCAATTTTTTAATGGCCATTGTTCTACCTGATTTGTCTCACCCTGCCTGGAACACACAATGCAGTGTACTCTTCAATCAAAGACACTTCCATGACTATTGCCCCCTACCCCAATAAAGCTCCATTTTAAGCTGAACAGTTAATCTCCACACCCGTGACCGCACATGGTCCACATGCATTTTAACATCCCTTAACATAATTCTTAAATCTCAATCCTCACTCCCACACACAAATGCTAACCCCCCCCCAGCTTTTGAAATGAAGGGACATGGTTGATGGCAGGCTTGGAGTGAAGGACCCATTGCCCTGGCTTGGTTGCTCCTCAAGAGAGACCAACAGATCATTCACTCCAAAATAACCCCTGAGCCAGAACAGTAGTCTTTTCAATCTAAGTACCCTCCCCAGCCACATCAGTAGGCCCATCACTCCACCCCTCAAACAACCAGGAGGTCCAGCCATCCAATCTTCCCCCTCCAGCCACACTAACAGGCCAGATCCCAAAACCAGACCAGCATGCCTTAAGCTCCAAGCCCCCCTCCCCCACACACACAACACCAGCGGGCACTATTACTTCCACAACACCCAACACAACCCCCCCAGCCGCATCAGTAAGCCTTTCACTCCACACTTCCCCCCACCAAGACAGACCAGGAGGCACATTGCTCCACTTCTCCCACAAGTCACACCAACAGGCGAGATTGCCAAGCTGGACCAGCTCTATTTGCTTCTTTTCTCCACCTTTCCCCAACCGAGTAGGAGGTCCATAGATCCAAGCCTCCCCCAAGCCACATTCAGGTTGGATCCCAAAGCTAGACCAGCAAGTCTGGCTTCAGCTCCATGCCCCCCCAGCACACAATGCTATCAGACACCATTACTTCCACAGTGCTCCCCCCAACACAAACCCCCAGCCACACCAGTATGCTCTTCGCTTCAAACCCTCTCCACCAGACAGACCAGGATGCTCATTGCTCCACTTCCCTCACAAGCCACATCAACGGGCCAGATTCCCAAGCCAGACCAGCAAGTCTAGCTTCAAGCCCCCCCATAGGCCCATCATTTCATTACCTTCCCACCAACCGACCAGGAGGTCCAGCAATTCCATCTGCCCCCAAGCAGGGCTAGCTTTACAGTTTTGGGGCCCCCAGTGAATTGATGGCTCCAGGGCCCTAAATTTATGGAGAACCATGATATGCCGCACTAGACACACAGTTATCAACATTGGCTGTGTAACATCTGATGAAGTCAGAGCAAGGAAAGGCATCTTAGAACATTTTGTTTATACAAAATATTGCACATTACTAGGAACAAAATATTACACATTATTAATTTACATATGGGTTGCAAGAAAGGTACACCAAGTCAAGGTTTGTTTCTCAACAGTGTAATGCCCCATAATAGTGCACTACAGTGTCAGCTCTGGGTAGTTACCTAAGTTCCTGGTGTGGGACTAGAACCTATGACCTTCCTATCTTCAAGCCCTAGTGATAAGCATACCAAAAGAACCACTAACATGGTACTTTCTTTGTTGAATCAAGACTCAGTAGTGAATAATCTCTTTTTTATGTTGTCTTGCGCATGCGCAACATCTTCTGGTAGTAGGAGAAATACAGAGGTGTGTCAGTGCTGGTGAATGCAGGGCATGCTTTATTAGGTGCGTCCCTCATTCCCCAATGAACCAGCATGCTAGTACTGACACAAGTATATGCAAAGTGCCACCAACTTGAAACAAACTTGCCGGTGCAATCGGAGGCAAGCTGGTCATGCAGCAGCACCACTGATGACACACCTCCCATACACAAAACATTTCAATAAACATGGCGGTGGAGCAGCCACCACACAATCCCCAAAGGAAGCTGACATCAGGGGTGCAATTCCTGTGTCAGCATGTCCGGTTCCCCCACATTGTGTGGCACACTGGGAGCCCACCCCATTGTGCTGCCACTCACAGTAAGCCAACCGCATAGGCATGTTCCTGACCCCACCCCACCCCCATTGTGTTGCACACTGGGAGCCCACCCCAGTGTTGCCAACATCATGCCCCCCTGAAAGTCATGGGGCACACTGGAAGCCCACGCCAGTGTGCCCAACATTTGTTTTCTTTCACCTGTAAAGAAACAAAACTGTCCTGTGGTGCAGTATCCATTTTTTTTTTGTACCTGAAAAAAAGAAAATGGTCCATTGTCCAAGGCACCCCCTCCCCCAAGCACACCAACCCTCTGTGCACCCCACCTCCCCACACACACACACATACCCTCACCACATACTTACCTCCGGAGGTCTCGCACTCCAATCTTCGGTGGAGCGATACCACGTCTGGACTCTTCAAAGCCAAACTGCAAAATGAAGAAATGCTGGTAAGCTGTATAATGGCATAAATGGGGGTCCATTAGGTGGATATCTCAGGCATTTTTTTTAATTTTGGCTTCAAATTTTCAACATGGGGTTCTTGGGACCCCACCTTATGATCGTATGCATTGTTATCTCATTATTTGGTCCTGAAAGGTCATTTCTTGGTCCCTGCATGGAATCACCTTTCAGGACTGATTAATGAAATGACAGTGCCACTGTTCATGAGTTGGGGGTCCCAAAAAGCTAATGTTGCAAATTTGGTGAAAAAATTCCAAAAAATTACTGTGTTATGAGCATGCGATGATCAGTTTCCACACATGCTCATAACTTCAACAGTTTTTAATATTTTCACTCCAGATTTTCAACCTTGCCATTTTTTCACACCTCCTTATGAGCAGTGCAGCTGTCATTTTTCACATCCTGCCTAAAATGTGTTTTTGCACCTGTGGCACACAATGGCACAGTTGCTGTGGGAAATCAATAATCAGGACAGATTAACAAAATCATAGTGACACTGTTCATGAGCAGAGTTCCGGAAAAGCCTATGTTGAAAATTTGGTTAAAAACATTCCCAGAATAATTGAGTAATGGTCATGCGTTGCATAGTTTCTACAGACACTCGTGACTTCACCAATTTTTCATGTTTTCACTCCAGATTTTCAACATTGCCATTTGTTTACACCTCTTTATGAACAGTACAGCTGTCATTTTTCACATCTTGCATGAAATATGTTTTCACATGTGGCACACAATGGTGAAGTCACTGTAGGAAATCAATGTTTGGGACAGATTAACAAAATCACAGTGACAAGCAGAGGTCCCAAAATGCCTATGTTGAAAATTTAGTTAAGAAATCCCCCAAATAATTGCCTTTACTTGTGTGCATTGCACAGTTTCTACGCAAGCTCATGACTTCACCAGTTTTTCATATTTTCACTCCAGATTTTCAACATTGCCATTTCTTTTGCACCTTCTAATGAACAGTACAGCTGTCATTTTTCACATCCTGCCTGAAATTTGTTTTCGCACCTGTGGCACCAAATGGCGCAGTCGCTGTGCAAAATCACCTTTCAGTTAATGAACTGATACTGCCACTGTTCATGAGGTGGGGTCACAAAAAGCCCACATTGAAAATTTGGAGTGAAAATACCAACAAACGCCTGGGGCATTAGGATTTCCAACTGTAACGCCCCACCCTGTAGAGACTGACGAGCATTGGGGTGTGATTTGGGATTGTCGGCTGTAATGCTCATGCCATTCCATCCCCACCCTGTAGCCAGTGACAGGCATTAAGGTGTGCCTTGGACTCTTTGGCCCCAAAGTTCACCCCATTCTCCTATACTGCACCTATTCCAGCATATTTCCTTTTGGAATGGGGTGAGCGTAAGGCCTGAAGACCCCAAGGCAACCCGTGATACTTGTCAGTGTCTGCAGGGTAGGGTGAGGTAAAATGCTGTGAACGTTATGGATAACAACCCAAAGGCACACCCCAATGCCTGTCAGTATCAGCAGGGTGGGGGTGGGGTTGGCGTCAGTTCACTATTTCACTGCCATTCCTATTATGCATCTCTCTAACTCCTGCACTACTAATGCCAATGCCAGCAAGACAACATTTGGCATTGACAAATGCTTGTTTTTCCTGGATCAGTAGTGAAATAAGGCTTTAATATGTTGCTGTTTTCAAACTAGGATAGTCATTCAAAACTACAGACATGTCAGGTAGCTTAGGACTTATATTTTTCACTCCCATGTCACTGGACATTATCATATTGCAAAATACAGTTTCTGTAAAAACAGTGCTCAGTGTTTTTTTTAAGGTGCATAACACAACAACAAATTCCACATGAAACTAACAACTAAGCATACCAGTTTTCTTATGAATCCAAGCACCTCACCAGTTAGAACGACTTTCTTCAAAATCAAGTCTGTGTAGAAAGGGGGCCTCATGTGTGCCATAACTCTTTTTATTCCTGATAATAAGGTATTGACAGCTCAGGAGCAGACTGGGTGGGGTTGGGGGGCAACCATGCCCGAATGTCAGATAGCAAAGGAAGGATGAGGGCAAGGGATACAGTTAATTAGGACATGCCAGTTAACTAATTGTGTGCTGTAGCCCTTTTATATCAGGTTAGCAATGGATGGTTAGAACTTCAAAGGGAGCTATTAAGTGTTTTTGGGTTAACTGGCAGAAAATAGTCAGGGTGGGCTACAGACTTTTTTTGTCCTGATCAGTCCTGGCTGGTACAAACAGCAGTTAACTAAGTGTATATGGCTATGAGGAGTGCGGAGTTGATGCCCCCTCTCAAAACAAAGCAGGGGGACAGCACTCCCTTGAGCCCCCCCCCCCAGGACTACACCTCTGGTACAAGGGTACAGTGCAGGCAAAAGGAACAAAGCAGCAGGATGATTGGCAGGCCACACCACAGGAGATGGAGTGGAGTGGATGGAATCACACACTCAACTACACAGGACAGCGACAGTACTGTGTCAAATGAACTGCCTTGCCTTGCTGTTGTATCAGGAGAACAGGTGTTTTTTTAGGATGAAAGAGGAAAGCTTATCTATTTATAATGATTTGAACCCTTTTGCAAACCCTCTAGTGTTTGAGTTCTAAATTAGAACTCGAACAACAGAGTTCGAGGAGGGCTTGAATCTTTTCTGAACTAGTTCTGACAACCCTAGTAGAAAGCCCTGCCTATGATGGATTGCTTTAGAAGGATGTACATGATATTGTGCTTCTGCAGAGAGTCCCTGCCTATGATGCATTGCATTAAAAGGATATACATGATGTTGCGCTTCTGCAGAGAGTCCCTTCCTATGATGCACTGCAATAAAAGGATTTACATGATATTGCACTTCTGTGGAGAGTCCCTGCCTATGGTGCATTTGATTTGGTGGACCTGTGTGATGACGCACTTCTGTAGAGAGTACCTGCCCACAATACATTGCATTTGGAGGAGATATATGATGTTGTGCTTCTGTTAAGAGTCCCCTGCCTAGGATGCATTTTATTAGTTGGATAGGTGTGGTGATGAACCCCTGTAGAGAATCCCTGCCCACAATACATTGCATTTCATTAGGTGGCTCTGATTTATATTGTGCATCTATAGAGAGTACCTGTATGCAATGCCTTGCATTACATGGCTATGCATTATGTTATTCATTTATTCATTACAAATCGGGTTTACAACCTTTGAGTCAGAGACTCATTTAGAAAGGCACCTCATCACAGGAGGGGCAGACAGCAAGATAGTTGTTACAGTGCAGATTAAAAGAGAGGATAACATTACAAGTGCAGTAAAAGGAACATTTAACATATATACACTTAGGTTACATAATGTAGTAGTTTGTATGCTAATTAAGTTACATAATGTTACAAAACTGTGAGTTACACTCATGGATATAGTAGGTCCTTAGAGAAGACAGTAGGTTACTTCCCTGTTTGGACCTAGTAGGGAAGGAGTAGGTCTGGGGGAGGGAGAGGCTGTCCAGTAGACGTTGTTGAGCCAGGGGGCAAGACGGGCGGGTTATGCTTTTATAGCATCCCTACTCATCTTGGTATCTTACCTAGTAATGAAAGGAGAAAACAAAAATGGAATATAAAGGTATCAGTACAATATTTTGCCATAACATGAATTCTTAATTTGCACCAAACAATCAGTCATGCATGCAATAAAGTTTAAAGCAGCAGTACAGTGAACGTGGGCAAGAAAAACTGGCCCTATATTTTTAAACTGTAACATATTCCTGATATCATCCATTTCACTTGGTGCTAAAACTGTCAAGTCCTACAAGAATTTAAATATATTCAATCCCACTTCTGTGCAGTTCAGATGTATGCAGTTTTTGTATATATGCACATTTTTCTTCAGTTCCAACTCATTTCCTATTCTCTGCTGTTTATTTTTTGGGGGCTATATGCATAGCAAATTTCAGTTGTACAAAACATTTTTGCCTCTTTTCTTGGTATTCTGACATGGCCGTGGTGATAATTGGTCAGATTCATGGTGAAATAAATACAAAATGGTGCTGTAGGTGTTGTTTAAAAGGTACAAGGAGTCCTGTACGCTCAGTATGTTGCCTGTCAAACAATCAAGAAACAAAGAGAACTTTGTTCTCCATGATGAATGAGGTACACTAGCTTGATAAGCCTTTCCTGCCTGGAATACAATAAGAAAGTTAATTACTGTACTGCAAAAGTTGCCTTCCTGCAGGCTTTTGAAATGCATTGCTTATTTTCTAGATATATGCAATTTCAGGATGCGTGCACAAATATTGTTGACCCAACAGTATGCAGACAAGAAGAACTGATTGTATTTTATAAATGTTTTAAATTACCCTTTTACAAGGAAAAAAATGCCAGTTTCATGTGGCTTAGAAATAGTATTGTAAAACTGACAAAGGGGTAGGATATGTACAGCATAATCAACAGACTAGGAATCGCCTTGAAAAGCAGATTTAACATGCAAGCTAATATTTTTGTTGATTGAAACTGGAAACTAGTCTATCTGAGAAAAAAACTGTACTGCTGCTTTGATACTGTTTGCTACACTCTTAATTTAAGTGTTTTATGAGTTGACAATAGCAGTTTTATGGAATGCTTTAATAAATGAAAGGGTGAGGATTCTAAGAAACAAAGAAATCATGCTGCCATTTTAAACCCGAGCACAAAGCATCATGTGGATTCCATTGTTGCTTGCCTATAAGAAAAAATGTTCAGACTAGTATGCTATGCCATTGCTTACAAGAGAGAAACCATAGTGCGCACTGAGAGGAGGCTTTCAATTTGTTTTGGGTTTAAATCAAAGGTGTTCCATTTATGTAGCTGTAGCGAGTCCTTTCATTAGGTACTGTATCTGCATGCCCCCTCCAGGCAAATCCTACCTTCACCCTCCAGAAATATCAGCTGATGGTTCTTCAGCTATATTGCTTCTTTATGTTTTTTTATTTTTATGATAAATCATGTGGGGGTGGGGCTGTTAATGCCTCTGGCCATGATATCTGTCTCCAGCACCCTGTAAATCAGGCAACATCAATGCACTAAAATTACCACAGCAAAGTTAATCAGGTTTTTTTTTCAGATCCAAACAGCAGGAATCAGTGTTCTTCGAGACAGGAAATTTCTCTTTGAAATTGATTAGCATGTATTGTGGTTTTGCTAATAATCCTGTAGGAGCTTATAAAGGTGTCAGCAATATGAAAGGCATTTGTGGTGTATTAGCTTTGCAGAAAAGCACCCAAATGATTTGCAAACAGTAATTTCCACCTTCACCTATTTAACTCCTGTTCATGGGAGGACAACCTGAAAGAATGTTTCTTTTTATTCAATAAACTTTTATATGGTACAGTATGGTTGATCCCTATTATGACATGATTTCAATGAAGTGAGTAATGTAATTATTCACCATTCACAATTTGTTCTTTATAGGCATGGTGTCAAACATTTGAAAAACAAAGTATGTACTGTAGATAATGACTGACACTTGCACTCATTAACCCAAGTGTTTTAATACTTGACTAAATATATCATACTTGATGAAAGGTAATAAAGTAAACTGCGAGGAACTGGCATGCAGGAATAGAGGATTAAAAACAAGGAGACATGAGTGTAAGCTGTTGGGGGGATTTGGGAGGGATGCAAGAAAGTTTTACTTTATGGAGGGTGTTTGAGTCATGGAACAGCCTCCCCAATGAGGTGGTGGGTGAAAAAACCATTAATAGAAACACAGGTAACGACAGGTAAGGACTTCTTGGCCCACCCAGTCTGCCCATTTTGCCCTACCTATATTATTACTGCACACCATACTTGATCTACAGCTCTATCTCCCTCCCCTTTAATAGGTTCAAGTATGACTGTGACACAGTAAAGGGATTAATAGTTACTCTGGCAGTAACAGTAAGGCAGGGAGTTAGGGAAGGGAAAAAACCTGGTCTAGACAATAGGTCACGGGGTAGGGTAAGTTAGGATACAACTGGGTAGACTGAATCACACAATGGTTTATTTCTGCAGACATTGTCTATGTCTCTATGTTTCTATGATTAACCATGCACTACTGTATAACCAATATAACATGAGTGTCTGTGAACAACTCAGTTGCTTCTTCCATTAACTTAGTATCTTGTTGTTCACAGGCATGGATCCATCTGTGAACATTGTGGTAAAAAACATCATTGGACATTGCAAAGCAGCAAAAACATCGTCACCCGCAATGTCAGTGGACAAAAATGCCATAGGACAGAAAAATGCAGGACAGGCACCATGCAGGCAGCAAACACCACTCGCTGTGAACATTCCCCTGACCCACACATCCCAGCAGAAGACACCAGCATTGGAGCATGCCACATGGGGATCTGGAGCTGTGACAGTGCAGGGTTCCCCCATCGCTGGGGTGAGTGGGTAAGACAAGCCAATGCCTGGATAGGCAACAGGCATGCCCATCCACATGGGGAGCCCCTCTTGTACAGAAAAACATGAAGTGGCCACAGGGCAATAGAGGAATGGTGGGACAGAAAGACCTGGGATGGAAATGACAATGGTAATCATCCTGGCCTTGGCCCCAGGGGGTGGGTAACCATGACACAGTGTGGCTCTGGCACTCCACTGGACTAAGCCATGGTGCTAGGGAGAAAGTGGATAAGGCTTGAGAAGCAGTCAGTGGAATGGAATGACACAGAGGAACAGCACAGGAAGAAAATCCTGAACCCATGGCGACCCACCCCAGCACCCAGAATGCTGGCCAAGTCCCCATTACATGAGCATTCAGGCCAACAACCATGTCCCAGGAGTACCCCCATGACAGTATACAACACAACAGGGTGGGTGGCCCAGCATTCATATTGGAACACTGGCAGGAGTAGATATCAAACAGTAGGAGTAACCAAAATCAATGGTTATGGCCCAGAATGTTGCCACCTCTCCATTCAACTTGTAACCATGACATGCTTGGCATATGCATTCCTGCACTCATGGCTCTGAGAAGAAGAAATACTACCAGTGGTTTTCAGAATAATACATCAGATCAGTCTGCTGTCAATGCTAACCCCAGATCTGCAGTGATTCACCAGCACCAGAAAGTGTGCAGTCAGCACCATGACCACTGTATCCCGCGCTTTCTTGCAAGCGGCAACTCTGCACTTTAATCTTGCATTTGTCATCTGCTGCCCGAGAGGATTACCCTGCATTGTGTCCTGAAGTATCGAACAGTGTGAGAGACTGTTTTGTACATCTAACTTCTATGACTGTCTGCTATTTTGAGATATGCACTGCATGTAGTGTTATGCTGAGGTGATTCCAGGAGGAGGAGGGGTCTGAGACATTTAAAAACCTGCGCCGCTCGCAAGCGCGAACATTGTGAGTGGCTCGAGCTCCACTCCTACCAGAAATAGTACTAAGAAGTTTAGGTTTATTAGTGTCTAAGTTGTAAGGAATTTTAGTGAACAGGGTAAAGTATAACTTATCCTAATTGTCCATCCTTGTTCTGATTCTTGGGCTGAAAGTCAGAGGTAAAGTATTGATATAATTTGGTTTAGTTAGTTATTGTTTAGTTTAAAGTAAATAGTTTTATTTTTTGTTTGTTTTAGTTTGTTTTTTAATATTTGGTTAGTTTTGTGTTTTGTTTTAAAATGATTTTTAAAATGAAATGGTTAGGTTTATTATTTATTTTAGGTTGTATGTCACGGTCGGGGGTTAATGAGGTGTGCCAGGTTGATACTGGACCCACGATAACCTACTTATTCAGTACTATTCAAATGTCAAGGAGCTCCACTCTGGTGTATCATGGGTTTGTATCTGTTGGCATTCCCTTCACTATTCCTGAGTTTGACAAAAGGTTAATTGTCCTAACACAGTTTGAAACTTTAATAATGTTTACGTTTTTCTATTCCCTCAACAGGTAAATACTTGGGGAATTATAGCCAAAAGCTTGGGTGTTATAATTTAAAAAAAATTGCTTAGGAAAATTATTGTATTGTTGTTATTGTTTTCTGGTTCAGTTCATCCACATCCTGGACCTATTCATGATAGTATCCAGGAAAGGTTCCCAAATTCAGTAGTTAGTTTTGTTCATTTAAATGTTCAGAGTCTTGTAGCAAAATGGTCCCTGTTTGAATCTTGGGTTGTTCAAAATGATTTTGACATTATAACATTATCTGAGACATTGTTAACTAGCAAAATTGGTAATAATGAGATATCCTTTCCTGAATATGATCTGTTTAGGACAGACATAGTGGGTAACAGGGGTGGGGGGAGGGTGATTCATACCAAGGTTAAGTTTAGGGCCCAGGAATTCACCTCCCATCCAACAGAAGATGGCTGTGAGGTGGTTTCAGTTAACATCTTACTTGACCCAAACAAATATCTCACCACCACCTCCATTTATCTTCCCCCAGGTGAATCTAAACAGGGATTACATTATATCTCTAAACTTAAAAAAATGCTGTTTATTAATAGGGAATGGATTCTGATGGGAGATTTTAATTTAAAATGTGGTCTTGAATCTAATTTTTCTGTAGTTGAACTATTTCAAGAGATGAGTGTCCAACAATTAATAACTCAAAATACAAGAGTTAAGAGTGGACTGAGGGAGAGGGATGTTCTATTCTTGACTGGGTAGTGGTTACTCACCCTACCAGGGTCATGGATTCAGGTGTTTTGCCTGATGTGGTGAGTGACCACAGCCCAATATTTTTTACAATCAATTAAACAAGTCCATAACCTCCTGTGCTATATAGAAACTATAAATTTTAAAAATATATCTTCTGAGATTATGAATGCAGCTTGTGAGTTGATTGATTGGACGACTATTGGAAATTTACAAAGTATTGATCAAATGTTAGCCAAATTTTCTTCATTATTTAACCAGGTTGTCAATTATATTGCACCCCTTAAAAAAATTAGAATCAGATCCAACAAAAATGAGTGGGTTACAAAAGAATTATTGTCCCTTATGAAATTAAGAGATAAAGCATGGAAACTATGTAAGAAATGCCAGGATAATAATCACTTATATGAGTATAAGATTTTGAGGAGTAGGTGTAAATCAGCTATTAGAAGGACAAAAGTAGATTTCTTTAAAAATAAACAATTTTCATCTTTGGGAAATCCTAAACAAATCTGGCCTATGGTTAACAACTTAATGGGGAAGAAAGTTAATGATCAAGTTATTTCTTTAATGAAGGACAATAGTAACTACTTTGTGTAATGAGTATTTTGGGGATTTATCTAAGTACCATAAAAATTTAGTATTATCTGTACCTCAGTCCTCCCATGGTAAAGGGAGTGATGGTCATCCTCGTTTTTATTTTCAGATGATAATCCCAGAGATTGTTACTTCTTATATTCTTAAGTATAATCCGAGGCTTTTTATTGGTCAGGATTTAGTTGATTATAGATTCCTTAAACTTGGTATTAAGGTTCTGGCTACCACCTTGTCAGCTATTTTTAATTTTTCATTATGTAACAATGTTTTTCTGAGTTTTTGGAAGTTGGCTATTGTTAAGCCTATTTTTAAGGCAGGTTTTAGGAAAACTGTTTCAAATTATTGTCCTATTTCATTGTTGTCTCCTTCGTCCAAGATTCTTGAAGGAATAGTTTTTGGTCAATTTCAGGAGCTCTTGTTTAAATATGATATGTTGTCTGAATGTCAGCATGGTTTTAGAAGGGGTTATAATACCAAGACGGCCTTGGTGGGGTTCACAAGCAGTGTAATGGGTGCCCTGGATTCAGGTCACTCCATTGCTGCATTGTTTATGGATCTCACCAAGGCCTTTGATCTCGATAATCACTCCTTGCTTTTGGAGTCTCTGAGACAAGTAGCACACACAGTATCCTTCTCAGAGGTGCTGCCTGTCAAAGGCATGGGGGAGGCGAGGGTAATTGGCACCGTGCAGTTTAATGAATGGTTGAAAAAATGGTGCGGAGCACAAGGGTTTGGCTTCATTGGGGACTGGGGTTCCACCTGGAGGGACACCAGCCTATACTGGCAGGATGGTCTGCATCTGTCCAGAAAGGGAACAAGTCTTTCGAGCAATCAGTTTAAATGCTTCATTTGCAAGCTTTTAAACTAGTCAAAGGGGGAGGCACTGACAAGCAGCAGGAAAATCCCAGCCTCTCCCTACAAAACAGGGTACTATATGAGAAAAAGACCGAGGTAGAACGGTCAGTGGGGGATGCTGCAACAGAAGGTAAAGCCATCAAAAAATGGAGAGCAATGAGTTCCAATGCCTGTAGTCTGGGTAACAAGCTTCCTGAATTAGTGGCCTTGATGGAGGAGGAACATCTGGATATCATGGCAGTCACAGAAACATGGTACACACAAAACCATGACTGGGACATAAACATACCAGGATACACTGTCTACAGGAGGGACAGGGAGGATAAAAGAGGAAGAGGAGTAGTTCTTTACATAAGGGAAGAAATAAAAGCAACAGAACAAAAGGGTAAACAGGGAGGAGAAGAAGCACTGTGGGTAAATTTGGAGACAGGCAATGGCACCACAATATGCACAGGGGTTGTATACAGACCCCCTTCTCAGGGGGGAGGAAATGGACAGCGAAATGATAGAAAGTATACTTAGAATGACAGAAAAATGGGAGATATTGCTGATGGGTGATCTGAATATTCCAGATGTTAACTGGAGTGCAGTTGCAGCTGCCACTTCGAAGAGTGCAGTTATTCTAGATGTCCTACAGGGGGCATGCCTTAGACAACTAGTACTGGAGCCCACTCGAGAGGGAGCAATATTAGACTTGATTCTCTCAAATGGAGATGGAGAGAGGATCACAGATGTAAGTGGGTAGCCTTCTGGGAAACTAGTGACCATCGAACAGTATGGTTCACAATAACACAGCAATAGAGCTGCTAGCCCACAAAGAAAAAGTGCTGGACTTTAGGAGGCTGACTTTGCTAAAATGGGTGAGTGCCTAAGGAATGCACTAGCAAATGGGCAGGAAGGAGGGGTGGAAGAACAATGGAGAATAATAAAAACTGCCATCACAGAGGTAACGAGCCTTTGTGTGAAGCGAATAAACAAAACAAGATGATGTAAGAAACCACTATGCTTCTCAAAGGAAGTGGCAGTGAAGGTTCAAGAGAAAAAGAAAGCATTCAGGAAGTACAAGGAATTGCAGAAGGAGCAGGATGAAAACTGTATCAGTTAAAGCAAAAGGAGGCTGGGAAGGCAGTCAGAACAGCAAAGGCCCAAACCGAGGAAAAGATAGCCAACTCAGTTAAGAAGGGGGATAAAACCTTTTATAGGTACATCAGGAGCAAAGGAAGACCAAGGGAGGGATAGTAAGGCTTAATAAAGGGAGGGGGTGGGCAGAGGGAGACTGTGAAAAGGCTGAGATACTTAAATATTTTTGCTCAGTACTTACAAATGAAGAGGGGGAGGTACATAAAACAAACAGTAGTAACACTCTGGATACAGAAGTTGATACCAACCCATTTACAGAAGAAAGGGTTCTGAAAGAACTCTTAAAACTGAAGGTGGACAAAGCAATGGGGCCTGATGGGATTCAATCCAGAATTCTAAAAGAGCTAAGGGTAGAACTAGTGACACCACTGACTACCCTTTTTAACAAATCATGGGAGGATGTGGTGGTACCCAAGGACTGGAGGAGGGCAGATGTGATTCCCCTTCACAAAAGTGGGAGCAAGTCAGAAGCAGGAAACTACAGACCTGTTAGTTTAACCTCAGTGATAGGGATAATGATGGAATCACTTCTGAAGGAAAGAATTGTCGAGTATCTAGAGGCCAGAGGGGCACAGGACCCTAGGCAGCATGGATTCACAGTGGGAAGGTCATGCCAGACAAATCTGATAGATTTCTTTGACTGGGTGACCAAAGTAGTAGATCAGGAAGGGGCTGTGGACATGGCCTACCTAGACTTTAGCAAGGCATTTGACACAGTCCCACACAAAAGATTAATATACAAGTTGGCCAGCCTGGGAGTGGGTCCCAAGGTGACAGCCTGGGTAAAGAATTGGCTGGAGAATAGGACACAAAGAGTAATAGTAAATGGAGTCCACTCAGAAGAAAGGAGGGTTACTAGTGGGGTACCGCAGGGTTCAGTATTAGGACCGGTCCTCTTCAATGTCTTTATAAGCAACATTGCGGAAGGACTGGAAGGAAAAGTATGTCTCTTTGCAGATGACACTAAGATCTGCAACAGAGTTGATGCACAGGGTGGGGTGGAAAGGATGAGAAGGGACTTGGCAAGGTTAGAGGAATGGTCAAATGTATGGCAGCTTAGATTCAATGCTAAGAAGTGCAAGGTAATGCACCTGGGAAACAAAAACCTAGGGGAAGAGTACACAATGGGGGGTGAGATACTAACAACAACAAAAATGGAAAGGGACCTGGGGGTAGTCATATCAGATGACCTAAAGGTGGGCAAGCAATGTGAGAGGGCAGCAAGGAGGGCTGGGGGATACTGGGATGCATAGGGAGAGGCATCACCAGTAGAAAACAGGAAGTTATTATCCTTCTGTACAGACAGCTGGTGAGACCCCATCTGGAGTACTGGTGCAGTTCTGGAGACCCAATCTCCGCAAAGACATAGACAGGATGGAAGCTGTCCAAAGGAGGGCAACTAAAATGGTGCAGGGTCTGCACCGGAAGACATATGAAGAGAGACTTAAGGAGCTTAATATGTATAGCCTCAAGGAAAGGAGAGAGGGGGACATGATAGAAACTTTCAAGTACCTTAAGGGAATCAACAAAGTCCAAGAGGGTAGCATCTTTCAAAAAAAGAGGTGTGCAAGAACAAGAGGGCACAATTTGAAGATGGGGGGGCAGCTCAGAGATAATTTAAGGAAGTATTTTTTCACAGAGAGGGTTGTGGATGCATGGAACGGCCTTCCAGAGGAGGTTGTGGAGTCAAAATCAGTGGTGGAATTCAAGCATGCATGGGACAGTCATAAGGCATTTCTGGGGGGTGGGGTTAAGAAGAAGTAGGCTGCTGGTTAACTAGGATCTGCAGCTTATCCAGTAGGTAGGGAAATGGGCAGACTGGGTGGGCCGAGCTGTCCTTATCTGCCGTCAAATTCTATGTTTCTATGTTTCTATGTAGGTCAAAGTCTCACATGATGTGAGTTTATGATTATTCGATTATTTACAAAAAAGGGAACATAAGACTATTGTTTCCGATGTTTTTTCTCAGTCTCTTCCAATCTACTGTGGGGTCCCACAGGGCTCAGTATTGGCTCCTTTACTTTTTTCCCTTTTTGTGAATGCTGCCCCCCCCCCCCCGTCTTGTGTTGATTAAAGAATCATCTTATTTGCAGATGATGCAGTATTGTTTGCAGAAGGTCCTGATACTGATATGGCCTTGGTAACTGTGCAACATGATTTTGATAGATTTCAGAATTGTCTATGTTCTCACGGTTTAGTTTTGAACTCATTCAAGACCAAGGTTATGTTTTTTTCCTGTCCCAAAAAATTGAAGGATATTTCTGTTCCCATTTTAGATCTATAGGGTAATGTCATCCAACTGGTTGATAAATTTCATAATTTAGGGATTATTTTGGATTCTCAATTTTCTTTTGTAGATCACGTTAATATATTAGTTAAGAAAATCCATCAGAAGTTGAGAATGCTTTTTAGGATAAGATCTTTTCTTGTTCCTGAATCTAAGTTGTTAGTGGCACATAGTCTACTATTAAGTTTGTTGGATTATGGGTTGTGGTTTATTCTGGTACAAATGAAAAAATGTTACAGAAACTTAGGTCTACTTATCATGGTATCTTGCGATTTATGACTGGTTTGCCATATAACATACATCATTGTGTATTGGCTAAGGAAGCAAACTGTCCCTTATTTTTGGACAGAATTCAAATTAAATGGGGAGTTTTTGCATTTAAGGTTTCTCTTGGTCTTGTGCCCCCTTCTGTTCTTAATCTTTTTTCAGTTTCTACGGGTTTAAAAAACACCAGGTTTCAGTCTAAGGAATTGTTTAGTATTCCTTTATATAGGAAAGTAATAGGTCAAAAATCAGTGATATATAGGGCTATTATGTTTTTTAATAGTATTCCCTTAACCTTAATTAACTTAAGAAAAGTGAGGATTTTCAGGAACAGGTTGGTACAATGGTTAGCTGCTAAATCAGAGTGTAACTGTTTTCATTAATGGTATAATTTATCAAATTATGATATGTAATGTTGATGTTATTTATATGTGTTTTGTACTGTATTTTGTATTTCTATGATGTGTGTTTTTTATTTCAAACTTGTTGCTTGTGAAAAAGGGTCATTTGCTCATCTTGCTTACAAGTATAAAAAATAAAAATGAAATTAAGTGAAATCAAAAGAAACATGGTATTTGTATCTTCCTACTTAACTGGGATTCAGCTAGTGTCATCCCACCCTACCCCATCAGATCTGTATGGTGTCTGCTTGGGTGGTGGTATCAAAAAGGAAAAAAAACTGGGCACACACCAGAAACTGGGCACACACCAAATGCAGTTGCTGTGTAAATTTATTTAATTACAAAATATGATCATGACCAGCACCAGGGCAGATACCCTTAATTATCACCTCTGTAGTTGAAGCTTCTTTAGTGGGTCCTCACTTTCAGCTCCATCAGAAGTGTTAGCCCTACAGATCTAGTCATGAAGTTGAGGCAGTGGAGATCTGTCATGTGCCCAGTTTCTTTTCTATTTTGGTACGTATTCAGTATGACTGGAGCACCTCCACTGAAAGTGGTGTGCAACACACTATTTACGTTCCTACATTGGGTGAGGATTTATATAATTTCTCCCCAGGTAGCCAACTAGAAATATTATCAACCTGAATAAATAATCATTAGCCAGTCTGTAGTCTAATAAGATTAAAACAAGTAACTGATATTTTTGTAAGTTGATCATCTCTTTGGCCATTTACAAATGACCAGTTCCAACATTTAGCTAGTTAGCGAGATGGCAGAGCAACACAATAGACCAGTTCCTGGACTGGGCTAGTCAGTGAGCTGGCAGAGTATCCACAACAGACTATTGTTAGTACTGAGCTAGTCAGGAAGTTTATAGTGTAGCAACAACAGACCAGCTCCAGCATATGGCAAGTTAGTGAGTAAGTACATTGACTATGTACCATAGGATGCCCACTCATAACTGGGACTGGAAGATCAGTAGGTCATGGGTTCTAAGCCCATACTAGATACTTGGAGTAATACTCAAAACTGACATGGCAGTACAGTGCTGCACTGTTGAGGTGCTGTTCTCCAGATGAAATTGTTAAACCGAAGTTCTTTCTGCCCATCCCTGGTCACTGTCCAGGTGGAAGTTAAAGATCCCATGACACATATGAAAGAAGAGATGAGGAATTGTTTATTAAAATAAAGCATAGCAACTATCAATGCAGAAATAAAGAATGTAATAAAATATAGGAGAATCATGTTCTATTTAAACAAGCTAGAAAAAGAAAATAATATACACATAATAAAAGACAAAAATCAAGTACTTTTTCTGATTTGATACATACACAGGGAAAAAGATTACACCTTGCCTGCCTATGTCCCTCGGACTGCCTCCCCAAGCAGCTGCCTGTAGATATGCATGGTTGTGCATACCATGCACCCTGCGCCTCTCCACAGGTGCATAGCTGTGTGGGCCAGGTATGCATGAATTGTGTGTGCCCAGTGTGCCTTCATGCATAGCCCCAGCCAGGAGTAGATGGTTTTGCATTTTCCTACCTGTGATGGCGCAAATTTGGGATGAATCAATAACAGATGATAAAATTATAATAAGTCTGGAACCTGAGATCTTCATTAATATTTTAAAATAAACATTCAGCCGGCTGAATTGCCTCCAGATGTTTAAATCTTGTCCATCACCTTTTTTGAACAAGAAGACAGTAAGACAGCTTAATCTGGTTCAAAGTCAGTTGGCATTCATCTGTATCTCCCTCCCCTGGGTTGTGCCTAAAAATAGGTAGAATTTGTCTAGTGCACTTACCTGGTCAACAAAAACTAAATAAATAAAATAAATAAGTAAAAATAACAGCCTCCTTCATGCCTGATGGTATATGGCCCTCACCCAAACATTGATTAAACAAATCTGCACTATCTGAACAACTGCATTGTTGCATACCTTTAAACAGATCTACAGTTAGGCTGTCAGGTCCAAGAGCAGCTCCTGACAATTAAGGATTTAAGATCTGTGGTACTTCGTCTGCCAGAATCGGTTGCATAAGGGAGGTGCCCAAATCCTCCACAAGCACTGGACATGCAGTACTGTGCCCTCCCACAAACCTGGATCAAAAGGATCCCTTTTTAAGGCTGCATCCAAAGCCACCTTACATGTCTATTAACTTCAGATAAGATTTTGGACTTACTACTTACAACAGAGCCATCAGGCAGTCTGATGGCTGAGAGAATCATTTGTTATTCGTGATCGACAAAGCTATTAAATGGGATGTTGGAGGGCAGTTTCCCTTGGGTACCATATTTTTGTTTGGCTATGACTATCAATGAGGTAGTTTAGTCATACTGGAATTGTTGCATGACAGCTTTAGTATCAGCCATACCTCTCAACCTTTCTTCACCGAAATGTGTGACAAGATGTGTGACAAATGACCAAAATGTGTGACATATTATCAAACATGGCACTGTAAGTTCAGAACACAGTGGCTATCAGTGCACTAATGTTCTTAGTGTTTGCTGATAACTGAACATAATAGAATATTATGAATTTCTGCTTTAAAGTCTCAGTGGGAAATGTGGAATATCACCTTCCCCACATGGGACAAAGAATTTCTGAGGGGAAAATGAGTGATGTACCTCGTAATGTGTGACACTTGAGAGGTATGGTGTCAGCTATTTGAGTAGTTAAATTAATCCCTTTTTAGTGGGAAAAGGAAATAAGTTTGAAAAGATGTGATCTGAATAGCAAATATTGATGGTAGCCCTCCTGAGACCTTTCCTTACTCTGTGTTTTAAAAACTTCGTAATGTCTCCCTTAATATCTACCCACGCATACCTCTCAACCTCCAGCCTCACAAATCAGGGACAAGGCTTAAACAAATCAGGGACAAAGACCAAAATCAGGGACACATCTTCAAAATTTGAGATATCCACCCAGAAAGCTGGTAGAATATGGGGCTTAGTGTAAAATACATTTTCTAAAGAAGAACAAGTCTGTTACTTTAATGCTTGATATTATTTTGTGCTTACAATTTCCACTGTTTAGCCACGGAAACACAAATTTTAGGAGGGTCAGAGTAAAATTTTGAGGCAAAATCAGGGACGTCCCTGAAAATCAAGGACAGTTGAGAGGTATGACCTACAGTATGATGCTCCTACAGAGTCATACATGTATTTAACCATGGATGTATCACTGTGCAGTGCCTGTAGATCTTCCCGTACTTCCATATGTTGGAGTAAAGTAGTGTTCACCTTCCAAAGGCCAGAGACCCCTATAGTTCTAGATAAAGCTCCCATAGATAGGTATGCCGTCTGTAGGTCAACATTTTTACCGCGACCGACATTACAGTGACAACAGGGCCAGGTCACTGAAATGTCAGGGTGGGACCCTGGCACTGCTTTCTGGGGGTCTTGCACCCCTTCCCCAAATCAACTCCAACTCAAAGTTGATTATTGTAGTTATAGGGGGTGTTGGGGTAGATCCCCCCCACATGGGGGGGTTGGGTGGCAAAGCTCCCAAAGAAAACAAAGTCACCAGTGAACCTCTTTATGCTGATCGTAATTGCAGTCGACATAAAGGAGTCGCTGTAAGGTCTATCAACAATGAAATTGTCGACTGATCATTATGGATCCCCCATAGATACTCCATATAATGCATGATTTGAGGCTTCTGCAGGAATAGCACCTGCAGAAACTGGGGGAAGAGAATTAGAAGAGAAGAGAAGAGAAGAAATAATCAATCCTGGTGGAGTTTGTATTTTTAATGTAAGTATTGCCACCAGTTTTACATAACTTTCTGTACACATCCACCAACCCTGCTGTTTTAACAATGTTGTACAGAAATTTAGAATCACATTGTATTTTGTTGTCAGATTTAGAATTTGTGCCTGGTGACCAGGGGGTATTAAAGTCTCCTTCTAGGATAACCTTTCTGGCAGTGCACAAAAAGGGCTACAGAATTTAAAAAAATGTAATTCTCTTAGATTTAGACTGAAGAGGAGCGTAAACATTGATTAGACAAAAGGGACTAGTGTTTATGCTAGTATCCAATATTAGCTGTCTTCCAGGGACTATGTTTATTATCTTGGGGGCTGAAATATTTACATTCTTGAAAGAATACCCACACCTGAACAGAGGTCCTGACCTAAACAACAGAACACATGGTGACAATAAGCACCGCAGTAGACTCGTTAGCACATTTCCACAACAACAGATTTTATCAACGCCCACCCCCCCCCAAAAAAAACAATTCAGTATTCAGGGGAATTATACATGTACATCTCAGAATGTTGTTTACTACATCCAGAGCAAGAAAAGTCCACATACAGCTTATGCGGAGGAAATGGACAATGCTTTCAAACTCATTACACAAGCTGAGCTCAAACTGTCTTTTTCTTGACTCGGGTACAAACCATGGACATGTCTTACGTATATTTTTAGTGTGCCTTTATATAGTAACATGGTTCTATTGAAAAAAAAACATACATTACTATGAAATAGAAAATCACACATACCATCGCAAAGCATCATGGAATGTGTGTATGCAAATCACCAAGAAATGTTAGGCTGGTTCAACTTTAAGCAGGAATGCATGGTGCCAATGGGCCTGTCACACAATTTGCAAAGGGTACAAACAGAAGACATGGACACGAGTTTTGTCCTACCCAAGACTCATCAGCGTGCCTCATCTGTATGACACCCCAGGGGAAATGAACCAGTCCTTAAGTTGTTCTTAAGGGTTTGGGTCATTGTGAGCCCCCCCCAAAAAAAAACAAGCTAAAAGACAAAGTCTTATATATTAGTATGTCTATTTATATGGCCAATTATAATTGTGGTTTCTTTGTCATACACATAGAAATACTGATGTGCAAACTAAACACACACACACACACACACACAGTCTGTTTAAACAATAATTGTAAAATCAGAAGGTTGTGCTCAAAACCCCTAAAACCTGGGGAAAAAGGACTAGGTATTAGTTACCTGTAGCAAGGACATTTATAAATGCAAGCATCTACTTTCGCAGAAAAGTCTATCTTCACACATATAAATTGAATGGCACACTCCCATTTATTAATCAATCAAGTGTAACTTTTTATTTCAGGCAGTACAACATAACTTTATCTTCCGTCCAAACATTGACTCATACTGAAAACAGCCCAGTTTATAAGGAAAATGAAAAAAATCTATGAAACGTAGTCACTACATCAGTTCCTTTATGAAATGTCCATATATTCTTCTTGGCTCTATTGCCTAATCCAGTGTATTAGTACAATTTTTATGGCATACTTGCCTAAACCCTGACATCCCCAAAATGAAGTGTCCCCATTAGCTGTTGCAAGCCAAAACCGCAAAACCGCAGCTGACTGCGACTTCCAGGACAAGGATGCTCCATGTGGTATATAAGCACTCTTCTTTGATCCCCAGGCCAGGGGCATTTACAGGCTTCACTTCTGCTGCTGAATGTGTCCACAGGTGTGCGGTCAGTCTATGTGCAAACATGCTGACGTTTCAGAGCCAGAAGACTCCATTCTCAGAGTTGGCCATATATGGGAGTACTGTCTTTTTATATATTTTGGTTGCTGTAGCAACTAACAACATAAACTAAGAGGCGTCATGGTCTGTTCTCATTTTCAGGTAGGCAATTAGGAATTGATAATTTATAGAGTTTTTCTGAAACATGCATTCCATGCTTGGAAGAAGTTGTGATTTACACCTAATTTAGTTCCCAAGGATACATAGACACTGTTGGCAGATAAGAGCCTATGGCCCACCCAGTCTGACCATTTGAGCTTGTAAGTTAACTTTATTTTTTCCTAGAATTCTATTGCCCCTTACCCCTGACCTCCAGAATTCCCTTATGTCTATCCCATACATTCTTAAATCCCATTATTGTTTCAGCCCCCACCACTTCATCTGGCAGGGTGTTCCACTTGTCCGCCACCTGTTCTGTGAAGAAATTATTTCTCATGTTTCCTCTGAATTGCCTTCTCTCCCACTTCATCCCATGCCCTCTAGTACTGGAACATAACTCTCACTGAGAAATAATGTGTTCCTGCACCCTGTTCCTCCCTGTAAGGTACAGTACCTGTATGTCTCTATCATATCCCCTCTCTCCCTTCTTTCCTCCAGGGAGTACATATTCAAGTCCATGAACCTGTCCTCATAGGACTTGTGAAGCAATCCCTGTAACATCTTTGTTGCCCTCCTCTGAACCTTCTCTACCCTGTCTATGACTTTACGTAGGTAAGATCTCCAGAATGGTATACTGCACTCCAGGAGGGGCCTCACTAGTGTCTTGTATAGTGGAATTATGACCTTCCTTTTCCTGCTGGTGATGCCCCTGCCTATGCATCCCAGCATTCTATTTGCTTTACCAGCTGCCTTGTTGCACTTTTTCCCTACCTTGAGGTCATCATAGATGGTAACCCCAAAGTCCCTTTCCTGCTTGGTGCATGCTATATCCTCACCAACCAGTTGATATGTTGTTCCATGGTTTTTGTGCCCCATATGCATTATCTTGAACTTCTTTGCATTTAATTTCAACTACCAAACCCTTGACCATTCTTCAAGCTTCTGCAGGTCCCTCCTTATTCTGTCTACCCCCTCTGGCATGTCTACTCTGTTACAGAGCTTTGTGTCATCAGCAAACAGGGAAATTCTGCCTTCCAGGTCCTGCTCAATGTCACTGATGAAGAAGCTGAATAGGACTGGTCCCAGCACTGATCCCTGTGGTACACCAATGTTCACTCATCCTTCTGTGGAGTGACAGCCACTTACTGCCACCCTCTGTATCCTGCCATCCAACCAATTACCTACCCACCACACTACTGTACTACCCACTCTCATATTCCCTAGTTTGTTTAATAGCCTTCTATGTGGCACAGTGTAAAAGACCTTGCTGAAGTCCAGATAGGCCACATCCACTGCCCTCCCCTGATCTACCTCCCTTGTCACCCACTCAAAAAATTCAATGAGGTTGGTCTGACATGACCTCCCTCGAGTGAAATCATGCTGCCTTGGATCCTGTAGTCCATTGGCAACCAGATGTTCCACCAATCTCTCCGTCAGTAGTGTTTCCATGATCTTCCCCACTGCTGAGGTCAGGCTGACCTGTCTGTAGTTCCCCACTTCCTCTTTGTTCCCACTTTTGTATAAGGGGACTACATTTGCTGTCCTCTAGTCTTTGGGTACCTCCGCTGTTTCCAGTGATTGGCTAAGCAGGATTGCCAGAGGTTCAGCCACCACCTCTCTTAGTTTTTTTAGGACCCTGGGGTGTACCCCATCTTGCTCCATTGCTTTATCATCTCTTACTCCTTCCATTTCCTTCAAGACCCTTTCCCATGTAAAGGGACTTGTGTCCATTTCTGTGCTATTCCAACCCCTTGTACTCCTTTCAGGTTCATTACAATCCTCTTCCTCAGTAAAGACTGAGCAGAAATACTTGTCCAGTATGTAAGCTTTACTGTTGTTATCTTCCGCGTGGCCCCTATCCTCCCCCTTCAGTCTCACTATCCCTCTCTTTGCCTTTCTTTTTTTACTTATGTACCTGTAAAGATTTTGTCCCCTCTACCCACTGATTTTGTGATGCACTCTTCTGTCTGAGCTTTGGCTTCCCTTGCTGATCTCCCTGCCTCCTTTTGCTTCTCCTGGTACTTTTCTCTGTCCCCTTCTGCCTGTGTCTTTTTGCATTGCCTGAATGCAATATTTTTGTCTTTCACTTTCTCAGCTACCTCCTTGGAAAACCATAATTGCCTCATCTTCCTTTTCCCCTTACTAACCTGCTTAATGCATTATTCTGTTGCTCCTGTAATCACCATTTTAAATATTGCCCACTAGGACTGGCTTTTTAATTTCTGGTTTTGGTCTCTGTTTTAGATCATAACAGCAAAGCAGTCACATCCATATGTGAAGGTGTCTTTTTTTTTTACTAATACTGTTCTGAGTACTTAAACTGATATCTTTTCTTAACTGCCATGTTTCTGATAAAGGACTCTGTCAGTCTAAAAACATTAATATTTTGTAAATCTTTTGTTGGTCCAATAAAAGGTATCAAATCACCCATTTTGTTCATTTTCTTTTTTACATTTTCACCCCAAATTTTTGAGTTACTCATTTTATGATTTGCCTTATAAGCATGATATGTACCACTTATAGAATATTGGATGAAATAACATTTCACACCAGAGGTTCAAAAACATGTCTTGTCCAGGCTTTTAAAAATTATGCATTTCACATTTATGAAGTGGTGTGGAAAAAAGTATATGTTGTAAGTTTAGAATCAAAATATTGAAAATTAGTGAAGTTGTAAGAGGACATTGATATGCTGTAATGTTCAGTCATACCCTAGGCATTTTATTATATTTGTACACCAATTTGCAGCATAGCTTTCTTATTACCCCACCTAATGAACCTGGAAGGTAAAAAGTTCACAATTCCTGCCAATATATCATTCTGTGCCACCAAAATGGCTTTCCACATCACAGGTGTCAAAACACATTCTGGCCACGATTTGAAAAATGACAGCTGTCACATTCATTAGGTGGTGTGAATATATGGCTATGTTAAAAATTTGGGGTCAAAATATTTAAAAGTACCAACGTTACGAGTGAGCATAGAAAAATTTCAACTTTGCCATTTGTACATACTTTGACCCAAAATTTTCAGTATAACCTTCTTATGTCCCCACTTCATGAACAAAGGTGATGAAAAGTGTCAAATCCTGCCTGAAAGGAGATTTTTCAATGTGACCTCAAAATCACCTTTTGGTCCAGATTTGCATAATTCCATCACCATTGGTCATGAGGTGGGAGTCCCGCCAAAAAAACATGTTGAAAATGTGGAGTCAAAATACATCAAAATGGCAATGTTATTCATCAAAGTTCAAAACCATGTTGAAATACATTGAATCACACTTACCTTAGATTCTCACATTGCAGTTGCCAGTTCCAGCAGCAAGACATGTCTTCAATCGAAGAGTGAATCTTCACTCTGGGATAGGTTCAGGTGAGTGAGGGTATGTGTGGGTTGTGGGAGGTGTTGGGTAGTGGGTGCTAAGTGGGAGGTTTTGGGTGGGTTTGCGTGGAGGGGGGCAGATCAGTGAGAGACCATTTTCTGTTTTACAAGTTTAAATAATAAACATTGAGGGACAGTTTTCTTTATTTCAGGGCTATTCTGACAATGGGGATTGGGCACCCCAGTGTTGGGCTCATGTTCAGCGGCATGGGAGATGGGCATCCCAGTGCCACCACTTACATAAGCAGAACAGAGGCAGGTGACCTGTTCGGGGGGACTCAAGAGAAATGGTACAATGCCCCGGTCCACTAAATAGATAGATAGATAGATAGATAGATACATACATACATACATACATACATACATACATACATACATACTGTACATATATACATACACTTATTAGCACTGTTATCAAAGTTCAAATTTCCTCCCCCAATGTATCTCCGGGCACCTTGATGCTTTTGGTGTCCCTGGGGCTGGAGCACACTGAGGGATTCATACTGAGTGGACACTGGAGTGGCTTAACCCAAAGTGCAGGAGCGCTCACAAAACACTCTATCTTGCAGGCATCAGTGTGCATGTTCAAGCAGGCAACAGCTTGAATGTGTAAACTATTTTAGTGTGGCCACTTTTCTCTTTCCACTGAGCTGGTGGTGCACTTTAGACCTCACTCCTCTGGTCCCCCATGAGGATGCAGTCCCAGGGGAACTGACAGGAGCACAGAAGAAGGGCAGACTAGACTGGGGGTGAACAGGGCAAGCAGACAGCACCTGGGGAGCACAGACAGGTAAGCCCCACCTGTAGGGGGTTACATTGATAAACAGCCAAATCCCCAGGTCTCTCCAATTGTCCCTGCCCAATGCCAAAGTGCGGTCACAATTGTAAATGGCACCGAGGCTCATGCACAGACTACTTACCCAGGTTCAGCTAAATACATTTTCTAGTAATTTTAGCTGAATTCAGGAAGGTGCTTATTTCTTGGAAATGGGGTCTAAAAATTAGGTACATTATGCTCTGAAAATCAAGCCTGTTACAGGGCATACGCATATCATGCATATGCATCTCCAGTATGTGCATGCCTAGGATCACAGATCAACTTTCAGACCAATTATTTTTAACCCCCTTTTCCAAGAAATAAGCACCTTCCTGAGTTCAGCTTTTTTTGTAGTACTAGAGAATGTGTTTATCTGAACTCAGGTGCAATAGCCCGCACATAAGCCTCGGAGCCTGTAGAAAGTAATGTGGCAGAGGGGGAGGAAAGGAGGAAGCAACCACTTGAATGGAGAGGATGCAGAAAGATTCCATTCCACCCCAGTGGAAGGACATAGCTGTCCACAGCTGTGTTTTTTTTTCACAGTCACATGCTACCAACTGTCCACAGCCGTTCTGCATTTCCAGTCACATGCTACCAAAGCCCCTTTTCAATGTAATTGCAATACATCATGCATAGCTCTGCTATGCAGCTGTAAAACAAACATCCTGAAATTCCAACATACAACACAGAACAATTATACAGAAGTGTTTAATTCATCTCTTAACTGCTGCAGAACTTTTACTCTGTTCTTGCTATGGCCTCTGTTCAGCTGCTTGTGTGGGTTGTACATAGTTTTGAAATGGTGCCCATATATTGTCATATATGTGCTCCCATCTCCTGACTCTGTTCTTTTCACAGCCATGTGTTCTTTGAACATATAAAGCCATACTGAATAAATTGGTGGGGTGTCAATTTTCCAATTTTTGAGAATCCCCAGTTTGGCAATTGATACTGCTAGGAATTAAACATGTTTTGCACATCCTGTTCACTCCAGTTCCTCAGGAGGACTTCTCTGTAGTTGAATATAATCTGCTTATTCGTTACTTTTGAAATAGATTTCTTTATTGCTGACCAATATTCCTTCAATTTCAGACTCTGAAACATCATATGTACAATGTCTGCAGCATCCTGTTTGCATCTGTGGCATTTGGAATCATAATGAGAATCAGATATCTGGAGTCTATCTTGTATATACCCTTATAGAAATAATTATGTGAAATGTTTTCATGCTGTGAGCATAAAACTACCCATGCTATATGCATGCTGCAGGCATGATTTCAATGTTAAACTGGAACTGATTGCATGCATGTGACATGTGTGCAGCAAGCATGTGTGGAAAGCATGCTTTTTTATGTTAAATTAGAACAGACTGCATGCAAGTGGCATGCATGCAGAAAACAAGTGCTCACTTATAACTGTACACATAAAAAGTTAAGTGATTTGCTCAGGATCACACAGTATACAAGTGGGGGTTGAAGAGATTCAAACCCAGGTCTTTGGGTCTCCAGGTTTGCAGTTCAGTGCCTTTAACCACTAAGCTATATGGTCTACATTTATATGGCTCTCTTGCATTTCAGTACAAACCTGAATTCATTTGCATGAATGAAGCATGCTTATAGCCACTGATATACTTTTTAGTTTTCTTGTCTCCTCTCATCCCAGCTGCACAGCTGAACTGTAGCACGCATACCAATGAAAACATATGTGGTTCTTCCAACCCCCAATACACATACTTACCCACAAAACTACTTAATTACTTTTGTCTGGCCTGTACTCCTCCTATTTTCTTTCCATAGTTTTGAATGCTTCCATGCAAATAGACTTTAAGGGGCAAACACAAAAGTAGCAATAACTCAACACCCTCCTAAACGGCCAGTCCCCACCCCCCATGCACACACACTGTAGTGGGTGTGGCAAGCTATTATAGACAACCTACCAAGTATAGATATAGGTCGAGAGTCTCTTACTTGAGTACTAGGGAATCAGAGGTTGGAGTCTTTAACAGATGATGTCCATGGGTCAGAGAGCTAGGATGTACCCACTTGAAATAAATGGAGTTATTTTGTATTACTATTTTATACATTATAATGGTGAGTTGGAGAATAATTAAGGCCACTGTTCTACAAACAAGGCCCTTTATAGTCAAGCAGTGGCCTTCATTAATCTCCAACTCTCCAACAATAATGTATAAAATAATAATAAAAAAATACCTTATTCATTTCAATGGGGCATGCCTCTGCACTCTCCTTTTCCCTATGTCATAATGCACCTGAGCATGGTGATTTGGAGATCAGATTCACTGGTGGGGGGCATAAGCCTGACTATAGTGGGGCTCCAATAGTCTGTGCATGCCATACTGCTCAACTGTCCCTGAATGCATGGGACAGCTCTTATTTTACCCTAAAAACTGCTCTGTCCTTCATCCATACCTCATGGAAAACATGCTGCTCACACAGAGGATGTCCTGTAAATTTAGACTTTATGGCAGGGGCACCATTTCAGATTTCAGCTGGGTGGAGCCAACAACCAGTGAAGGTCATGTGCCAGCTAGCTCCTAGGTGGCAAGCTCTGAAATGTCTGGAATATCTCTAAAAGGTAGAACTTATTTGTTGTAAATAAAAAGTAATATGCAAATCAGGAAAAATTCAAATGTATAAGATCCATCTGTCAGTACCCTGGAACAGTGTATCAGATTTGAGCTTAAACCCACCCAGTTACTAATCATTTTTTTTCCTAGCTGAAGTTCTGACCCCCCAAAAAAATAAAAACTTTATCCCAATTTCTCTCCCCAACTCCATTCCATTCAATACCCATCTTGCATGGGTCACGAAGCTGCCCAAAGTTGCAGAAATGTGAAAGACACATCAATATTTCAGTCCTTCCTCCTTTCCCAATCTCCCTGTAAAAAAAATTATTTACTTTTACATACTTGGCCACCTGGCCAGAACCTGTGGCCTAGTCCAGTGTACCACCAGCCCAGTTTTCAGTCTGCTCCTTCTACATCCTTTTGCCAGAAGCTGGATGCTAAAACTGACCATCCTAGGTCCCCAATGTGGTCTGTGACCAAGTCACCTCACTAACCGAACCCACCCAACCTGTGTTGCTTGCTTCTTGCTTGGCTGCTGCCACACTGCACTGATCAAGGCCTATGAAGGCCAACAACACTGCTGCTGTGAGGCCTAGCTTGCTGCTGTGGGGAGCCTGCACTGTTTTTTTTTGTTTTGTGAGGTGAGCCTAGTAATGTAAGTAGGTAGCTTAGTCTCGAGTTAGCTTCTAGCTCACCCCCAGCCCCTTCAGCTACCAAGGGAGATAGAGACTCACTAAGAGTAGACCAACAAAAATATGGTGATACAACACTGCTATTGAGAGTTCAGTGCTTACCAACTCTCCAAGCTGTAGTGTGCAGCCTGTCTACTCTGTGATGGGAAAGACAGTGTCCCACTCATGTGACTCATGTCCTCTTGCTTGGCTGGAGTTCCTCCATGTCATGTGTGATGGCGCTGCTGCTAATAGGTGGAGAAAGTAAACAACACAATACAGACACAGTTGAGTCAGGGGTACACCAGCAGCATAAGCACAAACACAGGCCAGGAGGTTACTTATTGTGCAAAAGATTAAATCCAAATTTAATGCCATTATTGCCATACTATAAGAACAACCAAGGCACAAATGCGGGGGGTAAGCAACTGCCCCCCCGCCCTACCTAAATGGCACCCTGCTTTATGGTAGAAATTAATTCACAGAGGCTAACATCAGTACATGTAAATACAATGGTTTCCATTGTGTTCTGAGGTACTTTATTTCCATGTTTCAGGATGTATCCTGATCATCGTGAGTATTAGTGTCCCTCATTATCCCTCATTTTTAGTGTCCATGTGAATCATTTCATTGACAAAATGTGAGGCATGGTGTATCCTTCCAAGACCCTATTCAGCAAAAAGAGTGCTGAGCATGGTCATAGTGTATATGCTCCATAACAAATGGCAAAGGGAACATAAGTGAGCCATACCAGTCATGGAGAAACACATTTGTAGTACTAAAAATGCATAACAGGATTTGCATGTCCCAAAACAAAAAGATCAGGCTTCATAACACAGAGACCTCTCTTCACACATCTGGAATGGGGGATGTTGGCTGACTATATCCTAGGCATTTAATTCAGTAAGCAAACAATACTTCACTGATTAATGTCAATTTAATGACAAAAATTAAAAGCCATTAAACAACTTACAAAAGAATCAGAATTAATGAGTTTACCTAATCTTAAAGGAGAAGACTTCTGTACATTTATGATTTGGGTATGTCTGATGTATTTATTATACATTACATCAAATACTGTACATATGTCAATAAGAGATCAGCCGTTTCTTCTGTTGCAACACATATCTAGAGTTTGAGGCTCTGACACAAGGTAGTAAAATGTCAAGCAAGCCTCCATTTACATGCAAATGAGTCACTTATAATACAGCCCCTCCCATTCCTTGATGTCACTGCAGCAACAGTGCAGAACAGAACATACGGGTATCAATGCTGTCTATTCTGATTTCAGTTTAAGTTTGCAATGGCTTAAGACAGTTCTGTCATGCAACTTACACAGGAACTGGTACTTGTAGCCTTAATACTGCATGTGTAGAGCAAATAATACATCTAATAGTATTGCATTCACAGGTTCCTGTGTACTGCTCATTTCTCTCTGTGAGACAGTTGTAACCTGTTGTGGAAAGCAGTAGACTGAATCAGTTAATCAACCAATCAGCCAACCAATCAATCAATTGAGCAGTCAATCAGTCACTCTGTAGTGAAGCAGGTGAACACCCTTGAGAGGATTCATTTACAAGGTAGGCTTGAGCAGTTTCCCAAAGGATCACACAAGACTGAATTCTTCCTTTGCACAAATTATACACTCCCCTTTCAGCAGCATGAAAATGGAGAGCTAGATCACCTACTTTATAAAGTGTATTGTATTACATTTCAAATGCTCCTTATATCATAGCTTTCATAGGTTATACAGAGCTAGTAGACCATGGTCCATGAAGCTCGCAAGTATTAATTATATCCCACTATGCATTTGTGTTGCAAATAGGTATCCAAGGCTTTTTTAAAAGTAATCATATTTTCACATGATACTATTTCCATAGGAAGACTATTCCAAATTTTACAGACTCTTACAGTGAACCAGCTACTTCTTTTTTTGGTTTTGCACTGTTCAACTTTCAATTGTAGTGGATGTGCCCTAGTTATGTGAATTGTATCCCTCAATTTGAGACCTAATACTTCTCTAAGGTGATCATCATGTAATGCCTTAAATACCAGACATAAGTAGCCCCTCATTCTGCGATACTCCAATGAGTACAGCCCTAAATTTTGAAGTCTAGCATTACAGACTTCTTGAATTTTTTTAGTAGCTCTCTGTTGGATTTTTTCTATTGATTTTGTGAAGCCTTTATCCCCTGGAGCCCAAAATTGGGCACAATACTCCAAATGCAGCCTTGCTAGTGATGAGTACAATGGGTGCAACACATCTCTACTTTTACTGCTGATGTGTTTGTTTATGCGATGTAGCACACCAGCTGCCTTCTTTATAACAGTGTGGCAATGAATTTTGGAACCGAGATCATTAGATAGTCTGATACCAAGATCGCACTCATCATCCACTGATTTTAAAGTTTTTTCACCAAAAATGTATTTAGCCTGAGTGTTTTTTCTACCGAAGTGCATTTACACATTTACCCATATTAAAGGACAACTGCTTCAGGGTAGCCCACTTCTGCATTTCATTAGGGCATACTGGAGGGTATTTATATCGCCAGTATTTCTGATTGGGTATCCTAAACATGTGTCGTCAGCAAATTTTGCTAATCAAATATTCATCAAGGTTATTAATGACGCAATATATAAGTTAAACAGACACGGACCCAAGACAGAGCCCTGTGGGACCCCACTGGTCCCAGTATCCCAATCAGAGAAGAAGCCCTTTATGCACACTCTCTGGGTGCAGCCCTTGAGCCATAATTCCACCCAACGCGATATAGTTCCCCCTATTCCAAGACTAATCATGTCCTCCAAAGCTGACCATGAGGAACCTTATCAAATGCCTTGGAAAAATCCAGGAATATGACAATAACTTGTCCTTCATGTAAGGATTTGTTAAATAGGGCAGCAACAGGACCAGAAAGAGGGACAGCCAATTATTTGAGGATGCGGGGATGTAAACTATCTGGCCCTGCTGATTTGTTAGGATCCAGGTTTTGAAGCAGTTTTTGAATAGTAATAGCATCTACTGAAAAATACCCACTCAGGATATGGTCATTATGTTTCATTCTAGTTTCAGTTTTATATTAAAGACTGATGAAAATTGCTTATTGCACATACTAGCCATAAGTGTCTTATCTGATACTAGTTCTCCTGAGGTGTCTTTTAGCGGGCCTATAATGGGAGTGCCACCCCTTTTGTTATTTATATATTTATAGAAGGATTTATAGTTGTCCCCTGTATTTCTAGCCAGGCATACCTCAAAATCCCTTTTTGCCTTTCTGATGCTGTATTTTGTCACTTTCAACTGGATTTAAAGGTTTACCAGTTTTGCTTAGTTCCACATGACTTAGCTTTTTTATAAGCTCTGTTTTTATGTTTGATATGTTTTTTAACAGTTTAATTCATCCAAAGCCTATTCAAATTAGTTTTATCAGTTTTTTTAATAATTGGGATATGTTTACTAGAGACTGAAGTTAACTGGCTAATCAGAATTTGCCAGATTTCAGAAAGTGATTTTTCAAAGAATGAATGTTGCCAGTCCCAGGATGCTAAATCATGTGTCATACCCAAAAAGTTTTCTTTTTTGAAGTTGTACACTGTTATGTTACCACTATCCTGCCCCAAGTTCTCACTGATAATAAAATGCACCATTGAATGGTCATTGGAGCCTAATGGTTGGAGTACTGTACACTTAGAAATTTGATTTCCCATATTATGTAAGACTAGATCTAAGATATTGTTGCCCCTGGTACTGGTGTTGACTATTTGTTCCATATTTGACAGCAGGAATAATTGCAGATAATTATTTTCTAAAGGAGATGGAGTATGTATAGTTTTCCAATTTATGCCAGGGAGATTAAAGTCACCTACTAGCAGGGTGTTTTTAGTGGAAGATATCTTCTCCACAAAGTCTAAGAGATAAAGATCATCATCATGTGTAATTGCTGGGGGCCTGTAAACTACTCCCATATTGACACATGGTGCTGAGATAGTGAAAATTTTAACCCATAATGCCTCAGTATTAGGCCACTGAATAAGTTCGATATTCTCTGCATTAATAATACTTGATAGGTACAATGCCACACCCCTCCTTACTAATGCTTCTGTCTTTGTGAAACAGAGTAAAACCTGGAATGTTTTTGTCCCAGGTGTCATCATCGTGCCACCAAGTCTCTGTGACTGCACAGATGTGAATATTCAGTTGTTCCAACAGTAAGGTAAATTCATCGCAGTATTCACAAGACTTCTTGCATTAATGACTAAGCAATTCCATTCTGGAGGGGCCAAAGAGATATTACTTTTACTGGCGGTTTTTTTGGGCATAATATTTTCCCCCCACCTAATAGTTTAAACAGCGTTCAATCTGCTGTCTTAATCTAGTGGCAAAAATGTGTTTGCCTTGTCTATTTAAATGTATACTATCTCTGGCAAAAAGATTTTGATTTAAAAACCCTGCCCAGTTTTCCAAGAAGAAAAACCCTTCCCTTATACACCATCTTTTGAACCACCCATTTAATGTCATAATATCCCTTTGTTTTTCAGTGCTTGCCCTGGGTATAGGTAGAAGCCCAGAAATAATCAACTTCCCTCCTTGACTTTTGATAGAGTCACCAATTTCTTCAAAATCTCTTTGAATTTGTAGAAGTGTTCTTTTACCAAGGTCATTTATTGCAGCATGAATCAAGGTGAGAGGTGAATTTGTGTGTTCTTGCAACCCTGGGAAAATTTCTTTTATATTTTTTATACCCGCTCCTGGAAGGGTACTAACAGTGGTGTATAAGTTACAATTTTTGCATAAAATATGATCGGTGTATCGAATTATGGAATCACCGATCACTAAAACATCCCTAGGAGCATTAATTTTGCTGGCTGCCTGATCTCTAGGAGCATTTGGTATTCAGTAGGGATCCTCAGGCTCCAGCAAATGTGATGGATTTTTATCTGGTGCTCTCTCAGATGGTATTGGACGCAGTGATTCAGGAGTGTGTAAATGCTCAAGAAAAATATCAGTGCTTGGTGTAACTAGAGTAGGGGAAAGTTCCACTGCTGATGATGCCTCCTGAGAAGCTGCAGCATCAGGTGTATCTAGACAGGAGTCAGTCAGTAAAGCATTAAATCTATTTTTAATAGGAATATTGCAGGTGCCCCCAATATTACATCTACCTTTTTTCCCATTAAACCTTTGAACAAGGCACCACTTATGATCATCATTTTTGACTTCAGTTGTGCTCTGTTGTACTGAGTCATTGACTAAACTGTCAGCTATTGAATCAATGTATTCCTCCAGATTATTAATATCAACCTGAGTTTGTAAGTGTTTTTGCAATGCTTCAATTTCAGCCCTCAGGATATTAATCACGCAGCAGTTTTCACAAACAAACTCATTTAGAACTGCAGTAGTATACATACCACAACCAGTGCTGCAATAATAAGTAGTATCTTCATCCATTTTTTTTAAAGAAATGTAAAGTAAAAATCAGTTTCCAACGTTGTGTAGAGGCCCTAGGCCCACTGGCCCTGTGGACACAGCAGACACACGCTGATGCGCATGTCTCTGCATGTGTGTCCGCGCGCCCTGCATGCACTCGCCCTGCTCACTGCAGGGCCAAGATATGTACAGGCTCGTGATCCCAAAGTGATCTTGGGTTCTGACTGGAAATACCAAGATACAGAATGCATATGACATGGAAGGAATGAGCTAAGCAAATACAGAGTACTAAAAACACTGAGACTGATTAGTTTCTTTACCTACAACAGCTGAAGTGTAGCACCTGATTTGTGAGGGACATCCTACTTCAAATGCTCACATTACAAAGGGGGGGGCAGCCACAGCTTATTTTCAGTACCTTCAAAGTGAAGTGCTGTAGCTCTCACATCACTGCTAATGATTTATAATGGGAATGGGGGCACTGTTAAAGCCATGGACCTGAGGGGCCATCACAGTTCCCAAGGAGGTTAGGAGAACTTGTTAAGGGTTAGAGAATAAGGGACTTTAGTAGGATTTGAGCCAGAGTTTCCCAGTTCTTGTGCCTGTGCTTTAACCACATCATTACTCTTCTTCCATATGCTGCAGCTGATGTCATGGTAACCTATTCCTTGTTATAGCTGAATTCTTTATTGCCTTACATCAGCCATCCAATCACTGACTGCCTAGTTACAAAGGGAAAGGGGCATTTTTGCAAGATTGTGTCTCACTGCTGGTGTCAATCAAAACAGAGAATGCTAACACACAGAGAACATAATAAAACAGCTATATAATGCCACTTAAGACTCTTGTTGTACCCAGAGTCGTTTATTGGGTAAACTGTTTTTGCTAACATAAACATTAACACAACTCAAACAGGCACTTCCTTATAGGCATACTGTATATACATGTCAAATCAGTGCTGAATCACACTCATATGGCCCTAGTCCCTATTAGACCTGCACTTCAGGATGTGCACAACACTTAAAGAGTTCCCCCATTACTCAAGTGGGGGACCAAACATTGTGGGTTCTGTTTACTGGTGGAACAGCATTTAGTGCAGCACCATTATCTGTTGCTCTGATGACATCATCCTCTAGCAGCATTGATGGTAAAATTGAGGACAAACACATTGATAACTTCTGGGGCTGTATATTTTTATTTATAATCTAGATTTGGACAGCCATAGGACTGCTGTCAACTAGAGGAGTAACACAACAGTTACAGATAAGGAGTTGGGAAAATATGGGTGTGAAACTATGGGAGACTTCCTCTTTAATGGGAAATCAATGAAAAGGGTATTTTAATGGCTCTAATTGCCAGCAGTGGTATGAGAAATAGAAACGGATGTGGTTTTTACATGAGATTTGCACCATCTTAGCTGCTGCACTCATGGCAAGCATGCAACATGTGAACCTGATGTGATTTTTACAGGATGCTCACACCAGCTTAACTGCTGCGCTCATGTCAAGCATGCAACACAGGAACTTGATGTGATTTTTAGAACATGTTTGTACCACCTTACCTACTGTACACACATGAAGCTTGCAGCATGAGAACCTGATGTGCTTTTTGGACCTGGTTCACATAGGTTCACTTTGTGCATGCAAACCACATGCAAACATTACATAGTTAAGCATGTGGTATGCATTCTGCATGTACACAGCACACTTATATTTCTGTAAGGACAATATGCCCCCTGCAGTGTCATAAAATGATTTTTGTTTTCCTTATACTGAATTGTCAGTTTCCAGCCTTCCTTCATAATATCACAGCAACCCTCAGATGTTATTTGTTCTCCTGCTGCCATTTACCATTTTTAGGGCTGCTGTTGGCATTGCTCTGCAGAACTCTTGTTCTCAGAAAAGGACTCAGTGCATTCCTTCTGACCAAACAACATGTTGAAGTTGCAACACAGTCACCTCTGCATCTGTGAAGCACTCCACTCATTGTCTCCATTGGAAGTCACACTGTACTATTTTTTTTTGCTGTGTTGTCAGTCATGATGAAACATGGCACACTCCGCCATGTCCAATATGGCTGACAAACTGCATTGTACATGCACAACTACTAGCATATGTACAGTACAGTGTGGCAGCCATCTTGGTCACTGCAGACTGTGCTGCGTTCTGCTGTAACCACCAATTTTTTTTAAATTATATATATCCCCTCCACTCGACCCTCCCTCTCAGCACCCACCACCATCACCACCGCCAGAAATATAACAATGACACTGGGGGGTGCCCTATCATCCAGTGTCACGATGCAATTCCTCTGTCCTTTTTTATAACGTAAAAAGAAAACTATCGTGCTATTTTTTTACCCTGTAAAAAGAAAACTGACCATTGATGTCTTTTGCACCATTACTGTCCCCCACCTGACTCTCCCACTCAGCACCTACCACCCTGTATCCCTCCAAACCCTTACTTACTCATCAGGGATCCAATGATATAATCCTTTCTGGACCATAGACACATCTTCACTCTTCAAAGCCGGACCACAAACTGAAGAAACAGGTATACAGTTCAATGTATTTCAGTGAGGTTTTGAACTTAGTGGCATAACTTGGATATTTTTGCACATTTTTGGCCCAAATATTCAATATGCCTTTTTTGGGAACCCATCTCATAAACAATTGCACTGACACTAGGCAACTCTGTCCCATATGGTGATTTTTCATTCCCTGCATGAAATCTCCCTTTGGGCAGGAGCTGAACATTTTCTCTGCCCTTGTTCATGAGGTGGAATCATAAGAAAACTATGTTGAAAATTCAGTGTAAAAATATTAAAAAATGATAAAGTTATGAGGCTATGTTGAATTTTGTAAACACAGGCTCGCAACTTAGGTAATGTTCAATATTTGTACCCCAAATTTACAACATAGCCATATCTTTACAGCACCTCATGAATGTGACAGCTGCCATTTTTCATCTCCTAGCAACATGATTTTTTTTTTACATTTAGAAAGGTGATTTTGTGGTCCCTGCACAAAGTCACCTTTCAGACAGGAGTTGAAAATTTTCTCTGAACTTATTCATGAGGTGGGGTCATCAGAAGGCTATGTTTTAAAATTGGTGTAAACATATTAAAAAACAACAAACTTTATGAGACTATGTTGAATTTTGCAAATACTGGATAATAACTTTGGTAATATTCAATATTTTTACCCCAAATTTTCAACATAGCCATTTCTTTACAGCACCTCTTGAATGTAACAGCTGTCATTTTTCAACTCCTGCCCAAAATGTGTTTTTGAGTCCTGAAAAATTGATTTTGCAGTCCCTGCACAAAATTACCTTTATACCAGGAGCTGAACATTTTCTCTGCCCTTTTTCATGAGGCAGGGTCATAACAAGGCTATGTTGAAAATTTGGTGTTAACATATTGAAATACAAATTTTCAATATTTTTCCTCAAATTCCTTGGCTGCAGCCCTATCAGTTCTGGCCAGAGTTTGTTGTTTATTACCATCTCCTGTATGTGGTTCTTATGCAAGAAAGTTGCCACAGAGGCTAGAGACCAGCCCTTCAGTGTTAGGTGTTGTGTCCAGTAATCTAGTCAGGTCAGGGGGCTCTTGTAATACATAGCTGGGCCCCAACATCTATCAAAGTAAATGCTTTATTTGCAGGTACCGTATCCAAACATATGAGTCTGTGGTATATCGAAAGGGCTGATATTTATAAAAGGGCTACAAAGTTTTCTACTAGAAAGTCACTGGGTGATGGCCACACCTCCCTGCCTTTTTACCATGCTGCTCCTAGAGATGTTTCTGTCACTAATCTTGATCCAATCTGTCTCCCCATATCATAAAGACACCTGTGCCTTATTCTGTGTTGCACTGTGTGCTTTCATTTTATGCTTTTATGTTCCCCCAGTTAATTGTATTTGCCTTGTATTTGCCAAATCTGTATATCAATACTATTAACATACTGAATTACCTTGTAAAGTGTATGTATCATACTTGTCCATTGGTTGTGTATCTGCCTGTATGTAATCTAACAATATATTAGTCAACTGTCTGTATATATGCCTGTAATTAATTCCAGGTCACACCTGAAAAAGGAAAATCTGGTTCCAGTGGGCCCACCTAGTTACCAAAATCCAATAAATAAAAATTGTTCTTTTGACACAATTCATTAAATACTAACAATCTGCCTTCCACATAAAGATGCACCATGACTGTGATTTCTCTGCTTGCACATAATTTATACCCTGGGTCTTTAAGAAAACCTGGTAATATTTTGTCCCATAGTGTTGTTAAGGCTGTATACTGTGCTTCCACCCCATTGAATTTATACACTTTGTGCCAGTGTTTCAGCATGTGCGTAATGATCAAGTCACCTTTTGCACATCATAGATCCCTTATTGTGGATCTATACATTAAGTCTGTTTGTTGTGGTTTACCCATCCAGGGTTACTCTAATCTAATTATTGTATGTTTGGACTTGGGTTTATACCAGTCTTTTAGACCAACCAGTTGTACTGCATTATAATAATGTTGAAAATGAGGTGCCCCATTCTTCCCCTCTTTTGTGGTTATGTGAGGTGTTCATAATTCATTCTAGGGGCTTTATTATTCCAGATCCAGATTATCGCTCATACTCTGAGTTTGTTAAAAACTTACTTGGGAGAGCAATGGGCAGTACCTGGAATAGATACAAAAATGTGAGCATAATTGCCATTTTCAGTACCTTTGACCTGCCCAGCAAAGATAAAGACAGAGTATTCCATTGTTTATATAATTTGGTAACTTGTTCTAAAATGGGAGGGCAGTTTGCCTTAAAATGTGCAGTAGTTGTCTTACTGATGTTCACACCGAGGTATTTAAAGCCCATGTCTGCCACAGAAATGGAAGTTCTTGTTTTGGCTCATCATGGTGACATTAACACATGGGCATCCCGATGGTTTTCATTAACTTAATTTTATAACCTGAGCATGCCCCAAATGCTGTAAGGAGTTTGACCAATTTTGGTAGTGACCAATTTGGACTGGTTACACAGACTAGGAGGTTGTCTGCATAAAGCAACATTTTTGCCAAAACTCCTTCCATGGTGATGCCATGTATACCCTCATGACTATTACTGCATTTGCCAGCGGTTCGAGTGCAAGGTTAAATAATGGTGACACAAGGGGCACCCATTGTCGGGTCCCCCTGCTTAGCGGAAATTGTGCAGAGACTCATGTATTGGTTTGCATTTCTGCAATTACTTCTTTTCAGATAAAACTTTTTCATCTACAAACATGCAAGGGGCTAGAAGCAATCTGAGACTGACTAATGTGAGTTTTGCTGCCAGCAGATCAATTGTTGGTAGTGAATGTTTTAAAGCTGTACTGGAATAAAGTTTGGATATTGATTAGTTAGTGTTGAAAGAAATTAATTTGAACTATATTGCTAATGCCTTAAGAACTTGGCTTGAAAAAGGCTGGATCCCCAGAGGTTTAAGAGTTGAAACAGTTCCTGCATGCAGATTAGAAAATCTGTATTACTGAGAACAATGGCAAGACAATATGCAAAACAATACCATAGGGTCCACTGAAATCCTTATACAAAAGGATAAACAAAATAGGGACATCATCATTGAACAGATATATGTTGTACAAAATGAACTGGCAGAGTTTCATGATAACCCCTTAATTAAAGAATTGGATGCTAAGCTAGCACACAAAGCACAAAAAAGTGGAGAATGTAGTTAAAGCATGAAAATAACAAAAAAGCTGCAGCAGAATGAGGACGATTATATTAATGGAAACGTATACAGCTGAGATAGGAGGTGTCAGTCTCTCAGCAGAGAGCGCTGCTGAAGCAGAGGCTGGTAAAGACGTAATACCCAGCGTAGATCAACAAACAAGTCATTGAGAAAGGATGATAATATGAACAGCCACCAGACATCTGACGCTTCTAAGGAAGTTATCTTTTTTTTGGAAGAAGATAGCTAGACAACGGCTCAAGAATCAAATCCCACTGCAGCTCCCCCCACAAAAAAGGAAATTATGCACAAGGAGCGGGTTGCAGCAGGAGAAAAAGTTACCATAAAAAAGCTGACAGCAACCCAGAACCATGTCATAACTCAGCAACAGTCATGAATTTATCTTAAAGAGCATTTTCAGAGACTAAAATTAAAAGGGTTATAGTATGGTCTGTGTTTTGTACCAACAACAAATACAGATGAGTTTTCAATCCATTTTGACCTCTTTTGGTTATTCAGGAAAATTAATCTGAAGCACTGTTATAGCAAAAACATAGAGCATGCCGATAACAGGGGATACCAGTACTGAACATCTGCTATATGAAATGGGAGAACAGTCCCCAAATGCTTTGATTATGGATGAGACTGATTACTGGGAACAAATGAGGGACGTACATGTAATTCACCAATTAGATATGGACGAAGGGACACCGATGCTCCAAAATTCTGGAACAGGAACACTTTCAATTGTTCCAGTGGTAAGACCAGAGTTTCAAAAAAATTGACATTTTCTCCAGGAAATATGGGCAGTACAGCAATTTCCACCTTTCAGAAAGTGGTTCACCCATACTGGTGTGCCTGCAATGTAGACGAGGTACTTTAGGGCACAAGTACAATGTCGCCCACCATGATCATAGGTGAACATTGCGCCACCACACAGGTACAGTGCCCATGGACTGTCAGGTCAAATACTTACATTTTGTGGGGGGCTTCACCCCTTGCACCTACTTAAACAATATATAACATCCTCCAGATCGGGCATGCTGCGAGGGGCAGAGGAATTGTGGGGCACCTAACACGGTGTGAGTACAGGATGCTCTAAAATCCAGAATGTCCCTGTTACTCATGACCTTGTTGTAGTGCCCATATTACAGCATCCTAATCACAGTGCCTTCACAATGGCATATCTCAGAGAGCTGTCCTTCGAGAGACATCTGATGTAATACAGTGGGCCAAGACCAAGCATAGCCAACATTATCTTTTCCGTAAAGACAGAAAGCAAAAAAAGGAGGAGGAGTAGTGTTGTTTGTCAAGAATATTATCCAGGCCAAAGAAGTGATTATCCAAGACAGTATAGACATTGAGCATATATGGGCTGAACCATCTACAAATAACAAACCTATTAAAATAGGTGTTTGTTATACGGCACCGAATCTACAGCATGAATATAATATTAAATTCATGGACACCATAGAAAACCAGATTGTAAAAGGAGGAATTATCCTCATGGGAGATTTTAATCTACCTAACATCAACTGGGAAAAGTTAACTGGCTTGGGTTCACTAGAAAGCAAATTCATAGATATAACAATAGAAAATAATGAAGAACAAATTGTACAACAGAAAACCAGGTGATAAAATACATTGGACTTAGTCCTAACTGATTTTGAACGGGATATAATAGAATGTAAAGTGATTGAACCAATGGCAGAGAGCAATCACAACATGGTTTCATTTACCATCCTAAACCGTAAAAAGAGATCAAAAGGTGTTATAAAGACCAAGTGCTATAATAAAGCAGATTATGGAAAAATAAAGCTACATTTTAAAAATCGGGATTGGGGGCAGGAAATGCAAGAACAAACATTAGTGAGACAATGGAACATACTAAAACAATATATAGAATACTGTATCAAAAATGTTCTCCCTGAAGTAAATAAATACAATAAACTTGGAAACATCCCAAACTGGTACAATAAAAAGATTAAAAGGCTAATCAACAAAAGAAAAAAAGTGTACAATAAATATAAGAAGTCTCCTAATTTAACCAACTGGGCAAAACACAAGGACCTGGAAAAAAACTGTAAAAGGGGAATTAAACAGGTCAATAAGATTCAAGAAATTAAATTAGTCAACAAAGCAGAAGACAATAAAAAAAGCCTTCTTTAATTATGTTGGAAATCTCAAAGGTAGCCAGAAGATCATAGGTCCCATAAAGGTAGGATCACCACTAATTGAGGAAGAAGGTAGATGGCATCAATATTTAACGAGTACTTTACTAGTATATTCTGGAATAAGACCAGCAATGGAGATATAGATATAAGTACTATTAACGATTCAGTTTGGACCTCAACAATAACAGACAACACTGTGAGGAGTAAACTAAATAAACTATAAATTAACTAATCACCAGGACCCGATATAATTCACCTGAGATTCCTACCGGTACTAGCAGATGAACTAGCAGGACCAATTTCATGCCTCTTAAATGCATCACTACAGGGGGGCATGGTCAAGCCGAGCACCAAGATGGATGCATTAAAAGTCAGCTTTGCTAAACCCAACTAATATCGGCCATCTTTCAACCTACAACATATTTCCTCCCAGATAACGAGATACCAGTAATTGTACACAGCATCAAACATGAAATCCATGAAGAAGAAAGCCTAGTTGAATTTTAAGTTGCCAACTGAACGCACCAAAAAGTCGGGCCTGGAACACCCGCACACTAGAGTGACTTCTCGTGTGGTGACGGAGGAGCAACAAGGCCCTGTGCCGAACATGGACTCCCAGCAGTCGAACCCATAATCCACACTAGAAGGGCTGCTTAAAACACTGTGTTACAACCTAACCACCCAGATGAAGGCTGGATTCAAAAACTTGAATGCACAGCTCCTACATTTGCAACAAATGGTGAATATGGTCACCGACACTCTCAAGAAACATGGCAGCAGACTTGACAAGTTAGAGACTCGAGTTAACATACACGAGGATGCCTATACAGTAATCAACTACAGCCTTCTGTGTTGCAGGCCATCAAGGAGATCGACCGTCATAAAGCTGTCTTGGATGACCATGAAAACCATGAAAGATGGTGTAATATCCGCATAGTCGACCTAGCAGAAGGCACAGAGGGAAATAATTGTGGACAATTCATGGGCCCTTGGCCGGCTAAAATACTTCATCTACTACAAGCTACCATGCTGGAGATCCAGTGTGCACAGCATTCCCCAAGTTGGCACTCAGGCCCGGAGGAGAGACTGCACCACATTATAATTAAATTTCTCTTGTATGAAGACCAGCATGCAGTTCTGAATGCAGCATGGAGGGTCAGTCCTTTAATGGTGGATGGCACTCGAGTAAGCATTTTCCCTGACTATTCAAGAAAGCTGCAGATGGAAAGGCAGGCTTTTAATGAGGTTAAAAAAATGCTACATACCTTGAAATGCCCGTTTGCTTTAATTTATCCTGCTTACCTCATAATCCAACCACAGGAGAAGGGATTAAGAGCCTTTACTGACCCTGAAGTAGTAATGGCCTATGTCCGCAGTGAACTGAGCACCTTGAAAGCTAGGGAGAGCTCCATGCCTCGGGACACTTGAAGAGCAGAGACTGAGGTACTGTAAATATTACTGTTTTGCTCTGCTGGGGCATGAGAGGCTCCATGGGGGGTTATGAGGCAATGAACACCCAGCTCGTAATGGACTGCATCCAGTCCACAGTGGCAGGACTGTCGTGGTCCCCCCCCCAATGAGTCTTTCGCATAGACATACCACAGCAACAGCTCCAGGAATGGATCAGAGAACCCATTGACCCAGTTTTTGCTACTTTAGACTGTTGAATGGAGACACTTTCCAGGGGTCAGATTCAGGTTTGTAAATTCCACGAATGGGGCCATTTGTGTTACGTGCTGGCCATTGGCCTCAACGGGATACTCAAAGACAGACTTTTATTTTAGCCCTCAGCTTAAGCTTCACAACAGACACTCAGTTTGGTAGGGGCAAAGAGAAGCCCTGGGTATCCTTTTTTTTCTTAAGGAACTGAATTTGGACAATATCGGAGGGCAATTAGTGTATTAGTAGCTGAGCCTTAATGTATAATCTTAGCAAGAAGTAGATTTTTACTGCACAAATTTACAGAAACATTTTCCTCTGTTAGTGTTTATGGAAACTTGCTAGTAGTGTTCGATGCACACTGTATAATTTAACTTTCTGGGATTACTAATATGTCTAATTAACAGGGGAGGTTCTCGGGTCCCGGGGGGTGGGGGGGGTAGCCCTGGACTCTGGCCGTTTCTACTGGGGGCTCATCATATGAATCTGGCTGAAGCTGATTACAGTGTTGGATGTACAGAGGTTATGGGGCTAAGAATTGGGATGGTTGAGCATTGATAGCTAATCTGAGTTATGCCTACTTGATGGGGGAGGCCACTAGGACCGCTATTCCAAGCATTCCAGCGAGTAGCTTCTACACATGGTCAAAATCCCCATGCCCCTCTTTTTATTTTCCTTTGGCCCTCACATGACCAATAACATGCTCAGGACTTTGTGACTCTTTATGGGACTGGAGTGGAGCAGCTCTCCTGGCCTCTGCCCTGCTCCTTGGGATGGTAGCCACCCGGGGGGGAGAGACCCTGGATGGGAATATGCTCCGGATGTTGTGCCCCCACCTTCCCCTTGTTTGCTGTACCTTGTGGATTTTTCACAAGGGGGTCGAGGGAGGGTGAATTATTGTTTGTTACCACATCTAAATGGGAACCTGGGTTAAGGGGGGCATCCAAAGGTTCATCCATGAAAAGTAGTGGTAATGGTAAGTACTTCTGAAAAAGAAAGAGGTGCTGGCATGAGGTAGGAGGAGATCACCAGAAGGAAATACAGAATATGGATTATCACTGGGAGGAAGGGAAGGGGCAGGGGTTGTTCCATGTTCTGGTTAATTGTTCTGATGTTCAGAGGGGGGTGGGACAGGGGTTACTGTTGGTTTTATTTGTTTTGAAAAATGTTAAAAAGTCAGTAGAATACATATTAATGTATGATGGACAACTGGCTTATCAGCAAACGTTACAGGGTGAGATAACACATTACCGATTAATAAAATGGGGTCACTGAACATTGTGACATGGAACATCAACAGCCTTAAAACTGTAGTTAAATGGAAGAGGGTATGGACTTATATTAGGAGGGAGAAGGGGGATGTGGTTTTCCTTCAAGAGATACATTTATCTGCTTTTGAAGCAGATAGGTTGGCAACCCCATGGGGAAGGACTTTACTGGTTGCTCCTTTCACCTCTAAAGCAAGGGCGGTAGCTATATGGTTTTCACCATCACTGAACGTGAAGGTACATTCCTCTGTCTCAGACTCACAGTGGAGGTATTTGATAGCAGATGTAACAGTGGAGGAGGTGAGATTTTTTAATTTTTATTTTTATTTATTTGTTGTGGATTCGGAAAATTCCTTTTGAGTCAAAGACTCTTTTTCAAAGGTTCCATGTCAGTACAGGTAAAAACAATAGGAAAACAGTACAGAGCAAATAAAGAAATAGTAACACAAGCAAGCAAACACTATACAATAATACATTAAATTGGCTAACATTTTAGATACTGGTTGTACTTGGTGCTAGACACAAAGTCTAGGGAACATATGAAAACTCCAGTACAGGGCTAATAAAGAGAGATTCTAGCTTGTGTGTGTGGGGGGACTTACGTCCAGAGGCCCTGGTCAATGGATATTGGGGGGAGGGCAGGTTCAGAGGCAGTCACAGAAATTCAAGGACTGTAGGTGGTTCCTAAGGTAGGTTTTGTTGGGGCCTAGTCAATTCAAGTTTGTGAGGGCGTTAAGCAGGCTATTGACCCAGGATGGGGCTCGGTAACTAAAGGACCTTTGGAATTGGGAGGTGCGGCACCGGGGGATCATGAGGAGTTGCCTGCTAGCACTAAGGGTGTGCTGCTGTGACGGGGACCATTGTATTAGGGGGGAGAGACCAGTGGGGGCGAGACCAAGGGTAATCTTTTTGGCCATGAGGCTAGTGTGAAACCTGATTCTGTTATCTAGGTTAAGCCAGTTTGTGACTTTGTAAAGGGAACATGTGTGGGTTTGACTATCACAGCCCAGAGTGAGGTGACAGGCTTTGTTGAGGGAGAGCCGAAGTCTGGATAAGGCCGAGGAGCTGGCAGCACTATAGATTAGAATGCCATAGTCTAGAAGGGAGAAGACTGAGGAGGAGACTGCAAGGCGAAGGGCATCAGGAGTGAGACAGTGTTTAAACCGGTAGAGGATGCCAAGCTGGATGTTGAGGGCTGTAGACAGTTGGTGAATGTGGTGGTGGAAATTAAGGGCTGGGTCAAGAGTGATGCCCAGGTATTTAAAGGAGTCCACTTGCTCAAGAGGGGTCAGGTTGGCAGTTAGTAGTGGAGGGCAGCGGTCCTTTTTGGAGCTAAGTGGGTGAGAGAAATGCATAACTTTAGTCTTTTTATAATTTAGAATAAGGTGCTGTAAGGTGAACCACTTTTTGGCATCACTGAAGGAGGATTGAAGAGAGAGAGGTGGAGCTGAGTGGGGTTATGGTTGGAGTACAGGACAGAATCATCCAAGTAGAGTAGGATGTTGCCTGAACAGGACTGGGGGAGGGAGTTGAGGAAGAGGCTGAATAATAAAGGTCTGAGGATAGACCTCTGTGGGACACCAGAGTGGACAGGCAGCTTGCCAGATAAGGTGGTTCCAATTCTGACTTACTGTGAGAAATCTGCCAGATAGTCAGAGAGCCAGCAAAGGGCATCATGACAGAGACCATGTTTGGAGAGGGTAGTTAGTAGAAGGGAGTGGTTGATGGTGTCAAACACTTTTGTGAGATAAAGGAAGACTGCACCAGACAGCTGACCACTGTCAATGGCCATATGGAGGTGGGTGGTGAACTCAAGCAAGGCAGTAGTCATGCTGTGTCCCTTGCGGAAACCATGTTGCTGTTGGCAAAGTATTTTGTGTTTGTTTAGGTGGTCAGTGAGCTGATCAGAGATGATACGCTCCAGTGCCTTAAATGGGGGGAAGAATAGATATAGGGCGATAGTTGTTGGTGGAGGTACGGTCTCCACTCTTAAATATGGGGGTGGTGGAGGCAGATTTCCAGTGTGAGGGGAATTTCCTAAGACACAGAGATTGGTTAATAATGTGAGTAAGGGGGATAAGCACCTCAGTAAGAGTGAGAAGGAGAAGTCTCAGGTCTAAGGAGTCACTACTGTATTGGGAGTGGCTTACGCCTTTTTTAATGTAAGGCTCTGCAGACTTAAGGGTGATGCAACATAGGTGAAATAAAGGGTGTGTAGGGGGGAGGAGGTGTGACAGACGGGGTTGGTCAAAGAAGTGGCGAGGGAGGACGTGGCTGAGGTCAGTGAAGGCATGGTTAAAAGCTGAGGCAATCAAAGTGAGATCAGAGGTCAGGCCCTCTTCGACCAGGATTTGCATGGGGGCAGGGTTGTGGGCTTTGCCGCAGATGTCCTTAATATTGTTCCAGAATTTGCACCCCACACTCCAGGTAGATGTTAGGGCAGATTTGTAGAACTCAGACTTGGCTTTGCACAGAGCCCATGTGCATTGGTTACAGGCCTCTCGGTACTTCTGTCTGTCAGATGGCAGGCCAGTCTCATTGGAGAGGTGCCATAGGGAATCCCTGGACCACATCAGGGCCAGTAGATGATCTGATATCCAAGACGCTGGGTTGCCTTTGACCATCCTTTTGGCCAGAAGGGCGAACATATCACAGATAGCATTATAGGAGTGAATGAAAAGGTCGAGGGCTCTGTCAGGGTCAATATACTATGGTGTTCCTTTATGGCCCTAATTTTGACAGCCCAGACTTTTCCACCATTTAGCAATTGCTTTAGCTCCCTATCTGGATAACATAATCATGGGTGGGGATTTTATATGTACTGGGACCCTATACTAGACTATTCAGGCAGAAGAAAGAGACCTCCCCCTAGAAGTGTAGTGGTGGTCTAGCATTTAGCTAATGAAAGGGTGCTACTTGAGATTTGACGCCACCTGCACCCTATTACACAATAGTATTCATTTTATTCACATACCCATCGCCTCTACACTAGGACTGATTATGTGCTAATGTCTCCTGCATTGCTCAGGGGAGGAGTTATGGCCATGTATGGTCCTATCTATGTATTCGATCCTGCCCCTTTGGTGGTCTCTGTGATGAGGGGGTCACAGGGGCCTTTGGAGAAACAGTGGAGATTGGATCCCAGTTTATTGTGGGACAAACAATACATCAGCCAAATGTCCCACTTATTAAAAGAATTCCTGAGTCCAAATAAAATAGAGGACACGTCCCCTACTAATACCTGGGAAACCATCATAGCTTATATCCACCAAGTGCCCATCTCATATGCATTGCATAAAAGAAAGCAGGAGAATCAGAAGGAAACAGAACTGGAACAGAGGGTGGTAGAATTGGAGGGCAGAGTTATGAGGGGAGAGGGGGGTGGATATCCAAGAGCTAAAACACTTGAAGGGTACTCTTAATCAGATGGCCTTTAAGAGAATCGAACGTAATCTTTGGATAACTAAAGCAGGTGCCTATTTCGAGGGAGACAAGGTAGGGAAATGGCTGGCCTGGCAGGTGAGGAAGAAGTAAGCAGACAATGTAATAATGGAGGAACAGACACCTGAGAATATAGTTACCACAGACCAACAACAAATAAACAACACTTTCAGGCATTTCTATGAAATCCTATACACCACACAAGTCCCACTGAATTTGTCCCCCGAAGCCTTTTTAAAGGATGTCACCCTCCCTACCTTGGGCCCCTCAAAGGAGGAACACTTAGAACAACCAGTGATGATGAAGGAAATTAAACTAGCAATAAATGCCTCAAGGACGGGGAACTCTCTTGGCCCTGACGGTATATCTGTAGACTTTTATAAAATGTTTCGGGAGGATTTGAAGCAATTAATGTACATTATGATACAGGAGGTATTGGAGAGGGGTCATTTGCTCCCATCTCAGATGCTTGCAACAATAACGGTGTTGCCCAAGCCTGAGAAGGACCCTATTAAATGTGAATCTTATCGTTCAATATCCCTGCTCAATGCAGACTATAAAGTCATTGCTAAAATTCTGGCTAGATGGCTGGATGGGGTCCTCCCGGGTTTGGTCCACCAAGATGGGGGGGGGGTTGTTAAGAGCAGACAGGCCAAGCACAATATTTAATGAACCCTGAATATAATTCATGGGGTCTCAGGGGGAGGACAGTGGTGGTCAGGGCCTCCTGGTATTGGATGCAGAAAAAGCATTTGATTGCGTTGAATGGCCCTTTATGTTTAGGTCCACAATTTAGATTCTGAATTTCTAGTCTATACAAATCACCCAAGGCACAAATCCTAATGAATGATGTCCTGTCCACTTTTTTCCAACTGTCTAGGGGAACATGGTAGGGATGCCCCTTGTCCCCATTACTATATTTCTTAACCATTGAGGCACTGGCCACCACCATCTGACACCATCCGTCTATTCAGGGCTTGGTACATGAGGGGTGTGAGCATGTTATCTCCCTGTTTGTGAACAGCATGCTATTATTTGTGGCCAACCCCAAGATGGCTTTACCAGCACTCACAGATCTATTTAATATATATAGTCCCCTTTCCAGTCACAAAATTAACTGGAATAAAAAGTGAATGGTTACCATTAAAAGACAGGGGCCACCTATTCAAATAGTAGGGATGACCATTTCCCCTCCTAAAGAATTAAAGTATCTTGATGTTCACCTCCCAAGTAAACTGTCTAAAACGGGAGAGTTGAACTATAAACCCCTTCTTTGGAAAATACAGGAAGACTGTACTAGGAGGGGTTTGCTTCCCTTAACACTTCTGGGGAGAATAAACTTGATTAAGATGTGTATACTTCCTTAGTGTCTATATTTATTCCAGATGCTTTCAATTCATGTTCCAAATAAGTAATTTAAATCACTGGGTGTTTATATTACCTCGTTATTATGGAAAGTATGCAGGCCCAGAATCAAGAAAGAGATACTCTGGCAGCCTGTAAACAAAGGGGGCCTGAGGTTATCAAATTTATTTCTATACTATTTGGCAGCCCAATTGGCTTTTGTGGTGGACCTGGTTTGGGGGGGGATCATAGGAGAGCATGGGAGGAGCTTGAGGAAGGGGATATCAATATTCCCCGGTATAATAAGTTGTTTACATCAGGTTTGGTGAAGAAAGCAGAGAAATGGGTCAGAAATGCATTTATCAGAGCATCCTTGTGAGCATGGTTGACAGCCTATAAACTCCTGCAGCATCCCTTATCATTATCTCCAGAGGCATCTATAAAGCCTGTCCTCAAGGAATCTCACTCAGGCCCTCACCTGTCTGCCCTGGAAAAGTGGAAAGTGGTGACAAAAACTTTTGTCCCACATTTATCAGGATGGGTCAGTAATGGAATACCATCAACTGACGAAACAATATGGACTGCATGCAGCCCACTTCTTCTTGTACCTCCAGATAAGGACGTGAATAATTGGGATAGACCAGACAACAGGAGCTCAGACCTTGTTGGGCCACTCCCCATTGGAGGAGATCTTCATGGGTAACATAACACAGATTGTTTCCAAACCCTTAGCCAAATGATGTAAAACACTCTTGGTAGCTATGCCAGATCCTTTCATCACATTACAAGATAGATGGGAATCAGATCTGGAACTTATTATGTTAACACGGTGGGATTGGAATATGACATTCAGAAAGGGGTTCGAATGTTCAGTCAATAATATACTGAGAGCAATTCACTTTAATGTAGTGAACAGGACATACTTCACCCCCACCCTGGCCACAAAATTGACCCTATGAAATCTGACCAATGCCCTAAATGCAAAGCACATAAAGGCATGTTTTTCCATATGATTTGGACCTGCCCTAAGGTACTGCCTTTTTAGCAAGAAATAACTCTTTTGCTATCTAAGGTTACGGGCATCTCCAGACCTCTAGATGTGATAGATGTCCTTTTAGGCTTGAATAAGGGAGAGGAAGGGATAGTGCAGGTGAACACCCCTTGTGTCATCTAGGAGTTACCGTGGGGAAACAGTGATGGTGCAGAATTGGTGGCTTGAGTTGGCCCCCACGATAGCCAAATGGATGCAATCCCTACTCCACTGCATGAAATTAGAACATACCCAATACCTGGCTTGGAACCAACAAGAAAAATATATGCAGATATGGGCTTCATTAGAAAAAGCATTGGCCTTTGCCTGGTTTCCTTCATTTTAAGGGGGGGGGGGGTTGGAGACAATGAAAATCCCGGAGGCATTCCAATAACTCAGAAGTAATGAGTGTACACGTTTGGATATTTTGTATTTCTTGATCTCACCAGATTGCAACTTCTGTCATTTCTGTAATGTAATGTATCATATCATTGTACACCTTAAGATATCTTACCTTGTCAACAGTTTATGTGACTGTGTACTGCTGACTGTTTTAAACAAAGTTTACAAAAAATGCATCGATACAAGAAGGGGAAGTATTACCTGACTGGCAAACAGCAAATGTAACACCTACTTTTAAAAAGCATTTGTCAATGGCGAATGTTTGCTTGCTGGTATTAGCATTGGAAATGCAGGAGGTAGACAGATGCAGAATAGGAATGGCAGTGAAGTATTGAACTTCACGTCAACCGCACCTCCATCCTGTAGAGATGGACAGGCATTAGGGTAAGAGTTTGGGTCATTGCCCATGACGTTCATGCCATGTCACCTCACTGTATTCTGTAGATACCGACATGTGCTGAGGTGTGTCTTGGGGTGTTTGGTTTTACAGTCACTCCATTCCATAAGGACATATGCTGAAATGGGTGCAGCATAGGAAAATGGGGTGAACTGTGGGGCCAAGGAGTCCAAGGTACACCTCAATGCCTGTCAGTGGGTGGGTTGGCAATCCAAAGTCACACACTGATGCCTGTCAGTCTGTACAGGGTGGGACGTTATGGTTAGAAATCCTAACGGCCCAGACATTTGTTAGTATTTGCACCACAAATTTTCAACATGGCCTTTTTGGGACCCCAACTCATGAAAGCATTTAGGACATCTTCTCATGAAAAGTGGTAGCGTGATTTTGTCAATGTGTCCCGAACTTTGACTTCCAACAGCGACTGTGCTATTCTGTGCCACATGTACCAAAACGCAGATCGGGCAGGATATGAAAAATGACCACTGTACCATCCATAAGGAGGTGTAAAGAGATGGCAATGTTGAAAATCTGTAGTGGGAAGAGTAAAAATGCTCGCACTTCCCAGCATATGTGGAAATTGCGCAATGCATGCGTGTAACACAGCCATTTCATGGACTTTCATCACCAAATTTTCAACATAGGCATTTTAGGACCTCTGCTCATGAACAGTGTCACTGTGATTTTCTTAATGTGTCCCAAACACTGATTTCCCAGAGTGAGCATGCTATTGTGTGCCGGAAGTACAAATACACATTTTGGCCAGGATGTGAAAAATGACAGCTGTACGGTTCATAAGGAGGTGTGGAAAAATGCCAATGTTTAAAATCTGGAGTGAAAATATAAGAAATTTGTGAAGTTATGAATGTGCATGGGAACTGCGCAAGGCATGGTCGTACCACAGTCATTTTATGGACGTTCATCACAAAATTTTCAACATATGCATTTTAGGACCTCTGCTCATGAACAGTGACACTGTGATTTTAATGTGTCCCAAACACTGATTTCCCACAGTGACCGAGCTATTCTGCACCAGAAGTACGAAAACACATTTCAGCCAGGATGTAAAAAATGACAGCTGCACTGTTCATAAGGAGGTGTGGAAAAATGGCAATGTTGAAAATCTGGAGTGAAAATATAACAAATGTGCTAAGTTATGAGCTTGCGTGGAAACTACACAGCGCACGTTCGTAACACACTCATTTTGAGGACTTTCGTCACAAAATTTTCAACATAGGCATTTTAGGACCTCTGCTCATGAACAGTGTCACTGTGATTTTCTTAATGTGTCCCGAACACTGATTTCCCACAGCGACCGTGCTATTCTGCACCAGAACTGTGAAAACACATTTCGGCCAGGATGTGAAAAGTGACAGCTGTACTGTTCACAAGGAGGTGTGGAGAAATGCAATGTTGAAAATCTGGACTGGAAATATTGCAAATTGGTGAAGTTACAAGCGTGCATAGCAAGTGCGCAATGCACACTCATAAAACAGTCATTTTTTGGATTGTTCACACCAAATTTGCAACACAGACTTTTTGAGAGCCCACCTCATGAACACTGGCACTGTCGTTTTGTTAATCGGTCCCAAAAGCCGATTCCGTGCAGTGACCATGAAATCACCTTTCGGGACCGAGTAACGCCATGACAGTGGCTGAATTCATGACGAGGGGGCCCAATAACCCCATGTTGAAAATTTGGTGCCAAAAGTCCTAAAAATCCCCAAGATATGCAACAAAGTTGAAAAACACGTATTATGCCATTACACAGATTACCGGCATTTCTTCAGTTCATGGTCGGCTTTGAAGAGTGCAGACATGTTCCTGGTCCACCGAAGGTCATCACACTGGACTCCAGAGGTAAGTATGGGGTGAGGGTGTGGGGAGGCAGAGTGCGAGAGGGTGGGTGTGGTGGGGTGGGGCTACCAGATGCATCGAGGGACTGTTTTCTCATTTACAGCTAAAATTTAAAAAAACTTTGCGGAATGGTTTCTTTTTACCAGGGACATTTGGCATGCTGGAGTAGCTCCCAGCATGCCAACCAAGTGTTTGTTTGGAGGGGGCACTGTAGCCGATGGGGGATTGGGCACCCCGTCAGCACATAAGGGGGCACAAGAGCTGAGGGGGATTGGGCACCCCTTGCGGCACAAAGCTACTGGTTCTTTTTGGTGGGACATTATGCCAATGGGGAGTAGGCTCCCCCATTGGCACATCAAAGTGTGAAGGGGGGACATTATGCCAAAGGGGAGTGGATACCCCCATCAGCAAGGTGAACTGGGAAGGGACTGAAGCCGACGGGGATTGGGGCCCCTGTCGGCAAATAAATACTGTTGTGGGGGGCACATGCTGCTAAGGGCACTGGGGCTGCTGAGTAATATTGTCTGTGAACACAGCGGCTTGCAGCCGCCTTGTTCACGAACAATATTACAGTTTTCTCTGTTTGATTAACAGGGTATTTTCTCTGTCAAATTGTTGTGTAGGGTATCTTGCTGACAGGAAGGCACTCATCGCAGCGGTGGGTCAGAGCTCTTAGCTGATTGTTTTCTGAGGGCACAGTTTAGGCCCAACCCCTTCCCACCCTCACCCCACCCAGCCCTGGAAATAATTCCTTTATACCTGGGGTTCTGACATCATTTCCTCAAGAGTGCAAGGTGCATATCACTGTCATATCCTCTCTAGCACACTGCACTGACAATATAAGCATAACATTGTATAATATATATATATATATATATATATATATATATATTTCTATATAACAAACCAATCACACACACAAACACACACAAATAACAACAAAAAAAAAGTAGATAAACATGTGGGAAGTAGTGCAATGTAATGGCTGTGGGGCAGCAGTCTTCCGGGAGTCTTTCTGGAGGCTGAGATGCTGCCTTATTTGCAGACAACTCTCTGCTCTGAGGGAGGAAGTTGCCCGTCTTCAGGCCACATTGGACAGTAGTAAGGGAACCTTCCCCCAGGCCACACTGGATGGTAGGAAGGGAACCTCCCCATCCAGGGAGCACCAGAGCCACCACCACTACCTCAGAGGTTGCGAAGAAAGCACAGTAGTTGGACCACAGTGGGCTCAGGGAGGGTGAGGATGGTAGAACAGAGGCACACCCAGTCAGTTGTTCCACTCCACAATCCATACACCATTCTGGGGGAGCATAGCTCCCCTATGGATGCACCCACAGAGGAGACTAAGGAGGCTGAGGACAACTATCACAAGGGAGGCCCACAGGAAGGAGGCAGAGGACACCACAAGGAAAGGAAGCAGCTCCTGGTGGGGGACTCAGTTATTAGGGGGATAGAACTGGGGGGAGCAGGGAAAACTGAAGTAAGGTGCCTGCCTGGTGCCGTGGCTTGGAGGGAGAGGAAGCGCATCCTCAGGATCACGAGAACAGCTGTACGGGAGTCTGGGCTGGATATCATTGTCCACCTAGGGACAAATGACTTGGCTCAACAAGAGATTAGAGCAGTGCAGAAGGACTTTGTAGAATTGGGAAGGGGCCTAAGACAAGTAGCACACACAGTATCCTTCTCAGAGGTGCTGCCTGTCAATGGTATGAGTGAGGCGAGGGTACTTTACACCATGCAGTTTAATGAATGGTTGAAAAAATGGTGTGGTGAACAGGGGTTTGGCTTTATTGGGGACTGGGGTTCCACCTGGAGGGACACCAGCCTATACTGGCAGGATGGTCTGCATCTGTCCAGGAAGGGAACAAGTCTTCTGAGCAATAGGTTTAAATGCTTCATTGGCAAGCTTTTAAACTAGTCAAGGGGGGGGAGGCACTGATAAGCAGCAGAAAAATCCCAGCCTCTCCCTACAAAACAGGGTACTAAATGAGAAAAAGACCGAAGTAGAAAGGTCAGTGGGGGATGCTGCAACAGAAGGTAAAGCCATCAAAAAATGGAGAGCAATGAGTACCAATGCCCGTAGTCTGAGTAACAAGCTTCCTGAATTAGTGGCCTTGATGGAGGAGGAACATCTGGATATCATGGCAGTCACAGAAACATGTTACACACAAAACAATGAAACAACCAAACAACTGAGGAGCTCAAATTCACTATCTGTGAATATTTCAACCTGGTGCAAGAAGGAATCAGAGAAAAATCAATCCCAGAACACTAGCTTTTGAAACCAAAAGCAAACCCGACTGCACATACACCCGTCAGTTGACCAAATGAATCAAAAGAGGCACGGCTTACTGTATCTTCATATTTTATTCTAGTCACACACTGTTTCAAAAAGCAGCAAACATTAAAGTGCGGCGGCGACTACTCGATAAATACTTAAAATTCTTTCACCATCTTAGTGTAAACATATTTCTGACCGGGTCAGCCGAGCAGAAACCAGTCCACATACGTAATGAGCGCATTGGAATCAGTTGACGTCACAACGCCTTCCTCAGAGCTGATAGGTCAGAATTCACATCAATCTTTTATAGTGAAAAATACATATAAACACCTCTAACCAATAAAAACCATCCTCCACTCATAAATATTTATATTCACCCCAAACCAATCATAAATAGCAATGCAGTAGTAATTCTTCATTTAAACCCTTTGGTTGCAAAGTGTCAAGTTTAAAAATCCAAAAGCATTCCCTTTGGTCCAATTTTTTTGCTAAGTTCCCACCACGAGGTCCAACATACACTTTTTCAATACCAACAAATTTAAGATTTGCTGGTGAACCATGTCCTGCAGATAAAAAATGACGTGCCATTGCATTAGTTTGTACATTATTTCGAATGGCTGATTTATGTTCACTTATTCTTTCCCTTAGTTGACGTTTTGTTTGCCCTACATAGTTCAAACCAGATGGACAAGTGAGCATATATATCACCCCAGTACTTCTACAATTAATGAACTCATTTATCTCAAACTTCTGATTTGTATGTGGGTGTAAAAAATATTTACTATTATTTGTATTATTGCATTGTGCACAATTCCCACATTTGTAATTCCCTTTTGGAAACACTGGAATCCAAGTAGTTCTCAATTTCTCAGGGCTTTGCACACTATGCACCAACAAATCCTTAATATTTCTACCCCTCTTATAAGTGATTCTAGGTTTTTTGTATATCTCCTTTCTAAAAACAGGATCACCTTGTAAAACATTCCAATGTCTTTTCACTACATTGGCAATCTCCTCAGCCTGATTTGAAAATTCAGTCACAAAATGAATAGAACCCTGAGAATCTTCGTTCAAAACTTTTGGCTGCAGCAACTCATTTCTACTAGTGCTGACAGCCTTCTCCATACCCTTACATATAGACTTAATACCATATCCACGCGCTGCTTGAAAATGGCTTGCAGCTTCCTGTGCGTTTTTTTTTAAATGTTCATTGTCGCTGCAAACTCGTTTCAAGCGCAGCATCTGTCCAACAGGAATATTCTGCTTCAAACCTATAGGATGATTACTTTCATAATGTAATAGCGTATTCCTACTCATAGGCTTTCTATATAATGTTGTTTTTAATCTGCCTGCATCCTTATAAATAAGCATATCTAAAAATGGGACCTCAGTTACATTTGCTTGTATAGTAAATTTTAGATTTGTATCAAAAGTATTAATCAGATAGACAAACTCATTCAAACTTGTCAAATCTGCTGTCCAAATAAAAAAGCAATCATCAATGTAACATTTCCGCCGCACTTTAATGTTTGCTGCTTTTTGAAACAGTGTGTGACTAGAATAAAATATGAAGATACGGTAAGCCATGCCTCTTTGATTCATTTGGTCAACTGACGGGTGTATGTGCTGTCAGGTTTGCTTTTGGTTTCAAAAGCTAGTGTTCTGGACACACAAAACAATGACTGGGACGTATACATACCAGGATACACTATCTACAGGAGGAACAGGGAGGGTAAAAGAGGAGGAGGAGGAGTAGCTCTTTATATAAGGGAAGGAATCAAAGCAACAGAACAAAAGGGAAAACAGGGAGGAGAAGAAGCACTGTGGGTAAATTTGGAGACCGGCAATGGAACCACAATCCGCACAGGGGTTGTATACAGACCCCCTTCTCAGGGGGAGGAAATGGACAAGGAAATGATAGAAAGTATACTTAGAATGGCAGAAAAAGGGGAGATATTGCTGATGGGTGATCTGAATATGCCAGATGTTAACTGGAGTGCAGTTGCAGCAACCACTTCGAAGAATGGGGTTATTCTAGATGCCCTACAGGGGGCATGCCTTAGACAACTAGTATTGGAGCCCACTCGAGAGGGAGCAATCTTAGACCTGGTTCTCTCAAATGGAGATGAAGAGAGGATCACAGATGTAGAAGTGGGTAGCCATCTGGGAACTAGCAACCATCAAATGGTATGGTTCACAATAAACACAGCAATAGAGTCAAGTCATACAAAGGCAAAAGTACTGGACTTTAGGAGGGCTGAATTGCCAAAATGGGTGAGTGCCTAAGGAATGCACTAGCAAATGGGCAGGAAGGAGGGGTGGAAGAACAATGAGGAATAATAAAAACTGCCATCACAGAGGTAACAAGCCTTTGTGTGAAGCAAATAAACAAAACAAAACAATGTAAGAAGCCACTATGGTTCTCAAAGGAAGTGGCAGTGAAGGTTCAAGAGAAAAAGAAAGCATTCAGGAAGTACAAGGAATCACAGAAGGAGCAGGACAGAGAACTGTATCAGTTAAAGCAAAAGGAAGCTGGGAAGACAGTCAGAACAGCAAAGGCCCAAACCGAGGAAAAGATAGCCAACTCGGTTAAGAAGGGGGATAAAACCTTTTATAGGTACATCAGAGAGCAAGAAAGACCAAAGTAGGGATAGTGAGGCTTAATAAAGGGAGGGAGGGTGGGCAGAGGGTGACTGTGAAAAGGCAGAGATACTAAACAAATATTTTTGCTCAGTATTTACAAAGGAAGAGGAGGTACCTAAAACAAACAGTAGAAACACTCTGGATACAGAAGTTGATACCAGCCCATTTACAGAAGAAAGGTTTCTGAAAGAACTCTTAAAACTGAAGGTGGACAAAGCAAAGCAATGGGGCCTGATGGGATTCATCCCAGAATTCTAAAAGAACTAAGGGTAGAACTAGTGACACCACTAACTACCCTCTTTAACAAATCATGGGAGGATGGGATGGTACCCGAGGACTGGAGGAGGGCAGATGTGATTCCCCTTCACAAAAGTGGGAGCAAGGCAGAAGCAGGAAACTACAGACCTGTTAGTTTAACCTCAGTGGTAGGGAAAATGATGGAATCACTTCTGAAGGAAAACATTGTCGATTATCTAGAGGCCAGAGGGGCACAGGACCCAAGGCAGCATGGATTCACAGCAGGAAGGTCATGCCAGATGAATCTGATAGATTTCTTTGACTGGGTGACCAAAGTAGTAGATCAAGGAGGGGCTGTGGACATGGCCTACCTAGACTTTAGCAAGGCATTTGACACAGTCCCACACAAAAGATTAATATACAAGTTAGCCAGCCTGGGAGTGGGTCCCAAGATGACAGCCTGGATAAAGAATTGGCTGAAGAATAGGACACAGAGAGTAATAGTAAGTAAGAGTCCCACTCTGAAGAAAGGGGTTACTAGTGGGGTACATGAAGGTTCAGTATTAGGACCAGTCCTCTTCAATGTCTTTATAAGCGACATTGCAGAAGGACTGGAAGGAAAAGTATGTCTTTTTGCAGATGACACAAAGATCTGCAACAGAGTTGATGCACAAGGTGGGGTGGAAAGGTTGAGAAGGGACTTGGCAAGGTTAGAGGAATTATCAAATGTATGGCAATTTAGATTCAATGCTAAGAAGTGCAAGGTAATGCACCTGGGAAACAAAAACTCAGGGGAAGAGTACACAATGGGGGGTGAGATACTAACAACAACAAAAATGGAAAGGGACCTGGGGGTAGTCATATCAGATGACCTAAAGGTGGGCAAGCAATGTAAGAGGGCAGCAAGGAGGGCTGGGGGATACTGGGATGCATAGGGAGAGGCATCACCAGTAGAAAACAGGAAGTTATTATCCCTCTGTACAGACAACTGGTCAGACCCCATCTGGAGTACTGCGTGCAATTCTGGAGACCCAATCTCCGCAAAGACATAGACAGGATGGAAGCTGTCCAGAGGAGGGCAACTAAAATGGTGCAGGGTCTGCACCGGAAGACATATGAAGAGACACTTAAGGAGCTTAATATGTATAGCCTCGAGGAAAGGAGGGAGAGGGGGGACATGATAGAAACTTTCAAGTACCTCAAGGGAATCAACAAAGTCCAAGAGGGTAGCATCTTTCAAAACAAGAGGTGTGCAAGAACAAGGGGCACAATTTGAAGATAGAGGGGGGTCAGCTCAGAGGTAATTTAAGGAAGTATTTTTTCACAGAGAGGGTTGTGGATGCATGGAACGGCCTTCCGGAGGAGGTTGTGGAGTCAATTCTAGGGGGTGGGGGCAGAAAGAAGTAGGCTTCTGGTTAACTAGGATCTGCAGCTTATCCATTAGGTAGGGAAATGGGCAGACTGGGTGGGCCAAGCGGTCCTTATCTGCCATCAAATTCTTTGCTTTTATGTTTCTATGTATCCAACATTCCTCCCAGCAATGATGGGTCGCTCCCTCATTGCAGCGAATGACTGACGTTGCAATGATGAGGTGGCCCCGATTGCTGCGGTGAAAGTGCTTCAACTTGGTGGCATTTTTGGAGACCAGTGTCATCAGCACACTGTGCCTCCATTGGTCCACCACTGCCCAGCCTCCAAACCTACTTCCTCTGTTGACTGCTACAGTGCCGCGCCTCCACAACCTGCTTCTCTCCTAAGCTGCCACATCATGTTTCTTGCACATGCATGCAAGCAAACATAAAAAGGGCTCCAAGCACAACTTAACAAATTATAGACCTATTAGTCCGACATTGATTTTAAGTAACATCATGGAAGAATTTCTTAAGGAGCTATTTAACAAACATGTGTATTACAGCAGATAAGGTGACATAACCCAACATAGTTTTAGACCCAGTAGATCATGCCTTACAAATTTACTACACTTTTTTGAGAACATAAGCTGTGCATTAGATAATGGACTCCCGGTGGACATAATCTATTTAGATTTTGAAAAGGCATCTGACCTTGTCCCCCATCATGAGTTATTAAATAGAATGATAGAAATGCATTTCCATTGAAATATAATAAATTGGACAGCCTCATGGTTATCTAACAGAAAACAGTGGGTTATGATCAGAGGTTTTTATTCAGAGTGGAGGAGTGTTACAAGCAGAGTGCCACAAGGATCGATACTTGGTTCTATGCTTTTTAATATTTTCATATCAATGTAAACTTCAACAAATTTTTGGTTGTGTAAGTTTGCTGATGGAAGTCAACTGGGGACTATATTCAAAAATGAAAAGATGCTATTTTGCTACAACAGGATTTACTAACACTGGAAAATTGGGCAAAAACTCAGACAATTCGGTTTAATATAAACAAGTACAAGTCATGCACTTTGGCCGGAAAAACATGAAAGCAAAATATATATTAAACAAACAACAATTATCTATCTCAGAGATGGAAAAAGACCTGGGAATTATGGTGACAAATACTCTTACCTTCAACTGTCACACCAAAGAAACAGTTAAAAAATGTAATAAAATGTTAGGTCACATTTTCAAACACACAAGAAGCAGAGATTCAATTGTTAAGCCTCTGTACACAGCCATGGTTAGACCACACCTTGAATACTGTGTCCCTTTCTGGTCACCACAGAACACAACTAACATCAAACTAACAGAGAAAGTCCAGTGAAAAGCAACTAGACCATTTATTTTATTTAAAACATAAAACCTATGAGGAAAGATTGGAAACTCTTGGTCTCTATTCTCTTGAACATAGATGTATGAGAGGAGATGTCTGTTTAGTTTATAAAGCTTCCCAAGATAAAGAACTCTGGGAATTTGTGGGAGTAACCAAGAAAAATCTGTTAATTGAAAGAAACTCTTGGTTTCACAACATGTATCTCAGAGGTGAGATAGTCAATACAAGGAAAAGATGCGGATGGATTAATCAGAGTAGTCAGCACTTTGAACTCACTTCCAGCAGATGTTGTGTATAGCAAAACAATGGATAGTTTTAAAACTTCCCTGGATACATACTTGGGTAGTATGAACACTAGGAAATTCCACCGATACATGACAAATCATATATGGCCATATTTAACGTACTCGTTTACTAATCTATGACATCAGTGGCATTATGCAAAACTAACCACAGAAGAAAAAAACTCTGGTCAGAGCTAATAGGGCTGCATGGGAGCAATTTGAGGTAAACATATTGAAAAGAACCAAAGTTACGAGCCTGCATTAGCAAAACATAACATAGGCTCATAAATTTGTTGTTTTGTAATATTTGTACACCAAATTTTAAGTACAGCTTTATTATGACCCTGCCTCATGAAAAAGGGCAGAGCAAATGTTCAACTGCTGCCTCAAAGGTTATTTCGCTCTGGGACTGCAAAATCAACTTTCGGGATGTAAAAAAGACATTTTGGTCAGGAGCTGAAAAATGGCAGCTGTCACATTCATGAAGTTCTGATTGATGACTTTGTAGGTATAAATGCAGCATTGATCAGTAGCCCCTTGAGAAAGGATCAGAGTGATCAGAAGCACCAGGAGTGTATTGCATTTTTTTTGTTGCCTCTGTATATGTGCACCCATTCTCTTATTAAGAAGCACTTTAGCATTTCAAATTTTGGCTTCCAACGATGTTCTTTGTGCAACAGTTCGCTGTACTTTGAAAAATGGCAGCTGTCACATTCACAAGGTGCTGTAAACATATGACTATGTTGTAAATTTGGGGTAAAAATATTGAAAGTGACCAAAGTTACGAGCCCGTGTTCGCAAAATTCAACGTAGGCTCATAACTTTGTTGTTTTTTTAATATTTTTGCACCTAATTTTCAACATAGCCTTCTTATGACCCCACCTCATGAACAATAACACAGAAAATGTTCAGCTCCTACCGGAAAGGTGATTTAATGCCAGGTACCATCCAAAATCACCCTTTGGGATGTAAAAAAATATTTTGTCCAGGATCTGCAAAATGGCAGCTGTCACTAGTGTTGTGTGAAATTGAAAAATTTCACCCAGTGAAATAGTTTACAGAATTCACACATTTCTCGAAATATTTCGCTGGGCGAAATATGAAATTTCACCTATGCAGTGAGCAAAATTTCACCCTCAAGCCAGCAACATTTGCTCCTTGGGGGTGAAATTATGACACTCGCGGGTGAAATTTTGCTATTTGCTTCATTTAGAAGCTCCCTGGTTTCTAGTGGACCCCCCTCCCCCATGGCACACTGACCCAGTTTAAAAAAAAATATTTCTTCCTGGTGTCTAGTGGTCCCCCTGGCCGATCACTGGCCAAAATTGTATAAAGCTTCCCCCCAGTCCCAGTTACTCTCATGCCCTCCTAAAAAAAATCCCCAATCCCTGGTGTCTAGTGGACCCCCACCCTCTCATCATTCACACAGCGCACATACTGCTCCCCCCAGTACCCCAATTGGGCCACCAGCACAGTGCTCCATTCACCTCCACGGCTGGCAGCCTGACTGAGTGTTTCATAGAATGAGCTTGTTCTTGAATAAGCACATGCACATTCACTGAAGTGCTACTGAGTGCTTTAATGAATGAGCACATACAAAAAAAAAATGAAAAAGACCAATGATTTCTGCACTGGGGGATTGGGCACTCCCCAGTGTCACTACTATGTTGCTTGGGGAGGGGAGTGGAGTGGTGGTTGCTGAGAGGGAGGGTCGGGTGGGGGTATTAAAATCCTTATTGTGACACTGGGGGAATAGGCACTCTCAGTATCACATTTATGTTTCTGGGGGGGTGAGGGGTGGTGGGTGCTGAAAGGAAGGGGTGTGTGGGGAATATGAAAAAAAAACCTTGGCGGTGTCCTGATCATGACGCTAAGGGATTGGGCACCTCCAGTGTCACTCTTATGTTTCTGGGGGGTGCAGGGTTGTGGCTGCTGAGAGGGAGGATTGGATGGAGGAGATATCTATAATTTAAAAGAGAAAACAATTGGCAGTCATGGCACACTCCTGCTGTTTCCAACATAGCAGTCACACACCACTGCACATGCGTGACTACTAGTGCATGTGCAGTAGACTGTGGTGGCCATTTTGGACATGGTGGAGTGTGCCATGACCACTAATTTTCTTTCTTTTAAATTATAGATACCCCCCACCTGACCCTCCTTCTTAGCACCCACCATCAGGCACACCCCAGAAATATAACAGTAACACTGTGGTTGCCCAATCCCCCAGTGTTTCAAACAGGATATCACCAAGGTTTACTCAAAACAATTGTGCAGTGCCACTTGAGACAAGGAGCAGAGTGCTCCAGGGATGCCACGGACATGGAAGTGACTGTGCATCATGTCCAACATGTTGTTCAGTCGGAAGGAATGCATGGAGTCCTTTTTTTATAGCAAGAGGTCTGCAGAGCTATGACCTCTGCAGTCCTAAAAATGGCATTGGATGAAATTTGCAGAATGGATGATATAACAATTAAACCTTCTAATAAAGGAGATAATGTTGTGGCGCTAGATGTTGATTATTACTGAGAGGAAGCTATGAGACAACTTCAGGACTCCACTAACTATAGGATTTTCCCATCAGACCCCACTAACATTTTCAAAACTAAATTATATCAGTTTTGGGATGAATCCATGCAAAGGGACTGGATCAAAGAAGAAGAAAAAGAAGTTTTAACATGTCAATTTCCCAGAGTCCTTGTGTTCTACCACTTACTTAAGTTACAGTGTGGTTCCAGTTGGATATGGGCAGGGAAAGCATCCTGACTAAGACCAAACTCTTGGATTTCAGGAGGGCGGACTTCAAGAAAATGGGTGAAGTGCTAAGCAGCCATCTGGCAGGCATCAGAGCAGATACTGGGGTAGACCAAAGGTGGTCCATCATTAAGGAAGGAATACTGGTTGCCACAGATGAGTGTGTTAGGCTCAGGGGGAAGAGCACAGGGGCCAAAGCACCCAACTTGTTCAGTTTTGGTGTTGCCCAGGCAGTAAGGGAAAAAAGGTTGGCCTATAGAAAATTCAGGAAGACCAAGAGAGAGGTGGATAGGGAAAATTACCTAAGGTTGGCTAGTGAGGCAAGTAAGAAAGTCTGGTGAGCAAAGGCACAGAAGGAGCTTCATATAGCTAAATGAATTAAGAAGTGGCTTTCTATAGCTATATAAGTGAGAAAAGGGACAAGAAGGAAGAGATTGTTAGGCTTAAGAAAGGGTTGGAGTGGGTAGAGGATAATAGGGGAAAAGCAGAAGTACTAAATGAATACTTTTGTTCTGTCTTCACCAAGGAGAATGGACCAGTACCTTCAGGAGGGAAAAGAAGAGTGGGGGAAGGGGAACACAGATGTAGTGATAGAGGAGGATAGAGTGAGGGAGGGGCTGCTGGCATTGAAGATGGACAAATCACTAGGCCCAGACAGAGTACATCCAAGGGTACTAAAGGAACTATCTGAGGAGCTGGCAGAGCCACTGGCAGACCTATTTAATAGTTCATTAGAGTCAGGCATGGTACCACATGGCTGGAGAACACCACATGTAGTGCCCCTCCACAAAAGTGGTTCCAAGGATGACCCAGGGAATTACAGACTAGTCAGTTTGACCTCCATTGTGGGCAAGCTCATGGAGACCATAATAAAGGAAAGGTTGGTGGAATATCTAGAGGAGCATGGTCACCAGGATGAGAGGCAGCATGGGTTCATGGGGAAGGGGGAAAGATCATGTCAGACAAATCTGATTGACTTCTTTGACTGTGTCACTAAGACAGTAGACAGGGGCCAAGTGGTAGACATCCTCTATCTTGATTTTGGCAAGGCCTTTGACTCTGTGCTCCACAAAAGGTTGATCAGGAAGTTGGTGAATCTCTGGGTTGGGGAAAATATGGCCAGATGGGTGGAAAACTGGCTGAGGGACAGAACCCAGAGAGTGGTTGTGAAGGGAGAGTTATCTGGCACCAGAGAGGTAACCGGTGGGGTTCCGCAGGGCTCAGTGCTAGGGCTTGTGTTGTTCAATGTCTTCATCAATGACATCAGGGATGGCATTAAGGTCAAAATGCGCCTATTCATGGATGACACCAAGCTCTGCAGGAGAATGGACACAGCTGAAGGGATACAGGACCCTACAGGAAGATCTGGAAAAGCTGGGGAGGTGGTCCAGGATTTGGCAGCTTGACTTCATTGCCAAAAAATGCAAAGTTATGCATATTGGAGCCAAGAATCCCAGGACAGAGTACAACAATCTGCGTCAGAGGAGGAGAAGGACCCGGGAGTGATGATTCTAGTGACCTGAAGCACTCTACACAGTGCAAGAAGGCAGCAGCAAAGGCACACAAGATGCTGGGATGCATATCTAGGGGGATTAGTAGTAGGAGAGAGGAGGTTATATCGCCTTTGTACAGGTCACTGGTAAGGCCACATCTAGAGTATGGAGTTTAGTACTGGTGCCCACACCTCAAAAAGGACATTAACCTGCTGGAGAAGGTCCAGAGAATGGCTACAAAGATGATAGCGGGTCAGCAGGGTAAGGCATACGAGGAGATGCTGAGTGCACTGAACATGTACTCCCTGGAAGACAAGAGAGAGAGAGGGAACATGATTGGGACCTTTAAGTACTTTAAAGGGGCTAATAAGGAGAGTCTTTTTAAGCTGAGTGGCAACCATAACACTAGGGGACACAGTCTTAAGCTGGAGGGTGGGAGGTTTAGGAGAGAGGCCAGGAAGCACTTCTTCACAGAGAGGGTGGTAGACACTTGGAATGTGCTGCCGGAAGAGGTCATCTCTTTGAAGACAGTGGGCAACTTTAAGAGAGGCTGGGATAGGTATAGAGGGAAGGTAAGGATCATGGGTAGGGAGGATTGGAGGATTGTGGAGGGAAGGCAGGGACAGCAGCTCAAACTGTGGACCCTGCAATACGAGCAGACTTGATAGACCAAATGGCCTTCTTCTGCTGGCTTCTTTGTATGTTCGTATGTACACAAAGACCATAAGAATCCTCCAGGATGCTTGATCATATTGGAGAATGATTCAACAAGTGTATGGAAAAGTTGTCAGTTTGGACCAAATGTTGCAACAAGAAGTGTGTCTGTTGCTATCATTTGTCAATGACACAACAGCAGTCTCGTGGCAGTTACAAGGTCTCCAGTGGAAAGAAGAATATTACTGGTTGACAGTTGATGTCACTGAATTCTATATGTCTATCGACCATGAACTTGGTTTATAAATACTTTGAAAACAATGTTGGAAAAATCTTCTATTTTGTTACCAGTCCCTTTCATTGATCAGGCTATTGGAAGGATTCTTACCAGTATTCTCTTTATGTTTGACAATGAATGTTACTTACAAGTAAAGGGTACGGCCCTGGGGTTACTAGTGGCCCCCTCTTACACCAACCTTTTTTTGGGTTGGTGCAAAGAAGGGGCTATCTATGACCTCATGAATAATAAATATCATGGCAAGATTCATTGATGACATACTCTGTGTATGGTCTGGCTCAGTGACTGAACTGCATGAATTTATGTCATTCAGTATGTCAACCAGAATTAAGTGTATTTGTAGTTTACATACAATTTCTATAAGACAGGTATTACTTTTCTGGATTTGGCTTTACAAGGGAAAGTGGGAAGTGAAGTGTTTGCCATAGGCTACAGGAAACAAACTGCTGGTAATGTAATTTTACATGTCTGCAACTCCCATCCAGTGTATCTTATCCAGAGCATCCCTATGTCCATTTAGTGTGATTACGACAAAATTGTACATTTCATATTTTGAAAGGGAAACATTAGATATGATTCAGAAGTTCCAGGATCATAGATATCCTGCAGGTGTTTCGAAGGGTGCTATGGATGGAACATGGAATGTAGAGAGGGATTCTCTTCTTGAACAGTGCCCTCACAATGTGGACATCGATATTACCACATATAGCCTCATAGCAATGGACTTGAAGTCTGTTGTTAAACAGAGCTGGCATCTACTGGGATTGCATCCAGACTTGAAAACAATGGCAAAAGAAGGCCCTTTGTTAGTTTCTGTAGAGCTGAGAGTGTGGGGGATAGGGTGGTCCACAGCAGTTTTTGTTCACCGGCATTGACTATGAATTGGTTACCACCCGAGCCTCTAGGATTTTTCCCTGCAAAAACTGCATTACTTAAAAATATGTAGTTCTGGGAAATCAATTGTAAATCCCTCAGGAATAGGTTTAAGAGAGGTACAAATTAGACAATGTATCACTTGTCATACTCCATTTGTTGTGAGTACCCCGTGGTGCTCCTATGGAAAAGCCTACGTAGGCCATACAGTGAGGATCCTAAAAGATAGAATATAGGAGCACTACAGGACTATTAACAAAAAGAAGATGGACCTTCCTGTCTCATTGCATCTCTTGGAACAGCAGGATCTGATTAATCATAAGATAAGTTATATGGGCATTGAAGCAGTTAATTACACTAAAATAGGAGGCAATAGAGTTAACATTTTATTGCAGAAGGCATCCCAATGGATTTTTAAACTGAGAACTCTGAAGCCAAATGGCTTCAATGATTATCTAGATAATGAGCTCATTTTGAAACAACAGCCCTGGGCATAGTTTGATATGATATATAAACTGCTTGATGAATTTGTTATATATTGCCATTACTGTATATTTTGGTTCATTTTATTGGTGATATGGAATTCTGTATCTATAGATGGGATTCTAGATGCATTTGAAGTGAATGCTTTTCTCCAGGTATTTTTGCAAACCTTTGTATGGCTTGTATGTGTTGTATATATTGATATTAGTTTTAAGCTACAGACAATGAGTCTCACCCCTGAGAGGTGAGTCTGAGACATAAGTTTGTTGTACTTAAATTGTGCACTAAGCTGTTTACATGATGTCTCTATTCACTCTAGAGGTACGAGTTTAAAGTTGGATGACATGACCCCCCCCCCTGTCTTTTCCTGATGACGAGGTAGAATCAGTGTGGTTGATTTATGTCACCAGGTAATAGAAGGGCTATTTAAGCTGGACCCCATGTTACTCCATCCATGTGTCCTGAAGCAGAAGGTACACCCCTGAAACACTTAAGCTTATGTAGTTGGCAAATCCCAAGTACATCCACTTTTACAGGTACTTTACATGTTTTTATACTTTTTTTTTTAAATAGTAGGTATATATATATATATATATGTATGTGTATTTTTATGGATAGGAGAGTGAATTTCTGTGTTTTGGTTTCTTGTAAACAGCTTGTACCTGAGACATAAATTTGGGGCCAGACTCCATGCTGATCATTGTGCCCCAGAGGTGGTCCCACTCAATCCTATCAAAATCCTTTTTGGCAGCAAGCGAGACCACCACAGGGCAATCATCTGAGTGTCATTCTCCACTCAGTACCTGCACCAGTGTTTTGATATTGGCATGGGCACCCCTCTCCCAAACAAACCCTGCATAATCTTCATGCACCAGGCTTGGGAGAATTTTCTCTTATCTCACTGCCAAAATTCTTACATATATTTTAAAACTGGCATTGAGTAAGGAAATAGGTCTATATGACATTACTTTTTCCTGGATTTGCCATGTTTTGGTAGCACCGTGATTCTGGCTTCATAAAATGTGGTGGATATCTGGCCTAATTTAAAGGCAGCAGATAATATATCTCAAATAGCAGGCTAAGAATAGCCGATACAACCTTTTTGTAGAGATCAATGGGTAACCCTTGTGCTTTTCCACTATTTAAATGACCCATAGCTTGTAGCACTTCTGGCTTTGTAAGTTTGGCTTCTAGTGCCTCTAAATCATCTTTTCCTCCTTGTAGTAGATCAGTATAACAGTCTATGTGTGCCATCCCCTCTAGTGGCCTAGCAATTCCTTCACCTAAAGTGTGCAATCTTTTGAAAAAATTCTACAAATTGATCATTAATTTCTTGTTGCAATTTAAGTTTACCTCTATCAGTTTTACTCTTTACAGCATGTGTTTGCAGGCTCTCCTGTTTAGATGGTTAGCTAATTATTTCCTGTGTTTGTTTCCTGCTCATAAAATTTAACTTTTTGAAAGTCTAGTGCTCTTTCTATGGTCCTGATGTTGAGGTCATTGTATCTGGACCTCAGTAACATCAATTCTCTGCAAGTTGCTACAGTTCGAGTCCTCCTGAGTTTCTTTTTCAGTTTTGTTATTCCCCCTTGATGTCATCCATTTCTGCCTTGCTCTCCTTTTTTAGCTTGCTCACATAAATTACAGCCCTCCTTCTTATAAATGCTTTGAGTGAGTCCCATACTACACCTCAGTCATCCACCAGTTTTTGTTTCTGTTCCAATATTCCTTTATTTCTTTCCCCAGTTGTTCAGTATATTCTTTCCTTTGTACTGTTAAGGGGCTTACCTGCCAAATTCTTTGGTTTGTTGTTTCCAGTAGCTGTACCTTCTATGTCATTTGTAGTGGGCCATAATCTGAAATTAGTACAGTGTAACCCAATTTATCCGAACTCCGTTTATCTGAAACTCTCAGTTATCTGAAACGCGACTGTGTCTCCTGCCATTTGTGTCTCATTCATGCTTTCACCCAGTACTGCTCACAGTTGCTAGGTTGCTAGGTTCTCTAATCTCACCTGCTAATTTGCTCACCTGCCTCTGCCTGTAATTTTGTAAGTAACAGCTCATCACAGTAGCATACTTAAGTGCCTGTATGGGGGGGGGGGTGGTCTTGTTACACTGATCTGATATCTAAAGTTGCAGTATTTAGAGATGGAAAAGCACAAGAGGTCCCTGCTTGACAAGTCAGAAGCTCAAAATCCTGGATTGCTTGGCAGGAGGTCAAAATGTTATTGAAGCAGTACAGCAGTTCAGTGTTGGAAATGCTGTAGTGTGCAACAGTCACAAGGTTAAAGACAATCTGCGTGATTTTGCTGCCACTATGGGCTGCAGTCTGAGCGTAAAACAATGCACCCCTACAGGAATGAAGAGTTTGACAAGGTGGTCTTTATGTGATTCCTACATAATCACTACAAGGGCACTTCTGTCTCTGGTATAATTTTAAAGGAGAAAGCTCTACATTTCCACAGTTAGCTTAATGATGACTACCATTTTGCTGTCAGTGAAGGCTTGCTTAACTGATTTAAACACCTGCATGGCAGCAGACAACTAGCAGTTGCTGGTAAGATCATGTCAGCAAACACCAAGGCTGTGGAGCCTTTTCATCACAAGCTCCATGATATGATGGCTAGTGAAGGGCTAGTGAACGAGCGGCTGTACACCACTGATGAAACCATCAGCTATTGGAAGGTACTGCCTGAGGAAACACTTGCCTCCTCCTGTGAAAAAAATGCACCAGACTATTCCATCTGTGAAAGACCATTTACACTCACAAGGACTATCTGTGTGGGCAATGCTGCTCATTGATAATGCAGGCGCTCACCCTATCTCAAAAATACTTTGAAGGAAGATGGCTCTATCTGATGCAAATTGTTACCTGATAACACCACAGCATCCATACAGTCAATGGGTCAGCGTATTCTGGCTACTGCAAAAATAATTTACAGAACTAAACTGCTGACCACTGTATTGCTTGAGAAAAATGAGCAGTGTGCACTCATGGATATCATAAAGTCCATCACTATCAAGGATGCACTCCTCAGGCTTGGAGAGAATTTAAACCTGAAACAATATAGACCTGCTGGCACAAATCAACACTACTGCTAAAACCTCCAATATCAGATCCACTGTTGGAGACCATGACTGATCAATTGTCCAAAGTTCATGTCTATAAAGCCGCAGAACATGGACTTGCCCGTGAACGTCTTCGAGGACTGCGCTCACACAGACGACAATGAAACTAGCTATGGAAAAATGACAGACCGTGAAACTATACAGTCCATTAAAAAAGAAAATGACAATGCAGACAAGGAAGATGACAGCCAGGTGCAAAATGAGGAAACTGTGCCTCCCCCTATGGATGCTGATGCAGCAGACTGCTTTAAACGCTGCATCTTATGGTTAGAAAATCAACAAGAAGCAGACGTCATTCAACTGCTACTGTTAAGGCAGCTGCGATTGAGAACAGTGACATAAAGGAATGTAAAAAAAAACAAAAATCCATTCAAGACTACCTAAAAAAACTATAAGACTTGTTTATGAATCAGTTTTTAATTTACTGTTTTTACTTTACTGATGCCAGAATGTAAATTCTGTAATAAAGTTTGCTTCAGGAGCTCAGCGTGTATGGTACTGTCATTCGCAAAAGTGCTATTCTGATTAACCGAAACCCTGTTTATCCAAACATTTTTGTTGTCCCCCAGCACATTTGGATAAACGGGGTTACACTGTACTGGTAGATATGCACAGGAGGTTACCCCCTGCAATACTCCCCCACTCATGAGAAGCAGATATATTCTGGTATGGGAGAAGTGGACATGAGAATAAACAGAATAATCCCTGTCTGAGGGATGCATTATTCTCCACACCTCTTATAACCCTACATCCCCCAACTGTGTTTGCAGAACTTTTACTGCCCTGAGCAGTTGGTAGAGGCATGTAGAGGACCTGTCCATGATACAGTCCAGTGCCATGTTGAAGTCTGCCCTGAAGATTACATCTCTTCTTTTCTGACGCAACCTTAAAGTCTGCTCTTGGGAAAAAAAGTTCTGTCATCATGGTTTGGTGCAAAGACATTCAATAGTGCCACTGGGTTATTCCACAATGTGCCCTGCACAAGCACTCATCTGCCCTCTGAGTTTATAGATGTGCTCTGCATCTGAAATGGCACATTTATATGTATTAGTACTGCCACCCCCTCTGGTCTGTGATGAGTAAGATGCATAAAGAGGCATAAAATACTTGCTGCAGCCAGTCTCTTTTTTATGGCTGTGGGTAAAGCCTACAGCCATTTTAGGATTGATAGTAGCTTACATAAATGGCAGATTGTGGAACCTTCCATTGGACTTTTGGAAGTATCCTTCCGAAAGTCCAATGGAGCTTGAAACACTCCACCATGATCGGCTGCTACAGAATAACAGCTGCACTATTTCGGCTCTTACTTCCACATTCTGGGACAAGAAATGTGCATGCACAGTTCCACTGGCACTGCCATGTTGTGAATGGCAGCATGCCATTCACAGCAATTACACATGCGTGAGTGCTGCTTATGTGCAGTTGCATCGTCGCCACCATCTTTCGGATGGCACTCCTCCCACACCCTCCACTGCTCCTGTCCTCTTCGCTCCCTCCCAGCACTGGCAGCAAAAAACACCCTCCCACACCTGCCCAGTGCTGCTGTCCTTTCTGCTGTCTCTGTTCCCTGTCCTGATGCTGATATTGGGGTGTCCAATACCTGTGTTGGCATTATGTACCTCCCAACCCATGTGGCACACTGGGAGCGCACCCCAGTGTGCCCAATGTATGTGTTTTGTGTTTCTTTTCTCCTGTGCTGACATCGGGGTACCCAATCCCCATGTCAGCATTTTCTCCACCCCCACAACTCATGTGGCACACTGGGAGCCCATGCAGTGTTCCCAAATGTATGCTTTCCTTTCCCTGTAAATAAAGAAAACCATCCCCCGACATGTTTTATTTTTTTTCCTGTGAAAAAAAAAAATGGTCCTTCGTCATTGTCCCAGTCCTCCTCCCCCATCCCCACCCTCCCACTGAGCATCCACCTCTCTGCACCCACATCTTTTCCAATACTTATCTCTGGAGGTCAGCGCTGTCATTTTCTCTGGACTGGGACATGTCTGCACTCTTCAAAGCCAAACCGGGAACTGAAGAATCAAAGGAAAATGCCGTATAATGGCAGTCAATGAGGGTTTCAACTTAGGTTGATAAATCAGCCATTTTTGGGAATTTTGGCCCCAAATTTTCAACATGGGGTTCTTGGGACCCCATCTCATGAATACTGTCACTGTCATTTTATTACTCGGTCCTGAAAGGTGATTGCACGGTTGCGGCATGGAATCACCTTTTGGGACTGATTAATACAACGACATTGCCACTGTTCATGAGGTTGGTTCCCAAAAAGCCCATGTTGCAAATTTGGTGAAAAAATTCCAAAAAATGACTGTGTTACGAGTGAGTGTTGTGCAGTTTCTATGCATGCTCCTAACTTAGCCAATTTTTAACATTTTCAATCCAGATTTTCAACATTGCCATTTTTGCACACCTCCTTATTAAGAGTACATCTGTAATTTTTCATATCCTGCCCAAAACATGTTTTCACACCTGTGGCACAGAATGGCATAGTCACTCTGTGAAATCACCTTTCAGGACAAGTGAACAAAATGACACTGGCACTCTTCGTGAGGTGGGGTTTCAAAAAGGCCATGTTGAAAATTTGGTGCAACACCTCCAAAAAATGGCCAGGTTACACCCAGGCATTCAATATTTTCTAAGCACATGTGTACCTTTGGTCATTTGGCAGCTCGTCACAGCCGTATCAGCTCTGGTAGAATTTGTTTAATTTGGCATGCTCTAGACCCATTAGATGGGTTTCCTGGAGTATTCCAGTGCCATTAAACAGCTTTTTAAGGTATGTCAGCACTTTTTTCAATTTTATAGTGTGATTCACACCTTTTGCATTCCACGTTATAATATTCAATTTTATATCCATATTGAATTTGTGTCCTCTACTACATTGCCATAGTCTAGATCTCTGTTTTCTTTGTTGTTTCATATTTACGTATGATTTACCAGGCTGCAGTCTTACACCTTTAAGCATATCATCATAAATCTGTATTAAAAGAGTAACAAAACTAACGAGAAGATGAAAAACATCTGTATAACCTGCAGCAAACATTTGATTTGTTAGAGTATCCTGAACTTGTTTACTTGAAGTTCTAGCAGACTGTAATACAACATTAAATGTTCAAACTATGTTTACTTCTGGAGGCCTTGTGGTTCAACCCCCACCAGCCCAATCTCTTTGACTTTAAATAACCTCCTCCTGGTTCAACAGGCTGTACCAGTGAGTGAGCAAATTCTGAAGACAGAAGCAGATTTGATCCCTATATAGCAGACCCTTAGTGACATCTCCTGTTGTGTTGTATTGCCCCTCTCCTCCTGTTGGGGTAAAACGAGTACACATTATGCAGGGCTGGACAGTGAACTCTTCATACAGGTTTACCATGCTGGTGTCCCCTCTGCTTTGAATGCATAAATTATAAAGTAGATCATATGAATGAGCATCAGGGTGTGCCGCCCAGCTTCCCAGATATGACTGCCCTCTCTGGTTCTCTTCCCCAATCCATAAATCTTTGATTATGTGACTGCATGTTAGTTGTGAGGGTGGGGGGCAGAACCCACGTCCCTGTGCTGGGGATGTCAGCATTGGCTGCAATTTCTTGCGAAGTGTTCACTGAGCCAGCCTTTGGCTTTTGCACATGTACCATTTCTCTTTATACAGCATAGGCTTCATGCTGTAACATGCCCCCACTTGTTGTAATGCTATTACCCCAGTCAACAGCTTCCCAGGCATTACTGGTGGCTCTTGTTACAACTGCACCATTCTCATACTGTTTCAGATAAAGTGTATTGCGAGCAAGGCTATTGCCAGTCAGTGTACCTATCGAGGTTTAACTCTGCTGTGCTACTAGGTTATGTAGTGGAGCGAGTTAGTGGCTGCTCCACCATTACTAGTTGAGTTACAGCTTGCCATGCTCCCCTCCCTGCTCTAGATACTATCTCAAACACAAGCTGGCTGTTTGTACAAAGAAGGGGAAAAAATAAAAATGCATCGAGTACAGTACTTCTTGTCCAATCAACTCAGGAGACCTTGCAAATTAGGATGAGCGTTCTGTCAGCATGTGAGAGTTTCATCTATTCTGCTCACTATTCCATATAGTCTGTAAGTACTCCAGTTCAGTGACACATTGCCCCCGCCCATGCACAGGCTGTCCAAACCTTCTCTTCACTGAAAGATAAACAGCTGAAAGCAGCTATTTAGCTGATGTAATAGTACTGCTTGCATAATGCAGGACTCTCCACAGTTTGTACCTCATGCATTTTATGTTCCACTTGCCTTCTGTCATGGCTTCTAGAGTTTTCCATCCTGCATAGTTCGGTGGTGTTTGAGGTGCAGCTCGAGTAGGTAGAGTGAAAGTTAAACTAAGACTGGCACCATCTCCCTCCTTCTAGCCGCATCTACGGTGCAGTTGATTTAAACAGTTTGCAGTATGCTATCTTCACAGAAGTTCAAGTTCAAATTTATTGCAGGAAAACTCCATTGAGCAAGCTCATTCACAAGGAGGTCCTGTGACATAAACACTTAACGTACAAACACAGAAAGGTAATAACAGTATATACATGAACTGCACGTTACATGATACAGGCTGGATATACATACAAGGGTACCACATAGGGTGACTGCAGGTGGTAATCATTGATATGAAACAGGGAAGCGACTTACAGGTTGCATACTGATAAATGAAACATGATGACTGGTGTGTGCAATACATATATTTTGGCAGCTAGAACAAACAACAGACTACAACTGATATGAGGGGGAGGAGTGATTTGATAGAGTAGCAGTGGAGCGTAAGCATAGATAAAGCCAGGAGTAGAAGGGGAAGGGAAAGCAGTTAATATGACAAATCAATTATACCTTACCAGTGGATAAATAATGCACACATGGGGAAGGAAGAGACTTAATGACAGTTACAGGTGTCTTTTATTTTGGCTGAACTTAGCAATTTGTAGAAGTTTATTGAAACTGTGCTAGTTAGTTTCAATACGGTTTGTAATTAGTTCCAAATGGAGGGAGAGGCATATGCAATATCACGTTTACCAAAGGAAGTCCAGCGTCCTTGGAATGTCAAGCATAATAAAGTCAGATTTTCTTAACGAGTATGCACTATGTGAGATACTAATAAGGGAAGAGAGATAGCTTGGCAATTTCTGCAGGAGCAGTTTAAGAGTCCATAGCCCAGCATGGAGCAGGTGTCTAGAGGTAAGGGATGTCCAACCAACAGCTGCATATAAGTCACAGTGGTGCGAATGGTAAGGGGAGTTGGTAATGAACCGTAATGCACAGTGATAAAGGATGTCCAGTTTACTTAGATTTGCAAGAGTGGTGGAGGAATAGATTACATCGCCATAGTCGAGTAGGGGGAGAAAAGTGGCCTGTACAAGCTTGTTTCGAGTTTCAAGGGGGAAAAGGGGCCTATTTCTGTAGAAGAAACCTAACCTTGCTTTTAACCTTCTAGAGACATCTTTGACGTGGTCATTGAAAGATAATTTATTGTCGATCCAGATACCCAGATATTTAAATTTGTTTACAACTTCCAGAGGCTCGTTTAGCGTGGTGACAATGAAGTCTTGGGCAAGGGTATTGGGGGGGGCCTGTGACAGCACTGCGGGAGAATATCATCGCTTTAGTCTTCTTAGCATTGAGCAGAAGCTTTGCCTTTATTAGATTATGCTCAAGTTGAGCGAAGTCCGCTTGAAGCACTCCCTTGACTTCAGATAATGATGAGCCAGAAGTATACAACACAGTATCATCTGCAAAAAAGTGCAGATTGGACGTAGATATGTTAGCATCTAAGTCATTAATGTACAAAGAAAACAAGATAGGGCCTAAGATGGATCCTTGGGGGACTCCTCTTGCAACTGGCAAGGCGGCAGAAAAAAAGCCTTCCACCTTTACTTTTTGGAATCTTCCAGTTAGGTGGCTAGAGAACCACTGGGTGGTATGGTATGTGGCACCCAACTTTGCAAGGCAGTTGACTAATAGTTTGTGATCAACAGTATCAAAAGCTTTGCTGAGGTCCAAAAGACTGCACAGTTACCTTCTTAGCATCTATAGCAGAGATCCAATCATTGGTTACTTTTGCTAGTGCAGTGATTGTGCTATGATTAGCCGGAAGCCAGATTGAGCTGCGTTAATGAGAGAGAAGGTTTCAAGTGAGATTTTAACTGAATATGGATCAGTTTTTCGAGAACTTTAGAAAGGATAGGCAATATGGAGATAGGCCTATAGTTGTTTACATCGCATGGGTAACCAGATTTAAATAGAGTAAAATATATACTGAGTCCCCCTTTACCGTTAGCCACTTAACCCAAATCTGAGCACCTATAAAAAGAAGGAGAGCACAAATCAGAGATATGTGCCCCAGTGACTGTTGTACAAATTGTCTGTACATATTCTCCTACATTTTTTACAAGTAATTATGAGAATTGTAGAGATCATACCTCATTTCAGTGAGTTCACAAATTCCACTGCCTTCCAGGGCTCAATGAAGAACATAGGCTTGTCATAATGAATAATCCTGAGCACAGCCAGCATCAGCAGAGCAAACTGGATCCATTTTTGTTTACGTTTGTCCATTGCTGCCAAGAACTGTCTCCATCTTGTGAAACATTTGGCAGTAATATACAGGTATAGTTGTAGCTGTAAGTTTTTGTATGGCACACCGCCCTCTTTTCTGGCCTTTTAATATTGCATTAATTATCTGTAAATCAGTGAAATTTCATTAACATAATACGGGGCTTTTCTCCAGGTTCTGGGAGCTCACTGAGAGTCTGATGGGCTCTGTCTAACTTGATCTGTTGCCTGTAACCATTGATGGCTAGGAACTCTGTGAAAAGTTGGCAAAAAATTCTTCAGGCTTGTCTCCTTCCCATCCTTTCAGCAGACCCACCACCTTCAGTTTTCTTTGCAACTCTGATCCTCTAACTTGTAAATTTTTCGCTGTAAAAATGTGATCAACCTCTCATGCTTGGTGACGAGGTGTTCCATTGGCACCATACTATCCTTGGTCATGCTGACTCATTGTTCAACATTTGTGAGGCTCCTGTTGAGATCTGTAAGTCTGCCGTTAAGCTGAATAATGTTTGGATGATGCTAAGTTTGTCATTCAGCCCTTCAAATCCTTGCCTCATTTTGGTCGGCAAGATGTCCGTCTTGTTTTGCTGCATTGCCTCCCGAGTGGTTGTCACCCCCACAGATCTGGTTCCCTCTACAGTTCCTGATGCTGTGTGAGCAGCCTACTTGTTGGCCTGGCTGGCCAAGCTTTATGGCAGGGATACTTCCCAGCTGTTTGAAAAATGCTGCAAGATAATTGGAAGTCATTTTTACTCTTTTCGGTTTTCTCTGAGTCTTGTCTTTCTTGTTCAACAGTTTGAACTATCCGTTTGCTGGCTCGGAAGGACAGAATTGATTTGCAGTAGCTCCTTGCTTCTGCTGTTCACTTTTTGGTGGCCATCTTGAAATCTTGTGATGTTATTTAAGGGATGACCCAAGGTAGCAGTCACAGGAGTTGTTGGGTTGGATGGATGCAAATGCATAGGAGATCCAGGAGTGATCTGCTGATCTGCTGGGGTGGATCCAAGTAACCAGAGGTTTCCATTGTCACCAGACCAGGACTGATGAAGCCTGACATCAATGCTTGCCCCAGGATGTTATCTTGGTCCATTTGTTCTCTGCCATTGTGATCAGCATAGGGATATGTTTTGTAGGCATTGCCCAGTTCATCACACAGATTGCATCTTAAGGCATATAATTAACTGCAGCCAACTTGCCAAGGAGAGTTGTTTGGTGCTTTGGCCAGAGACTAGAGAAGAGGTCGAACTGCATTTGTAATTTGGAGGTACCTCCAAAATTCTGAAGTTTCGGAGGTTCCATCTCTCACGCAGAGTCTGAAAGGTGGTGACAAGGTATTGACCAAGCTCTAGGATGTCTTTTACCTGCTGGATGCCCTGGGAAGCCTTTTGTGGCCCATACACTTGACTGCGATCCATCAAGATATTAAAATTGTGCCACAAGGGTGCATGGCTAAGTGGGGTTGGATTTGTCCCCAGTTTCGATGCAGGACCTGCCAATAATGTGTGGTGGCCCCAATAGTAGGGTGAAATTTCACTGATGTGTTCTGCCAGGAGAAAAATAATGAGAATAAGGTGAACACCCTGCTCTGCACTTGTTCCATCTGCACCCATTGCAGGGGGTTGAGTTCTGTGGGTTTGAACCACTGGAGAGTTTGCATGGTATGGAAGGCCACTTTATAGTCTTCTACCCATGGGAGGCACCATCCTCCATCTCTCCAGTGGGTTCAAAGCTTACTGCAGCTTTACCTGTGTTTTCCCCTCCCAAAATAAGTCTCCTATAAGTTTTTATTTTTTACTGCACCATTTAGGAGGAAGGGTCAGTGGAAGGTGTGAAAGGACATAGAACAGCTTGGGAGATTATACCATTTTAATAGCAGCTATTTTCCCGCCCATTGTAAGATTAAGAAACTTCCATTGCTCAAACCCTGTTTTGCACTCTGCCAGGAGGGACTGTAGATTAACCTCCTATAGCTGCTCAATGTTGGGGGTGATTCTGATACCTAAGTAAGTAATCCCCTGTGATGCCCATCTAGTACAGTGTAAAGGGGTTGTGATAGAGTGGCATTTTGGTTGAAGGGCATAACTTCTGTTTTGTGCCAGTTGACCTTAATCCCGGAGCAGTAGAACTGCTGCAAGAGGTAGAGGAGAGGTTGTAGTGACCTCCTGAGGTCAGCCAGTGGGACCAGCAGATCATCTGCATACATGAGTGTGGAATATCATTCCTTCCCAATCTCTATCCCTTGTAGCTCTTTTTGTGTTGCCTGATAGCTGCAGCTAGGGGCTCAACTTCCAGGACAAACAAAAGTGGAGAAAGCTTGCATCCCTGTCTTGAGCCTTACTGTAAGGGAAAAGGATCAGATAACAGGGAATTGGTCAGTGTACTCATGCAGTAGGGAGGGTATAGAGGGACCAAACCCCAGCCTGGAAATGAACTCCACTTCTGGGATGTTGTAAGACTAAATGTAAACAGTCCCACTCAACCAAATTGAAGTTTTTTTCAAAAGCTATAGCCAGGGTGTATGAGGGAGGGCCCAAGCTCGGGCTGAATGGATAAGATTAATGAGTGATCTAATGTGGTCTACACTGTATCTACCCCTTATAAAGTCTACCTGCAAAGGGTGGATTAAGTGCTGCAGGAGGTGATAGATCCTGGTGGCTAAACATTTTGCATATATCTTGCTATCTACATTGATTGGGGACATTGGCCTGTAACTGGCTATCAGTGCAGGATGCTTCCATTTTTGGGTAGAACCGTAATTATTGCTTCATGCAGAGAGGGTGGAAAAGCACCTTTTTCTTCTGCCTCCAAACACACCTTGCACAGCACTAGGGAGATAATAGGGGCCAGGGCTTGCAGCAGCTCAAATGAAAACCCATCACTACCTGGGGACTTACCTTTTTTCAAGGAAAGTAGGGCTATGGAGACTTTCTTGGGGGGTCAAAGGGGCATTAAGTATACCTGCCTGCAGATGGGTCAGTTTTGGTAAGGAGGTTTGATCTAAGAAAGTTTAAATACCTGAAGGGGTCTGTGGGTGGCAGGTCACATATAACATAGTGTAAAAGGATTATATTATCTGGTTAACTTCCCATGGGGTACAGTGGACCTCCCCTGTGGAACTTCTGAGTCCAGCAGTATGTCTTATGGATTGTTGTTTCCACACCTGATATGTCAAAATGTTTCCCCCTTTATCTTCTCCCTCCCAATATTGGTGTTTTAATCAAAGGATTGCTATCTCAGCTCTCCTGGACAATAAGGTGTTGAGTTCCAGTCTAAGTCACCAAACTTTGTGGCCTAGAGGGGAATTTGGATTAAGGTTGGTCTGGGCTTTAAATAACACCTCTGCCACCCCGAGCTCGTCTCTTTTTCCTCCGGGCAGTGGCATATCCAATTATATTACCCTGTAGGGTGGCTTTCAAAGCCTCCCAGGTGTTACCAACAGAAGTATCTTCCATGGGAATTTCCTGAAAGAAAGCTATGGTTTCATTCCTCACCCATGGAAGAAACTCTAGGTTCTGTAGAAGAAGGGGGGTCTAGCCTCCATGAGGTTGAAACCCTTGCCTCAGGAGACCACATAAACTGGAGCTGTACCGGTGCATGGTCTGAAATAACTAGGGGCAGGATTATTGTGCCTATTGTGGATTGTGTGATTTGTTGAGAGGTTAGCCACATGTTGAGCCAACTGTGGGAGCCACGGACAACAGAATAGTATGTGTAGTCCTGCTCTGCAGAGTGGAAGGTATGCCAAATATCCACTAGGCCCAGTTCCAACATCATTTGTTGCACCACTAGGGCATCTCTGAGATGGGTCTCCCACTCTGCTACACGTTTATCAAGGAGGGGAACCAGTGTAAGATTAAAATCTCCTCCTACCAGGACTGGGGTCTCTTTGTCTACTAGGGCTCCTATCTTGCAGGATAAGGAATGAAAAAAGGCTAGGGAGTCCTCATTAGGTGCATATAAACCGCACAGAAGCAGGGGCCCAATAGGAGTGTTTACCAATCCCAGCACTCATCTACCCTGAGGGTCCGAGTCTGACCAAAGAATAGCTCAGTTTTGTTGCTCATGAATTAGGATAACTACCCCCCATTTATGAGTTAGAGCAGATGCATGCAGTTCTTTCCCCACCCAGTCCCTGACTAAGGGGCATGCTCTGCTCCAGTAAGTTTGGTTTCTTATATAAAGGGGACCTGTGACTTTAGCCTCTTAAGGTGGGTGATCACCTTTTTTAACTTTTGATTGGGGTATTGAGCCCTTGAACATTCCATGTATTACATGTGACTTCATCATGATCAAACATTTGGCAAGTTATGCTACAAGGAGTGATAGTCCACACATAAGAAGTCAGAGCCATCAGACTAACTGTTCTGTCAGTGCAACTGCGGGTCTGACTGATTAGACCAGTATAATAGGGAGGAAATGAATACCAGACATACTGTCCACCTACACAATAAAGTAATGTAACATCATTTTCTCTGCTTACTAACAATCTAAGTACAACACTAAAAAAACTATAACTCAAACTATTTACAAACAGCTGGGAATACCCATGAGAGGAGCCTGCGAGGTCCAGGACCGCCAGCAGATGACCAGTCTGGGTTCACCTGACACTCTTAGAGGGCAGTTTACACATATATGACACAGCATAAGACAGATACATAGCCCAAAGACTCAAGGTGCCCAGAATTAACTGAGATGGTGGTTCCTGATGCCCACCTGCAGCCCTGGGGCATCAGAAAGGCACAGCAATTCTCAAGTGAGCCAGATCGCTTCAGACAAGTACTGCCAAATCTTCATCATGATTACAGAGCATGGTAGTGTGGTCCATGGATGGGTACTATCTGGGCGAGACTTAGACATATATCATGTCCCATTACTTACAGTATGTTCCCAATCAGGGGGATAAAGCAGTCTCCTCAAGACAGTTACGGGCATGCTCTAGTTCTGCACTAGTGGGGAAGCCCACACTGTTAACCCTGTTGCTGGCTGCTCTAAGATCTCTTCATTCTCCCATACCACCCTGCAGTACTTGGTGTCATATAAAGTTAGCCATTAAGGTTTATGGAAATGGGAGAGCAGACATGTGTATCTGTGACATTAGAGCACCAAGGTAAGAGAGCCATGGGTGTTGTGTTCGGGGTGTGGGGATCAGAGTTTAATTTAGGCCATCACTGCCAGTGGGACCTTGGGGATACTTACTGGCTCTCACCAAATAAAGGGTACCTGCCTTTGCCTTCTACTACACAGGGCTTGCATTAGCACTAGTAAAGTGGGAGTCAGTTTGAATCTCTGCTTCAAATGTTGGGGATCAGCCCAGAAAATCTTGGGGTCAGAAATTTCTTGAGTGGCTTTGTACAACATAATCCAACACTTTTTCTGCTAAGGATATCTGTGCAAACCTTTCAATATACAGGATCAGTGCTGAAGCACAGCTTTTATTTTTGTGCTTCAAAATCCTCAAAAATCACATTTGGGGGCTTCAGTAAGGGGTTAATGCAAGCCCTGCTATGTGATGGGAGACCTTCATGAAACCATGTGGCCATACTGCGCACTAGCCTCCCACAGCCTGTACTTAACAAAAGCATCATCTGTATGTCATAATCCCAAAGGCATTCCTCCTGCATGCATACTTAATTTTGTCTTCACCCACGAGTTTAGGGAAGTGGAGGTGGGAGACAGCACCTGGTGATATGCCAGCTGGCAACAAAAGGGATTAGAGTGGTATATTCTATGATTATCAAATACTTTTCAGTGCAACCTGGTGGTGGTCAGCAGCACTCACGGGGTGTTAACCCACACACCCAATGTCATTCTCTGCAAACCCCCACCGTCCTTGAGAAAAAGCAAAGATTAAATAGCACTTATCTGGACACTAAGTTCATCCTTGCTCTGTATTGCAAGGTGGCTGGTCGGGCTTCAATGTTGTCTGTAAGCACTTCTTTGGCAGGCTGTCAGCTGGGCTGAAGGCAGATGAAGTAGCCTTTGTTGAAGCAGCACACTAGGACACTGCTGCAGTCCAACACTTGGCATTGACTTCAGGTGAAGATGTTCTGTATTTCACAGGATCAACTGCTGTCTTAGGTTCACCACCATGAGGCACTGGGGAGCCAGAACACAGGAGAGCATACCTTTTGTTGGAGACACAGGTAATGAGTACTTCCATTACAGGTTCTCTTCCCTGGTCCCCACTTAGGCTTCTTGACCGCTCTCTGTCCCAGGGAGGCTCTCTCCTATTGTGCTTAGCCACCTGCTGTCTCTTCCTGCTGCATGGGAGTAAGATCCATTGGTCTGGTAGGGCCTCCGATGAAAGGGATTCCTGCAGGGCTGTATTTTCTCCTGGAGTGCTGGATATCTCCATTTCAGGATTCCCATGGGAGCGTCAAGTGGACCTAATGTTTTGCACCTCCTGTGGCCAGTTTCAAAGCAGAAAGTCCATCAATGCCTCCAGTGCAGAGAAAAGCAGGGGGTGCCATTGTGAATAATCTGCATGTTCACCGAATAGTGCAACAAAAACTGGACCCCCAGTTCAGGAAGAATATGTCAGGCCTCTGAGTATTCATGTTGCTTGTTAGAAAGTTCCTTTGAATATTCTTGAAAAATACATATAATATGTGCTTGCCATTTGAGTTGGCCCAGTTCTCTCACTTTAGCCAGAATAGCATCCTTCACTGCAAAATTCAAGAACCACGCTATGATTAGTCTTGACCTGTCTCTGGGTAGTGGGGTTAGCATATGGTGGACCTGTTCCATATCCACAGGGAGAAAGCTAGTATCAAGTTGAAGCAGCACTGGCAGCTCCTGCTGGAGAAAGAAAGTCACATTTTTCTGTTCTGCACCTTTGAGGAAACCAAACAGTCGCAGATTTGTACTAGCGGCTACAGTTCTGTAGGTCGTCTACTTTGTTTTGGAGATAACGTATGGTGCTGCTCTGTTCCCTCAAGGCTGTAGTCAGTTCATTAATTTCTACCTCATGATCTACCACCTTTTGCTCTGTCTGAAAGATCCTGGCATCAAGTTTGTGGACAGCCAAAGTCATATTGTCGGAGGCAATGACCTCTGTCATCTGTTGCATGAGGGCATTGAACATGCTGCTGACATTTGTGAAGTCCATGAGGTTTTCACCAGCCGCTGACACCACTGAAACTGCAATGCAGCTATATATCCCAAGGCAGGAAGAAAAGGAATCTACAAGGCATCAGCTGTCGAACCCCCAGTGGATCGCTGAGTCAAAAGCTGGTACATATCTAAAGGCAACAGGGAAATGAATCCACAAGGTGCTAGCTGTCAAACCCCCAGTGGGCCACCAGGACAAAAGCTGCTGTGGATCCAAGATGCAAAGGACAAGAAACTTGACCAGGTGTCAGCTGTTGGACACTCAGTGGATCACTGGGACAGAAGCTGCTGTGAAGGATGAAGGACGAGGAACACTGATCATGACTAACACTGATCCAGAAGATCTTAACTCACACTTATCCAGAAGGATGTGAAACCTAGAGAAAAAGGAACCCTAACTCCACTGTGTGATAGAAGTCCTTAACTAGTGAGCTAGTGCAGCTCCTACACTTTCTCACTTTCCTATTGGGGATGAGCTCCAGGTAGAGACATAGTGAAGGTGATATGACCTGACAAGCAACCTATTCGATGTCGATGACCAGCCTTTGGACTGTATCAAGATAGATGGTATTCTCTGCCAAATAAGAGTCTTTTTCTCTTTTTTTGTATATAATTTTATGTGCTTAGTATGTTGTAAAGGCTTGATTGCTGAACAATAAAAACATTGAAACCTGAAACCAAATAAGAGTATACTGAAACAAATGATTGGAAAAATATGTACCCATTTAAGTCTCAGAAGAGGTATAGAAAATGTTTACTGTTGGAACATATTCCATTTATTTTTATAGAAAATGAACTTGTGACAGACAACATTTAGAAATGAATATAAGAAAAGCAATGGCTTAGGTATGAATGTTCCCTCATACAAAAGGGTTAAATGAAATAATGTTTTTATGCAATATAAATTTAATTATCTAAGATGATCTAGTTTTCTTTTTGAAGTAAGCACAGCAGTAAGGGTCTGGATCAGTTTCAGTACTGATAATTAAAAAGGCTATTTAGCCATGTTACTCATGCAAAAGTGATGAAGAATTGTTAAGCTTAAAACAAAACAAAGAATATCATGTTCTGTGTTTTTAGTACAAACATATGAACATATGAAATTGCCAGCAGATAAAGGCCTTATGGTCTATCAAGTCAGCTCGGTTGTGTAGCTAGCAGCCCTTATGCTGCAGCTGTCCCTCCCTCCCTCCCTCCCTCCCTCCCCAGTGACCTTCCCCTTACCCTATCCCATCCCTTTTTGAAGCTGCCCACTGTTCTACAGGATACCACTTCCTCTGGCAATGTCTTTCACCCAGACACCACCCTCTCCATAGAAAAATGTCTCCTCATTTCCTTCCTGAACCTTCTCCCTTCCTATCTTAGAATGTGCCCTTGAGTGTCCCGCCCCTCCTTAAGTCGAAAAGCCTCTCTGTGCCCATCTTACTTACTCCCTTCATGTACTTAAAGGTTTTAATCATGTCCCCCCATCCCTCCTCTCCTCCAGGGAGTACATGTTCAACTCCCTCAGCCTCTGAATCATTTTTGTTGCCCTGTGCTGCACCCTCTCCAGTAAGTTAATGTCCTTCATCAGGTACGGTCACCAGAACTGCACACAGTACTCCAGGTGTGGTGTAACCAGTGACCCATATAGTGGCAGGATCACCTCCCCCTCCTGGAGGACATGCTTCTGGCAATACATCCCAGCATCATTTTGCCCTTTGCAGCTGCCTTTCTACACTGTTCTTAGTTGTTTATTTCTCCTGTTATGATCACCCCCAGATCCTTCTCTTCTGTCTTGGCTAGTTAACCCCCCCACCCCCAGCTGATAGCTCCTCCTTGGTTTTTTGCACCGAAATGTAGCACTTTGCATTTCTTGGCATTGAACCCCAGCTGCCAAGTGTCCAACCAGGCCTCAAATTTTGCCATATCATCTTGCAACCCCTACCACCCTTCTAAGCCATCCACTACTGCTCCCATCTTGGTATCGTCTGCAAACAGACTGATCTTGCTCTTGGTGCCTATTGATATGTCTTCTATGAAGATCCCAAACATCACTGGCTCCAGTACAGAGCCCTGTGGCACCCTGCTTGTCATCGTCCTAGGAGATGAGAGCTCTCCTTCCACCATCAACCTCTGCTGTCTCCCTTGCAGCCAGTTCACTACCTATCCCACCATCTTCATCCCTACCCCTGTGCCTTCTAGATAACTTCCTAGCCTCCTGTGTGGCACTGAATTGAATGCCTCACTGAAGTCCAGGTACAGGGGATCCACTGCATGGCCCCTGTGTAATTTCCTTGTTACCCGGTTATAGTATTCCACCAGGTTGGTCTGACAGGATCTGCTTGAAACAAACCCATGCTGTCTGCTGGCCTGTAACTGTCTTGCCCTAAAGAAGAGTGGCATAATTTCCTTGAAACATTGGTTGGACAACAGTACTGATGCCATTAAGTTTGTAAATAAAAACTAGAATGTTAGCATAAGTAAGTGAGTTTAATTTGTCCAGGAGGTGGTTGCAGCTTGTAGGGCCTTCTTCCTGGAAGAGATTTCTGCCCTGTTTTTTTTGTTACAGATGATAGGCCACACTGGAGTTCAGTAGATCATATACTGGTCCTATACTGGTGTTTCAGCCAATCACAGCATCAGATTTTTCTTGCACATTGTAACGCATTACAGCAACATAGTGTATCAATTTAAGATGTAGTGGGAGAGCCTGACTGAACTCTGTGTTAAAACTTTCTGCTGTCATTATGTGTCTGTCTATCATTCGGCAGCTGGTGTTGACTCTGGCCAATTCTTGTTTACTAGTAGTTGACTAAATAAAAACAACATAATGGAAAAGGTAAATACAAGAAACAGAGGCCGCAAAGTTATTATTTAGGGATCTAAAGACAAAAATAAAGTTTAATCTTTTAAAATATACCATATATAATGTAAGGGGTAGAGTGCATTATGAGAATTCAATACACACCGGAGGTGTATGATATTACATAAATCCCAAGAGCGAAGCTCAAGGGTTTTATCTAGCATCACACACCAAGTGTGTGTATTAAATTCAAGTTGCCCTCCAACCCATGTACTGTATTAGTTTTTATAATTTCTAGTGAGCAATTTTTTTCCAACCAGGAAGTACAAAAACAACTTTACAATGGCACTGTGTGAAAGCAGGATTCACGTGGCAAGCATGGAAAATCATTAAAAACATGATAGGAGTATGCACTGTGATAGAAATTTATTGAAGTAGCTTTGCAGGAACCTTTGTCAAATTTCTTAAGGTGAGAATCATGATGAATTAACAAACCCAGTGAAGAACGGTCTGAGGAACTACCGAAAAAGCCTTTTTTTTTTTTAAGTCAGATTTTAAGTATGGAAAGTATACTGCTTGTGGCACAATGCTGAGAATATTCAGATTCTGTAAAAAATCTTTGGAAAAACAGTTTATAATGATGAAAACAGTAAAGTCTGTTTTTGATAGGAGTGTATCTGTTCTCACAGCCGCAGCAGGAACTCAAAGAGACAGCAGTTCTGCGGCTATGAGAACGGAGCTCGCGCCTACAATGTCTGAGGGAGTGCGTGTCTGCCATAACAACTAGCCAGTTATTATGCCAAATAATAACTGATTGAGCCCATTGGAAAAACTGCTCACCAGTTACTAAATAGAGAATAATGTATGGGGTGTTGTGTGTAATGAGATTTTATACACACTCGAGTTGTGGGATGCTACATAAACCCTGAGGGTGAAACCCGAGGGGTTTATGAAATGCATCCCACAACAAGGGTGTGTGTAAAATCGAGTTTTACACAACCACACCATATTTTATATAATTGCTGGTGTGTGCTTTTTCACCACGGCAATTATATAAAATGAAAGAAAAAAGCAGATATCAGTGTTGAGGCAGCCGCGGACTGGTCAGGATTCAGCATGATCTGAGGTCTGCTGAGATTTTACATTTATTTTCTGTTTACTGTTGCAGAGCAGAACTTTACATATTTTAATTAAATGTAGACAGAATGAGAAGGGACCTTTAATGTAGACAGAATGAGAAGGGACCTGCAGAAACTTGGAGAATGGTCAGGGTTTTGGCAGTTGAAATTCAATGCAAAGAAGTGCAAGATAATGCATATGGGGCACAAAAACCCTGGCACAATATATCAGTTGGGGGGTGAGGATATGGCATGCACCAAGCAGGAAAGGGATCTTGGGGTTATCATCTCTGATGACCTCAAGGTAGGGAAACAGTGTGACAAGGCAGCAGGTAAAGCAAATAGGATGCTGGGATGCACAGGCAGGGTCATCACCAGCAGGAAAAGGTAGGTCATAATTCCACTATACAAGATACTAGTGAGGCCCCACCTGGAGTACAGTGTACAGTTCTGGAGACCTTACCTACGTAAGGACATAGACAGGGTAGAGAAGGTTCAGAGGAGGGCAGCAAAGATGGTACATGGATTGCATCACAAGTCCTATGAGGACAGGTTGAAAAAACTGAACATGTACTCCCTGGAGGAGAGGAGGGAGAGAGGGGATATGATAGAGACATACAAGTATCTTACAGGGAGGAACAGGGTGCAGGAATACACTATTTTTAAGTGAAAAAGATGTTCCAGTACTAGAGGGCATGGGATGAAGTTGGAGGGAGGACGATTCAGAGGAAACGTGAAGAAGAATTTCTTCACAGAACGGGTGGTGGACAAGTGGAACACCCTGCCAGAGGAAGTGGTGGGGGCTGAAACAATCATGGGATTTAAGAATGCATGGGATAGACATAAAGGAATTCTGGAGGTCAGGGGTAAGGGGCAACAGACTTCTAGGAAAACATAAACTGAACTTACAAGCTCAAATGGACAGACTGGGTGGGCCATAGGCCCTTATCTGCTGACACTGTCTATGTATCTATGTAATTAGTTCTTGTTTTTTTGAGTTTTTGCACTCAGTCTCCAAGTTCCATCCTGGCTCATGTCGTCATTCATGTTCATGATCCCCTGTCCAAGTCTCCTCTCCCATAACATAATACTCTCCACCCCAATCCCCGACTCCTAAGTCCCACACCCAGTCCTTGCTGGATCAAACCCCTCCCAGTCCCTGACTCCCAGTCCCCAACTCCCCACCCCCAACTTCCCCAGGTTCTCTTCCTTCCTTAAGTTCTTCTTTCTTTTTCTTCTTTTAGTTTAAAAAATTAATTTATTCTTTCATTTTTTTTAAGATTGGCAGTGGACTTCTTCACTTGCCCAAAGGGCAAAAATGCAAGTAGCACAAACAGAGAAAAAAAGTTTAGAATTAGTGATCCACAAGGAGCAGTCAAGAGAAACTGCTGCTGCTTCTCCATCCAGATTCCTCTGTGTAGTTCTGAGGCGGGCCACGTGGGTTGCTTGAGCAGCAACCCAATCTGGTGCCACCTTAGAGAGATGGACAGCTCAGCCATCCAGTGAGGGACCAAGGTCTTGCCTCTTGTCCCTCCTGTGGGTTCCTCCTGCTCTGGCACTTCTTGCACTATAGTTTCCATGACAGCAGCCTTCCAAACCGATCCAAGTAGCTGAAAGTTTTCAGAAGCCATTCATTTAAGAAAACTTCGGCATGTTTGGGTCGGTTCATATTTTTGACAAACTGGTTCACCTATCTCTATCTAGTGGAAAAGAAGTGGGGAGGGAGAAAGAGCTGCAGTTCAGGCACGGTCTACAGTAACAGTGTAGGTAGGGAGACATGGGCAGACTGGATAAGCCAAGCAGTCCTTGCCTGCTGTCAAATTCTGTGTCTATGTTTGTATGTGGATGTGTCACACACTCCATTCTCTGCAATTGCCCCCCACCCCCCGCCACCACCAAATCTTGTTTTTCTATAATTACTCCGAGTGGCTCTTGTACAGAGAAAAGCACTCTGTTGCTTCTACACAGTAACATGGAACTATGATTAGAGAAAGGACAGAGTCCATCTTGCCCACCCCATCTTTCTGCATAGCAGCGGCATACCCCCACATTTGATTATGGATCTGCATTTATGTATTTAATTATTTATTTACTGAAAACTTCAGAGAGTACCTTTGAGCACAAGGGCTTGTTTGCAAAGGTTCAACTTCAATTGCATATTCACTAAAAAAACAATATAAGTACTATATGCAGTTCCAGTGGAATCCAGTTGAATCAAGCACAAGACATACAAGACAATAGCAGTTGTATACAGATTTGTACAAACCTAGGTGAATCACTGTGCAAAGCAGTCACAGGACAGGTACAGAGAAGCTGATTTTATAAGCTTAATGGTTACAGTTGCAAAAGACTGCAAGGGCAGAGCACAAAGACCTGTTAGAGTGATTTTTCCACAGTGTCACTGGGTAGGCTATTCCATGTGTTAATCACCCCCAGGGTGATGAAATGTGGCCCCCAGTGACATTGGCTCATTTCTGAGCTACGGTCACTGGCATCACAAACAGTAGCCCTAACCCTGCACAGACAGGTCAGCCCACATTAACCTATTGCCAAATAAATTTACAGGATAAAAAAGGACTGGAAAGTGGTCTCATAAGAGATGGAAGTTTAGTCCAGATATAAGGTCCCGCATATGAAAAGGTAGTTTGGTCCATTCTGATTTTCACTCTTAACAGGTAAATATTCTTGGCCAATGGCCATCTTAAGATCTTACTTAACAGTTCTAGTTTCTAGCAGTGTCAAAATTTAACTGGGCACCTTTTTCCAACAACATACTGTATATGCATGAAAAGGGCCACATGCTGCTGTCTACTCAGACAGACTGGGCCCTATTAAGGCTATTACTAGTATTTAATACACAATGATGTCTTCCCTGTTGGTCATAAAGGGCGTAGCAAGCAAAGTGGTTCTACATTGTGTCTCATCATGTAAGCTCTGAGCCTGAGGCCCCTTAAATAAAATTATCATAGTCGAGCAAGGGAGTGAGCACAGAATCACAAGGCCCACTTGTCCAGGCACAGGAATATAATCCCTGTGCCAATACAGAGCAGCCAGTTTAGAGACTTGCTTTTTGCACTCATGAAGAATGTTGTCAACCTGCTTAAAATTGTTATCAAACCATAATCCTAAGTATTCATATGAATTTACTTGCTGCAAAATGAAATTATCCTTATGATATCAGTAATCCACAAAAGCCTGTTCTCTGAGCTAAAGAGCATTATATGAGGCTTTGTTTGATTTAAAACAAGCTTGTTTTCTAGGAAATAATCTTGAACTTGATTGAATTTATCCTGCAACACAGAATGGATTTGAGAAAGGTTCTGCCCGTAGTAATACAACACAGTGTCATCAGCATACAGATGTGACAACAGGGTGTTGCAGACATTTCAAATGTCAGCGTAGATGTTGAATAGCTAAATGGTAAACAAATAAATATCTGGAAGTGGATAAGCCAGAATCCATGTTAACATCACTATTGCTCCTGGAAAGATATCCTGTGGACCCAGGGATTTACCTAGAGTTGTTTTCCTTGTGATAACCCAGCTGCGATATAATATATTTTTTTCCAATTCCAGTAATGTCCCTGCCTCTATCCTGGTTTACAGCAAGGAGGCAAACATGATGCTTGGTTGCATATGCAGGGGGCTGACAAACAGAAGGAAGGAAGTTATGCAATCTTTGTACAGCTCTCTGGTGCAGCTATGCCTGGAATACTGTGAACAGTTCTGGAACCTCTTTAGCAGAAAGGAAATAAATCTGTTTGAGGCAATGCAAAGAAGGGCCACCCAAATGATTCAAGAGCATCAGCAGCACTTGCGCAAATAGAGGTGGGAAAACCTGCATATGTACAGTACTTACTGGAGGGTAGGAGATATTTGGGGATGTAATAGAGACCTTTAAATTCCAGAAGGGCACACCTCTCAACCTCCCAGCATTTAAAATCGTAGCATTGGCCTTCAAAAATCATAGTAAAGGACCATAATCTGTAGCACTTTCTTATTTTAAACAATAATATGTCTACAGACAGTGGGTCTCATATAGTTAGTGATAAGGAATATTTCTATCAACTTAGTTCAATGATTTAATAGTTTGTGTGTCCAGAAATAGTTCTAACATTATGAGGAAGATCAGTAAACCTATGCAGAGCAAGGGTAAATTTGAGTGTAAAATCATAGTGCTATGTGGAATTCATAGCAGTTGAGAGGTTTGCTGAAGGGTATTCATACTGTAGATCCCAGTGAATAATTCCAGATAAGTAAAATAAAAATATGAGGGGAAACAGCTGCAAGCTGGTAGGGGCAAACTCAGAAGGGTCACCAGGAGGTACAGTGAGTAGAATAAACAACCAAAGGAGGTAGATAACACAAAATCCAAGGATAGCTTCAAGAGGAGGTGGAATAAAGTAACAGGCAGGTAATGGCAGCCGGGAAGGGGGCAGGGGAGTGGCATGTAACTTAAAAGTACATGTGCTCTGCTGTAAGTAGACTCACTGGATCACAAGACCTACTTCTGCTAGCTAATTACAAATGTTTACTGAAATATACAAGTTGATCATGATACTTTCCCATGGTTACAATGCAAGCAAGTGGCTAAATGGGATTCAAACCAAGATCTCCTGTCTCGAAGTTCTTTACTCTGACCATTGTACCAAATGGCCTGAGAGCTGAGATATGAAATACAATCTCTTAACAGCACTTTAACCATCAGACACCACAGTGCTTTAGAGTTGGGGACTAAAGTGAACCAGGATGACCTGGCTTGCAGTCTGTTTCTCTGATTAGTTATCTGCTCACTTCATTGTAACATGCCAACTTTTCGTGATTTCCTGCAACTCATCTTTATTCCTGTTCTTCTCCCACAGCATGTGCCTTGATATGAAGATTTTTAATGGAGTCTGAGAGAAAGACATTTAACTCACAGAGCAGGCTCTCTCCTTGTTCAAATAAGCAGGACTGTCAGTCGATAACAAGCTTGCTGTGAACAGTGGTGCTATACAATTACTGGCTTCTATAAACAGTGAAGTTTGCAGTTCAAAAACATCAAATGACTTTCCAGACATCTGGGGGTGGATAATACAACTGCATTAAACCTTTTCTCCAGTGATCGTCCTCTTAATTCAAATCCACCTTCCATCTGGTTTTGCTCCCAGCACCAGGAGGGCACAGTCTCTATTTTTCGGCTGGTGATGACACTAAGGTACTAAAACAGAAATGCTGCCTTGCGCTTCTTCACAGTGGCTCCCCGTGTGCACCAGCTGGGATGCAGCTTCATATTTTCAAGCCTGCTGTTTATGAGGATTATATACTGAGAAACATAGAAACATTGAAACATAGAATTTGACAGCAGATAAAGACTGCTTGGCCCACCTAGCGTGCCCATTTCCCTACCTGATGGATAGGCTGCAGATCCTAATTAACCAACAGCCTACTTCCTCCTGCTCCCCACTAGAATTGCTTTATGTCTGTCCCAAGAATTCTTGAATCCCCCCCACTGTTTTTGACTCCACTACCTCCTCAGGAAGTCTGTGCCATGTATCCACAACCCTCTATGTGAAAAAAATACTTCCTCACATTACCTCTGAGCCATCCCCCCTCTATCTTCAAATTGTGCCCCCCTCTTCTTGCACATCTCTTTTTCTGAAAGATGCTTCTCTCTTGGACTTTGTTGATTCCCTTGATGTACTTGAAAGTTTCTGTCATGTCTCACCTCTCCCTCCTCTCCTCGAGTGTATACATATTAAGCTTCTTTAATCTCTCTCTTCGTATGTCTTCTGGCACAGACCCTGCACCATTTTAGTTGCCCTCCTCTGGACAGCCTCCATCCTGTCTATGTCCTTGCGGAGATGGGGTCTCCAGAACTGGATGCAGTACTCCACATGGGGTCTCACCAACTGTCTGTACAGAGGGATAACAACTTCCTGTTTTCTACTGGTGATGCCTCTTCCTATGCATCCCAGTATCCCACCAGCCCTCCTTACTGCCTTCTCACATTGCTTGCCCACCTTAAGGGCATCTGATATGACTACCCCCCAGGTCCCTTTCCATTTTTATTGTTGTTATTTTCTCACCCCCATTGTGTACTCCTCCCCTGGGTTTTTGTTTCCCAGGTGCATTACTTTCCTCCAACCTTGCCAAGTCCCCTTCAACCTTGCCAAGTTCAACAAGATTTGACAGATGCAAATTCTGCTGCTGTATCATCATTACATCGCTGCAAATGAGATGTCAGTCTTACAAGTTTAACACCCTGGTTCAATAAAGACTACTATGGTCACAGCATGAGAACACAGGCACTGCCACTTCAAAGACCCATGTGTTAAAGTGGTAAGACCATGGACCATGGAAGATGACATGCAGTGTAGCCCTAGCCCTGACTATAACCCCTACTTGGGTAGGACCTGCTGCCCCCCTGCCCTAGGGGTGACCATTTCCTCAGCATGAAGCCCCTCTAGGCTGTCACTTCCAGTGCCAGCTCTATTGTGTGTGTATCTGGGAAGAGCAACCAGTGTCAGATGCAGAAGCTTGACAAATGGGTCAGCTGTGGCTTCTTCCTCATCCCTCTCCTCTAAGTCAGCAGGCTGTGACTCAGAACATGATAGTGTCTCTGCATTTCTGGCAGTAACCTGCCAGTGCCCATCATGTTGCCAGCCACTCGTGTGCAAGTCCTACTTAGGGCTGTGTGAACCTCTCAAAGTTCGACCATGTGAACTTCAAACCAGGTAAAGTTCACCTGTTTTACAATTTGCATGACCAAATAAAATCAAAAACAAAAGGACCCCAAAAATCCCAACCCTCTGGCACCCTGCAGCATGGTCAGAGATGGAAATACTAAGTAGGAAAAGGGTGGCAGAGGGTGGGAAGAATGTTTTTTTTTTAGTTGAAAACTGGTTTGAATCTTTGTGGTTCAACTTGTGCAGTTCGACTGGTTCGACTGGTTTGCACCAATCAAACCAGTTGAACCAAAAGTTTGAGTTTTTACCTAAAAGTGCATCAGTGTTCATGAGAATCAAACATTCAAAGTTTGTGGTGTTCAATTCTTTGGTAGAACTGAACTTGCAGCTCTGGTCCTACTTCTGCCTGACCTGGGAGCTCAGATTGGAAATAGGGTCTCCGGGTATATGGAAATGCACAGTAGGAGTATGCTTCATAAGGTACGACAGAGTGTGCACTATTGTGGAATATTGCCACCCTTTTGGTGGTATGGCATGAAGCAAAGCTGAGTTCCTTAACCCCAGAAGTGATGATATCCCACATAACACACACCATGGGCTCTTTTGTGCCTTATTGGGATTAAATAATGGAATCCAGTTTTAAAAAGTATGGCAAATACAAACCAGGAGAAAACTACCCGCTGATTAAAAAGATACAGCTGAACAGAATGTGAAATAATGCAAGATTCCAAGCAGTGGCTTTGTGCTGGGTCATCACCACAGGTTGGAATCCTATCAGGGCAACCAGACTGCAGCATGCAAATCCTCCCACAAGTTATGGTTACAATGATATGCAAAAATTACCAAGGGAATCCTGCTCATAGGTTTAACTCCCTCTCAGCTACTGATGCCCCCTCCCCATCACTCCAAATGCAGTACTTGGTTGCTCTAAACTTTGTGGGGGCTGGGGTCTGAACCTGTATCTTCTGGCTCACAACCTTTTACTCCAACCTTAGACCACACTGCCTAAGCGTTGGGGCTCAAATGTGGCTCTACTGCCATAGTCTTTGCTCTAAACAATAATTAACACTGCCTGGGAGCTGGTATTTGAACCTGGGTCTTCTGGCTTGTGGCATTTTGCTCCTACAATCCTGCTACACCACCATGTGGTTCTCTTTCTCTCTCTCTCTCTCTCTCTCTCTCTCTCTCTCTCTCTCTGTGTCTTGTTCAGCTGAGTGTGGACTCTTCAAAACATTGCAATGTTTGCGAGACATCTGATTTAATCATAGCTATCCCTCCTGGCTCTGTTCAAAGTAATATTTGTTAGACAACACGTTTGGAGCCATTGCACCATTCAACATCAAGAAGCAATATGAATCATCAGGAGGACTATACATATTAATAGCCAGATGCGTTTTTATTTCTGAAGCACATTTTTTTCATGAGAATGGTCTCCAAGGCTTTCAAAGATTGCAAGGGCATCAGTAGAGAAAAAAGGAACTCTCAGACAAGCTTACGTGAGAAGCAATTAGAAGGGATTTACAGAGCATGAAGGTGGGCCATGGCACACACAATAAGAACCTTGGAGAACTGCAACTAAACCCATGTGACTCCTAGAGGTACATGTCTGTCAACTGTGAAACAGTACATGGAGGCAGTCTGACTTAGTATTTACAGTACAGAGCTGTGAACCTGGAGATCCAAGTTTGAACCTCAATGTGTGACCCTGAGCAAGTCACTTAACCTCCCACTGCTGAACTTCTCTTGAATAGATCTCTGTACTGTTTGATTATACAGTGGAGTCCGAGAATCCGGCAAACCTGGTTGGCTAGCTGGCACCTTTCAGCTGTGGTAAATCCTGGCATTACCCATGGCAAAGGTACCAGTCAGCCACATTTGTCATCACCCCCTTTTCAAATCAATCTGCCCACCTAACATCAAGACGAGAAACTGCCATATTGACTCCCCGCCAAGCAGTGACGCTACTGCAGAAATTTCAAAATCCCTACCCCAGTACCAGCCTTCTTCCTCCTTCCTCGTCCCTCACTACCCACTTACAGCCCACCCCTCTCTCCTTCTCCTCATCCCTGCCTATAGCCGCCATTAAGGCCATAATTTGTCTATCTCCTCTGCCACCTGTCCCTTCTTGTAAATACCCCTACATACCTCTACTCATAGAAACACTGTAGCAGCTGACCCGACCTCACATCATCCTGTGTCCCAAACCTCCAGCAAATCCCCTGATATCTTACACTTCAAATCTTAATACCCATACATTCTCTCTTCTACCAATCAAACGAGCTGTTTATTCCATAAGCTATGTAATATGTAAATTGGTATTAACTGCTTCTTGGCCCGTCTTTTTCTTGTATTGTATTTTACCTATGTACTATTACCCTTGAAGCTATTGTATATTCTGAGTATGATGTTCCTTAAAGTGTGTGTACATTGAATTGTACTATATCCTTATGTAACTTGAACCTTGACCTTACCAAGTCCATCTTGCAAATGAGCTATGTTCAACGATGTTCGCCTGGATAAATAAAGATTTGATTGATTGATTGATTGATTGAAAATGATGCAGTTTTGAATCAATAGTGGCTGACTACACCAGTCTCCAAACTGACTCTAAAAACCACAAAACATTTTATATATTGAAATAAATATTGACCAGTCCATAATCTGTAAATGTCTGCTAAGCACTCCAGGGAGCAGGCCAAACTGAGACCATGTCTCTTTCCCAAGTCCAAACCGAGTATCAGCAACCCCCCCCCACCACACAGAAGTCCTGCGGACCCCAACACCAGGCTAATATTTCCAGCACACAAGGATTCCTCCACAACAACATAAAAAAATACTCTTGCATTCAATTGGAAAGCTGTGTGAGCTCTTAGCAGCTCACTGTATCTTTCCAATTCAGTCTGTACAAATAAAAAAAAAATATCTGTGCTCACCCACTTGCAGCACCAAGTGGACCTCCACACTTGTCTCATTTCATCAGAATGAAACAAAATGCTCCCATTCCCTAAATCAGAAATATTCCATGTACCCATTTGCTTGGAAAAAAAAGTGTGTATGTCAAATGACAGTCGAAATCACCGATTGAGACATTCAAACAAAAAATATCTCTTCAAACTCTCCTGAAACATGTCCTGTAAGCCAGCCCTCCTCTCACTGTCAGCACCACAGCCACTGAGTCTTAGAAGAGTGCTCAACTCGTCAGACATGTTACTACCCCCATAGTGCTCCAAGTGGTCCCCGCAGCCTCACACAACAGCAGAAGCCAAGTCAGTACAATTCAGTAACAAATCCCAGATTAATTGCAGAAGTAAAAGAAAAAAATCATCCCAACCAAAAAAATGTAACTAAAAGTGGAACTGCTAAAGCCACTGCAAACCGGGAAGTAGAAAACAGCAACCGCACCTCTTGCAGCACTATCTCTAAACATCTAGTAGGAAAGAAGTGTGAGGCTGACAGTTAAAAAAATAAATTAAAAAAGAAGCTCAAAACATGCTCTCTCTTGCTCCAAATGTAAGACACACTCAGGAAGGTGGGAAGAGGAATAAATAAAAAAAGGGAAGACTCATACACTGTCTTTCTGTGCAAACATATGAGACGAGGAGGGCTGTTCTGCCCAACAAGGAACTTTTTTTTCTGGCAGAGCAATAAAATCAATAAAAATAATGTAAAATTTAAAAAACTAATTTTCTTTATTTTTTTTCTTCTCACCAAAAAATGGAGGACTTTGTATAATTGCAATAAACCACTCCAGGGTGTGGGTTATGTTAGGATTAACCCATGCCTGCATGGTTTGGTCACTCAGCCTTTGGCCTCGTAACCAAACCATGGCAGGCATAGGTAAATCCTAGCATAACCAACATCCTATCATGGTTTATTGCTAAATCTCCCTTTGTGTCTGAAATGGCAGTGAAATTCTCTCCTCTACATCTCCTAAACTTAATAGCACCTCCACATAATATTTATTTTTGTATAAGGGAATCATGTCATGGGTTTTGGGTGAAAGAACCACGAAGCGAAGCTGAGAGGTTCTGGCTCCCCCCAACTCTCATAAGATGGCTTTCTTTCACAAATGTGACTCAACAGGATGTGCATTATGCTGTGATAATGTTACATCTCTGGTGCATTTTAAGGCATGCGGTGCAGCCAAGTGCCTTTTAGCATCTGAGGTGGCAGTATAAACTAGAGATTGGAGCAACAAGCTGTGAACAAGCTACAGAAGCAGACCTGAGTTGGATTTCCACAACCTCCACTTGCATTACTCTGTGACCCTGAGCAAGTCACTTTCCCTTCCTGTGCTCCTGAGTCGTTCCTGTAAATGGGCCTTGTGCCCAGTAGGTGATATCCAGTTATCTAAGAATAAAAATAAAATATATAAAATAAACCCAGGAAGTGGTGTTTACCAGCATAACACAAGTCCTGTCTCCTGTGGTGCCTTACTGTGATAATAAAATGGATCCTGTGGATTACAAGCTGTGTTGTATGTAGGTATTTCTTAAGATTAATTTCAGAACATATTGTCGTACTAAGAAAACATCATGGGTGGAACTGACTCTAGACTAGTCAGCTTTCATGATTTTATTTATCCATTTTTACGGCTGCAGTGGGCGGAGGCTGCAGAAGTTTTGCATGTACAAAAGGGATGATGACATGTTTTCTGTCCGTGGAACTGACTGAAGATGTACATAGTCTCCTCCACCTCACCCTCCTCCAAGAAATGTTTTCCATGCTCAAATAAATATGCTTTCATGTTAGTCAATGGTTGCAGGGCACTATTTTCTTTCTTAAATGGGAGGTACAAGAACTGGAACATGAGTAGTGGAACACAGCATTAGTTTTTTGGAGGGAGTAAGATCCACCCCCACCTCCACCAAGAAGCTCCTAAAGATCCACCCCCACATTTTTTTTTTGGTTCATATGGGAGGGGCATGAGGTGGATCTATTATGGTGGAACAACTGACTATCAGAGCTGCCTGGGGAAGTAATTAAGGAGTGCCTGAAACTGCATCTAGGCATATCCGCCCCCCCCCCACCGACACACACACACACATAGACATCATGATTTTTTTTTTAACTCTAAGCCTGTCAATATTTGGCTCTAACAGTATGGGCAAGTTGGGCATAAAAATGAAACAGAAAAAAAGGATCAAGTAGGTGCCTTGTCCTTTGTCAGATACATGCAAACAGAAGGTCACAAATACTGCATGACAAGTTCATTATATGGATGTTTTCCATGTAAAACAGAAATGTTGTTATTGTCATGTCTGTAGCATCGTTTGTAGCCAGTAAACTATTATTTACATAGGTACTGTAAACGACAGGTTTTAATTCAGAAATCCAGTCCTGATAAATTTGTTTTTTAGCAGGTCTGTAAGATGCATGTCTCTCTGATGTAGGAGTGCATAGCATATAAACTAAAGGGGTTTGCCTAATTGATTGTTGTTTGCATGAGAAATGGGTGTGAGAGTGGCATGCAACAGTGAAGTCTAAATTGTTTCTTGGCCATTCTGGGATCTAAAGTTTAACAGGAATGCGTGAAGAGAATAAAGTCTTGTGATTTGTGCATTTGAATAGGTTTAGTGCTTTGAAGTTAAAAGATATATACAGTACATAGTGTCATGGGCAGCTGAAAAGGAAGGAGATACTACTGAAATATGAAAATGCTATTCTGATGATTTATTTATGTGTAAGATTGTAAGTGTAGTTCTGTCTAGGTCATAAGCTATAAAAAGTACATTTGAGGATGGATGTATTAGTCAAAGCTTGTAGTAGCAAAACAAAGCAATAAAAATAACATACTGTGTTTTTTTTCTTTTAATTGTTTAACCAGGAGTGGCACACTAAGCTGAAAGCTTGTTTACGGGGGCAACTTGGGAGCACATGGAAGTTAAGTGACTTGTTCAGGGTCACCCAGTATGCAAGTGGGGACTGTGGGATTCAAATCCAGATCTCCAGACTTGCAGCTCAGAGCCTTAAACCACTGTGCTATACTGCCTCCCTAGTTATGGCAATCATCTGTTTTATGGTTCATGATGTTGGTGTAGTAAGCAACAGCACATTGCATAGCTGCAGATGTAAAATGTTAGTAAGAAGGTCATGCAATAGCTGTGCTGTGCAGTTATTGAAGCAAGAAATGTATTTAGGATAGTAAAACATTCCTGTTAGAAAACTGATAGATGGGTGACATTTGCATCTCAATTTCAAGGAGGTTCTTATGGGGTGGCTATGTACAATATAAAGTAGTTATAGTTTTCAAGTTGTCTGAGTAATTGCTTTGTACTACCACTGTTACTAAATTTAAATTATACTGTGAAGGAAATTAAGGTTATGTAACTGTCTGTAAATGTATTAAAAACATTTTCTTGCCCTTATAATGAAGTACTGCTACATTCTATACCATCATGGGAATTTGTATATGTTTCCCATGATGCTTTGCATTATTGGGGTATGTGCAATTGTGTTTTCTTTAAAATGTGGCTGTCCAGCCAATATCATCTGGGATAACACATACCTCAGTGGCATTTGCTCTGGGATTCTTTTGTAAACCTATATTGCTTCCTATTCCTTCCATTAAAATGTACACCTCCATATATTTTCCTAATAATGTGTATGCCTTCCTTAGAACAGAAACTAAAACAAATCTTACTACTTACAAATCATTGTGTTGTTTCTCCATAACTCCTTAACAATTCCACACAACTTCACTAACTTCATTATGCAGCCATGGTAGATCTGACCAGATGTTGTTTAATGAGGTATAGTAGCTGCCATGAGGCAGGGAGGGTGGGCCACATGGAATACGTTGATCACGTCCATCTCTACGACACAATGTTACTATATGTATATTAAGCTTCATGACAGAAAGTGCCAAAATCCCAGGAAGACTGAAATGCCTGGCAATGTCACTGTGAGCGATTTTGTGCCAAATCCAGAGGGTCTGGCATTTCCCCAAGTAAACATGAATAAGGAGAGAGCTAAACTGAAGCCTAGCACAAACCTGACATGGGAGTGTGGGAGGGGTTAGAGTGTACACTGTTCACCAAGGCTCAAATCTCACCACCACCTCTGATGTAACTGACCACCCCCCCCCACCCTGCATCTAAATGTATATGATGTGACTTATGAACATACTGTACGGAAATAGCAAGGAGAAAAGGGCATTATGGTCTATCTATTCTGCTCAAGTTTGCAGGCCCTAGAGTATCTACTGAGGGATCTGTCTCTCCCCACAATCCACTTCTCCCTCCCCTTCGATATTCACTCCCACACTGGCCCTCTCCATGCAATTTTCCCTTTTACCCTGTTCCAATCTCTCCTGAAGCAGTCTACAGTCTTCAGGGAGACAGCATCCTCCAACTCATTCCACTTTGCCACCACTCACGCAATGAAAAAGTGTCTCCTCATTTCCCACTTGAAGCTTCCCTCTACCCATTTAAGGCACTACCCCCCTAGTGACTCTGTTTCCACTAAGGCTGAAGAGACTCTTAGAGTTCACCTTGCTGACACACCTAAGGTATTTAAAGGTTGTGATCATCTCACCCATCATGCTTCTATCATCCATAGAGTATATGTTGTGATCCCTGACTCTCTCTCTCTCTTCATAAGGTCTGCCTTGCTGTTCCTGGATCATTTTGGTCACCCTTCTCTATACTGTCTCCAGTAAGTTGACATCACTCTTCAGGTAAGGGCTCCAGTACTGCATACTGCACTCCAGATGCGGCTGAACAAGTGATCTATACAATGGCAGGATGAGCTCCACCTTCTAACTGGTTATACCCTTGGCTATACATCCCAGCATCTGGTTTTCTTTGACTGCTGCTCTCTTGCATTTTGCTGAGTGCTTCAGGTCACTCATGATGGCCACATCCAAGCCTGTCTCCTCCTTTGACTTGATGCTCTGCACACATCCATGTCAGTATGTGTTCTCTGGGTTCTTTGCCCCCAGGTGCATTGCCTTACACTTTTTGGTACTGAATCCCAGCTGCCAAATACCGCACCACCTCTCCAGTTTATCCAGGTCCTCCCTAATGTCCTGTCTCCTTTCTTCTGTGTCCACTCTCCCTCAGAACTTGGTGTCATCTGAAAAGAGGCATATCTTACCTTTTACCTTATCTGCAATGTCACTGATAAAGATGTTGAATAACACTGGACCAAGCACCAAGCAGAGTTTGACCCCGCTAGTGACTGGTCTAGCATCTGAGAATCCCCCCCAACCACTACCTTCTGGTTTCTATCATGTAGCCAGTGCTTTACCCACCTAGCCGCTTTCACCCCTACCCCCAAGATCTCCAGCTTACTAATCAAACTTCTGTAGAGAACAGAGTCAAAGGCCTTGCTAAAATCCAGATACAGTATATCCACTGCTTGGCCTTTGTCCACTATCCTTGTTATCCAATGAAAGAAATCAACTAGGTTGGTCTGGCAGGACTGTCCTCACATGAACCCATGCTGCCTTTCATCATGGAGTCCATTTTCATCCAGAAAGTTTACCAGTCCTTCCTTCAGAATAGTTTCCATTAACTTCCCCTCTGTCAAGGTCAGATTCACCGGTCTAGAATTACCAAAGCTGTACCTCGGACCACTTTTATGTAGAAGTGCTACTTGTGCTGTTATCCAGTCCAGGAGTATCACTCCAGTTTCTAGTGAGGCATTAGACAGATCTGCCAGGGGGCCCACCAGCACTATCGCTAACTCCCTCAGAAGCCTTGGTGTGTATGCAGTCTGGTCAGGGGACTTATGCACCTTCAGGGCCTTTTATCCCTTCCTCATCCTATCATTTTCTTTCTATCCATCTGTGACTCCTCCCCCTCTGTTACCCCCTTCTTCCCCTGGGGTACTGGGCCATCCTCCTTCATGAAGACTGAACAGAAGTATTTATGAAGTACAGTTGCCTTTTCCACACTACCCTCCACCCATCCCTCCTCCTTTTTCAGCCTAACTATCCCATCCTTGATACCTGTCTTCTCCCTGATATACTGGAAGAAGGCTTTCTCCACAATTTTCATCCCCTTTGCCAGCTACAGTTCCTGCTTGGCCTTGAACATCTGTACTGTTTTGCTAAACTCCCTTGCTTTACTGCTGTACCTCTCTCTGTCCTCATTCTTCTATGTGTTTTTATACATTTTGAAGGCTGCCCTTCTGCTGTTTACCACCTGGGCTGCCTACCTAACAAACCAGCTGAGCTTCTTGACTGTAGATTTTTTGCTCTTCATTTTGGCATGCTCATTAACGGCTGCCAACAGCCTTTCCTTGATGACTACCCATTTTCTTGTTCACCCCCATTTCTTTCCTGATCTCACCGAAGTACTCTTCCAGAATTTCCCGCATCTTTCCATAGTCTGTTCTTCTGAAGTCCAGAACCCTTGTCTCAGTTCCAATCCCATCCTTGCCCATGTCCAGATGAAACCACCCAGAATTGTGGTCACTTCCTTCTAGCAGTACTTCCACCCTCATCTCCTGGACATGTGCACCATTAGCCAGAACCAGATCCAGTATAGCTCTTTTCTGGTGGGTTGTAGGACACACTGTGTCAAAAACCCACTTCAGAATACCTCCAGCACCCAAGTCCTAGTACAGGTGGTTGCAGGGATCTTCCAATCCACCCCAAGTAGACTGAAGTCCTCATGATTACTACCTTCCCCCACTGGCCATCTCCATACCTTTGGTCCCCAGTTCCCTAGCCAAATCCTCCTGGTTGAGTGGCCTGTACACCACTCCTATCTCTAGCTTCTTGCATTTCAATGACTGCAACTGCATCCCACAGCAACTCTGTCCTTCCTACTTTCTCCTTCCTAGAATAGGTGATTCATTTTCTCATGTAAAGAGCTAACCCCTCCTCTGCCTACACCCCAATCCCTCCTATACAGCTTGTACCATGGGAGAGATCCCAGTCATGGTTAGGCATGGCCCATGTCTCTGTGATGGCAGCCATGTCTACCTCTCCCTCTGCCATCAATGAATACAGCTCAGCCATTTTGTTCCCCAAGTGCTTTGCATTCAGAGATTCTACCTTCCACCTTGACTTGAGTCCCCCTCAGCCCGTGGGCTGTTTGTCTCCCCTTCCATACTTGGTCCCACCTTCCTGCCTTTCGGTTCTATGTGATAATGACAGTTGCCAAAGGGCAATCACCATTATGGAGAATGTACATCGCTGAAAACAAAAATGGCAATCTACATTCAAAGAGAGAAAAACAAGCTTGATTGTTTCATGCGGGGGTGAAGTGCTGCACATTCCCCCCCAAACTAAAATAACTAACTCAAGGGGGGTGCATGTCAGGGATGGTGCAGAACCAGGACGCTAGAAAAAGAAATAAAACAGGCACTGAAAAGCACAAAAATATTGTGCTCCACTCCCAGCCCCCTCCTCACCAGAGCCAGCCTCTCTAACCACTGTGTCACTAGGCCAGATCAGTGGCTTCCCCTCTCACCAACCCCCACATACCTCATGGATACCTTCTGGTATCCTGTCTTCGAGCTCTCACCCTGCCCATTCCTGTCGCTGCCCTTTCAGGGTAGCCCACAACACAAGTGCTGAGATTAAGTCGCTTATATCTGAGTCGCTCAATCTCAGTTGCCCTTTTGAGGGTATACCATGTCTTTCATATCTTGCTTCCTATCCATCCCCTCATTCTCTTGTCCTGATTGGAGGGGAGGCCTGATGGCCTCTTTGTCCAGAAAACAAGGAGTATTTTGACCCCTGCTGCCCTCCCTTTAAGTAGTTTAAATTAAACTCCCTGCTGTTATACTCACCAAAACCGACCCTTCGCCCTCTTGCACTCTGCTTGTTAAGGTACAAGCTGTTTGGTGTATAAAGGTCTTTGTTCTGACACATGCTCCTCTAGCCCCCAATTAGTATGGTTTACCTATGCCAAATTGACAACACTGTTGTCGAAGTTCGGCACAGTGAGATCTCCAATGTTGACAGGCAAAATTTTGCCTGTCTGACATTAGTGTGTTTCTCTGTGGCCCCCCCACTAAAGATTATCAGCTCCAAGTCAGAGTTGATTTGGGGAGGGGGAGACATGGCGAAAGGGTGATGTTTTGCCCTCGGGTCCCTCACAGCAACAATCTCAAAATCTGTTGAGATTGGCACAATGAGGGATTTCATCATGAATGTTTCACTGTTCGGTTGGCATACTAATTAGTACATATCCCTCATTTTTACACCACCACCTGAGTCAGGCATTACATTCCTCTATCCTAGTCTTTCCTTGCAGTGCTGGCCCTTGGTACTGGTAGCACTTCTGAGAAGGCTACTGACCTCCCCACCTTCCTGCACATCTGTCCCACTTCTTTGAACTGGTTCTGGGCCACCCCATCCCTCTGTCAGCTAGATCATTCATACCGAGGTGAACCATGAAGTGTGGCTGCCCCACTTCTTGACACATGATCTCTGCCATTCTTAGCCCCACCCTCCCTGCATCATCCTCAGCATGCAATGCACTCTTCTGCAATTCACTTTAGTACTTGTATCTCCCCAGTCCACTCCCTTAACTGTGCAGTTCCCCCAAGGATCACAACCTTCCCTCCCTTCCCCTCCTGTCCCTTACATTCTGTCTCTCCTTTTACTTGCTTGTCCTTTTTTGGCTGACCCCCCTTCCTCCTGTCTGTCCCCTGCTCTGACCTCCTGCACCCCTTTGCATTTCCCCCCCCCCAATTTTCCCCTTCTGTCCTGCTCCACTGGACCCATTCTAGCTTGCTCAAATCCCCTACTCATCCCCTGGGAGTTCAGCATGTTTGCAGTTCATTTGCATCACCAGGTAAGGAAAAAGGTTCAGCTCCCCATATGACACACAAGGGAAACGCCAGACCTCACCCAACAACTAACACACCGAAATCTGGCCAATGGAAAATCATGTACACAAATGCTTGCAGTCTGGGAAACAAGATCCCAGACCTGCAGGCAATAATGACAGAGGCTAAACTGGACATAGTAGCAATTAGCGAGACGTGGTTTACCAGTAACCACACTTGGGAGACTTCAGTATCTTGCTATGTACTGTTGAGAAGAGACTTAGATGCAAAAAGAGGGGGATGGAGTGGCCCTGTATGTCAATGAAAATATCAAAGCTACGGAAATTCAGAATACACATAAGGAGCCAGAAGAACTGTGGATCACCCTGGAAACAGGGAATGGGACAGCCATAAGAACTGGGGTTGTCTACAGGCCCCCAGACCAGGGGGAGGATATAGACACATTACTGTTAGAAGACATACAAAACATAACAGCTAATGGGGAGGTTCTGATAATGGAAAACTTCAACATGCCAGATACAGATTGGTCAATACCAGCAGGAACATCTGCCAGAACTAGAAACATGGTAGATTCCCTACAGGGGGAAGGCCTCAAACAACTGGTACAACAACCCACAAGAGACAGGCCTATCCTAGATCTAGTACTGACTAAAAGGGAAAGGATCACAGATCTCCAGGTAGACGGTCACCTAGGGGCCAGTGACCATCACATGGTATGATTCAATTTGGCCACTACAACTAAATCATCCCATTCCAAGGCAAAATATGGGACTTCAGAGGAGATGACTTTGACAAGATGACCATCAGAGTTAAGCAAGCCCTGGCAAAAAGAAATACAGGTGAGGGGATACAGGCAAAGTAAGCAAGCATTAAGGATGCAATACTTGAAGCAACATCCCATTGTGTTAGAGAGAAAAGGAAGTGCAAAAGAAGAAGGAAACCACTTTGGTTCTCAAAAACAGTAGCAGAAAATGTCAGAGCCAAAAGGCTGACCTTCAGGAAATATAAGGGAACACAGCGGGATGAAGATAGGGAGGCGTACCAAACTTCCCTAAGGGAAGCAGGGAAGGCAGTAAGGCAGGCAAAGGCCCAAGCAAGGAAACACTATCACGAACAGTAAAAGAAGGTAACACGACTTTCTATAGATGCATTAGTGAAAGGAGAAAGTCCTGCGGGGGTATTGCTGAGATCAAAGGAGATAAGGGGACATGTGAGGAGGAGGACCATGTAAAAGCATCTATCCTAAATAGATACGTCTGCTCAGTATTTACTAAAGAGAAGGTAGGGCAGGGCCCATAGCTCAGCACCATGGACACAGAGGGGAGGGAGGTGTGCACTAGTCCCTTCACAAAAGAAAGAGTCCTACAAGAGCTCGATAAGCTCAGGGTGGACAAGGCAATGGGACCTGATGGCATACATCCCAGGGTACTAAAGGAGCTAAGGGTGGAACTAGCAGAGCCATTATCAGAACTGTTTAGTGAGTCTCTGTGCACAGGAGCAGTCCCAGAAGACTGGAGAAGGGCTCATGTGATCCCGCTCCACAAGAGTGGTAGCAGAGAAGAGGCAGGGAACTACAGACCAGTCAGTCTTACCTCAGTAATGGGCAAGATTATGGAGGCACTCCATAAGGAAAGGATAGTGCAACATCTGGAATCCATAGGAGCACAGGATCCAAGACAGCATGGGTTTACAAAAGGAAGGTCCTGTCAAACTAATTTCATAGATTTCTTTGACTGGGTAACCAGAGTGGTGGACCAAGGGGGAACAGCTGATGGTGCCTACCTTGACTTCAGCAAAACTTTCAGTACTGTTCCACACAGAAGATTGATTAATAAGCTGGGCAGGCTCGGGGTGGGTCAGAAGTTGGTCAAATGGGTGGCAAACTGGTTGACGGGCAGAAAAAGAGAAATGGTATACAGTCAGAAGAGATGCAAGTCCCAAGTGGGGTACTTCAGGGATCAGTCCTGGGGCCACTCCGCTTTAATATCTTCATCAGTGACATTGCAGATGGACTGGAGGGTAAGGTTTGTCTGTTAGCAGATGACACCAAGATCTGCAACAGAGTAGATGATCCAGATGGGGTGGGCAGAATGAGAAGAGATCTGGATAAACTAGCAAAATGGTTGGAAGAGTGGCAACTGGGGTTTAATGCAAAGAAGTGCAAGATCATGCACATAGGGAAAAGAAACCCTGAAGCCACCTATAGGCTGGGAGAGGAGTTGCTGGCAGTCACAAGGAAAGAAAGAGACTTGGGCATCATCATCACCGATAACCTGAAATCATCCAAGCAGACCACTAAAGCAGTAGGTAAGGTTAAGGGGAGGTTAGGGTGTATTAGTAGGGGTATCACAAGTTGGAAGAGGGAGGTAATAATCCCTCTTTACAAGACACTGGTTAGGCCCCATCTGGAGTACTGCATGCAGTACTGGAGGCCACACCTTCACAAGGACATTAACCAAATTGAGGCAGTCTGGAGAAGGGCAACCAAAATGGTGCAGGGACTGCATCAGAAAATATATGAGGACAGATTAACGGAGCTCAATATGAATACCCTAGAGCAAAGGAGGAAGAGAGGTGATACGATCGAAACATTCAAACACCTTAAGGGCATTAACAAGGCGAAAGAGTCTAACATGTTTCAATATAAGAAAAATAGCAGGACAAGAAGACACAGCATGAGATTAGAGGGAGGCTGATTAAGGGGTAATGTGAGGAAGTTCTTTTTCACAGAAAGGGTGGTGGGTGCATGGAACTGCCTACCTCAGGAAGTGGTGCATATGAATACAGTGCAGGCTTCAAACAGGCATGGGATAGGCATAAGGCAGCAATACAGATGAGTATAAATAGATAGGCCATTGACAAAGCAAAGGCTGATGGCACATTTATAAGGTAGAAAAAGAAATGGTCAGACTGGATAGGCCTTGTGGTCCTTATCTGCCGTTAACTTCTACGTTTCTATGTTTCTTGTCCACAGCCCTGTGTGCACCTCCTATAGTGTTCATATCTCTCTCCTGTTGCTGCTTCCCCCTTTGTTTCCTTACCCTTTCTTGCTCATACCCTCCCTAGTCAGTGTGAGGAATCTATTCTGCATCAGCACCTCTGGGGGTGCTCCCATCCTTTTCTGCCATCCCTGTACCTCTTGCTAATGTCCATCCATCCTCCCCAAGACCTCTTTTCCTGTTGGAGAAGCAGGACCCAAGGAGCCTGCCTTAGCCCTTCCCTATTCCTACCCCCCAGCCAGACCCTCCACTCCAACTGAGTTCCATCCCTTGACCCCCCAAAAAAAAAATCAGGCAATATGGCTAAACAGTTATGCTTAAAGTTTTCTTATGGAACTTTATGGCAACCTCATTACCTTTCATTACCTTTCTGTTTACCTTACACTCTTGATTTTGAAACTTGTGGCAACCTCTGTACCTTCTGGTTCACTTATTTTATGTTTCTGTGTCCCAGAAGCTTAGCATTCTAAAGACAGGTGGCACACCCAGACATGGGCACCTGCCACCATCCTGAGCCTGCCAAGCTCTCTCCAGCCAGTCACAGCCAGAACATGATGGGGGAGGCCCCTATCCAGCTTGCATCGTGTGCCTTACTTCATATTGCATTTGGGCTGTGCCTCTCCCACTGCTTCTCCATGCTTCTGTCACTTTTTAGGTGTTCCAGCAAGGAATAAGGCCTAACCTAACCTCCGCCAGGTTGCTGGGGAGCCGTCTCTCACTGCGCCGCCCTGGAACCAGCCAACTAACTAAAATGGCTGGTCTTGACTATTTATATCCTCAAGTCCCTTCTACCAAGCTACTCTGTTAAGTCCTTGCTATCTACTATGCCCTATATTTACCACATGCATTTCTCTAGAGGATTAGTAACATCGGACTCCCTCTAGTGGGAGAAGGAAGAGGATGTTACAGTTTTCCCCTACCCAAATGATTGCTATCCCCAGCAATTGATGATGTACTATGTGGCACTACATGGCACACCCTCCTGCCTGTAGGGGCAGCGAACCACTCACCAGCCCATGACCAGCACGGTATTTGCTGACAAAGTGAGAATTTGGTGGTCCCACTTGACACCCAAAAGGACCCTCCTTCTCCTAAACCCCTCCCAGTTTCGGGCTGAACACTATTCCAGTACCAGAGTCTCTCACCAGCCGAATGAGAATTACTGGCCCTTTACCTGTAGGATTTAAAATCTGGTGAGGACCAGTTACACACTCACGCCCCCACTCTTAAAGGATATATTGGGTTGCTATCCACCCAAGGTCTGAACCCAGGAATTCACTCACAGCTTCCGCCCTTGGGAGGTGAAGTGGTCCACAGCTATCTACTTTGGACATGAGCCCTGAACCAACTCTTCCATTGACAGGAATCCAAAAATGCAGTCATAAAAAAACTGCATTACCTCCATCCAACTTTCCTATGGGTAGGCAATGCCCACATGTATCCCTCCTTTGAGCACCACTCCCACCACCAGAGAATCTAACTCTAGCAAAACGGCAGTAGCTCTTTATGTACCTCAAACCTGTTATATATAAACAACAACAATAACAAATAACATGAAAAGTAATACTGTACTGTAGTCCTGTACTGTATATGTAAAGTCATTTCACCTAGGTCCGGGCTGTTGACATCCACCAGGTCCGTGACCTTCTTTCTTTATGGCCACTCACATCTTGAGGGCTCCTGTAAAACAGAAAACAAACCATCAACAAACAAAACAAGAATCCTTTTAGTTCTTTACCAGATGTCTTCCAGCCCAGACTATTTGCACCTGCATACCTCTCAACCTTTTGGCTCTGAAATGAGGGACAAATATTCAAAATGAGGAAAAATGAGAGACACTGACCCCCATAATTAGGGACACATCCTCAGACTTGAAGACAGAAGCTCATACCACTATGGAAACCATTATATTTACTTATACAATGCTTGTTTGTGATTTAGCATTTTACAATATTATAAATTTCGGCTTCAAAGTTGAATTTACAGCACATTCTATGCATGGGCAAAACTTTTTCCATAAGACACAGATGAGGGACAGAACAATTGTGAGGCATAAAATGAGGTTTATAACAGATCTTTCTATCAGATCCTTTACAGGAATGGATTTGGCGGCAATTCTCCTGTCAGATCAAAGGACATGGGAAAAATGTGACCACTCACTCAGATTTATTTATATAATTGTGTTATTTTATTCACAATGAGATAAATATACATATATAACATATATATATATATATATGAAACATTAGGGTTGAGCCTCTAACCCCCCCACACACACCTTGCACCCCCATCCTCCACAGACTGACAGACCCTGGGGTGTGCCATTGGGTTATGTGGCCCAATTATCACCATTCCATGTGTAAGCAAGTTGACATGCTACACTAAAGGAGAATGGAATGAGATTTAGGCCTCACGACCCCAATGGCACACCCCGGTGTCTGTCAGTCTTCGGAGGATGGGGGTGCGGGGTGTGTGGGGGGGGGTTAGGGGCTCAACCCTAATGTTTAATTTCCTGACTTTTTTTGCTTTAATGCTAAATGATGTATTAAACGCAGTTTTTTGAAATGAATTTCCTTACTTTTTGAAAAAATATAATATAACAAGTAAAAGACGTATTGATAGAGTGCGGGGCGCTTTGGGTTCCACGCTCCCACCAAGTTCCCCATTTCTGCATAGCAATATGCATCTGTGGACCAGCACTCCCACTTCCGCATAGCTCCAGAGCCATACAGCAGCCCTATAGTGCAAGAAACCCTTGCACCACTAATTTACCGATAGCTCAGGAACCATAACAGGAAGAAAAAAAATGCAAGTATCATTGTAACTGTGACAGTGAGTAGATCACGCAACAACCAAACAATCTAGTATCTCGCATTGTTTCTGAGATATGGGCATCGAAAAGCACTGGACAGGCATGCTTTGAACCCTTGTGATAGTAATTTCACAATATCTCATGAACCGTGCAACATATGAAAATAATTCCACTGCAGGCTTACTCTACAATTTCAAATCTTTTCCCTGTGACATAGATCACCTATGCCACCAGTAGCGAAAAGTCTGTATCTTGCATTGTTTCCAAGATAATGGCGCTAAAAGTCATGACACAGACTTCAATGTAATCCTATGGGAAAAAGAAACATCAACTATGTCATTGAATATCTCTGCAACCAATTAATTCCCCAACACCTAAATGACATAATTCACATCTCTAGGACATCCCCTCAACACCATGCAAATTTCAAGTAAAAAGACCACACCATTATTGAGATATGGTCATCCCAATTTGGGCCATCTTGTCTTCCCTGGGGTAATCTGAACTTCTGCACGGACATCGCAAAATATACATATACATTTTCACATAGGACATCATGGGAACTTCAAATTGTAATAACCTTTGAAAGGATTCATATTTTTTCACCAAACAAATGTTGGCATGTTCCTTGACCCAAGCTCTTTCTACGTCCCAGGTTTTGGACCAATAGACCACACAGTGTCCGCGCTGCACCACGTACAAAAAATGCACAAAAGGTGGGAAAAGTGCATTTTTTTGGTGCTTTGTTGAGCAAAAACTGTACGTCCGACTGAAATGCAATTTGGTAAATCAAGAGACCTACTAAACCAGACCATGTGTCCCACATTTTGTGCAAATCCATTGAATGGTTGAAAAGTTATTTACGCGCAAAATTTGAGGTTTAACATTAACGTGCCTACTCAACCCTAAATATAAGGGCGCGACCACTCCCCATTTATACATATATATACATATATATATGTATATATATATATATATATATATATACACACACACATACATATGTATATGTGTATATATATATATATATACATATATATGTATACACACACACACACATACATACACATGCAACCCTAGGAGGCATACGCCAAGTGCGGTCCAGCCCCTAGCCTTGCTGTCTGCTGAGCTTCACTGATCTTCCCCGACTGAGACTGAGACCAATAGACCAATCACGGAGGGAAGACAGACTCCAACAGGTGCAGAAGCAGGGATTCCTCCACAGCTTTTCTACCTCGGAGATTCCCTCTTGGAGTGCACAGTCTGAGCTCCTATCTCTGCTGAGGCGACTTCTCTCCTCAGTAGCTCTGCTTAGACTCAGCCAGCTGCTCTCTCAGTATAAGGAGCAGCTGTAACACGTACCCAGAATTCCTGGCCGTTGTATGTAAATCAGCATTTGTACTGCTATACCAATACTGAAATAGTGGTCGACTAATAGAAAGTATCAGCTGGAAACAACAGCTCAGACACAAAGGGCACCCCTAGGAGGCATATACCAACAGCGGTTCAGCCTCTAGCCTTACTGTCTGCTGTATCCACTACTGAAATAGTGGTTGGCTAATAGAAAGTTCTCAGTCAGAAATAACCAGAAGCAACAGCTCAGACATAAAGGGAAACCCTAGGAGGCATATGCCAAGTGTGGTCCAGCCCCTATCCTGACTGTCTGCTGGGTTTCACTGATCTTCGCTGACTGGGAGAGAGACCTCCTCTTCTCCAGTCTCTAGTTGTGCTACTAAGTGGCAGACATTAACAAACTTTTTTTTCCCCACAGGAAGGAGAAACAAAGGTTCTGCACCCCCCACCCTACCCCCTAATTCCACCCACTCCCCGGGTCCTCTTCCTATATAGGTTCTGCATGTCACCATCCACTTCCTGCCTGAACTGACTAGAGGGCAAAAAAAAAAACACTTTAGAAAAATAATTTTTTTTCCTACACTACCCTGGCACTGACCCTCTACCACAGAGGACAGGCTATTCAGGGGTTGGCAGGTAGTGCAAAGGGGCAAAGCATACTGCAGCAAGGCTCACCAAATGGGCAACTCTCAAGAGGCAGTTATGCAGCTGCATAACAGATTTGCCCTGCTGGCAAGGACGCACAACAAACCAGGTCACTGCTCAAGCCAGAGAGCTAGGATTCAGCAGCACCAACCTGGCATCACCCTAAAAAACAATAGGGGATCACAAAGCAGGGACTCACATGTTATTGAGCAAGAGAAGGATGAGCACTCCAACTTGAGCTGGGGGGAAGGAGTGCAGCGGCACCAAACACTTCATCAGGACATAACTACTCAGTCAAGCCATCCAACCAAACAAAAGAGGAAACTGATCATTGTGGGGGACTCCATGATATGTGCGGTTGAATCACAGTTAAATGGGGCCAGCCAAATGGAGATAGTGGTCAGATGTCTCCCTGGGGCCACAGCAAAAATGGATGCAGGTCGCATAAGAAACTGCATCAGAAAGGAGCAAAACATCAAGGCCATCGTCGTTCACATAGGAACTAACGATATCGTGAATCATTCCGTCGAACAGGCCAAGCTGCATATCTCAAATCTAAGAGATAGACTCACCTCTTTTTCATCCACCTTGCCTTTCTCTGAGGTACTCCCAGCATGGGAGAAGGGAAAAGGCCAAGGAAAGGTTAGGGAAGCCAAAATCACAGAACTGAACTCTTGGCTCCACAATTGGTGCTCAGAAAAAGGCCACACCTTCATCGGCAACTGGAAAGATTTCTGGGAAAGAACTTACTTTAAATTCGATGGCCCTCACCTCAACAGGGAGGGAGTAGAGGCATTAGGGCAAAAACCTGACATATTTGCAGCAAGTTTAAACTTGAGGATGGGGTGGTAGTGATCAGATGGGAGCAGGAATATAAAACCCCAGTCACCACCCCCCCCAGAGCCATGTAACAGTGCCTATTGTCAATCACATAGATATAAACAACAGGAGCACATGAAGGTCATACACATTAAACAAAGTACAAGGAAATGAAGGATGAAAGAATGCCAGCCTCGGCAGTGACTACATTTAGTTAGGCAATTTATACACCAAGGCTGTATGTTGACCCAGACAGAATTAGAACAACGATATGGGTTTCGTGCTAGGGACAGATTGGGGTACTTTCAAATTAGAAACTTTATAAAATCACTCTCGGGGAACCTCTGGGGAGAGGAGCCAATTCCCCAAATAATATTGCATTGGAGGGAATAGTCCCATCCTCCCATTTGATCTCACTGCTATATAGTGCACTTAAAGATATGGGAGAAGACTCACTGGAGTCAGTAAAACTGGCATGGGAAAAGGATTTGGGAATGCAGGTCCCGGATGAACATTGGGAGAGACATATTAGCACCCTCCAGTCAGATATTACATCTAAAACATGGAAAGAGTTCTCTTGGAAATTCACTGTCAGGTATTTCAGACCCCCAGCAATTCAGACTAGATATGGAAAGGGTGGGGGGGGGCAGACTGCTGGAGGGCTTGTGGTTACTCACCTGCATCCCATGCCCATGTTTTTTGGAACTGTCCAAAAATTCAACCCTTTATCTTAGAGATACAGGATGCACTAAGACAACTGTGGAATCCCTCAGTTGCCCTTTCCCCACTGCTGTTTTTTTTTTTTTTGATCTACCCCCAGGAGTGTAGAGATAGATAATCCAAGAAACTTTTAAAACTCTCCTTGCTGGCTACCAAGAAATCCATAACCAAAAATTGGCTGGGGTAAAACCTACCTACTCTAAAATTATGGCAAGACTTAATGGTAGAATTCTACAGAATGGAGAGGATTACTGTATTGCTGAATAAACTGCAAGAGCAATTTGAACTAGTATGGAGGAGGTGGGTGATCTATAAGGCCGCCAGTTGTCCAGATTTCATACCTTGAAGAGTGCATCCTGGATCTTGAGCAGCTTATTTATTTATTTATTTATGTATTTATTTATTTATTTATCAAGTCTAGGATTACAAATACCTTTGAGCTATGGCTCTTTTACAAAGGTTCCATGTCAGAGAAATACAAATTATGGGGAACATCAAGACAGGTATTACAACAATGTGGACATTGCAAACAGAGTACAGATTAATACAGTTCAAGGGTAGCATTGTAACAAGGCAGCCAGTGGCATTTGCCAGAGAAAATAGATAACAGATAAGAAGTGCCAGAGTCATAGGGAGAGGGAAGAGGGTAGGGGGGAGAAGGAATGTAGGAAGGGTGGCAAGAGGGTGAAAAGTGCAGCATTGGGTATACCAAGATGTGAGGGTAGAATCCAGTGGGGGGACAGCTAGAGCAAAAAGGAAGTGGAGAAACAAGGTTAAGTTGGCAGTCACAGGAGCTGTTGGTAGTGAGATAGTCCGGAGCCTAGTTTTAAACATACCAATAGTTGGGGCAGAGGAGATGGTTGGGCTGAGGCCATTGAACCAGAGTGGTGCTCGATAAGCAAAAGAGCATTGTCCCTGTGAAGTGTGACAGTGGGGACTTTCAGTAGCTGTAGCGTGGATCTCCTAAGGCACCATTTGTTAATTCAGTGTTGTAACAGAGTTGAGACCCCAGAAGGTGCAAGGCCAAGGTAGATTTTTTTGACCATGGAGCAGGTGAGAAACTTTATGCAGTTTGATAGTTGGAGCCAGCTGATCTGAGTGTACAGGTCACATGTGTGGGTGAGACGGTGAGCACCAGTGATGAGCCAACATGCTTTATTTAAGGCAGTTGAGAGGCATCTTAGGGTTGTGGTTGTGGCCAAGCCATAAATGATGAGACTATAGTCTATTACAGAGATCACAGAGCTCAGGACTGCAACCATCAAAGCTTCTGGCATGAGGTGTGGTCTGTTTTTGTAGAGGAGACCAAGCCGTGTATTAGCAGCTCTAGCTACATTATCTACATGAAGTCCATAGGAAAGATTAGGGTCAAGTTTAATCCCTAAGTATTTGAAGGACACCACCTGATCTAGAGTGTTGCCCTGGGTGGTGGAGATAGCCAAGTGGTGTAGCTTGTGTGGGTTATGAGAGCTGCAGAAGAGCATAGCTTTGGTTTTCTTGTCATTGAGGACCAGTTTATGATTAAGAAACCATGTCTCTACAGAACTGAAACCAAGTTGAAGGTTGTGTTGAACAGTTGCAGGATCTTTGTGAGTGGAGAATACAACAGCATCATCGGCATATAGTATGATCTGCTCAGAGCAGTGGTAAGGGAGGGAGTTTAAGAAAAGGCTAAAAAGGAGGGGTCCCAGTATGGATCCCTGTGGGACATCCGAGGTAACAGGCAGGGTGTTAGAAAGAGCGTCCCAATTTTACTCTCTGTGACTGGTTTTCTAAGTAGCTTTTAAACCAGAGAAGAGTCAGGTGATAGCCCGGCATTCAGTAGTTGGTGTATTAGTAGTCCATGGTGTACTGTATCAAGGCCTTGGAGAGTAAAACGGCCCCTGTGAGAAGGCCGTTGTCAAGGGATTTGTGCAAAGCTCCAGTGAACTCAAGAAGGGCTGTGGTGGTGCTGTGACCTTCTGGAAGCCGTGTTGTTGTGACAAAGCATATTGTATTTATCCAAGTGGTCGGTAAGTTGATCAGCCACGATACGCCAAGTGCCTTAGAGAGTGGGAGCAGTATGGAGATAGGGCGATAATTTGAGTGAATCGCCTTGTCCCCACTTTTATGGACAGGTGTCACGGTGGCTGTTTTCCATAGGTCCGGAATTTTCCACAGCTGGAGAGAGGTTTAGGATTTTGTTAATGGATGAATTACCTCATCGAGGGTGAGCAACAGAAGCTAAGGTCCAGGGTGTCGCTACTAGATCTAGATTTAGAGATAGCTGCAGTAATATAGTGTGCGAGCTTCATTCAGCCTTACCTTCCTGAAGTAGAAGAGGGATGGTTAGACTGAGGGGCTGAGGTATTTGGGGAGGAGCCTGTTTTCAAAAAAGTCATGGGTAGAACAGCACTAAGGTCTGAAAAAGCCGTGTAAAGATGTTTACGATCACCTTGGGGTCAAGGGTTGAGGATCCATCAACCATTAACATGGCCAGAGAGGTTTTGGCTGCTTCCCTGTGACATCTTTGATATTGTCCCAGAAAGCACGACCATTTCCACATGTATTGGTGAGGCGTCTTTGTAATAGGTGGATTTCATTAGCGCATGGCTTTTGTGCAGGCATTTTGTGCTTGTTTGTAATTTTGATGTCCAGTTGTTTGCCAGTGGCCCTGGCAACTGCCCAGAGGTGATCTCTTAGTTTCAGCTGTGAGAGGAAGAGCCATGAGACCCATAGGTTAGAGAGAGTTTTGTTTGCGCCTTTAGCAGGGGCAAAGAGGTCGCAGGCTTTGTTGAAAATTGAGATGAAGTGATCAAGAGCCAAGTTAACATCTGTTGTTTCATAGATGGGTAGCCAGTCTTGTAGAAGCAGGTGTTGTTTGAGATGTGGAAGTTTTCCACGAGGAAGGACTCTTCTAGCGATAATTTTGGGAGGGAGCTTAAGGAATTTGTTAGACCATGCACACATGACTGGGGAGTGGTCACTGAGTGAGTCTGGGAGAATGGTCGTATGAGAAATCCTTGTGGGGTGAGTGGTGAGGACCCAATCCAAGAGGGTACTGGTGCCAGTCTTGTAGTTAATCCTAGTAGGGGAGTTTACCATTTGCGTGAGGTTAGCAGCTGAGATGGAGTCTTTATAGGCACTGGCACTCGATGCTAACCAGTTTATGTTGAAATCCCCTAGTAGAATAAGTTCACCTTCAGAAGGATGAGAGTTGATAAAGTTTAGGACGTCATTGAATCCATGTTTAGGGTCCCTGGGCGGATGTATATGGAGACAATAGTCAGGGCTTTATGGTTGGGACCTAGGGCGATTTTATTGGCAGAATCTGGGCTGAGGCAGAAAGTGATGGAGTTGCTACAGGGTGCCAAGACAGGGAGTCTTTGATATAGATTGCGCAACCACCGCCTTTTTTGGATATCCGGTCCAGCCTGTGGACATTGTAGCCCTGTATTGTTACTGCTGAGTCAGGAACTTTAGGTGTCAGCCAAGTTTCCACCACTGCAAGGATGTCAGGGTTGTGTTGGCATATGAAGGCTTGGAGTGCATCCAGCTTTGGTAGTAGGCTGCAGATATTAATAGTTGCAAGGATAAGGGCACCTGGAGTTTGTGTGTGGCCTGAGCTTCTAGGACCAGGATTGGGATGGACGCTGCCTGAGATGAGAAGGAGGAGGAGTAGGAGTTTTAAGGAGCAGAGTCGCAGCTCTTTGAGAGATAGTTTTGATTGTTGTTTCCTGGAGTAGAAGTTGCAAGGTTCCAGGCAGTGTCCCATATGGACTGCAAGGTGATACAGTGTAGAGAGGTGGCCACACTTATTGAGAGTAGTGGTCGGGTTAAGTAACCAGGAATATCCAATCGGTGCGCCAAGCACATGCCAAGCACAAGACTCGAGTGGAAGTAGAGAGTTCCCTTGGAGTAGCAGTGGAAACCAGAGTAGAGGGTGGCGGGGGTGGCTAGGACCAGGGAGGGAGAGAGAAGAGGGGGGCCAGGGCAAGGAGGAGGAGGAGGAGAGGTGAGAGAAAGGCAGAGAGAGCCCACATGGCTTACGTACTAGATAAAGAGATAGAGATAGAGATATAGCCCTCTAGTGGTAAGAGGATATAATCTGCTAATGGAAAAGTCAACAGTTAAAAAAAAAAAAAGCTCTAAATTCACTTCTAATATCAACTCAGAACTTAAAATGACTGTAAGGATTAAACAAATTATTAAACCCTAGCACATAAATTCAACTAGAGACAGAGAAGGAGATACAGTAGTTAGAGGTGTGTTCAGCAGGAGATAGTGGGGCCACTTAGAAATCAGCTTCCACTGGTACCAAATCCAAAAGTCAGGGCTAGTACCTTGCAGTACAGAGGATTTCTGAAAAAATGTTTAGGTTCCAGAAATTGAGGGGTCCACGGCCTGGTCAAGGCATGCTGGATCCCTTTACAGCATCAGCAGTTACGGTGTGTTCCAGTCTGTCATAAGCTATATTTTATTTATTGAAATGTTTCAGCAGGAAGGCATGCTGAGCAAGTTGCTCATCTCCCGGTGTGACCACATTTCTGATTTATTAACACTTAAATTATCATATGGGTCCGCTTGCTAATTAGTCCCCCCAAGTGACCAGCAAAGTTCTTTACAAGTTTCTAGGAATGTTGGTATAGTTTGAGCGATCAAGTTGCCTGACTGCAACTGGCTTAGAGGAGATCCCAAGAAGTTATATTTAAACTGACTGGCTCTGTCTCCCCAAAATGAATAAACATAGAAATAATATGATACAGAACTACATGGGCATAGAATACTGCAGATTAATTTGATAATAGTGATAATGGAATTCTGCTGCAACTTACATTAAGCTCTTGCACATATTTTCTTTTTATATATCAACTGTACGCCAAGCTACTATGTATATGTAACCCCCCTGTTACCCCGGGGTTACTAGTATCCCAGTAAGACCTAGTGGTAGGCATGGAAGGCAGCTTGTGAAACTCCAGTTAAATGGATTTCACACTGTCTCACTCTGTTCTCAGTCTCAGCTGAGACTCAGGGATGACATCACCATAGAACTCTCGCAGCTGCATGAGCCACACTGGAATGCTGCAGTTGAAAGTTAGGATAGAATGTTGGGGATTTTGAACCGAGTCAGTGTGCAGTCTTGGGGAGAGACAGTAGTACAGCAGTCTGTGTGCAGGCTCTCAGAGCTTTAAGCTCTGTTTTAGAGCTGCTGTTAAGAAGGTGTGTGTTTCCACTGTAAGAGGAACACAGAAACTGATTGTTGAAGTGGTGGAGACCACTGTTACTGGTCCATGTGCCCCCTTCCTGAGGGGATGGGGAAAAGGTTTGCCTGTCTTCCAGGGGCAACCCTCCTGGTTCCGGCTGAGGGAAGACGCTGCCTATTTCAAGTTGTGCTGTGGCACCAGGAGTTCTAAGAGAGAAATTCCTGTGGCGGAATCGCCTGTGGGGCACCTGCAACCAAAGGGTGAGTTTGCTCTGACAGAGGGCCAATGTTTTTCACCTGAACTGTTGGAACGTGGGGGTTGGACTACTTAATCTGTAGGAGATCTAGTGTAATAGACATTGCTGGTTAACTCAAGTAGGTACAAGTCCAGCACCAAAGAGTGAAGTAAAATGGGGATTGGACTGCTTAATCAGTGGAGAGCCTAGAGCAATGGGCTATGCCAATTAAAAGTATGTTGAAGTCCAGCACAAAGGGAAAGCAAGACAAGTAGAGGAAATGTGACATACATTTAGCCTTAATGTACATTGCCAAGCTTTACAGTATGAGGTGTTTACTGTCCAGAGAAATGGCGGGCTATGAATTGTGGAAGCGAGAGGTGGGAGACCCCCCATCAGTAGTAACCAAATTCACCTCTACGGATTTGCTCTGTGTCAACTTTACTTTCTCTCAGGTACTTGGCCAGTGCCTGAGGAAAGTATCCAGATGTGGGATTAAAAGAGAATTTCCCTGATAGAGCTGAGGTACTCTTAGGTGGTTTAGGGAGCCACCAGAAAATGTTTCCATGACATATGGAAGCTGTCCGAGTGGCCAGCAAGGGATCCGAGCCAGGGAAAACCCAGAACAGTGTACAAGTTCAGGCTGTGTACCCAAAGCAGTGTGCAAGTCCAGGCTGCGTGCCCGGTGGGTTCAGAGCCCAAGGGCTAAAGTGTAGAAGTAGTGTTCTTGATTCTTTTAATCTGCATTACCAGGAGTGTAGCCCCGTGGGGGTCCATCTATGCTTTGTTTGTTCTGCTTGGATGTGAATAAAGCCACACTTTAGAATCCCATTTCTGGTATTGGACATTACAGTTATTGCTTCTTGTGTTCTGAGTTACTTGGGTGCGCCTGTGCAGAGTAGCCAAACCTAGCCCTTGTGCTGAGTGACCTATTCCTCCCCAAACCCAGTCCCCACCTGGTTTTGCTGTCAGATTCAAACAGCATACCGCCTGTAATTGCAAAATGATGGGGGTGGGGGTTACATATATATGGTTGTTTGTTATGTATGTTGAAAAGAAACTTATAAATAAAAAAGTTATAAAAAAAAAAGAAAAGAATGCCTGCCTCTGGAAGGCAATGATAACCAACGCCCGGAGTCTGGCTAGCAAAATCCCAGAACTCTCAGCCACAACAGCAGATGCAGGATTGGACTGGGTCACAGTCACAGAAACATGGCTAAATGAAAGCCATGAATGGGATGTTGCAAACCCAGATTACAAATTATTCAGGAAAGACAGAAAAGGATGTAGGGGTTGGGGGGGGGGTTGCATTATATTTAAGGGAGGACATAAAAGCTATGGAGGTCCAAAGGTCCCAAGATGAACCTGAGGTACTCTGGGTCACTCTCGAACTGGGCTCATGTTCAGCCCTCATACTAGGAGTGATAAACAGGCCTCCCTCGCAAGGGGCAGAAGGAGACAAATTAATGCTTGAAAACATAGTAAAGATGGCTGAAAAAGGAGAAGTCGTGCTGATGGGGGACTTCAACCTCCCAGACGTGGATTGGAACTCCTGCACAGCATCCACAACTAAGAGCAGAAATTTCCTAAACACCTTGGGAGGGGCTGGACTTAATCAGCTTGTCACGAGCCCCACTAGAGAAAACAGTCCTGGACCTGGTGTTCACAAAGAGCAGCAAGGTCCAGGAGGTGGAGGTGGGGTGCAATCTGAGGTCAAGTGACCACAAATCTGTCTGGTTCAAGGTCAAAAAGGCCAAGGAAACAAGCCACACTAAGACATGGGTCATAGACTTCAGAAGAACAGATTTCAATTAGATGAGAAAATGCTTTAGGGTTATCCTCAAGAGGAAGGCAAAAGAAGGGGTAGAGGAATGTTGGATAAACATAAGAGAAGCACTAGTGGAGGTTACTGCAAAATACTCCAAGCTAGTCAGTAAGATGAAGAAAAAAGAAATCCGCTATGGTTCACAAAGGAGGTGGCAGCTGCAGTGAGAGAAAAGAGACTAGCATTCCAAAGATACAAGTGTTCAAACAGTGAAAAAGATAGGGAGGCATACAAGTGCAGCTTGAAGGAGGCAGGAATGATGATCAGAAAAGCAAAGGTGCAGACTGAGGAAGACAGCACAGGGGGTTAAAGAAGGCAATAAGACCTTCTTTAGGTACATAAGTGACAAAAGGAAAAACAAAGGAGGCATTGTCAGACTCATAAGCAGGGATGGGAGGAGCACAGAAGAAGAAGACATCCTGCCGCTGTACAGGTCTCTGGTGAGACCCCACATTGAGTACTGCATCCAGTTCTGGAGACCTTATCTCAGGAAGGACACGAATAGCTTGGAGACAGTACAGAGGAGGGCAACAAAAATGATACACAGTCTCCATAAGTTGCGATATGAAAGCAGGTTACAGGAACTCAACATGTACTCCCTGGAACAACGCAGGGACAGAGGGGACATGATTGAGACATTCAAGTTTCTGAAGGGTATATAAACAGAGTCTCCACCCAGGAGCTCTTTACGGTTAATAGCACCAGTAGGACAAGAGGGCATGAGATGAAACTGAGGGGAGGAAGATTCAGGGGCAACATGTGAAGGTTTCTCCTCACAGAGAGGGTGGTTGACCCATGGAATGGTCTACAGACTGGAGTCATTATCTCCAAAACAGTACAGGAATTCAAAGCAGCTTGTGACAGACACAAGGGAATTGTCTCACAAAAATCCTAAAGAGGGAGGTAGGGCTCAGGGCAGACTAGATGGATCTTCGGTCCCCATCTGCCTTCAATTTATCTATATAAATTGAAGGCAGATGGGGACCAAAGATCCATCTAGTCTACTCTGAGCCCTACGCCCTCTTTAGGATAGATTATAATATATATATTTACGTGACATAGTATCACAACATACCCTGACCAGGAGCCCACACAGCAGGGGAATGGAGCAGTCATGGAGCACTAAGAGATAATACTTCCCTACTTCTCGGATAGGTCCCAATGCATCAAGATTAACAGCACTCTCTCCTCTGCCTTACCAGTCCACTCGGGGGTCCCCAAGGGCTCCATCCTTGGACCCTTATTGTTCAGCATCTACCTGAACACTCTTCTTAAATCCTGCCCCAAGTCATCTGCTGCTCTATCCTTCCCTATTTAACTAGTCACTAATCAGCTGCCATACTGGCCCTCACAACCCTTGCACCTCTTTCTCCCTTTTTACTCTCCTGCCGCCACTGAAGCAGGAGATACAGTCTTCACTGTGGGTCCTTCTGTAGCCTAGGACCCTTACCCAAGCACATAAACAGTTGCTGAGGGCTGAAATGTAAATAATTGTACCTTTCTATACAGGCATTAATAAACATGATACCTTAACTTCTATGTACATAAAGGTTGTAAATACCACAATAATGTTATGTAATGCATGTAGGTTCTTATGTGAACAATTGGAATGTATATATCGCACCTACCATGTTGCTGTAAGTTTGTTTGTATCCTTTTGCTCATTTTGTATACTGCACCTTAATATATATATGTATAACTGTCCTTGACAACAGCAGGTCCACCTTGTAAATGAGCTTGCTCAATGGTGATCGCCTGGATAAATAAAGATTTGATTTGATGACGCAGTATTTTTTGCCTCACACCCAGATCCCACAGTCCTACAGTCCTCTTTAGAATTTGCCTTTAACCAGACTGGAAACTGGTTCAGTGACCATAGACTTGTGGTCAATGTAAAAAAGACCAAATCTATGGTCTTTGTACACTGACAGAGCAAGGACAGTAATGCTCAGCTCACAATATTCTCCAAAGCTCACCTACCACTGGAACAGGTCCATACCTATAAATACCTAGGCCTAACATTCGACCCCTTCCTGTTATTCCACCCCCATTTCAGTAACCTCTCCTCAGCCTTAAACATTCATATAGGACTGCTGTATCAGCATAGAGCCAGCCTCCCGCCAGAGGCCCTAAACCTTGCTGTCACCTCCTTCGTCCTCTCACTTATAGATTATGGACTCACCATATACTCGGCAGCCGACCACACAGCTCTCAATAAAATCCACCTGGCTATCAACAAGGCATGCAGACTCCTCAATGGTGTAGATAGATGCACCCATAACTGTACCTTGTATGCCCTTTCAAATATCCTCACCCTTGATAAAAGAATATGTACGGTGGCTACTGTATTACATCATCTTGTTTTACAGGGGGTCCCCAGAGTCAAGTTGATTGAACCAGTCCTGGGGGTAAGTGTAATTGGTGATTATACTCTTGGGACATTGTGTGGGTCACTAGTAGGAAGAAAAGGGAATCTCAGTGTCCTAGAGGGCTGTGACCAAGTTAGTCGAACCACTGTAAACCCTGACCTCTTGGTGGAGGCACCCGCCATAGAACCTAGGCCCCTCAACCTGTTAGCAGTTAAGGAGGCAGGGGTAGTAGTCCTTGGGATAGCGCCATCTGGGGGTTACATACATGAAAACTACATACAACATCACTAAACCACTGCAGGAAATTCCACCAGAAGAAATGAATAAAATATTATGTCAGTACTTCATGACTATACAAAGCAAGCTCTGATCAGAGCAAATATGGTTATGAAGAGCTTTTGGGATTCTTTTACCCATTATTTCTAATGAATTGCACAATGCAGATCTGTGGAGAGACAGTTTCAATGTGGTCTTCCTTTTACACATTGTTACAATGTGTTTACATGGAATATGCCTGCTGATTGCTATATATTTAACCTGGATAGTTCACAGAAGAAATGGCATCTTATTTTCAGCGGGGCTCTACATCTACACAATAGTATGCTGCATTGTGTAAAATTGCTTTAAAAACAATATTTTACATCTGGGGGGATATACTAAGTGCTGGATCGATGCATGAGCAAAAAGATGCGTTGCACGAAGAAGGTGAACTGGTCGGCATTGTTACAATATTCAAAGAGAATGCACCATTGCTACAGGGTGTCCATACAGTGAAGCCCACCAGGATGAAGCGCAGCATGCAGAATTCTGCATTAGTTACTGCAGCAAACAATGCAGTTTCAAAGAGAGTCAATCCCTTTTGTCATACAGTAAATCTGTGACACTGCACTTCATCCTGGCGGGCTTCATCATTCCTGTTGAAAATGTGACCCTGGACGGGAATAGCAGTGCAGGCGGACACCATGTCAGGTGCATCCAGGGTAACCCTGACTGAATACCTTCCAGGGGGAATGCAAGGCACATACCGGTATGCACCGCAGCCCCCATGGGTGATATTCAGCCCAAGAATGCAAATGAACTAAATGGTGCAAAGGGGCCTTATGCATGCTTATTACCAGCCCATTTGCATGTTGGCATGGGGATGAATGCACTGGAGCAGCTGTCACCCCCAAGCCCTGACCCCTATCACTCCCATGTGGGACAGGCCCTGAAGTCTCTGGTGGTATAGTGGCACCCCTCACCTGTTGTTCCAACAGCCCAGATTGTACCAGAGTCCAGGCTCTATTGGTTCCATATTGTAGGGACCCCAATGCCATCCCTAATTGCACCTGAATACACCTACAGTTCATGTCCATAGTATAGTGGCCCCCACTCCCCTCAACTGTGCACAGACACCCTCCTCCCTGCCCCGCTGCCCATCCCATTGCGATGACTGGCTCTGTAATGGGATCGTACCACTCTATCAGCGGGTGGTGGAGCACTCACAGTAGGATGCTGGAATGTGTTACATGTAGGCACTAGCTATGTGTTTGTGATATAACCCAGTGGCCTTACTCCTCAGGCACTGGCATACAGAGCCATCATCTCAGTGCCATTGCACTGCTCAGTGTGTGTGATGGCCAATGCTGTACCCACTCACACAGGTCCCAAAACAGGCATGTTACAGCTGGCCTCCCATTCATTTGTAAAATTGGGGAATTGCAGATGAATTATCTACAGTCTGAAGCATACACTGCAAATGGCATTACAGGATACTGCACCCCATGGCACCTGGGATACTTCAGCAGTCTGGAGGATGGCATGTTACACAGGGAAACAGGGGCGAATATGGACTTGCAGTGGTGTATGACAGCAGGAAGATACAGTATTGGCAAGGCATGCATTGGAGGTATGTAAATTCCCTCTTCAGTTTGCTAGGGATGTACACAGGGCTGCATACACTGGTGGATCCACAGCTGGCATGGTGCCCCAATGCATGGTACAGCCAGTTGGGTCATTCCAGAGTGCAGGTCCCCAGCCTGGGTTCAGTGCAGTCAATGGCTGGCCATGGCAGGGCATGGAGGGTAATGCCACTCTTTGCAACAGGTTGGGTACTGGGGAGTGAGGGTGTCTGTGTACAGGGGTGGTGGATGGGAGTCCTCTAGACTATGGATATGGACCATGGTTTTCTCTGGTGCAATCGTGTCTGGGGGTGCCCTACACTATGGAGCTCTTCAGGGATGGAGTTGGCTATATTGGGGATGGAAAGGGAGTACCGCTAGTACACCAGGGCTGCCAGGCTGCTGTCCACCTGAGTGCACATCTGTAACCTGCCTGTGGGAGGCTAGCTGTGTTAGGACAGCTATTCATGGCCTAACTGTGGGCCACAGTGCTCTAGACTGTGAATGGCACATTGCCACTAAATATGTCGCAGCACAGCATATGCATGGGATTGCCCCTCGAACTGAATGGCATACCATTTGTGTGTGCCTGACCCTTTCCCCAGTGGCCGGCGCATCACACACATTTGAATATCATGCTGCTGTGCATTGTTGAAGTTGTGTGGCACATCTCCCATTTCCACTGGGATGCACTGCGTATTGCCTTTGAATATGGGGGCCTTGGACTAGGTAGCCTGGATAAATACATTATAAAAATGGTAAAATCATGACCCCAGTGAAAACAAGATATTGCATCTAATCTGGGACAGCCTGAGTAAATACAGTGCAAAAATATGTAAATGAACTTCCCTGTGACAATGAGATGTAGCATCTCCCCTGCCCTATCCAGGATACAAAATATAGAATAAGAAATATTCAGTGCTCCCAGATCCAAATAATCATTACTTTATAAGAAACCTTAACTTTCCCTGTGCTTTCCCCACAAAGGCAGAATCAAATCCCTGTATAAATCCCTGCAGATTTTTCCATAAGCCACTGGTTCCTTATTTATGACTTTGTTCTTTACTTACTATACCAGCAGACTTTTATTAGGAAAAGAGCTCTGATTTGCTGCTCATTATTAATATTATAGGTCACAATGGCCTTGAAATGATTTGGATTTAAATGGTATGCATAAGGCATGATGGGAAACTGTATGAAACCACAAATATCAAGCTCATTATTTCATGAACTATACTCAAGGCCCCTGGAATTCTGCGGTTCTGCGGTTGTGGAATTTGCTGCAGAATTTGCATCGTGCCACAGAATATATATAGTGCATCAGAATTCATTGTTTTTGGTGAATTTTCATATAAATATACTGTTTTTCCATAGTGTCAGGCTTTCTTTCCCACCTCGTTTATCCTGAAGCCCATCCTCTATGCTCAGCATATGATGTCATCGATGACATCACATCATATTTAGCCAATGACAGTACTGCATTCTGCCAGAGAAATGAATAAATCATGCCGGAAATCAGAAAATGCTGCTGCAGAAGTCAAGGAGCCCTGCCTCAGAAATCAGAAAATTCTGTCGCAGAACACCAGGGCCCTGACTATACTCAAAATTAGTAATCACAAGTCAAATAATCTTTCAAAAGATACTAGGAATGCCTGTAAACAAATTTATTGCAAAGAGACATAAATATATATATATATATATACATATATATACATACACATACATATATACACATACACATACATGCACACACACACACACACACACACTATTGTTGCATCTTATAGTTATTTGTTTTCAGACAAATTCTTATAGACTTTTTTCTGTCCACCTGATGGAATCTTGAATGAGTTAAGTAAATGTTATTATTTTATCAAGGCCCTGATCCAGCAACTCACTAAATACACACTCAGTATATCATGTAATCGGGGGTGGGCTGTGGTGTTATTAGTGCGCGGTGCCTCCAATTTGTAACCCACTACCAGGCTAGCCCAGGTTCAGGAAGAAAACATTCACTCAGCATCAGGGCTAGGTTTGCATTCTGGTCAGGGGCACCCAAGTAATTCTGGACACAGGAAGCAATAACTGTAAATGTCCAAACCAGGAGTGAGATTCTAAAGTGGGGCTTTTATTCACTTCAACACAAAAATACAAAGAAAGATGGACCCCAGCGGGACTACACTCACTGGATATGCAGATTTAGAGAGGTCAGAACACATCTTCTTCATCACACAACAACCTTCAGGTTTTGAACACACTGGGCTCTCATGCCCGGACTGGTAGTTTCACTCTTGGATTTCCTGGCATGGCACTTGGCCAGCACTAGTACACATTTCCATATGTCATGGACTTTTGGTGGTGGCCCCCTCAACCACTCATGAGCGCTTCTAACTCTAGAGGGAAAAAACACATCCTTAATCACACATCTGGGTACTTTCTGCAGACACTGGCCAAGTGCCTGGGAGAAAGCTATAGGTGCCCAAAGTGAATCCGGAGCGGTAAATCTGGATACTCCAGATGGAGGGTCTCCCACCTCTTGTTCCCAAATCCATACCCAGCCATTCATTTGGAGTCAACACCTTTCCTTGAACTCTCTGTTTATAGATGCTATCTCGAAATGTATATCACATTTAATAATCTACTTTCCATGCAATTGGTGTCCTGACTTACAATGTTCTCTAAGTGGCTATGTCCATCCCTATAGACCCCCACTGGTTAGATGCATTTCAAGTCATACACATACTGTATCTTAAAGTACTGTACTTGGCTGTCCTTTCCTGACCCCACAGAAGCAAATACTTTTACACAACTCTCTTGGTGAAAACATGGGCTCTATGTCACAGCAGACTCACCGTGGTTCAAAGGGGCCCCAGGGCTTCTCACACAGAAAACACACATCTGGTACCTCAGTACAAATTCTCTAGTCAGGCAGCTTTCCCTCTTCCAGCAGGGCCAGGGGATTGCCCCTGAAATATTGTTCTCTTCCCCCATCCCTCCAGGGATGGGGCACTAGAACAGACCGGGGAATGGTCTCAACCACTTCTACAGGTTTCTTCTGTGTCCTTCTCTAGGGAAAGAACACACACCCTCTTCCTGTTGTAGCTCTATTACAGAGCTATGCTCTGAGGTGCTGCCAACTGTAGCACACCTCTTCCTTCCACTGAGTCTCCATCTAGACTTCTCTTGACTGGCTTTGAAAACCCCAACATTCTAACCTAACTCCCTGCTGCAGCATTCTACTGTGGCTTATGCTGCTGTGAGAATTCTATAGTGATGTCATCCCTCCAGCTCAGCTGAGACTGAGGACAGAGTGAGACAGTGTGAAACCCATTTAACTGGTGTCTCACAAGCTGCCTTTCCCTGTCTGCCACTAGATCTGAGTGGGATTCTAGTAACCCTGGGTAACAGGGGGGTTACACCCTCCCATGGCGAGGAAAATGACTGTCTGCAGTCATTACTTTCCCAGACCAGGCCATCCTACCCTATGTGTTGACTACGGGGAGTTAGCGCTACCTTCTCCCCTACCATGTGCCAGGCACAGGCAGGTAACACTAAGGGCCCAGAGGCCATTGGCTGACACATCAGCCTGTACTCTACAATCTTGCTATGGTTACCTAGTGGCCCTGGTAGAATTGCCCAGAGCATAGCCCTAATAGATCAGTACTGCGGCCCCTACTGCAGGTCAGGACCACGGCCTGTCTACCCCCTAGCCCTCTAGGAAAAACCTATCTGACCAAAACCCAAATTTACCCAGAAAACACAGGGGAATCTCCCCACAATGCTGGACACCTGCAACCAAACACAAGGAGTTAATACTATACTCTAGGTATTACTCCCACACTCTCCCACAACCGTACCTGTGGAAGGAAAAGTTAAACACAGTAAACAAAAACATTGCACTCTAAACACTTCTAATGTAAAGCACATGGAAGACCCCACTGAGTCCCTCCTCCTCTTCTTGCCTTCTCTTCTTGTCTTCTTCAGGATCACCTGCAAGAGAAAAGACAAAACAGCCCCTAATCTGCAAACACAGTACTATCTAACCCCTATCATCAAAACACTGGAGAATCCCAAAAATATTTTTTAGAAAAGTTAAAAAACTGTTTAAACAGTAGAAACAGTAAAAAAACAATGACATTATTTACAATATACATTTTGGGGGATGGAAGACACTAAAAGTCCCATCTAGTGACAACAGTTCCCGAAGGCAAGTCCAAGAAAGAGTCTCTCCTGGGCCAGAGCCCGGTGAAGCACAGTTCTGGTAGGACTGTAATCCCAAAGGGGAGAGTCTTTGAGGACAGTTCAAACAGTCTGAAGTCTGCTAGGTGTAGGGTGTGTACTGCAATGTCATCAAAATAGAAAAGTCTGGACTTATCAGTCCCTTGAAGAATGAAATCAATACGACACCTGGATTTCCATCCAAAGACTCTCCCTGCAGCATTCTTCAGATACAGCTGGGTGGACATCTTCCAGAAAATAACAGGATGGCACATCTGGAAACTGCTGGGATGATGTCATCTAGGAGATGGAACCTTGGAACAGGACAGGAAAAACAGCTGGTCTGAAGCCATCCGAAATCCCAGGCGATGAATCAGGATACAGCTTGGCTGGTGTCCTCTCTGGATACGAAATCATCTGGAAGGCCAGTCGATGGAATCTGAAAAGCCAGTACACTGCAAAGCTGATGAATCTGGGGCACCTGGTTCCTGGAATGCCAGTCTGGCGGAACAACACAGGTACAGCAATGGCTGGATGGCAGCACTGGCTACCACTGCTCTGCTTTCCACTTGGTAGGCAAGGGCAAATTCGCAGGAAGTTGCCTGCATTGTAGAAAGTAACACAATGGGTCAGGTGCAAGAATTATTACCCCGTCTGGGCTCTCATAATGCACATTGAAGAAGGTTTCATGTCCCCCTCCATCTACGATCCGAACAGTGTCTATAAACAGTGTTCTGCCCACTTTCCATTGTCTGAATTTCTCTTGGAACTCTCTGACTCGGACACACCGACTTGCACAAGGATGCACATATCTTGTTTCCTCTTCCATTATCGAGGATTTCCTGTTTCTTTCAATCTCCTCCCAGACTCTCTGTGGAAAGGTAGGAAAGGATATCCCATACGGTAGTAGCACAGAATTTGTCAAGCAATTTTGTGAGATTCCCTATTAATCCTTCACAAAATTTAGGAGAAAAAAATCCTCTAAAATTTTTTTTTTATACCTACAGAAAGAGACCAGTTTCTATTGCATTACTTAAGTGGCATCTGGTAAATTTTCAACTACACTATCAGATGAGAAAACCTCTGGGTAGCAGTGAAAACACTAACAAATAAAACAAAATCCCTAACTAAAGGTTTCACAATTCTCAATAGGGATTTTTAAAATTCCTTAAAAATCCTTTGACTAATTTGATGCTACTACTGTAGCTCTCATTTGCCTTCCTCTTTACTACTCTTGGTCAACTTGAGACCCCTGGCCTGGCTTGGGGGCAGTCAGTCCTGGTTCTGCCAGCTACGCATACTTAATTTAATGTAAAATGGATCTTTGACTCCTCCTTGTGGGGACAGGGCTATGTAGTCACCAATCTCTGCTTCTGTTCGTTCCTCTGAGGCAAGAGCCCGAGGCTGTGGATCTGCACCTTCTTCATAAGACCACATAGGTTCCTCCTCATCCTCTTCCTCACTGAGGATTTGAGCCCAGGGGTGAGCAGTCGTCCTCACTACTGAGACTATCCACTCCTTGCAGGGCACGGAGGTCGACACCTCCCATTCAAGGGTCTCCCTCATCTCATCTTCTCCTATGAGACTTGGGCTAGGCCCCTCTCTCCAAGAATCTGCTGATGCTCCCTCTGCACTGTCTCTCTGTGACCCGGACTTGGATACATCAGTACTTTGCGCTGCCTGTAGATTTGCACCCTCTTGCTTCATGCTACACTCTGCTGAGCCTCTTCCAACAGGCTGTACCTGGTGTTGTGTGCTGCCAACTGCAGGTTCTTGAAGCTTTGTCCATGTGGGAGCCAAATGAATCTTGGGTGCTTTGGTTAGACCATGTCTCTCTGGGCACCCAGAACAGTGAGGAACCATGAAGACGTCCCTTCCAGCCTTTAAGCACATTATGCACACTTTTACTGGATATCCAGGAATCACCACATGAGCAGGCAAATGTCCCCCGTAGTAACATCTCTCAATAACTTTTAATCTAACTTCTTCTACTATCATAGCCTGCGCATAATCCGAGCAGTGGGCTGATCCCGAAGCCATGACTGCAGAGAAAAACAAAAGCTCACTGTTATCTCAAGTCCCACTCTGTTGGAAAAACTTTTACAAAATGGCTCCCTTGCTGCTGTGATTATTTTACTACCCCACCCTGTAATGGCAGCTGCAGCACTCCTGCACATCAACGTTCTGTTTCTCACTCAAGCCACTGCACATCTGATTTACACACTCTACTGATAACGTTTACTCAAACTGCTTAAACTGCACTGTTTGTTCTCTTAGCACATTTATATGGTTTTTACTGGACTTTTTATTTGCTGTAACTCACTGTTCTTGTTTAAAAGTCCCTAAAGCCACAGTATTTCATTGCACAGGATTGCCTGTATTTCTTGTTGCATCTTTCATACAACCCACAATCTCTCACATGGCTTTGAAAATTAGACTGTTGCTGAACCCACAATTATGCTCACAGTCTAAAGCTTAGAATTCCTGCTTAGCTTGATTAACTTGACACAGTCCTTCTTTGCAAAACCATCACACTGCTACACACAGATTCAGCTGGCTTTAGTTAAAATCACACACAGTTTGAGTTGCTCTTAGGTTGGTACTCACTTAATCAGTAGCTGGTTATTGCAATGGAAAAATTCGGCCTACAGCCAGTCTTGGAGGCCTCGTGAATGAAGTGGGCTGGCAGTCCTCCTGATTGTCCATCCTAACACCTCACTTTCCTCCCAGATGATTGAAATGCAGATTGAGCTCAATTTTAAATGACAACGTCCAATTTTATCACTTTTATAATGTTTTCAGTCACCATGATGCTCCTCCTGGCAAGCCAGTTCGCACACTACTCTCTCTCTGTCTCCCTCTCTAACACTGTGCAGTCACTCAAGAGCTGGCTTGGGGCCGGGACTGATTGCAGTCTCACCAATCACTTGATGCCATGCATATGCAGCCCATGATTATTTGCATTGTGTGGGCATGTGTGATTTTGTTTTTTCTTGAAACTTGGCTTCCCAGCCAAATGCCCTTTGGGGTAACCCTTGCCTCAGTGTTTGCTCACAGAGGTTCTTTGTCTTTTAAATAGTTTTTTATTTTAATGGGTTCACCTCAACATAACCAAGACACACTGTCTTAGGGTAGATGGTTCATTCCACTGGGGTGGCAAACAGACGAAGCATACTGATGAGTCCTGGTAGGATGAAACACGTGTCTATGTCATCTGTTAGCACCCTTTGCAAACTGTGTGAGAGGCCTTTTGGCACCATGCTATTCTGCTTAAAGTTGAACCAGCATAACATTCTGTGGTGATTTTCATATGCAGCCCATGATGCTTTGCATTGTGTGGGCATGTGTGATTTTGTATTTTTTTGAAACTGGGCTTCCCAGCCAAATCCCCTTTGGGGTAACCCTTGCCTCAGTGTTTGCACACAGAGGTTCTTTGTCTTTAAAATAGTTTTTTATTTTAATGGGTTCACCACAACATAACCAAGACACACTGTATAAGAGTAGCTGGCTCATTCCACTGGGGTGGCAAACAGACGAGGCATACTGATGAGTCCTGGTAGGACAAAACATGTGTCTATGTCATCTGTTAGCACCCTTTGCAAACTGTGTGAGAGGTCTTTCAGCACCATGCTATTCTGCTTAAAGTTGAACCAGCATAACATTCTGTGGTGATTTGCATATGCAGCCCATGATTCTTTGCATTGTGTGTTCACGTGTGAAAGAACTCACAGGCAAGGATCCTAAAGCACCACCCACTATGCTCAACCTTCATGGCACTCCTACAATCAACCTAGGTATCATCACCAGCACTTTTAATAATGCATTTACAAACCTGGACAGTGTCCTTCCACCAAATTTTTTCGACGACCTCCCCTCCAGCTCATCCCAAGTTACCCCCCAACTAGAACGTACAACCCCAAAGTTTTTTTTTAAGGAGGTCCCACCACAAGTAGCTAGAAAATACATTCAAAAGGCCATCGGCAAACAAGGGCACAGTGGTAACTCCCTTGACCTGAAACTGCTGGCACAAGTCCTCGATGAAATCTTAGAACCACTTACAAAGATCTTTAATCTCTCGCTTAGATTGGGCCATTTCCCCTCTCTCTGGAAGAAAGCCACTGTCACACTGGTTCACAAAAGCAGAGATAGGACACTGCACACCAATTACAGACCGATCTCACTCCTCCCCCCACTATCCAAAGCGCTGGAGCAAATAGTGTCAGACCAACTAGTTGAATTCCTGGATAAGTGCAATGTACAGTGCCCAGAGCAGCATGGCTTCAGAAAAGGGCACAGCACCACCACTGCACTACTGGAATTTACAACCTTCATCCATGCCACGCTTGACAAAGGGAATTGTGGAGGGGCAGTATTTATAGACCTTACCAAGGCATTCGCACAGTTAACCACCCCTACTGCTCAAGCAACTGTCCTCCATTGGGATCTCCAGTGATGCCCTTCCATGGTTCACCAGCTACCTTGATAATCGGATCCAACGTGTAAGGATTGCAGGGATCTCTTGATGAGAAACGGTCCGCTCCAGAGTCCCCAGGGTCTATTCTGGGCCCTCTACTCTTCTCCCTCTTCATCAACAATCTCCCCAGTGCCTGCCACCAAAAAATTTTACTATACGCAGATGATGCAGTCCTGTTTTCCAGCCACCATGACATTACAGTCCTTGAATCCCAGCTGCAGCTCGACTTCAATCGCATTGAAGACTGGTTCAATTCTCATAAACTTGTCCTGAACCGCAGCAAGACTAAAGCCATGTCCTTCTGTAACCGACAGAGCAGGCACAACTCTCTGTCCCTCACCATCAAGAACCATACTGGGAACCCACTTGAACATGTCAAGGAGTTCAAGTACCTTGGTATTACCCTGGATAGTACCCTCTCCTACACTCGGCATATTGACACTGTTGCCAAGATCGCCAATATACGGATTGGACTACTACACAAACACAAGCACTGTATGCCTGTGGATGCCCTTAAACTAGCCATCTACAGCTCTGTCACCTCTATCATTGACTACGGCCTTGCCATCTATGGCTGTGCCCCAACAAGTGTCCTCCACAGGATCTCAGTTGCTCTCAACAAAGCCTGTAGACTACTGATGGATGCAGCCCGACAAACTCACACCTGTGACCTCTATGCACAGGCCAGCTGGCTACCCCTATGCAGCAGAATACAATACCAGACCTGCTTACTTACCAAAAAGATTCTTCTTGGTCTCATGCCACCTGGTGTTAGCTCACTCCTTACTACCTACAGTGGCACTCAACAAACACGTGGTGCCCAATCTCTAACCTTTCAGGTTCCCAGATGTCGTAGCTCCATGGGTCAGCGGTCCTTTATCTGTAGAGCTGCTCAATGGTTCAATTCTCTCAATAAAGAAGCACTTTCCTCTACTACACTTGGACCCTTCAAAAGTAATCTCAAACTTTACCTCACCTCTATCACTCAATGTGACTGTTTTGTTTAACAGAGATCTCTCTAAACACCTCCCAGCTCACTCATGTCTCACAGCCCGCCCTTTCCCAATCTCATTCCCTCTGGCACTGGGCCTTCCTTGTGACTCCTTTCTTGCTTCACATCTCCACTGGTACAAGACATTTTCCACCACCATCGGACAGTGGCCCATTAGCCTGCCAACTTCCTCTCCCGGTCGCATGCCTGCAACACTAACTGCCTATGGTGCCCTCTATCTCTTATTGTTACCGCAGCCAGCTGCCTACTCAAGCTGCTCGTTTTATGAATATTATCACAATGTATGTTATAACTGAGTATCACTATTTTTTCTTTTAGTTGTTTTGGTTATTTATTGTGCATTCTTTTACTACCTCTGTATGTATGTTGACCCTCATCCTTTGACGTGGAACCTTTGTAAATGAGCAGTTTCTGCTCAAAGGTATTTGTAATCCGAGAATTTAATAAATAAAAAAAAAAATGTTGTATTTTCTTGAAACTTGGCTTCCCAGCCAAATGCCCTTTGGCGTAACCCTTGCCTCAGTGTTTGCGCACAGAGGTTCTTTGTCTTTTAAATAATTTTTTATTTTAATGGGTTCACCTCAACATAACCAAGACACACTGTCTTAGGGTAGCTGGTTCATTGCACTGGGGTGGCAAACAGATGAGGCATACTGATGAGTCCTGGTAGGATGAAACACGAGTCTATGTCATCTGTTAGCACCCTTTGCAAACTGTGTGAGAGGCCTTTCAGCACCATGCTAATCTGCTTAAAGTTAAACCAGCATAACATTCTGCAGTGATTTGCATATACAGCCCATGATGCTTTTCATTGTGTGGGCATGTGTGATTTGTATTTTTTTGAAACTTGGCTTCCCAGCCAAATCCCCTTTGGGGTAACCCTTGCCTCAGTGTTTGCCACAGAGGTTCTATGTCTTTTAAATAGTATTTTATTTTAATGGGTTCACCAAAACATAACCAAGACACACTGTTTTAGGGTAGCTGGTTAATTCCACTGGGGTGGCAAACAGACGAGGCATACTGATGAGTCCTGGTAGGATGAAACACGTGTCTATGTCATCTCTTAGCACCCTTTGCAAACTGTGTGGCAGGTCTTTCGGCACCATGCTATTCTACTTAAAGTTGAAGCAGCATAACATTCTGTAGTGATTTCCATATGCAGCCCATGATGCTTTGCATTGTGTGGGCATGTGTGATTTTGTATTTTCTTGAAACTTGGCTTCCCAGCCAAATGCCCTTTGGGGTAACCCTTGCCTCAGTGTTTGCGCACAGAGGTTCTTTGTCTTTTAAATAGTTTTTTTATTTTAATGAGTTCACCACAACATAACCAAGACACACTGTCTTAGGGTAGCTGGTTAATTCCACTGGGGTGTCAAACAGACAAGCAATACTGAAGAGTCCTGGTAGGACGAAACATGTGTCTATGTCATCTGTTAGCACTCTTTGCAAACTGTGTGAGAGGCATTTCGGCACCTTGCTATTCTGCTTAAAGTTGAACCAGCATAACATTCTGTGGTGATTTGCATATGCAGCCCATGATGCTTTGCACTGTGTGGGCATGTGTGATTTTGTATTATCTTTCTTCTCGTGCTCTTCTCCTCCATGGCAATCGTTGAGCTGGCAAAATTTAAACTGCAAACCACACTTTTTTTTCTCAACTGTGACTCCTCAGAGGGAGCTCCATTTTGACCATTTTTCAAGGCATTTCACTTAGCAACTCTCTCTGTCCATACAACAAGCACTTCCAACTTCTAGGGCACAAATCTGTTTTTGTTTCCCACAGTTTTCCACACTTTTCTTGTCACACATAACTTGAAAAAGCTATCAAACGTTATAACTTTGATGCAGGACAAGGGGCATACACTCTCAGGCTTTACTGCTCCTCAGTAAACTGATGGCACAGTTACAGCAGCACATGAACAGCAGCACACAGTGAGACATTTGGGTGGCAATGCTTCCACTTTTTGGGCTACCTACTGCCGGACAGCCAAAACACTAGCCCTAATCTGAGCAAATCTTTCTTGTTCTCTCCCTAGATTCCAAACCCAAATCCTCAGCGGTGCCTCCAGTTTGTAACCAGGGGATGGGTGGTGGTATTATTAGTGTGCGGTGCCTCCAATTTGTAACCCACTACCTGGCTAGCCTAGGTTCAGGGAGAAAACATTCGCTCAGCATCAGGGCTAGGTTTGCACTTCTGGTCGGGGGCACCCAAGTAATTCCAGACACAGGAAGCAATAACTGTAAATGTCCAAACCAGGAGTGGGATTCTAAAGTAGGGCTTTTATTCACTTCAACACAAGAATACAAATCAAGATGGACCCCAACGGGGCTATACTCACTGGATATTCAGATCTATAGAGGTCAGAACACATCTTCTTCATCACACAACAACCCTCAGGTTTTGAACACACTAGGATCTCACTCTCAAACTGGTATTCTCACTCTTATATTTCCTGGCATGGCACTTGGCCAGCACTAGTACACATTTCCATATGTTATGGACTTTTGGTGGTGGCTCCCTAAACCACCCATGAGTGCTTCGAGTTGTAAAGGAAAAAAACTCATCCTTAATCCCACATCTAGGTACTTTCTGCAGACTCTGGCCAAGTGCCTGGGAAAAAGCTATAGGTGCCCAAAGTGAATCCATAGAGGTAAATCTTGTTACTCCAGATGGGGAGACTCCCACCTCTTGTTCCCAAATCCATACCCGGCCATTCATTTGGAGTCAACACCTTTTCTTGAACTCTCTGTATGTAGATGCTATCTCAAAATATATATCACATTTAAACAATCTACTTTCCATGTAATTGGTGTCCTGACTTGCAACATTCTCTAAGTGGCTTTGTCCATCCCTATAGACCCCTGCTGGTTAGATGCATTTCAAGTCATACACATATCTTAAAGTACTGTACTTGGTTGTCCTTTCCTGACCCCACAAAAGCAGATACTTTTACACAATTCCCTTGGTGAAAACATGGGGTCTATGTTAGAGCAGACTCACTGTGGTTCACAGGAGCCCCAGGGCTTCTCACACAGAAAACGCACATCTGGTACCTCAGTACAAATTCTCTAGTCAGGCAGCTTTCCCTCTTCCAGCAGGGCCAGGGGACTGCCCCTGAAATGCTGGTCTCTTTCCCTCCATCCCTCCAGGGATGGGGCACTGGAACAAACTGGGGAATGGTCTCAACCATTTCTACAGGTTTCTCCTGTGTCCTTCTCTAGGGCAAGAACACACACCCTCTTCCTGTTGTAGCTCTATTATAGAGCTAGGCTCTGATGGGCTGCCAACTGCAGCACACCTCCTCCTTCCAATGAGTCTCCCACTAGACTTCTCTCTACTGGCTTTGAAAACCCCAACATTCTAACCTAACTCCCTGCTGCAGCAGTCCACTGTGGCTTATGCTGCTGTGAGAACTCTATAGTGATGTCTTCCTTCCAGCTCAGCTGAGACTGAGGACAGAGCGAGACAGTGTGAAACCCATTTAACTGGTGTCTCACAAGCTGCCCTTCTCTGCCTGCCATTAGATCTGAGTGGGATTCTAGTAACCCCGGGTAACAGGGGGTTACACCATATTACAAAATGACAAAAAAAAAAAAAACAGTCTTCTGTTTTCAGTTGTTTGATCAGGAATTTTATAAATGGTATACATTATTTTTGTTACATCTGTGTTGGTTCAATAAAAAGTATCAAATAATTTGCATCAGCAGCACTCATGGTTTGTCAACAGTTAATTCATTAGATGAAGTGTCCCTTACCGGAGTTTAACTGTTTCTCCACCCTTCCCCCAAACACACACACACACACACACACACACACACTCTCTCTTACTATAAGAGATCTTAGTAGCTCTTACGTGTTGTGTTTTGGAAGCAGGCCACAGCCCTTTCTGTCAAAAAGAAATTTATGTATTTAGTCTGGGTAGTTCACTGAAGACTGGCATTTTATCAGATAGGTCTTGAGAGGTTAAAAACAGTGAAAATCTTTACAACATTTGCTGGGAAAGGATAACATTTATGAGATATGAATCTTTCTTGAAAGATATTCATCCCCAATTGAAGTTAGTAGCAAAAAAATGTTTAAATGCTACTCATTTAAATGTGCAAGCTGTTGCATTTCAAAGGAGGTAAACACATCTCCAGTTTACTAGGCAATCAATATTTAATAAGCTGTTTCAGTTTCCTAATGGCCATCAGATAAGCAGCTCAGAGTTATGTCTCCAACATTCTAAACATAAAGAAGGGATTATTTTATTTTAGTTGTCATAGTGATTTGTAGATGTGGAAGGATACATTGAAAAGTCTAAAAAAATGTGTTCCACGAAACTCCATTTTCAAGCTACAGATAGCAAAATGTCTGTAGGCTCCACCCACAGCCATAACAAAGGATGGCTCTTCCTATGAACCATTCACATTATGATCAATATTTTGAGTGTGGAGAGATATCTTACAAACCACCAATACCCTGTGCCTTTGTCTGCATCAACAGTTTTTGAGACTACAAGGCAAGTGCTCCAAGTCAAACAAAAGCAGCTGAAACGCCTTGGCAAAGGGTGTAGGTCCAAAGCTGCAGATGAACTAACAGATTATATAATAGAACAACTCTATGAAAAAAAGCAGCTGGGCACACACTGCACCAAATCACTAATCAACAACCAATGGCTGACAATTACTTCAGTGTGAGGGGCAACACTGAGATGAGGGCAATATGTTGGGATGACAGAGAACTTAAGCAAGATGAAAACAGTAGATGTTACTTACAGTATGACTCTGAAAAGCAAACTAAGACTAGAAGCAGAGCAAACCCTGAAGACTATCGAAAACTAAAACCAAGAGCATATGAAATACTAAACAATCCAGAGAGATGTCTGGTCCGAGCCTATGAAATATATAAATCTAAAAGGGCAAACAAAACATTACAAAAAGAAGCACCTGTTTTCCTATTAACACCTTGCAACAGCAACAGATAGGTGGTGCATGGTATACAAAACCAGCCTATAGGCATCAATAAAATAGCAAACATCATGAAGACTATGATATCTGCAGCTAACCTTCAGACCTAAAAAAGACTGACCAATCACTCAGCCAGAAAACATCTAATTAAAAACTGATGGACAGTTGTGTGGCCCCAACTAGATAATACAAATATCCGGCCATAAGCAACTGCAAAGCCTCAATGATTATTCTAAAATTAATGAATCAAAACAACTGAAAATGTTTAATATACTAAGTGGCACTGACGTTGAAACCTCACAAGAGCCACAGACCAAGAAATCCCAAACCAGCTTTGAACAACCAAATTTGTATGACTTCCTAGAAGCCTGCTTCCACAAGCTTGTCATCAAAGCAAAAAAAATATAACATTTAATATTGTACAAGGTACAATATGGAAACAATCACCATATCATTATGCTACCTGTTATAAAATAACCCCTTCCCCCACCCTCTATCCCCACTCCCCCAAACCAGTCAAAAAGCAATAATCTGATAACATGTTTCTGTCTTATCCACCAGATAACAACTACAAAAGAATCCACCACAGAAGACCACAGAGAATAGAATCAGACACAAACTCAGACTGAACAGTAAGTATTATAGTTTTAGGTCTATAAAAAGAAATAAGCTAACCATCTAATACAGTTTAAAATATCAAACAAAACTTCTCATTTGCCCCCTCCCAGCACTCCAGAATATGCTGCATAGAGTCTAATATTATCATCCTCATCATGTTTATTTTTAAAAAGCGCCCTTCCAGAGCTCAGGGGGCTCTTACAATCAGAAACATAAAATCACATGTACATAAAAGTCACAACCTCATACATATTTAAAATATTCATGACTTTCAGCACATACATTTCTTCTTTATAAGCAACTGACTGGTATAAACCTTTAAAATCATATGATGTATGATATAGTGAAGCAGCTTGTCAGATTCTTAAAAACATTTTGCAACCATAGACAGCATAGAAAAACTGTTTTAGTACTATATAAAACAATTGGGACAAATAAGTTTACTACAAATAATAAACCTTAACTGAAACAAAAGTAAGCAAAGCCCAAATGTCATCCTCCCACCCTACATAAAAACCACCCATATTGTACTACACAGATTGGCAGCATCATTATGTAAATAGAAGGGCCAGTCTTCAAGCTTTGCAGCCACCTATCCTAAAATCAAAACCACATCCCAAACGTATTTGTCCCACATAAACAATATCAAAATGGAAAGCAAAAAAATGTTCTGTCTAATAAATATTGACTAAAAGTATACCGCAAATTTCACAATTAAATAAAATGCAACAGCAAAACAGATTCTCAAAATACTTTTTCTTCTGCAGAACAGCAGCAGAAAAGACAAGCTATATCAACTTCAAAGAAGTCCGAACATCCAAAAAGACAGCTGTAAAGCAAAGCATCTATATTTATAAAATAGCGCTATTCACCACAAAGGACCCTAGTGCTAATACAATAAATAGTAAAATCACAGCTAAAAATGCCATCCATCATTAAGTATCAAACTTACACAATATCAGAGAAAACAAGATTGAACAAATATGTTTTCAGTGCAGATTTAAAACTCTCCATACCTGTAGTGTTGACAATGCAAGCCAAACAGAAGCAGCTACCAGAAAGCACATGCTTCATTTGCAAGTATCACCACAGTACAGACTACCTAACAGTGCAAGACTGATTCTCAATCAGATACACCGTTTTATTACGAACATTGAACTTTTCCAATTTGCCTCAGCTAGAAAGGATTTCAATAATAGCAAGAACTGTCAGAAATCTACTAACCAGCAGACAAAAAGCAAAGCAGAAAATAAAGCATTTTTTCTTGTTTAATAAATCACTACCTAGTTAAGTTGCATTACCATTTTCTACAGATGCAAGAAAATAATGCAAATATTTACAGTTCTTTAAACTTCTATAGCACATGTATGCACAAGTACAGTAAGAAACTACAGAGAAATGTTTTCTTTGTTTTTTGAAATAGAAATGTGTTGCTTGTTAATTGCTACTTTCATAGTTCAATAAAACCTTTTTGCAATGTTCTTAACTTTCTATTCCTGATTCCATAAAATTGCAATCCAAACCAAAGTAAAAGACCCCCCAAAAGAAAGTCCTAACAAAAGAGCGACTCTTCAAAGTTGTAATCCAATAAAAGTAAAAAAAAACAAATAAATAACCAAACAAAGCAAAAAAGCCCTCCCTGAAAAAAATCAAAGCAAATTCGACTCTTCCATGTCATAATCCACCCAAAACAGTTGACAAAATCGAAGTAAAACTGCAAAACACTTTCCTGAGGAAGGGACAGAGGGAGTCACATGGTGCTAGCTGGGGGTGTTCTGTGGGATTCTGGTGTCTGCTGGCTTTGGTTCTGGTGGTGTGGCCTGCTGCAAGAGCTCTTCTCAAAGATCCACTGTTACAGTAAGTTCTTACATAACTGTACTATTTGTAGGCAGTGTTTGGGGCACTTGGAAACTTGTCTTTAAAATTGTAACTGGTAGTGTGGAGGAAAATAACTCAAGAAACTAGCCACCTGTCAAAGGCACTAGCTGACCCAGGAAGTCCCGTCTGGGGGAGGTTCCACTTGGTGTATAAAAGCGAACACTCCTTAATGTGTCCCCACACATATTCATGTCCAAGCACAAGTATGGAGCAGCACAGGAGTGGAAAAGGTATAAGATTGGTGTCGACAGGCATCTGCAGAAGGAAGTGGGAAGTGGGGACTCTGCCAGTCAACTAAGATAAGGTACCTGCTCTCTCCTGTTTTTGAATTCACTGCAGGGATGGGTAGAAGGTAAAGGGTAGGCCAAAACTGGGGATAGGTGCATCACATTAACTAGGGTAGGAATACAAAGGGATTAAGGGGAAATTGGGGAAAACTTAAGACAACCTATCTAGGGCCAGGGTACAAAGGGGAAAGCTTGTAAACATCTACTTAAAAGTTTAAGGGGGAAGCATGCATTAATGCCAACTACAGTATAGTAGGAGGGGGTATTCTAGATAAGAGAAGAGAACTCAAGAAACACTCCAAGTATATTAATACCAACTACAGTGTAGTAGCAGGGGGTAATCCAGACAGGAAGGGAGCTCAAGAAACACCCTATCTGGGATAAAAGTATACATTCATTTTCAGGTAATAGGAGGAGCAGATTTGAAAATGATGGGAGTGGTGCAGTGCAGTGGCTGTGGAGTGGCGGTCTTCAAGAAGACCTTCTGGAGACTGAGGTGCTGCCCCATCTGTGTGCACCTCTCTGGGCTGAGGGGGGGATGGCGCTAGACTCCGAGCCAAGTTGGCTAGGATTCTGGGGACCTCTTCCCTATGCAGGGTCCACCTGGTCCACCACCAATGCCTCAGAGGGTGCCTAGAAGGAGGGCTGTCTGAACTATGGTGGGCTTCAGAAGGGTGAGGTTAAGGAAAGCATTCCTCAGCTGGTGCCACTGCAGAGCTCTTTTGCTGCCCTATTGGAACAGGACTGCTGAGACAAGGAATTTGTGGTAGTGGCAAGGAAGGATATGGGGGTCTCTTCGAGCAGTGGCCTAAGGTGGGAGGAAGATGACCCCAACATAAAAAGCAGCAACTTCTGGTGGGGACCCAGTTGGCAGGGGATATTTTTGGGAACACCACGAGAGGGAAGGAGGGAGGAGAGGTGTCTACCTGGTGTCTTGGCACAGAGGTAAGTAAGTAAAGTAAGTTAAATTTTATTTTTGAGCGCTTTCCAAAAACCAAAGAGCTGTACAAATAGAACAACATTTAAAACAAGTGTTAAAACAGTAATAAAATCATTCTCCATATGCTTTTAAGAACAGAAAAGTTTTGAGCTCCAATTTTAAAGTTCTCGATGGTCAGGCAGCCTCGTATCTGACGAGGTAGAGAATTCCACAGGGCAGTGGCAGTGTAAGAGAATGCACATGCCCCAGATGTCTTCAAATGAACCCTGGGGATCTCTAGCAATCCCTCACTGGCAGATCGGCGTGAATGAGAGGGACAGTAGGGAATAAGGAGATCTTGCAAGTACTGCAGCCCCTGTTTGTGTAGGGCTTTATAGATCAGTAATCCGACCTTGATGGTGATCCACCACTGAACTAGCAGCCAGTGCAGCCCGCGCAGCACAGGTGTAATATGACTATTTCTAGATGTTCCAGTCAAAAGCCTGAACGCTGCATTCTACACCAGCTGCAAGTGGTGGATATCAACCCCCGGTAGCCCTAGGAACAGGGCATTACAATAATCAAGGCGGGTGGTCACGAAGGTGTGGACCAAGATAGAAAGGTCAGCCAGAGGAACCAGGTGTTTCATCTGGGTGATATTCCTAAGATGGTAAAAAGAAGACTTGACAACTGACGAAAACTGAGATTTCATGGTCAGACCATCATTGGTAATAATGCCCAGATTACGTACCTGGTTTGAGGTCAAGAGCTGGACACCATTGAGCCTGATGAAACCCCAGCCCTATGACCCACTTCAAGGTGACCCGGGTCCACAACCAACACCTTGGTCTTATCTGGCTTTAACTTCAGCCAGCTGGCACTCATCCAGTCTTTGATCTCGGATAGACAGCTGTTAAGCATAGGGATTACATCATCCTGTATGGGAGTAAAGGACAAATACAGCTGGGTGTCATCTGCATAGCAGTGAAAACCCAGACTGTATCGCCTAATGATGTCTCCTAATGGCAGTATATAAACTACAAACAACATGCGTGCCAAAATGGAGCCCTGCTGCACCCAACAGGACAGAGAGGTGGCATCAGAAGAATAAATTCCAGTGACGACCCTCTGTTTCCGGCCTGTGAGGAAAGATCAAACCAATGTAGAACTGTACCAGACAATCCACAAGAAAGCCGCAGGCGCTCCGAAAGCACACCATGGTCTACAGTATCGAATGCTGCAGAGCGATCAAGAAGGAATAGAATAGTATGAACCTTTCAATCTCTCGCAATTAGGAGGTCATTTAAAACCCGGATAAGAGTGCTATGTCTTTTCCTAAACACTGACTGGAGAGTATCACAGATATTGTGATTTGTAAGATGGTCATCTAGCTGTAGTGCAACCACCTTTTCAATAACTTTACCCACAAAGGGCAGGTTTCAGATAGGTCTAAAGTTAGCTAAACAGTCTGGGTTCAATGAATGTTTTTTAAGGAGAGGTCGAACGACTGCCTCCTTTAGGGGATCAGGAAAAAAACCCTGCTTCAAAGACTTCCAGACAATTTCAGCAAGGATCTGGCAGTTAACATCTATGCAACCTAATAATAGTGGCGTAGGGCCCGGATCCAAACTACAGCTGGTTGGTCATACAGTCTGAACAATCATCACAATATCCATGAACTCTGGCCTGATGCCCTACAGCAGGCATGCCTTAGGCAACTAGTATTGGAACTCACTTGAGAGGGAGCAATCTTAGAGCTGGTACTCTCAAATGGAGTTGGAGACAGGACCACAGATGTAGAAGTGTGAAGCCATCTGGAAACTAGCGACCATCGAACAGTATGGTTCACAGTAAACACAGCAATAGAGTGAAGCCATACAAAGGCAAAAGTACTGGACTTCAGGAGGGCTGACTTTGCCAATATGGGTGCGTGCCTAAGGAATGCACTAGCAAATGGGCAGGAAGGAGGGGTGGAAGAACAATGGGGAATAATAAAAACTGCCATCACAGAGGTAACAAGCCTTTGTGTGAAGCAAAAAAAACTAAACGAAACGATGTAAGAAACTGCTATGGTTCTCAAAGGAGGTGGCAGTGAAGGTTCAAGAGAAAAAGAAGGCATTCAGAAAGTCCAAGGAATCACAGAAGGAACAGGACAGAGAATTGTATTAGTTAAAGCAAAAGGAAGCTGGGAGGGCAGTCAGAACAGCAAAGGCCCGAACTGAGGAAAAGATAGCCAACTCAGTTAAGAAGGGGGATAAAACCTTTTTTAGGTACATCAGGGAGTGAAGAAAGACTAAGGGAGGGATAGTGAGGCTTAATAAAGGGAAGGGGGTGGGCAGAGGGTGAGGGTGAAAAGGCAGAGATACTAAACAAATATTTTTGCTCAGTATTTACAAATGAAGAGGGGGAGGTACCTAAAACAAACAATAGAAACACTCAGGATACAGAAGTTGATACCAGCCCATTTACAGAAGATAGGGTTCTGAAAGAACTCTTAAAATTGAAGGTGGACAAAGCAATGGGGCCTGATGGGATTCATCCCAGAATTCTAAAAGAACTAAGCGTAGAACTAGTGACACCACTGACTACCCTCTTTAACAAATCATGGGAGGATGGGATGGTACCTGAGGACTGGAGGAGGGCAGATGTGATTCCCCTTCATAAAAGTGGGAGCAGGGCAGAAGCAGGAAACTACAGACCTGTTAGTTTAACCTCAGTGATAGGGAAAATGATGGAATCACTTCTGAAGGAAAGAATTGTCGAGTACCTAGAGGCCAGAGGGGCACAGGACCCAAGGCAGCATGGATTCACAGCAGGAAAGTCATGCCAGATGAATCTAATAGATTTCTTTGACTGGGTGACCAAAGTAGTAGATCAGGGAGGGGCTGTGGACATGGTCTACCTAGACTTTAGCAAGGCATTTGACTCAGTCCCACACAAAAGATTAATATACAAGTTAGCCAGCCTGGGAGTGGGTCCCAAGGTGATAGCCTGGGTAAAGAATTGGCTGGGGAATAGGACACAGAGGGTAACAGTAAATGGAGTCCACTCTGAAGAAAGGGGGGTTACTAGTGGGGTACCGCAGGGTTCAGTATTAGGACCGGTCCTCTTCAATGTCTTTATAAGTGACATTACAGAGGGACTGGAAGGAAAAGTATGTCTCTTTGCAGATGACACAAAGATCTGCAACAGAGTTGATACACAAGGTGGGGTGGAAAGGATGAGAAGGGACTTGGCAAGGTTAGAGGAAAGGTCAAATGTATGGCAGCTTAGATTCAATGCTAAGAAGTGCAAGGTAATGCACTTGGGAAACAAAAAAACAGGGGAAGAGTACACAATGAGGGGTTAGATACTAACAACAACAAAAATGGAAAGGGACCTGGGGGTAGTCATATCAGATGACTTAAAGGTGGGCAAGCAATGTGAGAGGGCAGTAAGGAGGGCTGGGGGGTTACTGCGATGCATAGGGAGAGGCATCACCAGTATAAAACAAGAAGTTGTTATCCCTCTGTACAGACAGCTGGTGAGACCCCATCTGGAGTTCTGTGTGCAGTTCTGGAGACCCAGTCTCTGCAAGGACATAGACAAGATGGATGTTGTCCAGAGGAGGGCAACTAAAATGGTGCAGAGTCTGCACCAGAAGACATATGAAGAGAGACTAAAGGAGCTTAATATGTATAGCCTTGAGGAAAGGAGGGAGAGGGGGGACATGATAGAAACTTTCAAGTACCTCAAGGGAATCAACAAAGTCCAAGAGGGTAGCATCTTTCAAAAAAAGAGATGTGCAAGAACAAGGGGGCACAATTTGAAGATGGGGGGCGGCTCAGAGGTAATGTAAGGAAGTATTTTTTCACAGAGAGGGTTGTGGATGCATGGAACAGCCTTCCAGAGGAGGCTGTGGAGTCAAAAACAGTGGTTGAATTCAAACATGCATGGGACAGTCATAAGGCAATTCTAGGGGTGGGGGTAGAAAGAAGTAGGTTGCTGGTTAACTAGGATCTACAGCTTATCCATTAGGTAGGGAAATGGGCAGACTGGGTGGGCCAAGCGGTCCTTATCTGCCATCAAATTCTATGTTTCTATGCTAAGTATTCAACATCCACAGCCTCAGCAGAAATTCAAAATCCAGAACCGATGCCAAGGCCTACCAGAAAAGAAAATGATCTCTAAAAGAAAACAGCTCCAGAAAACATTACATCCAACTGTCTAAACCACACCTGATGTCAGATTGATGTCCAGTGACATCCGATGCTCCAGTAGATGCCACAACACTCCGGAACACAAACTCCCCAAGATCTAGAAACATGTCCCAGCACCTCCAAGTTCTCCTTCAGAAAACTTCCCAACCACCAAAACAAGCAAGGCCTCCCAGAAAATAAGATCCTTCTTTGAAGTAAACAGCTCTGGAAAACTTTAAACCCACATCTTAAAGCTGGCAATGCCATCATCTCAATGCCCATGAATCTGTGATCAAACACTATTGGCCCCGACAGTACAAAATGACTCCCTGTCCTCCAGCACCCTTCTCCCAACTCCACAACCTCCTCCTTCCACTCCCATCCACGTCCACGCCATGCTGCCACCACCAACACTCCACAGATACTCCTTTCACAGTGAAGATGCATCAACTAAAGCTGGACTGCGCAATAAGCTCTAAACCACACCCACCACCACTGAAACCATACCCACAAGCCAATCAGAAAATGTTTCCCATGCTGCGCCAACCAGTCACAAACAAGTGACGTAATTCAGGAACAAAAGGTACAAGTATCCTGGAAGGATTTTCATTTTAAACTTTGGTGCTTCTTCCACTGATCCCTATGATTGGCTAGCACTGCTCCCTGGACTGCTGCCATTGTCCCTTTTACCCATTGCTCTGTACTTTGAACTTCTGGTCTCTGCTAATGATCTCTCTCCCCAAACTCCTGATGAGGACTGTTAAACTTGGTTAATGTATTGTTTAATGTGCACAAATTTGATTAGGCACCTGTACTAATTACTGCTGCAATCAATTTGAAGTCTCATACTGTGCAGCAATTTATTGGTATACTTGCCGTTATTACTGTATTCTGATTTATTTTTGCTGCACTGTTCTATCTGTTTAGCATTGTGCTCAGGGTGATTTTCGGCCCACGCACCCTCCCCCAGTCTGTCAGTAATTAAATAGGCTTAGGACCCGCCCCTCCCTATGCCTCACAGGCAGGGAGAAAATCTAGGTTTCCACTCCTCCCTCTTAAAGGGGTAACCACCACTGTGCCTAGAATCACTACTTTAGGATAGTGTCTGACTCCCTTTGTGTAGCTACTCGTCTTCTCCTGCCATATCTTGCAAACCCAACTCCCATATACAGCTGTGCACTCTAAATGCACATGATGCAGCCACATCTATATCTGACGCTGCTCTTAATCCTCACCCCCTGGATGTGATCTGACCATATTTGTGGTAGCACAACCTTCTTAAATTCTCAAGCTCTGGGTAGCATGAGGGGAACCTCCTCGGACCAGCTCTTGGCCATGGCCTTCAAATTTCCCCCGCGCCAATACCTGCCACTCCAACCTAGGCCAATATCCATTGTTGCCCTACTGTATGGCTGTACCACTGCAGCTACCAACTACTGCCACAGGAACTGCAAGCAACGCATAGCCTGCATATCTTGGTTATTCTCACCATGTTTCCTCAGGAAAATTATCCTACTCCTGCTACTAGTATCAGGAAATGTGCACCCCAACCCAGGTAAAGGACATCCCTCCACAGGAGCCACTTAGAGGCTCAGACATCTAAGGATCGTATCCCTGAACATTGGAAGCATTATGCCTAAGCTCCCACAATTCAAAGCATGGGCTAAGCTAATCAAACCTGATGTCAATGCACTCACCGAGACATGCTTTCCCTAAGATCCCCAACACTGTGGTAGCCCTTGATGGTTACACCATATTCAGGCAGGATAGACTGTCCAACAGAGAAGGTGGCTGTATGGTCTACTTAAATAATGATATCAGGGGTCAAGTACTACCTTGCAGTCTTCTCACCAAGGATGCACAAATCCTTGGTATTAAACTCACCATTGGGGTAACCCATGAAGTGGGTGCATGAGGAAGGATGCCGTCCATTACGGTGACACCTTCCCCACGCAATCCATGCATGGCAATGGACAGGTAGGGCGACCGGATGAGGGGTGGGCGAACTAGACAACAGGATGTCACTATACGACGCCGCATGGGGGTGGGTGGGAGCGAGCATGAGAGCTGGGCTGGGGGTGGGTGGCTGTAGGGAGTGGCGCTGTGGTTGCCAGTCAAGCTGCGTCATGGCTTGAGGATTGGCTAGTGGTTAGGGTGGCTGAGGTACTGGGTTCGGGACTGGGCAGTGGTGCGATTTTTATTGCGCCCGGCCGAATCTTTTATTTTCACTGCTTTCACCCCAACATGTACCCCCTGGGTTGAGAATCCTTAAGTGGGGGGCGCGAGCCCCACAGAAAGCAGTAAAAACATGTCCTGGCACCATTGTGCTGGTGCGCCAGGGTTGTCAGAGTGCCGAAAATGTGTTCAGCACTCTGACTGAGTGATAACGGAGATTGCTTTTAGGCATTCGCCGTTATCACACAGACCCCACCACTGGTCAACAAAGCAAGGTTCTTGTGATCTCTACAATATATATCCCCTGGCAAACCTGGGCCTGGACTGGAACACTTCTTCAATTACCAAGAGCATCTTAGTTTGAGCTGGGAACAACTCGTACTCGATGATTTTAACATCAACTGGCAATCCCAGGATGCTGCGGCATTAATACAAAATATCAAGCCTCTGCCTCAACCACATGGTCACCCAAACTACAAGGCTGAACTACAGGACAGGCTCAAGCACCCTGATAGATTGGCTCCTCTCCACCTGCCCTGACCATATCTCTGAGGTCTCAGTACTCCCGGATTCCTTAAGTGACTATTCCCTGGTAATGTGCTCCTGGTCTAATAAGTTTACAAAGCATACTCCCCAACCCACCAGAACTTGCTCACTGAGATCTGGGCTGCTGGAATATTTTGGACAACATCTAAGGCTAACGGACTGATCCCCACTCAACAATGCCAATGATAGTAACAAAGCTGTTGATTACTTCTGCTCTATCTTTACAAACGCTTGTGATATCTCCGCCCCCTACAAATTCAAAAAAGTAAGAGGGACCAGTAACCCCTGGCTCTCTGCAACCCTAATCGACCTCATGCAACTCAGGGAAAACCTGTGGCATAGGGCAAAGGCATCTGGGAATATGGTCGACCACATTGCCTATAAGGCAGCTAGAAATAAATGCACGAGACTGATCAGGTTGGCCAAGGCCTCTTACTATAAAAATCTTTTAAACAGAAGCTGGGAACATGGAAAGGATTTCTGGAACTCAGTGAAATCTCTTATGGGCAGGATCTCTAAGGCACCACCCAACCACATTGTTTCTTCATCAGGGACACTCCAGGAACATAGTGACATGGTGAATGCATTTAATACTGCTTTCACAGACCTAAGTGCTGTGCTCCCAAGGGAATACCTCTCCACCCCACTGACTGGACAGCCCCTCCATATGAGCTCACCACCTACTGCTCCCACTGGCAAACCACCTTTCTACTTCAGACACCTATTCAGGGCAGAGACCCTTACGAATGTCAAATGGCTACTGGGCAAGACCAGGATAGGAGTTGACTCTATTGACATGAAGTTAGTTGCCCTAACATTAAACGAATTAGCTGGACCACTTACTAAGATCTTTAACACATCCTTGAGGATGGGCATATTCCAGGACAAATGGAAGGCAGCAATTGTCACGCCAGTTCACAAAAGCAGTGACAGAACAAGCCTCTCAAACTTTAGACCCATCTCCATCCTGCCACCACTCTCCAAAGCATTGGAACGTGTGGTATCTGACCAACCGACAGAATACTTGGAGAAACACAATTTACTATGCTCACAACAACATGGCTTCCGTAAACACCACTCCACCAAAACAGCCTTGGTAAACTTCATCACGCAGATCTATGAGGCAATAGATAATGGAAAGGCAGTGGGGTCGATATTCATAGACCTCATCAAGGCATTCAACACTGTCAACCACCAACTCCTTCTACAGTACAATGTCTCCTATCCATTAGCCTCCCTTTAAACACTGTTACTTGGTTTGAAAGCTATCTATCTCACAGAACACAATGTGTGAACATTTTCAACACACTCTCTGAGTCTAGGGAACTCAGCCTTGGAGTTCCCCAAGTATCAATACTGGGATCACTCTAATTTAGTCTATTTATAAACTCCCTACTATCTGTCTGCCCGGCATGCATGGTGCTTTATGCTGATGATGTGGTCATTTCATCATCTGGTAGGGAAATCTCCGCAATCACCACTTATCTGCAGGCCAATTTCCAAAGGTTGGAATCCTGGTTTTCCCAGCATAAACTTTTACTCAATTACAAAATAGTGAAATGTATTCTCTTTATGGTGCCCCACAACAAGAAAAAGCATGGTCCCTTTTATATAATGAGGCAAAATGGTAAGTTACTGGGGCAGGTTGACATCTTCAAATACCTAGGTGTTCACCTTGATGACACGCTCACCTTCTCAACACATATTGAACAGGTTATTAAAACAGCTAACTCCAAACTGTGTATTCTATACCGACATAGACACTCTGTACCTCTGGAAGCCCTGAACCTGGTCATGTGCAGCTCTGTGCTATCTACCATTGACTATGAGCTGGTAATCTATGATGCTGTTTCGGATACCGCTCTGAGAAGGATCATTACTCTCCTCAACAAGGCCAGTCTATTGGCCCTTGGGGCTGACTACCTGACGTATACATGTGCATTGTATGCAGAGACCGGGTGGCTCCCCCTCCATCTCAGAATCAAATACCAGGCCTGCCTAATGGGGAAAAAAATCATTGTTTGGCCTTATGCCTGAGTCTACTTCAAGTTTGTTCAAAATCACTCCACCGACCATAAACACCAGAATTGCGACCAAAGGGGTGTTCCAGGTTCCCTTTAAGTGCACCATGCTAGCATAACGATCCCTTTCCTACTGGGGTCCTAGATGGCTTAAAGACCTCCCTACCAAACTCCTTGGTTTTAGCAAAATTAGTCAGTTCAAATCTGGACTTCGCAGTCTTTTGGCATGTGAGGCTGCCTGCAATTGTTAACCATAACCTTGACACATATGGGCCTTCAATCCTCTCAGCTCCCCCTACTACCTTGCTCTTACCTCCTCCCTTCTCCCCGCCCCTTACCTTCCCCCCCCCACCTGACAATGCCTCCCTGGCTGCCACTCTTTCTACTAGTCCTAGCCTGGAATCTGCTCGCCAATCCCAAGTTCGCTAAGAGTAATTCCACACTATCTTAGTGTAGCTGCTGCTATCTCTTGCACTTCCTGACTGCACTTTTGTAAACAATCATACCGTTTGTTTGTTATAGCTCTTGTGTTTAATTGTAATCCATTCTTTTTTTTCCTTCCTTTCCCTGTTCTTTCTCTCTGTGTATTGTTCACTTGACTTTGAACCTTCATCTCTGTATTCTGTTACTCGACTTGGAACCTTTGTAAATGAGCCCATGGCTCAAAGGTATTTAATCCGAATCTAATAAATAAAATTCATTCATTTGAGCCAGCCCGGTGGTGCTGAGGGTTGAGGCACTGGACGCCACACCTTGCGCCACACCGGAGATCTGGGTTCGGGAGTCGGCAGGGGAGAGCGAGGATCACGCATCCGGAGGACAGCTCTCCTCTCTCGGGTGGGGGGGTCATGGTTTGGTGTGGATGGCCTGGCTAAGCCAGGGACAGTGCTACATGGAACTGAAGTTGAGGATGGGAGTGGTGACATCGGCGACAATGCCTTGGCCTGGGTGCATGCCACCCCCATGAACAGGGAAAATGCCCCAGGCTCCAGGGAGATGGAACATTGAGGTAGTCCTCTTGCCTCACCTGCCTGACTCCACAGTCCCCTGATAGCATATATCACATGGGGTGTAACCCGCCCCATCTCATTCCCGCCAGGGGGGTAGTACCGAGGCTCCATGGGGGTTGACCGAGAAGTCAAGGTAAGGTGGTAGAAGTGAGGGACCAGCCTCATTGATGCTCCTGATGATGCGGTGCTTGCGGGGGTGGGGGGCATAGAAAAATAGTAATTAAAATAAAATTCATTCATCTGCACCAACAAATCAAAAACTACAACCATTCTCTCATTGAAAAAAAATGCTAAACATTGCAGAGCAATAAAAATCTGAAACACAAAAAGTCCCTCAAACTAAGTTCTTAAAAATGTAAAGTAACCACAAACTTCAATCTAACCATAACCTCACAGTTCTAAAGGGGTCTATTGCATAAATCAAACATGTAATGGGGGGCCCGTCAAATAAACTATTTATTTTCACTTGTTCCCTGTGTCCTCAGGGAAAACTGCTTGTGGCTCTGCTATGCTCCGCCACTTGCGAGTTCACCCGAGGACACTGGGGACTCATGAAAATAAATAGCTTGTCTGACAGTCCCCCATCGCATATCCATTATATATATATATAAGGCCACATTCACTGACAATGTTTTGGTGGTGGAATCCTTCCTCAGGGTGGATTAGAATACCCTTCTATCTGTGCATGAAATACTCATTTAATCCTTATAGGAATCTTGTGTATAATCAGTTCGCTCTGTTTTTGTTTTTTTTCTCAGCATATAAGGATCCTCTCAGGCATGGCTCTCCCCTTCTGAACCACATGGAAGCCCTTTAAAAAAAACATTTCTTGCACAGATAAAAAAGTGTCCTAATCTACTCCAAGGAAGTGTTTTTCCCCCCTGAAACACTGTTGGTGAATGGAGCCTTGTACATAACTGTGTGAATAAAATAACATGATTATGTTAAGATCCAGAAGCAAATGATTTGATACCTTTTAATGGACCAACATAGATGTAACAACAAGAACAAAGTGCTCTAGCTTTCGGACCAACCAGTCCTTCTTCAGAAGCTCATGGCAGTTGTTTAGAAAATACAATACTTATAACAGCTAGATAATGCAGAGAAAAACAAAAAAAAATAGAAAAAAATCCCCATTGGTTTAAAATAGTCATTTAAAAAAAACAAACAAACAAACAAACAAAAAAAAACACAGAAGATGATGTCAGAGAAGTTTAACAGTACAATACTGCCTTCAGTCCGAAAGAACCTTGGGTACAGATGTGCTTGGTGGAACATACATACAAAGAATCCTACTGCATATAAATTTAATTGACATAAAATAACACTGCTGAAGCAGATAACTCCTAAATCAAGCTATGAGTGTCACAGTTAGTATAAGGATGTGATTACTGAAAGGCAACCCCCACCCAGCTTAAAGACAAACTCAGATAGTTATAGGGCTCATGAAATTACAATGTTAGCATTAAAGACAAGAATTACCAGTAAAGTTATCTTAAAAACATCAGTGCACACTGTGTGATGTGTAAAACCTAGCTGGACCTGTCACCCAGCTGTATTCTCAAGCTAAATAAAAGGCCCAAGAAATTTCAAAAACCTCAGGACTATATAAATGATAATTTAAATATAAATTGATAATATTAGTGTCAAACAAAAAACTCTAGTCGAGGAACCTCAAGGAATTAAGACCATGTAGCCTGATATGTACTGATGTCAATATATACTGAGAATGTAGCAACTTGATGTACCGCAAGTGTCTAAGGAATCTGAAAAAGAGATAAAAATGTAATTTCTCACCTCCTCTTCTGTTTTTCTCTGCATTATCTAGCTGTTATAAGTATAAGTATTGTATTTTCTAAACAACTGCCATGAGCTTCTGAAGAAGGACTGGTTGGTCCGAAAGCTAGAGCACTTTGTTCTTGTTGTTACATCTATGTTGGTCCATTAAAAGGTATCAAATCATTTGCTTCTGGATCTATTCTTGCAAGGACCAATACGGCAACTACTAAATCTAGATTTCCACATGGAAGATACCGGAATTCGCCGTAGAATATGGCAGTTACATAACATCAAGAAGAAATTGGCACGGCTAGACAGTGACATCTATTTTCTAACCCAGTGCAAGAGGAGAAACATTATCCCTAAAGGTCTTATTATTTGAATCCATTAAGAAATACAAACAATTCTACATATGCAGAACAACTTTGTCATAGGACCTCTGAGAAACTGAGAAATCACAGGATTCGCATGTCATATGCCCCAAAAGTTGTTCTTAACAAAGAGTTTGCTGAAATTGTTACCACTCTGGAAAGGGTGTCTGGGGAACCTATTCAGGACATCTTGCGAGAGATACACATTAACTACCAAAGGACCTTAAGAAAAGCCATGCTTGTGAAAAATAGGAAATGAGATGCCCTTCAACATACCATACTTCCTAACAACCGTGAAGAACATAATGGAGTCACTGAACAACAACACAATACTGATGGGCACCTTTCAGTTGTTAATTTGTCCAACCACACACTGACTACTGGAGAACTGAATGTACTTTCAAAGGGCCTCACTTTCTGCCCAACAAAACCACTGGATAACATACTGTTTTGTGGTGAACTGGAGGAGTACTTCGAGAGATTGAGACTTAAAGAATTCTTTCATGGCAGGGAAGAAATCACTGGTAGTGAAGACAGTGCAAACAGCAATAATGTAATGAATAAGAAAAGGAATCTGATTTTACCCTCAAGTGGGCGTAACAAAAACTAGACAATTATATTAATTGTTTCCGCCAACAAGTCAGTGGTCAGATCCTTACCAGGCAAAAACAAACCCATTATAACCTCTCTCCACTGGAACGGAGAGCTATAGGGACACTGAAATCAAACCACAACATTGTCATCAAAAAGTTGATAAAGGTTCTGCAGTGATTTTAAACAGAGAGGATTATATTACTGAAGCTAATAGACAGCTAACAGATCTTACATACTAGAGAACTGGAGAGTGACCCCACTACAAGATATAAAGATGAACTGTGGACTTAATTAAAACTTTTCCTGACCATGTCCGGGAGAGAGACTAACTCACCTCATCCCTGATGAACCCAGGCCAGGGACATTCTACATGCTGCCTAAAATACATAAACCTGGCAATCCAGGGAGACCCATAGTCTCTGGTAATGGTACCTTGACTGAGGGGATCTCAGGGTTTGTAGAGACCATTTTGAAACCGCTGGTTATGGAAAGAGACAGTTATATCCAGGACACTACACACTTTTTACATGTACTTTCTGGTTATTTTTTTTTTTGAAATTTAAGTTTATTGATTTTAACATAGTCAACACCAAAAATCCATTAATCATATACAACCAGTAAATATACATGGTACAAATAAGGCAAAGAAAAGAAGGGAAAAAACCACCCCCCCCACTCCTCCCCTCACAGATCCAATCCATCCCTCCACCCCTTCTAGAACTGCCCACCCCCACCCCTGTCTCATCCATAACACAACCACCCCTCCCACAAACATCGCCATAGAGCGCTAAAGTGAAAGCATGCTAATTCTGTTGACCGTATTCACATTAAAGTATCAGCCAGTTGACACTGACAGATTAGAAGAAGCAGGTGGAAAGCAAAGAGAAAGGGAAAGGAAAAGAGCAAAGAGAAAGGAAATCTTACTAGGCACCCAGGGAGGAGACAAGAGATCACTTATGTAGGTATAAAGTATACAATTTACCCCATCTTTTATGGAACAAATCCATACGGTTGCGAACACTGGCTATAAGTCTCTCTGTATTGAAACACATTGAGAGTTCAGTCAGCCATTCAGAGTAGGTCAGGATCAGCTGATCGGTCCAATGTTTAAGGACCAACCTTTTAACCACTATGGATATCAGGGCCATGTAGTATCAACACTCCAGGCAATCTATGCTGGAGTAGTCACCTATAATACAGATATCAGGCGTAAAAAGGTTAGCAAGGCTGAGCATCGGATCAAGTTGGTCCTGAATAGAGGACCACAAGGGGGCAACTTTAGAACAATACCAAAAAATATGGAGTGAATTCCCCTCACTATGTGAGCATCTAGAGCAAAGGGGAAGAGTGAGCTTGTTGAAACGGAATAATTTACTTGGGGTGTAATACATGTTGTTTAGTATATAGTATTGGATAAGCCTAAATCTATCCTGGGTGCGATACCTATGCAGATCCTTCCAAATTCGGGACCAGTTAGGGGTGAAGTCTGGGAGTAGGGATGACCAGGTGCAGGAACCCTTGAGCGGCCCCGGGAATTTGTAATCCAGTAGATATGAGTATATTAATGAGACGGAATGTGGTTTAGAGGCAAGGGAAAATACATGAGAAAGGAAAGGGCTGACCTTGGAATCACGGAACTCTGACCCGAATTTAGTAGCTATAAGATGCCTTATTTGAAAAACCTTAAAGATCTTACTATTGGGAATATCAAACTTAGTTAGTATATTTGGAGATGAAAGGAGAGAGCCTTGGTCGTAATAATGTTCTAGTGTAGTTTCCTTGATTTGTGGGGAGCCATTCAGAAGTAATTATTGAGTTACCTAACTTGATATTAGGATTAAGAATGAGAGGTTGTGCAAGGTCTATTTTAGGTGTGATTTTGAGAAACTATAAGCATTGAAAGAGAGCCCTGAAAGAAGTGATAATTGTTTGATCAGACAGCCAGGGTGAGAGTGTTGAGGTGGGGGTATAGAAAACTGCTTGGGGATCTATTTTGGCCTCCGAAAGGATCTCTCTCTCAATTTGGAGCCAGATCGGGGGAGAAGCTCCCGCGTGGGGCGAATACCATTTACCCAACTTGGAGAGATGGGCGGCCCAATGGTAGAGTATTAGGTTAGGGAGTCTAAGACCACCTTTGTCCTTAGGGAGAGATAATTTGAGAAATGAATGCCTAACAGCTTTCCCACGCCAAATAAATTTAGAGAAGATGCTATGGAATTGACTTAAGTATGAGATCGGTAGCCAGAGACCTAATAAATTGAGGGGGATAGAAAATGCGGGGAAGAATATTCATCTTGATAATATTGATTCTACCCCACAGAGAGATAGGGAGATTAGACCATCTTTGTAAGTCTAATTGTATATGAAGCTTAAGGTCATCTAAGTTAAGCTTCCTAAGCAAGAAAGGGTCCGAAGCGAAGTGAATGCCAAGGTACTTAATCGACTTAGGGGAGCATCTCATGTCGAATTTGTCGAGATCGTGTTTGTATGTAAGGGAGTTCAGTGGGAAAATCTCAGATTTTGATATATTTAGTTTATAGTAAGATAGATTGCCGTACTGAGCGATAAGGCGAAGTGCATGTTCTATTGAAATGGCAGGATGAGTGACATGGAGCAGTATGTCATCAGCATATGCTGAGAGAACTAGTTCTTGTTGACGTATCAAACAGCCTGGATAGATGGGGAAGATTTAAGTTTCAGAAGAAGGGGTTCAAGATATAGGTTAAACAAGAAGGGTGAAAGGGGCAACCCTGTCTAGTACCAGTGTGGAGATAAAAGAGAGGAAAACGCCATTGCAGTATATTTTGGGCGGGGACTTATAAAACCTGGATCCATTTGAGAAAGAGGGCGGAAATCCATTTTGGCCAGCGTGAGCCTCAAAGAAAGGACCAGTTGACCCTGCTCAAATGCTTTTTCCGCCTAACGAGATTAGGCAATTGGGGAGGGAAAAGCTGGGCAGCTTGGGAGATATGGGAAGGGTTCTAAGATGATCTGCTGGGGAGCGGATTGAACAAAACCAATTTGTTCTGGGCTAAGGAGATGAATCAGACTTTTTAATCCTCTCTCGCCAAAATTTTAGACAGGATCTTCATATCACAGTTTAGGAGAGAGATAGGTCGATAACTTGCTGGGTCTGTAGGAATTTTATCGGTTTGAGAATTAGAACAATAGTGGCCTGAAGGAGTGGGGTCCAAGATGTGTGTGAAAATGTAGTAGTATAATTTAAGGAGTAAAGGGGCAAGTTCCTGGAGAATACCTTAAAGAAATTTGAGGGGAAGCCGTCTGGACCTGGTGCTTTATCCGGGGCCATAGAAGCGATGGCTTCTTCTACTGGAGAGAGAGAGATAAGAGAAGTCAGGGTTTCTTTATGTGCAGTCGAAAGTTGGGGAACGTTAAGGTCCGCTAGATAGGTTGATATATCTGAGAGAGATGCGGGAGAGGAAGGATTGCTATAGAGGGTTCTATAAAAATCTTCAAAAACCTGTGTAATTTCTCTAGGAGATGTTTTAATGAGACCGTTGGGAGCTTGCAGGGCTGAGATTAGTCTGGAGCTCTCCAGTGCGCAATCTTAGGGCCAGAAGCCTACCAGCTTTTTCCCCCTTGTTCAATATATTTAGTTTGGGTTTTAATTAGACAATATTCAGCTTTTTCTTTGAGGAGATCCGTATATTCATTCTTAGCCGCTAAAAGGGTTTCAAGAGCTGACAGAGGGGAAGAGGGGGAGTAGGAATTGTCTAACTCTTTGATTTTGGCCATCAGTAAGGAGGCACGGGCTTGTCTAGACCTTTTCCTTGCCGAGGCTAGTTTGATCAGCTCATCTCTTAAGTAACATTTCAGAGAGTTCCAGATAATGTCGAACCACGGAGTGGAGTTTATATTGCTCTCGAGAAAACTAGAAATGGAGGTTTTGATATGTGTCACCACCTGGGGTTCCTTTAGGAGCTGGGTGTTAAGCTTCCAAACGGTGTCTCGTTGAAAATTGGGGTCAGGAGAAATCTTTGCCCATACTATAGCATGGTCGGAAAGAACAATTGGTTCAATACCCGTTTGAGAAAGGCCAGAGAGGAGAGGAGAGTTTTACTGACTAGGATGTAGTCGATTCTTGACCAGGAACCATGAGGTTGGGAATAAAAGGAAAAGGACTTAAGGAAGGGATTAGATAAGCGCCAGGGATCACAGCCCTAACATATGTAGAAGTCTGACAGGATCTTTGGATCGAGTAGGTGGACGGTTTGAATCTGGAGCTTTATCCAGAAGGTGAGATGGTGGGATATTCCAATCTCCCCCTAATATAAGCTGGGAAGGGAGAAGGGAGCTAATCTTATCTGCCAGGGCCATTAAGAATTCGGAGCTACCTCCCACTGGACCATAAATAGAACCCAGAACAGTAGGGCAATTGTTAAGGGAACCTTTGACCAGAATGAATCTATCCTCTGGGTCCTCTACAGTAGTTTCCAACAGGAACGTAACATAATTTTTAATAAGAAAAGCCACACCCCTACTCGATCCTGACCCATTCGCGGCAAAAACGTGCGAGAAGCCACATCTGAACAGCCATCTAGTCTCAGAATTGAGTAGATGGGTTTCTTGTAACAGTAGGATGTCAGTTTGAATGAGGTCGCAATGATTAAAAACTTGGGTTCCCTTGACTTTCTCCCTGAGCCCACGTACATTCCACGATGCAACTTTAACAGAGTTTATAACCATTTCAAAAACAAGAGAGTGTAGAAGTAGTCAACAGAATGTGTAGCTATGGACCAGTAAGAACAGCACACTCTAGTCCCAAAACCCAAGTCTAACTGTGAGATAATAAAGCCAGATCTTTGGAGTGGTATAGCCCAACAACGAGAATAAAAAATAGAATATAACTCCTGAAATTTAAAGCAGACTAATCTTAGATCCCTTCCCCCATTATCTCCCCAACAAAAAAAAAAAAAACAAACTATGTACACTTTGGTGCCTAATAAATCTTGAAGGAATAGGTGAAACCAGAGACATATAACTGGGCACCAGAACCCCATGACAAACCCCAAAATTGGCCTCATCATTAAAATAGAAACACTAAATACTGTCAGGGAAGATAGAAACCAAATGTCTGACAGGAATGCCCCACTAATGCGAACGAGGAGTCCCCAACCAGAGGAATTAGGGCTGCCATATCCCCCCCTTATAAGCTCGTGAGGCAGCATCCCTACCCACCGAGCGTCTCCGGGGATCCCCTCCCAGCATTCAAACTTTAGGTCTCTGTCAAACGACGGCCTTATAAGCCTGCGAGACCTATCAAGGTGAACAAAGGAAGCCCCGAGAAGTTTAACTAAGGGTAAAACCCTTTTGACTCTGCCACCTGAACTGACCTGGTCGCTGGACCTACCTCCATCCAAGTAGTACTGCAGTCCAGGCAAGGCCAGCACAAAGGAAGGTGGGGTCGAGACAGAGTCGCGAGGCTGACATTCAGCTTTGTTTCCCAGGGAGCAGAATAGGCTGTAGGACCAAAACCGGTCCACTTTCAAAACGGTCAGACCAAACCAAAAGACATCGGCCCAAATGGACCGGGGTAAATATTGGGACCAAATGAAAATAAGTCGTGGCCCACTGCCATCACCGCCAAGACACTGGATACCCCAGCTTCCAGAGGAAAAGAAAGAAAAAGAAAAAAAAAAAAAAAAAATGAAACAAAGAACACTGCAGGTAAATCAATAAGCTTGATGTTAACAAAATTTAGATTCCAAGCGCAGGCAACAAGTCAACCATTAAGCTGGAAAAAGTCAGATTATTTGTCCTTAAACAGATTGGGTAGCCTGGAGGTAAGATCTTTAGTAGCTTGTTCAGGCGTCTCGTAAGTTGAGGCAGAGCCGTCGATCGTAATCTTAAGTGTAGCAGGATAAATCATTCTGAAGCGGATACCTGCCGCAATAAGCTTCTGCATCACAGGATGAAACGCCGCTCTCTTCTGCCTGGTCTCAGCTGGCAGATCCTGTGCAATCCGTATCTTGTTAGAGCCCCACATGATAGATTGCAACTCACGAGCCTTCGTAAAAACATGCTGCTTTTCGATGTAGCTAAGGAATTTAATAATAATCGGCCGTGGGGGAGAGCCCGGTGGGGGCGTGGCCTCAAGGGACCTATGGGCTCTCTCTAGATGGTATTGGGAGTTGAGAGGCGAAGGGCCGTGCTGCTTTGCCAGAACTTCTGAAGAAAGGTGATGATGTCTGAGCCCTCTTCTGCTCAGGTAAACCTATTATCAAGAGGTTGTTTGCCTACTCGGCCCTCTAGGTCCTCAATCTTCATCTGCAGTTTCTTCACCTGCTGTTTTAACAGGGTGATTTCAGGATCCACTGTGCCCTCCATATTTTCTGTGACCGGATCATGGCCTCTGAATCGGAGACTCTGGTTGTAAGTGAAGTGAGGTCCCTTTAATGGAACTTAAGCTCCGGCCATGTTTTTAATACTTCTTGGAGGCGGTCGCGATTACTTGGAAAATTTCTCTTGATGGGGACTTCGTCGAGGAAGCAGCGCTCGTTTACCCAGTTATTGGTAGCTTGGTTCTCCTTTTGGGTAATTTTCGTGTAGCTGGAGGGGTATGCCGCATCGCGGCCTGTTTCATCTCCGCCTCCATCCTTTAATCAGGTAGCAGGATGCGATTTGAAAACACACTAAAGCCAACAGGCAGAGATTACAGGATGGTTTGGTGGCTTTATTTCCAGCGACGGTTGTGGCTAGCCGCAGCAAGGAGAGATTTAAGCTGGTGGGTGGTGGGAGCCCAGAGACTGTACAGCCATTAAGGAGCTAGCATCACGTGACCTCCTCGTACTTTCTGGTTATAAGGATTTACCACCTGATACCATTTTAGTGACAATGGATGTAACATCCCTCTACACTAATATTCCACACACAGATGGCATTGCAGCATGCCTTAAATACATACATGAGAAAGGACCAGAACAAAACATCAACCCTGGAGTGGTGGGGGAACTTATGGAATTAATTTTGACACATAACTTCAACTTCAATGGTAAACATTATGTTCAAACTATGGGAACAGCAATGGGCACCAAAATGGCTCCACAGTATGCTAACCTCTTTATGGCTGACTTGGAGGAGGATTTTTTAAGACAGTATCCCCAAAAACCACTAGCTTATTTCCGTTACATTGATGATTTGTTTATCATCTGGACGTAAGGCACAGATGCACTCAAAGATTTTCATCACAAACTTAATAATCTCCACCCTACCATAAAGCTTACCTTGGAGTACTCTACCACCAAGGTTAACTTTCTGGACACCACAGTCATCATTAAGGATGGAACCTTACATACATGTATTTACAGGAAGCCAACAGACAGACAGAGATACCTGCACAGGAAAAGTAACCACCCAAACCATACAAAAAAAATCTGTCATATACAGTCAAGCACTTCATTGTCAACGTATTTGTACAAATGAGAATGACAGAGATACACATTTGGCTATGTCGAAAAACACATTTATGAAGCAGGGACACTCTTCCAGGGAAACTGACAGGATAACAGAATGGGCAATGCAAGTACCAAGACAACAACTACTTCAATATAAAGAAAAGAAAGCTACAGAAAGAATACCCTTGGTAGTCACATATCATCCAGACCTTGAACGTCTCGTAAGATTATTAAAGATCTCCACCCAATATTCAGTGAGGATGACACCCTAATTGTATTTTTAAGGAACTCCACTACTATCTTTTAAACAACCACCAAATTTATCCAGCCTAATTATTAGGAGCAAACTTTCACGGAACAGAATACCATGTCACACAATGGCACACGACCCTGCAATCAACGCCCTGTAAGACTTGTGGGCTCATTTCTACCTCAGACTGTGTGGTTACATCACAAAACAGACAATTCAGGCATGGGAGTTATACATGCTTGTCACGACATGTTGTTTATTTCATTCAGTGCAAGAGATGTCCACAAACAGGTTATGTAGGAGAGACACGCCAACAGCTCCTTTCAGGATGAACTCACACAGACATACTATTACAGCAAGGAAGACTGAAAAACCAGTGGGCATCACTTCTCCCAGCCTGACCACTCAGTCTCAGATATGTCAGTAATGGTCTTAAAAAGAAATCTCAAAACACACAACAGAGACGAGCTTTTGAGATTAAACTTATTTACATCTCAGTATGGTAGCAGATGGGATGAACGTGGATCTTGGCTTTATGGGACACTACAGAAACTAACATCCACAGACCTTTTCTTCTTCAAACTGACATATTATAGGACTTCAGCATGTGTGGGATGTGGATGCGTGTGTATGTGTGTGTGTGGGTATGTGTTGTGGTATGTGATATAACAGATGTGGGGCTTGCTGTCACATTGAGGTAAGTCTCTATTTAGCTATATGGAGTTATAATGTGTTACTATTTTTATTTCACACACATAATGAATATTAATTTCTCCTTACTTTCTATCTTTGCCTGGGGGGGGGATTGATTCAATTGCACCATATTCAGATTACCCAGCCTGCTAGTGTACATACAGGAGTGTTATCTTATACTGTTGTTATATAATTTTTGTAACTCTGTACATATTGGGTGTGTGATCTCATTTGCTTGGGGTCCTGCACGATCTTTTTACATTAGGCTAATATTGTAGTAATTTGTGGATGTGTAGGTATATTAGACCTCTGGTCTTACACATATACTTTATATTTACTTCTAGTTATCTTATCCTGGGGAGGGTGGCAGGTTTATTTCATGGTAGTTCTATCTAGTATCCTTGGAAATGTTACTTTGCAGATAGTAGTATGGTTAAATAGTGTTACTGTTTTACTCTGTAGTTATTATGAGACATAAGACCTTTTACTCAGGATTCCATGACAAGTTGTATTCCTTTGGGGAACTATTGCAGTGACTGAAGTTAATATAGGTTCACTAGGAGATAGAGAGTGTGTGTGTGTGTGTGTGTGTGTGTGTGTCTGTGGGAGAGATAGAGAGAGAGAGAGAGGGGGAAAAAAAGGAGGGGAGAGAGAGACAACATCTCCTTTAAGCTATATATCTCCCCCACCCACATTATTGTGATGTGGGGTGGGTTAGGTTGTATTGTTTGTATGAAGAGGAGGAGAGAAATTACATTCTTATCTCTTTTTCAGATTCCTTAGACACTTGTGGTACATCAAGTTGCTACATTCTCAGTATATATTGACATCAGTTCATATCAGGCTACATGGTCTTAATTCCTTGAGGTTCCTCGACTAGAGTTTTTTGTTTGACACTAATATTATCAATTTATATTTAAATTATCATTTATATAGTCCTGAGGTTTTTGAAATTTCTTGGGCCTTTTATTTAGCTTGAGAATACAGCTGGGTGACAGGTCCAGCTAGGTTTACACATCACACAGTGTGCACTGATGTTTTTAAGATAACTTTACTGGTAATTCTTGTCTTTAATGCTAACATTGTAATTTCATGAGCCCTATAACTATCTGAGTTTGTCTTTAAGCTGGGTGGGGGTTGCCTTTCAGTAATCACATCCTTATACTAACTGTGACACTCATAGCTTGATTTAGGAGTTATCTGCTTCAGCAGTGTTATCTTATGTCAATTAAATTTATATGCAGTAGGATTCTTTGTATGTATGTTCCACCAAGCACATCTGTACCCAAGGTTCTTTCAGACTGAAGGCAGTATTGTACTGTTAAACTTCTCTGACATCATCTTCTGTGTTTTTGTTTGTTTGTTTGTTTTTTTTTAATGACTATTTTAAACCAATGGGGATTTTTTCCTTTTTTTCTGTCTTTCTCTGCATTATCTAGCTGTTATAAGTATTGTATTTTCTAAACAACTGCCATGAGCTTCTGAAGAAGGACTGGTTGGTCCGAAAGCTAGAGCACTTTGTTCTTGTTGTTACATCTATGTTGGTCCATTAAAAGGTATCAAATCATTTGCTTCTGGATCTATTCTTGCAAGGACCAATACGGCAACTACTAAAAAAATGATGATTATGTTAATACATTTAGGTGAGTGGTCACAGTTTTCCTATGTCCTTTGATGTGTACTGGTGTTCATTGATACATAGAATGTGTTGGCATATAGGGACCGGTGAGCCATCTAGTCTGCCCATGTTTTGGACAACCCCTCCCCAAGTTCTCCCTGTCTTTGTTGTCACAATTCCTTTCTATCTATCCCACGTGTTTTTGAATTTCCTAACTGTCTTGGCGATTCATGGGAACAGACTACTCTCTGATTGGAGTTTGCCTCATTTCAGTACTGTGGAGGATTTACATCTCTAAGCAATTCTTTCATTAGGCCAGGTCATCATTGCCACTCCTGTTGGGATACTCTGTCCCACATGCCAGGCATCCACCACTCAATGGGTAAAAATCTTCATCTCTGCCTCTGTTTGGTGCTTTATGTCTTCTGCTTTTCATTATTCCGTGGCCCACTCTTGTAGCCATTCATTTCAACACCATTCCACTGATTATCAGGCTTATACAGGCAAAGCTGTAACTCCATTGGTTCTTCACTTTCTTGGCTGCTACATAATCTACATAACATGTCGACCAAAAAGGTCCTGTAACTTTACCAGGCAAGAGCCTCAACTCCAGTAACTTCTTCAGAGAACAGGCATTTCTGCTCTTTGGGGCAGGTTGTGGATCAAATTCTCCAGAGTAAAGAGAAGACAGGTTGAAACAGGCTGCATCTTCTTCATGTGAACCTGGTCCCCAGGTACTGGTTGCCAGGAAATCACTGAATACTATACAAGCCGTATCATTGTCTACAGGTTGGGCATTGTTGAGCTCAGTGCTTGTAGACCATGAGGATCAGGACCCTCAAACACCATACTTTCTCAATCTCAGTGTCTATAGTTTCCTCTTTAGGGGCACATATTTCTTTACTGGCTGGTTCTGGCACTTTTTCTAGGGCTCAGGAATGCATGGCCGAGGCGTGGCAACAGTTGTGATGGTAGGCGAGTCACTTGCGGTTCTGGATTGAGCAGCACATCTTTGCAACAATCAACACACAAACATGCTGCTTTTGTCCAGTTGCAAATTTCATACAGCATTCTCAGCAGGAAACCAAGACATTCGCTTCAGGCCAGTTGTTGTTAACATGGTGATGATCACCAGTGGAAACAAATTTTTAATTGCCTTTCATTTCTTAAAGTCTTTTTGACTTTCAGGCTGTTAATGCCCCAATGTGTCTCTTGACCCTGATGCACAGACTGGCTGCTCCATAGAACATTTTTAACAAAATGTGCCTGCGTGTATAGGTGCACAAAGAACTCAGTTTGATACTAGCTGGTACTCTGTCTGGGTTACCTTTCCCAAAGACTGACCTTCCTCCACCTTTCACCAGCAAAAGTAGCATCTTCATTGTTTCTAGTGGATGTTTTCTCCCCTAAAAGCTATACATACTCAGCACTTTGTAGGTCTGATGTCATGAGGAAGCCACAAGGCTTTGGATACTACACCTCTTGCTCTTCCTTCTGCACTATTGGCTGCTGCTTAGCCAATCACTGCCCAAATGGTGGCCATCTTGTGGGCTAACTGGGTTCACCACCCCACCTGTCCTTATGAGAAGGGCCTGAGGTGCTCTCAAAAACCTGCAAATTAGCTGGCACATTCTCAATGACGTTGTACACCAGCACCACCTTGACTAAAACATGGTCACTGAATTAAAATGGGCAAATACACCTGTCTTTCATATACTGTATGGAGTGCTCGCTCACATAAATCTCTTCCCAAAGAAATAAAGTTCCAAGACTTCTTTAACCTGGACTATGGATCCCTGGCTTGGGCCACCCAACTCATTGACTGGTCCCCACTCTATCATACCACTGATGTAGACAAAGCATTCAACTTACTACATACCACCCTTCTTAACCTCCATGATGCATTTGTTCCCCTCAAGAAATGGGGAATCAGAGGCTCTCTGACCAGATGGATAAACAGTCAACTACTTACGCTAATGAAAAGAAGGGATAAAGTGTGGTCCAGTGCTAAATGCACCTAGTATCACTTGGACTGGACAGCGTACAGATAGCTCAGGAAGGAATACAAGAAAGCTATCCACAATGCTAAAAGTGCCTATTACCAACAGCTCCTTCATACATCTACTCATGACCCCTGAAGTTTTTGGAACCATGTAAAATCCTGCATCAGACAAGGTACTAATTCATCTATAACTGACATGACCCTGGACGGCACCAACTGCATTAACTTAGTTACCATTGCTAATTCCTTAAATGCTCACTTCTCGGACCTATCCCATTTCTCCTGCCAATACGATCATGATTCAACCTTTCCTGTGGACCTCCATGTCTCAACCTCAAGCCAGTCACCAAGAAGGAAGTTTTTTGTCTTCTCAGATCCATCCCCAACTGAGGCTCTGCTGGCTCATATGGGCTTCTTAAGCTGGCCACCTCTCTCATAGCAGCCCCCATTACAAGATTGTTCAATCTGTCTCTTGCCTCATGGTCTGTGCCTGCACTCTGGAAGACAGCTTGGGTCATTCCCGTACACATAAAAGGTGACACCAGATATATGGATAATTGGCCCATCGCAATTCTATCTGCCCTTAACAAACTTCAAGGAAATTGTCACACCTCAGTTACAGGCTTCCTGCAACAAACCCAACAGATTACTCCATGCCAATGTGGTTTCAGGAGTGGCCACAGTACCGCTACAGCTCTCTTAAAACTGACTAGTGACATCAGAACAGCTATGGACAAGGGGATGCTCACGGGAGCAATTTTCATGGACTTAACCAAAACATTCAAACTGGTAGATCACACCCTGCTGCTATAGAAACTGCTTGTTTTGGGCTTCTCATCTCCCTTGCTGTCTTGGCTCAAAAGCTACCTGTCTGGTAGATGGCAATTTGTCAAAATAATAGGTGCCAAATCTGGTCTTGGCTCCATTGAGGTCAGAGTTCCCCAGGGGTCCATCCTCGGGCAGCTACTATTCTATTTGTCAACAACCTGCCCAAATCTCTCAGCTCCTGTGAAGCCCTTCTGTATGTAGATGACATGGTCCTCTACACCAGTGCTGCAGATGTCACTGACAACAACAAACTCAACCTGTATTTTGCCACCAGCCAATCATGGATATCGTGCAACAAACTCCTTCTCAACATGAAAAAAAACAGTCACCATGCTCTTTGGCTCCGCGCCCAGACTCAGAACCTGCCCTTCTACACTTACTGTAAGGGCACCAGGAGGCTCCTCTCTTGACATGGTGAACTCTTTCAATTATCTGGGCATCACTCTTGATCCATCTCTTGACTTGAACCTTCATATTTCAACTGTATGCAGATCTGTCCACATTAAGCTTGGCATCGCATATAAAACCAGCCATAATCTTACCTCTGCTGCAAGACTCACCATTGCTCAGGGTTTACTAAGGCCTGGCCTCCCATATAGCCTCTTATCATACATGGATGCAAATAAAGCTGTTCTAAGCAAATCGGAGACCTGTTATAACAGCATCTGTCACTTTGCTCTATCTATGCCAAGGCACACCCACCGCTGTGTGCTCTATGCTCTATGCTGACCTTGGTTGGCTCTGCCCTCCCTCATACTGGACATATACCACTAGTTGTGCCATAGACAAAATAATCAGAGATCATCTTCCTGAGTCTATAGCTTGCTGGTTCAAACCTTCCTTTCCAACCTATTCCCTGCGCTCAATGGATAACTCTCTACTGGCTATCCCCAAATGCAACACTAGGATGGATGAGTATGCCTTTGTGGTGTCTGGACCAAAACTCTGGAACTCTTTCCCTGATGAACTGAAACACACACAGTCCCACCGTATCTTTAAAAATAACCTCAAAAGTCACCTACAAATCAAGGACAAATGCTCTTGCCCCTAAACTATATGGAGTACTGACCTGGTTCTTGTCCCTCCCCAAGTCCCCACTAGCACCTCTGGGACTCCCCTATCCCAGTCCACTGCTCTTAGAACCAAGCTGCTGGCCACTTACCCTTGACTCCCCTATTAGTCATCTTGGTAATTCTTCCCACCCTCTATTTCATGGTGCCCTATGTACTTAAATGTGTTATTTTTTTTCCTTACAGTGATGATTGCCTTTTGAATTCCTTGTACTCTTTGCGTATATTCATTGTATACCATGTGTTTATCATGTACCCCACTGTTTTCTGTGCTGTATACTGTCTGGAACTCACCTGTTATAATATGCTGATTTTGTCTGTAACTCTCCCGGTCGTGCCTGAAAATAGACAATGTTGTCATTTAGTGCACTTATCCGGTCAACAAAAAATAAATAAATAAATAAATAAAAATGAAACTTTTTCTTTTCCCAACTGCAGAACATAAAATAGTCTATTGTTGCACACAGGCATAAGCAATGGCAGTCCACAACCTCTTCCGAATCCTAGACGATGCCCCACTTGAAACTACCACCTCCTAGACTGTGCCAAAGGATATATGGTGTCCCTTCATGTGCAGGATGGGGACCCATTATTTAACTTGACCTGCACTTTACTCTACCACTCAGGTCTGAAATTGGGAGGACTTACAAAATGCTGTGCTGTGGTTACTTTGCTATGGCTCTTTTTCTCCCCCTCTGATCCCTTCTAGCCTCCATACTCTCTTCTGCCTCTGGGTCCAGGCTATGGGTTTTGCTGTGGATGAATGTGTAATCCAGGGGCAACGGTTAGCTCAATATTACATTTCTGACAGGCCTCACTTAATTGGGAGAATTAATGCTTCTTTACTGCCCCTGAGTCTTTGATCAGTGCACAATAATTCTTGTAGCATATTTCTTGAACTTCACATGAGTCTTTAGGTTGATAAGGCCTAAACTCAGCTTTGCTTTTCAGTTCAGTCACACAAACAGCATGAGATAGCATTCTTATTCAGTAAGAGACCCACACAAATAAGTATATAAACCTTTTTTCCATACTGTGTATAACCCCCTGGACATTCCTACGGGTTCCAATATATCAAGTTAAGAGGCTGCTCAGGCACTAATGGGTTAATCAGGAGGCTACTACTGGACATTTTGTCCTATAATATGAGCAAAGGGAACCAGAGAGGTGGGGGCCGACTGACTCTCTCAGCGAGAGAGGGAAGTTTGTAAGTCAGTTGGGAGAGGGCTTCCCTAGTGTAAAGATGTTTTGTTGCCCTCATTAACAGCTGCCCTGTTTCTGCTCAGTTAGCTTAATGACAGCTGTTTCTTTGGCTGCAGCTTCCAAACTGGGCCCTGAGGTTTCTGTGATGTATTAAGGATGTTTGCCTACACTCTTAGTGGAAGTAGTGCCTATTACTGATAATTAATGGGATTTAGAGCGCTGTTGACTATAGAGTATGCACCATTACCTGTAGGGCAGAATCTGTCCTGCCACAGACTATAAAGTGCCTCGTGTGAGTTGTAGTGTAGTGTTTACCCTGGGATGTCCAGGTACCATTAATTAATTAGTTTCTGCATGGAACTCTCATCCCTATAGGCAGGAGTAGGTGGAAGAAAGTGGATGAAAATGCTATATTTTTCCTGTTAAGTCTCTGTGGAGCTATGTACCCTTGCTGATGTATTACCAGGAGGATGAAGTATGAAGACTAAATAAAAATGCCAGCCTGCTTGACTGTATTTCCATTGTGGGCATTAACTTTCTGGAATCAGTGTGTTAATAGTGCCCCTCAGACCTTTCACCTGTCGTCCTACGTTTTACTACCTAAAGGACTCTGGCCGGCCCCCTTCCTATGGTGGAATGATAAAAAGTACCTGACTGTCATGGGTCAGTTGCATGTGGATTCAATGACATGCTAATCACCCATAACCAACTAATCTGAATTTCAGTCAGGAAAAAGAAAGAAAGGTGTGCACACTGCCACCCTTGGTGGTGCCAACATTCTAGAGATACAAACTTTATGAAAAATAATTTAAAAAGGCACACGTACCAAAGCTGATGAAAATATTTTAATGCATGTAAACTACAGAAATACTGAACTATCACCCCTACATATTGCCTCGTTTGCGAGGCTTCATCAGGGGGCAGAGATAGCTAGTGAACACAAGGTTTAAATACTATAATTAATTATTGTGTCCATTGCATGCATACTGTACCTTACAGAAAACATGCAAATCACCAGTGTGCAATAAGTAATACTAAAGGTGCAGTGCAACAAGTGAACAGATTCAATTATCAGAATGTAAAACTAGCACAAAAAAATAAACAGCTAAAATGTTACCTGGTTTGCAGGAAAAAATACATACCCATTGTTTATAATTTTAATGCATTTATGAAAATACAAACCAGAAGCCCAAAAAGATCAGCTGTGATGTGCAAAATGTGAATCAACCACAGACAAATAGAACCAAACAATTTCATGGATCATTGGGACCCATCACAAACTTCTCTGTTCAAATTCTTTTACATATAAAGTGTAGCTATAATTCCAAATTCAGTTGATTTTCCATATTCCACATCATGGGGGGGGGGGGCTCATCAACAAAAATATTAAAAGACAGGAGGCTGTTTAGTCCAAAGGAATGTGGTTGAAAACTATTTGTATGGTTACGAACTATATTTTAATTTTCATCATGCTAATGTTAAAAAAAAAACGAAACAATGGAGCTGCTGGAATAAGTTCCTGCATTTAGACCCAGAACAAGATAAAAGGATCAGAGCTGAACAAAACAGAGAACACTTAGTAGTAGTAGTTTGTTAAGTGCCCAATCCCAGTAACTCTGAGTGCTGTAAAATGTGCAAATTAGTCAGCAAAAATGACTTAAGACTAGTATTATGTTATTATTTCCTAAGAATGAACAAGAGAATGACCTGCAAATATATTCTGGCGATTCAGTCCTCTAAAAACTAGTATTGTATATCACAGCTGATACTGCAAAATCCCTGACCCCCATATTCAGTACAGTAAGCTAAAAATTAGAAAGTAGCCTAAGGTCTAAAATTGAACTGATCATTCAGGTACTTTGGGGCTGGTACTTGTAGCCTAGCAAACCACTTGGACTCCTTTTAAAGTAGAATTGGTATCCTATCCCCACCCCTACGACAAAGTGGGACATGTTCCAATGCCTGAAACCTGAAACCCCTTGCACTGGAGGCCATTTGTACCCTTGAAGTGTGCACCCTGGCCATTGTCCATATTTTGGTTAAAGATAGCTCTTCCATGTTCCTGGATGTGACACTTCAGAGGGAGGCTGGTGTGAAGAACATATAGTTTACTGTAGTCACACCACCCCACATAAACAGTAAGGGATGCACTGCAATAAACATACTGATTGGGGAGAAATTTGTCACTTGAGAGGGGATGAACTAAAATGGATCCCACTGCTGCAGAGGTGCAAACACTGTACCTCCTGCAATTGTAGAACCCAGGTCTCAGAGGAGACCAGTCACTACCATTAGTTTTAAGCTGGCAACTAGTCAGATGGTCTACAAGTCTTCTGCCTCTCCTAAAGGACACACTAGGAGCAGTACCCATTAGGAGAGCCTGATTCAACATCAGTACTCAAAATGCTCCATCTATCGCTGCTAATTTTCTGAATGCCCACAGCTTTAGAATGATAGTTTGTCACACAAAGTAACTTTTTGATTTCTATTACCTGTACTGTACCTCTCTCATTTCTCACCTTGGGTGTCAGATGAATGCTCCTATCACTGCTGATGCTTTCCAGTAGGCTCTATCTACAGCTTCTGCCCTCACTTTTGCTCCCCCTGCCCCCTCCCTGCCTGACAATAGGCTGTCCCTGCCTCCTCCTTCCATCCCCCCTTTTTTTGTTTTCCCAGCCCTTAGTCAAGTTGTACCCTTATGGCACATCCCACCCCTTCATCAGCCACACAGCTATACCCCCCAGTTGACTGACAGACTTATATACTCCTAGCCTACTCAATTACAGTCTCACCATGTTATTTACCCTGCCCCCTGTATATTTAGTGTGATATACATATGTTATCTATATCCTGTATGTTTGCTTGTTATTTACCCAGTCCATTTGATTGCTCAACTGTGTTATCACTTTGCTACCCGCACCCTGTATTATCTTATTTTGTACTTATGTCATCTTACTCTCAACATGTACTGTCTATGTATTGTCTACTGACGTGGAGCCTTTAAAAATGAGTCTCTGACTTAAAGGATTGTAATTCTGATATTTTAATAAATAAATAATTAAAAAATAATTAAAATTTCCAGTAGGCTCTGTCTACAGCTTCTGCTGAGAAATCCTTGGGTCTCAGATGAATACTCTCATCAGTTCTTGATGCTTTTTGGAAGGCTCTGCTACAACTTCTGCTCAGTAGCCACTATCCCTGAATCTGATTGACAGCAAACTAGCCTCTTTTACAAAAGATTCATTTGAAGAACAGTTTCAAAAAAAAAATGGCTGTCAAAAAATTGTCTGTAGGCTGTAGTCATATTGGTCCCTGTACACTGAGATGCACAAAATAGGTGATTTGATACCTTTTATTGGACCAACAAAGATTTCCCCTCAAAAACTTTAAGTTTTTGAACTTACAGGTCATTCTTCAGAAAGAAAATGGCAGGTTACTTAAAAAGAGCTAACTTTAAAAATACCAGAGCTTACACATTTTACACACGAGTGTGAGAGATTAATGAGCATCTTGACAACTAAATACTGGCACCCATGGGGACTTATTCCTTACAGAATATGCTTGGTTAGGAGAGGCATACACTCTCTGGGGGTCCAAGGGTACCACAGGTGATGCCTCTCACTCTCCCCCAAGACTTGAACCCCATAGACAGAGAGTCCAGGTCCACATTAATAATTGTACTTCTTAAGGCTACATCCCCACATGAGGAGATCACACTTTAGGGGCACACCCTGGGAGTCAGAGGCTGCCACATGTGCCATCGCCTACCCTCTCCCAAGACTTGACTCCTCTTGAAGGAGGGTCCCAGACCAAACTGATGCTACAGGAGCATACTTTCAAACCCTCCTACCTATTGTAAAGAGGCAGAGGCACCACTGAGTACCCTAGCAGTTCTGATAATAAACAGTTCTATATTACCTCCATTTCTCTCTTTGCACATTACTGTTATTTCTCCTGATGTCTTCTTCTCTTCTCTCAACCTCTGAAATGTTAAATTCCTGGGAGATTCCACCTCTGGGGGTCCTTGCCCATGACAGCCGCCACTATACCAGCAAGATGGTTCTGAACCTTCCACACAAGAGCAGAGGTTCAACATGGGTAGTAGGCATACATGCCTAGCAATCACCTCCGCAGACTGAGGCAAGTTTCTGCAGCTCTCTCAGCTACAGTCAACTGACTTCTCCCCTTAGAGGTCTGGAGCAGGCAAGCTGGCACAGCACACTGAGAACCCAGGTGACTGACCCTTTAGAGGTTTTGTAACAGGTCATGTAGACCTACCTAAGAAGCAGAGCTCTGTATAGGGCTTCATTTACTAGATCTGTAATGCATGCTAATGGTGTAGTTATGCACAACTCCAAGTTTTAAATCACTGAACCATTCTTACTGCATAGTTTCTGAACTTAAGAAACACCCACAAAACATACCTCTCAACTGTCCCTGATTTTCAGGGACATCCCTGATTTTACCTCAAAATATTACTCTGTCCCTCCTACAAATTGTGTTTCCATGACTAAACAGTGAGGGTTGTAAGCATAACATAATGTCAGACATTAATGTTACAGACATGTTCTTCCTTAGAAAATGCATTTTACACTATACCACTTATTCTATTTATTATTATTTATTTAGTTTTTGTTGACCGGGTAAGTGCACTAGGCAAATCCTGCCTATTTTCAGGCACGACCCGGGGGAGGGGGATACAGATGAATGACTTTGAGCCAGATTAAGCTGTTGGTGGTATTTTTAGTGAATGAGGGAAATTTGGCCAGGACACCGGGGAAATTCCCCTACTCTTTGCCTGCAGGGGGCCTTGCTTCCTGTGAGCAGAGGGGACCCTTTTGTCTGCGGTACCAAGATGGCGGATGACAGTGTGGTTGCTGGTGGAATTGCTGGAGATATTTTGGATTCTGACCTGACTACAGCTTTACCCATAAAGTCAAGAATACCTGACATTACCTCTGAAGAACCTACAAGGCTGCAATCTGCAGAAAGAAATACTGAAGGTACCACTTTAAATGAATTGCCAGACAATCATCAACAAGACTTGCCTCAGACACCACTTTACCCAGTTTCAGGAACTCAGAGCACATCTAATGACACAGAAAATTATCTGCAAAGCATGTATTTTGTACACAAGGACTTTCTTATTGGTCTAATGCACTCTGATTCACAGTTTTCCTCACAGCCTTTTTTGTCAACTTACCCTGCAGCAGCCACTTCTGATATGACTCCTAGCACCAGAAATGCCACAAATTCTGCATCGGAAGCTCCTCTCCCTTTGCATCTATGGGACAGTCATCGCACCGCAGAGGACATTGAGAGCATTTGGTCACCCACAGCAGCGCTCCATGCTGCTGGCTGGCAGCAACATTCAGAAGGAGCACTCTGGACCTCCCCAAGGGCTGTTTCAGCCCAGGAAATCATCTCTGAGGCACGCAATGAACTCCAATATTCAGAAGACACACCATTACTGGTGAAAACAGCTCCGGAACCAGTATCTTTCCCTAGTAATGCTTCAAGCACACCTGCTATCTCCCGAACAACACCTGACATCACAGATACTGTCACGGGCCCCAACTTAGCCAGATGTGAATCTACTTCATCCTCCTTGACTTCAAAACATAATTTAGCTGGTACATCTGAGCCATTTGGTCCACAGCCTGCAGGTGAGGGCACTAACTTGACCCCATTTAAACTCAGCGATCTGTTCACAAACTTAGCTGAGCCAGCACAGTGAAGGAATGCTGTACATATGAAGTTCATGGGGGACATTGCTACAAGCCCTGACAGAAGAGCTGTATTGCATAGTATGTTGCAGGACTCTTTAGGGATAGGGGCAACAGAATTATTTGCCTTCATTCATGTGCATGGGGAATCTGTGTATGACTTAAGTTTTAAAAATGTGTACACTTTGGAGAAATTCTGGGAGAAATATGAGCATGTAAAACATTTGCCACTCTGGGCTCCCTTTATTGTCGTCCCCTCATGAAACCAATGGTGAAAATGTTACCTTACTGTTTCGTAGCGAGGGGGTGAGCATAGCGGAAGTCCAGTAGTGGCTCAGGCAGCGCTGCGATATACTAGAGGTCCCTCGACCTATTTTGGACGAGGACCTAGTATGGACTGGGGGATGAAAAGTAAAGGTACAACTTAAAAACACAGATAAAGGTACCTCTCATTTACCAGGCAGCTTTCACATAGGCAGGGGCTGTGGCTTATGTGTTTACCCTGGACAACCATGGACCTGTGATAAGTGCGGTTCTCGCACCCACCAGAGCAGCACTTACGACAAGCCCAGATGTACTTTGTGCTTATCCTATGGACATGTGAGTTTAGGTTGTTCAAACCCTCTATACTGCAATCTGTGTGATGAGCCGGGGCACTCCTATCACCAGTGCACTTGGGCGGATCATAATAGGCTCAATAGCCCTCCCCAGGACCAGATAGCACTTATAACGGATTCCCAGACTCAGGCCTTATGCTTCAGGGAGGCCCCGGCCCCTGCCACTTCTACTCTGGCACAAGAACCTCCTCTCCTGCAAGAGTCTGAACCTACGGCTGGACAAGGGGCCATTCCCAAGTCCCCTGGCACCCTTATAGCAGCAGTACCCCCTTCTGAATCAGTCCCTACTAGTACCCAGGCTACCATGCCTCCTCCCCCCCAAAGGACTCAGACCACTTTGTTTTAATTCCCCCTTCTAAACAGGGTAAAGGCAAATGAAAAGCAGAAGCTTCCACCTCCAAGAGAACAATTATCACGAGGAATAAATTTCAGGCCTTAGCCAAGAGATGACAATGGGGAGACACGGAAGGGGAAGATGGAGACTCAGATTCTTCTCTAGCCTCTTTCTCCCGTATGGACTTCTCCTCTGACTCCCAGCTTGATTCCCCCCCTTCAGCAGATGGAGGTAGGACCCATGCTAACATTACCTGACACTAGCTCCTCCAGAATAGCACTGTACTTTCTGGGATGAACCACCAACAAGGACTCCTCTGCTTCACCCTAAATGCATGCAGAGTTAAATCCTATAGAAAACAGCTCTCTACAATGCAGTATCTTTCTGACTTACACCATGGCATCTATTTTCTCCAGGACACCCGTTTGAAGTCTCCTCATGAGCTTTCTCAAATTAAAACTCGTTGGCATCAGGGCTCTTCTTTCTGGTCATATGGAGAGGATAGGTGTGATGGCCTACATATTTTGTTTGCAAATTTTAATTTCCAGATTTCCCGGTTGGTAGATATAATACTAGGATGAGCCATGCTTGTAGACTGTACATACCAACAACACAAACTCAGGCTCATTAATGTATATGCTCCCCACAACATTGCCTCCAGAACAGACTTATTTAACAAAATGGTACACACAAAACCATGACTGGGATGTAAACATACCAGGATACACTATCTACAGGAGGGACAGGGAGGGTAAAAGAGGAGGAGGAGTAGCTCTTTACATAAGGGAAGGAATCAAAGCAACAGAACAAAAGGGTAAACAGGGAGGAGAAGAAGCACTGTGGGTAAATTTGGAGACCGGCAATGGCACCACAATCCGCACAGGGGTTGTATACAGACCCCCTTCTCAGGGGGAGGAAATGGACAAGGAAATGATAGAAAGTATACTTAGTATGGCAGAAAAAGGGGAGATATTGCTGATGGGTGATCTGAATATGCCAGATGTTAACTGGAGTGCAGTTGCAGCAGCCACTTCTAAGAGTGGGGTTATTCTAGATGCCCTACAGGGGGCATGCCTTAGACAACTAGTATTGGAGCCCACTCGAGAGGGAACAATCTTAGACCTGGTTCTCTCAAATGGAGATGAAGAGAGGATCACAGATGTAAGTGGGTAGCCATCTGGGAACTAGCGACCATCGAACAGTATGGTTCACAATAAACACAGCAATAGAGTCAAGCCATACAAAGACAAAGGTACTGGATTTTAGGAGGACTGACTTTGTCAAAATGGGTGAGTGCCTAAGGAATGCACTAGCAAATGGGCAGGAAGGAGGGGTGGAAGAACAATGGGGAATAATAAAAACTGCCATCACAGAGGTAACAAGCCTTTGTGTAAAGCAAATAAACAAAATGAAACGAGGTAAGAAACCACTATGGTTCTCAAAGGAAGTGGCAGTGAAGGTTCAAGAGAAAAAGAAAGCATTCAGGAAGTACAAGGAATCACAGAAGGAACAGGACAGAGAACTGTATCAGTTAAAGCAAAAGGAAGCTGGAAAGGCAGTCAGAACAGCAAAGGCCCAAACCGAGGAAAAGATAGCCAACTCAGTTAAGAAGGGGGATAAAACCTTTTATAGGTACATCAGGGAGCAAAGGAAGACCAAGGGAGGGATAGTGAGGCTTAATAAAGGGGAGGGAGGGTGGGCAGAGGGTGACTGTGAAAAGGCAGAGATACTAAACAAATATTTTTGCTCAGTATTTACAAAGGAAGAGGGGGAGGTACCTAAAACAAACAGTAGAAACACTCTGGATACAGAAGTTGATACCAGCCCATTTACAGAAGAAAGGTTTCTGAAAGAACTCTTAAACTGAAGGTGGACAAAGCAATGGGGCCTGATGGGATTCATCCCAGAATTCTAAAAGAACTAAGGGTAGAACTAGTGACACCACTAACTACCCTCTTTAACAAATCATGGGAGGATGGGGTGGTACCCGAGGACTGGAGGAGGGCAGATGTGATTCCCCTTCACAAAAGTGGGAGCAAGGCAGAAGCAGGAAACTAAAGACCTGTTAGTTTAACCTCAGTGGTAGGGAAATGATGGAACCATTTCGAAGGAAAGAATTGTTGAGTATCTAGAGGCCAGAGGGGCACAGGACCCAAGGCAGCATGGATTCACAGTGGGAAGGTCATGCCAGACAAATCTGATAGATTTCTTTGACTGGGTGACCAAAGTAGTTGATCAGGGAGGGGCTGTGGACATGGCCTACCTAGACTTTAGCAAGGCATTTGACACAGTCCCACACAAAAGATTAATATACAAGTTAGCCAGCCTGGGAGTAGGTCCCAAGATGACAGCCTGGGTAAAGAATTGGCTGGAGAATAGGTCACAGAGAGTAATAGTAAATGGAGTCCACTCTGAAAAAAGGGGGGTTAGTAGTGGGGTACCACAGGGTTCAGTATTAGGACCGGTCCTCTTCAATGTCTTTATAAGCGACATTGCAGAGGACTGGAAGGAAAGTATGTCTCTTGCAGATGATACAAGATCTGCAACAGAGTTGATGCACAAGGTGGAGTGGAAAGGATGAGAAGGACTTGGCAAGGTTGGAGGAATGGTCAAATGTATGGCAGCTTAGATTCAATGCTAAGAAGTGCAAGGTAATGCACCTGGAAACAAAACCCAGGGAAAGAGTACAATGGGGTGAGCTACTAACAACAACAAAATGGAAAGGGACCTGGGGTAGTCATATCAGATGACCCAAACGTGGGCAAGCAATGTGAGAGGGCAGAGGAGGGTTGTGGGATACTGGGATGCATAGGAAGAGGCATCACCAGTAGAAAACAGGAAGTTATTATCCCCTATACAGACAGCTAGTGAGACCCCATCTGGAGTACTGCGTGCAGTTCTGGAGACCCAATCTCCGCAAAGACATAGACAGGATGGAAGCTGTCCAGAGGAGGGCAACTAAAATGGTGCAGGGTCTGCACCGGAAGACATATGAAGAGAGACTTAAGGGGCTTAATATGTATAGCCTCGAGGAAAGGAGGGAGAGGGGAGACATGATAGAAACTTTCAAGTACCTCAAGGGAATCAACAAAGTCCAAGAGGGTAGCATCTTTCAAAAAAAGAGGTGTGCAAGAACAAGGGGGCACAATTTGAAGATAGAAGGGGGCGGCTCAGAGGTAATTTAAGGAAGTATTTTTTCACAGAGAGGGTTGTGGATGTATGGAACGGCCTTCCAGAGGAGGTTGTGGAGTCAAAAACAGTGGTGGAATTCAAGCATGCATAGGACAGTCATAAGGCAATTCTAGGGGGTGAGGGTAGGAAGAAGTAGGCTGCTGGTTAACTAGAACCTGCAGCTTATCCATCAGGTAGGGAAATGGGCAGACTGGGTGGGCCAAGCGGTCCTTATCTGCCGTCAAATTCTATGTTTCTATGTAAAATACACCCATACCTGTATTCCAACCAGCAAATCTATATGGGAGGCGATTTCAACTGTGGTCTTACTCTCTCAGATTGGGCGGCTCACCCAAAAACTTTTCGCAGATTCAATTGCCCTGAACAAAATTATTCAGACTGTGGCCCTCATAGATGGACATAACTCTTTACATGGTCTAGGTGCCAAAACCTATCACAGAGGCCCATACGCTACAAGGATAGATTTTCTTTTTGTCTCACAGAATATTTCAGTCACACAGGCAAGAATCATACCCTGTGCGACTTCAGACCATCTGGGGATCTCTCTGGTTTGCTGGCCCCACAGGGAACTCCTTTCCTGGTTAACCCCACTCTAGGTGGAAATTGAATAGTTCATTGTTGACAGACCCGGCCATTTCAATGCATTGCACAGACCTTCTAAGGGCCCAGCTGTCCATATTGGAAGCATATCATTCCCCTCTACAATGGTGGGAAGACACTAAGAGTGATATCAAGATTTTCTTCCTACATACAGGGAGGAAGAGAACACTGAGTTCATATCTTCGATACCTCACTCTCAGACAAAAACTACAACAGGTCATATCTCTTTCTTTCACATCCCACATGGACTACTCTCAGACAATAAAGTCCATTAAGGAAGAAATGGAACAGTTCCAGTATCACCGAGCACATTCTTTACGGATGAAAGCTCAACATGGGACATAAGGCTCCGGTCCCTCTTTAGATATCTATAAAAGTTGCACTGACAGGGTAAATGCAACCCACATAGAGGAACTTTTTGATCCTGCTTCCAATACCCCCCACAATTCCTTGCTGGACATAAAGCGTATCGCTAGTTACTATGTTTGGCACCACAACTCCTGTGGATAGTATCATACCTTTCCTTTCAGGTATTTCTATTCCTCCTCCATCCCAAGATACATTGAAACATCTCCATGAACCTATAACACCAGAGGAAACCCAGCAGGTTATAAAACGCCAAAAGAAGTGCACTTCCCCTGGATCCGATGGCCTTACTGCAGAATTATATATACAGTTTATGTTATTTTTGGCCCCTTTCTGACGTTAATATATAATACCATCATAAGCACTAATTCTACTCCTAAAGGATTTTCTGATGCTATTATGATTTTATTATTTAAGAAAGGGAACAGAGCCGATATACGGAACTGGAGACCACTAAGTCTGCTAAACGTAGAGTACAAAATATTCACTTCCATCTTGCTCAATAGGATGCTCCCTGTTGCTGCTCAGATTATTTCTGAGGTGCAGACTTGTGCCCTTCCCGGCAGATCTATCCTTCCCAACCTATCCCTCATTCAAGACATTATTTCAAACAGTACCCCCTCTTCACCTGCCCTGTTAGTCTCATTGGACCAAGAAAAGGCTTTTGACTGGGTCAGCCATGTTTATTTGTTCCAGGTTCTTGCACACTACCATGTTCCCCAGAAATTCATCTCTTGGCTTAAACTCTTATATAGTACTGCTTGGATACAACCCCATATAAATGGTTCTCCATGCCCCCCTTTTTTAGGCCTTAGAGGAGTATGACAGGGCTGCCCCTTAAGTCCTCTTTTATATATTTTCCAACTGGACCCTTTATTACAAACCATACTGCTGCACCCATCTTTACCTAGAATCTCTTCCCCATTGGAAGACCTCTACCTCCAGTATATGCAAATGCTGATGATTTGTGCATTTGTACTACCCCCTAACTTCAGGAGATAGTACTTCCCCCTATTTTCAAAGCATTTGAGACAGCTTCGGGCTCCCAAATAAATATAAGAAAAAGCACAGCACTAGTGGTGCCAGCTTCAGCCAGCATGGACTTACCAACGCACATTGTAGATATCCCTCTGGCAATCGCTCCAATAAAAATCCTGGGATTACATTACAGCACCTCAGATGATGCCAGCTATAACTGGAATATAGTATTAAATAGAGCAGCACACTCCCTTTCCTTTTGGAAAGGACATAGCATTGCAAAACGGAAAAGAGTGTTTTTATTGAAAACTTTAATACTTCCCCTCTTCTTACATGTGGCATCAATGTTTCCGGTCCCTTTTTCTCTGAAGGCAAGAGTTTACAATATTTTTTTCAAGGCTTCTGGGCAGCCGTTTAAATCCATAAAGATCATACATACTACTGGATTATTGTCATGGTGGGATAAGGATGCTGAACCTGATAGTATTTTTTCATAGCCTATTCCTGAAAATCACGATACCCCACTTACTCCATGATCCACCCCTATTTTGTCATTTAATTATACTGTATATTCTTTTACCATTAAGGTATGCCAAATATGGCAACAACTCCCGCATGACATCCCTAGGAACTTCAGAAAACTAGGTATCCCCAGCTTCCTCTTCCCTCCTTTTCTGAAGATCCGGCAATGGAAACTCTCCCCTGCACATATATTGACTAAAACCAGGAGACAGCTTTATAACTTTGTTTTAGATACCCATTTTTACGTTCGCTTGCGCACATGCGCAAGGATCGTTTTGGGAGAGTAGCACACTTTGGAGGTGTGTCTCTCCCTTGCAATCCAGTGCTCCGTTGAGCAGGCATGGCGGTCCTGCAAAAATGGGTGCGGGAGCTGTGTATGACAGCGGTCATCTTCGCTTCAAAGAAAACCACCGCTGTCATACCGAGCACCGCGTCACGCCGCCTCCCCCAAAGCTTTGGTGCCATGCTGGGAGCCCACCCCAGCGTGGCAAACGTTGTTTGCCGACGGGGGTGCCCAATCCCCCATCAGCCTATGGCCCCCCTCGCTCCTGCCACACGCTGGAGCTCACCCCAGCGTGGCAAACACATAGTTTGCTGACGGGGTGCCCAATCCCCTTCAGCTCCTCGGCCTTCCCGCCTAGTTTGTCGGACGGGGTGCCTAATCCCCTTGGCCCCCCAGCCATCTTTCTGACAGCTGGGAGCCCACCCCAGCATGGCAAACGTCCCACATCATCTGTTTTTTTTTTTTGTATCTGTAAATCGAAAACGGTCCCACGGCGCATCTCCCAGTCCCTCCACAACCCGCACCCACCCACTGCGCACCAGCCTCCCACCCCTCACCCCATACTTTCTCCGAGCTCAAGCGCAACAATCTTCGTGGACGGGAACACGTCTGCCCTCTTCAAAGCCGACAGCAAACTGAGGAAATGCCAGTAAGCTGTATAATGGGCTAGATAGGGTTTCAACTTATTGCATACATTTATTGAGGTATTATTAATTTCTTGATTATGTGACCTCTCATGAATGATATCATTGTCACTGTCATGAGCAAGATTAGTTCGGTGTGATTTCATGAGTCACTGCGTGAAATCACCCTTCAGGCCTGAATAGCACCATGACAGTGACATCATTCATGAGAAGGGGTCCCAAAAACCCCATGTTGAAAATTTGGTACAAAAATTCCAAAAAATGACTGTTTTACAAGCGTGCATTGCGCAGTTCCTACGCAGGCTCGTAAGTTGGTGAATTTTCAATATTTTCACTCCAGATTTTCAACATTGCCATTTTACCACACCTCCTCATGAGCAGTACAGCTGTCATTTTTCACATCCTGCCCAAAACATGTTTCTGTCCATGTAGCGCACAATGGCGCAGTTGGTGTGCGAACTCAATGTATGGGACACATTAAGAAAATCACAGTGACACTGTTCATGAGCAGAGGTCTTAAAATGGATGTGTTGAAAATTTGGTGAAAAAATTCCTAAAAATGACTGTTTTACGAGTGTGCATTGCGCAGTTCCTACGCATGCTCGTAAGTTTGCAAATTTTCAATATTTTCACTCCAGATTTTCAACATTGCCATTTTACCACACCTCCTCATGAGCAGTATAGCTGTCATTTTTCACATCTTGCCCAAAACGTGTTTCCGCCCATGTAGCGCACAATGGCACAGTCGGTGTGCGAACTCAGTGTATGGGACATATTAAGAAAATCAGTGTCACTGTTCATGAGCAGAGATCTTAAAATGGCTATGTTGAAAATTGGTGAACAAATTCCTAAAATAATTGTTTTATGAGCAGTTGTGTCAGTTCCTATGCACACTGTAAGTTTGAATTTTCAATATTTTCACTCCAGATTTTCAACATTGCCATTTTACCACACCTCCTTATGAGCAGTACAGCTGTCATTTTTCACATCCTGCCTAAAACATGTTTCTACATGTAGTGCAATAATGGATGCAGTCGGTGTGCAAAATCAAAGTATGGCACACAGTAAGACAATCACAGTGACACTGTTCATTAGCAGAGCTTTTAAAATGCCAATGTTGACAATTTGGTGAAAAATTCCTAACAATGACTGTTTTACGAGCGTGCATTGCACAGTTCACAGACGTCATGGGTTTGCGACTTTCAATATTTCACTCCAAATTTTCAACATTGCCATTTTACCACACTTCCTTATGAGCAGTACAGCTATCATTTTTCACATCCTGCCTAAAACGTGTTTCCGCCTATGTAGCGCACAATGAGGGTAATAAAAAGGTCATGCTGAAAATTTATTGTGCAAATACCAGCAATCGCACAGGGCATTAGGGTAAAGCACCATACGTGCCAAACACCACTGCAAATACCTGCAAGTGAACGTTTGGCATTGACAAATGCTTGTTCTGACTTACCACAGATAGTATCAACACAAGGCTCCCTTCTGAAATTAGAAACGCCCTTCTGTCAGTTAACTGACCCCAGGATGCCCACACAATTTTGGGATATCTCCTGGCTAGCTTGTCATGGAAGACTGGGTGTCAAGAACAACCTAAAACATAAATCAGTAGATGAGCAAATATGCCTCCGAGACTCTTGTACAGCGGTATTGGAAACCATGCATCATTTTTGTATTGACTGCCCATATAGCCAAGTTGTTTGGACCCTCCTTTTACATAAATGGAAAGAAAAGGCACTTTAGAATGTAACATATGATATCTTGGTGTACGGGATATACCCCCCTGGATTACAGAAATATCACACAGGGACCTTACGTCTCATCTTTGCATCCTGCCGCTATAATTTATGGCAGGCCAGGTGCGCCTTTCTCCTGCAACAGAAAGTGTTTTCTGCAGTGCAAATAGTTGCACAGATTGTTTCTAGCCTTGTGTTAATCCAAAATGTGGAAAAAAAGTAGTTGACTTCTAAGTTCTGCTGTATACAGTTCATATTGCTACACTGTGCTACACCACACGTTGGCAAGAATTCTATCTCACAGCTTCAATAGAGACAGCTCTTCAAATCTTAAATGATATAATCATAAGTGCCCTCAATGTACATGCACCCCTCACCAGTGTCAGAACCAAACTCAAATCTTGTCGCTGGTTCTCTGCTGACCTTAAATCCATACTGCTTGCCAGAGACAAACTCTGGAAAAGGGCAAGAAAGACAAAGGATCCAAATGACTGGCTTCAATTCAGAAAAGCCAGAAACTCCTGCACAAAACAAGTAAGAAATGCCAAGGCTGCCTTCTACACAGCTGAATTGGATGCCTCCTATCACAACCCTTCCAAGTTCTGGGGTACCATAAAGGGGATCCTAGGTCAAACTTCTACCCCTGTCTTACCACCCAAAATTCACCGAAATAGTATTGAAATCACTGACAAGCAAAATATCTTGAATGCCTTTAACGATCATTTCACTACAGCTGGCCTGGCTTTCGACTCCTCACCTGCAAACCTATTAAGATCATCACTAAACTTACAATCTACTGAGGGACAAAAGGTTGCTTCCACATTCTCATTCAAATCAATACTCTTAAAAGAAGTAGAAGACCTTCTACTCCAGCTAGACACAACTAAAAGTGCAGGTGCAGACTCCCTGGATCCCTACTTTCTAAAAGTAGCACTGCATGCCTTAGCCGCCCCCCTCACCCACCTCTTCAATCTGTCACTTGCCACTGGTTCTATCCCCTCAATATGGAAGACAGCTCAAGTGTTTCCATTACTTAAGGCAGGTGATCCCATGGACCTCAACAATTATAGGCCCATTTCCATCTTACCAGTACTATCAAAGATGCTTGAGAAGCTGGTAAACTCTCAGTTAACTGCCTACCTTGATACCAACAATCTCCTTAATCCAGCTCAATCTGGGTTTAGATCAATGCACAGCACCATCTCTGCATTAGCAAAAGTCACAAATGATTGGCAGACTGCCTTAGACAAAAAGAATAATACCTGTGCTGTGTTTCTGGATCTAAGCAGGCCTTCGACACTGTGGATCATGAACTTCTAATCTCCTCCTGAATTCCATAGGCCTTGACCCACTCTCCCGTAAATGGTTCAGATGCTATCTCCGAAGATTACAACTGGTAAAAATGAAGGTGACCTATCTCACCTCTAAACCACTCCTAAGAGGTGTACCGCAAGGCTCCATCCTGGGTCCCATCCTTTTGCCATTTACATCAACAATATTGACTCCAATCTCTCACAATCTAATATTCACCTTTTTGCAGATGACACTGTACTTTATGTCAGCAATCCCTCACCACCAAAAGCCTGTGAGCTTCTACAGTCTGAATTCTCCCTCCTTCAGCACAACCTATTAGAAAAGAAATTACTACTAAATGCCAAGAAAACCAAAGCTATGTTCTTTGCCACCAAGAACTGCTCTTCCACTGTCCCATCATTCACCCTCCCACAACTCTCTACCATCCTTGGTGAAAAATCTGGAATATGTAGACAAATTCAAATATCTTGGAGTATGGATAGACAATAAACTTGACTATACTACCCACATTGAAGAGCTCCTGAAAAAGTTAAGGCAAAGACTTGGTCTATTCTATAGGATCAAACACTACCTGACCAGAGATTCCAAACAAAGATTAATCCTAGCATCATTCCTGTCCCTCATTGATTACGCTGACTTCCTCTATGGCCACTGCTCCTCTCCCATTTAAACAAATTAGACACCTTGTATCATAGAGCAATTAGATTCATTACAGACCTTCCCTCCAGCACCCATCATTGCTCTCTCTACAATGCAGTCAGTTGGACATCATTGCAACAAAAGAAGAAAAAATGCTGCTATCTGGATCTACAAAGCTCTGACAAACAAACTCCCTTCCTACATTTCAGACTGTTTCAACCGATCACATCCAGGCCTTACACTCTGAGGATCAATAAACTGATCATGCTGAAGATTCCTATCACCTGCACCCGATATGGAAGAGCTGCAATCAGCTATTCCCTGGCACTTACCTGGAATTCTCTTCAAAAGACATTGAAACTGGATACCCTGATTCCATTAACATCCTTCAAAAGCTGTACACCAGTCTATTCCCCAATTCATGTAACTGCTTCCACAAGGCCTAGTCTCCCACACCCCTCTCCTCCCACACCCCTCTCTCCTTCACTACCCTTTTTTAAGCTCCCCTATTTTTCTATCATTCCTCTAGCTCGCTTCCCACCAAACTTCATACATATATGCACACCAAGTCCCATTACCCAAGCCTTATCCCGACTAAACTGTTTGTTTCTCCTTTAGTAGGTTTTAGGTTCATTGTCATTTTGCCTTGTATATATGTAAATATTTGTATATCTGTTCTCTCATAAATGATTGTATTTGTGCTTATTCAGTATCATGTTTTTGTGTATAATTTGTAACCTTTTTTGTTATGACCACTCAGGTCCATCTTGCAAATGAGCTACGCTCAATGATGTTCACCTGAATAAATAAAGATTTTGATTGATTGATTGATATTGGAACAATTGTGCATGGATTGAAACTGCAGTACCCTGAAGATGTTTTTCTTTTTTTCTCTCTATTAGTAAGCATTTATTTTGCTCCATTTAAACTGAAATGTTTCTTTTGACTTCTTTTTTCTTTTTTTCCCCCTCACCCTTGTTTATTGGTTTTATTTGTGGGTTGATTTCCTTTTGTCTTTCTTTCAAACCTTATTTACAGTTTCTGTAAAGTTGACATTGTATTTTGTTTATTGAATGTACTGCACTAATTTTTCTTTAAATAAAACATTCCCCTACCCTTTTCGATAAGTGCCATTAGATCTTTAACATCCACCTGAACTACCACCAATCCAGGCAGATAGGACCTCAGTTTAACATCTCATCTGAAAGACGGCACCTCAGAAGTACACCACCCCTCTCATGCTGCACTACAGTGTCAATACTGGGATATTAATCTAAGTGCCAGATGTGGGAACTGAACCCACAGCCCTCTAATCTCCCAGCCCCAAAGGCGAGTGTGCTACCTACTGAGCCACTGACACTGACACATTATACCAGCTTCCTGAGTGGATATCACCAATTGTTAAGGTGTGTCTCTGAGTTTAAACATTTGTCCCTGATATTTTTAAGTCTTGTCCCTGATTTATGAGGCAGGAGGTTGAGAGGTGTGCCACAAACAGCAGCCTGTCATGATGCAATAGTCTCCTCTCCTCCTACTGCATCATGAACGTCTAAAAGGTATTAGGGGTGTTCCCAAGTCCAGAAAAGATGCAGTGGGAGTTGATCAAAGACTGCAAACAAACATGATTTTATGTGGTAACACCAGCATGATGGGCAGTCTGTGTTGCACTTTTAAAAAGAAAAAAGGAAACAGAATCCAACTACCAGCTACATCAGCAAGCTCTACAGAATGTGACCAATCATTACATGTTTTTACAGTATGTCCACTTGCAAAGCATGTGAACATATCCGTATGAACTGTGAGAGGGTATTCAGAAGCACACCCCTCCCCCACATATCTCTTCAGAATACCAGATCTCTTTATTCTGCCCACTCACTCTCCTTCTCCTCCTTTTGTTTTTGAAGTCCTTGTCCATAAGGCTGGGAAATGCAAGCTGAAAGGTTGTCTTGTGTACTGTAACTCTTAATTCTTCCTGCTTGAATCCTGTCTGATGCTTTGGGTTCCAGTGCTCTGCTTTTACACTATTCTTGAAGAGCAGCCATCTACAGTACTTATTTGTGCTCCCAATGGATCATGTCAGCACTGCCATTACAAATAAACATGTGATGCTTACTGCATGGCCTTGTGTTTTCTTTTGTTCAGCAGCTGCCTACTGATGGTGTTTCTGTTTTTTTTTTTTTCAAATTTGGACATTTTTTTTCATTTTCAGTACTTGCTGCACCATGAAGCCCAAATCTCAGTGATATCAGTCACAGAAATGCATACTTGCTTCATCTGGCATGCTTTTTAACCTGCCAAAGCATGCTGATGATTTCAGAATCAATTGCTCCCCCCCCCACCTGCTCATCCATCAGACTTTAGTTAGAGCGGGCATCAGCGAATGTGAACAACAGACTGCATGCTGACAGGATCGTCAGTGTGTATAGCGCTACCACTTTCACATCTAACAAGAATGAAGCAAACAGGGAAATTATTGCATTTTGGACACAAAGATCAGTTATGTGCTAATATAGGGCCCTATGCACGAAGGGGGTGAAGTGGCCATGTGCCACGTATCTTGGGCGCAGCCACTCCATCCCCATTGTGTCCCCCACACAGGATGCACAAAAAGGGGGCATGTAGACCCAATTAACCTGATCCCCCAAGTCCATGGATTGCACTGCGCCAGCATAGTGCTGGCCTAATGGGTGCAGAGGGGGGCACAGGGTATGCCAGGTAGACCTGCTGTAATTTACTGTGCGGCCCAATGGCCCTCACCTGCCAGTTGCAAGGGGACCAGGAAATGTTCCACAGTGCCACCCCTACCCAGGAGGCAGACAGGGGAGGGCAGGGGCAGCTAAGCCATGGCACTGGCAACATGTATGGGGGCCAGAGGTGTCAGTGCCATGGGGTGGGTGGGTCCATCTACAGACTCCAGGGACAGGGCTGCACTGTGTCGGGTGTGGGGAGTCAGTCTCCTAGGCCAGCCTGTCACTGTACTGTGGTCGCATGTGTCCAGGCACCCATTGGGTCTATGCATGGGTGCCCACAGGGGCTATGCATGGGCACCCACAGGGGCTGTGCATGACCCAGAAGCCATGCCTACAGGTGCAAGGGATCCACTCCTGGACCGAGGATGGGCATCCAATTGGATGCCCACCCAGGTCCACAACTCCACAGCTGGCAGGTGGGTGTTGATTGTGTATAATGGCATGTACACAACTGTCCATGGGTGCACAGCTACGTGGGCAGGGTACGCGCTTCTTCCACGTACTCCCACCCACTTCAGGCATAGTGCCCATGCTGCTTAGTTATAATTAATTATTATTAAAGCAGTACTTGTCAAATGTGATTACAGCCCTGTCCTGTGAGCTTCAAAGCAGAAACTGTAAACTGCTGTCCAATTATGGGGCTAAGTACAGTTACAGAGGACTGTACATAGCCCTGGGACAACAGCCCGACTGTCACACATCTGATCTAATCTTATAAAATCTCTAACATATACTGCAGGCTATTGAATCTCCCACTGCTGCAGCCTTGCTCTGATGTCAGCTGCAGGGGATTCTGTGATTTCTGGGTACAGAAAATGTTAGCTTGGAAGTCACTAGAATCAGCCTAATACAATTTACTTTACTGTAGTAAGCAGTAAGTACAAAAAGTGTTTTTGTACACAAAGTGCAAATGGGACTAGCCCCACACTTGGGTATGGGTGTGATAGTTTAGACTACCCCCTGTTGGAAATAAGGCTATGGCATTTTTCTTTGTACCCCTACAGACTACTGCAGTAGCATTTCTTAAACTTTTCTGTATAACTATTCATTTTTCTACTACTATGGATAGGTCACCCATAATAGTACCTCTCCTCCCTTGGCTATTCTCTCTTTGTATTCCTTTTCTTCCCCTGCCATACGCCCTTAAGGAGAACAAATATTAGAACAGTAAATGGACATAATGAATAAAGACTAAATAATAAGCAGCAGAAATAATCTGCACAGAGTTGGTTTGTGTCCTTGTTTACTATGTTATGCTCCACTAAAGAATTTAATACAATGCTTAGTCAGAGATAGGACAATGTCTTTTTGGACACTGTTGTGTTACTTGCTGTTTAAAATGCACCCCGATGTGCGTTTGTGCTAATGAAAGTGCCTTGGAGTGAAAGGCAGTAGACGAGTGTCCCCTTTAAAAAGCTGTACTCGTTTCAAGAAATGTTTAGCAGCCAATTGTTTTTATGCCCTTTTCAGTCTGCAAGGGTAGCATTAAGGGAGCACTGTGGTTTCGCTTCCTAGCAGCAGTGTAGTAGGTAGAGCGACTGGTTGCAGCCATCGGGTGTGTTGAATACAGACATGGGATTTGTCTTTTTAAAGCAGTTTGTATATAAACACCCTAAAGAAGGCATAACTAATGTGCAGAAACTAAATATAAGAGTGTTTCCTTTAGTATTCTATGCAGAGAACGCTCTTATCTGAGCTAAGTCCTCTTGGAAAAAAAATGTACTTCTAGGAGCCAGCAGCCCCATGATGAGGCTGTTATATAAGAAACTCCCCAGCTGTCACTCAGCTGAAAAGGGGCAGAGTTTTCCTGTTTACAAGTAATTAAGAAGTCTTTCTCAACAGCTTCAGTGACAGAGTGTTAAAGGCACAATGAAATAACACATTATGATTGTATGTTTTCCCTCTGTATATACAGTCAGTCTGATCTCCCATATGTTTGTACTAGCCAGGATATTCTCCTGTATTAGAAAAGGGGCGGATCAGCTGATACTAATGTCAAAGGAGGGCTGCACTATAAAAGCTGCCACTGAGCTGAGGTCAGTGTGATCATCCTGGGAGAGTGTCCTGAGAGGTTGGTCTGAGAGCACAGAAGTTTGTAGAAGATTGTACTGGTTAAAGTATTCTACACTGTGGCAGAATCACTGGAGGGAAGTGATTCTGAAGCTCGAGGAGAGCTTATTTATTTCTTTATTTGATTTCTTTGTTTATAGTCTGAAGTTTAAGACAGTATTACTTCATTATTGATTTGTTTTTATTTTTGTATAGCATGATTTTCTCTATATTATTTTTACCAAAATAAACATCACACAGAATTTGTGTGTTGAACAAATTTCTGAGTAGCGTGTATGCTTTCATTACCCTACCCCATGAACCCTACCACAAAGTGTCATCCCACGCCCTGTGTTTGATGTGGGGGTACAGGGAATCAACTGAATTTGGAATTACTATATAGCTGTGATTGGTATGTAACAAACTTTGAATTGAGAGGTTTGTGATAGGTCCTTATGATCCATAAAAGAGTGTAGTTCCATTGGTCAGTGACTGATTTGCATTTTGCAAATCAGAGCTCGTCTTTCAGGACTTTTGGTTTGTAATTTTAATAAATGGATTAAATTATAAACAATGGATATGGAGGTTTTCCTGTAAACCCTGTAACATTTTAAATGCGTGCTTTTTTTTGTGCAAGTTTTGCATACTGATAATTGAATTTGTTCACTTGTTCTGTACCTTGTAGGACTACTTATTATACTCTTTAGTAATTTGCACATGTTTTCTGTTATGTATGCACGTAATGGGCACACAAAGTAATTGGCAGCAGCATTTAAACCATGTGTTCACTAGCTATCTTTGCTCCTGAAGAAGCCTCATTGCTGAGGCTATACGCAGGGGTGATAGCCAAGTGTTTCTGTAGTTTATCTGCATTAAAATATTATCACCAGCTTCAGTGTGCATGCCATCTTTTATCATTTTTATCTAATTTGAATTTTAGCCTACACTGAATATTTTATAAATGGGATTTTTTTTTTGTTCTAAATTTTAGATCTTTTCTGTGTATCCTTACACAGATCCACAGTCGAGATGTTAAGGGCCCTGCAGTGGCTTTTACTGATAATGCCATAGAGCTGGAGAGGCAAGATTTATTATACTTTTTATCCCCTTATCTCTGAAGCTGCACCTTCATCCCTGGCAACCTCCAGCCCTGTCCCAACCTTTCGCTGGCAATTGCCTCCAGACTGCCAATGCCACAGCACAGCTCCTATACTTTCAGGGGGATGTACAGCTAGCCACTCTAGTCCTTGGGTGAGGGAGGTGAAGTGGCTAGTTGGGAGGGCAGGGCCTGAGGTCACTGGATGTTATTCTGCATCTTTTCAGGGTTTTTCCTTCTGAGCCAACATACCCACAGGATGCTGGTAACTAGGAGCTATGTGGACATATGCATGCAGTTGCCTGGCCTTGTACAGCACCATTCAACATCCTCCCACCCAAGATGTTCCCACTGCACTTCTACCTGTGGTCACCTAAGTGGCAGTATTGCAGCATTGCAGCAAAGCCTGCTGCCCTCCCTCCTCCCTGGAGAGGACAGCATTCTCTGGAACAATTGATTTCCACTGTAATCCACTGATGCCCTAAGCTTGTTCCCAAAGCTGGGTCACTGGCTTCAAGCAACAGTCCTGCAGCTGTACCACCTGGCCACCTGATGATGACCTTTGAAAATGTGATCATACCTGACAGGGCATCTATATAAATGTGTGAGTAAATGCCCCAGAGTCCAAATCATCTCTCACTGAGGGTGTGTCATATGATTCTTATCTTCTGGCCATTGGAAAATAGCTGAGTCCAGGCCTACTCACCATCATCTTATTCTCTAACAACACGGCACAGACCTTGAACTAGGCATCATGACACCATCAGTCATTGTTTATGTTTTAACTCTAGAAATTTGCATGCACATGAACATGAAATATATGCAAATTAAATTTTAATTTTGTAACTCACATTCTAATTACTTAGTTACGTTTCAAGCCATTCAAACCACTTTTTTTAAAGTTTGTTTCGTTTCTAAATTTTAGAAACAAGTTGTAGCAAGCCATCACCAGTGTGAAGAGGAACCAGTCGCCTCAACTTTGGAATTGTTCTGACCATAAAAAGCACTTTATTCTGAGACAGCTGTTTTCCAGGTGTGTCCTATGTGGTGGGTTACATGGGCCAATTTCTTTGACTGGGTAGTGCTGGCCAGTACACCAGAGAAACTCTTCTCTCCGTGGCAGTCGAGACGTTAACTGACTTTGCAGAGTAGTTTTATGAAGTGCTGCTGCATTTAATTGTTTTAGGTATGAGAAGCATACAGTGTATATGCTCATCATGACTGTACTTTTGCTACACTAGTGAACTTAAAAAAGTGGTGGCAAGGTATGTATTGGATTTGTTTAACCTTTTCAAATATTGTTTAAAAATATACCATCAGTTGCAATAATCTAAAAAGGGAAGAAAGCAAAACAAAAACAAATCTTTATATTGGGGTATAAGTGGTTAGGTAGTTGGGTGATGGTTACTTGCTGCTAATGGTTTATTTCCTTGAAGTGGGTGGTGGGTTAACTTTTTTAAACATATATGTGTGTTCTTTTTAAATTTTTTTTAGAAAGATTTTTGTCTCTCCAGGGCTGACTAGGCAGCTGTTTGTCTTCATCCTTGGGCACCATCAACCATCCTTTGCCTCCCTTCTTTTTGTCAGGAAGATTTCCTCACAGATTGTCCTGCATGGTGGGGCCAGGAGGGTGAGAGCTGCCTTCCCTGAGTGCCTCTCATCCAGAAGTCCCCCAACTGGAGCAGCAGGGGGGGTCTTGATACCTCAGGTGAGGCTTTGTGGAGCCTGGCTTCATGGTGCCCTTATGCCCTCTTTTCCACCTAAATTTTCTCCCTCCTATCCCAAAGCAGCAGTGCATCATGAAAGCATATGTGCATAGAGGTGTGTATGTGCTCAGGAACTGTGACTCCTTCCACCCTCCCTGACATCTGTCGTCTCTCTCTAGCATCAGTGCTGCTACCGGGTCTCCACCTGGTAGCAGCCAAGAGCCAGGAAGGAATATCACCCCTGCCCAGGCAAGGAGAGCTGTCTGGCAGCCACTCAGTCCTCTCCCAGCCCTCCCATCACCAGCCCCCGGCAACCCGAGCTCATTCCAGCACTCAGGTCACTGATGTGGCATGAGGTAAGACACTTTTCAGCACCTCAGCCCTCTGCACCACTGGGCCAGCATTCATTTTAATTTTTTGAGACTTTTGGTTTGTATATCCTGTGCTTTTCTCATGACATTTCTTGTTCTTGTTTATGGATGGCTCCAATATTTTTAATGTGACAAGTATATTTTCTGTGAGGTTTTTAAATAAATAATATCCCTTTTCTCCTTCGATAAGTGCCATGGAATTTTGTTTTTACTACAGAGTTTTTTCTCTGTCTGCTCATGTCTGGCAACAACCCCCCACCCCAGCCCCATCACTGACCTTCTCATTGATAAAGATGCAGCAAAGTTTTAATTTTCCTGCAAAGGAATAAATTAATGGATTTGTTTCAATTTAATAGGAAATTTGTCTTTCGAAACTTTGCCTATAACTTCACCTTCAGGGTACACCAAGGTGAAGTTGGGTCAAAATGAGGCTACTGATGCACAAATGTCTCAAGGTCAGCAGTCCCTTGCCCCCCCCACTCCACAGCAGCTTGAAGACCCTGTGCCACCCACTGTGCTACCACCATCACAGGCTGCGTCTTCTCATTAGTGGTGGGCGAGGTGACCAAAATTTGCTCTGCGGAGCAATTCGCGGAGTAATGAGGAATCCATGAAATATTCCGCAAAGAGAAGCGGATTACTTAGTTTCATAATGAGGAATGCAAAATAATTGATTTCAATGGCCTTCATGTTACTCCACCTTCCCCCAACCACTTCTGTGCCAATTTTAATGTGAAGTACACAGAAACCAATATACTTCGCAGCACTTCGCCTTGTAATTGAGGTCCAAGGTGAATTTTGCAGTGATTCATGGGATTGCAGATCACGTAGGCTCTAGATTGTTCTGCACAGCCACAGTTCTGTGTAGTGTGCTTATAGTGGTAGCTGGAGACATTTTGCTGTCAGAGCTGTGCGATTCAAACCCTCTAAAAGCCGTTAAAGCCATTTTGAGCCTTTTTTTTGCTCAAAATTTGGCACATCATTTGTAAGAAACCCTCCTGTGCTGATATCATTGAGTGTTTATTGTTTGTGTATGGATTTTGAATGTTAATTTAGAACATTCGGTCTGTGTACTGATAGACACTTGAAGTGTGCTTTGGGGAAGGGGCATATCTGTGATGTAGGTAGATTAACTGGGAGAAAAGGGCAGTCTTTCTGTTTTGGTAATATTTTTGTTGTATAACTGTGTTAATGTACACACAGTAATATTTTCAGTAATTCTTGACATTTTTTTTGCTGATTATTGTGTGGTGCAGCAGTGCATAATTTCAGTTTGTTTAACAGATTTGGTTGTATTACTGAAGTTTTCAATTTGCTATACATTACTTGTAGTGTGTTTGTGCAAGTGTGTGTGCGATGTGTGCCATCAAATCAGACACCTTTTATTGTGCCACAGAGTAATTGCAGCAGTGTAAACCTGCTTTCCACCACACCTATATGATTTTCTACTGCTTTGTGGTATCTTGGTTTTGGACTGTTACTGCAGTGCGCTGTCCCCCCAACCGCAAAAGGTATTCTTTTCCAGATTGGATTGTGACTTGTGAGCAGTGGTTAAGGTGGTGTTGTGACTTTGGTCTGCATCTTTCTTGATTGCGCAGTGCAATCTTAATCTGTCTGTGCTTTGCATCTGTTTGGTGCCCAATCTCCATCTGAGAGCCACAGTTGTTGTTTTTTTTGGCTTCACATCCACTGGCCCCAACTGAAAGTTCAGAAATCTAAATTTGTTTACACTTTTCTTGTTGATCCCCCAAAATGCCTACAAAGAGACGTGCAAGCAAAACTGTTTCTGGCCATGGCACTGCAGCCAGTGGCAAGATTGTCTGTGGGCATCATAGCAAACAGAAGTGCATAGCTGCTGATGTCAGTAAAGGGATTTCTCCATCAATGTTTTTACAGCGCAATCTGTAGCTTCACTCATAGTTGGAGGAAATTATGTTGTCCCAGCTGGTGGTGTTAGTGCAGTTTCTGCTGGCATGAGTATTGCTGCCTCAAGTTTCACTTCTGACCAGTTAACCATTTCAAAAAATATAGTTAAGTCTAAAGCTGTGACTGACAGTGTAGGTTATGCCATACTCCCCATTAACATCCCCATGGTAGCTGAACATGATTCTGATCATGGTGACAATAACTCACAATGTCACATTTCTTCCACCACAGTTGAGGTCATGCCTTTGCCATACAATGATTCAAAGTGTTGTGCAAAAATAGTGGGTGATGATGATGTTGTTGCTGTGGTTGCAACATATTCTCCACATGACAGCATCCAAGCTGAAAATGTGGATGCAGATAATGTTGATGAATATAATGATGATGTCAGTGACCTCTGTTAGAAACCGGAGAAAAAGAAAGTCAAGTTGACTGTGTTTAGGTCTGTTGGGGTTAAATCCCCCCTCCTCAAAAAAGTTGTGATTTAGTGGTTCCAGTTGATGATGATGATGATGATGACCCAGTAATAATCATAGGTAGTTGTGGTGGTCAGCTGGAGTCCTAGTGTGTCCAGCCTGAAACATTATGTAGCACCCCCCCCCATTTCGGGGGTTAAAAAAGTGGCATCCAATAGGCAGCATCAGAGACATGTTAAAAGTAGGGATCACAATCCCTTGTTTGGGATTTTTTTGTCCAAGATGCAAATGATGAGTCAGTTGCAATCTGCCAGCTTTGCCATGCGTGTGTGAGTCGAAGTAAAAAGGGTAGTCATCTGGGCACAGGGGCCAGTATACACATCTTAAGAACAGGCACATGGCACTGTGGGCCCAGCACCAGATGGCAACAAATGCCATAGTGGGGTGTTCACCCTCATCATCAACCTTACTGAGCATGTTATCCCCTTCCATGAGTGTAAGACCAAGTAGGAATGTCTGCAGTAGCGATGAAATAACAGCAGAGGATTACTACAGGAATGATGAGGGGGAGGATAATGATTCTGAAATCTTGTCAAGTGGTGGTCAGAGTAGCAGTGGTGGTGGTGGTCAATGCAGTATGTCTAGTGCAAGTGGTACATCAACCCCTGTACGTAAAATGGGGAAAATAACTTCATTTTTGGATTTGTCATCTGTGCAGCCCTCTTCATCACACGTCCACACCCCAACCCCCGCCATTCGCCATTGAGATTCCTGGACCATAGCCCCATATAAAAGGGGGTAACTGCTGAACCAGTGGAGATTTGTCAGATCTGCCTGGGAGTTCAGAGTGTGAGCCTCTGAGGAGCCGGCCAGCTCTCAGAGGTTTGGCCTTGTGGGCCTAGACTTTTCTCGGCAGTTCAGTTCACGGAGTCTGAGGTGTATCAGTTGGTTTAAGCTGCGAAGTGCAGCAGCAGGGGATTTGTGCAGCAAAAGGCAGTATTTCGGATCAGCCTGCAAGCCAACTGGAAGGACCAGAGAGGAATCAACAGCACCCTTACATATAGATGTGCAAAAGTTGCTGAAGTGTTTGCGCAGCCAGCCGGTTCTAGATGTCCGGTTCACGGTTTCGACTCGTTGACTCAGCTAAGCTGTTTGGCCTTGGGCTATGCTAAATCAGCCTAAGTCATTTGCTCCTGCATCATCAGATCAGCTGCTCGATGAAGATCAAGAGGAAACTCTCCCTCCTATTCAAGAAACATCTCCACAGGTCTTATTTCGTCGGCTCATCTCCAGTGTCTGGGTACAATGAGTAGTAGTAAAACTTAATTTTTATACAGGTAGATTTTAACAAAACAAATCATTGGGTCAAAGACCCGTTTTCAAGATGGATCTGCTTCAAGTTTCATGTAGAAAAATGTAAAATTATAAATAAATTAATTGAGTAGAAATCAGGGTAGCTCCCTGTAACAAGTTTTAATAATCATTGTGGTACCCTTTAATCTCCGTTTCACTGCTTTTTTTTTTTTTGTATAATTTGTTTATTGATTTTATAGTAAGTAAGTTTAACAACTACAGTACACAGTGACTTACAGACATGCACACAGACATACAGACAGATGCATCTCATGATTCATTATTTATACATACACATACATGTTGGAGCTATTCATCATAATTTCTCCCTCTTCTTCTTTAATTACTACCACCTTTACACATTTCTCATGACTTTAGACCAAGGTGTAGTACAATACAGATGGGGGCAGGTCGGGGGGGGAGGATAAACACTTATAGAGGAGGATCCATCTATTCCTAACCCATCCCACATTGAAGAATAACCGTTTCTTCATTGTTCAGTGTTGCCAACAGAGGGGCCCATTCCCTATAGAATGTCTCTTGCCTATCCTTTAGGACCAAGGTCAGCTTTTCCATGGCCAGATTCTGTCTTATTAACTGGCGTCATTGTTGGCTAGTAGGAACCACATGATTGACCCAGGTATTTTGGACACAGTGCCTAGCCATTACCAGCATTACTCTGATCCATCGTGAGAAATACTCCCAGTCCTCTGCCTCTCCTGGAGACATACCAAATAGTCCCGCTACAGGATCCACAGGTATGAAGATCCCTTCCATCTATGTTATTTCTGTACATATTTTAGCCCAAAAAACTCTTAATACCCTGCAGTTCCAAAAGGAATGAATATATGTTCCTCTTTCTTCCCCACATCTACCACACATAGGTGAGACAGTCAGGTGTGCCCTATGTACCACCGTTGGCGGGTAATATGCCCTATGTAGAAACTTATAAAAGGCCTCCTTGTACTTATTACAAACAGAGAGACCCACATGTCCCACCAGCATTTGTCCCCAATTATTCTCAGTAATCTGTATACCCAGATCCTTCTCCCACAATTGCTTGATTTTCTGCGTATAATCTGGGAGTGTTTCCCTCCCTATCTTTACCATCTTGCCTATATATCCCTTAGGATCCATTTGTGTCCTGTGTATCATTATCTCCACTGTCCCCCACCCCTGTGCCTCTCCCCTGCTCCTCTCTATCTTCGATGAGAATGCCCGCAATTGTAGGTATCGGAAAGTTTGCTGGCCTTGTAATCCCCTCTCTCTCTCTTACGATATCTTCCAGGGTCCTTAGTCCATCCTTGTCTACCACATTGCCCATACATTTAACACCTGCCCTTTTCCATTCCTTGAACCCTCTGCCCTCTAGCCCTGGTAAAAAGAAAGGATTCCCCTCTAAAGGTAGTAGCAAGGTTTCTCCCTTATTAATCCCCCTAAGTTTCCTAATGAGGTTCCATGCTTCTAGCACCGTTCTTGTCAACAGGTTATGACCCCCTTGGCTGGCATAAGCCTGTCTACCCTTAGAGTGTAGATACGCCAATAGTCGTACCCGACACCCCCATTGTTCCAGCGTGACCCAACTTGCCACTATTGGTCGGTACACCCAGTCAGCAACATAACGCAGTTGGATAGCTAAGTAGTAATTTGTTAGATCGGGGAAATTCAGGCCTCCCTTACTCGTCTCAGCCTTTAGCCTCTGCAACCGTATTCTCAGTTTGTGCCCTCTCCAGATAAACTGTGTAACTAGCCTCTCTACCCTCCTAATGTCCCCTTTAACCAGGTGCATAGGGAGCATTTGCATAGGGTAAAGGATCCTAGGCAGGATGTTCATTTTTATTAAGTTAATTCGCCCTATCCAAGCTATAGGCAGCTGCATCCATCTCCTCATATCCGCTTCTATAACCTTAAGAAGGTGTGCATAATTCAGCTCATACAGGGACCCAATTGTCCTACCTACTTTAATCTCCAAGTAGGTAATGCATAGTTCCCGGCCCTGTATTCCCCATTGGTTATCAGTAATTTCCATTCTAGGGAAACATAGCATTTCGGATTTATTTAAATAAATTTTACATCCCGAAAAAGTGGCAAATTTTTCTATTAATTCCAGCAGCGCTGGCATGGATTTCTGCGGATCTCTTACGAATAACAACATATCGTCTGCATATAAGGTAACCTTATGCATGGTCCTGCCTTCCCCTCTGATACCTTGGATCCACTGACATTGCCTTATTGCTGCCGCCAAAGGCTCCAGTGCTAAAGCAAACAGCAACGGGGATAAAGGGCACCCCTGTCATGTGCCCCGCTCCAAAGTAATTAGTGCTGTGGGTGTCCCATTAACCAGAATCCTTGCTCTGGGAGCCTGGTACATCGCCTTGATCCAAGCAACATATGACCCACCCAGACCAAACCGGGTCAATACCTCAAAGAGGTACCTCCATTCTACCCTATTGAACGCTTTTTCCGCATCCATAGATATAATATATGTTTTCTCCGCCTCTTGCCCCGCCCGCCAGATCACATTAAGCAATCTACGCATATTATGATAGGATAGTCTCCCCTTTATGAACCCGGTCTGGTCTGGGTGTATCAGATCAGGCAGGTAGTCTTCCAATCTGGTCGCCAGGATCTTGGCCAGAATCTTAAGGTCACAGTTTAATAACGAGACTGGTCTATATGAAGCACATTCCGATAATTCCTTACCCAGCTTAGGTATCAGACATATCATAGTGTCATAACAGGTGTCTGGTATCTGGGGCTGTTTCCCCCCCGTTCCTCCTGAAAGACCTCGCTAAGTGTGTTTGCTAATTGGCCCCCTAGCGTACTATAGAATTCCAGTGGGAATCCATCTGGGCCACTCGCCTTCCCTTTTTGCATTCTGCCATAGCTTTACTAACCTCTTCCTTGTGATCGGCTGATTTAGTCGATCCCTTTGGCTCACTGATAACCTGGGAAAATCAATCCCATCAAAAAATTCCTGCATCCCTCCCCCCTTCCCCACACTCTGCTTTATACACCTGGGCATAAAACCTCCGAAAGCAGTCTCTCATTGCCCCTATCTCTCTGTGCATCCTGCCTTCGCTATCCCTTATCCCTATTATCCTAGTAAGGCATTTGCCCCCTTTCATAAGCCGGACCATCAATGGGCCCGGTTTGTTGGACCACTCAAACATCTGGCATTTGACATATTGCTACAAACTCCTAGCTTCTCCCTGTACCAAGGCATTCAATGCCTCCCTCGTAGATGTTAACAGGCTGCCAACTGTGCCTCCCTCACCCCAAGCCATGCGCTTTTCCAAGTCCTTAGGCTGCTTTTCTAATTTCTGCCTTTTTTCTTGTTTCTCTTTTTTGACTTTGGCCATGTATGCAATTATGGAGCCTCGTAAAAAAGCCTTCCCTGCATTCCAGAACACAGATCTAGGCACCTCTGAGCTTTGATTAGTCTCTTTATAAAAACACCACTGCTTCAGCAGATATTCCTAAATTCCTTATTAGGAAAGATGTATGGGAATCTCCACTGAGGTGGACCCTCCTAACCCCTGCATCCTTACCTTTCCAATTACCATCGCCTGGTCTGAGATGTGGATTGGGCTATGCAAGACCTCTGTCAATCTATCGTTCCATTCCCGAGGGACCAGAATATAATCTATTCTTGTCCAGGTCCCATGCGGGTTGGAAAAAAAGGTATATTCTCTTGCCCCTGGATTCACTGCCCTCCAACTATCTATTAAATCGAGGTCCAATACCCCTAGCCACCACTGGTTTACCATTTCTGGTCTTCTCCCTTTCCCTCTTGAGTGATCCATGCTAGGGTTTGACACATTATTAAGGTCCCCCCCAATATCAGGCCTGGAAACTGCTCCTTAACCAATAGATCCAGCAGCTCAGGAAAAAATCTCGGTTCATACACGCAGGTCATACACATTGCCAAGGGTGATTTGTTCCCAAACAGTTGCCCCACCACAAAGATATATCTGCCCTCTTTATGATCTTTCACCACTCTTCTTACTTCGAATGGCAGGCTCCTTGCAGTAGAACAGCCACCCCACGTTTCTGTGAGGAATAAGATGCCGCATAGACTTTCCCTACCCACCCCCTAACCAATTTTGCATGCTCAACTTGCGCGCTCTTTTTTCTGAGTGCTGTTAAAAGCATTGTGCGTTTAATCGGATTCGTGATCCCTCGAACATTCCAGGAGATCACTGTTAAATTGTGTTTGCTACCCATATTCTACTCCCTGGTTTTTCCCTGCACAGGAGCTCACCAACCGACCCTTCCCCATCCTCCAACACCCCACCCCAAAATTGTCCTTCACATTCAACATGAGATGCATATAACAATAAACATTCAGAGTAACAACAACTAAACACAGTAACAGCAACATCAAACCCCCCCATGTATCGAGTTCGACCATTCCCTCCTATTTTCCTTGCCCTTCCCCCGATTAGTCCCCCAATGAAATAACTCCCCATATTGTTTTTTACCACCTTATCTTTCCTTCTATTCTTGCCCTCAACCCCTCTAAATGACACCAAATGCGTTTCTCGCATGAGTTTCTATAAATCCCTTCTAACAACATCTGTGTCCTGCCACCCCCGCCATTGCCTTCACTTTCTATTAGACATTGTATTAGAGAAAGAGCCAAATTGGCACTTGTTATATATCACAAATAAGAAAGAGTTCAACCCCTCCATTCCTGTTACTGCCATTCCCTGTGCTACCCCGCCCTTCCTTTATCCCCTAATCATGACTGGCTATGTATAAACCCTTATGGATTTTACCTCGCACCCGGCCCTTTAATGAAGCACCTCAGGGCGTCCCTCAGCCAATTTCTCCATTTTATTCCTGGTTTCTTTTTCCCATGGACCCTTTCTTTCCCCTATAGAACTTTATCCTCTCCTTCCCCAATAATGTCCCCTTCACACAGGCCCACCTTTCTAAGGGCAAGGGAGTAGGCCGTGGCTTCCAACATATCGCTAGCCCCCCGCGAGCGAGCCATCTAGTTCTTCGGGTCCTCCCGCCTTCAAGCTGATGTTCTTTTCTTCGCCACGGAGGCTATTCCGATTGCAGACCATCAAAAGTGGGACCCAACCAGAGTTTCCATCCTGTCCACTACTGATCCACACATCTGTCCCATTCTCATCATGTAGTGGTCTCCAAGCAGACCTCCCAGATTTCGCGTAGTAATAAACTGTCTCCATCGTTCCATCTCAACTGCCCCGATAACAGGAACCAAGGGGGCAACAAGAAAAACATAGAATAATTTTAACTTAAATACTGCAACGGCAGCCAACTCAACAACCGGCTTCTAATGGGCCTTTCCCGTATCCTCATTTGCCCAGCTTCTTCTGCAGGTCTGCCACAAACCCTTCGGCCTTATTGATTTCCCAGAAGGAATATGTCACGCCCTCATGTTTTATTTTCAGCATGGCCGGGTAGACCATAAAATTCTCGACTTTAATATTTCTCAGTTGAGCCATTAGCGGATTGAATACTTTTCGCTTTTGGAGCAGTCGTAGGGAGTAATCTGGCGATAGAAATAACCGTGACCCTTCGTATTCCAATCTGCCTTTCTCTCTATAAGCTCTTATGATCGTCTCTCTATCTTGGAATGCATGAAAGCGCATGATTAACTGCCACGGAGGTTGGTCTCCTGAGGGCTGTGGCACCACGGCTCTATGTGCTCATTTCAGCTTGATGCTTCCATGCTTACACTGAACACCCAGCAGCTCCAGGAGTACACAGGCGCAGAAACCCATCACATCCCCTTTCTCCGCTCCCTCTGGCAAGCCTCTCAGCCTGAGATTGAGCCGCTGATGATAATTTTCTTGATAGTCCATTGCATCCCTTAGTTCCTCCAGCTCCTTCTGCAATTGTATGACTTGCCTTGGCATCTCAGAATGTTCGTCTTCCAACCGGGAAATCCTTTCTTCAGCCTCCTCTAGTCTGCTTGAATGGGCTGTCTGTTGCTCAAGCACTTCTTGAAGCTTCAGGTCAATCTTTTCCTCCAGTTTCAATAGTCTAGGCTCCAGCGCAGCAATCACCTGGCCTGTGACTTCTCGGCCTAATGCTCCTATTTCTGCTGCAGACAGGGAAATTCTGCCCGCGCTTTCACCTGACATGGAGGCCGTGGAGGCAGTCACTTTCTTCCCCATTTTCCCAGCGACCCGCTGACTCTTCCCAGCAGTGGACACCAAATATCCTTCCATAACACTCTCCCATACAATTTCTTTCCACCAAAACACCGCGAAGTCAGCTCTCTCCTTCTCTAATTTTACTTTTAATCGGCTAATGGCCTGGAGCTGCGTTCTGACACGTCTGTCTCGTTAGCCGCTCATTAGCCCCCCCCCACTGCTAGTTTAATGGTTCAAGAGCCTGGGCCATCTGGCCACCTGACATAAATAAAATTGTGCATGCCAAATCATCATGTCTTCTTTCATCAAGGGCCCTTACAACAGCTGCAACCCCAGGCACTGTTTAGGCTAGCCTGTTTTCCATCTGGGTTCCCAGTATATTTATGGAACTGCAAAGTGGGACTAAATGCATGCCAGTATCCTGGCTCAAACCAGTTAGGATAAAATCATTTGACCAGATTTGCCCCTTCCTTGTTATGCTCCCCCTAAATAAACCTGATTGGTGTTGCAATGTTATATTGCCTCACGCATGTTTACTGGTAGTCTGTTACTGTGTTTGGAATATTCCTGAACGTGCATACCTGATAACCATTGTTTACAGGAGGTTCCAGGAGGTCACACTGAAGCCCAGACCTTGGTAAGTGGAAAACCTATGAACATATCATTAACGTCTGTTGACAAATGTATTGTGAATGTTGCGAGAGATTACTGCTTGTTGCAAGGTATAGGGCCACTAGGTGGGGTAGTGGGTAATTATAGCATCCCAGAGGGTTGTAACAAATTTAAACAAGCTCTGGCAGAGCCACTACTACTGTGAATGCATTAACTAGATAAGGGTGTTTCATGGGCTTAAACATAAACATTTATTTATTTAAAAAAATATCAGATTTACAAACCATTGAGTCAGAGACTCATTTACAAAGGCACCTCATTGAAACTAATACAAAGAGAGCACAATTAACAAGTCCAGAAACAATGGCTCGGAGAGTAGACAGTTATAACAATCATTCACTGGAGATACATGGGTAGCAGCAGATAAACAGATTACATAGTTTAGGCACATAGGCACCACATCAAGAAGACCAAAGCAGTTCAAACAATATACAAAAGCTAAAGCAAATAGACATCAGGATTCAAAAAGAAGCCCAGAGAGTTCACATGAAGGCTGTTGCATACACTAACTGAATCAAAGTATAGTACATTGAGAAAGGGCATATTTAAGCAATAAGACATGACAGGGTGTGTGTTATCATGTATTAACGTCACCCCTGAGGTAGGTTGAAGCACGAGGCAAAGCCGAGTATTTATTTATTTATTTGCACATATTTATTTGATCCTCTGGATCAGTAATATCTGCACAAGCTGTGCCCAGTGCAGATTTTACAGCACTGGTCCTGGTCTGGTGATCTGGGTTTTACCCATACCACACTGCATATGGCCTAGTGATATACTGTACAGATGGCTGCAGAGTCTAACCCATTGAAGGTTGAAGTTTCAGAAAACCATTATGCTACAAATATCAAGACTCACTCCCTCCCTCCCTCACACCCCAGTCACAATTAATCCTCTACCAAAGTCATGCTTAAATACTTGTGTCTCTACATCCACACCACTAAGCTTTTAATGCCAACATGCTTCTTCTGCTGCTGTGAGTTGAACTATTTATTTAAAAACATTCTGTTGAGAAATTTTTGTTTTAGTATATCCATGGTCAGGAAAAATTAATTTATAAAAGAAACCAAAATCCCAATTTATCAGTTCTTTGAATCACAATACAGCATGTTATGAATTTTTCAGATTCTATGTGTAACCTACAGTAAGTCAAAAAGAAATTAGACACAAATGTCTACCTATTTGCAAGTGAAGCAAATGTGGTTATTATCATTCAATTGTACACACCTATAGTCACAGCCAGGATTCACATTGCTAGACTCTGGGTAAGTATGACAAGTTTCCTAAATACTGGTACCTTATCCAACTGTGTTCTGCTTGGTGTGTGTGTGTGTGTGTGTGTGTGTGTGTGCTGCTCTTACAATGGTGGTGTCAAATGCTGTGAGGTGCCATGGGGAACTTGTTATGCAGAAAGTTCCAGGAAGTGTTTAACCCATTCTACTTCTAATAGCTTTCTATGATATCTGTACTATCCATTATAACATTGATGATCTGGGCAGTTTCTGTGCTTTTATACTTGTGTATAGTTTGATAAAATTAAAAGTTTTAAAATTGAAACACTCCTGCTATCTAGACCTGACACACACAGAAAATAAAAATAGTGAATTAGAGCTATTTAGTAACTGTTGTCTTACAGAAACCCCAGTTAGCTAGCTCTCCCCTGGACTGGGAAGGGAGAAGCCCAAGAGGATGGGGGCAGCAAGGTCAGCTCCCAGGGTGGGGACTGACCAAAGGAGCAGACATGAAAGCCCATTAGGCCTATTCTGCTGGCATTTTTGTATGCTAGTATGCTTACTACACCAACACCATGAACCATAAAACAGATGACTGCCATAACTAGGTAGGCAGGCAGTATAGCACAGTGGTTTAATGCTCTTCTCTGCAAATCTGGAGATCTAGGTTTGACTCCCACAGCCCCCACACAAATGTGGAGTATCTTTTCAAGAAAGTATAAAATACTGTGAAATGATTTTGAAGCAGTGCACAAGCTAAATCCTACTGCCACATTCAAAACAGCATACCCTACCTACTTACCACATATAAACATATATATTAAAAAAATAATTCTAGGCACTTTTTTTACCAGGAGAGACACACTAAGCTGAAAGCTTGTTTACAGGTGTCACCTGGGAGTACTAGGAAGTTAAGTGATTTGCACAGGGTCACACAGTATGCGAGTGAGAGCTGTGGGAGTCAAACCCAGGTCTCCAGGTTTGTAGCTCAGAGCCTTAAACCACTGCCTGCTTAACCATTTACAACATGGTTACACTTATATATAATACATACTTCTCAAACTTGAAAGAAAAAATACACTTTATCATCAAAGTATTTACCTAGTACTGTGCCCATGTTTAAAATAATTTGAACCCCCCAATAAATGTGCCCTGACATGAAACTGCATGTTTAACTGTAAAGACAATTAAAAATTGTATTTGTAAATGCATTACTAACACCAATGCTTCATAATTAAAACAATTTCAACCCTTCCCCCAATGACAGATTGCATTCTGGGAAGATTGCCTTGGCAAGATGCTGTAAAAAACCTGAAAAACAGGTTTAATGGAGTGAATGCTGACATCCTATTTCTAGTGTCCATAAGAAAAGAAAACATTTTTAAGATTTTTTTATGCCAGCACTGATCAGAATAGCTTTTAAAATCACCAATTATTTTCTTGTTCAATGTTTTCTAATACATCTCAAACTTAAAAGAAAAAAAACACACTTTATCATCAAAGTCTGTTTTCAGCTTCCTACCATGCACTTAATTTGTAAAAAAAAAAAATTATCTTGTCACAGACCACAATCAGCACTAACTACTAACAGAATGCTGATACCTACATTTACAATTTAGCAAATACTTGAAATCAAAGATTATATGTGTAACCTACAGTAAGTCAAACAGAAATTAGACACAAATGCCTACCTATTTGCAAGTGAAGCAAATGTGGTTATTATCATTCAGTTGTAAACATCTATAGTCACAGCCAGGATTCACATTGCTAGACTCTGGGTGAGTATGACAGACTCTGGGTGAGTATGACAAGTTTCCTAAATACTGGTACCTTATCCAGCTGTGTTCTGCTTGGGGTCTGTGTGTGTGTGTGTGTGTGTGTGTGTGTGTGTGTGTGTGTGTGTATATATGTGTGTGTGTGTGTGTCAATGCTTTCAAAGTTTTGAAGCTACTAAAGACAAATTATATATAAACTATACATATATATAATGTTTAAGAAAAACATGTGGCTCTTACTGTAAATTAGAATGTGTGTCTAGGTCTCCTTCTGAGGCCCCAGGTGGCTCTGATAATCATTTGTTCCAAAGGATTTTTAAGTCAATTTGAAAGTATTAAATATGTTCTGTTCTGTTCTGTTCTCCTCTGCACAGGCATGTCTGTGTCCCAAACTAGTGTATCTTGTTGCAGCATGCTACAGCTATCTCACGCCCCTCCCACATCAATCAGAAAAAAGTTTGGGGTGGAGGCGGAGTTGGATCTTACGCCAAAAAAAAACTAATGCTGCCTCCCACTACTCAGGTTCCAGATCTTGTACCACCTATTTAAGAAAGAAAATAGTACCCTGCAACCATTGACTAACAAGAAAGCGTATTTATTTGAGGGCAGAGAACATTGCTTGGAGGAGGGTAAGGCGGAGGAGACTATTTACACCTTCAGTCAGTTCCACGGACAGAAAACACGACATCACTCCTTTTGTACATGCAATACTCCTGTAGGCTCCGCCCACAGTCATACAAATACCCACTGAAACCTTACTCAGAGTGGAGGCACCATAATACTGCATTTACCATGGGTGGGAAAATCCTGGTACTGTCTAGTTATGAATCCAGGCCCCTCAACCTGTGGATAGTAACACAGGCAGGGGTTGTAACCCTAGAAGTAGCACCACCTAGGGGTTACATGTAAATGCTTCTTCTTTGAATTCCTTAGTTAAGCAGTTGTGAAATTATACATTCCAGAAGCATGTTCAACAAGCAATGTAAAGTTTAATATACAGAGCTGCACTGGTACTGAAGAGTGGTCCTGTTTGGGGGGGGACTGGGATGTGGGTTTTCCTACCCCTAACAGGGTGCTTAACTTAAGGGCTGGTCACTGGGCAGGAATGTCTAGAGGCAAGGAAAGGCAAATGTTATTTTTCAGGTGCCAATCCCACAGACTCTGGGCACCACACAACAGCAAAAAAATCTATCATAAAATGACAAAGGAACATAACAAATTTTCCAGTCTACAAATTATCACTTTCATAAATTAAAATCAGTAAAACCAGAAGAGGGTAAGGGGGGAAGAGGGCCATCTTGTGGATGGTATGGCCCACTCCAGGGCTCTAAATTAAGTTTTGCAGCCACTAGCCAGGAAGTCTAATGACTGGGAAAATTTACTAGCCCCACAGACTCTTCCACTAGCCCAGTTGAAGTACTTTTTGGTTACATTCTACAGTACAAACCTACAGGACTAATTAAAGGAAAATCTTACAGCCTAACATAAAATCTACCAGAATGTGGCTAGTTGGCCTGTACCAGTGTTGACCCCCGCATTCTCTGTGATGGGTTGCCAGTACTTAAACAACTTATTTTTAAAATTTAATGACTGGGGTGTGGTCAGCTCTGAGATTGCCAGTGGCTGGTTATCAGTGCTGTGATTGTCGGGTGCATTGCTGTATGGGAGCGGGTAAGTCCTATGACTGTTGTGGGAGGTTCAGAGGCAGTGTTGTGTTAATGGTGGATGTCAGTACTGTGATTGTTGCGGTTGGGGGTGTTGGTGCTTAATGGTCAAGGGTCGGGAGCCAGTGCAGTTATTGTCAAGGGGTGGGTGGCCAATGCCATGACTGCCAGATGGGGGGCAGGGCTGTAACTTTTGGGAGTGGAAGGGAAGTGTTGTGACTGTGGGGATGGGGATTACTGCTGTGTCTGTCCGTAGAGAGTATCAGCCCTGTGACTGTCACGGATGTAGGGGGACATTGCTTTGACTGTGGTGGTGGGTAGTGCTGTGACCAATGGGGGTAGAGGTAAGTGCTGTCACTGTTGGGGGATGAGGATCAGCACTGTGACTGTCGGGATGGTGGCCACTGTGACTGACAGTGGAAGGTGTTATTTCTGTGGCTATTGAAGGGGTGGTACAGTTCTGTGACTGTCGGGGGTGGGGTGGCAGTCCTGTGACCATTGTGGGAGAGGAGGCAGTGCTGTGGCTGTTGTGGATGGGGTCAGTGCAATGACCATTAGGAGTAGTAAGTCAGTGCTGTCATTGTCAGGGGGTGGAAATTAGTGCTGTGACTGATGGTAGGGGGTGTCAGTTCTGTGACTTTTGTGGGCAAGGTGGCTGTTCTGTGACTGTTGGGGATTGATGATCAGTGCTGTAAGATGGGATGGGGTGCAGTGCTGTGGCTAGTGCTGATTTCTAGGATTCTAGGATTCTGTAATATGCAAGTCAAGGTGAAAACATAGGAACAACTTTTCCAGTGGTAACAAACATTTCATTATTCTGTTTTTTTGTGTTTTGGTTTTAATACTCATGGTAAACAGTTACTGATATTAGCATAATACTTAAATTAAGCATGTCTCTGTATCTTTTACTTCATTTAATTGTATACCTTTCCCCCTACAGCTATATTTTGTACCTCTTACACTGTACTATACCCATTTCATTTTTCTTCTCTCTATTGTTCCCACTACTGTATTTGCTCCATAGAAACCTTCTTCACAGGATGTGAACTCCTTCCCCATCAGATAAGTATTACAATATGTATAACCTGTCTTATCCTTCCTAGTAACTCTCTAACAACCGAGGATCCTTTGTGACTCCTTTCCTCTATTTTATTCTACAGGTCTAAGAAATGTCATCCCTTTATGACTCCTACCTCTGGCTCTGTAGTACCCTGGTAAGAGACCCTGTACATATTACCTATATTTGATAGGTTTACTGTAACAGTGCAGCTGCACCCATTATGGGAGGATTGTGTATACTGTATGTGTTAAGGTCATACATACTGCAGCATTCCCCCCCCTCCATAAAATTTTTTGCCTTGCCAGTTGACTCGGGCAGGCTCTCAGCTCTATCCCTACCTACCCTGCCAATCACTCCCCTGTCCCAAACCACAGTGCCCAAAGTTCTCATGGATTGCCTACCTCCCCCATGATAGGGTGGGCAGAAAGAGGAGAGCCATCCTTCCTCTCTACCCAGTCACTTACATCCACAACTGAGACAGTCATCCAGGTGGTTGAGTGGGACAGAGGTAGCTGGTTAGGGCTTTATGGAGCCTGCGATAGCCATTTTTGCATTTTCCCCTCTTGAGTTCCTGCCTTCACTTGGGGGAAGCCAAAGGTCAAGTCAGCATGCCTCCCCATGCAGGGACAGGACAGCTATGTGATGAATGTTCAGTCTGCTTTCCAACTCCTGGTAACCTGGAATGTTCCTGAACTCGGGTCACTGATGTGGCAGGCAACAAGGCACATAGCGCCTTATTCCTCCATACCACTGGACCAGAATGGCCTTATACTGTGGCAAATTAATTATTTGTTACTACTGGGACAAGCAATCGGACAACAATGGTGCCACTGAACACCAGGGAATGATTTTGTATTAATGGGCCTGGCGGTAAGAGGGTGGGTTGTACCCATTTACACCAAAGAATGTGTTAACCTTAACAGGGCCAGTAATCCCAGGTGGATACTGTTATTGGCTGACAGTTTTAAACAAAATATTGAGCTGCTCGAGGTTATATCTATCTATATCTATATCTATCTATATATCTAAATAAAATGTCCCTGTAGATCGCTCCTAACCCCTGTAAAATGTATTTATTTACTTGTTGAATTTTGTTGACCAGGTAGGACCACTGAAACTAGAAGTCCCTTTTTCAGGGGCAACAGGGTGTGGGTACAGATGGTAACCAACTGAAATTTAACTCAATGAAGCTGTTGGTGGTATTTTTAGTGAATGGGGGAAATTTGGCCAGGACACCAGAGAAATTCCCCTACTTGCCTGAGGGGGACTTTCTGGCCATCCAAGATGGTGGACGACAATCCTGGTGTGCAGGAGGTTGCTTTGGAGGTGGGAGAGTCTGCTTCTGCCCGTTCTGCTTTGTTACCTGAGCTGGCTTTGGAGCACTCTGCTGTGGATGTTTCTACCAAGAATGTTTCATCTGTACCTGACCCTGCTCGATGGGAGTGGGGTGACTCTGTTGAGGGCAATTTGGAACAGAACCTTACTGACCCCTTGGTTTCTAACCCTGCTTCTGAAATCTCTGAGTCACCTGATAATTTAGAACTTTCTCCAGATACTTCGGGAGAGGCATTGGAACTGCTTTGTTTGATTGAAATTGAGGAGTGGTCTTTTCGCTCCAAGAAATCAGCTCTACTGCAGAAGATTCAGCAGCTGAAGGTTGACGGCATGTCTAACCCTGTCAGGTCGTCTCAGCTGAAGTTTTAACCTATTTCCGCTCCTGTGCTGCCATCTGCTGGGGAGAACGCTACTACAGTGAGTGTGCCTACCATTTCCTTGTCTCAGAATTCTCCTACTTTGTTGCCTGCTGCTTCTGTCCCTGGAACTGAACCCTGGTCGGTTGACCAGGTGCTCCGTGACGCTGGTTGGGGAAAAAAAACCTTCTTCAGGTCAGTGGACCTCTGGTTCATCCCCTATCTGCATGCCTGCGTCTCCTGTCCCACTCGCTCCTACAGTGGTTCATACGGCTATTTCTACAGTCCCCATTCAGGATACGTCTCTCCTACATTCTGACCCTCTGGCTCTCCCTGACAATTTGCTGTTGACTCAAAACCCGGTTCTTGCTTTTCCTAACCTACCGTCTACTTCTGAGGCCCTACCTCCAGGCCCCAACCTTGTGCAGGCTCCGCTGAACACTATACCTGACAGACAAAAGAAAACATTTTCATCCCTGTTTCGTCTGCCGGTTTTACTGGCTAAACAACATAATGCTGTCAGGCTATCATATGTGGGGGGAATGCAGGAGCTTTTGGACCAACTCTTTGTGGCCAGAACATTGCTGAAAGACTCCATGAAGTTTTTTTGCTCATGAAATCTTCGCCTTGATCCATATTTCTGGTGAGACCACCCTTAATGTCAGTTTCCAAACTTCCAAGGGATTGGACAGGTTCTGGTCTAAATACCATACTTTGAAATGGTCTGCTTTGTGCTCTCCCTTTCTTGCCATTCCATTGACCAAGCCAGCTTATAAAACTATCTCTATTCTATTTTGCAATGAGGGTGTGGACCTGACGGATGTGCTTTATTGGCTGAAGCTTAGATGTACTGTTCTTGGGGACCCTGAGGCAATTCTGGATTCCTAAAATGTCTGGACTGGTGGTTCAAAAGTGAAGGTTTTACTAAAATCTGATAATTCTGGTGTTGTTCACCTCCCAAACTCCTTTTTTTTTGAGCAGAGATATGGCAGTTTTGTTCTACCCAGGTCAACCCAAGGTCTGTTACTAGTGTGGGAATCCTTCGCATTTAAGCAGAATTTGTGATACTGTAAAATGTAATCATTGTGGGGATTTGGGTCATTTAAGCACATCCTGTCTCAATGTATGTTGCTGTAATCTCTGTCACGAGCTTGGCCACACCTTTCAGAATTGTACCAGGGCAGCTCATAATCAGGAGCACCATGATGGTGGGGCTGACCAACACTTTCTTATTACACAAGCTCAGAAAGCCAAATTCCATAATAGGCCCAGTTCTTCTGACCTTCCTTGTGACCCTGTTGGACCACCCTCCTCAAGTGCACCACTATCTGTCCAGGAGGCTGCATTGCCTTTGGGTGAGCCTGTGATGTCAGCCCCCCTCCACCTGTGTTGCCAGATCCAGTTGTTCTAGACCCCAAGGATCAGCCTCTAGTCCCTGCTATCTCAGATGCTATGCCTCCCCCTCAAGAGCCTATGCAGGTTGTTCGCAGGTGATCTGCTCATTCTAAGGTGAAGGCTACGCCCCCTCCCTCTAAGGCTGTCCGTACTGTCCCTGTTAACTTGTTTAACTCCTATGATGTCTTGCAAGAGACTTCCGCAGACTCTGGTGAAGATTCTGATTCTTCCTCAGTTCCTTCTTCCCACCCTGAAGGCACTATGGATACGGAGGTCCCTTCACTGGGTAGAGGGGCTCAAAAGTGGAAAGAGAGATCCAAATTGAAAGCAGTTGGTGGGAAGGATAAAAAGAAATGATGTTGATAACTTGTCTTCTCTGTTTTTTTCTTTGTCTTTCCATGACTGCTCACACCTTTGCATATTACTCTCTAAATGTTAACAGTATCAAGAGGCTGGACAAGCGTAATACTGTTTTTGCCTTCCTAACTTCTTTGCAGGGTGATATTTTATTTTTGCAAGGTGTTAGGTTTCATACAGTGCATGAGCTGAAACAGGCTCACAGATAGTGGCTTTTGGGCCCTTCCTATTGGTCAATGGTGTTGGACCGCTGCTCTGGTGTGGAGATTTTGGTGCATTCTGTTACCTTTGTGCTACTGAAACTGTATGATGTGGTCCCTGGTCGTGTTTTGGTTCTTGATGTTTTGCTTTACCAGGTCCCATATAGCCTTATCTATTTATATGCTCCCCAAACTAAAACTGCACATGTTGATGTTTTTTCCCTGATTCAACCATTCCTGCATACTTCCAAACGTGATTTTTGTGGGTGATTTTAACTGTGGACTTAGTCTATTAGATAAAAGCTCACACCCTACCACTAGGAAGTTGTATTATGATTCCCGCTCCTTGAATTCTATGATTCGGACTGCGAGCTTGCGGGATGCTGTTTTAGAATTCACAAAGACTCATTCCCCAACATTTCAAAAGGATGTCCTGGCAACCAGGATTGACTATGTATTTTTCTCCCCTCATCTCAATGTTTCCCTGGTCCGGATTGATCCAGTTGAGTTCTCAGATCATAGATTGATCTCACTCTAATTTGATGGTAACCCCCCCCCCCCTTTCCAAAGGCCCGGGTATTTAGAAATGTAATATCTCCTTGCTTAAAGATGAGATTTTTCTAGGTTCTTTGAGCCAATTTCTAGCAGCCAGGAGGTCTGTCCTGCTCTGCTACGAGAACCCAGTTCAGTGGTGGGGGGATTCAAAGCGTAATCTTTCAAAACTCCTTAGGTGGTATAATAAAACTCATAGCACCTCTGCCTATTTATTTTACTTACAGGACCGTCAGTGCTTACAGTCCCGTCTGTCCCTTGCTCATACCACTGGACAAGATTTGAGTGTACAAATTCAATCTGTCCAGAAAGTTATATTGTGTTACTCTAAACAGAAGGCAGCTCACCTTTTCTAGCAACATAAATTTGGTACCCAGGGAACGGCCCATGAAACTTGCCTCTTTACCCATAACAAGACACAGGTCAGTAAGAAAGGCATCCCTGAACTACTGGATGAATAAGGTGCTCTTCGTATCTCCCCACATGATATTATGCGAATTGTGGCTGATTTTTCTTGTAAATTGTTTTCGGACCTCCTTTCTGATGTTAGGAGGATCAGAGACTATTTGCACGATGTTCCGGTTCCAGAGATTGCTCCTCAGGTTCTTGCCGGTCCTAGCCGGCCTATTACTATGGGTGAGGTACTGGAGGTTATTCGTCATTTGAAGACACATGTCACCCCGGATCCAGATGGACGTCTGAATGAATTATACAGGCTTATGGGTGAGACCCTGGAGTCTGAATTATCTTTGGTGTTTAATACTACTGTATGTTGGCATGTGGAGATGTTCTTCTAAACTTTAACAAGGGAGCCTTGATTTTTTTGCATAAGAAAGGGGATAAATCTGACCTACATAATTGGAGACCTATATGCATGCTTAATGCTGATTGTAAAATTTTGTCAAAAATTTTGACCAACAGGTTACTGCTTATAGCTGATCTTGTTATTTCCCCTGAGCAGGCTTGTGCAATCCCTCAGCAGAGGATTCTAGATCATCTCATTCGTCTGCAGGAAATATTTACCTCTGGGTATTCTGGTCAGTGTTCAGGGTCTGTGGCTTCCTTGGATCAAAAATCTGCTTTTGACTCTATTTGTCCTGCCATTTTATGGGAGGCTATGTTGCATTATCACATCCCTCCTTTATTTGTCTCTTGGATATGGTCTCTTTATAGAACTGCTACTGTTGTGCCGCTTGTCAATGGTTGGCTGGATCTCTTGGTCCCTATTAAATGGGGCATGAGACAAGGATGCCCTTTAAGCCCCCTTTTATATGTTTTTTTATTGATCCCCTGCTCTGCAAATTGAATGCTTCCCCTGCCATTCTTCCATTTTCTAGTCATACAATTCAAGACACGCTCTCCTCTTTGGCTTATGCCGATGATTTGTGTTTATTGACTGCGGACACTTCCTCAGTCCAGGAAGCCCTTTCTGTGTGCTTCTCCTTTGGTTTTCTTTCAGGAGCAGCTTTGAATCTGGACAAGTGTCATGCTTTTGCTCTGGGCCCTTCCCCACAGCCTACCAATTCTTCTGGCCTGATTCGTATTTCCCCCTCTTCTATTACTATTTTGGGTATTAAATTTGGCCCTCCTGATGTTTATGTTCAGAACTGGGAAGAAAAGCTTGCTATTGGCAGGTTTAAAGTTTCCCAATGGAACCAAGGTAAAATTGGAAAAAAGAAACGGGTGTTTTTGGTTAAAACTTTCCTGCTTCCTATTTTTTTGTATTTAAGTTATGTTTTTCCCATTCCAAAATCACTTGAACCCCCTATTCTGAGTTTGTTTTTTCAAACAGTTTGGGGCAGTCGCCTTAACCCCATCAAGCAAGATGTTTTGTATCTGCCCATCCTGGAGGGGGGACTGGATATGGTGAATCCAATTCTTTTTTTTACTAGTGTGTTTTTGATGTCCAATTTCAGACCCCTTTTGATTAATAGACAAAGAGGGTGGGAAAGCTGGCTCTATGAAAATTGCAGCTCTTAGTTCCATTCCTGGGAAAGACATTCCATCATGGTTCTGAGGAGGACAGTAGCCCTTCAGTACCTAAAGGACACGTTCCTCCGTTTAAAACAGTGGAAGGTTACTCCACATCAGCTTTTAACAGTTTCTTCCCATAAAGTGTTATATAGAAATTTAAGGGCTTCTGTTTGTCCCTCTTTGGACCCCTTTCCTAAATGTGATGCTTTATACAGAGCCTCCCTGAAGTCGCTGTTGATAAATCCTAGAATAGCTGTGCATATGTTGGACTTCCACTGGCTCTACTGCCACGAGAAGATTAATGTCAAAAGTAACCACAAACATAAACAGCTCTCTGATAGATTCTGTAGTAGGCCCCAGTGTACTAACTCTCTTGAGACGATTGATCATTTATTCTTTCAGTGCTCCTTTATTAAGGATTTTTGGATATACCTTGCTGACCACTGGGGGGAACCATTGTTCTCTACAAGCTCTTATTTTAATTTTCTGTATAGACATGCCTCCTCTGCTTGGGGGAAATGGAATATTGAAACTTTGGGTGTTTTGTTCTCCATTATCAAGTGGAACATCTGGATGTCTCACTGTTTATTTACTTTACAACAACATCATTGTACTTATGCTGAACTCTGTCACAAAATTGTTGCTGATGCATGTGTTGTTCATTTTTCTGACAAGTCGCATCTTTCTGCTCTGGACATTTCTGAATAATTGTGGAAGCAGTTGTCCTGGATTATGGATACAGATGTGGCTGTCACTTGAATAAGCGGGGATTGCTGTTATTTCCTTTATTGTTTTGGACTCAATATACTTGTTTGGGGATTTTTTTGGGCTTCTTTTCCCTACCTGTTTGTATTTCTGTTTTGCCTTTTGTATTGTGCTTTTGGAAATGTACCAATTTATTCTTTAATAAAACTTTCTCCTACTCTGAGGTAGGGGGGGCGCTGTGTCGCTCCAGTTGACAGACTGTCCAACAGTATGGAGATGGAGGTTGAAAGAGAAAGTAGTCAGGGAGGACAGCTCTCCATTTCTACAGAGGATTTGCTTGAATGTTCTATGGATATCCCGGTGGCAGAAGTAATGCCTGCACCGATGGATGAAATCATGACTATGAACTCGGATGAGGACAGAGGAAATCTGTAGGTACAGGATTTCTTGAGACCTGTACCAACAGAGGCAGAGAAAAATAATACTGGGATGCATTCCCCTACAAAAAAAGCAGCTGGTCCAAGTAGGCTGCTTAACATGATTTTGGACTATGCAGATGGGAGCTAAGAGAAAATGGACAAGGAACCAGGTGAACTAATGGATAACTCCTCAGCCGAGGAGGCAGCTCAGAACATTAACACAGGTATGTGGTCTCCTGAAAGGGCTCTCGCTGCTGCAGGTTGGTCGCTCACACCAGATGGGATACACTGGCTCCCCAGAGAGGTGCCAACAGCTGTACAAATTATGTCACTGGCTTTGCAACCTAATTCAGGTTGCTCTAAGGATTATCAAGGCAATACGATGTAGAACTCTCATTCTGGTGTGTCGGAGGGGGATGGATTACACCATGGAGATGAGCCCACATGGCTAGCAAAGGATGGCACTATGAATGCTCCAGATATTTCTACACGAGATACTGTGAATCTTTCTAAAAATGCTACATCTGTAAATGCAACCCATATGAATGTACCCAGTGAAAATGACACAGCTAATACTGATCCTAGGCCTGTATCAACAGAAGCGATTAGTAGCCCTGGGCCATCTGAGCCTGTATTGCAAACTACTGTTAGCAGGGATGGCCAAGAGGTTCCCTCCACTTCATGGGCAGACTCTATGGAGCACCAGATGACAGTAAATGATTCAGAGGCTTAAGGAGCACATAGTTGGGAGCCTAACCCGGACCCTGCTCTTCCCACTCCCCCTCGACCACAGCAAAATCCTAGAAGGATGGCTGACTTATTTGCTAATTTAGTAAAACCAAGGTCCAGAAGAAATGCAGTTCAAATAAAATACAAAAAAGGATGCTTGGAATTTCCACCTGATAGGATGTATGTGGCCCGTAAACTCCTGAAGGAATCAATGCAGTTTCAGGCCCTGGATATTTTTGCATTGATCCACATATCAGGAGATACCATCTTTGATATCAGCTTCAATACACCAGTTCAACTAGAAAAGTTTTGGGTGAAGTTCTCCTACTTAAAACAAAAACCAGTGTGGGTCCCCTTTATAGCCATTCCCTTGACAAGACCATCTGTTAAACTTATTACAATTCTTTTTCGAAATGAGAATGTGCATGTGTCCGATATTTTATATTGGGTAAACAATGAGTAGATGTTGTGGAAAATTAAAGTGAAGCTACAGATGGTGGAGGAGGGCCCGGTGCATTTTCCTAGTTGTTTCTACTTGGGTGTAGACAGAGGCTTTTGCTTTTACCTAGGCCAACACAAGACGTGCCACAGATGTGGGTCCTTTTCTCATTTAACCAACACTTGTGAAGCCTTGATCTGCAGCTTTTGTCAGCAGATGGGACACCCGAGCAATGAATGCCAAAACCCCCCAAAATGTAACTTATATGAGGAACATGGTCACTTCTTTTTACAATGCCCTTGGGCAGTCCATAATAAGGGTTCTTTCTGGGATCAGGATATCATAGTACAAGCAGCACAGAAAAAACAGTCTGAACAACAAAGATATCTGAGTTTGGAGAAGGAGCCAGAGACACCTGTAGCTCAGCCTGCAGCTCGGCCTGATATTCCTCAGGCAGACGCAGAAGACGTCCTTACAGACCAGTCTGGTCAGGTCCCACATTCAGAAGAGGACACTAATATTCAGCAGGCCACATCTGAAACTGCAGAAGAACAGGCGGGGCCCTCTAATGTGGCAGGCCAGCCAGGAGAGATGCCACCCCCCACAGAGGAAGGATATCAAGTGGTGATTGGGAAGAGACGGTCTGCCAGGAATGTTCCCAAATCAGAACTTCCCCAAACTGAATTTGTTACAGATCCAAATAAATATGCAGTATTGAAAACTTCAGTGAAGGAGGATGATGAGAATTCAGAGGCCTCTTCATTGGCCTCATCCCAGAAGGAAACCTCAGATATGGAAGGAGATGTGGAGGAGAGGACTAGAGTGTGAAAACGAACAAGAAAAAAACATCCTAAGCACCCCCCCCTTAAATTTCTGAATGCCTTGCACTACTGAGGATTGTATTACGGTCCATTCTTTGAACACTAACAGTATAAAAAAGTACAAATGCAGATTCATCACCTTTCAGGCCTTACAGGACACCCAAGCAGACATTTGTCTTTTACAAGACACTAGGCTGTGCTCGGAAGCTGACATCTACCAGGCAAAAAAGGCTTGGGTATGAGGTACATCTATATGGTCATTAGTGGAGGAAGCCTGCTCAGGAGTGGGGATACTATTTAAAGGCTTTATACAACTTTCCAAGATCATAGAAGTAGACCCGAGCAGGGCTTTATTTATTGACATCACTTACCAGTCTCAGGACCCACGGGTCAGGGTGGTGTATGCACCACAAACAAAAAAAGCTAGGGTGCAGCTATTTCAATCTCTGCAACCATATTTACACACACACCGAAAGCTCATTTTAGGGGAGATTTTAATTTTCCACTGGACCTAAAAGACAAAACAGGGACCATACCTAAAATGTATTGTGACACCAGTACTTTAAAACAAATCCTGAATACAGCAGAATTACGGGATACTTTCAGAATTTTGCATAAAACAGGGGGACACACTTACCATAGGGCTTCTTTGTCATCAAGAATTGACTATATATTTGTTTCTAAACATTGGTCCATCTTATCTGCGGAAACTATTTCTTCGGCTATATCTGATCATTTCAGTTTAGAAATAGCTTTAGGCCAGTTACAAAGAAACAATATAGGACCTGGTTACTGGCACCTTAACAACACCTTACTAACAGATCCTGACATATTAGATAAGGTAAAAGAACATGTTTTGGCCAGAGCAACACTTGTAGCCTGGTATGACTCAGTCAGTGACTGGTGGCTGGAAACAAAAGCACTCCTTCGACAGTTATTTCAAAATTGGGGGAAGCAGAATGGGAAGTCTGCTTTACTTTCAGTATTTGAAACTTAGAAAGCACCTCTATCAACTCATCACCGTACGGAACACGGATCATGCTGACCATTCCACACAGATCCAGGCAATAAGACTGGAGATGAAAACTTACTTACGCTCTAAAGCAAAATCCTTACAGATGGAGCAGTCTGCAGGAACTCAAGGCACTGAAGCATCTTTAGACAATTTTAAAGATTGCCAATCATGGGTTAGGAAAAAGGTTTTGGAGGCAGTAAAGGATGGCACTGGTGCAATACACTCAGATTTTAGTAAAATAATGGAAATAGTCCAAACACATTTGTATTCCTCTTTTGGGACTCCGATACAGACAAAGGAGGAGTTGGGACAGTTTCTAGCTAATTCTGATGCCCCGATTCTTGATCCCAGAGATACCTGCAGATTGACAACTCCAATATCTGTAGATGAAATTCGCATAGCTATACAAAAATTGAAATTGAATATGGCTCCAGGACTTGATGGGTTGGGCCCAAAGTTTTACAAAACATTTCAAGATGCCCTTACTCCATTATTGGTAGAAACATTTAATGACGTTTTACATAATCAGGATATTCCTGATCCTATGGTGAAAGCTTTGCTGATTCTGCTGCACAAAAAAGGAGACAGGCTGGATGTGAATAACTGGAGATTTATCTCATTGTTAAATGTAGACCTCAGACTGCTTTCTATCATACTATGTAATCATCTCAGTAGCATAACTAAAGCTGTCATCTCACCCCATCAAAACTGCGCAACTCCAGGACGCACTTTGAAAGACAACTTGATTTGTCTGGGAGAGGTATTTGCTAGAGGGCATTTGAGGACTTTTCAAGGGTATGTTGTGACTTTGGATCAAGAAAAAGCTTTTGATCGTGTTTCACATATCACTATGTTTCAGATCTTAGCTTTTTATGATATCCCACAACAGTTTATTGCATGGCTACAGCTAATATTATAGTTCAGCACACTTCCATCTGTTTTTGAATGGCACAATTGGCCAACAGATCCAGCTTAGGAGAGGGGTATGGCAGGGGTGCCCACTGAACCCCCTGTTGTACATATTTTACATCAATATTTTGGTAAAATATATTGACCACTCTAGGCACATTGAAGGTATGAGTCTTTCCCCTCGTACCCTTCCCCCTTAAAGTTCTGGCTTACGCAGATGGCCTCTGCCTATTTTTAAAATCTCAGTCGGAAGGTAACATTGCACACAATGCATTGGTAGCTTATTCAGAAGCAACGGGTATAAATTTTCACAAAAGCCAAGCCTTGGCAGTTGGACATACAGAGCCTATAGATCAGATCTGTAGGGTACCTTTATCCCAGGAAGCTGTAATATTAGGAATTAAGTTTGGTACTAAAGAAATGGAGAAAATAAACTGGGAATTAAAATTAACATTATGTGACACGCAAGTAAAGTGTGGCATGGTTTACAAATCACCAAACCTAAAAGGGTTTATCTTCTTAAAACTTTCCTAGTTCCACTTTTATTATTTGTAGGATCCTTATTTCGCCTGCCCGATACACTGGACTAGATTGTATAATACCTTCTTTAGAGTCATCTGGGAGAGCCATTTGAACATGGTTAAACGGAATACAATATACAGATCCAGTCCACAGGGGGGTATAGGTATGGCTAACCCACTGGTATTCTTTCATTCTCTTTTTTGGTATGGGAACTTAGTGCTTATCCTTAGGAAAGGGACACAGAACTGGATGATCTGGGGACAGAAATGGTTGGAAAGAGTTTTGCCAGTCTGGTCCTTAGATAAATGGACATTCAAGCTGCACAATACGGCTATTCTGACTTATATGTGTCAAACATTGCAAAAAGTCTGGAATTGGAAACTCCTCATAACCGATCTTCGGACTCTTTCAAGACAGCTTATGTACCAACAGATAATTTTAAATCATTTTATAGAACCCTTTTCTTTTCCAAAGGGAACTCCACAAGGGGTGGTGGTTACTACAAAACAATTAACGGACTCTAGATTTCCCAAATTTCTGTGGGACACCACATGGTTGGCATGTCATGGACAGCTAGGGGTTAGAAATAACCACAAGCATAAAAAATAGAAGAGAGGTATTGCCTTAGAGATACGTGTAACATGCTATTGGAGGCACAGGAGCACCTCTTTTTTGAATGCCCTTTTGCTATTTCTTTGTGGAATTTATTGAGTTTTATGACCCAGGATCAGGCCTTCTCAAACATAACACATGACGTTTTAGTTTTAGGCATTTATACTGGCCTTTGGAAGAAATACACTGTTAGTACACTTAGATTGATCTGTGGGATTTTGAAATATCATATTTGGCAAGCCAGGTGTCATTGGGTGTTGCAAAAACAGTACATTTCTCAACAAGAGCTGGTTAGAATTATTTTGGGTCAAGTTAAATACAGTTATTAATTAGATAAAAAACAGAATCATAGTCAGCAGATGGACCTTTTATAAAAGCACTGTCTTGGGTGGATAAAATAGGGAAAAAAAAGAAAATAAGAAAAAAGGGGGGAGACAGCAGGTTAGAATGGGTTGGTGGGCATTGGTTCCACTCTAATTTGCCTTTTACTTTGGAGAGTTGAGTACATATTTAAATAGTCTTCATAAGAAAAAGTTTAGTTCTCCATAGGAACAACCTTAAGACCATTTAGTGAGTCAGCATTGAAGTACTGACATGATTTCTTCACATAAGGATTGATACTATATTAATTAAGCCCCCTGAACACTTTAGAGGTTTCTTTAAAAAATGACTGCCCTCTAGTATTGTTTGATTCTCTCATAATACAAAACGTCCCCTACTCTTTTCAAGAAGTGCCATAGGATCTTTAATGTCCACCTGAACAACCACCAGAATATGCAGAAGGGACCTCGGTTTAACATCTTATCTGAAAGATCGCACTTCAGAAGTGCAGCAATCCCCTCGTGCTGCATTGCAGTGCCAGTACTGGGATTTAACCCAAGTGCCAGGTGTGGGGATAGAACCTACAGCCTTCTGATCTTCCAGCCTCAGAGGCGACTGTGCAACCTGCTGAGCCACTGACACTGAAAATAGCATTATGCTGCCTTGTTGGCTTTGACCAGAATTTGTTTCTTAATGGAGTAGCAATAATGATTTAGGTTAGTTTTACAATTACAAATGAAGGGACTGGGAAGTGCCATCTTCTGTCTGTTGGGTTTCACGTGTCACTTTCATATCGGAAAACTAAGAATATGACATATTGGTACTCCCATCCAAAACAAATACTGTGATCTACAAGCAAAATACAGGCAACAAACCATGACACATTTGTTGAAGTCTATCAGTATGTACTAAATGGGACATATAGCCTAAAATAAATATTGATGGAGAAAATGGAATGTTTTTGCCCAGTGTTCTCTGTCATGTCAGGTATAACTCTTGCCAGGTTTCGGGCACATTCGGACAAGACCATATTATGTGGGTAATATTTGCCTGGGACATACCACATCTCCAGCCATTGCCTAACTTTGAATAACCCATTTTCTTTAGTGTGTCAGGTAAATAATAATAATGGTGCAAAATTTTACAAATTGAAGGAAAATGAGTTTGCCTTGAATTTCCTTGCTAAAGTGATAGGTATTTTCCAAGAGTTTTTATCATAGCATTTCATCACTTCAAATTTTTAGCTCCTGGTCCCATTTACTTCTTGTCTAGGGTACCTGGGGCTCACCCTAGACAGCTCCCTCTCCTTCTCTTCCCATGTTGACCATCTCACCACATCAGCCAACTGGAAGCTCGGCCTACTATATAAACAGAGTAGTTGCCTCACTGAAAAAGCCCTCCAGCTTGCTATCACCAGCTTGGTCTTCTCAACTACTGATTATGGTCTTGTCATTTACAGTGCGGCCCCTGACAGCACCCTCAAGCGGCTCACCACAACCCTTAATAAAACCTGTAGACTAGCACTAGGAGCCCCGAGGCTAACCCATACCTGTAACCTCTATCAGCAAATGGGATGGCTAAATCTGAGTGACAGGGCCCGTTATTAAGTCTGTGTTCTTGCCAAAAAAGCAGTCCTGGGCCTACTGCCTCCTGGTCCCTGTTCCCTCCTGCATCAGACTGTACCAGCAAGGACTACAAGGGCATCAAACAATCTCTCCATCAAGGTACCCTTCCGGCGCACCTCTCAAGGACAAAGATCCTTTGAATACAGAGCCCCTCTCTGGCTTAGCTCGCTTCCACCTGAATTAGCCTCGATCAGTAAAATCGGCCCATTCAAATCTGCACTCAGATTGCATCTGTCTAGCTATGTTATATGCTCCTGCTACCCCTGACCATTTTCTCCTGAAATCAGATATTGGTTATCCCCAACTTGAGCACTTCTAAACTACCCAACCTGCTACTTCACCACCAACTGATCCATTCCCACTACCCCCACCCCCACCCACTTCCCTCTCCCCTCCCTTCTCCTTCTAGATTCGTACCACCCCATTGCCAACTTCCTTACCTCCTGTCCTATCCCACATTCTCCTCCAAACCCCCAACAAGGTGACCTTGAGCCTGAGGTTACTGCTAGCCGTCACCTCAAACCCCTCCCAACCCAGCTCTCTTCCAATCTTTTATTCTGGACCACCTCCCACTGTCTTTATTCCCTAATGCTCTATGCTAGCACCAGCGTATCTCAGTTCTGTAACGTGTCTATACTGTGTAATTTTCTCCCTGTTACTGTCTCTGTTGCTGCTCCAATAATTGTATTTGATACTATTGTTCTTTTTCCTTTTTTTTTCTAACTTCCAGACGTGGAACCTTTGTAAATGGGCTTGCAGCTCAAAGGTTGTAATCCGAGAATTCAATAAATAAATAAATAAAATAAGAATTATTAATAGATTGGTCAGAGATATCTTTATATATAAGGCTTGCTTGCTCCACTCCTCATGTGAACTCTTTAGGAAGCTGTAGCTATCAAAGCTTGTCCAGTATATGCTGTATTTCTAGCTCTTGGCATTATGATATGCTGTATCTAACCCTGCATTCATGTTTTTCGTGACTACAAGTCTATTTTACTACAGTCCACGATTTATGAATTAAAAATATGTATTTATTTAGATTTTGCCAACCCACTCTTATTTTTGCAACACCTTAGTCACTGAAAAAAAGTAAATCATAAACATAATGGTGACTACTTTTTCATTGTTTGCTAGAGTAATTATTAGTCTGTACTCAAAAAGTGCAACTGATAGGGTTTATTATCCCAGGCTTGTCCTTATCTAACAAAGACCATGAAAACAACTGGTGCTATTTATTTTACACAGTGCCCGGTTTTTATGCAGCCTTTTTTAACGATGCAATGACTATTGTGCTACAAAAGAAGAGCTAAACCAGGTCAGGTAGGTTATACTACCCTTGTCCATGCTAATAGTGAGAAATCCCAGCTGGTGCAGTTCTACAGTACATTCTCCTAGAACTAGTGTGAATAAAAATACTGTTGCCATACTTACATTTATTTGTTGAAGAAATTTTACGCATATAATATATTCATGACAGTCATGGAGTCACAGCACGTTAGCTCGTCTACAGGTATAACTCTATATCAATTCTAGTTCGACAATTTCTGTCTCCCAGTACAGCATTGGGAGCCGTTGTCCTGTCATAACTGCTAATTGCTATACCTGTCTTTCTTATCGTCAGTAACATAGATAAAAAACATTGATATAGTGTATGATGGAACGCTGTTCCGCATGGAAATCCATGCCTGGAACAGCGTTGTTTTCCTGCACTCGGTGCGTCAGGATCTTGTTGTGCTGCACCGAGTACATCACCGGTGCAGCACAACAAGATCGAACACATCTGCCAAGATGAGCAATTGAGCTGCACATGGCAACGCCGGAAGTGCCACGCGGCAGAAACAGAAGTAAGCTTTTTTTGACAGATACTTGTTCCTGTGTTCACCGAGTACTGCGTGGTTGCCCATACATTATAAAAAGATTGTGTATGAGCAACCATAGACAACAAGGCAGTTGTGGGTGTCTTGAGGTTTCCGTGGTAACGACTGAGTTACGTTTCGAGGTCTCTGGTTACCACGGAAACCTCTCAATCACAACTGCCTTGTTGTGTATGCTTGCTCATACACAATCCTCTATACTGTATATCTGGACACAATTTCAGGTGGAGAAGGGGCTGGAGGTGAACACAAGGACCCAGGCAAATCCCACATTGATTTTATCCAAGTGATCCCAATCCCCCTATCTCCATCACCGGTCAGTAGTATACCCTTGTAGCTTAAGTACATTCAGCTTCATAGGAAGATAGCCTAGATAAATTAGTGCTAGAATTTGGTGGATCATACATTGGTGTCACCATACTTTTCTGAATGAGTTCTGCATTCCCCTATGAGTAGGAATACTGTTGCTGACTATAGTCTTGAAGTTATCGTCTAGATCATCTGGGTCAAACCTCTTAACCTAACTTAACTGATCTCAATGGGAATTATTTTCAGTAATTAAAAATAAACTTTATATGACTTCTGTGTAAAACATGGTGGATTGTACTTTATGGCCCCTATATTCAGAATTGCACCTGGCAATGGCGCAAGTGGTGGCACAGCGCAACTGAGTTGTGCTGGTGCAACACAGGGATATATTCAAAAGAGATGTGCCATGGCACACCTCCACTGAATATATCAGGTAATGTGCACTGTGCAAATAGGATGTGCTGGCGCAATCCACCCCCCCCCCCAGACAGGGCTGAATACCAGGAATGGGAACTGCGACAGTGCAACAGAGTTACACTGTGTGCAAATTCCTGATATTCAGCCTGCTGTATGCAGATAGGGCCATAATGTATGCAAGGTGCAAATGGGGCCATTTGCATGTCATTATAGCCCCATTTTCATGCGTTGTGCAGGGCAGGCCAGCGAAATGCACATGGCACCCTGCAAAGCATGTGGTGCCACCAGAGGAGGTCTTGTAGCACCCCCTCCCTCCCTGTAGCAGCCATCACCACAAAATACCCCTTGAAATATTCCTTGGTAGTCTAGTGGCACCCCCTCCCTCCTCATAGTGGCGATTGCTGTAAAATACCCCTTGAAATATTCCCTGGTAGTCTAATGGCACCTCCCTCCCTCTCCATAGTGGAAATCACCATACAATACCACTTGAAATATTCCCTGGTAGTCTAGAGGCACCCCTACCCCTCCTGATGCTACGATCCCCGTAATAAAACATATACCTATTTCCCTGGCAGTCTAGTGGTTCCCACAACCCTCCCAATGTGCATATCCTTGTAATTAAACATATACCTATTTCCCTGATAGTCTAGTGGTACCTCTCCTCCCTGGCCATATCCTCAATCGGTGGTAACATCACTGTACATATCACCCTTGTGGTCCAGTGGCACCCCCTACCCATGCAGGACCACCTGCCTGCCCTGCTCCCCCCCATTAACAGCGGGCAGCTGCACACCCACCCACATGCCACTGTGGCTGCCCGCTGAATGACAGCTTACAGTAGCAGCTGTAAGCCCATTGGTCCACACTGTGGACCAATGGACATGCAGTGCATGCTTACTACTCATCCACAAATATGTGAATGAAGTCATTCATTCATATAGCTGTGAATGAATAGTACAGTATGCACTGCATATCCATTGGTCCACTGTGTGGACCAATGGGCTTACAACTGCTACTGTAAGCTTTCATTATGCAGGCAGCTACAGTCGTATGTGAGTGGGTGTGTAGCTGCCCACCATTGATGGGTGGAAGCTAGGTGGGCAGCGGCTCCTGTGTGGGTGGGGGGTGCCACTGGACCACCAGGGCGATATGTACAGTAATTTTACCACTGATAGAGGATATGGCCAGGGAGGAGGGTACCACTAGACTACCAGGGAACTAGTATATGTTTAATTATGGGGATCAGAGCATTGGGAGGGGTGGGGAGACCACCAGACTACCAGGGAACTAGGTATATGATTCAGTAAGGAGATCAGAGCATCAGAAGTGGAGTCGGGTGCCACTAGACTACCGGGGAATATTTCAAGGGGTATTTTACGGTGATCGCCACTATGGGGAAGGGTGGGAGGACCACTGGACCATCAGGGACATCATGGGTGCTTATGCACAGTGTGCTGGAGGGGCAGGTAGCCAGCCATGGCTGGTGGCTACTGTGTTGTGCCTTGAGTACAGCAGCTCACCTGTGGGTGGCCACCACTTGAGCCATTTTTTCAGGCTCAACTTTGCTCATCTGTATGCAGCACTTCTCAGGGTTGTGCCAGCATATGCACCACACATCCCGGGCTGAATATCAGGATGTGCCACATATGCATGGGCACGCCCCCTGGAGATGCTCCACATACATTATCTTTGTGCCCTGGCAAATTGGGAATTACGCTGTGCAATTCTGTCTGTTGAATATTGCCCAGGGATGCATTTCTGGGGTTGTGCTTTAGCAGCACCTTTGAATATCTAGGCCTATGTCAGCAATTTAATTGGACAACAATACCTGTCTCCATTGAAAGAGGAGGAGAATCTGAGTCTGTGACTGTAGTAGTTAATAAAAACAATATTCTGTATCTGTATGTCATTAGATTTTGTGTCAGCACGCATTTCAAGCACTACTGAGTACTGCTAAAGGTTACTTTTTCTAGCATGCATAACTGAGAGTTAATGACTCCCAGGTCTCTGGTTTAATTCTGCTAAAGATGATTTTTCTAACATGTACAGCTGTGACTTATTGACTTCCAGGTTTCTGGTACTAGCAGGTCTCACATCATGTCCTCTCTCGCTCTCCTCTCTTCCAGGGAGCACAAGCTGAACTCTCGCTGCCTCTCCTTATACAGTTTTTCATGCAAATCCAATCAAATTGAACGGATGCGTAGCCAATTGTAGACAAAATAGATTTTTGCAAAATAATATGGTAATTAGGAGCTGCAACTGGCATAGGTCCACTAGCCACATGTTGGTAGATTTTTGTATCAGAGCTAGTAAAACATTTTTTTTAATTAGACCTCTGGGCTTGTACTGATCTGGGGAAAGTTATATTTCAGGGTATGAGCTTCTTCTTTTGAACTTGAAAAATTGAAGTAATACTGAAATGAGGCATTCAGACTGTGTCTTTCATACATTTTCAATTATGTCAATGGTAGTAGACTTTTTGGTAGAGCTTACCTTTTCTTCAAATCTGTAAAGATGATATTCTCCCTATGAACCAAGTGTTGAGACCACACCGCTCCCCAAATCCGAGACTAGTAGGCCTTCCATAGTAATTACATTGCTAGCATAGTGACGTGTCTGGTCTCCTGTACATTTGCAGTGGTCTGTCTTCTGTCAGTTGCTACTGTGATCTCTGACTATGGCATATAAGTTCAGCAGAAGTGGATAGCTTTTAAGCAATAATGCAAGTCCAGGGTTATGTTATCACCCTCTAGGGGTGTAATATGACATGAGGCATAGCCAAATGCCCCACTGAGCACTTTCCTCCTTCCCCTTTCTCCCCTGCCTTCCCATCCTTTAATTGTAAATGTTACCATTTTACTGATACACCTCCTTTCCTCCTTCAGTTCCTCCACACCTCATTTCCCTTACCTTGAAAACTGTTAGTGGCTCCCCCCCCCTTCCCTCACCCAGCTCCACCCCAATTCCTTACTAACGAAACCCCTTGGGTGGATTCCCAGCCAATCCCATCCCCCTACCCACTTAACCCTCTGATCTGCCACTCCCTCTGATCAGCTGTCTACCCTCCCTCTTCTCTCATTTACCTACCCCCATCCCCATGGTCAACCTCTACCTGACCTTCTCAACTTTAACCAGTAAGCGTTTAAGATCAGTTACCTCTATTAGTTGAATCCCAGTACCAGTTTGCCCACAATTGTTTTAGCTCTTGGTACTGTCTTTAAACTGTGTTCATTTGGACCTAACTGTAATACCTGTACTTGCTTGTCATGATCTTTCCAATCTGTATTGCAAAAAAGTCTATGCAATATGTCTGTGCCATTTTTGAAGTGGAACCTTTGTAAATGAACTCTCTAGCTCAAAGGTGTAAATCTGAGATTCAAATAAATAAATAAATAAGTGCTACATGCACCTACATAGACGGTAATTAACTGAAAATTCCAATAAACATTGGAAGTGCCTTATTGCTAATATAACAAGCATTTATTTATTACTGGTGCCATGCGTGGATGTTGTTAATGAAAGATGATGATTTGCCTCCTGAATGTTAATTTCTTATTGCTGAGCCATGGGGTGTTGTTCTTCTTGATGAAGATTTAAATAATTTTTTTTTGGGGGGGGGGCAGTTTTTTGCTGATGTCCTGATTGGTGTGGTCATGTATGGGGCATTTTACTGAACTCTGCATTTTACTAGTGTGGGTATAATTTTTTTTTTGTTCTTAAAGGGTGGCAGCTGTGATGGGTACACAGTAGCATGACTACACAGGGCTGGCAGCAGCAGCACTAGATATACAATAGGAGTGCAGTGACACAGGCAACAGCTACAGTGTTGACTCTCTGGCAACAGCTAAATATCCTGCAAATTTCTCGAAGTCTTCACTTTACTGAAATAAAGACTGCACCAATTGGTGCATTAAGGTACAGTACATTACTGTAGTTTACTTCCTGCGTGCCCCTCCTTTCCCCTCACTCATTAAATTTATCCTCTGCTATATTTGGTGTGTTTCAAAGACTGATTTTACTGCCATTTATATTGCAGGGTATAAAATGGGCCAGACTGGAGGAAATGGCAAAAATATCTAGGATGATGCAGTCCTTACTCACTTGACCTTCTTGTACTGCAGGTCCATGGTAATGAGGTGCAAGTGGTAGAGGTAGTGGGTCAGCCTTCTTCCTACTGGGGAAGGGGAGGTGACCTGGCTTTTGCAGTCAGGAGATTTGCTTAGATTGAGTGTTAGAGGAAAGAAAGGAACCAGTCCATCTCTGACTTCTCCTGCCTCTTCCCCTGAAGTAACCTCTCACCTGAGAGTAGCCCAGGGGCATGGGCACTGGCATAGGGTAGAAGGCCCTTGAGTAGTAGCCTCTGCCTCTGTTCCCTCTACTCTGAGACCTCTGGGAAGTGAAGGCTTTTTCTTTTGCAGCATTACTTTGGTAGATGGCTTTCTATTCTTCCACCTTTTCATATAAGCTTCAGTTTTGTCTACAAATAGTGCATTTTTCTTTCAAGGAAAATCCATAGCTTTATTCTGGGTATCCTGTAAGAGATTGGTTGCTCTTGGCCAGGCATGGTGCCTAAGGGAGATTGCCCGGGCCATGGCTGGAAGCAGTGTCATTAGTGTCCACTGCCTTGTGAAATTGGTACTTTGTAACTTCTAGGGCCATTTTAGAGTGTTTGCCAGGTCCTGGGCTACTTTGTCTGGGGCCTGCTGGCTGATAGCTAGCACAGAGTTCCAGAGAGCCTTTCAATATGGGGCTGCATAGGTCATATAGGCTGATAGGTGAAGCAGCTGAGATGCGGTTGTGTAAGATTTTGTTCTCCATAAAATCCAACCTCCTAGATTCCTTTTCAGGAGGCTTTGAAGAAAGGGTTGCTTTAACCTTGTCACAAGCAACAGCCTGCACCACCCACTCATGATCAGGGTGTGCATACAGAAATTCTGCATTATGCCTCTCCAGTTGGTACTCTTTTTCAATTTTCTTGTCCAATCCAGAAATGGAAGTGGAAATTTCAAGCATTTTAAAAATTGCTCTGCAAAGTGATTAATGTATGGGCAAAAGCAACTTTTTGAAAGGAGGGAGACCCATCATATCTAAAAATTCTTCCTAACCTCCTGGTCAGTGGTCTCTTGAATAATGAGATCCAGAGTGTCCACCATATGCTGAATGAAGGCGCATATGGACATTTAGTCCCCGGACAAATCATTGCAGATAATTAGGAGTGGACATATCATCGCACGGACTACATGGTGTTTCCATATTAGTTGTGCGGTCATCATGTTACTGGACTATTAGTCGCAGTGATCAGAAATCCTGGCTCCCGTGGATAACTCAGCAGCAACAGAAACTGGAGTCAGGCAGATAATAGGAGGAGTGAAACAAATCAAGTGAAAGCCCTTTTGTGATTCTGAGACTGGCTATCTCTCACTAGGTGAAAAATTAGGAACACTAAGTTACCCCTTAAAAAAGGACACAGTAGAGTTAGGCTAGCGCTAGCTAGTAAACTGAGATGCCCAAATTATCTCCACTTGCTAGTAGGAGGGGGAAATCAAGGGGACGACTGCAGATCAGAGTTGGTTCTGGGTGCGGTATCAGCAGCGGGGGCACGAGAAATATGGTGGTGGTAACGGACAAGTCATCATGGCACTACTCATGTTACTCATTTAATTGCAGTCAACAGAGTTTATATCAACAGGTCAGAATTATTTTTAAAGCATGTCTTTGTAAAGTGAGTTGGGGACTTGTCTGTCAGTAAGTGATAGATAGTGTTGGGGGGGTGGTAGTGTTCTCCAGTTCGGGTAGCCAGCTCCATCTGAAAAAGGTAGAGGTTAGCAGCTGGCACAGTGATCTCTCTTGTAAATGGTCCTGAATGGCTGAAGATGTACCGGTTGCCACAATATGCGCTGATAAGGGCACAGCAAAATGTACCTCTCAGCCAATCAGGAACCAGAAAACTCCTGACCCATTTTATAATGTCTGTTACTTAACAACTCATGCATATTATAATTGTGCATTTCAAATGTGTTAAATAAAGTACAGTTTTTATGGCAATAATTTTTTCTGCTACATTGACTCAATAATGTTATTAGTTATTATTCACATACCATCATAGGGGCATGGAAAAAGGATAACAAAAAATGTTTACAAAGATTGCTTAGCAGATCATATCAGAAAAAACATAGTCAAGAGGCAGAGAAGAAGGAGGAGATGGGAAGTGGGAATGGGGATAGGAGTGGAGACAGCCAAGATCACGTCTCCCACTTTATGCTGAAAAAGCCATGCTGGGGGTCAGGACCATTCAGACATTCAGAAAGGGAATAGATGGCCGGTAAAAAGAGGAGGGGAGGAAGATGCTTACAGTTGGGGTGGGGGACAGTATAATGGGGATGACATAAAAAATAGGGAACTAGATGAAGTGACATTCCGTTCCATAACACATGTTCCTGACAGTTATGTTGTAGAGGGACAGTGATGCAGAAACATAGTGAATGCCAAACTACACAACAGAATGGACAGTACTGTAACAACCATGGACTTCAGGGATTTGGAGTGGCTAGACACATTGATGGTCGCAAAGGGCAACAACAGAGAAAGGGCAAGCAGGAAAATAAGTGCAATACATCCTGAAGTTATGATTCTAGAGATTTGCAGAGGCTTATGCACTCTAGCCACTACCTGAAGCAGAGACTTGCCCCTAGGCAGGTATTTACGGGTTTTAGAGGAGTAAGTAGGTGCTACAAGTAAAACTACAAAGGAGGGCCAGAGTAGGGGAGCTGTGAAACAGGCATCTGGCAGGAGTGGATGTATGGCCAGGGAGACTAGCAGCTGCTGGCAGACAGTCAGGGGAGAGGGACCAGTAAGTGAAAGAAAGGACTTGGGAACTGAGCTTAGGGATTCATTCACATCGCTACTTATGGGGAAGAACAAGTGTGAGGCAGTGGCCTGAATAGAGAACGAACAGATGGTAGACAGTGGGTTGCAGAAGGGCGATGGTCAGTGTACATAGAGGTCAAGCAAACAGGTGCTGTGGGAGCCCTCTGAGGAAAGTAGGAAGTGGGGTGGCAGCTAAGGAGATCCGGGTGACTGAGGGAAGACAGCAGGTGGCATACCTGATCAAACCAGACCAGAAGGGGTGCAGGGGCAAGCAGACAACTACGGCAGGAGATAGCAAGGCGCATATTGCAACTAGGGGTGGCATCACAGCCCTGCAGACAGGATTGGACATGGCTAAATATACTGCACAAGCACTGTCCACACAGGACAAGGGGGTGGGTGCAGGCATTGACAGGGTGCAGGGACAGCGACATCCTATGGGACAGGCCAAGCCCACAGAACCCAAGGATGGGGGTTCTATGAAGAGATCACCAGGGGGTCCTAATGACAAAACAAACTGGAGTGAGCTAATGGTTAGGAGATATGGTTATGGTAACTGAGAAAGCAGGTCATATGAATGATGGGGTTGCCACGGGCAAAGCAGGGTGAGGAGCCAATGAGGGTGAGGTGGAGGATATGGTTAAGTCCATCAGGTCAGCAGGGGCAAAGGTTGGATGTGGTACTGGGATATGCAAGATATAGAACAATGTCATGCTAATAGGGGATTCCATGATCAGGGACATCACCTGTGTTTGACAGTTGGCAGAGTCACCTGGGAACAAATGACAAAGCTTTGCACGACCGAAAAGGAGTGCAAGCGAGGCTTGAGGAACTAACAAGATTCTGTAGCAACCTATGCTTCATCTCAGTGGCATTTTCGGAGGTGCATCCTGTCCATAGAGCTAATACGGATAGGCAGCAAATGATATAAGAGTTCAACTGCTGGATCTTGTGTTGGTGTGCACAGAAGGGCCATGTGGTACTAGGCCAGTAGGGGTCACTTTGGAATGATGACTGCCTTTGTGCCCCTGATAGGCTACACTTCAAACATCAGGGCAAGGCAGTGCTCAAATGTACATTGGAGGGATTCATTTTGACTGGGGGGGGGGGTTTGCACATCACCAATCACTTATATCAGCAAGGGTACAGCTAACCCCCCAAACAAAACACGTAATCGAACTGGTGGGTGCTGGTCAGCTGTCACATGCGAAGCAAAGCCCATAAGGAGACGCAAGGTGGGGGAAAGGGTGGGGATACACTGGAGGCCCATGAGCACAAATGCCAGTAGCATGGGCTACATAGTCACAGAATTGGCGGCGATCATGATTGAGGAGGAGCTGGTCATGATGTTGATCACAGACATTTGGTTCCATGACAGGCAGGAATGGGACATGAGGATTCCGGATTATACACTGTTCAGGAAGGGACAATGACAACAGGAGATCGTGGGGGACCATAACACTCTACATGAAGAATGAAATCCAGGCATCAGAAACACAGGGCAGGTGTAGTCACATGAAGATGCTATGGGTATAGTTGCCATGGTGAAGGGTAAGGTGGTGAGACTGGGAGGAATTGATAGGCCTCCAAGGCAGACTGCAGAGATGGACAGCCAAATGGTAGGATGTTCTTAGGATGGCAGTGAATGGGGGTGTTGGGACATCTCAACTTGCCAGATGTGGAGTGGCAAACTCTGATGTCATCCACTTCCAGAAGCAGAGCAATTGTAGCAACAATTACCGATAGCCCACCTAAGTCAGCTGATCAGGGAGCCCACCAGAGAAGATGCAGTGATTGGGCCTGGTGCTTACAAATGGTAACTGGGTGGGTGAGGAAACGATAGGGAATAGAGTGGGGGACTCCTGCAATGGGCTGCCCAGGAAAGTGATATCAGCAAATTCAGTTGGGGGTATCAAGATTGCATGGGAGAGGCACATGTTTATCTACTGATCAACCCTGCCTGACATAACAGCACAGGCAATAACTGTCTCTAGATCAGAATCGCCTATCTATAACAGGGTATCACATATAGTTGAGACCATTAACCACTGATCATCTAACAATGGGCTTCTCAAATCAGTATTTATCCATAATTACTTCAATGTCAAGAACTCCAAAGGGGTCTCAACACTGAATAAAGAAACAGTCAGCTCAACAGAATAACATACAGGAGACAAGGACAATGACAGTTGCATGTGCCTCGACATACACTCTCATGATACCTACACATAGCACCCACACCAATGTAATGCACACTGCACACAACATAAAACGCTCATTTTCAAAGCACTCCTATTCTCAACAGGGCAAATTCAACTATCAAGGGGTGGGACAACTAGTCAGAGGGGCTGTGAGGTTGGTGCCATGTGCTGAAAAACAACGTCATAAAAAACGGTTGCCTGCAATGCAGAGGGTGGGTCCACTGCCCCATCCTGTCCCTTTAGATGGTGTCCCTGTCTATTCTGATACATGAATACTTGTTCTCCTAGCCCACATGCAAAGCACGGGAATCACACCACAAAACACATAGACACGACATCATGACTGCAACAGTCACATGAACCATAGCCACTCCACCAACTGAGCTCATTGAACAGTGTTTATGAGGTACAGCAATCACCTGCAGCATGCACAAAATCTGTGTAATTGCTAAGCCAAAAAGTGTCTTCACATCTTTGCACTGTTTGATCCATCAACTAGCTACATCTCGACAGCTGCTGTCATTATGATGGGTACTTTTATCTACGAAGATGCGCAAGTAATCAATGGAATGGGGGGGAGTGGCGTTATAAAATTCAATAGTTGGGGCAAATGCCTCATGTAAAAAAAAAATTCTTCCTGTGTTGCAAAACAACTCGGAGGACGCACACTACCGCAGGACCTGTCATTACCACAAAAGTATCCTACCTAATTAGCTTCCATACCTTACATTCCCCATGTCTTACGTAGTTCAGATTCTGACCGAAACACACTTCTTTGATATTTCAATGAATCACCACAATTCAGGAACACACAGTGACCAGACTCTTCAAGAATACACATTACTATAACATTACAGTTCCAAACAGGGTAAACTTAGTTCATGTAACCACCGTGAAACACTACTTTCCGTTTGACCCTAAGACAGTACTTCCACTACTGTCACGAACACCATTCTTCTGCCTTTGGACAGTATTACATCAAGAGACACGGCAGAAAAACAAACTCCTCCTCATAAATACTTGCTTATCACTTATTGCCACACACAAATCAACTAATAAATACTGATTCGCAATCAGCGCTATTGCCTCGTGGTGACACTGACTCAAACTGAAGCTTCAAGAGGGGATGACAGATTTCGCCACTTATAAGCTGTAAAAAATTAAAAAAAAAATGTGCTAACTGAACGCATCTTGGGAGATACTTGCACACCTAGGGCTGGATATTCAAACTGCGCTATTTTGTGGTGCAAGCCCTTGCGCTGCACAAAATAGTTGCACAGGGGTGTGTCCAGAGCGATATTCAAAGGAGTTGCGCCCTTGAGCAACTCCATTGAGTATCACCCCCTGGCCACAGCCACTGTGCATGGCGCAGTGGAACTTGCGCCACCCCAAGTTGTCAGAGTGGAGCATTCAACTTGCGGTGTCGCAAGTACCATTGCACCATGTGCAAAATCCCCATATTCAAAAGGTGACATGCAAATGGGGCCATAATTCATGCAAGGCGCAGAGGGGGCCATTTGCATCTGATTATGGGCGAATTTGCATGCCGGTGCGCCGATCCCTGAGGACTTGAGCCTGGCATCCTGCCAGGCAGCAGCCGTCGGGGACCGACGCCCCCTGCAGCCCGATCGCGGGCGAAACAGTGTACAATCCCTACCACCACCCCCCACTGGCCCGATCACGGGATAGTTTAACCCCCACCAGCCCAATCGCGGCAGCAATGTGGCCCTCCGAACGTATCCCTGGTGGTCCAGTGGACCGAAAAGCCCGATCGCGGGCAGTAGTTGTTTAATAAACCCCCTCCTCCCGCATTCATCCCTGGTGGTCCAGTGGACCGAAAAGCCCGATCGCGGGCAGTAGTTGTTTAATAACCCCTCCTGCTGAATTGATCCCTGGTGGTCCAGTGGCACATCCTGATCATGGGATGTAAATGTTGAACAAACCTCACCCCCAAACATAGCCCTGGTGGCTAGTGTCCCCCACCCCACCACCACGAAGCCCCACCACCCCGCCTCCCCAGCATCCAGCGGCGGCAGCATCCCACCGCCTGCCACCCTGCCACCCTCACGCCCACTGCACCAGCAGAGCGCTCTAGCAGACGCCATTGGCGCAAGAGCCACGGCATGCAGCCCTATGTCAGACAAGACAGTCCAGTTTTGTGAATGAATGAATGTATTCATTCACAAATCTGGACTGTCATGTACGGTATGGGCTGCATGCCCATTGGCTCTGCTCTGCACCACCGGGCGGCAGCCTCCACCGGCAGTCAGTCGGCAGGAGGTGGGGCAGCAGGCGGTGGGATGCCGCCGCCCGCCAGCTGCTGGGGAGCGGGTGGTGGGGGCTTCGTGGGTGGGTGGGGTGGGGGACACTAGCCACCAGGGCTATGTCTCGGGGTTTGTACAACATTTACATCCCGTGATTGGGATGTGCCACTGGACCACCAGGGATGAATTCGCAGGAGAGGGGGTTTGTTAAACAACCACTGCCGATTGGGCTTTTCGTCCACTGGACCACCAGGGATGAATGCGGAGGAGGGGTGGGGGTTTATTAAACAACTACTGCCCGTGATCTGGCTTTTCGGTCCACTGGACCACCAGGATACGCTCGGGGAGAGCCACATTGCTGCTCGCGATCGGGCTGGTGGGGGATTACACTATGCCCGCGATCGGCCAGTGGGGGTGGTGGTGGATTTACAGTCGGCTGCCCGCGATCGGGCTGCAGGGGGTGCACAGGACTGGTTGGGCCAGCCACAGGTGGCAGCTGCTGTGTTGCGCCCGCAATGCAGCAGCTCACCTGTGGGTGGCCTCAACTTAAGCCTTTTTTTTGGCTCAAAGTTGTGCAGGCGCAGATTGGGGTTGCGCCTGCAGAACTCTGCACAGCCATGCTGAATATCGGGCTGTGCAGTTTATGCATGGTTCCTCCCCCTCCAGTTCAGCATGCATTCATTTGCATTGCGCTGTTGCTCAGCATGTTTTCTGTGGCGCAACTGCCTCCTGCTGAATATGGCAGAATGGAGCAAGTTCGGACTTGTGCAGGTGCAACCCTATTGCGCATGGCGCAACCCTTTTGAATATCTGGGCCCTAATGTATAAGAATTTAGAAAATTCATAACTGGGTGACTTTGGAAACGTTACAACATATGTATGCATTTGCACAATTGCCAGATAAGGAGCAATAAGAATTTTGAGGGCCCAATTACACTAACCTTTGTCACTCCCTTTCTTAACTGTTTGAGTACCTTTGCTGCAATGCCTTGACTTCACCGTAGGCATTCCATACATATGATCATGCAATATATCAGCCTTATCAGGAGCACTTTCACATGTCATTATGTCCATTTGTTCTTCAACTAATTTAGAACTGCCCGCCAAGTCACATTGTATGTCCACATTATGTGTCAAAAATGTATCTGAAGTACTGGGACAACATTCAAACAGCAAACTGAATTGTGAACTGTATGTCTCACTGTCAAAACATGTTGCATCTGCAGAAAAACTGGTATCTCCTATCAATTGTGAGCTAACAGTTGCTCCTCTGGGGGAAACATCATTTCCATGTGTTCGTTTTTTAATCCACAACTCAGTCATCTAATCATGAAAACAGAAAAACATAGCTTACTTACAATTGGCATATGCTGAACAAGTCGGTGATACTTCATTTGACAGAGGTCAGCAATACTTTCAATGTGTAAGCAATAAGACATACCGTGTTGTGCATTACAATGTGATAACTGTACTCCTAGTGGCGTAGTTAGGCACAAGAGCAAAGGCCAAGTGCCGGTTCTTCATAGGAGAACAGTTATAACACCTTAATGCAGAACCCCGGATTGTCTTACGGCACGTATAACATGCTCCTTTCTTTTTTGAAGCATTTTTTTTTGTTTCTTAAACACATTCTTACGTTTAGGACCAGGATGACTGTGCATATACAGAGAATTCATGTACGGTCTGCTGATCTGTCTTGGTCAATGACATTTCTACATTTTTTCTAGCACTTTTATAAAGGAATATAAACCATTCTGATAATGAACATACAGATGACTGACTTTGCACATCAGAAAGGCAGCAATACTACACTTAGAGGGTGGTGGAACCATGGAATACAATGCCTGAGATACTGGTGAAGGCGTATACAGTGTAAGACTTCAAGAGAGGCTAGGACAGGTACAGGAGAGGAAAGAAGTGGAAGGTCACCTATCTGGTGAGGGGATCCCTGACTGGGGATGGGGGGATAGGGTCAGAAATCAGGAAGATGCTAATGGTGGCCATTTAGGGTACTGACATTGTGTAAAGCAAATAAACAAATAAACACCAAAGAACTAGCCAATGTGATTATCAAAAGAGGTGGCGGGGAAGGTTAGACAACAAAAGTTAGCAATTAGGAAGTATAACGAAACAGAGAAGGGGCAGGACACATAACTACCAGTTAAGGTATAAAGAAGCAGAGAGGAAACTCATAATAGCAAAGGACCAAACCTGAGGAAAAGATAGCCAACTCGGTTAAGCAGTGAGATAATTTTTTTTTTGGGGGATGGGGGGAGAGGAAGATATAGGCTGTAGGTTACGAAAACTAGGATCTTCAGCTTATCCTGTAGGTAGGGAAATGAGCAGCCAAGGTGGGTCAAGCTGTCATTGTCTGCCGTAATGCTCTATGTTTCTATGATTCTCGCGCAGACTTGATAGACCACTGGGCCTACTGTGCTGCCATTTTAGTATGTTGCTATGTTAAAATCATAAATTAATCTGTTTGACCAATCCAAATGTAGGGCATCATGTGGAATCGATCCACAGAGCAGAGGCCTTACAAAAATATATTGCCAACTACTGCTTGTCTGGGCTGCAAGGAGATCTGTCTGTGGCACCCCCCAACATCTCCTGAATACTGATAACTGCTGCAAGCCACTTCCATAGAGACAGACCCACTGTCTCAAACTGCCTTCAGGGCCAGTTTCCTGCCTGCACACAAATCTTGCGGCACTTAGGCTTCAGGAAAGTGTCGGCCAAGGTTGGAGGTGGAGGCAGACTGTGGTCCATTACTGGGCTAATACAAGGTCACAGATAAGCAAAACATGATAAATATTACTACAAGTGTAAGATACAGCACTTTACAATAATTTCACTCTCAAATATTACCCTTCTTCTGTCTAAGCTCTCCATAACTGTTCTAGCTTTCTTATTTTGAGGTTCATCACTCAAAGAGTAAACTGTTGGTACTGCTCCCTTCTTTAACCGGCGCCTGCAATAACAAATGTGCAGACACAAATACTCAGTGAAAATCTGCAAGATATTTCCTTATTTCACTTACACAGTACATATTTTATTGACAGACATATGTATCACTGATATATTACATAGTGATTCTTTATGTTCCAAGCCAGTCCCTAACATCCTACTTACATAAATTATCAGTGGAGAACTTATGCTCTGATTTACTAACATTCCCTGGTGCTGTATGCAAACACTGTCAGTTTATGGTAGCAAATTATCACACATGTATTCTGGGGTCCACTTACACAGTTCATTCCGATAGGGTCTGGAACATCAACATCAAGTGGCACACAGAGAAATGATGATAATTGTATGGGGTATGCATTTGTGCATTGCTAACTGACATAGGTGGGTGACAGTGTATGCAGAACTACCTGACAAGGCTACAGTAATGGTCATAAACACCTTTCACATATGGTACTGATTCCCCTGCTGGAACGATGCAGACCATCCAGTCATTATAGGCCTACATATCTATACTCCATTTTCAGCATTGAACAGAGGGGCAATTTTTGTGCCCCTGCCCTCCCCTCTTGGGTTATACATTTTCCCAAGTCACAGATGTTTAACATGCAGTGGACTGCTCACAGTTATCCATGTCCTGTGTCTTACCCATCCCCCATTACATCTGTCCACAGCGTATGCCTCTACCAGCTCCCTGGGCAGCACAATCCATGACTCCATCACATTTTCCGTGAAACAACACCTCCTCTTCTCCCCTCTGAGCCTGCCCCTTTCCACCTTACACCCATCCCCTCTCATTGTCCCTCCTCCTTCCTTGGAGCACCATGGCTGCACCTCCCTTATTTATCCCTTTTATGTATTTAAAGACCTCTACCATGTCCCCTCTATCCCTCATGTGATATATCCCAGCAGCTGTTCAGGGAAGGATCACTTCAACCTTTCTATAAGTAATCACATTGGCAATGCATCCCAGCAACCTATTTGACCATGTCATTGCCCTCATACAGGTCTCTGACTTGCTCATTTTGACATCTACAAATACCCACAGGTCCCTCTCACCCTCCATGACTTGTTATTTCTATCCTCTCTGGGTATATCCTTGGTCTGGATGTCTGACTCCCAGGTGCAGACCCTTGCACTTACCTGCATATATTTTTATTTTCCAGTATCCAAACAACCTTTACAAAGCCTCCAGATCATCCTGCATGGCTACCGTCCCCATATCCACCACTGCGCGCAGCGTTGAGTCATCTGCAAAGAGACTCAATTCACTCCTGATCCCCTTCCTTATGTCAGAAACATAGGCATTCAACAGGACTGCCACCCACACTGAACCCTAGGGCACCCCACAAGTAACCCACCTTGGGAAAGAGGCTAGCCCCCAACACCTCCCTCTGACTAAACTAAGTGAGGTAATTTCCTATCCATGTTACCAACTCCCTACCCCCATTTTCTTCAGTTTGCTCAGCAGCCCATTGTGAGTTTCAAAATCTAGAAAAGGGACATCCACCGGCCTGCCCCAGTCCAAGTACCTCATCACCCTATCGTACAACTGCACAATTTTTTTCTTACATGATCTTCCTGGAAAACAGCCTTGCTGCCTATCGTCCACATACCCAGCTTGCTCTGATAACCCCCTAGCCTTTCATAGGTGATACCCTCCATCACCTTGCCAACCACCAATGTCAGACTAATTGATCTGTAATTTCCAGCCTTCTCCCTTAACCGCAGGCAATGTCCATCCAATCCCAATCCATACATTTGACCCTTTGTATGAGCCAAGGACCATGTGACTGTAAATGTATTTCAAAAAATAAATGTCTTACAAAATAAACAACATCAAATATACATGTGAGCATCAATATAATTGATAACATCATCCACTACAACAGTATCCATTTATCAGGTTTATTATGAGGCTAGGATGAATATGCCACACAAATACTGAATCAGGGTCCACAGAGGTTGACAATAACTAAGACTCACTTGCATTACTACGCATGTACTATGCACAGGCAGATGCAAAATTTACAGGGTCACAATAACCGAGTCTTCCCCCCCTCACAAACTGACTCAGAAGTAAACAGTGAAATCTGCATCTCAATTGCCATAATATGCAGTGTGCAAGCAACCCATGTTCACAGAAGGACAGCCGGATGACCATTCAGGATGAAAGCAGGTTTCACCAAATGTCAAACTACATATATAACTCAAAACCTTTTCGATTGAAATACATAAAATACTAAGACATGCGCCCATTCATAATTGTCATATGAAAACAGTAATTTTTACTGCTAGCAGATATTCCCTAGTCCTGCATCGCAACACTGCAGATAAACCAGGGTGCACTAGGACAAACTTATTATTTTCTTTACAAACTATGGCATATGTGGGAGCGCCCTCATTTCCACTTCATAGCATGCTGACAACTAATTAGCATCTGGAAAAAAAATTAAAAAAAACGGACAACATGGGAATGCACCTCTGAAGTACAGGGATGTACTTCTGTTCATGCAAATAAACAAACACCCATGAAATGAACCAATCCGTGCCACATGCTACAGGTATCTACTCGATTGCTGAGAAATGTATTTACACTACCGCTTGCTCATCTAAAACGAATATAAAACATTACTTTCTTTACAACACTGCAAGACCACTAACCCACAGCACTGTGTCTATTATGATGCCCAAATACAAATGCGCCATGGAAAACGTAGGACGAACACCGGGACAACAAATACCTTACAAATTTACAGTTTCGGCTCACACCACTGTAATTAAGGAGTACATGATAGCCCCTCGTAGATGAGTGCACGCAAAATCATGGACATTCGGGGACAGAGTGCCATATAGTTTTGTACATATGCTACCGAAGTACATCTTCAGTTAAGCCGACAGCTTCATATTTCCCTGCATGGTGCTTACGTTGGGGTGCTGAAAATAAAAATTATCTATATCGCTTTTCAGTGGGATGCAACTTGAGGAACTCGCAAGTCATGACTCGAACTTCACAGATCGAAACCAGTTATACTTGGCCATCCATGGTTCCCAAAATATTCGTGACTGCAATACTATGCACATTTATGCTTACAGCAATATATACAGTATATATTTTTTTTATAAAACAGAAGGGCGAGGACAACATCCTATCACTCACACTCACTTTGTGCTACACACAGCCGATCAACTCACCCAGGACTGCACGGCATGCCAGCAATTTTCCTCCCTTCAGACAAAACTTTGTAGTCGTCCACCCTAAAATGGTTACTACATAACACGGAGTGCTTTGAAGGGACAAAATTAATTCTGTGCTGCCGAACAAATGATACCCATTTTTTTTGCCCATATTCATCCATTGGAAACATATGTAAGGACACATTTGCCGATGCTGTTTTGCCACACGCAGAAACAACACACCTTTTCGGCATTCTCGCAACGTATACTTTACTACAGAACCAGATTAAATTTCACAATATCTGTTACTTTCTGAATACCGTAACAACAGCTGTCTAACTACACACTGAGTGGGGAGAGATTGCCAAAGTAAACCGCATAGCTCGTGCCAGCTGTGTGAATCCAGCAGCTGTGGGGCATGCGCAACACCTAACCACGCCTCCCAACTGGATGATTGACATCTGTCCCCTCGCAGATAATTCCGGAACTGTCGATGACAGCAACGCTTAATGAGCTCAGAGAAAATGATCATTGTCTGCTGTTCACAATTATAACTATTATTATTTAAGGCATTCTGCTTAACAAATTTCAGCACAGTACTTCATAACATGAAACAAAAATGCAGCAAAAACACTCTGGCAGCACTACCTCTTTAAAGTGAAAAGAGCTTGAGTAAACGAAAATGTTAACTTTTCTGTCTGTTCACCTGCATAGCATGTCAGTACAGACAGTCCTCTGGATGATCTCTCAGGCACTCGGACTCTTTGGCACTCCACGTCACCCAGACACACTATGTCTCTCACTAGGCCACTCACTAAGCAACTGTTTAGCTAGGAAGATTTGTTTCTTCAACATAAAAATGCTGATTGACAGGTCTGTGACAGTCAGCTGTTCTTTGAACAAAATGACAATCAAAAAAGCTGCAACACTAACACCAGGTGCTAAACGTACAGCTTTTTCTCTGCCACAAGCAACAGAACACAATCTGAAATATTTACCGGGCTTTCAAAGCTCCTGTCTCCTTCAGCAACCCACCCCCCATTTTGTTCCCACAAGCAGAAGAGCACAGTCTGAAACAGGAGCCAGTTTTCAAAGGTACAGAGAATTGAAAAGACAGCTAGCAGCACTCTCAGAAGCAACCTGTTTGTAGGATTTTTTTTTTAAATCTACTGCTTTTCTACTGTTGTTTTATGTAGTTTTACTGCTGATCTTTCAGAGATTATTTTGTATGGCAAACAAATCTGATTGTTTTTGGCTGTTGTAACAGCTGCTGGGAGTACTGGTTGTTTTTGGCTGTTGTAACAGCTGCTGGGAGTACTGTCTGAGCCCTACTCCTAGCAGTCTCCTTAATTGTGTTTACAGTTCACTGCTGAGTTTGCTCATGTTGAACACCTGTTTAGACTGGAAATTGGAGTGAATCAGAGGGGTCTGGTATGACTGCTTGATGTGTATCCTCCCGAAAGTAAACATCCCGAAATCACGTTCCCGAAAACTGTGTGCCCAATAGGTACATGCAGCTGACAGAATAATTTGCCCAACTAAAGTCTAGTAGTAAATGTAGTAAATGTAAACATGAGCAACTGACACTACTGCAGAGCTGCAGAAATCTTTTTTTTGTACCGTGTCCTGTTGCTAATTCAAACACACGCGCCGGACAGTACAGATGCTAGAGTAAAAATAAATATGCAGAATGCACTGCCAAAAATATTGATTTCTGCTGCTTACCTTTAGTGTAAAGTCCAGTAGCAGTAGCTGTAGCTGTAGCATGTCAGACAGTAGCAATAAGAGCTGAATTAACACTTTAACTGAAGCTGCAACTGTAGAAAATGTCATTTTCTTGCCCAGCAGCAAAGTCAAACACGCGCGTCTGACAGTAGCGATTCTTGACAAGCATAGTGAAATGTACACTGTAATGCGCTCTGAAAACAGCAAAAAACTGCAAATAAAATCCAAACATGCAACAGACAGTACTGGTGTTTAAAGTCTCGGCTCTAATTGTATCCATTTGATCCAGGTCTGACCTTTACAGTGATTTGTTGAGCACAGCGAGGCACTGATTGCTATCTATTAACTAAATCAATTTAATACGACAATGCTGATCTTACCATTGATTTGTTTGCATCACAGTCTGCTTGGCTTTGCTTTGGTAGTATGGCTAAGGTGGTCATGTGTCTGTTGGTTCCTTCGCAGAGAGGACATGAGAAAAAAGTAACAGGTGGATACCTGTAGGTTAAGGAATGCTGTTGTGGGGACCTATATTATTGGTGCTGCCAGAGCAGGAAAAGCTTACTACATCTGGTGCGTGCATCCACAGTTCTTATTGGGGGGTAGCATCACCTGAGAAAATCACAGGAAGCATAACCACTCACCCGAAGCAACTGATGCTCCTGTCGCTGTCGCTGTGGCAGCATTGAAAGCTAGCACAATGTCACTTAATGCAACACCAGCCCAACTTATTCAAACACAGGTTGTACAGCTTTCTGAGGCGCTCAAGCAAAGTCTGCCTAACAAGCAAGCACTCCAACAGATAATGAAAAGAGCCAGATATCAAAATGCACCCCCAGAGACTAACACTTTAGACACCATAGCGGTACCGAATAGCCTCAGAACTATTAATAGCTCGACTTTCCTTGCAAGGGAGTCATCAGTTGGTGAGGATAAAATTGTAATTTTCAGCAGAAAAACAAATGCTGAAAAACTATCACTAGCTCCCTTCTGGATTATGGATGGTACATTTGAAAGTGTGCCTCCATTGTTCCGGCAGTTATATTTAATGGACGGCCCTGTAGGTACATCAGAAAATGCACGTATAGTCCCACTGGTGTACTGCCTAATGTTCAGCAAACTTCAGGAAAGCTACCTAAGGCTATTTCAAGACTTAAACGACATTGCAGATGAGCACAATTTTAATTTGGAACCACAAATTATGTTAACTGATTTTGAACAGGCATCTATAAACGCCTGTAAGGTGGAATTTCCAAATTCACAAAGCAAGAGTTGTTTGTTTCACCTCGGACAAATAGTCTGGAGGAAAATACAAAGCGTGGGCCTAGCAACAGAATATGGTGAAGATATGGACTTCAGCTTAAAGCTGAAGCACATAGTAGCCCTGTCATTCCTGCCACCAGATGAAATTGTGCAAGCATTTTCAGAGCTTAAGAAGGAAATGCCACAGTCCTTTGCTCCTATTATGGATTGATTTGAGGAGAATTATGTGCTTGGTCATGTTAGGAGGAGAATGTGAAATAACACGGTTGTCTGAAACTCCCCCCCCCCAACTGTTCAGACCAGATTTCTGGTTGGTACATGAGCAAATGGAGCTTGGGTATCCTTGTACACAAAACAATGTTGATGCTTGGCACCGGAGACTGGGGGCACTCATTAGCAGTTCACATGTGGGCGTATTTAGGTTTGTTTCCAAACTACACAAGGAGCAAACAAACACTGACAGTTTAACTGAAAAAAAAAATTGTGGCCTCCCTAAGTCGCCTCTAAAAACAAGCATTTGTTAATGCTGAATGTTGATTGCGTTGGTCTGTTGAGCTGGCTCAGTGGCCCTGTGTCACTGGCTCAGTGTGTTTGTCCTGGTGCTGCAGGCTGCTTTTTTGTACTAGGCTGCTGCCAGCATTGGCACCTTTTTCTGCTGAGGAAGAAATCCGCAGCTGTCCCGACAGAGCTCCACTGAGGTGGCTCACCCGCTCATTCTGTTTCTCCTGGCGCTGCAGGCTGCTGTTTGGTACTAGGCTCCTGCCTGTGTTGGTGTCTTTTTCTACCCACAAAGAAATCCACAGCTGTCCCAACAGAGCTCCGTTGAGGTCACTCACTCCCCCTGTCTCACTCAGTCATTCTGGCTCTCCTGGTGCTGCAGGCTGCCTTTTGTACTGGGCTCCTGCCTCTGTTGGTGCCTTTTCTGCCCACAAAATCTGCAGCAGTCCTGACAAAGCTCGTTGAGCTCATGCTGTTGCCTTCTTATGCCCATAAAGAAATCTGCAGCAGTTGCAATGCCAGCCTGCTGAGCTCAGTCACTCGCTCATTCTGGTTTTCCTGCCACTGCAGGCTGCCCTTTTGTACTGGGCCCCTGCATGAATTGTTGCCTTTTTCTGCCCACAAAGAAATCTGCAGCAGTCCCAACAGAGCCCAGTTGAGCTCACTGACTCCCCCTCCCTCACTTGCTCATTCTGTGTCTCCTGGTGCTGCAGGCTGCCCTTTTGTACTGGGCTCCTGCCTGCATTGGCGGCTTTTTCTGGCCAGAAAGAAATCTGAAGCAGTCCCGACACAGCTCCACCGAGCTCTCTCACACCCCTCTGTCACTCTCGCATTCCGTTTCTGGCGGCGCTGCAAGCTGGCCTTTTGTACTGGGCTCCTGCCTGCATTGCCGCATTTGTCTGCCCACAAAGAAATCTGCAGCAGTCACACTCACACTAGAGCTCCATTGAGCTCGCACACTACCGCTCTTGTCACTCGCTCATTCCGTTTCTCTTGGCGCTGCAGACTGCGCTTTTCTATGGGGCTCCTGGCTACATTGGCACCTTTGTCTGTTCACAAAGAAATCCAAAGCTGTCCCAACAGAGCTCCACTGAGGTTGCTCAGTCTCCAACTCTCATCGCACATTCTGTTTGTCCTGGCGCTGCAAGCTGCCCTTTTGTACGGGGCTCCTGCCTGCATTGACGCCTTTTTCTGCCCACAAAGAAATCTCAGCAGTCCTGATAGAGCTCCGTTGAGCTCACTAAGTCCCCTTGTCTCACTTGCTCATACTGTTTCTCCCACCGCTGCAGGCTGGCCATTTGTACTGGGTTCCTGCCTGTACTGACGCCTTTTCTGCCCACAAAAAAACCTGCAGCAGTCCTGACAGCGCTTTGGTGAGTTTACTCACTCCCCCTCCCTCACTTGCTGTCTCGTTCTGTTTCTCCCAGTGCTGCAGGCTGCCCTTTTGTACTGGGCTCTTGTGTTGGGGCCTTTGTCTGAACACAAACAAATCCGCAGCACTCCCGACAGAGCTCAGTTGAGCTCGGTCACTCCCCCACCTCACTCAGTCAATCTTAATCTGTGCCAAACACTGATTTCCCTGAGTGACCGTGCTATTGTCCGGCAGAAGTGCAAAAACAGATTTTAGCCAGGATGTGAAAAATGACAGCTGTAGTGTTCATAGGAGTTTGAAAAATGCCACTGTTGAAAACGTATGCGACAGTATTAATAACGGTAAAGTTACCAAGGTGCGTGAAACAGTTCAACGACGCTTGTGAACACAGTCATGTTATGGACTTTCGTCACCAAATTTTCAACACAGGGATTTTAGGACCTCTGCTCATGAACAGTGGCACTGTCATTTTCTTAATCTGTCCCAAACACTGATTTCTCACAGTGACCACGTTATTCTGTGCAGGAACTGTGAAAACACATTTCGGTAAGGATGTGTAACATGACAGCTGTACTGCTTATAAGGAGGTGTGAAAAAATAGCACTGTTAAAAATCTGGTGTGACAATATAACAAATCTGCAAAGTTACAAGGGTGCGTGGAAAGTGCACAATGCACACTTGTAACACAGTCAATTGATGGGCTATCATCACCAAAATTTCAACATAGGCATTTTAGGACCTCTGCTCATGAACAGTATCATTGTCATTTTCTAAATCTGTCCCAAACAGTGATTTCCCACAACGACCGCTCTATTCTGCTCTGGAAGTGCGAAAACACATTTCTGCCAGGATGGGAAAAATGACAGCTGTACTGCTCATAAGTAGGTCTGGGAAAATGGCAATGTTGAAAATCTGGAGTAAAAATATTATAAATTCGCGAAGTTACGAGCGTGCGTGTCAACTGCACAACACAAGCTCGTAACACAGTCATTTTATGGAGTATCACTACCAAATTTTCGACATAGGCATTTTTGGAACTCTACTCATGAACAGTGTCACTGTCACTTTCTTAATCTGTCCTGAACACTGATTTCCCACAGCAACCACGCTATCCTGCGCTGGAAGTGCAAAACACATTTTGGCAAAGATGTGAACAATGACAGCTGTACTGCTCACAAGGAGGTGTGACAAAATGTCAATGCTGAAAATCTGGTATGAAAATATTGTAAATTCGCGCAGTTATGAGCGTGCATAGCAACTGCGCAACACACGCTCGTAGAACCGTCATTTTTTTGATTTTTTCCACCAAATTTGCAACATAGGCTTTTTGAGAGCCCACCTCATGAACACTGGCACTGTCGTTTCATTAATCAGCCCCGAAGGGTGATTCCACACAGTGACCGTGAAACCACCTTTTGGGCCCGATTAACGCCATGACAGTTCAAGAATTCATGAGGAGGGGTCCCAAAAAACCCATGTTGAAGATTTGGTGAAAAAATTCCCCAAATGCCTGAGTTATGCACTCAAAGTTGAAAAACCCTATTTATTACATTATACAGCTTACGGCAGTTCCTCAGTTCGCTGTGGGCTTTGAAGAGTGCAGACGTGTTCGGTCCACCGAAGATTGTCATGCGGAGCTCCAGAGGTAAGTATGGGGTGAGGGGTGTGGGAGGCAGGGTGCGCAGTGGGTGGGTGCAGGTTGTGGGAGGGGGCAGGGCGGCGCCGAGGGACTGTTTCCTTTTTCAGGTGAAAAAAAAAAAAGATGTCATGGGACCGTTTTCCTTCACAAGGGTATCTGGCATGCTGGGGTGGGCTCCCAGCATGCCAGCAGAGCTTCAGTTTGGGGCAAGCATTGGCAAGGCAGGATTGGGCAACCGCCGGCAGGAACAAAACGGGTGGGATATTATGCCGATGGGGATTGGGCACTCCATCGGCAGGAAGAAAAGGGGGTTCATTATGCCGACGTGGATTGGGCACCATCGGCAAGAACAAAATGGGGGTTACAATGCCAACAGGGAGTGGGCTTCCCACCGCAACAAGTAAACACGGAGGGAGGGTTATATTAGTTTAGGAACATGGCGCAAGCTGCCACCATGATCACAAACAATATCGGGTCCTACATCCTGCCTCCTGTAATGACGGGTCGCCCTCATTGTAGCGGATGGCTGACGCTGCAATGATGAGGCGGCCCCTGATTGCAGTGGCTGATTTTTTAGAAAGTTGTGGCACGCTGGCTGAACTAGTGTCAGCAGCAGCGTGCCATGGCATTGGGGGATGGCGGATGGGGGACAAGCCTCCGCAGGCTGTGGGGACATTGGGCACAACAGTGCCACGCCTCCAGAACTTACTTGTGGAGAAAGCTGACGCAATATGTTTCTTGTGCATGCGCACAATCAACATAAAAAGGTATGCCAAAAGAGAAGAGAAAATGCTGAACATAACCAAGGACAGAGCCACTCGTTCCACAATGCAATATATCCGCAGAATTGTTCACAACATCCGATTATGAACTGCCTTAGTGATTAAATACATTTAAACTGAGTTACCGACGTTAATAAAGTATTGCATTTTTTGATCTACTGAACTATCTGGTTTGAAATAATAAAGTTTCCACTAGAATATGGATTTTAAATAAAGTGTCCACAATGCGCTACGGTATCCAGAACAGGAAAAAACACAGGTAAGACCAGACTGATTTACTGCTTAAATGAACTACAAGATATTTTTTACTGTCATTACTGCCAAATATTTAACATTGTCGGTCAATATTTAATGAACTGTTAGACTGATATACTGTTTTACTGTCAAATACTTAACACTGTCGGTCTGAATTACTGATAATTGATGTCAAAGTTAAGTTGTATTTATGTCGGGCAAATGTACATGCGGGACCAAATTTGTCGGTCAGACAGCACAGTCGGGGAATTTGGTGACAGGCAAGAATCTGTCAGTAAGTTACATGTCGGGCAGTGGTACAGATCCCAGTCAGAGTGCTCACCATTGTTTGAAATTTCCCTGCTTCTTCTTGAATCCAGGGCTGGTCTGCACAGCTCACCAAGCCTTATTCCTTTGTTCATGTTCCCACCTCTCATTCTCCCTTTTTGTCTCTCTACACAGCTACTATCTTCTTCAGCAACCCACCCCCATTTTGCTCCCACAAGCAGCAGCAGAGCACAGTCTGAAACAGGAGCCAGCTTTCAAAGGTACACAGAACAAAAGGCAGCTAGCAGCACTCTCAGAAGCAGCCTGCTTGCAGGGAGTGTTGGCCCATCAACACTTTGCGTCAACTGCTCTGCCCACCCTAGCTACCCTCTAATTTAATGACATCATCAGGTCTTGTGACAGTTGTGTCTAATTATAAAGTGCCCACATTAGCAGGTTGTACTTGCTGACCAATAGGGGTCAGTAAAGTGCACTCTTATTTCCTCCCTTCCTACTTTGTCTTCTCCTCCTCCTCCTCCTCCTCCTCCTCCACTAACCCTTTCATCCCCAATACCCAGCTCTACCTCTCTGGTTCACCCCATTACATCCTAGATACTAGTCACTTTCTACAACTCACTGGGACCAGGTTTTGAACCCTGGACCCTCCAAATAGCAGGCGGCAGCCCTACCTCTGTGCCATCATGTCAGGCCAACTGTTTTCTTGCCATTTATCATACTAAACCATTCCTCCCCAGACTCTCTGTGGCATCCAGCCAGGACCCCCCCAACAATACTCCAACCCTGTCAAGGAATAGGGTTCTCTTTGCAACCTCTCATCCCTGCCCTTCTTATACTGTTTATCCCCCACTGAATCCCCCCCAAGCCATATGCCTTTGGCCCAACAAACCATGACCCACTTATTTCCACAGCTGGAAGCCACTATTAGTATTTTGCCTCCCCCCGAGACACAGCCTCCAGCCCCAGTAGCCTACACCTACCCCAGCTATCTAAACCTGTCATATCTCCTATCACCAGATATCTTCTCTCTCCCTATCCTCACTGTTGTGCTCAAACCTCTCAAATTCAACACCAACCTGTCTCCTAAACCCAAACAACTTAAACTTGCCTTACTTAGGGTTACCCTTCTTCTGATGCTCCTCTTAGGTAATGTGCACCCTAGCCCTGGGCCCATTACTACATCTGCCCCTAATATTTCTTGCTCAGGTGGTCTCCTCCTAGCCTCAATCAATATTTGTAGCCTGCTGAAGAAGCACAATATTCTTCAAGGCTGGACAGTACAGCACAAACCAGATGTTCTGGCCATGGTGGAAACCTGGAACTCCGACAAAAAACCTGACTTATCTGTGGCCTTGAATGGGTACACAATATTTCATCTGGATAGGCAGGGTAAAAGTGGAGGTGGATGTGGCATCTATATCCGGGAAGTGCTTCAAGGGCATGTTCTCCTGACCACCCCACATGAACATGGGGCACAGGCTACGACCATCAAAAATGTGATAGGCAATCTCTTATAGTCATGTCAGTATATATCCCCCCTCCCAACCAAAAACCGGCCTTTAAGTCATTCTGAACTGTATCTCCCAATTGCCTAACAATGCTGACATCATTACCCTAGGTGACTACAACATAAACTGGCAGTCAACCTCTGCAGCCCCATGCAGGGATGCAGTTGCAGACCTGAATCTAACCCAGGTTGTGCCCTCCCTTAAAAGGCTACATCATAAGACAGGTAGCTCCACCCTGCTGGACCTTATCATCACTAATGACCTGAAGAGACTCTCTCAGGTTTCTGTGCACCCAGACACCTTAAGCGACCATTCCCTAATACTTTGCCACTGGTCGAATAGTGCCAAAAAAACACCTCCTTGGGTCATCAACCAGAGCACCCTAAAAAAAGGATTCATTTGCCAATTCAAAGATTTCCTCGCAAAGTGTGACTGTTCTCCCATTGACACTGCCACGAATATAGATAGTGCCCTCACCTTCTTTATCACCACCTTTAACTCCACATGCAACCTCTTCACATCCAACACCAAGCTGAAAGGGCCAGATTTAGTTGACCTCATGCAAACCCGTAGCAATCTCTGGCACAAAACCCTCACGCCATGACTACCCGCTGACAGGCAGCACTACAGGGCTGCCAGAAATCATTGCACTTGGGAAATCCGACAGGACAAGGCTGCCCATTTCCAAACCAGGCTCTCATTCTTGTGGGACTCGGGGAGGATGTTCTGAGACAATATCAAGGAATTGAATGGGACATCTGTCTCCCCCCACTGCTTAGTGTTAATAGAGCCCTTATCCAGTACCCACAGCTCATTGTTAACTCGCTCAACACCACCTTCTCTGACCTTAGCAGTGTTATCCCCCAGGCTTCTTTGACAACTCCTCTACTACAATTCCTCCCCAACCCCCTGCAGGGACACCACCTTTTCATTTTAGGACAATCTCCCCTAGTGAAGCCAAATCCTACATAACCAAGGTACTGGAGAAATCAAGATTTAGTGGGGATACCTTGGACCTTAAATTACTTCATCTAGCCCTTGATGTAGTCCTCCACCCTCTCACCAAAATTCTCAACCTCTTTCTGTGCCAAGGTCAGTTCCTCTCACAGTGGAAGTCTGCGGTGGTCACTCCCATTCTGAAGGAGGTGACAGAACCTCCCCTGGTAATTATCGACCCATCTCCATCCTCCCCTATCTCCAAGGCCCTTGAAAAAATAGTCTCAGAACAACTTTCAGATTATCTCTCTAAATACAATTTACTTTGCCAGGAACAACATGGATTCAGAAAAGCCCATAGCACCACCACTGCCCTTCTGGAATACAAAGACTATGTCCATAGAGCTCCAGACCATGGATACTTTTTTGGGTCTGTTTACTGTACATAGACCTAACAAAAGTGTTAGATATGGTCAATCATGCCTTCCTGGTCAAGTACCTACCATCCTGGGGTCTGTCCAATGATGCCACCTCCTGGTTTGCCAACTATCTCAGTGGCAGATCACAACAAGTGAAAATCAATACCACCCTATCCCCCTTTCTTTCTGTTTGGTCCAGGGTACCCCAGGGTTCTATCCTGGTGCCCCTCCTTTTTAGTCTGTTTCTAAACACCCTCCCCAAGGCCTGCTCTGGTAGGATGTTCCTTTATGCAGATGATGCTGTTGTCTTCAGTAGCCATCCTGAACCCTCCGCACTTCAGCAAGACCTACAAAGATTATTCTCGGAATCTAAAATCTGGTTTGCCACTCACAACCTTGTTCTAAACTACAAAAAAAACAAAGGTAATGATTTTTTTGCATCACCAAAGTAAACACAGGGACGTACCTGTAAACATTTTAAATTGCCAGCTCTTCCCCCGGAACAAGTCAACAGTTTTAAATACCTCAGTGTCACTCTTGACTCCTCCCTCTCTTACAAAGATCATATTAACCTAGTCAGCACTGCCATAAATGTCAGAACTGTCAGTGTCAGTGGCTCAGTAGGTAGCACACTCGCCTCTGAGGCCAGGAGATCAAAGGGCTGTGGGGTCAGTTCCCACATCTGGCACTTGGGTTAATATCCCAGTACTGACACTGTAGTGCAGCATGAGAGGGGTGCTGCACTTCTGAGGTGCCGTCTTTCAGATGAGACGTTAAACCGAGGTCCCATCTGCCTGGATTGGTGGTAGTTCAGGTGGATGTTAAAGATCCCATGGCACTTATCGAAAAGAGTAGGGGAATTTCCCCGGTGTCCTGGCCAAATTTCCCTCATTCACTAAAAATACCATGAACAGCTTAATCTGGTTCAAGGTCAGTTGGCATTCATCTGTATCCCCCTCCCCCGGGTCGTGCCTGAAAATAGGCAGGATTTGTCTAGTGCACTTACCCGTCAACAAAAACTAAATAAATAAATAAATAAATAAAAACTGGTCTGTTATATGACACTGTATGCCCCGATGCTCTCTGTCTAGCTGTAAAAAGCTCTGTACTATCCATAGTTGACTACAAGATTGTTTTCTATGGGTTGGCTGCTAACACAGCTCTCTATAGGATCAAGGTTGCCATGAATAAAGTCTGTCATCTTGTGGGTGGGTATGACAGGAATACGCACACCTGCAACTTTTGTCGACTGACTAGCTGGCTTAACTTTAATTACAGGCTCAGACATTAAACAAGTCTTCTGGCCATGAAAATTGCCTCAGGGCTCAACCCTCCAGGGTTCCAATACCTTATTACTACTACCCCTATAATTTGTGCAACCAGAAGCTCTGCTAAAGCATCCCCCTTTGTCCCCCACTGTAGGACGTCCCTGGGGCAGAGGGTATTTATGTACAGGGCTCCACTTTGGTTGCATGCCCTTATAGCCTGCATTTCATCTGAAGTGAAACTTGACCCTTTCAAAGCAAATCTCAGGGAGCACCTCCTTTCCTCGTCAATGTGACTGCTTCTAGCCCCCCCCACTCCTCCTGTCCAGGTTTTGACAAGGTCTTCTCTGGCTGCATCAGCCCCACCCATCTCTCCCGTGTCCCCGCACCTACCCACAACCCTCCCTCTACCCTTAAATTCGGCATATTGCTGAATACTATAGTTCTGAAAGTTTTGTACCAGGTCTTACATGGCCTGATTTTGCTTAAATACTTTTGTAGAATGTACCTACTGTCTCACTGTGTGTGTCAATAAGTTATTATTTGTTAATACACTGTATTATTCGGATCCTCCTTATTGTATGTATGAACCCTTAATTGTCTTGTACTTCTCTGACGTGGAACCTTTGTAAAGGAGTCTCTATTTCAAAGGTTTACAATGATACTTTCATTAAATAAATAAGCTCTTGACACTGCTGAAGACCTCACTGCGGCAGCTTGCATGAAGCAGATCAATCTGCTAGATGCAGTACAACGGATGAAATCTACGTGGGATGCAGTGACACCTGAAACCATCCAAAACTGTTTCAGGAATGGTAGATTTATGCACATGAACCAAGCAGAAGATGTGGTGGTGGACACTCTTATTTCCTCCCTCCCGAAAAAGCTATCAGTCCTCCAGTCAGTCTTAGTACAGAGTTCAATGCTATCTGCCACCTGGGTGAATTGGAGGAGGATGAGTGACAACAGACTGATGACATCATCAAAGTCAAGGAAGCAATGTCAGGTGCTATGATCGAGGATGACAGCAATACAGAGGAAATGCCAGGAGATGCCCAGGATAAGCAGTAACCCCTCTGTTACAGCTACAGATGTAAAACATGCCTTACTGACCCTCAGACATGCTATGGAACAGCATGAGGACATGCAGCTTGAATGGGATAAACTGGCAAAAACTGAAAGCATGTGGAGGGAATACTGCTATACAAAACAGAAGCAATTGTAGATCCATGATTACTTTAAGAAATGAAAAAAACATGTGTTTCACACAAGCATAACCTCACTACCTGCCCACCCCACAACCCCCTTCACCAGTGGACCTAAACACCCAGTACACCAGCAAACAAAAAAAATCCTCATTTAAAAAAAAGACCATGCTTCAATAAAGCAGAGATCAACTATAGTGGACAGCGTGGCCACACACCAATGTGTCCATTGTAAGCAGTGTATACTGTACTCCACTTTTGGAGTCATTTTAAAGGTTCTTTGTTCAGACAAGTAGGAATACATTTCTCTCTATTGCTCTCTTCATAAGACTGCACTGAAAGCATGGCATACAGCTCATTTCAGTACCACGTAACCTCCAATGCCATGGTACATTGCAAACTTCACCCATGGGCCCAACCTCACCTAACTACACCCAGCTTTGCTGGCGAAGTTAATAAATTTGCCATTTGTGAAATTAGCCCTATACTGCAAATTGGAACTTCTCAAGTTAGATTAACTTTGCAAACTATGGCACATTCATGAATTAATCTGCAATGCGAAGTTAGCCAACTTTGCACACCTCTACTCACAGATGTACAGGTTATCCAACACTTACCCAGGATATTTATGTGGTGGGTAGTCAGCCATGTCAGTTGTGTGAAAGCCTGTGAAGGGTGCTGACTTAGCTGGGTAACAAGCATCCTGAACTAGTGGCCTTGATGGAAGTGGAACATCTGGATATTGTGACAGTCACAGAAAAATGGTACAAACAGGACCATGACAGGGATGTAAACATACCAGGGTACACTATCTACAGGAGGGACAGGGAGGGTAAAAGAGGAGAAGGAGTAGCTCTCTTCACAAGGGAAGGAATCAAAGCAACAGAACAAAAAGGTAAATGAGAAGGAGAGGAGGCACTGTGGGTCAACTTGGAGACAGGCAATGGCACCACAATCTGCAGAGGGGTTGTATACAGACCTCCATCTCAGGAGGAGGAAATGGACAAGGAAATGATAGAAGGTATCCTTAGAATGGCAGAAAAAGGGGAGATATTGTTGGTGGGGGATCTGAATATGCCAGATGTTAACTGGAGTGCATTTTCTGCAGCCACATCCAAGAGTGGGGTCATTCCAGATGCCCTGCAGGGGGCATGCCTTAGACAGCTAGTATTGGAACCCACTCAGGAGGGAGCAATCTTAGACTTGGTACTCTCAAATGGAGATGGAGAGAGGATCACAGATTTAGAAGTGGATATCAATCTGGGAACTGGCGACCACTGAACAGTATGGTTCATGATAAACACAAAAGTAAAGTAAAGTCGAGTCATACAAAGGCAAAGGTCCTAGACTTTAGGAGGGCTGACTTTGCCAAAATGGGTGAGTGCCTAAGGAATGCACTAGCAAATGGGCAGGAAAGAGGGGTGGAAGAACAATGGGGAATAATCAAATCTGCCATCACAGAGGCAACAAGCCTCTGTGTGAAGCAAATAAAACAAAACAAAGTAAAAAACCACTATGGTTCTCAAAGGAGATGGCAGGGAAGGTTAGGGAGTAAAAGATAGCATTCAGGAAGAACAAGGAATCGCAGAAGGAACAGGACAGAGAACTGTATCAATTAAAGCAGAAGGAAGTGGGGAAGGCAGTCAGAATAACAAAGGCCAAAACTGAGGAAAGATAGCTAACTTTGTTAAGAAGTGGGATAAAACCTTTTATAGGTACATCAGGGAGTAAAGGAAGACCAAGGGAGGGACAGTGAGGTTTAATAAAGGGGAGTGGAGTGGGCAGAGGGTGACTGTGAAAAGGCAGATATACCAAAAATATATTTTTGCTCAGTATTCCCAAACAAAGAAGGAGAGGTACCTAAACCAAACAATAGAAACACTCTGGATAGGGGGATTGATACCAGTCCATTCATAGAAGAAAGAGTTCCTTTAAACTGAAGGTGGACAAACAATATGGCCTGACAGGATTCATCCCAGAATTCTAAAAGAACTAAGAGTAGAACTAGTGACACCACTGACTACCCTCTTTAACAAATCCTTGGAGGATGGGGTGGTACCTGAGGACTGGAGAAGGGAGGATGTTATTCCACTTCAAAAAAGTGGGAGCAGGGCAGAGGCAGGAAACTATAGACCTGTTAGTTTGACCTCAGTGATAGGGTAAATGATGGAATCACTTCTGAAGGAAAGAATTGCTGAGTACCTAGAGGTCAGCTGGGCACAGGACCCAAGGCAGCTTGGATTCACAGCGGGAAGGTCATGTCAGATGAATCTAATAGATTTCCTTGACTGGGTGATCAAAGTAGTAGACCCGAGAGGGGCTGTGGACATGGCCTACCTAGACTTTAGCAAGGCATTTGACACACTCCCACACAAAAGATTAATATACAAGTTAAGCAGCCTTGGAGTAGGTCCAAAGATGGTAGCCTGGGTAAAAAATTGGCTGGACAACAGGACACAGAGGGTAATAGTAAACGGAGTCCACTCTGAAAAAAGAGGGGTAACTAGTTAAGTACTACGGGGTTCAGTACTAGGACTGGTCCTCTTCAATGTCTTTATAAGTGACATTGCAGAGAGACTGGAAGGAAAAGTATGTCTCTTTGCAGACAACACATTGGTCGTCTGCAAAGAAGTGATTCCATAATTTCACTACCTCTAAGGTCAAACTAACATGTCTGTAGTTTCCTGCCTCTGTCTTGCTCCCACTTTTGTGAAGGGGAATCAAGTCTGCCCTCCTCTGGTACTATACCATCCTCCTATGATTTGTTAAAAATGGTAGTCAGTGGTGTCACTAATTCTACCCTTAGTTCTTTTAGCATTCTTGCATGAATCCCATCAGGCCCCACTGCTTTGTCCACCTTCAGTTTAAAGAGTTCTTTCTGGACCCTTTCCTCTGTGAATGGACTGGTATCGACCTCCCTATCCAGAGTGCTTCTATTCTTTGATTTAGATACCTCCCTCTCCTCTTCTTTTTCTGAATACTGAGCAGAAGTATTCATTCAGTATCCCTGCTTTTTCACCGTCATTCTCTGCCCACCCTCCCTTCCCTTTAGTAAGCCTCACTATCCCTTCCTTCATCTTTCTTCGCTCCCTAGTGTACCTATAAAAGATTTTATCTCCCTTCTTAACCGAGTTGGCTATCTTTTCCTCGGTTTGTGCTTTTATTGTTCTGACTGCCTTCCCCACATCCTTCTGCTTTAACTGGTACAGTTCTCTGTCCTGCTCCTTCTGTGTTTCCTTATACTTCCTGAATGCTACCTTTTTCTCCTTAACTTTCCCCGCCACCTCTTTTGAGAACCATAGTTTTTTTCCTTCATTTTGCTTTGTTGATTTGCTTCACACAAAGGCTTGTTGCCTCTGTGATGGCTGTTTTGATTTTCCCCATTGTTCCTCCACCCCTCCTTCTTGCCAGTTTGCTAGCACTTTTCTGAGGCACTCTCTCAATTTCCCAAAGTCAGCCCTCCTAAAGTCCAGCACTCTTGCTTTTGTACGGCTCGACTCTATGGCTGTGTTTATCGTGAACCACACTGTTTTGTGGTCACTTGCTCCCAGACGACTACACACTTCTAAATTTGAGATCCTTTCTCCATCCCCATTTGACAGTACCAGGTCTAAGATTGCTCCCCTCCTAGTGGGTTCCATCACTAGCTGTCTGAGGCATGCCCCCTGTAGGGCATCGAGAATAAATCTGCTTTTTGATGTGGCTGCAGCCAGGGTGCTCCAGCTAACATCTGGCATATTCAGGTCCCCCATCAACAATATCTCCCCTTTTTCTGCCATTCTAAGAATGCCTTCTATCATATCCTTGTACATTGCCTCCTCCTGAGATGGGGGTCTATATACCACCCTTGTGCGAATTGTGGTGCCATTACCTCTCTCCAGGGTAACCCACAGTGCCTCCTCTCCTCCCTGTTTATCCTTTAGTTCCATTGCTTTGATCCCTTCCCTTACATAGAGAGCTACTCCTCCTCCTCTTTTACCCTCCCTGTCCCTCCTGTACATTGTGTACCCTGGTATGTTTACATCCCAGGCATGGTTCTCAGTGTACCATGTTTCTGTGACTGCCACAATATCCAGATGTCTCTCTTCCATCAAGGCCACTAGTTCAGGGAGCTTGTTACACAGACTATGGGCATTGGTACTCATCACCCTCCATTTGTTGATGGCCTTACCCCTGTTAGCCTCATGCCTGTCCTTACTGCCTTTTTCTGCATTTACCCCTGTCCTGCTCCCCATTAACTCCTCTGCCTTGGTGCTTACCTCTCTAACTACTGTGTTTTGTGAGGGAAGACTGGGTTTTCCCTGCTCCTTTTCCATGCCTCCCCCTTTGGCTAGTTTAAATGCTTGCCAATTATGCATTTAAACCTGTCATCTAGGATTCTGGTTCCCCTCCTGGACAGATGCAGACCATCATGCCAGTATAGGCCTGTATCCCTCCAGGTGGACCCCCAGTCCCCAATGAAGCCAAAACCATGAGCTCTGCACCAGTTTTTCAACCGTTCATTAAATCCCATGGTGTGGAGTACACTAGCATCACCATTGCCATAGAGAGGCAGCACCTCTGAGATGGTTACTGTATGTGCCACTTGTCTAAGGCCCCTTCCCAACTCTTCAAACTCCTCTAGTACTGCTCTGATCCCATTCATAGCCAGATCATTTGTCCCTAGGTGGACAATGATATCCAGCTCCTTCCCTCATGCAGCTGCTCCGGCGATCCTGAGGATTTACTCCCTGTCCCTCCAAGCTGTGGCACCAGGCAGGCACCTTACCTCCCTCTTCCCTTCATTCCTCAGATCTACCCCCTAATAACTGAGTCCCCCACCAGGAGTTGTTTCCTTCCCCTGTGGGATCCCTTGCTACCCTCCTGTGGGACTCCTTTGTGGAGGTTCCCAGCATCCTCTTTGGTCTCCACTGCTGGTGTGCCATAGAGGAACCACTCTCTGTCAGAAGAGTGTATGAATTGTGGAGAGGTACAACTAGAGGAATGTGCATCTGCTCCACAACCCTCTCCCTGCCTGAGCCTACCTTGGTCCAACTGCTCCTCTTTCTTGGCATCCTCTGAAGTAGCGGCAGTGGCCCTAGTGGTCCCTGGATAGGGGAGGAGGTTTCTCAAATTCTAGACAAGTCAGCCCGGAGATGAGCAACTTCCTACCTCAGACCAGAGAGGTGGCAACAAATAGAGCAGCATCGCAGCCTCCAGAAAGTCTCCCGGAAGACTGCTGCCCCACAGCCAGTGCATAGCACTACTCCCCACATGTCTGTCTTCTTTCCTGATTCTCTTGCATGAAGCCTTTTTTTTTTTGTTATATATAGTTATTGAGTGTGCTATTATCTTCAATGCAGTGTGCTGTGTTGGTAAGGAAACATGCTGTATGCACCGTCCCCATTGAGGAAATGATGTCATAACCCCTCCTATAAAGGAAATGACACCTGGGGGGGTGGGATGTGGGGAAGGGTGAGTTTGGGCCCAAGCTGTGCCCTCAGGAACAATCAGCTACAAGCTCTGACCCACCACTAGGATGAGTGTTAACCTTCCTTTCAGCAAGACAACCTGCACAACAATCAGCAGAATACAGTCTCCTGCACCTGAGGCTGTCTGTGTCTCAATCCACAACAACAGCTTTTGCTATAGCAACTCTTTAACCACCAGTAACTTATTTAAAAATAGTTTAACTATCACAAAATCCTACCCACCAGTAAATTATTTTAAAATAGTTTAACTGTCACAAAATCCTAGTAGTCAATCCAGCTACCTCCAAGGGACAACCCAAATGCAGTATTTAACTCCTTCTGAAGTTACTCACAAGATAAGCAGAGTTTGCAAGCCCCTTTTTGGTTAAACACTAAATAAATATATAAATAAAAAGCACTTACCAAGGGTAGTTAGTTTCAACTCCCACAGAATTGAGCAAGAGTGTGCAGTTTGCAGATATCAAGTGCAATACAGAATCTCCCACACAGCTCACAACTGAGTAAAGTAGTAGTTTCCGTCAAGGTCAAGAAAATGTGCTTTGTGTCCAAAACTGACGCATTGAAACACCCAGTGCTTTTACCCCACAGAGGATTTGATACCACAACCTCTGATTAACAAGGAAGTGTATTTATCCACTAGGCCAGAAGAGGAAATGGGCAGACTAGGTGGGCCAAGCAGTCCTTATCTGCTATCAAATTCTATGTTTCTGTGTTTCTATGGCATTTTCCTCCTTGTCTTCTGGTTTTCTCCCCAGGGCGCTAGTATGCAGAGATGAGCCATGCAATGCATGCATTGTCACACATGCATAATGAGCATCCTGTGAGGACCCCGCTCACTTCTTGGTGCAACCAACTGTGATGCTGACTGGTTTCCACTCTTCCATAAATATATTGCATGCATAGAAGACAGCTTCATTTTTTTTTTATTTCTCGCATTTGGGTAAAGTGCCCAGCTTTTGCGATGTACTGATCTTTAAATTTCTCCTGGACTGTGACCAGGGATGTAGAAACACTGAAACAGAGACCATGTTAGCAGAAAAAGGCCATTGAGTCATTTAGTCTGCCCAGTTATACCCTCTCCAACCCCAAGATCTGTTGTCTAGATCAGTTTTTGTGCCCTTGCCTCCATCACCCCCTCCTCCCTGTTCCCCGCCTGTCTGCTACTCTCCTGAGTACTGTGGATCCTTCCAGGATGTAACACAGTACTGCAGCATTCTGCAGCACAGTTACTGCAGCAAACAAGGCAATTTTAATGAAAGTTAACCCCTTTTGTCATGCAGCAACCTAAGACACTGTATTATAATTTGAAGGGATATTAGGTTAATGTTGCATGCAATGGAAACAACCTCATTAGTGCAGTATCCCCCTCGTACTATGCTACAGTGTCAGTTATAGATATTACCCCAAGTAACTTGTGTGGCTAAAACCCATGACTTTCAAATCTTCGGCCGACAATAAAGAAAAAGTACCTCATCACTGGACCACCGTCTTAAGCCATTGTGTACCAAGAAATGCAGGTTCAGTCCTAACAAAAGGGAAATGGTGTGCGATATTCCTCTCATTTCTAGGCTTGTCATGTCATCTTGAATAGCAGACACTGTATAACTGTCATATTTAATTACCTTGTTTTATTTGCCAAGATCAGCCTTTTAGACCTGCACAATCTTCTGAGACTATGGCTCTTGGAATTTAAACTAGGAATGAATATTAATCGGGTACATCTATGCAGATCCATTACTAGTGCAGCATTGCAATATTAACTGCCGCTTGTATCAGAGTTCTTATCTCTGGGATTTTTAACAATATGTCATGCATTATTTTATTCCTCCCCTTCCCCTCCTCCCTTATAAATGTACATACATAGCAGTAAGCCAGTTATTATTTTTTATTGCTGAAGTATTTGTGTTCTATTTATCAATCAAAAGGATTTCCGTCTGATAACATTATTGTACCAAACTTTTATAAGCATGATTCAGATGCTTATGATTACTGATTTTACTCATGCTAAATTGTTTTTAATGGTGTTTTTTAAAATTGTTGCCACTGTAAAAACTATAATGGTCGAGCAAAATAAAGATATTCAATCTGATAGTAATAATAGTATTAAATGTGCCGAATAGAAAAGCAGTCTTCTAACAAATGAGTCCAATAGAGACATCAGACAAGTGCATCAGCTCCATCTTGAGGTGTTGCCCCAGAGGCAGAATGGAGTTTGGAACATAATTGTAACTTTGCTATGTGGCAACACTTCCCTTTGTATTTCAGCATCAGATTTGTTTTCTTCACTGAAGAAAGCAATCATCCCAGCATTCTCTCCCAGTCCTCCTGGGTAAGTTATTTATTGTAAAGTTTATTTTACTTAGTTTTCAATACTCTGCATAAGCTTAGAAGTTAGAATGAGTTTTTTGTGCTTCTGTTTATTTCTTCAGTTTTTCTTCTGGTCCTTCAACACTCTTCTTGAAGACTGACATATCTAAACAAGACGGTATTATTAAATGCATGCTGAAAATAGAAAATAAAGTTAGAACTGATGTTTTGACCATAGGTCTTCTATAGGAATTATCTAAATGAGAAAAAAATGACTTACTTTGCTTTGCCATTGGTGGGAGCTCTCTTTTTACATTGCAGTGGGTGCTTCACTGGGGATACACTTGCTACTAGAAGGGTAGAAGCTCGGTGGGGCACTGTAAACTGTTGAAAAAGGAGCCCCTACTTGTAATCTACACAAATGGGTGGCCAGATGGCCTCAACAGGTCTTCATGGGCCTATCACAGTGGTAATGTCGCGCCCCCAGGCTTCTCCCTCAGTCCCTATAAGAAACACAATTTTCCCATTTGCTAGTCTGAAAACCCCAAGGGATACTCATAGTTTTATAGCTTCACAGGTCAGGTGTCTGATATTGGAAGAGGCAAGATGGTTGGACATTCTTCCAGCTGGAGAGCAGGCTTCTACTAGGTCAACTGGTGTTCACTCACTAGCCTCAGTTTTCTCACACTGTGTCTCAAGCGACAGGTGCAGAGGGTCCAGAGACACTGAAGAAAGCAGTGGCCTTCTCAATTGATTGATAGTTGAAGGAGCTCATCCCTCAGATGAGAAAGTCACTAGTGGGGCAGGAAAACCCTAGCTCCAGTCTTCACCTTAAACAGTTAGTTTTGATCAAAAACTATTATTGTTTTGGCAAGAGTCAGTTGCTGAGATCCCAGACTTCTTTTGTCTACCAGACCTTCAGTGCCTGAAAGACAGTAGCCCACTGGCTCACAGCTCTACTCACTCTGTCACACGGGCAGAACTGGCCCAGATCCTTGGAAACAATCCCTTTTATGAGGGATGAAGCTTGATACTCAATTGGTCAGTCTTGTTCCGGGCAAGTAGTCTTTGGAATGTTGACCCAGTGGTTCTGGACTTGCAGTCAGGCTTAAATACACTGCAGGCTTCCAACTGACCGAAATACACAGGAAAATTGCATGCTGACCTCTGACCTCTTTCCAGAAGTCTTTGCTAGAATCAGAGGGCTGAGGGGAGTCATGGGCGCTACCATACTTGTTCACATTTTAGGTGTTGTGTGTAGTAGTTATTAGCAGCTTGCTGTTGCTTTCACACAAGTCCTTGTTCAATGGCTTAGTATTGCCTTGGCCTTGGTTCCTGTCCTGGTTCCAGGGAGATGTCCCTGTAGCTGGTCATTTGACCTGTTTTCTAATCAGGGGCTGCTGTTTGGGAGGTGGCCATTGAGACACTCTCCCAGGTCTTGTGTATATGAACACTCTGCTTTGTCTGTTCCTGGCCCGCGCTTCATGATCTGGGCTGGGAAACATGTTTTCACTGTGTGCCTGGTGGTGCATCTGATCCTTGATTCCAGGTCCACTGGCTGCACTGGAGCCAAGATCCTTGATTTGAAGGGGATGAGTGGTCCACTTTTCAAAATGGAGCTCTGACTCCAGGTGTGTGCTGCTGCACATGCACAGCAGCGTTGACACCAGTGACCATTGCTTCTTTCCCTGACCTGCTGCTAGAGCTAGGATCAGGAAATCTGACAAATGTACCCAACGGCATGCTTCCATCCAGTTTCAGCCACAGAAGGCAGTCTCTGGGGGATTGATACATGGGTGTGCTGTGTGGCTCCAACAACGAAGATTTCAATGTGAAGCCCTGGCCTGGATCTTGCCTGGGCCTGCTGGTCCCCTCCTTGGGTCACTGATGATGACCCCTTGGTCTCTTTCCTCAGATGTCATGCCCAGCTTTACCTCCGCCATCCAGTACTCTGTCCTCAGGTTCTTGATCCCTATGTGCATCCTATTGCACATTTTAGAATTTAATTTCATCTGTCAAATCTTTGAGCACCTCTCTAGTCTTTGCAAGTCTCTCTCCATTTCCCTAACCTCCTCCTCTCAGTTTACCCTGCCACAGAGCTGAATGTTGTCAGCAAAGAGACCCGTCTTGCCCTGTATTCTTTCTCCCATGTCACTGATGAACATATTAAAAAAGATTGGATTGAGAGAAATGGGGGGGAGGGTGGCCTGACCAGGCAGAAGGTGGCAGCATAGTTGAGAATCTCTGCAGGACTGACTGCAATCTAACCTCATCCAGCCTTCACCAGACCTTTCTTTGGTACCAACTCCTGTGACCATCCTGTAATCTTACTGCCTGACAGTTTGTAAGTCATTTTTGATCCATCATCTACTTATATTCAATTATTCTACACTGTACTGCTGCATACTAGGCCTCATCCTTCAGCATTATGGCAGATCTCCAAGTACAGCAACGCTCACTTGCTAGAGTTGAAGTAATGTTTTCCAAACTGATGGCTGAGATTATTGATATAAAAACCTCCACCCAACAGAATGCGACCACTCTTGAAACTTTTAGCTTGAAATTGCATTTAATGAGAAAGCAACGGCCTGTAACACCACTACTATTCATGACCTCCAGGCTACTGTCCACAATCAAGATCGAACTATTAAGTCCCTACAAGCCAAAATTGATGATATTGAAAATCATAATTGTCGCAACAATTTACGATTTTTTGGCTTCCCTGAAGGTGTAGAATTAGGAGACACTACTGCACTTTTTTTACATGTGCTGTCTGCAATGCTTAAACTGCCTCCTGACCTAACGTTAATCATTGAGCGGTCTCACTGCACTCTGGGTCCCAGGCCAACATCAGACCAGTGACCAAGGCCCATCATTACTCGCTTCTTGAACTATTCCCATACAGAATTAGTACTGAAACGAGCTAGAGAAATGGGGAAACTTCAGTGGCAAGAGTTTAATATTTCCATCTACAGAGACTTTTCAAAAGATTTAACCATCAGAAGGAAGGCCTACAATCTACTTAAACAAATCCTCCACCAAAGAAGCATTAAATTTGCTCTACGTTACACCGTGACACTACGACTTTTCTCAGGATCTTCCTTCAGGGATTTTGAAACCCTTGATGCCTTAGCAGGAGTGCCAACTTTTATAAACCTTTGTGGGTGCTCACTGCCAGAAGATAGTATTTTTCCTATGGCCAGGTTCCCTAGTAATGCTTTTTTGCAGTCTTCCCTCAAAATATTGAGGGTGCTTAAGTCAACTTTGTGGGTGCCTGAGCACCTCAGCACCCCTGGAGTCGGCACCTATGTGCCTTAGCCAGCTATCTTGAGGTCTCTCTCTGTAATCTTACCCTGGGAGGCTCAGCAACAATTGGCAACCCGAACACAGCTTTGGTATCTGCATGGAGGGTCGATGACGAGGTACAGGAACGTGGGGAAAGTGCTGCAGAACTCACAGTCCCAAGCAGCAACGCCGCAACTGATTTGACCCCAAGGCAATCAATACAGCTGCAAGAAAAGCTTCTGTCAGGGCATTATTCTTCAAGACTTTCATGCTGTTCTAGTGAGGTTTCACTCCAAACACCCCAAGCTGCAAACTCTCATCTTCAAATCAACCCCTCTATTCCCTTATGCAATAAGTTTGCTCTCTTGAAGGATGACATGAGCTTCTCACAGGAGGATCTTTCCCAGCAAATTTCAGATGAACATCCCTCTAATTTGGACCCTATGTCTCAGGGATATATTTCTTCTGATACTACTGTACATGGGCAGAAGTTGTTCCAAGTTTCCCCCTCAAATCTTTAGAGCCATCCAAAAAGAAATGTAAGGCAAAGACCAAACGCAAGAACATCAATAGTCACAATCCTGCTAATAAATCTAAGGTGTCATGAGCTTATATGGTCAGTAATATGGTCACAGTTGCTATATCTTAGTAGATTCTGCTTCCAGGATACTTAAAGGGAGTCCCAGTACACTTTTTCTGCCTAGCCGGCCACTCTACAGTCTATGCTACCTGGTTGCTTTCACTCTCAGCGGGTGCAGAAAGCAAAGGCTGTACAACACGGCACAATCAATTTACTTTTTGTTGCAGTGTTTAAATGAACAGCTTAAAGGTCTTCAATGGAACTTTGATATAACAGCAATGCTTTTCTAATCCATTATTTTAGTGTTAGATCTTATACATTACCTTACTAAACAGGCTCCTGTATCTAACCTTTTACTCTCCAGTTTAGCAGTGCATCAGGTTTATAGTCTTTTGGCTGTTCAGTTGCATATCTTCAATCGGTATGTATCCTGATTATTGCCTTTTCTTTTTTCATATGTGAATTATTATATATTACAAGGTAATTTACCCCTTCCCTCTCCAGATGACAGGTTCTTAAGTATTATTGGCAACTACATTTAATCTATCTTCTTCCCTACACTCCATTATTCTTACTACCTCCTGTTTACAATATGGAACTATCATTAGCACTCAAAGAGGTGGGCTATGTTTGGTGTACTGTCGCAAAGGATTGTCAGTCTACATCTTCCTTATGCTCCTTATTTTTCTCAAAGCCTACAGATATTATAGAAATCCACTGCTGATTGGTCCCTCCTGTTTTGGGGCTCACTTGGCCTAGTCTTCTAGACCTAGTCACCTCGTATAACACCTATTTAGGTGATTTTCAAGTAATCAGAGCTGATCTTTACTATGACCATCTCTTCTGTCTACAGTTATCACCAAAGCCTATACCTCTCCACATAATCCCGATTTGCATTTTGCTCAGAGCATAAGGGCTTAAATTGACCTCCCCTTTCTTCTTTCCCCCTCAATATTGTATTTATTATGTACTTATTCTGTTGCTCTACAAAGTATACTCAGAGTCACTCTAATGTGGTAATGAGCTACTTTTACTTTTATATTTGTTCATTTGCATTTCACCTGACTCCCTGAATTCCTTGCTCTGTGTCTAGGCTGTACTGGCATCTCATATATGGTACCTTAATTTGCTGTTATTTCAAGTTGGTATATCTTGTACTATTACTATTAATGTTTATAAATAAGTTCTGGCGTTTAGCTTTATCCTTATTCCTTGTCCTGTTAGCTTAGAATTAAGCTGAGGTTATTACAGTCCCCCGCCTTTCTTGGTATTATTCCCTTTCAGTTTAGCTCATTGGGAATACTTACTTTATTATATTACTGGGATCAGACTTAGGTTTGGGCTGATATTTATAACCAGTCCTCCCTAGTCTCCTCCCTACATCAACACCCCAGAGTGTGGTAAGAGAGTCTTTTAGCCACTTGGCTGACTCATATCTCCTCACACCCATAAAACGTTTTCTTTGTTATTTAGCTCACTAGTATTGTTGTTGTTTCTTTTTTTTTGTAAACTATATTTATGTACCGGTACTCTCTGTGGCATCCTTTAGAGGTGCCCAACTCAATCCTACCCCTTCTACTCCCTACAGTGGCCAGCCATCACTGGTTCACCCCTCCCCGAGGAACTTCCCTGTGCTCCGGATCACCCCCCGAAACTGGGCCTGCCCACCTCGGTGGCACTTTTCTGAAATTAGGGGGTCCATTCCTCTGGGAGGTCGGCCGTGGATCCCTGGTGTGGTCTGGCCCGGTATTAGGGATGAGAGGGAGATCCCTGGGGCCTTTGTCATCTCCTCAGCAAGCCAGGGATTTTCTATTTTAGTCCCCCACCCGTGGAGCCCAGCCAACAAGGAAACAAATTGCCTTGGCTCCGCCCCCATGGCATATGCTGCGCCACCACAATCGGCAATCCTCCAGCCACCGCCAGAGGTCACTCCAAGAGCGAGCGCACCCTGCACCCACCCCAGGGAAGAGAGAGCAGTCCTCCAAATGCTCGATCTCTTCCCTCCCCTGCCAACCTGCGGTGGCCCTGGTAGCCAGTGTGGCATGAGGTGTGGTGTCTGGCACCTCAACCCTCAGTGCCACTGGGCCGGCTAGTATTGTTGTTGTAGTTAATGACTTTTCTCCTTCCCCATCTCTATTCTAACTTTAATAAGATATATCTCACTTTTGTTTTGCTTGAATGTTCCTGCCACTTTCTGCATATACATAAGCTCTCTATATTGTATTCTAATCATCCTCTGCCTCATTTATTTGTCCCTTCACACTCCAGTGATTATTCCCTTTCTTTAACACTAACAATATGAGTGACATACTTTTATATACATGGAATGTGAAGAGACTTAATTCTCCTTGTGATCGGCAGCAAATTCTTTCACATCTCAAAAAACATAAAACACAAATTGCTTTCCTTCAAGAAACAAAATTATTAGCAGAGGATGTTCATGGACTTAAAAAATATTGGATCGGTCAGATCTATGAATCATCCTGTACCTCAAAAAAAAGAGGAATTGCTATTCTTATTCATAAGAGTCTCAAATGGTCCCTTGTAAATTCTGTTTCTGATACTGATAGCAGATGGGTGATGGTCAAATTGAATACCAACTCTGGTCCTCTTCTGCTTGTTAATGTCTATGCACCCAACTCTGATTCCCCGGAGTATTTTAATAATTTAGCTCAACAGATTCTATCCTTTAACACTGATAATACACCAGTTATTCTTGGAGGGGATCTTAACTTAGCTTTAGAAGCCAACATTAACAGAAGTAGCCCCACTACAGATGCCCACCCTAGAACTATTAAAACCCTCTCATTACTAATGCAAGATGTTGGATTAGCTGAAGTATGGCGCCTCCTTCACCCCGGCGATCAAGAATTTACTATTTACTCCTCTCTACATAAAACATACAGTATAAGTGACTACTGGTTAGCCTCTCCTGTTATAATGGAAAAAAAATATTGAGTCATCCATCTCTCCCATCATAATCTCAGACCATTCCCCTGTCAAATTACAACTTTTGTGGGGCCCATTAGCACCTAAATCTTCTTACTGGTGGCTTGACCCTCTCCTTCTCAAGGATCCCAGTTTCTTACCCATGATCAAAGCACAAATTCAGGACTTTCTCTTTCACAATACCCCAACCGAATCTTCAATGTCTTCTGTGTGGGAAGCTCTTAAAGCTACAATTCGAGGGAAAATTATCAGTTATTCTGCACATAGGAAAAGAGTAAGGGAACAACAGCTGGCTGACTTGGAAAAATCTCTTAAGGCTAAAGAGAATTGATACATTTCTTCTAATAAGCACTATCCTGATTCTCAACTTCATCTTGAAATTCTTAACTTAGAGTTAAAATTAACAAATTAATTTCTCATAAAACTGTACTGGCCTTGTTTAAACTTAAATATAAGTTTTAGGAACACGGCGATAAAAATGGGAAACTCCTCTCTTACCAGCTCAAAGCACAACAAGTGGAATGACATATCCCAAGCCTAAAAGATGAACAGGGTACGATTCACTCCAACAACCCCTCTATAAACTGTATCATGAAAACCTTTTATCAAAAACTATACTCTAACACAAATCCTCCATCTACTTTACAAATTCAACAGTTCCTTAAATCATTACATCTTCCTCATCTTTCTACTCTTGAAACAAATTCTTTAGATAAACCCTTCTCACTTCAGGAAATCCAGAAAGCTTTGTCTTCCTTGAAATCTGTGAAATCCCCTGGGGGTGATGGATTCCCTGTCAATTTCTATAAAATGTTTTCTGACACCTTATGTCCCCTTCTTCTTCATGTTTATCAAGAAGCTTCCAATACTGGCAAGCTTCCCCCATCTTGCACTGAAACAATCATAACCCTAATCTCTAAGAAATAAAAAGACCCTACTCACCCTGCAAGTTATAGACCCATCTCTTTATTAAATATGGATGGGAAGATATTTGCTAAACTAATAACATCTCGACTTGAATCCTTGATTCCCAAGCTAACTCATTGTTTGCAAGCTGGTTTTATTAAGCATAGATCTGGTTCTGATCACCTACGTTCCTTATCTAATTTATTTCACAAAGCCAAATCCCTCAAGACACCAGCTGCAGCCATAGCTATTGATTTCAAGAAGGCCTTTGATTCCTTAAACTGGGACTACCGTCATCAAGTTTTTTCTTATTTCAGTCTTTCTCATTCCTTTTGCTTCTTGATCAAGCTATTATATAACTCCTCTGTTGCTAAAGTACTTACTAATTCCACCCTTTCCTCTTACTTTCATCTAGCAAGGGCAACTAGACAAGGCTGTCAGCTGTCCCCTTCCCTGTTTATTTTAGCCATGGAACCCCTGACTGCTTGTTTACGTCAATCTTCTGGTATTATGGGCATACCTGTAAGCAATTCAAGATATATTTCACTCTCCTACGCAGATGACCTCCTAATCTTACTCGAAAACCTGAATGAGGCTGGGCCCATGTTGGTTAATTTGCTTAATAATTTTACTAAAGCATTGTAGGTAGTCATGAGGGCATCCATGCTCCCTGCCCTACGCCCAGCGAAAATTGAAGCAGTGGTGTAGGTGGTCATGAGGGCATCCATGCTCCCTGCCCTCCCCCAGGATGTACCCCCGGTGAAAATTGAAGCAGTGCTGTAGGTGGTCATGAGAGCATCCGTGCTCCCTGCCCTCCCCCAGGACAGACCCCTGGTGAAATTGAAGCAGCGTTGTAGGTGGTCATGAGGGCACCCTTGCTCCCTGCCCTCCCCCAGGATGGACCCACGGCGAAAATTGAAGCAGGTATTAAGTGCGGTAAACCCCAACATAGAGGTGTCGATAGGGAGAAGGGCAGGGGTAAATGGAGAAAATGACAAAGGCAAGAAGGACAGGGATGGGGCAAAAAGGAGTAAGGCCATCAGGAAATGGAGGGTAATGAGTACCAATGCCCGTAGTCTGGGCAACAAGCTCCATGAGCTGGTGGCCTCGATGGAAGAGGGATGCCTGGATATCGTAGCAGTCACAGAAACATGGTACACAGAGAACCATGACTGGGATTTTAACATACCAGGATACATAACCTACAGGAGAGACAGGCAGGGAGAGAGGGAGGAGTAGCTCTGTATGTAAGTAAGGGATAAAAGCAACTGAGCAAAAGAGTAAACAGGGAGGAGAGGCACTGTGGGTCACCTTGGAGACTGGAAAGGCACCACAATCCGCATAGGGGTTCGTACAGACCCCATGTCAGGGGAGGAATGGACAAGGATATGAGAGAAGGCATTCTTAGAATGGCAGAGAAAGGGAAGATACTATTGATGGGAGACCTGAATATGCCAGATGTTAACTGGAGCACATTTGCTGCAGCCACATCCAAGAGCAGGGCCATTCTTGATGCCCTACAGGTGGCAGGCCTCAGACAGCTAGTTTTGGAACCCACTCGTGAGGGAGCAATCTTAGACCTCTTACTCTCAAATGGGAGAAGTGAGAGGATCTCAGATCTAGAAGTGGGTTGCCATCTGGGAACAAGTGACCATCAAACAGTGTGGTTCACGTTAAACTCAGCTACAGAGTCAAGCCATACAAAGTAGAGGGTACTGGACTTTGGGAGGCTGACTTTGGCAAGATGGGAGAGTGTCTCAGAAAAGCACTAGCAAACAGGCTAGAAGGAGGTGCGAAGCAACAATGGGAATCATCAAAACTGCCATCACAGAGGCAACAAGCCTTTGTGTGAAGCAAATAAACAAATCAAAATGAAAGAAAAAGCCACTATGGTTCTCAAAAGAGGTGGCTGTGAAAGTCAGGAAGAAAAAGATAGCATTCCAGAAGTATAAGGAAACACAGAAGGAGCAGGACAAAGAGCTGTACCAGTTAAGGCAGAAGGACGCAGGGAGGGAAGTCAGAACAGCAAAGGCCCAAACTGAGGAAAAGATAGCGAACTCAGTTAAGGGGGGATAAAACCTTTTATAGGTACATCAGCGAGCGTAGAAAGACAAAGGGAGGGATAGTGAGGCTGAATAGAATGAACGGTGGGTGGGGCAGAGGGGGACAGTGAAAAAGCAGGGATACTGAATGAATATTTCTGCTCAGTATTCACAAAAGAGGAGGGGGAAGTGCCTAATCCAATTAACAGAAGCACTCTTGATGGGGGGGGTGGATCCCAGTCCTTTCACAGAAGAAAGGGTTCTGCAAGAACTCCTAAAACTGAAGGTGGACAAAGCAATGGGGCCTGATGGAATTCACCCCAGAATTCTAAAAGAATTAAGGGAGGAACTCGTGAAACCACTGGCTACTCTTTTTAATAAATCATGGGAGGATGGTGTGGTACCCGAGGACTGGAGGAAGGCGGATGTGATTCCCCTTCACAAAAGTGGGACCAAGACAGAGGCAGGAAACTACAGACCTGTCAGTCTGACCTCTGTGGTAGGAAAGTGATGGAGTCACTTCTGAGGAAAGAATAGTTGAGTACCTAGAGGCCAGTGGGGCTGGGACCCAAAGCAGCATGGGTTCACAGTGGGAAGGTCATGTCAGACAGATCTAATAGATTTCTTTGACTGGGTGACCAAAGTAGTAGACCAGGGAGGGGCTGTGGACATAGCCTACCTAGACTTTAGCAAGGCATTTGACACAGTCCCACACAAAAGATTAATAGTCAAATTAACCAGCCTGGGAGTGGGGCCCAGGGTGGTAGCCTGGGTAAAACATTGGCTGCACAACAGGACACAGAAGGTAATTGTAAATGGAGTCCACTCTGAAGAAAGAGGGGTTACTAGTGGGGTACTGCAGGGTTCAGTATTGGGTCCAGTCCTTTTTAATGTCTTCATCAGTGACATTGCAGAGGGACTAGAAGTAAAAGTATGCCTTTTTGCAGATGACACAAAGATCTTCAACAGGGTTGATACACAAGGAGGCATGGAAAGGATGAGAAGGGACTTGGCAAGGTTGGAGGAATGGTCAGAAGTATGGCAGCTAGGATTCAATGCAAGAAGTGCAAAATAATGCACCTGGAAACAGAACCCAGGGAAGAATACACAATGGGAGGGAGTAACAACAACAAAAAGGAAAGGGACCTGGGGGTATTCATATCAGATGACCTTAAGGTTAGCAAGCAATGTGAGAAGGCAGTAGGGAGGGCTGGGGCTATACTAGGATGCATAGGGAGGCATCAGCAGCAGAAAACAGGAAGTTGTTATCTCTCTGTACAGACAGTTGGTGAGACCCCATCTGGAGTACTGCGTCCAGTTCTGGAGACCCCATATCCGCAAGGACGTAGACAGGATAGAGGCAGTCCAGAGGAGGGCAACTAAAATGGTTCAGGGTCAGCAAGAGAAGTCATATGAGGAGAGACTAAAGGAGCTTAATATGTATACCCTTGAGGAAAGAAGGGAGAGGGGGGACATGATAGAAACTTTTAAGTACCTCAGTGGAATCAACAAAGTCCAAGAGGGTAGCATCTTTCAGAAAAAGAGACATGCAAGAACAAGGAGACACAATTTAAAGAAGGGGGGGTGGTTCAGGGGCAATGTGAGGAAGTATTATTTCACAGAGAGGGTAGTGGATGCATGGAACAGCCTTCCTGAGGATGTTGTGGGGTCTAAAACTGTGGGACAATTCAAGTATGCATGGGACAGACATAAGGCAATTCTTGTGGGGGGTAGGAAGAAATAGGCCGTTGGTTAACTAGGATCTGCAGCCTATTCTGTAGGTAGGGGAATGGGCAGACTAGATGGGCCAGGCAGTCCTTATCTGCCATCAAAGTCTATGTTTCTGTGTTTCTATGTTTCAGGTACGCTGCACAGTGACTCAGGGAGACGCAGGAATTTATTTTGGTACTGCGTGTGTGAGGAAGAAGCACTGTCTTGGCACCTTTTTTGTAACCCTCCATTTTGTGTCCCCATACAAGTGCAGATAGTTGTTTATGCAGCTACTCTTTAGCCAAATGCACGGTATTATATACAGCTTCAGCAGTACACCTTAAGGGAGAGAACTGATAACTTTTTAGACTATTTCTTGTCAAATGTTTCAGTTTGCATGCAACTTTGCAGTACACCTTAAGACATAAAATTGATAGCCTTTAACCTGAATTATTTTTCTGTGTACCTTAAATTGAACCCTAGGCTAGTGCCGCAGAATTTGTTTTCATTTAGGAATATGTATTTTATCAGCAAAATATGTGGGTATTAGCAGTGCACAGAATTGCTACCACAGGCGGCCCTGTATTGTTCACCGAAACAGCCCTCTGAGCTCTGTATGAAACAGCTGGCGGTTTGCCGAACTGCAAAATCACTTGCGGTTAATTTAAACCCTGAGCTCCGTTTTGAAACAGCTGGTGGTTTGCCAAAATTGTAAAATCACTCACTGAAAAGGGGGATAATTATATGTACCCAAGGTCCATATTAATTTGTAAAATCACTCACTGTAAATTTAGCCGAACGGGATAACTAAATGTACCCAAGATCTCTGTTAATGTGGGCTTACCTACGCGGGTGCTCCATTGCTATAATAACAGTGCAGCCAATTTGGATTTGGCATCTTGCAACTCTTCCTCCTACATACCTGATATTTATTACTGTTCCTCTCTCCTTTCTCCCCACAGCGTTGTAGGTGGTCGTGAGGGCATCCGTCCTCCCTGCCCTCCCCCAGGATGGACCTCCGGCAAAAATTGAAGCAGGTACACTGCACAGCAACTCAGGGAGATGCAGGAATTTATTTTGGTACTGCATGTGTGAGGCCCCGCCAGTGCGTTGTGCCGGCTGCCCCACCACCACCCTCGGTGAGATGAGTACTATATAGGCTGTATCATGTACGGGATACAACAAATCAGACCACTTTTCCATCTGCACATTATATGAGCGCTCCACTAGTGGCCACCCAAACACTTTTCCCTTCTACCACTTTTTCTACCAGTAATATGCTACACTGGTATCTGACTTTACTGTGCCTGCTAACACTCCCATCCTCCCTTCCACCCACCATCTATCCCCCTACCTCAGACAACCTCCCCCGGTTGTCTACCTCACAGCTGAGCTGCCGTCACATCATGCCACCTCCCCTCTAGGGCTACCATGCTCATGCCCACTAAACAGCTGGGTTCTAGGAGCATTCTTCCTTCCGCCTTCCACTCACACAGTGCTGATAGTTAATTGGCCCAAACTCTTCCTTGCCATTCCCTCTCTTTGATCCTTTCCCATCACAGTCTCACTCTCCGCTACCCCCAACAAGGGCACTGTCTCCAGACATCACAGGCACATCAGCATTCCTCTCAGACTGATTACTGTACTCTTTCTTCTATCTGGTAATGTTCACCAAAACCCAGGCCCACTCACCGGCAACCAGCCTCGTCTATCAACAACCTCAGGACTCACAATTGCCTCCATAAACGTCTGCAGCCTACTAAAAAAAATTTTTGGCCTGCAAGTTTGGGTCACCCAGCACCAACCTGATGTGCTGGCACTAGCTGAAACATGGTTAGCAAAGACAAGACCTGACTCGTTCATCTCCTTCCCTGGTTACTCACTGTACAGGGAGGATAGAGTTGGGAAGCGAGGGGGAGGCTGTGCCATCTACATACGGGACTCCCTCTTATGCCTCCCCCTTGAAAAACCTCTGCTGCAGCATGGTGTCCAGACTATCTCCCTAAAAGTCACCCTGGCCCCCCCTCAAGAGCACCCCCATCATCGCTGCTGCCTACATTCCCCAGCACCACCAGAACCGTACCCTGCAACCCCTACTAGACTACATCACTCATCTACTCAGTAAGATGGAACAAATTATCATGGGGGACCTAAATATTAACTGGCTTGCCAATACTGGGAACAATGCCAAAGATGCCTTTGCTGTGCTCAATCTCACCCAACTTGTCTCCGCCCCCCCTACTACTGCTATCACCATGCTACTGGACCTGGTACTCTCAAACAGGCCTCATAACATCACTGATCTGATAGTACTACTAAATGCCCTCAGTGACCACTGCCCAGTTGCCTTCTTCCGGTCATGTAACCTTGAGAAGCTTAAGCCTGTCCTCATCTCCAGGAGGTGCATGTCCGTAGGTAACCTTGTCTTACTCCGTTGGCACCTTGCCAACTGTTACTGGTCCCCAGTAAAACTGTCCCCTGATATTGATGCTGCCCTAAACTACTTTATATACTACTTTAACAGGGCCTGCGATGCTTATGCACCCATCTCCAAAATCATACGAAGGAAACACAACTCTCCCTGGATCACCCCTGCTCTCCTAAAGCAAATGCATCTCAGGGATGATCTTTGGCACAGAGCCCTGGAGTCCAGGAAGCCTGCCAATAGGCAAGCCTATAGAACTGAGTGCAACAAATGCACCTGGGCTATCCGTAGTGCAAAGGTGGCATACTGCAGGAATACCCTTGCATCCATCTGGGGCTCCTCACACAAATTCTGGGACAAACTAAAGGAACTTAATGGCAAAACCCAGTTCCCCCCACCCTCCCACCTCAATATCAATGGCACCATCACCACTGACACTCACGGTATTGCTAATGGGCTGAATGATGCCTTCTCGGATCTCTCCTCTCCTCTACCCTACCTACCAACTTTTTTGATCCATTCCCTGATCCCCCACCACCACTCTCTAATACCCACCCTTCTATTTCTGAGCCCTCTCCCCAACTGCTGTCAAACCCTATCTGATCAAAGCCCTAAAGGGCTCCGGACACAGTAGTGACTCATTCTATACCTGTCTTCTTTACTCTACCCTAGACGTTGTTCTCACCCCCTCACTGACCTTCTCAACCTCTCCCTCCAACTTGGCCAATTCCTGCTAGCATGGAAAAGAGCTATCATCACCCCCATACACAAGTGCAGTGATAAAATGACCCCAGGCAACTACCGACTGGTCTCCATCCCCCCCCCCTTCCAAAGCCCTAGAAAAGATTGTGGCTGACCAGGATGACTGACTACCTTACTAAGTACAACCTCCTCTGCAGGGAGCAACATGGTTTTTGCCATGGCTTTAGCACCACAACTGCCCTCATTGAAGTTCTCCACTTTCATCCACTCTGCCTTGGACAAAGGGCATCCTGCCGGGGCAGTCTTCATTAACTTGTCTAAGGCTTTTGACACGGTCTGCTACCCTCTTCTTATAAACACCCTCACTCAGCTTGGCCTCACCTCGGGCCCTGTAAAATGGGTTGCAAATTACCTTGCTGCCCGTACACAGTGCGTAAAAATAAATAATATCCTCTCTAGCCCTTGTCAGGTCTGCTCCGGGGTTCTCCAAGGCTCCATCTTGGGGCTATTACTTTTCAGCCTATACATAAACAGGCTACCCAAGGTCTCATCAGAAAACATTCTGCTCTACACAGATGATGCGGTCCTCTTCACATCCCAACCTGACCCTGCCAAACTCCAGCATGCGCTACAATCCACTTTTGCACTGACTGAGCAGTGGTTCCTTGACCACAGGCTTGTGATCAGTCTGAAAAGAACTAAAACTCTGCTGTTCACCCACAATCAGAACAAACTCAAGAACGCTGCACTGTCCATTCAATCCCTCTCCCACCAACTTATTGTACAGGTTACCTCATACAAATACCTAGATGTCATCCTCGATTCCTCCCTCACCTTCCATGAACACATCCACACCCTCTGCTCTGCCATAAATTCCCACATAGGCTTGCTTTATCAGCACAGAGCCTGTCTCCCCCCCAGAAGCACTAAGACTGACCTTTGACTCATCTGTCCTGTCCCTAGTGGACTATGGACTCTTAATATATGGTGCAGTGGACAACAGTGCCCTGGGCAAAATCAAGCTCTCAATCAACAAGGCTTGTCAGCTACTCACTGGGGCTGACAGGAAAACACATACCTGCACACTTTACTCCTTGTCTAACATCCTCTCCCTTGATGAGCAGCTACTCTATCAGACCTGCCTGCTCACTCAAAAAATCCGTGTCAGATTAAGCCCCCCCGGCCCCCGGACTGTCTAAACTAATCATCACAGCCTCCCCTCTTGTCCACACCCGTAGGTCCACTAAGACCCTGCTAGTAGTCTCCAGGGTTAGAAAGACCCTCATTCAGAGATCCCTTCCCTACAGGGCACCCTCCTGGTCCAACACCATCCCTCCTGATACCTCTTCGGTGCTCAGAATTGGACCATTCAAGTCATCCTTACATAGCCACCTCCTAAGCTCCCAACATTACAATTGTAAATAACTGCTCCACTACTCTACTGGTCCTCAGCCAGCTACCTAATCCTACACCACCACTCCTGTTCTTATACTAATGCACATTTCCACGATTACTGAGCTACAATCACATATAAACCTCACACGCAATTTTGAGCTCAATACCAAGCTGAGACTGTCTACCACTTCTGTCCTCAATGTATATATGCCCAATGATCACTCCCTCTTACTTAGCTACCATAATGTATAGGCCTGTCTCCTGCAAAGCTATTATTGACCCTCCACATGTTCTTAACTGTACAAAGTGTAATTGTATATACTTCTGCCATGCTAATGTCCTACACTGTCTGTTCCCCATGCACTGTATATGTTTTGCCTCCCTGTTCCTATTCTTTGTATGACGATGAGCCTTTGTAAATGAGTCTCTGACTCAAAGGGTTGTAATTCTGATACTGTAATAAATAAATAACATTTCTGGCCTTGCTTTGAATTATGGCAAATCGCAAACTATGCCCCTTAACGACCACTGTAAAGTCTTTATGAACATACCTCTTGGATTCCGCTGGGCACCACAGGGTATAACATATCTAGGAATCAAAATTACTAGTAACTTAGGGAAGATATGGGACATTAACTTTAACCCCTTATTTGATAACATCAAAACAATTCTGGACAGATGGAAGCTTCTTAAACTCTCTTTCATGGGAAAATTGCAGCCATTAAGATGCCCATTTCTCCCAAGATTCTTTACCTCTTTGCCAATATTCCTTTAGTCTTACCATCCTCCTTTTTTGCTAAAATTAATAAATTAATAGGTAACTTTATCTGGGATGGGAAACCACCGAGATTTAACCGCAACAAACTTTGATTACATTGGAAAAAATGGGAATTCATACTCCCCTGGTTCAAAGGCTACCTCTGGGCTTCCTGAATGGCCCAAACCATTAACTGGTTTCAGAAACCCTCCCCTCACTCACCACTATGGGTTACAATGGAATCCACATTGTGCCCAGAGGAGTTCCCACTGCCTTCATTTTTAATCCCATTTCCTCTAAACTGAAATCTCACCCGACTATATCATCCTCTGTTCTTTATTGGAAACTAACCCACAAATTCCTGAAATCCAGTCCAACACCCTGGTTTTATGCCCCCCTTATGGGGCAATCCACTGCTCTCTTTAGAAGATCACCCAATTTTCTGTCATACAAGGAGGAACAAAGGCATTTTCTTTCTCTGAGATATATTGGACCAGAATTCATTCACTCTTAGATCATTTTCAGACTTGCAGGTCACATGGAAACTTCCTAAACAGGACTTCTGGAAGTTTTTACAAATTCGGACAGCTTCTAACTCTCTCTCTCTAGTTTAGTGTATAGGCATACTCTTCTAAACCCATACATCTCGCACTGGACTAATTTACCAGTAAAATTAAATAGCTCCATTTACAAAGACATTATTGATATTCTACCTGATCAGTCCATACAGGCCAAAAAATAAATGGTGTACTCTTCTTAACTACAATATTTCAGATGCACAATGGAGTAATTGTTGGCGTATTGCACATAATACCTTTAAAGTTGCCCGTAGTTCTTTAATACAAACTAAAATCCTACATCTTTGATATAGAACCCCCTCTGTGTTTCAACGAATCAGCCTATTAAATAATAATAATTGCTGACACTGCAATTTGACCAACAGGGATCTGTGGCATATCTTGTGGTCCTGTGCTCCCATTAATAAGCTCTGGCACAAAGTCTGTTCACTTGCCTCCAGAGTAACAGGACAAAAACTACCTTTTGACCCCAAGCTATTCCTTCTAGGCATCCTTATCCCCAATAGCTCTCTCCTCTCACATGCACATTTTAGATGGCTAAACATTCTTTTTCTTCTGGTCAAATGTCTGATTCTTATGAAATGGAAATCAACTCTAGTGCCTTCTCTTTCAGATGTTCTTCAAAGTCTCTCTCAGTATGCCTCCCTAGACCGATTATCTCTTGTTACTCATAACCGGCTCACTATATATGACAGATGTTAGCAGGATTACTTCAAGTACATTGAACCTAGTTCTTCTAGACCCTAATTCTTAGGGATATTTAGCCCTCCTTATTTTGCTCTTAGATTAGGTTTTCTTGAAACTTTTGTGCACAGATTTCTCCTCCTTTTTTTCATTTCTTCTCTGTTTTCTCACTTCCTCTCTTCTTCCCTTCTTCCTTGCTTTTTTTCTCTCTTCTTTCTTTCCTTGCACACTTTTCTGTTATCTTCACCTCTCCATTACTGAACATTGTTCATATTACCACATGTATCACTTTTTGCAATTTACTGAATGCCTTGCCATAGCCTGCCCTAGCATATATTTCGTACATGGTTGCTATTTCTGATCCTATAATACCCAATTGATTGCAACCCTTCTGCTCTCCACTTACATCCTGTCTAGGTTTATGTTTTATTATCAATACATGTATATAAGGCTTCTCCAATATGTTTACCCTAAATACTGTGCTTTGTTAAGTTATATTTTATACCTTACATGGAGGATAGTCTTCTATTGTATTGGATGTGTGCTTTCTTATATACTCAAATTTTAATAAAAAGATAAAGTGAAAAAAAAGAGATTGGATTCAGGCCCAATCTTGTGGCACCCCACTGCTGACCACCTTCTCTTCTGATTTGACTCTATTAACCACAACCCTATGCTATCTCCTTTCCAACCGGTTGTTCACCCATCTAACTGTGTCTTTCACAGCACTTTCATCCTCCAGCCTCTTTAGCAACCTTCTCTGAGGCACCATGTCAAAAGCCTTGTTGAAACTGAAGTATAGTAAATCCACAGCATGACCCTTATCCACTGCCCTGGTTGACCAGTCAAAGAATACTATTGGGCTGGTCTGACAAGACCTCCCTTCCATTAACCCATGTTGTTTACTATTCCAAAATCCACTGGTCTCCAGGTAGTTACCATAGTCCTCTCTGACTAGTGTCTCCATCAATTTACCCACAGTGGAGGTAAGGCTGACAGGTCTGTCAAATCAAAATTAGTTGCAAAATGAATATGCACATGATACTACCCCTGAAAACTGGGTGGGTCAGGTTATTTCATTTATTTTTTTATTTTTTATGCTTGTAAGCCAATGAGCAGGAATGCCCATTTTCATCAGTGACAAGTTTAACAAACAACCTTATAACAAAGATTAATTGCACAGGACCTAAATTAAGTAAAAATACAAGTACATAGGAGATGATGGAAGCTTTGATACCTTTTATTGGACCAAGAAGTGTCTCATACAAAGATGGAATTATACACAAGCTTTCAAGGTCTCACAGGTCCTTTCTTCAGGTGAATAGCATAACTGAGCAACATAAGCAGTATTTACAGTATATCCACTATGGAGCATTTTATAGAAAGAAAAAGCAGGAAGTGAAGTAAGAAAGTGATTAAAGGGGACTAGAGATAAAAGTCTATGCAAGTAGCAAAGTAAAAAATTGTGTGAGAAGAAATGGGGGGAATGCCCAAGAATCAACCCCATTTGTTGCTTTTGATTATGCTACTAGATGAAAAGACCCCCCCAAAGCCTCAGCTTGGGGTACTTACAGTTCTGCAGATTCTCAAGGGGCTTTGCTGATACTTGAATTCACAATACCATGCTCGTATAAGGAGTTGTTGTTGAAATTCAAAACCTCTGGTTGAAGCAAAGATGAAAGCCGATCTTCACCTGCCAAGCCTTTCCATTCTTCACCCTTTGGGGCTTTTGTAGGCAGTCTTCACCTGGCAAGCCTCTCAAACTCTTCCTCTACAAAGGATTCTCTCCTTGTCTGGGTACAATTTCTCACCTTGTCTGGGTACACTGTTCTCCTTGTCCAGGTACAAGTTCTTTCCCCAACTAGGAGAAACACACTGGCAATCACACTTTCTAAGCTGGAAGAGCATTGTAAATTTTAGGTGGTAACCTTTACATTCTCTGAAGTCCAACTTTTTTTAATGCACTTCCAGCTTGGCAGAACAGTCCATTCCTTCTGAACAAACCTCAGGAAACTCACATTTCCAAATGTGGGGTCTTTCTTCCCCAGTCACAGGTTCATATCTCACCGGCTCACTCTCTGGAGCAAAATTCACTTCACCAACACTGGCTCACTCTCTGGAGCAGAATTCTCTTCACAACACTGTCTATCTCTGGAGCACAATTCTCTCTTACAGCCAAAGGTTCCATTCTGAGCAGTGGCTCCCAATGGCCTTGAAACAAATTCACAAAGGCTCAGTGCTGCTTGTACATAGATACTGATGGCAGATAATGTAAGGGCCCTTGGCCCACCTACTCTGCCCAATTGCACTTGTAATTTTGCCTCTTCCAGCTTCTCTTGAACTGGGTTGTCCCCTTCCCCCAACTGCTAGGATCCCCTGATACCTATCCAATGCATTATTGAATGCCATAATTGTTTCGGCCCCCCCCCCACCGCCTCCTCTTGTCCACCACCCTATGCTTGTCCTATACGGTGGCCAACTACACCGAGGAGCAAACATTCAGTCCTACTAGGCTAGCGAACCTAAAGCATTCCCTCTTCTGGATCCTGGCTGGGCTCTCACCTCCAGCCAAAAGCACTCTTCTGGCTGACAGTCTTTTTTTTTTTTTTCTTCTCGGTCCTAGCTGGGCTCTAACTACCATTCAAAGACCTGATCTTGACTGTGCTCTCACCTCCAGCCAAAAACCTCCTTCCACAAGCAACAGTCCCATTTTATACATACAGAAACAGCCCCTTGTCATTGGCAGCCACACTTGTCCAACTGGGGAAATTAATATTCATTAACCTCCTTTGATGCCCCATTGGTTCCTTGAATTGGTGCCTAACATTAGCTCTCCTTTTCCTAACAAACATTCTTTGTCAGTCACATAGTTCTCTTGCAGCTTTTTTTACTCCTGGTTGGATGAAGAAGGAGTTAGAGGGCACAATTATTATTGCTGACTAACAGTCCCAGTACAGTCCTCACTTTTAAATACTGTATGTACTGCAGCCATATTTTAAAATTTTTAATGGTTAATTCCCCCAAAGAACAATAATAACCCCCTACCCTCTCACACCACTGCAGAGTTTTACACTTCTATTTATCTGGCAGCCTGTCGCTGCTGCTGAAACACTGTCCACTAAGGCAGCAGCTGGCTCATTAATATTCATTAATATTTATGATACAGCCCGAGCACTTATTGGCGCTTGTTTACTAAACACATTTGGGGCTTCCAAGTCAGCCCCCCCAAATCCCCGAACTCCGTTTGGTGAGTCTTTGGGGTTGGGAGCATGGAGGGAGCACTTGCACCACTACAGCAGCAGGAAGAAAACATATGTGCGAAACCATGCATGTGCAGACTGCCGTCCTGATAGCCAGCAGGGATCCAAACCGACGGCTCCATGGCTGTGCCCCTCCAGTCCCACTCTGTAGCAGAAAACATAAAAGGGCTGGACGGGGACATCGGGGACACATCCTGACTTGGGCACAATGGCAGTGAGGATGGCAGGGGAATGAAAGCTGCCACACCACTAAGCCCAACAAAATTGGGGGGCTTACATTAAATAATAATAAGCTTTATTTGAATAGTGCAATTCTAAAAACCAAAGCGCTGTACATTGTTAATATAACATATAAAACAACAGAACAAAACAGTCTATTAAATACTTACAACACAATACATATATCAGAGAAATGGCAAAACACAGGTAAACTCCAGTTACCCCGGGGCAAGATGTCAGCAATCTCAGGCCCTGCCAACATGGCCTGACCTCCTGCTGCCTCTCCACACATGGTGGACATGCAGTTACCTACCCCAGCTCCAACAGAATCAAGCACTGAAACAGAAGTACTCTTGCTCCCTAGTGTAGTAGGTAAAAGGCTGAGATGGGAAGGACAAGGCTTGCAAGTCATTAGGCTGAGGTGGGCAGCATTACTGACAGAGGGTATAAGTAATGTACAAAAAAGCTACAGAGGAAGTCAAAGGATTTCAAATGGGCAGGTTGCTGGTTTAATGTTACTTACCTTTCACAACCCCCCCTCACATACACACACACACAAATGGTGTATTGTTCTAATTAGAAACAAAGAAGGCTATTGTCCAGTTAAGGAGCCATTTGGTTAAACCAGACAAGAATTACAACACTCTCCACATTGTTCACAAGTTTTGAAATTAGCCCATGTGGAAAATCCTCATTAGTTTTTAGACTTGGCATAAAACTGCAGTTTCAATGAAATGTTTACCATCTGTAACGACTGAAAAAAATTATCCCTCCTTGTGGTGGTAAAGAGTACTATAGATTTTTCTCTTCAGCTGATCCTATTGCTTGAAACATAGAAACATAGAATTTGAAGGCAGGTAAGGACCACTTGGCCCACCCAGTCTGCCCATTTCCCTGCCTAATGGATAAGCTGCAGATCCTAGTTAACCAGCAGCCTACTTCTTTCTACCCCAACCCCCTAGAATTGCCTTATGACTGTCCCATGCATGCTTGAATTCAACCATTGTTTTTGACTACACAACCTCCTCTGGAAGGCTGTTCCATGCATCCACAACACTCTCTGTGAAAAAATACTTCCTTACATTACCTCTGAGCCACCCCCATCTTCAAATTGTGCCCCCTTGTTCTTGCACACCTCTTTTTTGAAAGATGCTACCCTCTTGGACTTTGCTGATTCCCTTGAGGTACTTGAAAGTTTCTATCATGTCCCCCTCTCCTCCTTTCCTCAAGGCTATACATATTAAGCTCCTTAGTCTCTCTTCATATGTCTTCGAGTGCAGACCCTGCACTACTTTGGTGCCCTCCTCTGGACAGCTTCCATCCTGTCTATGTCCTTGCGGAGATTGGGTCTAGAGAACTGCACACAGTACTCCAGATGGGGTCTCACCAGATGTCTGTACAGAGGGATAACAACTTCCTGTTTTCTACTGGTGATGCCTCTCCCTATGCATCCCAGTATCCCCCAAGCCCTCCTTACTGCCCTGTCACATTGCTTGCCCACCTTTAAGTCATCTGATATGACTACCCCGAGGTTCCTTTCCATTTTTGTTGTTGTTAGAATCTCACCCCCCATTGTGTACTCTTCCCCTGGGTTTTTGTTTCCTAGGTGCATTACCTTGCACTTCTTAGCATTGAATCTAAGCTGCCATACATTTGACCATTCCTCTAACCTTGCCAAGTCCCCTCTCTTCCTTTCCAACCCACCTTGTGCATCAACTCTGTTGCAGATCTTTGTGTCATCTGAAAAGAGACATACTTTTCCTTCCAGTCCCTCAGCAACATTCCTTATAAAGACATTGAAGAGGACCAGTCCTAATACTGAACCCTGAGGTACCTCACTAGTAACTCCCCTTTCTTCAGAATGGACTCCATTTACTATTGCCTTCTGTGTCCTATTATCCAGCCAATTCTTTACCCAGGCTGTCATCTTGGGACCCACTCCCAGGCTGGCTAACTTGTATATTAATCTTTTGTGTGGGACAGTATCAAATGCCTTGCTAAAGTCTAGGTAGGCCATGTCAACAGCCCCTCCCTGATCTACTACTTTGGTCACCCAGTCAAAGAAATCTATTAGATTCGTCTAGCATGACCTTCCTGCTGTGAATCCATGCTGCCTTGGGTCCTGTGCCCATCTGGCCGCTAGGTACTCAACAATTCTTTCCTTCAGAAGTGATTCCATCGTTTTCCCTATACTGAGGTTACACTAACAGGTCTATAGTTTCCTGCTTCTGCCCTGCTCCCACTTTTGTGAAGGGGAATCACATCTGCCCTCCTCCAGTCCTCAGGTACCACCCCATCCTCCCATGATTTGTTAAAGAGGGTAGTCAGTGGTGTCACTAGTTCTACCCTTAGTTCTTTTAGAATTCTGGGATGAATCCCATCAGGCCCAATTGCTTTGTCCACCTTCAGTTTTAAGAGTTCATTCAGAACCCTTTCTTCTGTAAATGGGCTGATATCAACTTCTGTATCCAGAGTGTTTCTATTGTTTGTTTTAGGTATCTCCCCCTCTTCATTTGTAAACACTGAGCAAAAATATTTGTTTAGTATCTCTGCCTTTTTACCATCACCCTCTGCCCACCACCTTTCCCCTTTATGAAGCCTCACAATCCCTCTCTTGGTCTTCCTTCGCTCCCTGATGTACCTAAAAAAGGTTTTATCCCCCTTCTTAACTGAGTTGGCTATCTTTTCCTTGGTTCAGGCCTTTGCTGTTCTGACTGCCTTCCCAGCTTCCTTTTGCTTTAACTGATACAATTCTCTGTCCTGCTCCTTCTGTGATTCCTTGTACTTCCTGAATGCTTTCTTTTTTTCTTGAACCTTCACTTCCACCTCCTTTGAGACCCATAGTGGTTTCTTACATCATTTTGTTTTGTTTAATTGCTTCACACAAAGGCTTGTTACCTCTGTGATGGTAGTTTTTATTATTTTTGTATTTATTTATTTGCTTTTGTTAACCGGGTAAGGCACACTAGACAGCCAAGTGCCTATTTTCAGGTGCAACCCAGGATGGTTACAGACTAGAAGCACAGTTCACATTCAATGATATTAACAGGCAAACAACAAAATTTGACAATCAGAGAAATGACAAGCTTATACATGGGTTGAGTAGATAGCTAACAGCCTTCAAGACGGTTAGCACAGGATACAGTAGGATACAAACTTGGTGATTTCGGCAGAGACAGTGAAATTCCATAAAAAGACCAGTTCAGTTAAAAACAAGCAGACGTAAGTGCCAGCAAATGGAGTGGGGGGACGGGGGGGTACAAAGAGAAGGGAGCAGTCAGGGGGAGGGGCTTGGAAGGCAGAGTGAGCTGATGGGGGAGGAGGGCAGGCAGTAACGTAAGGGCATTTACTAATTACTCAACCAGTTAACAGGAGGATAAGTGCAGTGTACGCTGAGGGCATGGATACCCCCCCAGCATACCTAGTGCTGGAAGGCTACGAGGTACAAGGACAGGTGGTGGATCCTTTCAGGTAGTTCCAGAGGGAGGTTTTAAAGCCAGAATGGGAGGGGGAGAACCAAGTTAGGGCAAGGAGAGAGTTCCATCATTTAGGGGCATAGGTGGTGAAGGCCCAATCACCCATGAGGGTGCGAGTTTGAGGGACCAGGCGATCAAGTGTCGCCCTCGACCTAAGCTGGTAGGGAGAGGTGTCAGGGTTGAGGGGAAGTGCGAGGGCAGCAGGGGTGGATGATCGGATGATGTTGTCGATGAAGTTCCCAACTACAAAGGTGCGGTGCTTCTCAGGAGGGAGCCACTCTAGGCGCGAGTAGAGGTCACAGCGGTGCATTAGGGGAGGGGCATAAAGTGCAAAGCAGCAGATGTTGTTGTAGGCCATGTCCCATTTCAATAGGCTGGATTTGGGCATGGGGGCAAATGTTATTAGCCCGTAGCAGAGAGAGGGGAGGAGGGCCCCCTAGCTAAGGCCATACGAGCAGCCGGAGTCAAGCAGTTATTGGCTCTGTAGGTGAGACCTAGTTTACCGTTCATAGCCTTGCAGATGTTTTGGATGTGTAAGGTGAGGTCCAGCTATGGATCCAGGGTGACTCCTAGATACTTGACCGTAGTCACCGTCTGCAGGGGGAGCCATCAGCCCCGGAGACTAGTAGAGGCACTGGGCAGGATTTAGTTTTGTTCAGGGATCCAAAAAGCATGGCCTAGGTTTTCTTAAGGTTGGTGGTGAGTCTGTGCTCCACCAGCCAGGATTGGATCCGCTTGAAGTTGGAATTTAATTGGTAGTTAATGGTGGCAATGTCACAGGCGCTGGCCATGATGACAAGGTCACCCGCATACAGAGTGGTATGCCCATGGTTGATGATGGACGGCACTCTGTTGATGAAAAGGGAGAAGAGAGTAGGGCCAAGGACAGACCCCTGAGGAACCCCGCAGAGGACAGGTGTGGGGTTGGAGAGGGTCCAGTTAAAGTTGGTGTACTGCCTCCTACCAGCGAGGTAATTGAGGAACCAAGCATGGGCAGGGGTGAGGTCAAGGGATAGAAGAGTTGAACTGAGGGTGAGTGATCAACCCTGACAAGGCTTTGGAGAGATCCACAAGATAGCTCCGGTGAGGTAGCCTTGGTCAGTTGCATTTCTGATCAGCGAGGAGACAACAGCGAGGCTGTTGCCATGCTGTGACCCTTCCTAAACCTGTGCTGAGCTGGAGAGGGGTTATGGAGCTGTAAATAGTGGGTTAACTGAAGGCCACTACTTTCTCCAGTACCTTGGAGGTGGCAGACAGGATGGCGATAGGTCGATGGTTTAGGGATCCTTGGGTTCCCTTGCTTTGCTTACAGGGTAACTTTGTCCACTTTCCAAATGTCGGGATGATTCCAGTGGTTGGGGAGCAGTTGAAGATATGTGTTATGGGCCCAGCAAGGAGGTGGGCCCCTAGCCTGAGTAGCTTCGGTTCGAGGCTATCATGCCCAGCTCCACTGTGAGGTAGAAGGGGGGACAGGAGTTGGGTCCGGGTGGGGGGCTGCTGGAGGACTTGGGTGCTTTGAGTGGGGGAGTGATAGACAGTTCGGAGAACATGACTTTAAAGGCATTAGAAATTGTATGTGGGTTATTACAGCTGACCCCATCAATGAGCAAGTCAATGACTTGCAGTCTGGCTGAGCCCCCAACCGCGCTTCTAATGTTCTACCAGAAACTCCACAGATTGCTGGCAGAAGAGAGCAGGGCAGAACGGCAGAACTCGCTTTTAGCTGAGCGGATGTCTTTTTTACAGGAGTTTCTGAGGCGTCTATATGCTAGGAGGTCATTATTGCTTTGGGAGGCCTTGTAGGTCACCCAGCATTTATCCCTGAGTTTCATAAGGGAGAATAGGCTCCATGAAGCCATTTGGTAACAGCACCCCTCACCCTTCTTCAAGTGAGGGGGGCATGTTTGTTTTGCAAGGGGATAAACTTGGATAAGAATTCATCCAGAGCTTGGGCCAGGTCCAAGGAGGCAATGACCCCAGACCAGTCAATTAGTCTGAAGTCTGAGAGGAAGTCATGTGTGCAAAATTTCGAGTAATCCCTCATCTGGATCAATTTACTGGGAATTTTAGTCTGGAAGATGCCCCATGTGCAAAAGGTAGGTGAGTGATCAGAGATGGCATCTGGGAGAATGCCTGAGGATATGATCCTGTCAGGTCTGTTTGTCAGGATCCAGTCAATTAGCGACCCTTTGTCCCCATGGGGGGAGGGCCTTGTAGGCTCGGAGATTACTTGGCTGAGGGCGAGGCCCGAGAGCAGAGGCTCGTATACTTTACAGTTTGGGCCCAACCAGTTAAGGTTAAAGTCACCTATAATGAGGACTTCATTGGGACCCACTTTCTCACTAATACTGTACAGGAGTGAGGAGAGTCCATGCGGGCCACCTTTGAGGGGGATGTAAGAACAGACTAGGTGAATTTTCTTTGTGAGCCCTAGTAGGAGAAGGGCGTGCAGGAACTCACTTGAAGTGGGGGTGACTGGTGAGTGGTTGATGGAGGACACATTTAGGTGATCTTTGTAATAGAGTAGCACCCCACAGCCTCTTTTATTCCCCACCTGATCACGTCTGATATGACTGTATCCCGGAATGGTGCACATTGTATCAGGAATATGCGGCTTTAGCCATGTTTCTGAGATACCCATGATATCCGGCTTGTAGTGGGCAACCCAGGCGGTGAGCTCAGCAAGGTTCTGTAGTAGGCTACGAATGTTTAGGTGGACAATTTGTAGCCCTTTGGAGGAGAACCATGCAGGGGGGACTTGAGGGATGGGAGAAGGGCTACCTGGCTGGATTAGGTGCCTATGCCCCTGGAGGGGCCAGGGGGTAGCCATGATGACAGGGAGGAGAGAAAAAGAAGGGGCCAGTTGGAACCGATAGTCGGGGGGAGAATAGAGGAATATTTCAGGGGGCAGGTTATTACAAGAGAACTCGGGTACCAGAGGGAGTCATAGTGAATAGAAAGTGGATACAAGAGGGAGTGACAGTGACTTGTGAGAGTCAACCAGCACTTAGTGACAGTACAAGGAGCTGTAGGGAATGGCAGCAGAAAACAGTGATTGTGAACAGCAGAGCTTATGCCAGTAGTGAGTAAAGGGAGCTGTACTTTAGGTGTGGCCACTAGTGGTGAGGTGAGATAACCTGCTAATGGAAAACAGGGCAGATAGGTTAATTTCAGCCCCACATGACTCCACTAAGGCTATTTAAGGGAGAGCCGATCAAGGGTGGTGGTGGGGGCGGTGGGGCATGCACTCCTGCGCCAATGAGAAAGCAGTGCACACCCTCTCCTGAGGTAAGACACCAGGCAGGCAGGGCAGTTAATTTCCTGGAGTTTGTTTTTTACACCCTGTGCAGAGAAGTTCAGTTTGTTTTTCAGTGTTTCTTTTTCAAAATCAAAAGGGCACCAAAACGAGATTTTCAGGGTTGTTTTACCTGGGCTGGGTTGGATCGCGGGTCCTTCTGAGACTGTGGGGGAGGGCTGAGCGAACCCTCGTGACCTCCGCTCCTCGGGGGTTTGGGGTCTGTAGAGGGAACAAAGGCACAATTATACAAGGAGGGCAGGGGCCGGGGGGAGGAGAGGTTAGCAGGACAAAGGGATGGAAACACGAGTAGCGAGATAGCTGCTCAGCACTGTAGCGTGTTACCTTGCAGTTAAAATACAGGCTTTACTGGTTTGAGCAATATAAATTCTTAGAGACTCAGTTTGCACCCCAAAAGACAAAAAAGCTAGACTTCCCAACCCAGAAAGGGCTTTCTAGCAGTAACAGTACGAGTGGGCTATCTAACCCACAGTCGGGATATTTGCTGCAGCTTGGCTAACTTTAAACAGATCTCATTAGGCAGAGCAGCATCTAGAAGCAGTAGACTATGGGTTAGCACAGTTCCCGCAACTTGCTTGCGACATTTAAAGGGGAGTAACACTTTAAACTAAATCAGGCAGAAGTGAACAACAAACACAGCTACTCATGTATCCCAGAAATAAAAAGTCTTTCAAAAATCAGACGATCTTCACTCCTGTGCCGATGAGAAAGCAGTGCACACCCTCTCCTGAGGTAATGCACCAGGTAGGCAGGGCAGTTAATTTCCTGGAGTTCATTTTTTACACCCTGTGCAGAGAAGTTCAGTTGGTTTTTCAGTGTTTCTTTTTCAAAATCAAAAGGGCACCAAAATGAGATTTGCAGGGTTGTTTTACCTGGGCTGAGTTGGATCACGGGTCCTTCTGAGACTGTGGGGAAGGGTTGAGCGAGCCCTCATGACCTCCGCTCCTCGGGGGTCTGGAGTCTGGGCTGGGTTGGATCGCGGGTCCTTCTGAGACTGTGGGGGAGGGCTGAGCGAGCCCTCACGACCTCCGCTCCTCGGGGGTCTGGGGTCTGGGCTGGGTTGGGTCACGGGTCCTTCTGAGACTGTGGGGGAGGGCTGAGCAAGCCCTCATGACCTCCGCTCCTCGGGGGTCTGGGGTCTGGGCTGGGTTGGATCTTGGGTCCTTCTGAGATGGGGGGAGGGCTGAGCGAGCCCTCATGACCTCCACTCCTTGGGGGTCTGGGGTCTGGGCTGGGTTGGATCGTGGGTCCTTCTGAGACTGTAGGGGAGGGCTGAGTGAGCCCTCACAACCTCCGCTCCTCGGGGGTCTGGGGTCTGGGCTGGGTTGGATCGCAGGTCCTTCTTCCACCCCTCCTTCCTGCCCATTTGCTAGTGCATTCCTTAGGCACTCACCCATTTTGGCAAAGTCAGCCCTCCTGAAGTCCAGTACTTTTGCCTTTGTATGGCTTGACTCTATTGCTGTGTTTATTGTGAACCATACTGTTCGATGATCGGTAGTTCCCAGATGGCTACCCACTTCTACATCTGTGATCCTCTCTTCATCTCCATTTGAGAGAACCAGGTCTAAGATTGCTCCCTCTTGAGTGGGCTCCAATACTAGTTGTCTAAGGCATGCCCCTTGTAGGGCATCTAGAATAACCCCACTCTTTGAAGTGGCTGCTGCAACTGCACTCCAGTTAACATCTGGCATATTCAGATCACCCATCAGCAATATCTCCCCTTTTTCTGCCATTCTAAGTATACTTTCTATCATTTCCTTGTCCATTTCCTCCTCCTGAGAGGGGGGTCTGTATACAACCCCTGTGCGGATTGTGGTGCCATTGCCTGTCTCCAGATTGCCCACAGTGCTTCTTCTCCTCCCAGTTTACCCTTTTGTTCTGTTGCTTTGATTCCTTCCCTTATGTAGAAAGCTACTCCTCCTCCTCCTCTTTTACCCTCCCTGTCCCTCCTGTAGATAGTGTATCCTGGTATGTTTATGTCCCAGTCATGGTTCTGTGTGTACCATGTTTCTGTGACTGCCATGATATCCAGATGTTCCTCCTCCATCAAGACCACTAATTCAGGAAGCTTGTTACCCAGACTACGGGCACTGGTACTCATTGCTCTCCATTTCTTGATGGCTTTATCTTCTGTAGCAACATCCCCCACTGACCTTTCTACCTTGGTCTTTTTCTCATTTAGTACCCTGTTTTGTAGGGGGAGGCTGGGATTTTCCTGCTGCTTATCAGTGCCTCCCCCCCTTGACTAGTTTAAAAGCTTGCCAATGAAGCATTTAAACAGACTGCCCAAAAGACTTGTTCCCTTCCTGGAAAGATGCAGACCATCCTGCCAGTATAGCCTGCTATCCCTCCAGGTGGAACCCCAGTCCCCAATGAAGCCAAACCCCTGTACTCCACACAATTTTTTCAACCATTCGTTAAACTGCATGGTGCAAAGTACCCTTGCCTCGCCCGTGCCACTGACAGGCAATACCTCTGAGAAGGATACTGTGTGTGCTACTGGTATTAGGCCCCTCCCCAACTCTACAAAGTCCTTCTGCACTGCTCTAATCTCATGATGAACCAAGTCATTTGTCCCTAGGTGGACAATGACATCCAGCTCAGACTCCCGTGCAACTGTTGTCATGATCCTAAGGATGCACTTCCTCCCTCCAAGCCATGTCACCAGGCAGGCACCTTACTTCAGTTTTTCCTGCTCCCCCCAGTTCTATACCACTAATAACTGAGTCCCCCACCAGGAGCTGCTTCCTTTCCCTGTGGTGTCCTCTGCTTCCTTCCTGAGGGCCTCCCTTGTGACAGTTGTCTGCAACCTCCTTAGTCTCCTCTGCGGATGCATCCACAGGGGAACTATGCTCCCTAGAATGGTGTATGGATTGTGGAGTGGAACAACTGACTGGGTGTGCCTCTGTTCCACCACCCTTACCCTCCCTGAGCCCACTGTGGTCCAACTGCTGTGCTTTCTTCGCAACCTCTGAGGTATTAGTGGTGGTGGCTGTGGTGCTCCCTGGAAGGTGGAGGTTCCCTTACTACTGTCCAATGTGGGCTGAAGATGGGCAACTTCCTCCCTCAGAGCAGAGAGTTGTCTGCAAACAGGGCAGCATCTCAGCCTCAAGAAGGACTCCCGGAAGACTGCTGCCCCACAGCCATTACATTGCACTACTCCCCACATGTTTGTCTACCTTCTTGTTTATTTTTTTATTTGTTTTTTTTTTGTGTGTGATCGGTTTGTTATATAGAAATATATGTATTATATAATGTGTATGCTTATATTGTCAGTGCAGTGTGCTAGAGAGGCTATGACAGTGATATGCACCTTGCCCGCTTGAGGAAATGATGTCAGAACCCCAGGTATAAAGGAACTATTTCCAGGGTGGGTGGGGTGAGGGTGGGAAGGGTTTGGGCCTAAGCTGTGCCCTCACAAAACAATCAGCTAAAAGCTCTGACCTATCGCTGCGAAGAGTGCCTTCCTGTCAGCAAGATGCCCTACACGACAATTTGATAGAGAAACTACCCTGCTAATCAAACAGAGAAAAATTCAAACATCCAAGTCAGACACAGGTAAACCTCCCCAGCTCCAAAACAGCCTGGTGATTTGTGCTCTGAAAGCAGTCTGTCCCAAAACACGTCAGCTGTGCACAAGAACAGACACAGTAAACAGTATTCAGTCCCTGTGGGTTTAAACTCTTCCTGAACTGAAAATCTTAACAATTGTAACAAAAGTAAAGCAAGGTCCACCTCCCTCTGTTGATTGAAAGACTGCCTTTTCTGATAATTCTAAGTTCCTTATTTCACCTTTCAGTTAGAAGTATCCTCCACCTGAAGAATAATAACTTACCTACGGAATCTGCTTCAAACCAAAGACAATTGTAAATTGTAAGGTTCGCCTCCCTCTCTTTCTTGCAAATCCTAAGTCCAGTGTTGCAGCTTCCAGCCAGAGATAGCTTCACCTGAAGAATATTAGGTTATCTGATGAGCCTGCTAAAAATCCACTTGCTTATAGTACTGTTATCAGGTCTGTAAAACTCTTCCAAAGCTATTGGCTGATAAGTAGCTGTGATGTAAGCACTTTCTGACACAGTCTGGCCTGGCCTTTTAAGGCACACAGAGATAAACAAAAGAAAAAACAGTTTCCACCCCCGGGGCACTGTCTGGGTCAAATACACAGCCTGTAACCTGCCCTCAATTCAGGACTTATAACAAATTCTTAGCCCAGTGAATAACTCACAGTATTACAAATATTGCAATGCAAACAGTCAATCACTGACTCCAATCAAGTCAGCTGTGCACAAGGACAGACACAGTAAACAGTATTCAGTCCCTGTGGGTTTAAACTCTTTCTGCACTGACAATCTTAACAATTGTAACAAAAGTAAAGCAAGGTCCACCTCCCTCTGTTGATTGAAAGACTGCCTTTTCTGATAATTCTAAGTTCCTTATTTCATCTTTCAGTTAGAAGTATCCTCCACCTGAAGAATATTAACTTTCCTAAGGAATCTGTTTCAAACCAAAGACAATTGTAAATTGTAAGGTTCACCTCCCTCTGTTGGGAGCACAACTCGCTTTCTTGCAAATCCTAAGTCCAGTGTTGCAGCTTCCAGCCAGAGGTAGCTTCACCTGAAGAATATTAGGTTGGTCAAAGCAACCTTAGGTAGAGTAGCCTGAGCAATATCAGTTATGTTGTTGGTATTAGGGAGTATGTTAGCAGAAATTACCTTACCATTTATCAGGATAATGAATGTGTTGTCCAACAATTACACCCCCTTTCATGCAGGGGTGTAGCTAGGGGGGTTTCCTGGGTGCTCAGAACCCCTCCCACCGACCGCGCACCCCCCCGCTTCCCCACTGTGCAACCCGGCGACCCCCAATTGCCCGCAGCCGTCAGATCACCTTGTTCCTCCTCTCCTCCCCCCGATCCTGAGGGACTCACCGGCAAGATCTCTTTTCTGGGGGAGCGACTGTGGACTGCAGCAGGTGTCAGAGTCACTGGCATGAAACAGTTAAGCCCCTTCAAACTGGTGCAAGGCATGCGAGGAAGTCGGGCACCCTCAGTCGTCGAAGCTCGCCTTGTAGGCATCAGGTCTCGGCTCGCCTTGGCTCTGCATCACATGTGAGTGCAGCTTGGCAGTCACATGATGCAGAGTCAGACGTAGACACGCCAGAGCGTGACTTTGAGCTCAACTTGGGAGTCGACCGTGGTGAGGGTACAGTCTGCGAGGCAGCATTCCCAGAGCGCCGTCACTGCTAATAAAAAAAAATTTCACACAACACTCACTGCACAGTGTTTAATCCGAACCTGTGTGAATACGCCACTTGACTGGGCACTGAGGGGGTCGGGATCTTGATCGGAGGAGCGGAATTTCACATTTTGTATTTGGAGCTGCTTAGGGCAGCCTAGCATCGCGGAGGGGCGGCAGAAAAGGACCAGGTGCACACGGTGAAGTCAGAGACTACTTGGAGGACAAATATTAAATAAATATTGAAAGTATGATGTTTGCTGCTGCAAGTTACCATCTAGGCAATAAACAAATCAATGGGGAACTAGGGGTGTCTGATGAAAAAATAATTAGCGACACACATGCCATCAGGTCTTGTGCAGCAGCTGCTGTGACCAGTGAATTTTTGAAATGGTAAGGGGTAAAATTGAGGGATACACTATTAGTAACATGGCAGGTTAGGGTTGGAAGGTAACCAGGATCTTTCAGGTAACAACTAGTGCCCTCAGCTGAGGTGAAGTGGCAGGGGAAAAGTTGTACCCAAGGAGCAATGAGGTGTAGGCAGTCATAACTCCAAGCACTCCATGGTGTGCAATTATTTTATTTAAGGGGTAGCAAATAGGCTCTGAACTGCTTTCCTTTTCCATGAAAACTAACAAAGGTGGAAATACTGAACCTTTCTGTAATTTTATTCAAAGGAGTCAAAACTAGAAGGACTGGTCACTAATACTCTTTGCATCCCAAGGACAATACAGCTTTGCAGGTTCTGGGCTGGTATGTAGTGTCTAGGGAACAATGCATGGCATTGTATTTACCCATGCATGGCAACAACCACTGTCATGAGATAAGTTGTATTTATTGTGCCAAATGAGGCAACAAACACAGTCCTGGTGTACATTTGTATATTGTGTGGCTACACCCCGGGGAGAGGGTAGCTCACCCTAACAAGGGGGGGGTAGGGTAGCATTGAGTCCACTTGGTGTGCATATCTGAAATCCCTGGCTGGACCCCTGCTCAGGAGGATATTTGTGATGTAGCATCTTGGCAGTGCTTCAGGTCCTGTGAAGTGAAATGGGATAGGACAAACAGATTCAGAAGACATAAGTAAACTGACATGGGCCAGGAATTAAGGAAAAAAAATACCTCCGTCAGCCAGGGAAGATATCCATGACTGCAGCTCTGTTACTGAAGTGAAAATGGATCAAATAAACAGGGGAATAAAATAGCTAGGAACTGAAGGTAAAATTACCTCAGCCAGAGATATTTCATGCACTGCAAGCAGTTTTAGTGAGGAGAAATGGGGCAAATAAGCAGTTCAGGGAAAACTTGAGAAAGACTGACATAGGAATTAAGGTGGGTATTTCAGGTAGCATGTCCAACTCCGTGACTGAGGTGAAATTGTGGTAGGCTGTTCCATGCATCCACCACCCTTTCTGTGAAAAAGAACTTCATCACATTACCCCTTAATCGGCCTCCATCTGATCTTATGCTGTGTCCTGTCCTGCAGTTTTTCTTATATTGAAACATGTTACACTCTTTCACCTTGTTAATACCCTTTAGGTGTTTGAATGTTTCAATCATGTCACCTCTCTCCTCTCCTTTGCTGTAGGGTAATCTGCCCCCTCATATGTTTTCTGATGCAGACGACCCTACACCATTTTGGTTGCCCTTCTCTGGACTGTCTCAGTTTGATTAATGTCCTTGTGAAGGTGTGAGCTGCAGTACTCCAGATGGACCAGTGTCTTGTAAGAGGATTATTACCTCCCTCTTCCGACTTGTGATACCCCTACTGATACACCCGTCCCTAACACCCCCTAGTCTTACCATCGATTTAGTGGACTGCTTGGATGATTTCAGGTCATCTGTGATGATGATGCACAAGCCAGGCAGTCACAAGGGAAGAAAAAGACTTGTGCATATCAACTCCCCTCTTCCCTATGTGCATGATCTTGCACATCTTTGCATTAAACCCCAGTTGCCATTCTTCAAACCATTTTATTAGTTTATCCTTATCTCTGTTCATTCTGCCCACCCCATCTGGATCATACTGTGTTGCAGGTGTCATCTGCAAACTAACGGACAAACTTTGCCCGCCAGTCCATCTGCAATGTCTGTGATTGAGGGACTGGGTGAATAGGAAATAAACATGTGGCTGGCTATGATTAGCACAGCTAACTGGACACAGAATGCAATGAGGTTACTTATATCTGGTCACAGTCACTCAGTCAAAAAAACATAAAGGGTTCTATCTGTGAGCTGTGTGTATTATTCTCATGAGACTGCATATTAAAATACAGTCAGGGTGGTGGGCTGATCTGTGAGCTGCCTGTGTAATCCACCATCTCATTCATGGAGTACTGATTAAAATTACACAGGCCCATAAGATTAATGGTGATTTGAATTAAATTATTCCACAACATGCTGGGTGTGAGAATAGTAAAAATAACACAAAGATTATAATTTCACAATACTTTATTCTGGCAGATAAAGACCACTTGGTCCGCCCACCATTTCCATTAGCTAAGCTGGCAGATCAGTTCTAACAGCATACACTTTCCCTCCATTACTAGAACTGTCTTGCGCCTGTGTCCCTACATTCATTTTCACACCTGAACCTCAGGAAGGCCATTCCATGCATCCACCACTCCCTCTATGAAAAATACTTCCTCATGTTGCCCTCAGTCACCCTCCTCTATCTCAAATTGGACCCTTTTCATTTTGTTCGAAAGATGCTACCTTGTTGGACTTTGTTCCTTTTAGGCACAAAATTTTCTCTCATGTTTCCCAGTCAGGCTTCTCACACCTAGAGGGTATATTCAGGTCCTAAAGTCTCTCTCTTCATATTTTGCTGCAAACCATGCACCATATTAGTTGCCGTCTGGGCTGCCTCCATCCTGTCTTTATGTCCTTGCAGAGAGATCCCCAAAACTGCATGCAGTACTCAGGATGGGTCTCACCAGCTTTCTGTACATGGATAACAACTTCCTGTTTTTTATTGGTGAAGACACTGACTATCTCAAGATCCCCCTGGTCTCCTTACCTTTCCCATTGCCTTAGTCTCAGCATCCAGTTGTCTCCATGCTTGAACATATTGCTGTCAGTTACGAGCACATGAATATAAATAGAAAATCCTGTAAGATGCTGGGTTATGGATGTCTTTAACTGTATTACAACACCCTGCTTTCTTACTTAAGTTCTTATCTCGTTCTTGCCATCAGTTTTTAAAATCTGAACACTAAATAATGGAACAGTACTTCTCCGTAGAATAAAGGATACCCTTCCATTGCCGTAGTCTCAGTATCAGTTGTCTCCATGCTTATCAACATATTGCTGTCAGTTACTGAGCACATGAATATAAATAGAGAAAATCCCTGTAAGATGGAGTTCAGGATGTCTTATTACAACCTGCTTTCTTACTTAAGTTCTTATCTTGTCTTGCCATCAATTGCAGCCCAGGCACAGATGATTGGACTTGGCTGGGGCCTTTTGGCAGGGGTTACAGTTAATATTTTGAAATTTGTTCTGTTTGCAAGGCAAATACATTTAAAAGTAATGTGACTGATATTGAAACCATGCATTAAGTAAAACTCTGCTCCTGCATTTCAAAAGGACATTGACTTGGATCAGTCTCTGAGATGGCAGCTACTAAGAAGAGGATTTACCAATCAGGCAACTCTTTCTTCATTTGGATTTGGAACAAAACGACCATTAAGCCCATCAGAAAGTGGGAGCTCTCAAGGTGTGTCTCTTGTATATGGAAATGCACTGTCGAATCTTTATTATCAGTCTTTTGTAAAACAACTGAATTATAGTCAGAAAACAGACTCATGATTCTTATTTGCATAAGAATGGTTGTCTTTCTATCTTGTATTGTGCCTCCCACCACTCCATGTTTTCATATTATCATAGGTAGTTTGCACTATGGCGTTAATGACATTAGTCTCAGCAATAAATACATTATTGAATGCACTTACTGCTACAATTATTTCATGGCAGGAAATGAAAGGTTCATGTTTCTGCACAGACTTAAACCTGCTGGTCATATGATCTTTCTCACTAAAATATTCTCATTACCACCTACACTTCACCGTTTGCATGTCCCCATTGTCTCAATCCCCCCCACCCCACCCCACAACGTTTTGCAATACTGTTATTTGGGAAACAGCATTTGAGCAACACATAAAAAACACTTGTCTCATCTCTGCTTTCATTTTCCCATATGCATGAAGAATTTAACAATGCTTTTGTATTTTTAGATTCAGGCATTGCAGCAGAGTAGTGACAACAGAAGCACTGTTCAAGAAAGATTCTCCAATGAAAACAGCAATAATAGCATACTAGTGCAAAATGTGCAAAATGAGAGTAGCAGTATGCCAGAGGAGGGACCTATAGATATTGGTAGAATCATTGGCACCTCACTCAATGATTCTGAAAAGTATAAATACCTCACTCAGCACTTCAGTCCATCAGCTACTTATATGTTTCCAAAGACAGTGATGCATGGTAAACAACGATCCTTCCAACACAAATGGTGTGTTGAATACCCTTAGCTAGTTTACAGTGAATCGTTGAGGGTGGCTTGTAAGTTTTGTAGCTTGTTTGGCTACAGTGATAGCTTGGGCACTCTTGTCACTAAACCATTAATTAACTGGACAAAAGCAAAGGAGATTCTAAAAGAACACTGCAAGAAACAATATCACATGAATGCATTGGAAAAGGCTCAGAATTTTAAAATAACTATGGAAACCCAGAAAAATCAGTGAGAGCAAACTTGATGCTAGGTGTGCTGCAAGAATTGAACAAAACAGGAAAATATTAGGATCAATAATAGAAACTATACTTGTCTGTGGTGCAGAATATAACTTTACGTGGCCATATTGAGAAAATAGATGATGATACCCACAATCCAGGAAACTTTATCTCCTATTTAAAATTCAGGGTAAATGCTGGAGATACAAGTTTAGCTGAACATTACAATTCGGTGGGAGAAATGCACAATATCACTTCATGAATATTCAAAATGAGTTGATAGACATTATTGGGGATCAGATTCGAGACAATATAATTAAAGACATAAAGATGCTGAGTACTACTCTATTCTTGGTGATGAAGTTACAGATGTAAGTAACAGAGAAGTTTTGTCTCTGGTACTGCAATATATTGACAAAACTCAGAATATAAGAGAGGACTTCCTAGACTTTGTACCTTGAGAGAATAACTGGTGAGGCACTTGCAAAGAACATATTACATAAATTGGTACAATGGAGTCTTGACATTCAAGCATGCCAAGGCAAGGATGATAGGGCCCTCAAACATGTCCTCAAACGTTAAGAGGCACTAAGGTTTCCAATTGCCAGCAGAATGAATCCGCTGTTTATGCGCACTGTAATGCGCATTGCCTCAATTGTGTATAGTGAGCTCTTGTCAACACCCTGAAATCCGAACATGCAGATGTGCTTAACCAGTGTTGTAACTTCTTCAATTTCTCACCCAAAAGAAATGAGCTCTGCTGAAAGTAGTAGGGTAATTATCCTGAAGCTAAATGAGTGACATTGCAATCTCTTTGCAGAACAAGGTGGGCAATGAGGCATACAGCATATGAGATATTTTATGATCTTTTTCATGTATTCTCATTGCACTACATATCATCAGTAATGGACAGCAATATGCTGATGAGTATGGAGAATGGAATTGGGATGCTGAGACTAAGACATTAGCAAATGGGATCCTTTATTCTATGGAGCATTTCCGTTACATTATTTGCTTCATCACAGTCATGAAGGTACTGAAGTTTGTGCAACCACTGAGTGTAAAACTGCAAAACAGTGCAATTGATATAATTAATGCTTACAACATGATTACCACAGTAGAGGACAGTATAAAGGTAGCTCGACAAGAAATTGAGACTCTCTTCCACAGCTGGTACACTGAGGCATGTAGTGTTTCAGAAAAGGTCAACGTTCAACCTGAAGTGCCACGCACTGTTGGGAGACAGACTCATCGAAGCAATAATCCTGCAAGTGATCCTGAAGAGTATTACAGGAGGGTGATTGCAATTCCAGTGCTTGATTATCTCCTTGAGGCACTGGCTGTGAAATTTTCAAGAACACAGCAAGTTGTGGCTAAGCTAATGGGCCTTATTCCATCAGTGATTAAATGCAATGGTGGAAACATCAACCTAGATGAAGTTATCGATTTCTATAAAAAAGATATTCCTTCTCCTCAGGTTATAGATGTGGAACTGCTAACATGGAAAACTAAATGGCAAAACAATCAAAACCCACCTGATACTGCTGTAGAAGCATTCAGAGCCTGTGATGCATCCTTTTCCCAAATATATACACTTTACTCAAGATACTCGCGTAATTCCAGTCAGTAGTGCACAATGTGAGCGCTCTTTCAGTGCTCTTTGCAGGCTCAAAACTTATGTGAGAAGCACAATGGGAAATGAGAGAATGTCAGGCCTTGCCTTAATGCAAATTCATTATGGAGCTAAAGTAGACACTGATAAAGTGATTGAAAGGTTTGCAGCAAAACATCCAAGACGGATGTTGCTTGTGAATGTGATGGCACAGCAACAAAATGAGAATTAGAGTAAGAAAGCAGGGGGTCCATTTAAGTAATTTCTTCCTACCAGGCATCTTAAAATACTTTAGTATATTTGCCATTTTGAAGCTGGGAATCCTTATTTTGCATCAATCCAGACTTTAAATACAGAACTAGATTAGAGAACATAAATCTGATAAAGAAACAAGAGAGCCTGGCAAATAACTATGTGAAGTTGTGGGTTAGTTGTAGTGTGCATGTTACTTGTTATTCTTACACTCTGATGACACCAGTTGTCAAATAATTCAATCTACCATCTGTATCTGTTCTACTGGTTTTGGTAATTTTAATCACATTAATAATTACAGAAAGCCAGCTTTGTCTTAATGCACATTCATGTGCAGAAAAAGTGTAAATTGAGGAAGTTGAAAGGTTTGCAACAAAACATCCAAAGCAGTGGTGGTTCTGTGATAGCAGTAACAAAATTAGAACTAGAGTAAGAAAGCAGCCTGTGATCCACTAATTTCTTCCAACCCAGCATGATTTTTCTGTTTATTTCCATACTACATGTTGTTATTTTGAAGCTGTGTCATTCACAGACTGAAAAAAACTCAACATGAGTACAGAAGATAACCTGAAAAACAAACGAGTTCTAGGGAAATAACTGTATGTGTTTGATGTGAAAAGTAGTTAATTTAATGTTTGTAGATAACATTTAAAAACACTCAACACCCAGTTGTCAAATGTGTCATTCACTGGTTACATACTACTTTAATGGGAAAAGCTGTGTATCCCATGTGTATCAATATGCGGCGTACATTATAGACAGGCACTTTATATATGTTTTAAATATTTTTAATGCATTACTGTTTAATATGTGAGCTGCACACAAACAATAAACATTTAAAAATAAAAAGTACCTGAGTATTATTTGTTTTCTTAAGAGTAGGGTCATGCATGTAAAAGAGGCAAAGGGAAAACAATTAACAGAAACCATACAAACTGCGGGCAGTTTTCAAAGGAATACATGCAGTGGGAAAGGTGGAACATAAAGGACAAGGCAATAGTTGAACAAATAAATTAAATTTGGGGAAATGAAAATTACTCCCCCCCCAAAAAAAAAGTTTATAAGGAGCACCTGGCTGAAATACTTGAGATTGCAGGGATGGATGAGAATGATGATTCAAATTTTGAACATTTTGTACTCAACAATTGCCTAAAATGCATGAAAATGCACCATTTAACACCTACATTTTCAAAATTTTCTGGGGGGGCATGCCCCCAGACCCCCTAGAATTGTCTGGAAACCCCCCCCCCACCAAATCCTGGCTACACCCCTGTTTCATGTGTTACTGTCCACACATTCTTTTTTCCAAATTTTTTTACCCAGGATAACCCTGCTGACAACAATAGTCTGTTTTACTCATTTCCCATTGTTACAGCCTGGTGGACTGATGCACTAGGAGTTTAATTGCACTGAGCATGGTTACATAGGCCCCTATTAAGAACACTGGCCAGAGCCAGTGCCTAAAGGAATGTGCAGCTCTGAACACATAGGTGTTTGTGTGGGGACTGCATTCATGAAGTAGTGGTCCCCACCCAGCTCCTGGCCATGTCCCCACCCCCCTGGTGTGCAGGTACATGGGGTGGGAGTGCGGACCCAGGTCAGTGGCCAATCAGCTACCCAGTCTGGGTCCGCAGTCGATCATCATGGAGGGGGGGGTGTAGAGTGCTGGTACAGCTGCTGGGGGGGCATGTGCTGGCTGCCCACTCCCTGGCCAGATCACCATCCCCCAACATCAAGGGCACCATCCTGCAGGGGTCCACTGACCCCCACCTGCACCAGTGTGTCCAGCAATGGCAACTGGAGGGGGTGTATAGCCAGTATGGCTGCCTTCCAGATGCACAGACACCGATACCAACATATGGCCCTCTACATGTTAGTAAATAGTGCAGAGTGCCAGAACAACCCCCACCCCATGGAGATCCCAGCCCACCCATGCACAGAGCTCCATGTTTGGACAGAGATCTTGTGTGGGGCGGCGTGACTGCTTCATTAACTAAAATAATAATATAAAAACAAAAAAATGAAACTTACATCCTACAACAGTAATATACTGTAGTTATACCAGCAAAAATGTTGTAGAAATATATATCTTAGACACAAAATGTTATGTATAAAGTATGTGTAATTGCTATTCAAGAATTGTATGCTGGGTAAAACATTTATAACCCATAATGTTGTATAAATGGCATTTCAAACTAAATGAAAACAATCCAGGGACCTTACTCTGTCTTATTATGGCTGTGGGTGGAGCCTACAGGCATCTTGCAATCTGTAGCTGGAAAATGGGGTGTCGTGGAACACGTTTTGGATTTTTCAATGTATCCTTCTGTGCCAATTGAAATAAAATAGTCCCTTCTTTCTGTTAAGAATGTTGGAGACATAACTTCAAGCTGTTTATCAGATGCCATTAGGAAACTGAAACAGTGTGTTAAATATTTGTTAAATATTGGTTTTCTATTAAACTGGAGATTTGTTTACCCCTTCAGAATGCAACAAACTGCACATTTAAATACTTAGCATTTAAATAGATTCTTGATATTAGTTTCACTTTGGAATGTATTGTCTTTCAAGAAAGATTCATACCTCATAAATGTCACCTTTCCCAACAAATCTATAGTTTACACTGTTTTTTAACCTCTACGGACATTATCTGATGAGCCCTGTCTCAGACATATGCCAGTTCTTCAGTGAACTGCTGAGACTAAACACCTACTAATCAGAAGCCATTTTCTACTATGTTTTTTTGGAAAAAATATATTGCACTACAGCACACACACACACACACACACACACACACTGTACACACTATCATCATGGCCACAACATTCAAAATAAATATTGCATTCTAATATGTTATAAGGAAACTGTTTATGTCAATGAACACAGTGAAGTTCAGTTTAGAGTAGATTTCCTTTAAATATTTCTTATCCTGTATTTTCTGTCACATACACACACACACACACACACACACACACACACACACCATCCTCATGGCCACAATACTGTCAGGCAGCCTGGATTCAAGTCCCAGCGGAGGCACTTATTCTTTCTCACCTCTATTTGTATGTGTTCCATAAAACATGCACACCACACTCATGTGTGATTGGTACAAGTAAATATTGGTGTTGCCATTAGGTTGTGCATTTGAGAAAGAGTAATGTGCTCAGGGATGGCCCAGGTTCCAGTTTTCTCAGTGGCACAGCTGGTTAGCACAATCAAAATGGTATTCCGGGTGGCCTGGGTTCAAGTCCCAGCTGAGGCACTTATTCTTTCTTACCTCCGTCTGTATGTGTTCCATAAAATATGCACACCACACTCCTGTGTGATTGTTACAAATAAATATTTGTGTTGCCATTGGATTGTGCATTTGAGAAAGAGTAATGTGCTTGAGGATGGCCCAAGTTCCTTTTTTTTCCATTCAAAGTTTATTGATATTTTCAACATACAAAGGACGACACATCACAGATGATACAGAACAAATCCAATCATAGACAAGGTATAAGATGTATCCTGTCCCCCTCCCCCTTCTCCCCCCACCCAATGATACAAAGCAAATCCAAAATCGACAAAATGTGAGATGTATCCTCTCCCCCCTCCGCCTTCTCCCCCAACCTCCCTCCCACTCTTCCAGATTTTGCATGGCTAAAACATGTCCTTAACAGTATAGTTTCCTAAATATTATCTTAATTTTAGGCAGATTGAAGAGAATAAACAGTTTGTAGAGGGGCCCAGATTCGATTGAATCTGGCCATGTTGTTCCATAGACTTGCAATCATTTTCTCAGATCTAAGATTAGCTAGGAGCTCCCTCAACCATTCAGTATATGATATCTCCTCACTATCTTTCCAGTGTCTAAGTATTCATTTTTTTAACTGACATTGATATTAAAGCCATGTGGAACTTGCAAGTAGTTAATGGGATTTCAGAGAAGTCTCCTAGGAGGAAAATTTTAGCTGAGAACAGGTCATTAGGACCCAAAAGGGGATCCACTCTTTGATAAATAAGTGACCATAAAGAAGTTATCTTGGGGCAGAGCCAGAAAATATGGAGAAATTACCCTCATCCTGAGTGCATCTTGTGCAAATAGAAGAAGAGGCAATCCCAAACGTAGCCAGTTTTTGGGGTGTGTAATATAAATTATGTAATATCTGGAATTGCATAAGATGGAGCCTATCTTGTGTAATAAATTTGTGACACTCTTGCCAGAGAGTGGACCAATTAATAGTTATCTCAGGAAGAAGAGAGGCCCAATAAGTGGATGGACCAAAATATTCTGGATAGATCTATTCATATGGGGCATTAAATATCTTGGAAACAGCATGGGGAAGAGTAGCCAGAAAGGCCAATTCTGATCTGAAAGCTGGACTCCGGGAAGGAGGGGGAGCTACCCCTATGGCTTTCACTAGCAAATGAAGTAGTTGGAAAATTTCAAAAATATTGGACGTCAGGATACCCAACTTATTCTAAGATCTCTGGAGATGAAAGCCATGCCTCACTTGCTTCATTCCAAAAGTATAAGAGACTACAATTCTTTGCTTGTGGAAGTCAAAAAGAGGAAAGGACCCTACCGTCTATTTTGAAATTGGGATTACCTAGTAATTGTTGTTTCAAGTCCATACAGTGATTGTATTTTATAAAACTGCAAAATTGTGAGTGTACTCTGATAGAAACAGCTATTGGTGTAGAATGAAGTTGTACGGGAAGGCATTTCAGTTTCGTATGTAAAAGTGCTAGAGGGGAAAGGCCATGGTGTTGAATTTGAGCTAATTCTATTTTGAGCCAGAGGGGCCTATAAGGAGAAGATTGTTCTGAGTCCTCTGGAATAAGCTACTTAAGGTATTTACTAGCATGGCTAGCCCAATAGTAAAGACTGACAAGTGGAAGACGAAGGCCTTCTTTGAGTTTGGGAGCAGCTAATTTGTGAAAAGCAAGACAAGGTATTTTTCTATCCCAGATAATGTCAATAATAAAACTATGCACTTTCTTGAACCATGACAATGGACGCCATAAATTTAAGAGACTGAGTGAGTAAAGAAGATGGGGAAAAATATTAATCTGAATAAGGTTAATTTTGCCCCGTAAAGAAAATGGGAGGAGGGACCACCTTTTTAAATCCTGAGTGATGGCGAGTAATAGGGAATCTAAATTTTTCTTTTGAAGAAGAGTTGGACTTCGAGAGAACAGTTCCTAGATATCTCAAAGATTCTTTTTCCCAGGACAATCCCAAAGCCTTAATTTCATGTTTTAATAAACTCTGATTGAGGGGAAATACAGAGGTCTTATCAACATTCAATTTATAACTGGAAAATAAACTGTATTCCTTTTAATAAGTTCCAACACAGGAGGGATGGATAAGGCAGGATTTGATAGTTGGAGTAGTAGATCATAAGCATATGCTGAGACTCTAACTTAATAATCTTGTATAATAGTACCTTGAATCCTGGGGCAAGCGACCAATCTATGGATAAGGCGCTCCAAGAATAAATTAAAAAGAAGAGGGGATAAAGGACAACCTTGCCTTGTACCAGAATGTAAAGAAAATAAGTCTGAAAGGACTCCATTACTTAACACCCAAGCTGAAGGGGACTTACAAATTGCATGGACCCATTTTTGAAACTCTAAAGGGAAGCCAAAAGCATGTAAAGTACGAAAAAGAAAATTCCAGTCAACTCTATCAAATGCCTTCTCAGCATCCAGGGACACAAGAACAGCAGGAAATTTTGCATCCCTGGACACTGAGAAGACATGGACAAGAGCACGTAGATGGTCAATTGATGACCTACCCCCATAAAACCAATCTGCTCTGACCCTATAAGGTCTGGAAGAATTGGATTAATACTGTCAGCTAGTAATTTTCTCAGAATTTTAATATCTTGATTAAGCAGAGAGATTGGCCTATAACTTGTCACTAGTTCGGGAGCTTTACCGGGTTTAAGTAATAGAGTAATCAAAGCTCCAAATAATGTTTTGTCGATGCTACTGCCAGAAATAATTTGTTGGTATAAAGGGAGAAGTAGGGGAACTAATTGTTTTCTGAAAACTTTATAAAAATTAGGCAAGAAGCCATCTGGTCCTGGAGTTTTGTCCATAGGGAGATCTTTAATGATTTTAAAAATTTCTGCTTCAGATATGGCAGCATATAATGAAGCTTATTGCACTTCTGAAAGGGAAGGCAGGTGAGATTCAGCTAGATACTGATCCAAGTCTTCCAAGGAGGGAGAATTTGCCATGGGATTATATAATTGCTGGTAATATTTGTAAAACTCAGCCGTAATATCCGCCTGATTATTTTTCAGAAAGCCATCGGTCAACCAGATAGTAGCAATAAACCTTGAGGATTCTTGTTGTTTAACTCTTAAAGCTAAAAGATGACCCACTTTCTTGCCCTGATCAGTATACGCAATGTTGGATTTTAGAATCATAAATTCTGCCTTCTCCCTCTGAAGATCTAAGTAGGTATCCCTTAGTTTTATGAGTTTCAGTTTGACTTGCTCTGATGTATTTGGGGACAGTTTAGCTTCAATGGCTCTAATCTGGGAAAGAAAGTGCATCATCTGTTGTTCTCTCATTTTCTTCCATTTGGAAGCTGCACCAATTAACAAACCCTGTAGGTAAGCCTTTAAGGCACACCATTCTATTTCAGGTTTACCCGTAGAATTACAATTGACAGACACAAACTGAGTAATATGATTTATAATATGTTTCACTATGCCTGGGTCTTTTAGGAGCCGATTATTTACTTTCCAATGCCCTCCATTTTTAGGACTAAAGGAGAAAGATAGCTGACAAATAACAAGGGAATGGTCAGAGGGGGATCCTGGATGAATGGACAAGTCTAAGACCCCAGGAAGTAATCCATGTGAAATCATGATATAATCAGTTCTGGAGGAGGTCCTGTGGACTGGGGAAGTGAATTTATAATATCTATGTCCCTTAATGACCTTTGGGCTGGGGAGCGACCTTTAAACTTGTTACCTGTATGGTTGATATTTGGGTTGAATGTTAAATTTAGGTCCCCACCTAGAATCAATGGAATGGACAGGAAAGAGTTTAAAATATTAATAAATTTTATAAAGAGCCCAGGACAGTCACTGTTCGACCCGTAAATACTGCCTAGTAAGGTCTCTGTAGTGTGTAATTTCCAGTGGACAAATAGAAATATGCCTTGGGTGTCCTGAATAACATTAATTGGGGAAAACAGGACAGTTTGTGTTATTAAAATCATTACCCCACAACTTTAAGTGCTTCCCTGGGTGGCAAACACTTGACCTGTTTGCTGCCTTCTCAATTTAAGCGCTTCAGGAATCAGTAAATGGGATTCCTGTATGAACGTGATGTCTGTCTTTAATAACTGCAAATGCTTCAGTATTTGATATTGCTTTAATTTCTGCCTAGCTCCTTTAATGTTCTAAGTGGCAAACACTAAGTCCCTAGCCATAAACCTGGAATATTTGCATGTATAAGCCCTTGGATACCATACCAATAAAATCTGCCTTCGCTAATATAAAGACTCATTTATCCATGCAAACCCCCCCATGCCCTACTCCCGTCCCTCCCCATCCCAAATCTCACAGCAAACACCTAAAGTGAAAAAAACCCTAGTAATAATAATCTCCCAACCCTCCTTCTTCCTTTAGTTACGAATCACGGTCACAGAATTTGCTACGTAAGTATCACCCACCCTCCAGTCATCCCAACTCAACTTATTCTGCATATAAAAAGTAGCCCTGTTAAATTAAGAAAACAGAGAAGAGCTAAGTAAAGACATTGCTTTCTGATATCTCAACCTAACCACAAGTACCCCACCTTTAAAGCCAAAATCAGTGGCAGGCAAACTGTTAACTAGTCCAGCTTGCAAAAATCACATAACCATAAATTGAGGGATAACATCTAAGGAAATTTGATCAAATAATTTACTCAAGTCCTACTCCTTGTTAAGACAAAAACTGGATCATTCAAACAATTGTTATACAGATTCTGCATTATTATACTGATAAAATTAAATTAGTTATCTCCTGGGTAAGAACCTTAATTAGCTGTTACTAATTTTAGTAATATTGTGAGAGTGGTTCAACCACACACATACATCAAATTCTGTAACATGACTCAAATTAAATCAATATGGTTGCCCATAAGGCGCCCAAATAAACATACATAAGAGGAGGTATAAAAAAAATCCATAAAGGAAAATTAAATTCAGCAGTTCCATCTCTCTATTTCAGGAGCTATAGGCCCGGATATTCAAACTGCACCAGGCTGTGGTGCAAGCCTGGGCACAGCTCAACTCGGCTGCGCAGGGGTGTGGCCTGGGCAATATTCTACGGAGCTGGCTATGGCTCGAGCTTTGAATATCGCACCCTGGCCACCCCCACTGTGCATGGCGCAGTGGCACTGTGCCAGAGCAAGTGGCCAGAGTGGAGCATGGAGATGCGCTAGCACAAGTGCCATTGCACCATGCACAGCACCTGTGATATTCAAAAGGGGACATGCAAATGGGGCCATAATTTATGCAAGATGCACATGGAGCCATTTGCATGTCATTATGGCCCCATTTGCATCCCATTAGCATGCAGGTGCACTGATCCCCGATTGCACCAGGCACCCTGCCAGGCAGCAGCCGTCGGGGACCAACGCCCCCTGCAGCCCGATTGTGGACATTTGTCTAAAAATAGACGTCGTCGTCCAATATCCCTGGTGGTCCAGTGGACCGCTATGTGCTCGATCGCGGGCATTGATATAATAGCCCCCCTGTCCAATATCCCTGGTGGTCCAGTGGACCGATTGCTGCCATCTGTTTAAATCACCCCCCCCAGCCAATATCCCTGGTGGTCCAATGGACCACACTCTTCCTGATGCGGGCGTCTGTAAAACATAAAAATGTCCTGTACCCTGGTGGTCTAAGTGCCCCTCACCGCCCACTGAGCCCCCTGCCACTCCCCTGGTCAGCGGCGGGTGGCAGAACCCCACCCGCCTGCTGCCCCACCGCCTGCCGACTGACAGCTTAGTAGGGCTGCATGCCCATTGGTTCTGGCCGGAGCCAATGGGTGTGCAGCGCCTCTCTGGTCAGATAGCAGACCAGCTGTGTGATGCGGTGACTGCAGCCATTGGCTCCTGCCGGAATCAATGGGCATGCAGCCTACAACTGTCAGTCGGCGAGCACAGTGGGCGACGGCGAATCAAATTACGCCGCGAAAAATGACGAGAAGGCTTAAAGCGATGGGGCTCAATGCTGATGAAAATGAAACAATAATTTATATTTTGAATGCCGGTAATCGAGCGAATCGCGGTCCACTGGACCACCACCGGGCTATGTGGCGAGGATGTCTCGTGCCTGTGATCAGGCACATAGCGGTCCACTGGACCACCAGGGATATAGGACGGGGTTTATTAATCAGATGCCCGTGATCAGGCAGCACTCGGTCCACTGGACCACCAGGGATATTGGGGGGGGTTTATTAAAACAGATCCCCACGATGGGGCATGGGGGGCACCGCCAGGTGCGGCAGGAACATGGGTGACCACCCACAGGTGTCAGCTGCCATGTTGTGCCCTGCAATGTGGCAGCTCACCTGTGGGTGTCCATCATTTGTTCCTTTTTTGGGGGGCTTAACTTTGTGCAGGCGCAAGTAGGGGTTGCGCATGCATGGCTCTGCACATCCTGGGCTGAATATCGGGCTGTGCAGGTTATGCGCTGACCGCCCCCAACTGTGCCTGCGCCACGTACACAATCACGCTCGGTGCGCCAGGATTTGTCGGCACTTTTCCTTTGAATATCAGCGCAGAGGTGCATCAGGCTGGGCATAGCGCAACACTGTTGCGCCATGCAGCCCTTTGAATATCTGTGCCATAGTCTTTTAATCTGAAGTGCACAACTCTATTTATAACTTAGGAACATTGCAGACCTTCACAACAAAAAACAAGCTTCACTTTCTCTCTAATGTAACATCTTAAAATACTTGAGAAAATAATCAGCTCAACTCCTATTCCTCGCTAAGATAAAAACAGGATAATTAAAACAATTGTTATTAAAATTCTGTAAAATTCTACTAAGGAAATTAACTTGGCTTTCTCCTGGGTAGGAACCCTAATTAGTTGTTGCTGATTTTAATAATACGGTGAGCGTGGTTTAACCTCAGAAATGCATCAAGCTCTATAACATAAATCAACATTAATTCAATGTGACTGCCCATAAAGTGCTCAAGTAACGTACATAAAAAGATGTGTAAAAGAAAATCCATAAAGGAAAATCAAATTCGGCAGTTATAACCCTCGATTTCAAGGGCTATAGTCTTTTAATCTGATGTACACAAAGCTATTCAAACCGTAGGAATGTAGCAGACCTTCACAATGAAAACAAAGTTCCATGCTCCCTCTAGTGCTGAGAGCTGCAAATGACTGGTGGCAACTTGCACCACTGAGTAGCAAAACGAAGTGAGCTAACCTGGTTGCACACAGTTATGGGGCTACCAACCTTCCAACGAACTGAAATACCAAATCAACATTTAGCCACTAGGGTGGAGTACAAGTTGAAGTCCCAGGCGCCCGATTATAAGCATCGAAGCAATGTCTCTTAATAAATAAAAAATTAGAGCTCTGAACCGAGTTAGAAATTGGTAGACATGGGGAACAGGATTCCAATAAGAAAACTCAACACAGTAAACTTCTCATATGGAAGGTCCTTTTATACTAGGTTACTTAGTAGCATCCTTCTGCTTCTTCGATGTTCAGATGAGGAAATATTGATACCTGATTTTCTCTTTACTTTGATTTCTTACCCCACTACGTAGAAATCACGTCACACGGACTAGCAAGTCAGGGATCCTTAAATAAATCTGGCAGGGCACTTTTAAGACCTTTAGCTGCTATGTCACCGTCTTCAAAAGATGTCCAGTTATCGGCAATCAGAACGCAAAGTTTAGCGGGATAATTCATCCTAAACTTAATTCCAGCAGCAATGAGCTTTGAGACCAAGGAGTGGAAAATGGCTATTTTTTGCCTTATAGAGGCAGGTAGATCTTGTGCCACCCTGATTTTGATGCCTTCCCATCACACTTCATGCAGTTCTTTAACTTTAGAGATGAAGTGCTGGCGCTCTAAATAATTCAAAAATCGAAAGATTAGTGGGCAAGGAGGCATCAGGCGAAAGGATCAATGTGCCCATTCGATGACGTATCGTGGCTCAAAGGGTGAGGGGCCAGCAAGTTTTTCCACTAACTTTTGTACAAAAAGAATAGTGTCTAGGCCCTCTTCCTTTTCAGGAAGACCTATGAGGACCACATTGTTCCTACAGCTGCGACCTTCTAGGTCTTCAATTTTGGACTCCAAGTGGGCCATTTTCTGATGGGTGGCAGTTAGTTCTGGGTCCAGTTTATCGATCCATTTTTCTACTGAACAGAGACGGGCTTCATTGTCCGAAGTCTGCTGGTGTAAATCTTTCATCGCTTGAGCCAGGTTCTTGATTTCGGATTTGATAGAGCACAATTCCTCTTTAAACAGTTTGAATTCCCAGAGGAATCATTGCAAGGTAAGAGGCTCTTGATCAGGAGAGGTAGATTCCAAAGCTGGCCCATCTGCACTACTGGAGGCCCTGGGGTTTTTTCGGGGCCTTCTCTGGAGTAACCGGGGAAGTGTGTTTTGGTGCAGTTTTCTGCATTACCACCTCCATAGAGCCAAATTTTGACAGAATATTGATTTGAGCCCCCTCTCTGTTTCCTTAAGAAAGGTTTCAGATTTGTTTGACAGGCATTACCAATGAAACTGAAAGGTATTAAAGTCGGGTGACTGGAGCAATGAAAGAGAGCTGCTATCTGGTGTGCTGCATCATGTGATGTCCTCAGGATGGCCCAAGTTCTAGTTGTCTCAGTGGTGAAGCTGGTTAGCGTAATCAGAATGGTATTCTGGGTGGTCTGGGTTCAAGTCCCAGCTGAAGCCCTTATTCTTTCTCACCTCTGTTTGTATGTGTTCCATAAAATATGCACACCACACTCCTGTGTGATTGTTACAAGTAAATATTTGTGTTGCTATTGGGTTGTGCATTTGAGAAAGAGTAATGTGCTTGAGGACAGCTCAGGCTCCAGTTTTCTCAGTAGTGCAGCTGGATAGTGCATTCAAAATGGTATTCTGGCTGGCCTGGGTTCAAGTCCCAGCTGAGGCACTTATTATTTCTCACCTCTGTTTGTATGTATTCCATAAAATATGCACACCACACTCCTATGTGATTGTTACAGTAAAGAAACTGTTTATGTCAGTGACCACAGTGAAGTTCAGTTTAGAGCAGATTTCCTTTAAATATTTCTTATCCTATATTTTGTATCCTGGATAGTGCAGGGGAGATGCTACATTTCATTGCCATATGGATCTTAATTTACATGTTTTTGCACTGTATTTACACAGGCTGTTTCAGATTAGCTGCAATATCTTGTTTTCAGTGAGATCATGATTTTCTCATTTTGATAATGTATTTCTTCAGAGTAGCCTAGTCCAGGGCTCCCATATTCAAAGGAGATTCGCAGCGCATCCCAGCAGAAAAGGAGGATGTGCCACACAACTGCAACAATGCACTGCAGCATGATATTCAAAAGTGTAGGATGCACTTGCCACAAGGGAATGGGCCAGAGTGCACACAAATAGTATGCCGTGCAAGTCAAGGGTGGGTTCCCATGCATATGCCGCGCTGCAGAATACGCAGTGGGAAATTCACCCCTCACAGCCCAGAACAACGTGGCCCACAGCTAGGCCATGGATAGCTGGCCTAACCCAGCCAGCCACCCACAGGTGGGCTGCGGAAGTGCACCCAGGTGCACAGCAGCCTTGCAGCCCTGATGGACTAGAGGTACCCCTTCCCATCCTCGATCAAGCCAACTCCATCCCCAAAGAGCTCCTTAGTGTAGGGCCCCCCTCAACCCAATCACACCAGAGAAAACCACGGTCCATATCCTTGATCATCAAACCCACCACCTCAAACCACAAGACACAACAACACTCCCTACTCAACTGGGTCCTTACCTCCACCCCCACTGTGTCATCACCTCTGGCATCCTCCCCGATGCTCTCAGTGACCATAACCCAATTTTCATAGTTAGGAAAGTCCACAGAACTAAATCGCCACACAAAACCATTCAACTATGCTCTTTCAAGTCTCTGCACCTTGAACCTGTCTTAAGTAACCTTGCCACTTCTGACTGGTCCCCCTAACCTCCTTCCCCATAGTTGATAAGGCCCTTGACTAATTCAAAGAAATCTTTCTTGTAAACTGGAATGCCCTTGCCCCACTCAAACAAACCAGAGTCAGAGGTAACCACTTACCTTGGATAACCCCTGAACTTCTAGCATGCCTCAAGGCTAGAGATCGAGCCTGGAAGCATCATAAAGCTACCCAGTATCGTAGTGACTTCGCGAAATTCCACATGCTCAGAAACTCTTGCACCATGGCTACAAGTTTAGCCAAGTCCGAATATTTCAAATCTGCCTTCATCACCAACATAAATTCCCCTTCAAAGTTCTGGAAGGTGGTCCATACCCTATTTACCCCCTCATCTCACCCACCATCCCCGGTACTTAAAGTAAATAGCTCACTAGTGTCTGACCCACCAGCTGTAGCTGCGGAATTTAACTCATACTATACCTCCGATGCCACTGAGCTACTGAAATCCCCCCTTCCTACCCTTCCCCCTCCCCACCCTTTACACGTGTGCCCCCTCCAACACCCTCCCACCTTCCCTTCTCTTTCACTACTGTAACCCCAAACAATGCCCTAATTGCCCTCCTCACCATCAACCCCTCTTAAGGTGCCTTCCCTGATGGTCTTGATCCAAAATGCCTCTCCCTCTCCCTCTCCACTTCGGTCATTGCCTACCCCCCTCTCAATAATCCTAAATTTCTAATTCTCTACTGCCTTGGTCCCCTCTTCATGGAAACATGCTGTGGTCCTTCCTCTACCCAAAGGGGGTGACCCCTCATCCCCTGGCAACTATCACCCCATTTCTCTCCTCCCTACCCTTGCCAAGCTTCAAGAACAAATTGTCTTCTCCCAACTCACCTCTTTCCTATCTGTCACCTCCTTTTTCACCCCTTTCCAGTCTGGTTTCAGGAAAAAACACTCGACCACCGCCTCTCTCCTATGGCTCACAGACCCCATCCTAACTGGGACGGACAATGGCCAAATTACCTCTGCCATTTTGTTGACCTGACCAAGGCCTTCGACACAGTCTCTCACTCCCTTCTCCTTGACTCACTCCCAGCAGCTGGCCTATCTCCCTCTGCCACAAACTGGTTCAAGGCCTACCTTATTGGTAGAACCCTGTCAGTTAAGATCTTGGATGCCTCTTCTCCTCCCCTCCCAATTAGCACTGGAGTCCCCCAAGGCTTGGGGTTCCTATTCTCCATCTTCTTAAACGACTTTCCCTCTGTTTGCTCCCCATCCTCCGCTATACATATGTATGCTGATGATACAGTCCTGTATGCATCTGGCTCTTGTCCCGATGAGGTTACAATTAGCTTACAGCAAGACTTTGACAAGGTTCCGTTCTGGTTTGCTAACCATAAACTTTTCCTCAACGCCAAGAAAACTGTCTCCATGACCTTTGGCACAAAGCAGAGACTCTCTAGGCTTCCCTCCCTACCCACTTTTCACACCCTAGAGGGGACTTTACTGGAGGACACATCCTCCTTCAAGTACTTAGGTGTTTGGATGGACCAACACCTAAACTTTTCTGGACATATTGATGTCATCCAGAAAATACTACGCCACAAGCTTGGTGCCCTGTTCAGAAGTCGTAGTTGCATCCCTCCTATGGCTAGCTGTGAACTTGTTCAGAAGATGATACTGCCCATTTTTGACTACTGTTATGTAGTCAATAGTGCTGCCACTAAGCCCTCCCTGGCCAGACTGGACACCCTCTTCAATTCCTTCTGCCGCTTTGCCCTGGATTCCCCACCTCGCACCCATCACTGCAATCTTTATCATGCCATATCCTTCCCCTCTCTTACAAATAGGTGACTCTCCCACTGTGCTAAATTCACCTCCAACCACTGGTTGGGTGATCTCCTTTCCTACCCCATCTTCTCCCTTATAACACCCCTCCACCTTCCCATTCCCTTTGATCAACCGACTCCCATACCCTGGTTGTCCCTCGCAAATCCACCCAAATCGACTAATCAGGTTACTCTCACCACCTCCCAAAAATCTGGAATTCCTTCCCCCCTTCAATCTGGCGCTCATCCTCTGCCTACTCCATCAGCTCTGCCCTCAATAATTACCTTGCACCTAGCTGATCCTGCCATGTCCCTCCCTAATTCCCTCCTCTAAGCCCTAGACAAACCCTACTCATGTACCCTCACCCTCATTTTACCATGTACACACACCCACTCCCCAAATGTCTAGCCATCATCCCCTTCCCCCAAATTGCTGCCCCTTACTGGCCTCCCTTGATCTCTCACAGAATGTAAAGGACTCCGAATGCTCTCCATTAACCCCTCTCCTACCCCCTAAGGGGCTTGTATCTCTCATCTACTCCCTTCTCCCACCATCTTAAAGGAGTCTCTCTGGGACACTGCCTTATCTCCTTCTCTCTGGTCCCCCCGTCCCCTTGCAGGGTTCCTGGCATCCTGAAGGGGTCTCCAGGGACATGACTCTTCCCCCTCCCTCCCATTTCCCCCTTTCTTTCACGTAGCACTTGTTTACCTATTAACTCACCACTTGTTATTGTCCACTGTTTCTACAACTTACGTGCAACACTGTTGTAACACTGTTTGTAACACCTGTCTTACAACTGTATGTTAATGTTGATCATGTAACTTGAATGTTTAATTGTCTCATTTCAATTGTACCCCTCCCCCCCAGTCACACATGAAGACGAGTGACTTGTTGGGCAGGGTGCCTTCCTGGTGAAACATTTCAATAAATAAAATAGCATAGAGGACCCCCACCCACCACCTTAGTACATAGATAACCCTGCTCCCCCCATACTTGACCTACTGCAGATACTGGCACTGCCCTCCACATCCCGCCACTGCCAGCCGCTGACTGCACTGGACCCGGGCTGGGGACCTGCACTCCAGAATGACCCAAGTCACCACATCATACATTGGGGCACTACACAAGCTGCTGACTCACCAGTGTATGCAGCAGTGTGCATGTCCCTGGCAAACCATAAGAGAGAATTGACATACCTCCAATGCATGCCTTGTCAATGCTGTATTTTCCTGCTGTCATATGCTCTCCCCCATTCTCCTGTGTAACATGTCACCCTCCGAGCTGTTGAGGTATCCTGGGTGCCATGGGGTGTGGTATCCTGCAATGCCATTTGTAGTGTACGCTCCAAGCTATGGATAGTGCATTTGTGGTTCCCTGATTGTACAAAGAAATGGGAGGTCAGCCGTAACATGCCTGTTCCGGGACCTGTGTGAGTGAGTACAGCATCGACTTTCACCCACACTGAGCAGTGCAACAGCACCATGATGATGGATCTGTATGCAAGTGCCTGAGGTGTATGACCACTGGGAATTATCACCCACACACAGCTTGTACCTATGTATGACACATTCCAGCATCCTACTGCTAGTGCTCCGCCACCTGAAAATAAGATGCCATTTCTTCTGTGAACTATAGCAATCAGCAGGCATATTCTAGGAAACTACAGTACATTGCAAAAATGTGTAAAAGGAAGACCACATTGAAACTACCTCTTAGCAGATCTGCATTGTGAAAATTCATTAGAAATAATGGGCAAAAGCATCCCACAAGCTCTCCATATCCATATCAGCTCTGACCAGATCTTGTATCTATAGGCAGCACATTCCAAATTTGAGACAGTTTATATGCAGTTGGTCTCTGACCATTGCTGGACCTGTATTGTGGAATTGACAGAGTAATGGCGCCACTTGATCTCAGCTTTAGATTAACCAGTTTAATACTAACAATACCATTCCAAATGCTCCAAGCTCTCTCAATACAAATCTGTGTGCAAATACGCTGGTACTGTAAGTATCCCTCTGTTCTATTGACAACCAATTAAGTTTCCCATGTAGTAAACAATGATGTGCCAGTTTTTTTAGCGTGCAAAGTGAACCAACAAATCAATCTGTAAATTATTTTACATTTATTCTAAGTTTTAACTGAAGCATTCTCAGATACAAGGCTCCCATAGTCCATTATTGGCACGAGACAGCTTTGTGATTTTACTTTCCTTGTATGATCAGTCAGCTTAGGAGTAGTGACTGAATAAACTGGCTCCAGGGTAAGGTTGGACTTCTCTGTCCTAGTCAAGTATCCTTCAACCCCTAGCTAGAGCAAATAGATCAGTCCCTGTAAAAGGAGATTTGTCACCCCTGCTATATTTGTTGTGTTATTAGTAGAAGTAATGCTTTATTGTTTGACATTATCTTGGTATTACACATTTCTTGTGTAAAGAGTGAATGACGCAGCCACTAGTTGCACAATATGGAGACACCACGGCTACATCCAGGGTCACATGCCACTGATGCTTTGCCACTGAGAACCCCATGTACTAAATGCTAATGAGAATATGCTGGTTACCCTCCAACAGGAAAAGCCACAGGTCAGGGATTCGTACATATAGCTCATGGCAATACCTTGCCATCAAGGCCACATAACCGGATGGATGGATGCCCAGAAATGCTGCTGCTGTATGCATTCTGCAGTAAAGAGGGTTCTGTTTCTTGTACTGCTTGTCTTTGAGCTTATCCAACCATTCCTGCATTTTGGCATTGCAGAACACAATGACTAGTACCAAACCTTCTGGAAAAGGATAGTCCATGAACCTAAAAATCTCCCTTATTGGAACCATGTCTTTGCAGTCCATCTGACTTAGTGGGGCCTTGCAAGAGGTCATACGTTGCCTGATGTTGAGACTTGGACCCCGCATGGAAAGGGGATTGAGAAATGCTACCTATGGTGAGGAATCATATTCCAGAATATGTAGCAGTGGGTAGGTTATCTTTGTCTGGACCTCTTCCAGAGTTCAATAATGAGGAAAAAAAAGAAAGTTCCCCTAAGCCATGCTTCTTGATCATTACTATTGTCTCATGGGGGGTGATGCTGAGCAAATTGACAATGACTCCTTTGAATTCTCTACCACACTGGTTAAGGGAGTGCACCACCGTGGAGGTATTTAAGAAAAAATTAAAAATGTACCTGTGGCAAATGGCCTACTTGGAGGATTAAGTAATCTGAATGAAAATACTGTGTTATGATTTTATGGAATATTTTATTTTTTTATTTTAATATTTGACATTGTTATGAAATCATTTTATTTATATGTTTTATTAATTGGTACTTGATGTTGTGGTTTTAATATGTTCAGTGCCTTGATACATTGAAAGATGCTTTATAAATAAAATTATTATTATTATTATTTTATTATTATTGAATTCAAGTCTGGGTACAGCATCAGCCAGGGTAATTTGGGATGATGTCATGGGTTTCACCTGGGAAGGCACGGTGAAGGGTCCCCCTCCTAAATTAAGTGTTATGTATTAGCGACTGTTAGATGCTTACACTCCTTCTACTGATCACCTCCACAAGAGATGGGAAAAGTTTCTAGGCCACCCTATCACTGATGCATGGGCCAACAAGTGGTTGACTCACGCAACTTAAAACACTTCATTTGTGGTATCGTACCCCTTCTTTTTTACACGTGTTGCATGTAGCCCTGCAACCAGACTGCTGGCATTGTGGTCTGCCTGAAGGCATTGTGCCTCACATTTTTGTGATCTTGTCCTAAACTTCAGTCTAGGTGGTCTTAAATTTTAACTTTGATGGAGCGTACTATGGCCCTCATCATCCTCTGGAAGGCTTCATTAATAGGTCTGGGAAATACTATTTCCCTATAGGCACAGTACCCATCTCAATCTGCTTTGTTTATGGCTGCCATTACTGAAGCCAAGAGGCTCTTGCTCCACAGATGGAAGACACTGGAGTGTCCTACTGCTAGTGAATGGGTAGATAATATGTATTAACTCACGTGATATGACCAGTTATCATACCTGGCTGCTGGCAAGAGGCATTGGTTTGAGGACGTTTTGGGCCCCTTCCTTCCCCCCCCTCATAGTTTAATGAGGGGGAAGGACCATCAGATAATTTCTGCATGCACAGGCAATTTTGGGGTAGATGGCTTATCTCTTGGAAGCTCCCTTTATAGCCATATCTTGGGGAATCTTTAGTCTCGTCTAAACATAGCCCGTCCTCATTTGATAGATTTATTAGTGTGTTTTCTTTAACACCAGCATTTACTGTTTTAAGTTTTTCTGTTCTTGTTGTTCATTGTTTGATCATGTTCTGTAATTCATAGTTAATCGTGAAAGGTTATATTTGTATTTCTGTAATGTTTTATCTTGTTTGGACATTGTTGTTATTATTATTAAGGTAGGTGTTTTCATGAAGGAATTTGTTTACATTCTCTTCTGTTTGTTCAGTGGCATGTGTACTTACCTTTTTCTCTGGAATAGTTGTTTTCCAAAGAGATTTTTCTATGTTGTACATGCACACTCTCTGCTTAGGTTTTTAGTTTGTTGTTAAAGAGCATCTACAATTAAATAGGCGGCTACACCGCAGTGAGGTCAGTGTCAACAAAAAGATAAACCAAATACTCACACTGAGGAGTCAGCACTCTTGAGTACTTGAGAAAGCACTTGAGTAGTTGAGAAAGCACTGTTGCGTGAAAACATTTCACTGTGAGACTTGTTCTTGGGAAGGGGACCACCATCGTGGTGCAGCAACTTGGTTGTACTCTGCAGCTCATTTGAATTAGTTTTATTCAGAATAAAGGTACTGTATTCTAATTGAATTTTCTTGCATCCAGCCTGATCTTTGCAGCTATGTGTACATCTTGGATCGATGGGGTTTGATGTGTCTGCTCTTCAGTGTGAGAACTTAAGGAGTATTGTGACAGCTCCTGTATGGTTGGGAGATTGTCTTTAAGGTGTTTATTTCCTTACGTCGCTCTGTTTTTTTGTATATTATATAAAAGCTCAATAAATATTAAATTATAACAAAAAAAGTCTGGGTACAGCAATGTTGTATGCTAAGCAAGGTGAATGGTCTACTTGTTCAGTTGATCTGATCACTGTCGACATGGCATGGTTCAGCCCTGACCTGGGCCCAGAATCCTTGGTCAATGCCCCTATTGGTAACTATGCCAGTAAGGGCTAGATTAGCATAGGTAGTTGAGGTGCCACTTGGAACACCAGAGGTGGTGTAATGGGCGTGTAATCAGAATCAATAATGGAAGAGTCAGCCATGGACTGGCCAGTGATGCCAGACAATGTTGACTCTGGGTATGTGCTCCATAAGGCCACTGCTGTCACATGGCCTACCATATGCATCAAGCTGGAGATTGACAACAGAAGCCTAACAATGAAGGTGAGGAACTGGATAGCGATTGCTGATGAAGATGTTGGTGGGGATGTCAAAAGCGAGATCAAACATGCTACCATGATCTTGATCTTGAATGCTAATGATCCGGTGGACATGGTGCTGGTTATGTCAGAATCGTCTTACAGCACAATCTCAACAAATTCATTGTCCACACTATCTATTTTTTTATCAAGCAATAGAGGTTTATTTGATGTTCATGACAAACTTAGACTATCTTTACTTGATAAATCTCCCTTCCACAAGACCACAAGACCTCACACTCACATTTGGGGCATGCAATGATGCTTACACAGTAACGTTTCTCTTTCGGATGCTGATGACACATTACATTCCCAAACTGATCCAGTACTTTGATGCTCTACCTTCATTCACCAGCTCAACAGGTAGATGAGCTTAATGGAAGTGTCCTGGGCAGCATAAGACAGTCTTATGGTACAGAGTACAGCAGGCATATGTGACTCCCACCTGAGCATGTAGCACTGACAGTGTTATGGAGGAATTCTCCTGGACTCTTCAACTGCATGGTCATACTTCTCCTATAGAACATCCCTGCCATCATCCTGGAAACAAATCTGGATCTTTATCTTCTGGGCACATTATGCTTTTGCCCAATTTTAGAGGATCATTTAAGGAGCTCTAATAATGAATTATCTCTCTCTCTCTCTCTCTCTCTCTCCATCAGTACAGACAGTTACTGACTGTGTTAGCCCAATTTTAGCTCTTTAGTTGGCACATTCCTTACTGGTCCCTAGGAAGGAGCATCTATCTGCTAAACCTATTTGCTGAATTTGTATCTCACTTACCGTAGGGAGCCTCTATCTCTCTTTATCACTTTACCATGTTCATATGTGCTGCATCTCCTGCTCTCAACCCTCCCAGTCTCTGTTGCTCTTCCATAACTGTTCCTCTGCATATAAGTACATACGAACATACGAAATTGCCAGCAGGAACAGGCCTTAATTGTCTATCGAGTCTGCTCAAGTGCACAGCTAGGCTAATACCCTGGAGCTGCAGCCCCCCACTCCTTCTGGAGTCATTACCCACCATCCCAATCCCCTCCACCATACACCTCCCAGCAGTGCCCTCTTCTGTCCTAATCTTCTCCTTTACCCTGTCCCACCCCTCCCCTTGAAACTGGTCACCATCTTTACCACCACCACCTCCTCCAGCAACTCATTCCACCCCTTCACTACCTTTTCAGTGAAAAAGTGTCTCCTCATTTCCTTCTTGAATTTACACACACACTCTAACACACACACCAATTTCAGGCTATGCCCACTTGCTGTACCCTCCTCTCTTAAGTTAAAGATGCCCTGTTTACCAACCCTGTTTATGCCGTTTGGGTACTTGAAGGTTTCAATCATATCCCCCCTCTTCCTCCTGTCCTCCAGGGAGTACATGCTCAGCACCCTCAGCCGCTCCTCATATATTCTGTCCCCCATGACATGGATCATTTTAGTTGCCCTCGACTGGACCCCCTCCAGTAATTTGATATCCTTCTTCAGGTAAGGGCACCAGAACTGAATACAGTACTCCAGGTGTAGTCTCACTAGTGACCTGTATTGAGGCAGAATAACTTCCTCCCTTCTAAAGGTAATACCCCTGGAGATGCAGCCCAGCATTATATTTGCTTTGACTGCTGCCTTACAGCACTGTGCTGTGTGTTTCATGCCCCCCCCTGACCATTACTCCCAGGTCCTTTTCCTTCTCTGATACTGTCACCTGTATTCCCCCCAGCCAGTAACTGGCCTTTGGGCTTCTGGCTCCCAAGTGCATCACTTTACATTTCTTAGCATTAAAACCCAACTGCCAGATGCCATGACCATTTCTCCAGCTTAGCCAGTTCCTCCCTTAAATCCTGTCTCCCCCTTCTCTGTGTCCACCCTCCAACAGAGCTTAGTATCATCTGCAAAAAGGCAGATTTTCTCTTGACTCCCTCTGTTATGTCCCCTATAAATATGTTCAACAGCACTGGTCTGCATACTGAGCCCTGTGGGACACCACTGGTTACAGGCCTATGTTTGAACAGTAGTAACAAGGACAAGTACTAACCCTTGGACTCCAGAACCCATCATTGAGCCAGAAAGATAGCCAACCCAGTGCTTATTCTTCTGGGAATCTCCCTGCTCTGCTGTTCTACTTCTGGATAGTACTGTTTCAGCTTGCTTCTTCTGACCCTCCAGAGACTGAACACAACAGGCAGCATGTGCCACGTCCTATATATGGAGCCCTGCCACCACTCCAGATCCAGCAGGTACTCTCAAACCAATACATCCAGAGGCCTGGCTGGGACTGGTGATTTCAGCTGCATTCCCTTTTCAGTCTCCCACTACACTCAAACTCCTGATTAGACTTAACAACTAGAACTTTCCAGCTCTTCATCGCCTGTTCTGCTAACTCTTCCCTCATTTCCTGTAGCTGAGCCCTTCAGCTCCTATTACAGGGGCACCTCTAACAACTATACACTTAACCCTTTACACTCTGATAACCTTTTAGGAGCCCCACTTTGGCACAGGGATTACAGTAGGTAGCTAGTAAGGACTGCCAGACTGGTTCTGAAGAAAGAACCCTCTAGAATCTCACTGGTTCTCAAATTTAGAAACAAGTTCTCTTTAAAGAACTGTTTGAGTTGTTCAGAATGAAAAATGGTTATTAATAATGCAATTATCATACAAATGCAATTACTAGGTTCAGAAGGAGGTTCAAAATAATGAACTCTTACTATCTTTTTTGTTTCTAATTAAAATGGAAAAGGTTTGTCCCATTCTTACAGCATAGTGTTGCTTTGGGGAAGGAGGGGGGATGATTTGTGTGTGTATTGTTTCATTTATACTTTTTTTGCAAAAATGTTCAAAAGAAATACAACCAATGTTGACACCTAAAACAATTACTGCACAAATAAAATGCACAGTGCTGAAAACCCATGAAACTAAACTTCCTAAACAGTTTAGTCAGTTCTCCTGCTTTGTAGTTCCCAAAATGTGCACAGTTAGTGCCATTCCTAGCTGGGATATGATTGGGACCAAGAATAAGTAAAAATAACCAGAAAACTGTTAGGCATGCTAAAATAATTATTTAAATACTGTAAAGGACACAAATAGCAAACTGATCAGGTGGGAAGCCCCAAAGGCCCCAAGGTGACTACTTTCTTCAGAGGAGTATTTCATCTGGTAGTTAGGCAGCAATAGGAGCACAAGCAGCATATAGAGTGATTGAAAGTATTACAATTCCATTGATGGAGGTGCTGATGAGCAGCTAAACAGACTGGTCGCACTACTCCAGAGCTCCGCGCCAAAAAGGACATAAACGTGCACAAAATCTTAATTTCCAAAATTATTTTGCTGAAAAAGTTACCTGGACAACAGTAGAGATGGACGAGTATATCACCTCGGGCAAGTCAGCCCGACAGTCGGCTAAGAATGCTAAGAAAAATCCGACTCATGAGGAAAGTGCAGTCACTGGACAAGGCCCTATTTCCCTGTCAGTAGCAGAGGTTGCTGCAATCAGCAAAGTGGTTTCCGAGCAGATCTTGGCTGAGTTTAAGCCACGCTGGAACGAGCAGAACACACACTCAAGGGGTGGCTCAGGGCTGAAACAGCACGTGTGGTACTATGGTAAAGCAAAGAGTGTCGGACCTCGAAGATCAAAATAGTGAGATACCAAATAAAATGCAGTGACTGGAGAAAGAGGTAGAAGAGCTTAAGGAGGCTTTGGACTAGCAAGAAAACTATAGCAGGAGGAATAACCTCCATATTAGAGGCTTATTAGAGGGTGTGTAGGGCGGGAATTTACTGAGGTTTTGTGCTGACACCCTGCCGAAACTGCTAGATATGAAGATGGAAAAACAAAAACTTAAAATTGAGGGGCACATAGGGCCCTGGTCCTGAGACCCCCAAATGGCCAGTCTCCTCACCAGGTGATTTTTCATCTGCATAACTACCAAGATAGGCAAGCCCTGATGTTGGTATTTAGAAACAAGAAAGACCTTATATATGAGGGCCATAAGCTAACATTACATCAAGATATGTTACTAAGAGTACAAAAAAAGAGGCAGCAGTTTAATGCTTAGATGGATGGCTTGCGGCAACGAGGGCTAGATTTCTTCATGGTTTACCCAGCAACTATCAAGGTGAAAGTGGAGGGAGCCACCTTTTCTTTTTGGGACTCGGAGAAATTACAAGCCTTCATGAATGACTGGGATAGGAAAAATAAGAAAACTTGAACCTGGTCATGAGGTCCGTGAGATGTGTGGAATACCTTAAGGGGACTGGAGGGTTCAATATTTGTATATACCGAAGGAATGGACTCTGTCTTGAAGTTTAAAAGGGCATATAGAATGAAGGTGGGCTGATTTGTTTAGTTCTTTATCTCTCTTGTATTGTGTCCCTCTCCCCCCTCTGGCTATGCTGCACGGCAGAGATTGGGCCCTATTGGAAAAGCTGATGTAGGCCTGATGGGTATGTATAGAAATTTCACAACTGATCTCGATTGTATGGGGCTTAAATGAGTCACATGGTAGCCTGCAACCCCAATAGATCCCCCCTGGAGTGGACTAGAGACAGAACATTTTCCCCGATAGGGGCATATTGCATCGGGGGTTAGAAGCTTGCAAAAGCTAGGCTGGGCTCATGTAGACCACGAGGAAATTTGTGCATATCTCCAACCTGCAAAGTCATTCAATTGATAGTGAGGAGAGCAGAGTACTGAATCCAGCTGGGCAGGAGGGGGCATTCTGCAAACACTTATTGCAGTGAACTGAGAACTCTAAAATATACTGCAGGCAGCTGAGAGTACTGATGGAGTTTGGCTTTTTGAGGGTTGTGGGGTGGCCCAAGTGGTAAAAAGGAAATATAATTGTGATGGAGGAATTGAAAGAGAATGCAGAGGCACAACATGAGGCAATTAAGAGACGGGGGGAGGAGGGATACATTGAGCAGAGATCAGTGAAGGGAGGATTTTTTTTTTCTTATATTATTTCTACTCCTTGGTCCCTGGTCAGCTGCCATCCTCATCCACCCATCCAGACCCATACCCTTAGATCAGACCACTACCTACCCCCTCGGATTACCCCCCCCATAGTGGGGTGGTGAGGAGCCCCCCCCCGGCATGACTCAACTCACCCTCTCTCAAGATCCAGTGTGGGGGGTGCCATTCGAGGTCGGGGCCTGAACACCTTGAAAAATAATCATTGATGTGCCCCCAGCAGCATGGTTTCCATAAGCTCCACAGCACCACATCAGCCTTAGCCCATTTCATTGATCATGTACTCAGAAACATGGATTCGGGTAAGGCCACAGGTACTGTATTCATGGATCTGATTAAGGCATTTGACCAAGTTGACCACCCTCTCCTACACTCTACCTCCACCACCTTAGCAGCTCTGGGAGACTTCCTTATGGTTTTGGAGCTATCTCATGGGCAGGTCCCAGTCAGTTACCATTGGGGCTGCATCCTCCCCTGCCCTGCCTGTCTCTACCGGTGTCCCCCAAGGCTCCATCCTTGCCCTTTACTGTTTTCTATATTTATGGGTTCAGTTAAGGTCCAATACGGGGAGAAATATGAGGCTGGGGGTGGTTACAGACCACCAAGTCAAGATGAGGAGAGGGACAGGGAACTGATCTCACAAATATTGGAGGCTGTAGGGAAAGGAGAGGTGGTAATTGTGGGGGACTTCAACCTGCCCAAGGTGGACTGCAGCATACCATCCACAACATGTGCTAAGAGTCAGGTGATCTTGGAAGGACTGCAGAGTGGGTTTCTGACTTAGGACATCACTGAACCAACAACAGCTGAGGCAATTCTTGGTCTGGTGCTCACAAATGGGGAGCATGTATAGGAAATAATGGTCAGAGAGCCACTGGGTGGAAGTGACCATTGCACCTTGTGGTTCCAGTTGGATATGGGCAGGGAAAACATCCCGACTAAGACCAAAATCTTGGATTTTAGGAGGGCGGACTTCAGGAAAATGGGTGAAGTTCTAAGGAGCCATCTGGTGGGCTACAGAGCAGATATTGGGGTGGACCAAAGGTGATCCATAATTAAGGAAGGAATACCAGTTGCCACAGATGAGTGCATTAGGCTCGGGGAAGAACACAAGGGCCAAAGCACCCAGCTGGTTCAGTCCTGGGGTTGCCAAGGCAGTAAGGGAAAAGAGGTTGGCCTATAGAAAATTCAGGAAGACCGAGAGAGAGGTGGAGAGGGAAAATTACTAAAGGTTGGCTAGTGAGGCAAGTAAGTAAGTAAGTAAGTCCAGTGAGCAAAGGCAGAGAAGGAGCTGCAGATAGCTGAAGGAATTAAGAAGGGGGAGAAGGCTTTCTTTCACTATATAAGTAAGAAAAGGGACAAGAAGGAAGGGATTATTAGGCTTAAGAAAGGGGTGGAGTGGGTGGAAGATAATGGGGGAGAAGCAGAGATACTAAATCAATACTTCTGTTCCGTCTTCACCAAGGAGAAGGACGGACCAATGCCTTCAGGAGGGAAAAAGAGGAGCTGGGGGAAGGGAACACAGATCTAATGATAGAAGAGGATAAGTGAGGGGGGGGCTGCTGGCATTGAAGGTGGACAAATCACCAGGCCTGGACAGAGTACATCCAGTGGTACTAAAGGAACTGGCTGAGGAGCTTGCAGGGCCACTGGCAGACCTATTTAATAGTTCACTAGAGTTAGGCATGGTACCGTAGGCCTGGAGAACAGAAAATGTAGTGCCCCTCTACTAAAGCACCCCAATGATGATCCAGGGAATTTCAGACCAGTCAGTCTAACCTCCATTGTGGGCAAGCTCATGGAGACCATACTAAAGGAAAGGTTGGTGGAGCATGGTCTCCAGGATGAGAAGCTGCATGGGTTCATGGGGGGAGATCATGTCAAAAACAAATCTGATTAACTTCTTTGACTGAGTCACTGAAATAGTAGACAGCGGCCAAGCGGTAGACATCCTCCATCTTGATTTCAGCAAGGCCTTTGACTCTGTGCCCCACAAAAGGTTGATCAGGAAGTTGGTGGATCTTGGGGTTGGAGAAAAGATGGCCAAATGGGTGGAAAACTGGCTGAGGGACAGAACCCAGAGTGTGGTTGTGGGGGGAGAGTTATCTGGCACCAGAGAGGTAACCAGTGGAATCCCACAGGGCTTGGTGCTGTGGCCGGTGTTGTTTAATGTCTTCATCAATTACATTGGGGATGGCATTAAGGGCAAAATGTGCCTATTCATGGATGACACCAAGTTCTGTGGGAGAGTGATGTCATTAAGGTTGGCCCAGAAAGACTTGCTGCTGTTCCAGAAGTAAGTGAGGGCTTCTTTGTAATACGTATTGTTTGCATGGTGGATAGCTTTCGTACAGTCATTGCAGGCCTTTTTATATCGCTGAATGTTTGCTGTAGTCCCCTGCGCTTGTGCTATTTGCCAGATATGATCTCTTAAAGCAAGTTGATCCTGGAGTTCAGGGGTAATCCAGGGGTTAAAATGCCCTTTGAATTTTCTTGTAGTAACTGGTGCAGTGTCCACATCACTGGTTTTATGGAGGTCTGTCCAGTCAAGGAGTTTTAGGTCCGACTTTAGTTGCAAAAGGTGACCTTTTAGTAGCAGATTTTTTTTATAGTTCTGGTGGGAGGTTTGCAGCAGTTGTTGTTCCAATTGCAATTGACAGGGGAGTGGTCACTCAAAGAGTCAGGGAGAATGGTAAGATTGGAGATATGAGCATGATGGTTGGTTGCACTTTATATGGTTTTCCTGATAATTTGTCACCTTACTATATTGTTCTCCATGTTCCTGTGATGATGTATTTGGACATGTCGCTAGCCTACAACTTTACCTTGTACCTTACTGTATTCTCATTTTTGTTAATATCTTCTGTACTGTAACTCCCTGCACCTCATTGTTAATAGCCTGTAGTGTGGCTATGTTACTCCTTCTGTATTCTATTCTGCTAAATGTGCCATTGTTTATGGCCCGGGTTGTGCCTGAAAATGGTCCCTTGTATCAGCTCACCTTCCCAGTCACCAAAGACATAAATAATTAAATAAATAAATGCTCAAGATAGTTGCCATCCAGGATCCTGAAGGTAGGGCAGCAGAGATCAACCAGTTCTATAAAAACCTACATAAGCAGGAGAAATTCCCCAATAAAGAAAAGCTAATGACCTTCATAGACCCTCTACACCTTCCTTCTATAACTTTTGAATGTCAAGAGGAGATTGACACCCTCTTCTCCATTTTAGAATTAGAGACAGCCATCAGAACTATTCCAGCTGGAAAAGCACTAGTGCAGGATACTACCCGTTGAGTTTCTGATTGCCTTTAAGAACTTATTACTCCAGCCACTCACTGAGGCACTTAATGAGGTCTGTCAAATGAGTATACTCCCTGAATCAATGTGCACTGCCTTAATCTTCTTGATTCCCAAACCTGGGAAAGACCAGACATTATGCAGAAGCTACTGTCCAGTATCCCTGATTACAGCTGATTGCAAGGCAGATGCCAAAATGCTGGTTGCAAGACTACAGAAGGTTATCCCTCACATAACTGGTAAACACCAGGTAGTGTTTGTCCCACAAAGATGTGGTACTGATGACACCAGGTGGCTCATTAACACCCTGTGGAGGGCCTCACTGTCTAAAGATCCATCAGTACTCATTTCACTGGTGGCTGAAAAGGCCTTAAATAGGGTGGAATAGGAATATCTCTTTCACACCCAGGCTACATTAGTATTTGGTGACTTCTTCATTGGTCATATGCGGACCCTGTATAATGGGGCTTCTGCAAAGATCCTCACCAATACAGCCCCCTCCCCATCTTTCACCTCCTGTCCTATCTCCTATTTGTGATTATATTAAAGCCACTATTACAAGCACTTTTGAAGCATGAGAGGATATCCAGTATCTCTTAATGGTGAGCATAAAACCCTTGCTTATGCCGATGATCTAATGCTGACCTTAATCAATCCAGAACAATCAGTGCCAGCAGCCCTGGCCCTTCTGGAAACCTATGGTATGGCATCAGGATATAAGGCAACAGCACACCTTCAACCTGGGTTCCCTTGGGGCCTGCAGGAGATAGAGGTGTCCATAAAATACTTAGGCATCTATTTCTCATGGCAACTGAAGGACTTGGGCAAACTCAAAATCTTGCCCCTTCTGTCAGAGCTGGAGAAGGACCTGGCCAGATGGGTAAGCTGCATCTCTCCCACTGGGGCAGGGTGCATGCTTAAAAAATGACGGCGGTGCCCAGGACACAGTATCTCCTGTACAGTTTGTCTCTCAAGTTATCATCAAGTTTGTTAATGCAGTTACACAACCAGATGCTCAACTTTTTCTGGGGAACAGGTCCAAGGTGGGTAGGCTATAAGAAGCTTGACAAACCTCAGGAAGAAGAAGGCCTCAACCTCCTCAACTTCTCAAGGAAACATGTAGCCCACATGTTGCTCCAGCTCTACCAAATGAACCCACACATCCCGATGGAATCCCATGCAAAGTGGGCCCAATGTGAAAGTTATCTCCTAGGCAGCTCCCTGTTGTGCATGGTGATGTATGGGAGTATTCTGACTAGTTTGATCTCTCACCCTACCCTGTTGCATACTGCAAGGTTGTGGCAGGCTTATGTATAAAAGGCCCACTGGAGGCCAGATACTTCCCTGGGCTTCCCTCTTTGGAACAACCCATCCTTCAGAATAGGAAGTCATCCAGTTCTATGGTCCCAGTGGCAAGTCAAGGGTGTAACTATGTTAGGATATCTCCTTGATCAGTCCACAAGGCACCCTAAATCCTTTGACCAACTGCAGGTAGAATTCCACCTAGTGAAACATCACCACTGGCAGTACTTGCAACTGCACCATGCACTTATACACGCCCTAGGACCCACTTATAAAGTGGCCAACCTGAACATGCTGGATGCATTGCATGAGCAGATCTGGCAGACCAGTCCCCTGAAGGCTGAGCACATATACAGGAAGCACACGGCCTTAGAGAGAGATCCTATAGACCGGCTAAGAACAGCCTGGAGCACCAAGCTTGGCACAGGGTAATGCCTCAGAAGCAGAAGGTGCTAGATGCATTTAGGTAGAGCAGTTAGAGATACTAAAAACCCATTTACACAATTACAATTCAAGATACTGCACAGATGGTATAGAGCCCCCCAGAAACGTCATGCATGGGGCCTAATCCCTCAGAACACATGCTGGAGATGCCAGTCAGCCTCGGGGAGCATCATCATCTGCTCTGGGGCTGTAAAGACCTACAGAACTTCTGGACAGGGGTCCACTAGGTATGCTGTGTAGTTCTCAACCTTGAACTCCCTTTTACACCCCAATGATAATGCTTGACATTCTCCCCAGGACAGACGAGGTACAGCTTACCCCATATAGAAACATAGAAACATAGAGTTTGATGGCAGATAAGGACCACTTGGCCCATCCAGTCTACCCATTTCCCTACCTATTGGATAAGCTGCAGATTCTAGTTAACCAACAGCCTACTTCCTGCAACCCCCCACTATAATTGCCTTATGTCTGTCCCATGCATGTTTGAATTCCCCCACTGTTTTAGACCCCACAACCTCTCCAGGAAGGTGGTTCCATGCGTCCACCACTCTCTCCGTGAAAAAGAATTTCCTCAAATTACCCCAGAGCTGTCCCCTCTAACTTTAAATTGTGTCCGCTTGTTCTTACACATCTCTTTTCTGAAAGATGCTACCTCCTGGACTTTGTTGATTCCTTGAGGTACTTAAAAGTTTCTATCATGTCCCCCATCCCTCCTTTCATCAAGGGTATACATATTAAGCCTGTCAGTCTCTCTTCATATGGTTTCTGATGTAGACCCTGCATCATTTTAGTTGCCCTCCTCTGGACTGCTTCCATCCTGTCTATGTCCTTGCATAGATGAGGTCTCCAAACTGCATGCAGTACTCCAGATGGGGTCTCACCAACTGTCTGTACAGAGGATAACCACTTCTCTTTTCTTACTTGTGATGCCCCTCCCTATGCATCCCAGTATCCCCCTGGCTTTTCTTACTGACTTCTCACATTGCTTACCCACCTTTAGGTCATCTGATATGACTACACCCAGATCCTTTCCATTATTGTTGTCGTTAGTACCTCCCCTGCTATTGTGTACTCTTCTCCTGGATTTTTATTTCCCAGGTGCATTACTTTGCACTTCTTTGCATTGAATCTAAGTTGCCATATGTCTGACCATTCCTCCATCCTTGCCAAGTCCCTTCTCATCCTTTCTACCTCCCTTGTGTATCAACTCTGTTACAGATCTTTGTGTCATCTGCAAAGTGGCATACCTTTCCTTCCAGAGCCTCTGCAATGTCACCTATAAAGACGTTAAAGAGGACTGGACCCAGTACTGAGCCCTGAGGTACTCCACTAGTAACCTCCCTTTCTTCAGAATGTGTTCCATTCACTATTACCTTCTGTGTCCTGTTGTGCAGCCAGTTTGCTACCCAGGCTACCACCCTGGGACCCACTCACAGGCTGGCTAACTTGATTATTAATCTTTTGTGTGGGACTGTGTCAAATGCCTTGCTAAGGTCTAGGTAGGCCATATCCACAGCCCCTCCCTGGTCTATTACTTTGGTCACCCAGTCAAAGAAATCGATTAGATTCGTCTGACGTGACCTTCCTGCTATGAATCCATGCTGCTTTGGGTCCTGTGCCCGCGTTCTAGGTACTGAAAATTCTTTCTTTCAGAAGTGATTCATCATTTTCCCACCACTGAGGTCAAACTAACATGTCTGTAGTTTCCTGCTTTGCCTTGCTCCTACTTTTGTGAAGGGTCATCACATCTGCCCTTCTCCAGTCCTCAGGTACCACCCCATCTTCCCATGATTTGTTAAAAAGTGTGGTTAGTGGTGTCACTAGGTCCTCCCTTAGCTCTTTTAGGATTCTAGGGTGAATCCCGTCAGGCCCCATTGCCTTGTCCACCTTGAGTTTTAGGAGTTCTTTCAGGACTCTTTCTTCTGTAAATGGACTGGCGTTAACCCCCCTACCCAGAGTGCTTCTACTGTTTGGTTTAGGTAACTCCTCCTCTTCTTCTTTTGTGAATACTGAGCAAAAGTATTCATTCAGTATCTCTGCCTTTTCACTGTCTCCCTCTGTCCACCTCCCCTCTCCTTTACTAATCTTCACTATCCCTCCCTTAACCTTTCTATGCTCCCTAATGTACCTATAAAAGGTTTTATCCCCCTTCTTAACTGAGTTGGCTATCTTTTCCTTGGTTTGGGCCTTTGCTTTTCTGACTGCCTTCCCCACTTCTTTCTGCTTTAATTGATACAGTTCCCTGTCGTGCTCCGTCTGTGATTCCTTATACTTTTTGAATGCAGCCTTTTTCTCCTTAACCTTCCCTGACACCTCTTTTGAGAACCATAGTGGTTTTTTATTCTGCTTTGTTTTCTTTATTTGTTTCACACAAAGGCTTGTTGCCTTCATGATGGCAGTTTTCATTTTTCTCCATTGTTCTTCCATCCCTCCTTTCTGGCCATTTGCTAATGCATTCCTCAGGTGTTCACCCATTATGCCAAGTCAGCCCTTCTAAAGTCCAGTATCCTTGTCTTTGTTGGCTTGTCTCCATGGTTGTGTTTTATGCAGCACACTGTGCAGTGGTCGCTTGTTCCCAGATGTCTACTGACTTCTAAATTTGTGATCCTCTCTCCATTTCAGAGTACCAGGTCTAATATTGCTCCTTCCCGAGTGGGTTCCACCACTAGCTGTCTAAGGCATGCCCCATGTAGGGCATCGAGAATGACCCTGCTCTTGGATGTGGCTGCAGTCCATGTAGCCCAGTTAACATCTGGCATGTTCAGGTCCCCCATCAACAGTATCTCCCCTTTTTCAGCCATTTTGAGAATGCCCTCTATCATTTTTGTCCATATCCTTCCCTTGAGACTGGGGTCTGTATACAACCCCTATGCGGATTGTGATGCCATTCCCTGTCTCCAAGGTGACCCAGAGTTCCTCTTGTCCTCCCCCTTTACTTTTTAGTTCTGTAGCTTTGATCCCTTCCCTTATGTAGAGAGCTACTCCACCTCCTCTTTTACCTTCCCTGTCCCTTCTGCAGATTGTGTACCCTGGTATGTTGACATCCAGTCATGGTTCTCCGTGTACCATGTTTCTGTGACTGCCACAATATCCAAGTGTTCCTCTTCCATCAGGGCTACTAGCTCTGGAAACTTGTTTCCCAGACTATGGGCATTGGTACTCATTGCCCTCCATTTAATGTTGGCTTTATCCTTTTTTACCCCATCCCTGTTCTTATTGCCCTTGTCCATTTTTCCATTTACCCCTGTCCTGCCCTCTGCCAAGCTCTGTACCTCAGTGTTTGCCCTACTACCTGCCATGTTTTGTGGGGGAAGGCTTGAACTTTCATGTTTCCTATCAGCACCTCCCCCCTTGGCTAGTTTAAAAGCTTGCCAGGAAGCCTTTTAAACCTGTCACCTAGGAGCATGTTTCCTTCCTGGACAGATGCAGACCATCATGCCAGTATAGACCTTTATCTCTCAGGTGGACCCCAGTCCCCAATGAAGCCAAAGCCCTGTGGTCTGCACCAGTTTTGCAACCATTCATTAAACTGCATGGTGTGCAGTACCCTAGCCTCACCCCTGCCATAGACTGGCAGCACCTCTGAGAAGGTTACCGTGCTTGCTACCTGTCTGATGCCCCTCCCCAACTCCACAAATTCATCCTGCACTGCACTGATTCCATGCCTAGCTAGGTTATTTGTCCCGAGGAGGAGCCTTGATTGTCACAAAATGGGTTACTTTATGTCTCTGGAGGGACACAGCCCCCCCATGTTATAATGGATGGAAGAGATGGGTAAACTGGTGTGCTATGAAAGGGTGCATCATGTGGCAACACACACACTAAGGCAATACTGTACTTGGATACCTGGGATCCATACTTGCATTCCCCAAACTGTAAAATTCCACAAGGACACTACATGTCTCATTATCTCTTAAGCTGAACTGAGATAGTTCCTGATGCTTAGTGGCTTTACCAACTCTGTTTTTCTCTTTATGGTACCTCAAGCTAATATTTGATGTTAAATCAACCGTAATGGTATTCAGACCCTTGTTAATTAGGGGATGTTGATTACTAGTTTAGTGCATTTAAACAAAAAGATAAAATAGAAATTTTTATAGAGGAAGTGCCCTTAAATGGTTCAATGTTTTTAAAGACCCCTATTGTTCGTATGAATTTTGCTATTTTGTCTATTCTTGTAACCCTTAAATGTTGACCACCATTTGAGTTGTACTTCTAAGAGGGACACGTCCCCCGGCCAGGCATTTTCTGTACTGTAAGAATTCTAATAGGTGGCACATGCATATTCTTTGTTTTAGTAAGTCAATTAAATGTTAATTACAAGAAAATCACATAATACATAGCTGTGATGTATTACATACTTTTCTGAATGTCCAACTTCACTTTCTCTTAAGGGCTCTACACTTGAAAATGTTGTCGCTATTTTTTTTTTTGTTTTATGTTTGCTGGCACGCATGTGCAAGAAACATAGTGCCATCATCTGAGTTTTCAGAAGTGTGGCAGCCCTCTTCCAATTCAGTGAGTGTGTTTGCAGGCGCGGCCGCAGTTCTCCAATGCCTGCTGGAGCTGTCCATGACAGCAGTCGAAAATGCAGTGGAGTACAGTTGAAAGGAGGAACTACGCTTCAGTGAGCATCGCTAAGATATTGCCTGTTCATGCACGCTCCCCCTACACACACACATGCACACATACTGCGTGCTCGCCCCTCCCACGCACACACTGTATAGCCAGCCGGGGGTGCTCAATCCCCCATCTGCTGTGCTGCGCTCCCCCAAACAGAGTTCCATGCCATGCTGGGTGCGCACTTCAGGCGTGCTCATGCTATCTACAGGGGTGCCCAATTCCCCATCAGCTCCACTGTCTCCCCCGAGTACAGGGTGCCACGCCTGGGAGCCCACCCCAGCATGGCAACAGATGTTGTCAGCCGACGGGGTGCCCAATCCCCTGTCGGCTCCATCGCCCCCACCAAACAGCTGTCCTTGTGCTATGCTGGGAGCCACCCCAGCACGGCAACAGATGCTGTCACTGACGGGGGTGCCCAATCCCCATCGGCTCCATGCCCCCCAAAAGCTGAGCCACCACGCTGGGAGCCCACTCCAGCATGGCAAACGTCCCACGTCGTCTCGTCCTTTGTTTAAAAAAACAACCTGAAATAAAAAAATGGTTACTCGCTGTCTCTGCCCCCACCTACGTCCACCCACTTCGCACCCTGCCTCCCCACACACACCCTCACCCCATACTTACCTCTGGACTCTGTGCGATGATCTTCGGTGGACCGGGAACACGTCTGCACTCTTCAAAGCCGACCGTGAACTGAGGAAATGCCGGTAAGCTGTATAATGGGATAGATAGGGTTTTTCAACTTTGATGCATATCTCAGGCATTTTTTGGAATTTCTGCACCAAATTTTCAACATGGGGTTTTTGGGACCCCTTCTCATGAATGCTCTCACTGTCATGGCGTTAATCAGGCCTGAAGGGTGATTTCGCAGTCACTGCGTGAAATCACCTTTCAGGACCAAGTAACGAAATGACACTGCCGCTGTTCATAAGGTGGGCTCTCAAAAAGCCTCTGCTGAAAATTTGGTGGAAAAATTCTTAAAAATGACTGTTTTACGAGCGTGCGTTGCGCAGTTCCTACGCACGCTCGTAAGTTCGTGAATTTGCAATATTTTCACTCCAGATTTTCAACATTACCATTTTACCACACCTCCTAATGAGCAGTACAGCTGTCATTTTTCACATCCTGCCCAAAATGTGTTTCTGCCCATGTAGCTCACAATGGCGCAGTCGGCGTGTGAAATCAATGTGTGGGACACATTAAGAAAATCACAGTGACACTGTTAATGAGCAGAGGTCTTAAAATGGCTATGTTGAAAATTTGGTGAAAAAATTCCTAAAAATAACTGTTTTACGAGCGTGCGTTGCGCAGTTCCTGCGCACATCGTAAGTTTGCGAAGATTCAATATTTTCACTCCAGATTTTCAACATTGCCATTTTATTACACTTCCTTATGAGCAGTACAGCTGTCATTTGTCACATCTTGCCCAAAACTTGTTTCCGCCCATGTAGCACACAATGGCGCAGTCGGTGCGTGAAATCAATGTATGGGACACATTTAGAAAATCATAGTGACACTGTTCATGAGCAGAGGTCTTAAAATGGCTATGTTGAAAATTTGGTGAAAAAATTCCTAAAAATGACTGTTTTACGAGCGTGCATTGCGCAGTTCCTATGCACGCTCGTAAGTTTGCGAATGTTCAATATTTTCACTCCAGATTTTCGACATTGCCATTTTATTACACTTCCTTATGAACAGTACAGCTGCCATTTTTCACATGTTGCCCAAAATGTGTTTCCGCACATGTAGCGCACAATGGTGCAGTCAGTGTGCGAAAGTAATGTTTGGGACAGATTAAGAAAATCACAGTTACACTGTTCATGAGCAGAGGTCTTAAAATGGCTATGTTGAAAATTTGGTGACAAAAGTCCATAAAATGACTGTGTTACGAGTGAGCATTGCGCAGTTTCCACACACCCTCGTAAGTTCATGACTTTGTAATATTTTCAGTCCAGATTTTCACCAGTGGCATTTTTTCACACTTCCTTATGAACAGTACAGCTGTCATTTTTCACAACATGGCCGAAATGTGTTTTCACACCTTCAGCGCAGAGATGCGTGGTCGCTGTGGGAAATCATTGTTCGGGACAGATAAAGAAAATCACAGTGACACTGTTCATGATCGGAGGTCCCAAAATGCTTTTTGTTGACAATCTGCTGTAAAAATCCCTCAAACTAATTGCATTACGGGTGTGCATTGCTCGGTTTCTATACGCTCGTGATTTCACCAGTTTTTCAATATTTTACTGCAGATTTGCAACATTGCCATTTTACACCTCCCCATGAACAGTACAGCTGTCATTTTTCGCATCCTGTTCAGAATGTGTTTTGCACCTGTGGTGCTAAATGTCGTAATCGCTGTGCATAAGCAGCTTCGGCTAACAAACTGATAATGCCACTGTTCATGAGGTGGGGGTCACAAAAAAACCATGTTGAAAATTTGGATTGAAAATACCAATGAATGCCTGAGGTGTTAGGGTTTCCAACCATAACGCCCCACCTTGTAGAGAATGACAGGCATCAGGGGTGTGACTTGGGATTCTTGCCTGTAATGCTCATACCATTCCACACCCTGCAGCCAATGAGAGGCATCGAGGTATGCCTTGGACTCTTCGGCCCCAAAGTTCACCCCATTCTCCAATACTGCACTCATCTCACCATATTTCCTGATGGAATGGGGTGCGCATAAGGGCCAAAGACCCCAAGACACACCGTGACACTTGTCAGTGTCTGCAGGGTAGGGTGTGGCAAAATGGCGAGGCCGTTATGCCTGACGACCCAAAGGCACACCCCAATGCCTGTCACTTTCTGCAGGGTGGTGGTGGGGTTGGCTTCAGTCCAATACTTCTCTGCCATTCCTATTATGCAGCTCTGTAACTTCTACACTACCAATGCCAATGCCAGCAAGCAAACATTCGGCATTGACAAATGCTTGTTTTTTACTAAAAAAAAGAAAATAGAGGTATGCTCAACCAGATACTTTTTTTTAAATTAAATACAGCATCTGGGTGTGCAAAAGGGTTGAAGGATTAGAAGCTGAGTGGATGGTGCTTCAGTTTTTACCAGTCTTATGAAAGTTGCATGAGGACATGAAGGTGTCAGCACAGAACAGTTAATATAAAAAAAAATATGGGAAACTGTGTTTACTCATTTTATTTTATACATCCTCAGCATGTGAAACCTTTATAAATCACTCAGGCTTTGCTCTTGTGGTTTATGTGGGCATCACACACCTCAGGTGTGCAAACAAACATTACAACAATCAGTTTCCCACACATTATTCTGTATGTAATTACTGGTGAGCCTATGTATTAACCAGGCTACAACCACTTTCAAAACACATAATGCATGGCTTTTCCCATAATACATGGCTGTGTACTACAGGAGTGTTGTCAATCATTCATTTCCACATGCACTAATAAAAACAAAAACACCATGTTCATTCAGGCACACCACACACTCACTGGCAACAAAAAGTAAAAGTAACTATCTCCATTCACCATAGACACACGCATTGAAAGTTAACTTACAGTACTTCAGATTTCAGTGTTCATCCTGTTTGCCATGTCTGCCTCCTCTTAAGTGTCTATTTTGGTGAGAGGAGCACCAGACTGCAAAGAATGCACAAGTGCACGTGGTTTAAAAATACACAGAGTGTGCCTTTACCCCAGCACTGCCTAGCAGAGGCTCAGTCAAGGAGACATAGAGAGATATGAGGAGCAAGTGGTAGCAGCAACTGACTAAGGAGCTGCTCCCACAGCTACAGTATATGCAAGTGCTCCCAGGGACTGGGAACTTAGCAATCTGAAAAAAAACTGGAGTGTTGTAATTACTCTTTTTTACACACCCTCAGTGTGTGATACCTTTACAAAACACTTGTGCTTCATTCACATGTTTTATGTGATATCACACACCTCAGGTATGTAACAAAGGTGTGTAAAATATGTACAACACCCCATATATCATGTTATATATTTGTAACATAATGTTTAGACTGAATTGTGTCTTTTATATTTTTAACAGTTTCCCTGGAGGACTGGTTGCTCTTCAGTTAGAGTTGTGTTAAAATATGTTTTCACAAGCATTCTCACAGCTGTCACTGTTCTTTTTTTTTGTTCCCGAACCCCCCAAACCTCCGCTCAGAGGTCAGACCTGCTCTGTTTGCCATCCCCCATGCCCAGGCTTACCCTCCTGGGTGGGGCTGCTGGAGCTCCCCCCAATGGACACAGTCAGGGCCACATGAGCAGGACCCCCCGGTGAACATCGAAGGCAGTGGAGATGGTGGCAGGCAGGTCGTTAGGCTGGGGGGGCTGGCTTTTTTTTTTCAATGCTTCCAAGGGGGTGGGGACATGCAATGACATTCCGCATCCACCCTGCCCCCCTCAAGTGATGGTGCCGGCATGGTGGTGCCCCCAGCCTCAGCCAGGAGTCTGCAGTGTGTTGGACACTCTACCCCTTCCCCCGGAGGGGTGCAGTCCCTAGGATGCTCAATCCCTTTCCCCCCAGCCAGACCTCCAACATCCCGAGTCCATTCCCAACCCGGGGTCATCAGCATGACAGATGGGTGCCCTGACCCTGTGCCAGCAGGCCTGCCTGTCAGCTGTTCTTTAACCATTTGTCAGTACAGGAAGATTGAAAGTGAAGCCCCATACATAAGGTCATGATATTGGCCTTCTGCTGGCCTGTATCATAGACAGAATCCTTTGTACTGACTTGTTCCCTTTCTGACAGTGGTGTCTTCCAGCCTTAGGGTCAGCAAAAGAATAATCTGCAAGCAAACACTTCCTCAAAGTAAAAATAAGAATTCATTTTTGTCTGAGCCAGCATCATGGCACCCTCTAGGGGATTCAGTTTTTTAGCCAGTTAGCATTCTGTTTCTTTTATAGAACTCTGCTGAGGTGAGCCAGTAATTATAAAATACAACATAGTATCAGCTTTAGTATTAAATTGTTTTATTTAATAAATAGTATTTGGTAGAAAATATGCCTAAAAGCAAGTAACCTTCCAGGAAAATACATTTTGTGTGGTCAATGATCTTTTTAGTAAGGTGAGTTTTGTCCTCTTAAATCTGGCGTTACTGGGTGAGAGCATGGCTGAGGAAAAGGTGATTAGTGCACATACTGGAAAACATCTGGAAAGGAACAGGGTGCTTTTAATGGTTAGAGAAGTCCTATCCATCTTCCAGAAGAGAAAAAAAGAAAAATCTCTGAAACATTTGTTTTGTGCTGAGCACTAACCAGAGGTCATCAGTCAGTGTCACGATGAAACTGAATAAAAACCTCATCAAGTTGAAAATCTTGTTCTGGAGATAAAATGTTGTGCTGATTGCATCCATCTGATTACTGGGTGTCTGAAAAATGGTTCCGTCAGTGGGTCTGCAGGCGATGCATTAAGCAGATGCTGTCAGCCACCTCCCAGCCCAGAGCAGGCCTTGCTCTATTAGAACGAGATGAATCACCTGTCTCAAGCAAATACGAAAGAAATTAATTCTTTTTCTCTCACAAAGCAGAAAATGGGCTGAAGGGTTTTTTTGTTTGTTTTTGCTGCTGTTGCATCAACTGTTATTAACTAATATTTACCTTCCCTCCAGTCGGATCTTTTTGGTGACTGGCACGCAGTTATGTTTCAATTAAAAGCCCACCCTTTCCCAACCTACATCCTGGAAAAGAAAAATAGCCAAGGGAAGCTCATCCAATCAATCACACTGAGATATATATTTTAATTTCAGGATGCGTGCACAATCTGGTACATTGAGTACTACTCAGTGTGTTATGGGTCCAGGCCCTGAGAAGAGGACAATCCTTTGAGAATCTGAGGTCCAGCAGAACAGCCTGTTGTTTCGAGCAATGCCAGTTCATTTTAATGAATGTAACCCTTATGACATTGGCCTCCATCCACTTTATCCCATATTCCTCAGATCAACTTCTTAAGATGTTATCATCCAAGAGTACCAGACTAGGGTATAGGGTTCAGAACATTATGGAACATTTTAAGGGGGTAATTAGGAACAAAAGAAAGGCAAGGGGTGGGAGAGCTTCAAAAGAGCAGTGTAGAACAATATAGGAACAGTAGAACTGCTTTGATACACTCATAGGGCTGTTTTTTTTGAAGGGGGACACTACATGCACAATTCCAGAGGGTTATATACTGTACTATGCTATGCCATGCCATGCCATACTATATTATATAAAATAATATGGTCAACCATAGTAACTCAGCATGTGTTTCCATCTGGGGAGGTTGCAGTGACATCAAAAATCTCTTGAGCTTCACTCTTGAGGTCTCTATGATGTCATCACAACCCCTCACTGGAAACACAGCCTTGTTTTGTATGCTGTAGACATTATTCTACATGTTACATAGGTTTGTCCCGCCTTCCCTTAAACCTTGCAGGGGTATATCAGTCCAAAATTCCTATACATTCTAATTCTGTCTGCAGCCTATGGGTTAATTTTCTCTCCTTAGTGCTATGTGTCTAGAATTGCCCCCCTGCTTTGTGTCCTCCTATACGTGTTGCTCTAAAAGACAGTCATTACCTCATCAGTGGTGTCTCCGTGGTTAGTAATTTGAGATGTGGATGGAATGGAGCTCTAACATGCAGCTGCCCACAAAGTTTGTGACCATAAGGTAGTCAGTGCATTGAATTTCTGAGTAACAATCTCTTTTTATGTTGTCTTGCATGTTCGCAAGCAACATCTTCTGACAGTAATAGCACAGTGAGAGGTATGTCAGAGTGGGCGAATACAGGAAATGCTTTAGTAGGTGCATCCCTCATTTCCCAATTAGCCAGCATGCTAACACTGATGCAAAATTTATGTAAACTGCCACCAACTTGAAAGAAATGTGCTGCTGCAATCAGAGACAAGCTCATCATGCAGCAGCAGAGATGACAAGCCTCCCATATGTGCCTTTCCTGGTGAAACATTTCAATAAATATGGCGGCAGCTACATAATCCACAAAGAAAGCCAACATCAGGTGTGCAGTTCCCGTGTCAGCATGTCCATCACCTCCTCACACTGTGGGGCACACTGGGAGCCCACCCAGTGTGCCACCTGCTCACACAAAGCAGACCATGTTGGCATGTTCCTCCACCCCATTGTGTGGCACACTGGCAGCCCACCCAGTGTGCCCTAACAAACTCATCTTACGATGTCCCTTTGTTCACATTAGTATGGCACACGGACGACCCCAGTGTGCTGCCGCTCACATAAAGTCAACAATGTCGGCATGTTCCTCCCCATCTCCATTGTATGACACACTGGGAGCCCACCCCAGTGAGCCTAACAAACTGTGTCACGATGTCTTTTCTTTTTTTACCTGAAAAAAAGAAAACTGTCCCTCGTTGTCGGCGGCACCCTCCCCAATCTGCACGCCACCCTCTGCGTACCCCACCTCCCCACACACCCCTTTACCACGCATACTTATGTCCAAAGGGCTGTCGCTGCAATCTTCAGTGGAGCGAGAACACGTCTGGACTCTTGGAAGCCAAACTGCAAAATTAAGAAATGCTGGTAAGCTGTATAATGCCATCAATGGGGGCGGGGGTGGAGTTCAACTTAGGTGGATATCTCAGCCATTTTTTTGAATTTTGGCTCCAAATTTTCAACATGGGGTTCTTGGGACCCCGCCTCATGAACACATGCACTGTCATCTCATTATTCGATCCCAAAAGGTGATTTCACGGTCACTGTGCGGAATCACCTTTCAAGACTGATTAATGAAATGACAGTGAAACTGTTCATGAGGTTGGGTCTCAAAAAGCCTATGTTGCAAATCTGGTGAAAAAATTCCCCAAAATTACTGTATTATGAGATTGCATTGTGCAGTTTTCATGCACACTCATAGCTTCGACAATTTTTAATATTTTCACTCCATATTTTCAACATTGCCATTTCTTCACACCTCCTTATGAACAATATATATTTGTCATTTTTCACATCCTGACCAAAATGTGTTTTCGCACATCTGGCCCACAATGGCATCTTTTGGGACAGATTAATAAAATCACAGTGCCACTGTTCATGAGCGGAGGTCCCAAAATGCCTATTTTGAAAATCAGGTTAAAGAAATCCCCAAAATAATTGCGTTACATTCGTGTGCATTGCGCAGTTTCTACGCACGCTTGTTTCTTCACCAATTATTTATATTTTCTCTCCAGATTTTTAACATTGCCATTTTTTTTACACCTCCTCATGAACAGTACAGCTGTCATTGTTCACATCCTGCCCTAAATGTGTTTTCACACCTGTGGTGCAAAATGGCACAGTCGCTGTGCAAAATCACCTTTCGGCTAACAAACTGATAGTGCCACTGATCATGAGGTGAGGTCACAAAAAGCCCATGTTGAAAATCTGGAGTGAAAATACCAACAAACACCTGGTGCATTAGGATTTCCAACCATAATGCCCCACCCTGTAGAGACTGACAGTCGTCAGGGGTGTGACTTGGGATTGTCGGCTGTAATGCTCACATCCTTCCACCCCACTCCCTCCCTGCAGCCAGTGACAGGCATCAAGGTGTGTCTGGACTCTTCAGCCCTAAGGTTCACCCCATTCTCCTGTAGTGCACCCATCTTAGCATATTTCCTTATAGACTGGGGTGAGTGTAAGACCCAAAGACCCCAAGGCACACTGCGACACTTGTCAGTGTCTGCAGGGTAGGGTGAGGTGAAATGGTATAAGCATTATGGCCAATGACCCAAAGACACACCCCAATGCCTGTCAGACTCTGCAGGGTGGGAGTGGGGTTGGCTTCAGTTCAATACTTCACTGCCATTCCTATTATGCATCTCTCTAACTCCTGCACTACCAATGCCAATGCCAGCAAGACAACATTCAGCATTAACAAATGCTTGTTTCTTGATGATTCAGCCTTATCTTAGTGTCTCTGTATAAACATATTCTGACATGGGAACCACCTGATGGTACAGCAGTAGTGAATCACGTTATCATACTGGCAGCCCCTGAGGCCCAGGTTCAGGAGTGCACATAGGTGGCTGAGAGCTGGGAGAAAAACAACCAGTAGCAACAAATCCCAGCTGGGAATGCCACAGCAAACTCTGTGATAGGTCAGACAGCTCACTCTCCCACAGCTGTCTGCTACACATGTGCAAGGCTCCACAGGCCTTGATACAGGATTGTGAGAGGCGGAAGTGATGAAAGCTATGCAAGGGTGAAAAGGTAGAGGGTAAAAGTGGTCACAAAGGGACAGCACCCAGAAATCTCAGGCCCTGTGCCACCCACTATACCTCAGCCAAGATCCTGCTCTAAGGTGACTATCTGTGAAGATAAATACCTTACAGAGGAATGTCATCACAAAAAGCCACACATCGTAGTTTAGGGCTGCCCCTGATTAGCAGTTTTAGTGCAAAACAACTTGTTTACCTTGTGCTGTTGTTTTCTTTATATTTACCTGGTTTATCTAGCCATCCCTCCTGTCAAACATTTTAAGTCCTTCAGCAAGAGAGGCACATCCTAGAATCTCCCACTGCTGAAGTCGCAATCAGGGATCAGTCATACAAAATTCAACTAGCAGATTAAATTACGAGAGCTATTGCCAGCTCTGTTTTGCTGGCCACTAGTCCCACAGGCCAACAGAGGCAAAGAGCAGCTTGCAAGGTGTGGGGCTTTTAATGATGGACATACCCTTTTGTCAAAGGCTGCGGGGTAACAGATGAACACATAGACCGTCATGATGTCAATAAAACTTCAGCTTGAAAATCAGTACCGTCACCAGGCTGTTTTTGGGGAGGCTGAGGCCCCCCTAATGTAAGCTCAAGCCCCCCCAATCATTTTCCTTGAAAAATGTAAAGACTTACAACTTCACTGCATGCTGAGAAAAAAAGAAGCCACGGTTTAGAGTCAGCACTTTATAGCTCTACCACATGGAGCACACTTTCCTTTTTCATTGCCTGGCCCAGGTCCTCCGGATCCCACTGTGATTGTTGGTGGTACTAGTGGTGGAGGTTGGGGTGCTCTACTCCCACCCAATGCTTTGGTTACCTCTGAACAGTGGCAGGGTGGAACTTTAGTGGTCCAGGTGCTGGTTTCTGCCCAGACACACTTTGCTGCTGTACCTCATGGTCCATCTGCCCAAACTTGGTGAATGCCTCATGGACCGCGATCAGCTGGGTGCCGAGGTCTGTGACTGCAGTGGCACCAATTTACTGTGGAAGGGAGGTGGGGAAGAGATCTGAGCAGGGGAACTCCACCACCAATGACCACTAAAACGGACACCGTCGCTTCATTCAGAGGGAGGGGGGCTACAGGAGAAGGACAGCAGTCGGGGGTCATTTCAGGGGATTGGAGCAAGAAAGGGTTCAAGGAGCCCACAAAACATAAAAATAAAAACAAAAAAATGGCAAAATGGAAGGTAGAAAATAAAGAGGCCCCCCAAAAGGCCACACCCCATAACCAGCATAGAAGTCCAGGCAAAGAGATGGGAAGCAACCTGGAGCCTCCACAAAGTGGACGAGAAAGAAATTTAACAAAACAAGAATAGAAAAAAAATAACCACTCCAGCCAAGCTGGGCAGGGCAATAGCCCGATGACCAACAAGTGGCACTAGAGCAGTAAACAAAGGGGAAAAGATGAGGGACTGCAATGGCAGCCCCATGTGTGTAACATAGCAGCAATGTCAGAAAGAAAACAAAAAAAGCCAGCGTATCGGACAGGGAAAGAAGGGAACTGGAATGGCAGCCCCAAAAACACAAACCATGCCACACTTATTCTGCAAAATAACAGGAAGCAAACTAACAGACTTGCCAAGCTATATTTTTATTTTATTCGAACAAAGAGAACCTGGGTGAGCATTCCCTGTCCACTTTGCACTGAAATGTGATGCTTGTGCTACGTGCACTACTAGGCACCCATCGTCAGGACACCACAGAAACCCCAATACAAAAACTGCAAACCAAGGAGCAGACAACTAAAGGGGCTCACCCTATGAACTGGCTGCTGCTGGCCATCAGGAGGACTGCTGGTCCTTTTCTGGAGCTAAGATCGACTGCTGCTGCTGCTGGAGACTCCTGGAGGGCCACTGGCTATAGAGGAGCAGCCACCCAGGAGCTACGAAACCAGAGCTTCAATAAGCCTCCAGGCATCCATACTCCTGTGTTCTCTATTCTATCAGTCACTTAGTCCAGAACTGCCACTGGCTGGCAGGAAGACCCTTTCTGGCCTAAGGTGGACCTGGCCTTTGGACAGATAATGTGAATCTGGGGCTAAGATCAACCCATTTGGCTGGTTTGTGGCCCCTTTAGGCACGGGCCGAGACCTGGCCTGGCAGAGACAAAGGATCCAGCACCAGAAAGCTCCAGGAGGGAAGGGGAAAGACAGGAAATGGTCAGCCAGACAGTTTGGTCAATAAGCCAGCTGGCTGTACATGGGGTGGGTGGGGAGTTGACTCTTTCCCTGAGTCCTCTTTGGTCTGCTTGCCTGGCAAACTTGGGGTACTACACTGGTCCCACCCAGAAGTCTGATGAAGAAAAAGAAAGTAAGTCTTGAGTGGACTGAGTGCGCTGGTGGCTGGCTTCTGTGTACTGTGCTGTCAACAAAGAGAACATTGGGACAGGAGTCAGGATGTCACCATGGGAGAGATCAGAGCTTGGGGCAGGGATTTGTCATCATCACTCCCAGGTTAGCTGGATCCTAATCTGACAGGGAGCACTGTGGGGCGGGGTTACAACAAATGCACTCTGTCTCCGCTAGTCTCTTAGACTCTGTTCAGTGGGTTCAAAGCATGAGGAGGTTTGCATGCCTTGCCTTGTAGGAGGGAACACCTGGACAGGACTGGGAGTGATTGACATAAGTTGGGATTGGAATTGGTGACCACCTTTGGTAACTGCCATGCCAACAAAGTTAGCATTGCTTGCACAGCAGGTATATTTTTCAGACAGGCACAGATGTGGTACACATCTAAAAGGCTGTGCAGTATGAGTCTTTACACAGCTGTTTGGCAGTTTAGAGAAGGAAGATCTGTGCCTGTGGCTTGCGTGAAAACAAATTTTGATTTATATAGCACCTTTCATACAGACTGTATTCCTGAGTGCTTTACAATCCAAAGAGGGAGGGAGAGAATTTTGCTGCCTTTTAATATAGCAACCTACATAGACACAATCATACAAGTCATCCTCAAACTACTTAGAATCCAGGAGGAGGGGAAGGGGGGATAGTTTGCAGCACACAGGGAGGGAGATGCAAAGACTACAGAAATTGACGAGAGAGAAAGAGGAAGAGAGAGGGCATGTAAACAGATTAAGGGCAGGAATGTAAATTGACTTGTTCGGAATTATGCAGTGTGGAAGTGGTGGCTGTTTGCTCTGGAGTCCTGTAACCTTCCCAGCAGATCTGCTGGGATAATGGCGTCTGGCTGGTCTCTTATTTGCTCTGGGGTCCTGTAAACTTCTCAGCAGATCTGCTGGGATAATGGTGTCTGCTGGCAGGTCTTTTACTTGCTCTGGGGTCCTGTAACCTTTCCAGCAGATTTGCTGGGATAATGGTGTCTGGCTGGTCTCTTATTTGTTCTGGGGTCCTGTAACCTTCCCAGATCTGCTGGGATAATGGTGTCTGGCTGGTCTCTTATTTGTTCTGGAGTCCTGTAACCTTCTCAGCAGATCTGCTGGGATAATGGTGTCTGCTGGTCTCTTATTTGTTCTTCGGTCCTAAAACCTTCTCAGCAGATCTGCTGGGATAATGGTGTCTGGCTGGTCTCTTATTTGTTCTGGGGTCCTGTAACCTTCCCAGCAGATTTGCTGGGATAATGGTGTCTGGCTGGTCTCTTATTTGTTCTGGGGTCCTGTAACCTTCCCAGATCTGCTGGGATAATGGTGTCTGGCTGGTCTCTTATTTGTTCTGGAGTCCTGTAACCTTCTCAGCAGATCTGCTGGGATAATGGTGTTTGCTGGTCTCTTATTTGTTCTGCGGTCCTGAAACCTTCTCAGTAGATCTGCTGGGATAATGGTGTCTGACTGGTCTCTTGCTTGCTCTGGGGTCCTGTAACCTTCCCAGCAGATCTGCTGGGATAATGGTGTCTGGCTGGTTTCTTATTTGTTCTGGGGTCCTGTAACCTTCCCAGATCTGCTGGGATAATGGTGTCTGGCTGGTCTCTTATTTGTTCTGGGGTCCTGAAACCTTCCCAGCAGATCTGCTGGGATAATGGTGTCTGACTGGTCTCTTGCTTGCTCTGGGGTCCTGTAACCTTCCCAGCAGATCTGCTGGGATAATGGTGTCTAGCTGGTCTCTTGCTTGCTCTGGGGTCCAGTAACCTTTTGGAGCAGATTTGCTGGGATAATGGCGTCTTTCTTTCTATTGTTCTCACTGCTCCAGTAATTGAATTTTTGCACATGTACCATTTAATAGATATCATGATAACCAGGCTTCTCAACCATATATTTCACCATTAAAATGCAGGAAATGCCACCATTTGAAGGTAAAATCTCAAACTTTTTAGGAGGCATGCCCTGAATACCTAACTTTGTTAGGATTTTTGACTGTGGGGCATTAGCCCCCCCCCCCATCTTTATACCTCTGGTGACGCCCCTGTTGAAAATATTTATTTATTTTCTAGCAGAACAAAATAAAAACGAACTTGTTCGACAAAACAGAAAAAATGAATAACGAAAAGCAACAGGCTTCAATTCAGCACTTTAGTATGAAGAAATTCAAATAAACAGTATTCAGTACTAGAAACAACTAGACTGCTCAGGTGTTCTACCTTCAACACCCTTCTTCACTCTGACTAGTCTATACCTCTGAGCAGTATATAAAGAGGACTGGACTCTAAGATTGGTCTGCCCTACCTGTCAATCAATCAGTAACTTTGATTCTTTATTTATATGCGCTCTTTGTAGCTTTTTATAACACTAAACATTTTAAGACAGCATAACAATAGCTTACATGGCATCAGAATCAATAAAAACATCTGGATCTAGAACTAATTTAGAAGACTCATAAGTAAGCACCTCCCCAGCATGTCCATGCATGAAAAAAGGTAACAAGAGGCTTGCCGGCTGTATAGTGCAGGACCGCTGGGGAGGTATACTGAGGACCTTCAGCACATACACAATGCTTGCAGCAAGTACTAAACACGAGTAAGGTTAAGCACTTTTTTTGTACTCAATTTGCTTGTACATATGTAGCTACTCTCTTAACTAATATTCCCTTTTAAAGCCTTCATTAAATATATTTACTCAACATTCTCTTAACAGCTTGTGCACAGTGGACAAATGCACATCTTCGTGAGGCAGCAACAGAAGACTACAGTAAGGGAAGCCGCACTGCCGAGGAGCACCATACATAACCAATTACAAAACAAAAATCTCCGGGTAGCGACTTCTCCTATTGACTCCTTTGCCGGCTCAGATTAAAAAGGCACACAAGAAACAGCACAGGACACTGTGTAACCCTTTTGCAATGCACCTGGTTTTCCTGTTGCAAAGGTTAACAGCTGAGGTAGTACCTATTACTGAAAGGTAACTGTTTTTCCCAGTGGGGAACATTTCTTTCACTAAGGACCTGTTTTATTTTATTACAAGGCTGTCTAGCGTACTAAAACAGCTAACACTAATAATATTCCAATTGTAATCATTGAGCAGGGAATGGAACAATTCCCTTTATCTTTTCTAGCTCCGTATGCAAGCCTGCACTATCTGTACCACAGTACCCAATATACTTGGGGAAGGGGTTCTCGTTCAGAATTCTGGCTCCTTTTTAAAAGTGGCTAGGCTTCACTACAGGGCCACGTATTTTATTATAGCTTAAGCCTACAGCACGAAAATCAAGGAAGCCTAAAGCTATCCCAGGCTCCAGCAGCTACATGTGGCTGTCCAAGAATAGCGGGACTGTCAGAGGACTAACAGGACGAACGGAGAACATAATAAAAATGGGTGGCCAGCCCATTAAATACATAAGTATGGACAAAAATACAAACATATAGACAACCATGCATTCTCCACAGACATGCCTGACAAACATGTAACACGTTGGACAGATCCATTTTCTCACTGGAAAGGGGCCCTTCCACACCTTTAATAAAAAAAGAAATATTAAAATATGTAATTGTTTTTTAGCACCTGTTGTATATTGGTGGCTACCATTTTCATTTTTGCATATGTGTCGTGCCACAAAAGAGCTGTCTACCTTATTTTATTGGAGGCTCTTCCTCTGTCAATTTCCATTTTGTCTGGGTCCTCTTCTTTCTCTTTACCTATATCTTCACCAGCTTCTCTCATACACCTTTCCACAGTGAACCATCCAAATACTTTTTATCTTGTATTTTTCCCATCGTAAATTTAAGGTCGCTGTCTGTTACATTGTTTCATATGGCTGCAGGGATGATTCCTCCTACATCTCTCTTTCTCTCTCTCTCTCTCTCGGTCACCCTGCACTTAGGGCACAACCCCGCCAGCACTTCTATGCGCTAACCCCCTCGTGTTGCTGACAACTAACAGGCTTCCTGTTGGGCACAGTTATTTAGTCTGTTCCTGTACGTATCTGACTGTGTTTACTTATTCCAGTTTTAGTTTTTGCTGTATTTTTTGCATTCCTTTGTTTAAAGACCAAATGTACCTAAATGTTCTCATTCTAATTCTATTCCCTTGTTTGTCTCAGTCCTCTGTATAATCACCTACTTGTTCTAAATGTACTAACATGGAACCTATGTAATGTGCTCTGAGCTCAAATGGTTAATCCGAGATCTGAAATTAATTAATTAATTGTGTAGGTCTCTCTTCCATGTACCCTATCGCTTTACTGTTTGGTGACAAAGGAGAAGGCTGCTCCAAAGACCAGTATGACTTTGATGAACAAGAACCACAGAAAATCCCTACAAAGGTAAGACTCTGGCTCCACAGTAACTTACAAATGGCTCAGAAAATTGGCAAAACAAAAAAGCAGTCTGGTTGTAAAGACACTTTCATTAAAGACAAGTATTACTATTGTAAATGGGAGCCTACAAATGCCATGTGAACAGTAGATCAATAGATTCTAGATCAATCCCCACTCAGAGAATTTTTCGAGGAGAAAGATTTGGGCATAATAATAAATCAAAGCCTGATTTGTTCATCTTATTGTGAGACTCAGATTGCTAATGCTAGAAGGTTGCTTTGGACAATAAAAAGAAACTTCAAGAGAAGAGAGGAGCAAGTAATAATGCCTTTGTATAGGTCATATGTTAGACCAATACTAGACTATGGGAGCCCTGTATGGGGACCAATCACTAGGGGGACTATTAACAGGATCAAACATGTCCCGAGACAGGCTACAAAAATGATACATAACATTTAAAGATTACCATATATATTTTTTTTTATTCTATTTATGCATCAGTTTCTCCGAGGCATCATTCGGAGGTGCCTACACAATCCTGCCCCTTCTTCTCTCCACCGTGGCCATCCACACCAGTTCACCCTTCCCCGAGGGACTTACCAGTGCTCTGGATCACCCCCCGGAACAGGGCCAGCCCTCCCTCGGTGGCTCTATCTGGAATTAGAGGGTCCATCCCTCTAGGAAGTCAACCATGGCTACCCGGTGAGGCCTGGCCCAGCATTGGGGATGAGAGGGAGATCCCTGGGGCCCTCGTCATCTCCTCATTGAGCCGGGAATTTTTTTGCTTTTGGTGACAGTCCCTCGTGGAGCCCGTCCAGCAAAGCAACAGAATGCCATGGCTCGGCCCCCCAGGCATACGCCGCACCACTACAATCAGCGACCTCCAAGCCTGCCACCAGAGGTAGCTCAAAACTACAGCACCCCAAACCCTCCCTCAGGAAGAGAGATGGTCCATCCGGATGCTCAATCTCTTCCCTCCCCTGTTGACCCCCAGCAATCCAGGCTCATTCCCAAACCCGGGTCACCGGTGTGGCGTGAAGAATAGCATCCAGCACCTCAACCCTCAGCGCCACTGGGCCAGCCTGAAACATTACCATATAATGAACATTTATTGAAACTGGATTTGATGACACTGGAGACTAGAAGAATCTGGGGAGACCTACTTTTGTGTTACAATATTATACAAGATGACTATTTATTTAGTGAATTGAATCTGGAGTTCAAAAACAATCAAAAGGGCACTAGAGGTCATCCATTACAACTAAGCCCTCAAAAATTTAGAACAAACAAGGGAAAAGCATTTTTCACCTGAAGAGTAATTAATCCACGGAATAAACTCCCCGTGGAAATCATAACCAGTAAAGACCAAACAATTTAAAAGCAGGTTGGACTCATATATCCTAAATGGAAACAAACTGTCTTATTATGAGTAGATTGTCTAGCATCAATGGGCCTACTGCCTTCTCAGCTCCTTGCACCTTGGTATGAACCTTTTTATGAACTGTTAAAGCTCTGAAGAAGAGTATCATTCCTCAAAATGTTGGCTGGATAGGAAACAGTACTGTTCTGTCATGGATTAAATACACATTGAACTATTTAAAAGATTTCTTGGTGAACGATTCTCATATCTCCAGGAACTGTATTTACTTTAGTAGGCTTACTTTCTGGATCAGACTCCTCTTGGTATTCTTTTTACAGCTGCATAGGCAGAGTCTGTAGCCATTTTGCGGTAGCTCAGAAAAACGAGCTACAAGATCAGGCCCTGAAACGCCTCCTTTTTGTACTTTCGGAATAATCCTTCTGAAAGTGCAAAACAGTCGGTACTAGTCCGCCATGGCTACACTATTTTGTGGTTGCTATGCCACTTCCGTATTCAGCGAAGTACTACGCATGCGCATGTGTCACTCATGCACAGTTCTGTCGGTGACATCATTTTGGGAATGGCATAATATGCCATTCAAAAGAACTATGCATGCGTGAGTACAGTACATGTGTAGTTTTGTCAGTGCCACCATCTTGCCCGTGGCATTCACATGCATTCAGCGGCACTTGTTCACCATCAGCAGTGGAGCTCGTACAAGCTCACCGCAGCCATATTGGCTCTGGCTAAAGTTTGTTTGGTTTTACAGAAGCTGGGTTACATCAGAGTTCTTACATCTTATCATACCAAGGTGATCATTCAGGCATCTAAAGAGCTGTAAAAACCAATAACACAGTGCAGAGAAACAGTCCGAGATGGTTACTGTCAGTCATTTTTGCATCATGTTATTTCAGGTTGAAAACCTACATTTTATGATTGCTTACCTTCTCTAAAATTCAAATACTTCCTAAGGGTGAAGTTATATTTTTTTGTTTAAAGGGGAAGTAAACATTGCAGGAGTCTCTCTCAAACCAAAAAAATGATGGAATCACTTCTGAAGGAAAGAATTGTTGAGTACCTAGAGGCCAGTGGGGCACAGGACCCGAGGCAGCATGGATTCACAGTGGGGAGATCATGTCAGATGAATCTAAATGATATCTTTGACTGGGTGACCAAAGCAGTAGACCAGGGATGGGCTGTGGACATGACCTACCTAGACTTTAGCAAGGCATTTGACACACTTCAGCACAAGAGATTAATAAACAAATTAGCCAGCCTGGGAGTGGGTCCCAAGGTGGTAGTCTGGGTAAAACATTGGCTGGACAAGACGACACACAGGGTAATAGTAAACGGAGTCCACAGTGAAGAAAGGAGGGTTACTAGTGGGGTACCGCAGGGTTCAGTACTGGGTCCGGACCTTTTTAATGTCTTTATAAGTGACATTGCAGAGGGACTGGAAGGAAAAGTCTGTCTCTTTGCAGACGACACAAAGATCTGCAACAGGGTTGATACACAAGGTGGGGTGGAAAGGATGAGAAGGGACTTGGCAAGGTTGGAGGAATGGTCAAATGTATGGCAGCTTAGATTCAATGTAAAGAAGTGCAAAGTAATGCACCTGGGAAACAAAAACCCAGGGGAAGAGTACACAATGAGGGTGAGATACTGACAACAACAAAAAGGAAGGGTACCTGGGGAAGTTATATCAGATGACCTAAAGGTGGGCAAACAATGTGAGAAGGCAGTAAGGAGGGTTGTGGGTATACTGGGATGCACAGGAGAGGCATCGCCAGTAGAAAACAGGAAGTTGTTATACCTCTGTACAGACAGTTGGTGAGACCCCATCTGAATATTGCATGCAGTTCTGGAGACCCCATCTCGCAAGGACATAGACAGGGTGGAGGCTGTCCAGAGGAGGGAACCTAAATGATGCAGGGTCTGCACCAGAAGACATATGAAGAGAGACTAATGAGCTTAATATGTATACCCTTGAGGAAAGAGGGAGAGGGAGGACATGATAGAAACTTTCAAGTACCTCAAGGGAATCAGCAAAGTTCAAGAAGGTAGCATCTTTCAGAAAAAGAGATGTGCAAGAACAAGGAGTCACAATTTGAAGATAGAGGGGGGACGGCTCAGAGGTAATGTGAGGAAGTATTTTTTTCACAGAGAGGATTGTGGATGTATGGAACAGCCTTCCTGAGGAGGTCATGGAATCAAAAACAGTGGGGGAATTCAAGAATGCATTGGACAGACATAAGGCAATTCTAGTGGGGGGTAGGAGGAAGTAGGCTGTTGGTTAACTAGGATCTGCAGCTTATCCAATAGGTAGGGAAATGAGCAGACTAGGTGGGCCAAGAGGTCTTTATCTGCCGTTAAATTCTATGTTTCTATGTTTCTATGATACTTCTGGTTATTTTTTACAGTTCCCTTCTTAGCAGAGATTAAATACTTGCTAAGTGTGAAGGTATACCTTTTTTATATAAAGGGGAAGTAAACATTGCAGGAGACTCTCAAATTGTGAAAGTCCATAAAAAGATATTTCAAATGAGGTATGAAACTTCCTTGTAGGTGACAAGAGTCTTGAGATATGAATATGTAAATACTCTGTAAATCCAAACAAGGCAGCAGCCATTTCATGGGATCCTGAGACAGAAAGTGATGTCACTGACGGGCAAGTTATAATGAACAACATAGAGCTGGCCCCTCAGTGACATCACTTCCTGTTTTAAGATTACATGAAATGGCTGCTGCCTAGTTTTCATTTTCAAATAATTTGATATTCATATCTCAGGACTTCTGACACTTATAGCTAAGCCTATCAACTCGTTTAAATTGTCTTGTCTTGTGTTTTCACAATTTGAGTGACCCCTACAATGTTTACTTCCCCTTTAACATCGTTGATCTGCTGTTACTACATACTTCCTGCACATTAGAAACATCCTCAAACAATGCAGTCTCTCATGATGCAATAGTCTCCTCTCCTCATACTGTATCATGAGTGATTAGACTGTGTTTGTGATGTTTCCAGGTCCAGGAAAGATGCAGTTACTGTTGAACAAGAACTGTAACACGTTTTTGTGGGGTAACACTAGTATGGTGGGCAGTCTGTTTTTCACTTTTAGAAAGAAATCAGACTACCAGCTACATCTACAATCTCTACAGAATCTGACCAATAGTAAAATGTGTTTTTTTTAAACTAGGGACAATTTGAGGCCTCAGGAGGTTGGCAGTGTCCCTTTAATGTCTCATCCAAATGACAGTCTCATTCAAAGGACAACATGCAAATTGTGACAAGTCCCACACTTGGGTGCAGGTCTCTTAGGGCTGACTGTTCCCCTTTAAGCCAGAGTATTCTTAGTACTGTCCTAGTTTTTCAGACTTACTTCTGTAAGAGCTCTTCCTAGAATGTAACATACTGTAGTAATTTAATGCCATTAGGGACTTTAAGTCTATCAAGTCCACCTCCACCCACTTCATAAGCATAGACCAACATATACTGTATGCTGTGCAAAGAAGTACTATAGAGAGTTTCCGGTCACTCTCCTACCCATGTTATCCAGTGACTTCCTCGGCTATCCTTCTCCTACTGTGCCCCAAAACTATGGAATTCCATCCCAGCCTTGGTCTGGCTGAGTTCCTCTAGTCTAGCCTTCAAGTGTGGGTACCACCCTCTCCTTTCCAAGGCCTTTGTCTGTAATTGCCCATAGTCTGCTATGGTAAATCAATTTATACAATGTACATTACCATTTTTTTCAAACTGAAAAAAAGGATTATTATCTCAACACAACACCAACTACCTGGATACATTTTTTATCTCCACAGTAGGGTACATCACAAAATTTATCTAGCTAGTTAAGTATATCATAGACAGATTGCCAGCTGCCTGTGACAATCTGTGTCATGCTACTGCCAGCCCAGCACATGACAACTGGCAGGCTTCAAATCTCCCTGCTGTACTCTGCCCCTACTGCAGTATACTGTGATGCTGATCTCTGAAGCTGCAATTTAGAGCACTGCCTTCTACACTTACTATCCAGAAAGGAAATAAATTGCCTATATGTCCAAAAACTAAGCTAAACCCAAAATGAACAGAGAGGCCTTCAGAAATAGCCACTATTGGCCAGCCTTACCAGTGCAAAATGGAAATTGCACCCCTCCCAACTAAGAGATGCAAACATTGAAAATCAAAAACTACAGTAAATATTTATTTTTGTTACTCTTTGTTCTCTGGAAATGAAACCTACAAAAATGATCCAAAAATAACCAATAGTTTAAAACCAAAAAACAGTAGCGACCCATGTTTGGGAACGAGCATGGGTTGTCAGGGGTCGGCTGGGGAGGAGAAGGATTGAGTATCTGGTGGACTGTTCTCCTTCTCCGGGGTGTGGGAACTCTAGAGTGTCAGCGTCGATTGCCCTCTAGCAGAGGCTGGGGACAAAGCATGCTGCACCTAGATGTGGGGTGGAGCTACTGTAGGACAGATGCACTTTCCCTTGCATCATAGCACATCCTAGCTCCATAGGGGACTCTAAGGAAAATCGCCAGCCCCCACGTATGAGCCAGGCACGGTGCCCGACCCTTCAGCCATGACAGTTCTGCTTCGGCGGCTCCACTCCAGGAGTCAGGCACCGTGGCCTAGGTGAGCCCGTTCGTGGGGTTAGGGGGTTTGGCCAGAAAAAGAACAGTAAATCGCTCAAAAAAAAAAAAAAACAGTTACAATTTGTACTTGCTGAAACCGGGCATCTTTTACTGTTTAAAAAATCACAACACAGTAGGCAAGTATTTACAAACAGTAATGTTCACTGTATAAACCAGACATGTGATGGTGGCTTATGAGATATGTAATTTATCTTCATTCATGGGCAGTGACCTCTTTTGACCTCACTTGTGGCTTAGCCACCTGTGAAGGGCAAGAGGTTATTGCCCACTCATGAAGATAAATTACATATCTCATAAGACTCCATCACATATCTCCTATATTTTAATGTAAAGAGAAGGACAAAAGCAGTAGGTAGGGTGGGGATGGTGAGTTAGCTGGAGGAGCCAGCTTTTTTGTTTTGAGGTAGAGTTTTCAAGTGCTACCTACCATTATTGTTGAGGAATCATCAGAGGAGTGAAGTGGCTGAGGAGCTGAGGAAGTGAAGATTGAGCAGTTGTCTTCTGAAATGTTTGTCCAGGGTGGAAGTCTGCAGCTGGTTGCCAATTCATCTTTGCGACTGCTGGGTATCTCAAAGGAAATCCGGTCCAGACCTATGGGATGCTCGAGGATTTCCCAATGCTCCATTATTTGGGAAGACAGCTGGGGTTTACGATTCATATAGCAAAAGGAGCCTGTATCTGACAGCATAAAGTGTGGTCCTGGATGCTTTCCTTTTTTGAATTTTTGTTTCCTGACTTTTAAGACTTGCGGGTGTGTGATCATTGTAACTCGCTGTTTCTGGGCCCCTGCCATTAGCGTCACCGGTTCTGGACAGGATTCTCTTGGTGTGGAAAATTGAGGGTCAAGTTTCTGTTTGGTGCAAGTGAGAGTAGCATCAAGTACTGACCCTGAACTATCGTGGGCATCGCTTGTTTTAGTCGGGGTTCTCCAGGGCGAATTATTTGAAGACTGGGACTGTGGTGCTGGTGGGAGAAGCACCGTAAGAATTAATGAGTCTGCTCACCTGCCGACTCCTCCTCGTTTTGCTCCATACTGCTCTGTGAAGTCTGGCCCAGCACTGGTGAGAGCTTGCTGGGTTGTGGGCTGGTCAAGTGTTGGTCCTTCTGAGGGATTCCTTGTCTTTTGTCTTTGGGGTCCAGTGTTTTGGGAGTATCCTGTTACTTGTCTCCTGAGTGGTGAACTGTTACCATTGTAACTCCCTGTAAATTTCCACAGTTCAGTGTGAGCGTACTGTTGGACTTTTGAGATACAGGAATACTTGCCTTTGATTTAACAACCGCTAAATTATTATAACATTTGCCGTTAGTAAATGACTGGTCTGTGCTCAAAAATGGGAGTGTTATAAACTATGTATGGTAGCACCAGAAATTCTCTCCTGATTAAAAAATGTGTTGACCTCTAGTTCTGTGGGGGGTGGTTGGAGGAGTGTTTTAGTAATTGGTTGGTGCGTGTGTTTGTGTGTGTGTGTGTGTAGTGTTTGGTTAGATAGTGTTGTTTTGAATTAGTTAGGTAGTACTGTATGTGAGTTATCTGTGTTTCATATTGGTATTAGACAAGACTGAGTAAGATCATCTGGGCTGAACTGGAGTTACAAAGTAGTGGTAGCGGTGCTGGTCCCCTGGGATGTGCCAGGATTTTGGACCCTCGAGGACTGCCTACAATGCATACCAGCTGTGCGAGCTCCATCCCTTCGCCGACTTCCCTGTGTCAGCTATGGCAATGAGGCATTGTCAGAAGGTTGGCATTACTAGGGAAGGGGGAGATTGATAGTGGCGGGGAGATGTGGGCCCTGCAGAGGTGAGAGATATTAGGGTGGTGAGGTGCAGGAGATGCCCTGGGTTTAGACGGAACCTAGGAGGAGGCCAGATGTGTTTGGTCTCCATCCCCAGGGTTCCCAACAAACTGAGTGGGCAGGTAGCCAGAGAGGTCACAGTGCCTGCCAGTCCCCTGTGGGCAGTTGTATGCAATGCCAGATCGATGAGGAACAAGACCGCAATTATGTCGGACATTATTTCCTCGATCGATTGGACTTGCATCAGAGAGACCTGGTTGGGTGACAATGCCGGGCCGGTTTTGGAGGCATCTTTCCCTGCTGGGTACTCTATGGTGCACTGCCTGTGGTTGGAATGCAGGGGTGGGGGAGTGGCCATTTGGTTTAAATCTGACTGGGGATTCACCATGTACTTGGTGGGGACAATCAGGTCCTTTGAGTATGTGGCAGTGTGTGGGGGTCTGGGCACAGGATGCAGGATTCTCCTTATCTACCTCCATCCTGGGGTGGGGGGAGAATTCCTGCAGGAGGTTGCAGACTTCTTCATCAAAGTGGTGTCAGAGTCCCCCAGATGTTTAGTATTAGGGACTTCAATGCTTGGGTCGACATCAAAGCCTCGCAGTTTAGTTCTCACCTCCTCCAGTTGATGTCATCACTGGGCCTGTCGCAAGTAGTTACTTCACAACCCATCACTGTGGCCACACATTGGGTCTGGTTTTCTCACTGGGGCTCGAGGTAATTAACCTCAAGATTGATCAGGTTGTATGGTCTGGTCACTGCATGGTGAAGTTCTTGGTAAGGGCCCCCCCTGAGAGTCCCTCCCCTATTGAGATGGTTAGCTATCACCCATTAAGAGGATTGTCCCCAGAGGGACTATTGGTGGTAGCTGATCTATCTAGTGTAGACGCTGCATGTGCAGAGGGTATGAGCGAAGCGGTGGCCTCATATAATAGGGCGGTCTCCAGGGCACTTGATACCATCGCACCAGTCCGTGTACAACCCAGATCCTCTCACTTGAGATCTCCATGGTTTGATAGAGATCTTAAGGTGATAATAATAATAATAATAATAATAATAATCTTCATTTTTAATGCACCTTTCAAAAAATCAAGGCGCGCAGAACAGTCTTTAAAATACATCCAAATAATGCATCATAACAAAAATCAGTAGAATAGATAATATCAGCATCATAATAAATAATAAAATCAGATTGGTTCAATAATGATGAAGATCAGTGGTCAGACATTGAAGCGTTGTTGGTGGAGGACCCAGTCAGATGTGAACAAGCTGGCTCTGCATACTCATTATTCTGACTACCAGGGGTCAATCAACCGTAAGGAGGCAGAGCTCCTATCCAATGAGATTGCTGCCAGGAAGAACTGACCTGCTCAACTTTCTAGGATTGTCGACAGACTTCTCTATCTTGTTTGTCTATAGCCAAAAAAAAGCCTTTTCAGTTGGTTCTATGATGCCAGTTTGACAACACTTTCGTCGACTGGCATCACAGCGATGGGATTTATGTCAACCGCAGGTTGCAGTTGACATAAATACCAAATATCTCCTGGTCCATTTTTCTATCGTGGGACTTTGCCCCCCAATCCCCAGAGCCCTCTTCACCCCTGTCCTAAATATAATCAACTCTGATTCGGAGTTGATTCGGGAAGGGGGTGCAGGACCAGGAGAGAGTGTGACCCTGTCTCAGATGCACCGACACAGTGACCTGTCAGCAAACTGTCAATTTCATCAATATCGAGGTAGGTCGCTGTGTTGGTATCACCGTCAGGTAGGCATACCTTTCAATCACTCTATGTGATGAGTTTGCTCAGTTCTTCTCAGACAGAGTGGTCACTATCCAACAGGGGATCCCGTCATTGAGATGCATTGCGACTCGTAGTGATCAGCCTGGATGGATCAGGGGCACTCTGACTGTCTGGGAGAAGTTTAAATTAGTGGAGGTGGCCAAGATCATCGTGGTCATCTCAAAGCTGAAGCACATGTACAGTATTGTGAACTGGATCTGGCTAAAACTCGTTACTTGATGAGATGCCTTGGTTCAGTTGGCTGTTTCTTTGCCAGGATTGTCCAGAGTTCGTTGTCGGAGGGGGTCTTTCCAGAAGCCTTGAAAGAGGCACTGGTGAGGCCCCTTCTGAAGAAATCATCTCTCGACCCTGACATCCTGGCAAATTAGTGTCCTATCTCCAGCCTATTCTTTTTGGGTAAAGTTGTTGAGCAAATAATGGTGTTGCAGCTCGAGGAGCACTTTGTGTCCTTTGACATCTATGAGCCACTCTAATCAGGTTTCAGAGCTGGACATAGCACCAAATTGTTGTTAGTTAGGGTGCACAATGACCTCCTCAGGTCTAGAGATAGAGGATACAGGTCAGTTCTGGTGCTCCTTGATCTCTCTTCAGCTTTTGACAATGTAGATCACATTGTGCTTCTTGAGTACCTTAAAGGGTGCTGTGGGCTCACTGGCACTGTCATCAGCTGCTTTGAGTCCTTCCTGTCTGGCAGGAAGCAATAGGTAGTGATGGGGAATTTCTCCTCCTCCCCAAAGCTCCTGCCATGTGGAGTACCCCTAGGGTCAATCCTGTCACCAATGTTATTTGCAGTGTATATGCTGCACCTGGGTAAGCTCATTAGGTGGCACAGTGTGGGTTTTCACTGCTATGCAGATGATACCCAACTACACCTGTCTTTGCACCTGGAGTATCAGATGCTGTGGAAGTGCTTAATATCTGCCTGGCTGTGATCAATGATTGGATGTCCTCCAGCTAGTTGCAACTTAACACAGACAAGATGGGGGTAGTAGTGATTGAGCCGGAACAAGGATATGATGGGAGTGCCTGTAACATGGTTTCTGGGTTATTCCAGGGACCCACATTGTTGACAGCCTCCCCTAGGGTGTGAGATCATGGTGTGATCCTTTATGACAGACTGACACTAGAAGCTCAGGTTTCGGCTGTTGTCAAAAGTGTTTTTTACTACTTAAGGAACATTGCCAGGATCAAACCCCTAGTTCTGCCTGAGGACCTTGCCCTCACTGGTGCATGCCTTTGTGACATTCAGACTTGATTACTGTAATGCTCTTTACTTCGGAGTCTCTCAAGGTACCCTTCACTGGCTGCAGTTGATGCAGAATGCAGTTGCCAGGTTGCTAACTGGCCTATCTAGGTCTACCTATGTGACCCCAGTGCTGCGAGCTCTGCACTGGCTGCTGGTCAGTTGGAGGGTTCTCTTCAAGGTGAGATTACTCACTTATAAGGCCCTACATGGACTTGGCCCTGGCTACTTGGCTGATCTTCTGACACCTGCCATCTCAGTCCACTCCCTCCGCTCCTTGAAGTCTCAAGGACCAGACTAAAAACTACCAGTGACTGGTCCTCTAGTGTCGCTGGATTGGTTCTATGGAACTCCTTATCAGCTGATGTCAGGCAGGCCCTGTACATTGAAGGGTTCAAGAGTGGCCTAAAAGCCTATCTATTCTCCCTGGCCTTCCCAGGGGAAAAGAGCTGACCAGCCCAGAAAATCTGAAAAATGGGTTGATTCTGATATTGCATTAGCTGGTTTATTATTTGTTTTATTTATGATACTATTTTACTTGAGATCATGCCTGTCGCGTATTTTATGTATGGCACCCAGAGCCTCTGGGATTGGGAGCCTTAGAAATAAACTTTGCCTAGCCTTGCCTGTACTGTATATCTCTAAGCTGCTGTACTTGGTTATACTGCTGATCATAAACTCCAAGTATATAACCCTCAGAGTGTGTCATTATGTTTTCAACCACTTTTGAGATTACTGCTGTATTGTACCTTTTTGGGGTAACCCTTGCTTCAGTGTTTGCCCACAGAGGTTCTTTGTCTTTAGTTTTTATTGCCCTACACCCTGTACTTTTTCTACCAGTTATTGTATTTGATATGTTTGTTCTTTTGGAAATTTCTGTGCTTATAGATATGAAACTGTGTAGGTTTACCCTGCTTCCTGTATAATATTTCTGTTTACCTCCTGTTTTGTAATTCTCCTGGGTCGTGCTTGAAAATTGGCAAATGTCTTGTCTAGTTCACCTATCTAGTAAATAAATATGAAGTCAATGAAAACTAAATAAATACAGTATTAATCCACTGGGAGTGATGCCAATACCCAGTTCAAGAACATTCTTGCATTAGAAGAATACTGGGATCTTGAACCAGAAAAGATTGTAGACCATTTCTAGGATAAACCCTAGCAGGGTACAAGTACTAAACTAAAAGACTCCCTTTAATGTATTTTTATCAAAATCACAGACACAATTAACTTTAGGGATAGGGAGGGCAGTTTGGATAAGATCAGAACCTTCCAGAACTGGTGCATGTTCTGTAAAAGAACCTAATCAGAACTTTTTTCAGTGTCTGATTGTTTTTAAAACATTGAATTTGAAGTTTAATAATCTCCCCCTCCCTCCAGCAGGCCTTTATTTATAAAGAAGGCTGCAGATGGTTAAAAGACCATGAAAGAAGGCTTTATATGGAGAAAGAACCCTGTGAGCCAGGTCTGTATTAAGTGATCAGACTCAGCTGCCATGCATGGCTGGTATGTGCCAGTGAACCACACGTGTGCAGAGATGCGCTATGCGGAAGTACAGTATGTGGCACAAATACATGCACGGAGCAAATTGAGATGGGCTGGTTGCAAATCTGCTACATTCAGCCAGCATATGCAAATTACCCCATTGCCCAATCACAGCACAAGTCCCCATATTAGCATCTCATTACAGGCTGCACAGATCCTCATTTGTATGTGCTGAGCCATAAATGAGCTGCTCTGCACCCACCACACTCCACTGGTGACCAGCAGGTACTGCACCTTGAAGGTTTGTTTTTCACAGCTACATTGTTGATGTGTGTCTGGCCAGGCAGACACCATGCTGGGAGTTGTGTATTAGGACTGTGTACCTTGCTGACACCTGTCGTACTTCCACTCCACAGGCATTAGTATGAAAGAGGGAGGAAGAGAAGGTGAGACCCTAGTTGAGACCTATGTCCAGATGGAGAACCACCTGTCAGGGAAGACAGGCATGCGGCAGGAGAGGACACAGGGATGAGATGTGGTGGCACAGGCTGTGAATGCCCATGAGTATAAAGGAGTGCATGAAGTGGATGAACAGAGAGAAGATCAGGGCCAGGAAGTGCCTGGCTGCCATGTGGGCATCCCTGCGTGCCACAGTGGGTGGGCCAAGCACCATGCCACCACCGACAGTCCTCGAGGAACTGCTTGCATCCACCCTGTCCCACACATCTGTGGAGGGTGTCCCTGGAGGTGGGTTCCAGACCGGCAGAGGACCTGCACAGCACTGTGAGTATGCATGTGTCACAATGTCTGTGTAGCTTTGTGCTGTGATCCTGGGTGTGCAGGGCATGCTACATATGGATGCACACTGTGTCACCATGCCACTGTGTAGTGTATTCACCGTTATCGTCCCCATGGGCATGCAGTGTCCCCCTTGCAGCCCATGTGTGCTGTGTCAGACTGTGTCACCCAGGACATCAGCCTGATGGGGTGGGGTGGCCAGCGGTGGTCACTGGCCACCTGTGTACATGTGCCACGTCCATGTACATCCACCACACATGCAGGTGTAATGCACCACAGTGGTCAGTCACTGTTGCCGGTGTGTCTACATGCAGGCTGCAGTGAACCTGCCCCAAGGGGGCATGTGCACAGCCATGGTCCAGTGACTGTCCATGTCATGGAACCATGCATGTCTAGCCTGGCAGCATGCAATGCATGCAACAAATGATGGTGTGGGTGACACAGGTCACGGTGGACCTGTCAGCCATGCTGCATCTGCTAACCTTCGCATGATATTCCCCCCTTCCCACATGGCATTGCACAATCCCCCATGGTCCCACTCTGTTACTTACCTGTGGCCTCCGAAGTGCTCCTCCAGAATCATGTCCCTGTGTTACCGTGCCCTGGTGACCAGTCATGGGTCCCTACGGTCATGATGGTCCTGCCCACCTCCATCCTGTGGCCCCTCATCCTCAGAGCTGTCGCACCTCATCCTGGAAATGGATTCCATGGTACATGGCCATGTTGTGTAGCATACAACAGGCCAGGAATATGCCATAGGCCTTCTCTGTGCTGTACTAAGGCACCACCAGACTTGTCCAGGCATCTGTATTGTATTTTAAGGATGTCGAACAATGCTCAATGATATTGCATGTCGTGGTGTGTACCTTGTTGTACCTGTTCTCTGCCACTGATGAGGACTGACTTATGGGGTGAGCAGCCACAGCAATATGGAACATGTCACATTCACCTGTGGAAGACAAACAGTATTAAGTGTACATCATGAATTCACAGGTGTGCTACAACTCTATGCTAATGCATGTCTGCCATTGATCCATGTGGCCCCCATCCTGGCTGTCCAACCTTACGACACACCAGCCATGCACACAACATCATGTTGCCGGGTGTGTAGCATGTGTGCTGCATGCATGGCACGTGCCTGGCATGCCATGGCCTCCCACAGCCATGCCCTGCTGTACACATGCCCTGCCCCTGCAGACACACTGCCACTGTCCTGTCCAGCTGTGGTTCTCTGTACCACCATGGCACCTGTGTCAGGCCCAGGCCCTATGCCACTGCATGCCTGGATGCATGTGCATGCTGTGTGTGTGTGTGTGTGTCCCCGGCCATTCCCCCCCAGAGCCCAGCACCTCCCTACCACATGTGGTTCACAGTGAAGTGTGCACACGTGGGCTGTGGCACTGCATGCCTGTTGGGCATGGCAACCCCTGTCAGTATCCCACCCAGTGGTTCCACATACTGTATTGTGCACCACTGTGTGGGTCTATTGTCCAGCCCCACTCACCCACTAGGTGGCCACTAGGTATACCACCAATCTGAAATAGGTGGCACAGGGCCGATTGGTGCCAGATGCTGGCATCATGTGCACTTCCAGGATGCATGGCACACACATTAGTTATGCGCCCTGTGGCATTGCACACCACCTGGCAGTTTACGGAGTGGTTGCCCTTTCGGTTGATGTATGCCACACCCTCGAGCCAGGTGGTGCATGTATTGTCACATGAGTGCCGTCTATAGTCCCTAGCACACCTGGCATACATGCCACCCTGTGGAAGTGCTTCATGGTTTCTGTCTGCTCTGCCTGTGTTTTTCGGAATGTGATGTATTCTGAAGCATGTGGCAGCAGAGCAGTGAGGAAATGGGTGAGGAGACGGGATGTGGCAGACTGTGTGATGCCAGTGGTTTCACCCACCAGCATCTGGAAGGTGCCTGTGGTGAGCATGCACATTGCTGCTGACACCTTTGTCTCCACCATCATGGCATGACTCCTGTGTGTTGGTGCCTGCAGGTCATCAAGGAGCAGCTCCCAGAGTTGTGCCCTGTTGAGTCTGTATCAGCCTACAATCTCCATGTCACTCAGCTGGTCAAATGTGACATGGGCACGGTACTTTCTCTGGTGGGCATACTGCCTATGGGCCCTTCCACGTTCATGCTGTTGTTCCTTCTGTCTCCTCACTCCCATCATAACTGCTGCCATCAGGAATGCAGTCCCATCCAAGGCTGCTATGCTGCTCTCTGCCTGTTAGGGAGTGGACTTAGGCATGCTTTTATATGCCTATCTTTGCACGCCATCTGCATGATGCACCGCAGATGTGCAGCACATCTTGGCTGTATATGTGGCTGCATGGCACATTCATGGGACCGCCCCTTCACATCGCCACATACATTATATTTGAGCTTGGGTGCATCTGGTTTTGCACTTTGCATCCATGTCTTTTCAATTTTGCACTGCGTTGCATCCTCTGGTTTGTGCTGGTGCATCTCAGTTGCGCAGTGCATCTGCTTTGGAATATCTAGGCCATAGTCCTTTTCTCTTCATTAACAATTGCTTATGGGTGGAAAATGATGGGTAAACAGATTCTAATTTCTGTACTTTAAAATGCTCTGAAAGGGTTGATGATGCTCGGCTGACTCTTAAAACCTGTCATGGCTTGTCAGAGACATTCAGAATTTCAGAACCTTTTGTGGTTCTCCTATTCCTAATTCAGGCACATTACGATCTGGATGAAAAAAAAATCTGAAACCTGACTGGATGAGAGCATTCTCTACCTGTGATGATACTGAACCATAAATTCAATGGTAGAAAGTAGCTCCAGCCAAATTTATTTTTTTTTACTTACTGGAGTATGTTACTCCACCTGTCTGCCAAACGTCATATATGGTTTCAGCCTCACTGAATTCAGCTTCACTTAGCTCTCACTGTGTTCCTCTTAAAATGAACTATTTTATCTTTTAATGTTCTTTCACCAGTTTAAAAACACCAAAAATATGTTTGTTAAATATAATCTGTCTACTGTTTTAATTTATTGTGGATCCAGTTCATAATCACAATAACACACCCAGGGTGAGTTTATATCATAGGATATCATCACTTTTAGGTGAATAGGGCACTCAGAATTCAAAATTAATCACAAGGGAACAACACAATAAATGCAAACTGAAGTTTAATTGCAGCTCATGGAATGTCTAAGGAGCAAAAGGGGTTTGTCTCCAGACATTCTGTGAGCTGCAATAAACCTTCTTTATTTTGCATTTACTAGTGCAGTTCCTGTGATTTATTTAGTTTCCTAAGTTTCCAGAGTGCAGCAGCTTATCTTTCTGAAGTTGTTGTCCTTGCTGTCTGCCCTCTGCTGCACCCCCACTGAGCTCCAGAGACATGTTGCTTTTCTCCTGATTTCCTGAGATGGTTCATGTACCTTTGTATCTGCAGGAATCCATGAAGCAGCCCAGGAAATCCAAGTTGCACCCAGTCAGGGGGCCTTCACAGAACCTGCTCCCATAGATTACCTGAAAAGGATCAGAGGTACAACAGGGAGAGGACAAGAATGGACCCCAAATTACATGGTACAAATTGATTGTTTTCTAAACTATGTGGGACATTCCAGCAAGGGTAGCTAATTTCCTGTCTGCCAAAATCCATTCCCTAAGGGACTGTCAGCTGTCCACCATTGCTGTAGTAGTAGTAGTAGTTGCTTTGCCTCAATTCCAACCATCACCAGCCACCTATGTGAGTTGCAGTCTAGCATATGAGGGTCAGGTGGGCCAGCCTTAGGAGGTATAGTTGCATAGATACTGCATAGTCAAGTCTTGTTATCTATCAGCAGGGTCATGCATGAAGTTCTTAAAGTGTGGTATCTGACAACAGGACCATAACATATGAAGGAGATCAGCACCTTATCTGTGGCACATCCAACACTTGTCATACGGGAGGATGCCTGGGTTTGGAGTCAAGTAGGAGTTCAATACCAATAGTACATTATCTTGTTCTGAATCAGTAAACTCCTACTGTCAGGGATACCATTCCTCAGTGCACCAAGTATCAGGCAGCTGGAGCGGAGCCGCCAAGATGGATGTGCCTGCTTCACTCCGCACCATGCCGAGTAAGAGCTCTGTTGTTTGTAGATTTTAACTTTTAAAATGTAATTTTTTTCAGCCAGTGAATGAAACATGCTTTACTATGACTCCATTTTTTTATAGAACACGTAAATAACTTACCGAGCGATATTTCAATGGACAAAGTTACAATGCTAGTCCATTTTTAGCATTGTTATGTTTTCTGCGACTCTGCCTGGTAGATGTTGCCTTAATTAAGGTAAACTGTTTTGTGAGAGAGTACCACATGGAAACGTTTGGAGAGTGAAGTAAGCAAGAAACTGCAGGCCTGGCCTGGTGTTGAGAGGACACAGGATCATTTGCACTTGGAATGCGGTTGCACTTTTAAAATTCCAACAAGTGTTTATACCCTTAGTGATTCCAAGTTTTAGGAACGGACAGATTATTGGATTTTTAGACCTTTCTTGTCAGGAAAAGGCTATCTCAAGCTGTGTGCTTTTAAATATAAATGCATTTATAAATCTTCAAAAGGTATGACATGGTTGCCGGGGGTTGGGTCTCTAATTTACCCTGCAGTTGTAATTTACTACGCTCAGTGGAGCGTGTTTCCTTTTCTCTTTCTTTTACAGGTGATGGAGGTGTTTGTGACATATATATAGATGATGGAAGTGGTTGGAGTTGAGACGCCTTAGAAACTCTTGGAGACCATGGATGAATTGTGCCTTTTAGTAGCATGGGAACTCCATGAGAGGAGAGGAGAGGAGAGCCTTTCATTGATAGTTTTGATAAAAATGCCTGTTCAGATTGATAACAGAGCCGTGGCAAGTTTAAAAGAAATGCTGAAGTGTTTCTCCCACATTTGTATTCTGCAAGGTAAAAAGAAAATTAGTAAAACTTTCAACATGTGCTTATTCAGCAGCTTTTTGTCACATGGAGTTTATTGTGGAGAAGGTACACTATATTTAAAGGATGTTATTATTTTCCTGCTACCCAATTTAGTTCAGTTACCCTAATATTTGACCTTCCATTAAAACTGCTCCAAGAAGTATTATAAACTAGAAGCTTTTTGTGGGACTCCATAATTGTTCTGAGCCGCTAACTAAAAAATGATGTTTTTCTTGTCCTGTAGTGTGGTTGGACATAAGGAACAGAAAATAATTTAATCTCCTTGGAATATTGAAATTGGACTTCTCATTATGGAGCCACAGTAGTGGTCATTGGTCTACAAACTTTTCATCTGTTTCTTGCCAAGCTTGAATGGATTATTTAATGCATATATAATAGTTTTAACAAGCTGAACTATTCCTGCAAGTGAAAGGTTTCAAATAAGCTCCAATTTTTTTGAAATGCCTATCCATGTGTTGTTTGTGTTATATTCAAGGAACGTTTACTTTAATCAAAATGGAACTTGAAAGACTGCCCAAGAGGTTGTGGGGGTCAGCACTGAGGGATTCAAGAATGCAATGGATAGACACAAGGAATCCTGACTACAAAGGGCAACTAGAGTGTCAAAATAGGTCTAAAACAAAATGAACCGACTTAACAGAAATAAGTGAAATGGTGTGGCTGTGTGGCAGGGCTTATATATTGTACTATTATTTCATAGGATGGATGGACAGATGTAGAAGAACTTCATAAATCAGGAAAACAATATTTTCAAATATTTTTGTTAATACAGGCCAGGGTAGTACAGACCGGACGCTAGGCACCCCAGGCAGAAGTCTGTATTAGAAGAGATTGGAGAAATGTAACAGAATTAGTTAAGGACTAGCCAAACCAGCTAGGCTGTTGGTTGAGAAGAACATAAAATGGTGATTAAGGGCTAGGCCAGGAAGAAGATGATGGGGCACTGGGAGCAGGAGTACTAGCATTAAGAAGATCATCAGCAGCAGAAGCAGCTAAACCAGAAGATGATGTATCAGCAGCAACAGCATGCCCAAGAACATGTCGAGTGCCTGGACCAGAGAGCAGCTAGTGGTTAATTGCTGGATCCGGATCAAAGTCATGCAGTTCTGGACCTTCTACTGCTATCTGCAGGAGAGACTGTAGGGAATCCTCAGCCAGCCTTGTCCTGATTTTGTTTTGATTAGGTTTGAACAGAAAAAACTATCTCACATTTTGCAGTCGATACACTCATTGCCATGAGTATTTCAACTAGGTCAAGAATGTGTATACTCTGGGTGGTTTTCTTTTAGTAATCTGGTATATACCTGCAAATAGGGGTTTTCAATGGCAGATTACAATATTGTTTTAAATGCAGCATACTCTGACTTTATATGTTTTGCTACTCCTCCATGAAAAGTGAAAATATTCTGCCAAGTTTGCAAGTTCAGAGGTCCCAAACACCGCTAGTTGGTCTCTTGGAAGATCAAACTGCTTAAAATCTAAGCAGTTGAACCATTTGAGAGGCACCTCTGAGAAATATTTTAATCTGTTGTCAATAACATTATTGCTGCATCTATTAAAGTCTGCAGTTATCCATCTGTCACAAAACTGATTTCTGGGCAGTTGCCTCTGAATGGAAATGAACAGTCTTCTCCTCCTCCTCTTTGTCACAACATATTCCATACATTTCTGTTCTGGTTTGTAATGGCTGAGAAAGCTGCCATGTATTGCCCTGGCATGGTTTTCAGTTCCATAAGCTGGATTAGGCACGTCTCAACAAGCTGTGGAACTTCCAGTATTACTATGTCATCTCGTTGAAACTGCAGTGACAGGTTTTTTAGTATTGGCAGGAAATCTTGCAGTATATGGATAGCTTTTACAAACTGCACACTCTGTGTTTCTTTTAAGAGGCCCTTTGTTTTTGAACTTTCATTGCCAGCAGTAAAAGATGCATGTAGGTGTTGTACAACAGTAGGAAGTTTAACCTGAACTGCATGTACTGAACATGACTTACTGGCAAGCCATCTCACTTGTTTAATTGCAGTAAAGTCGCCAGATCAGTATCCATCACGTTAGCAATTTCTTGAAATTTTCTCATTTTTTGGACTATAGTGATAAAATTTAAATATTCCTTGAGGGTACTTTCAGCTTTGATACAAATGGATTTTTTAACACATCGAGAACTGCCAGCTCTAGCTTACGGGCAATGCAGTGCATTGCAATTATTTGAGGACGGCAGTGTTCCCGCAACTTTGCTATGGTTCCTTCTCTTTCGCCCATCATGACACTGGCCTCATCAAAATTTGCTGAAATAAGAAGTGGTCCAGGATTAACATTTTTTAGGTTACTGAGAGGAAGATTTACTGTCTCCAATGCAGTTGATATTGCATGGAATACACTTTCTGCATGTGCATGTTCCAGTGGCACAGTTTGGATAAGGAATGTATGCACCTGTTTTGAATTAGGTTCAACAAACCTTAAGAAAACATTTTCCCACTCAGTTATACTGTAATCAGTACTGCCATCAGCAAGAACTGTCACGTACTTAACATTAAGCAAGAGTCTTCATCTGGGTTCTGGATATAACTGCTGAAATAGCACTGCAAAAGTCCCTGGCTCACTTATCGTTAGTATAACTAGAACCTAGCTTAATGCCATTTTTTCCTGTAATTCACAGAGCCACTCCATGTCTGAGAAAGGGTGAAGATTTTGGCTATGGAATACACTGTGTTAAACAGGCTCTCATCTTTGCTTTTGTGGCTCTTCCAACTGTACAAAGGCTTGGTAAAGTGGTGACTCACTAATCTCACAACATACTGCTCATTGGCCACTTTCCAGAATATGTTGGTTCTAGCACAGCACATGTGGATTGGATTTTCTTGTGCACGTAGTGACTCAACACGAAGTTGTTAGAGCCTGTGGCAAAGGCATTTGTTTTTTTTGAAAATGCTGGAGTTGCAATAGTGGGATACTTTTCACATAGTGTGCAGTACATAAGCCCCTTTTTATCATCGTATCTCAACCATTTATAAGTTCAATTTTCAATTCAATTTTATTTATAAAGCGCCTTTCAAAACCAAGTCACTGTACAACATTAAAATTTATAAATTACAAATTTAAAATCAACCAGAGCTAAAAACACAAGAAAAACCATTAAATCTACATTAAGCAAGATGTTACAAATCACTTATAAAACAATAATTCAATTTAAAAATGCTAACTCAAAAAGATATGTTTTTAAGGCGACCTTAAACTTGTCGACGGTTGGGCATTCTCTTAACCAACGAGTGAAAATTCCACAGGGTTGGTGCCACAAAAGCAAAGGCACGAGATCCTGATGACTTCAGAGCCAACCATGGAATCTGCAATCCTCGCTAAGGAACGGAGGACGGAGGGGAAGTAAGGAACCAGGAGATCTTTCAGGTAACCAGGTCCCTGATCATGTAGAGCTTTAAAGGTTAGTAAATCAACCTTAAAGGTGATCCGCCACCAAACAGGCAGCCAATGCAGTTCACGGAGCACAGGCGTGATATGACTGGTTCTAGAAGTCCCAGTCAAAAGCCTGGCTGCCGCATTCTGCACTAGCTGAAGGCGGCAGATATCAACCCCAGGTAGCCCTAGGTAGAGGGAATTGCAGTAGTCCAGACGAGTAGTGACAAAGGCGTGACCAATGTTGAAGGTCACCCGGGAATCAGATGTTTCACCCGGTGATATTCTCAGATGGTAAAGAGGATTTGACAACAGCTGACACCTGGGATTTCAGAGTCAGACTGTCATCAAAAATAACGCCCAGATTTCGCACCCGTTCAGAGGTAGGGAGCAGTACACCATCAAGTAATAAACCTGATGGTTGTCCAGCTCCCACACCCAACCCCAGACAACCTGGATCCACCACCAATACCTCAGTCTTGTCCGGATTGAGTCTCAACCAGCTCGAACTCATCCAAAGTCTGATCTCATCAAGGCAGTTGTTAAGTACAGAGAGTGCATCACCCTGACTGGGGAGAAAGGACAGATACAGCTGGGTATCATCTGCATAACAGTGAAAGCCCAAGTTGTATCGCCTGATGATTTCTCCTAATGGCAGCATATACACTGCAAACAACATGGGGGCTTAAATGGAGCCTCATGGTACCCCACAGGACAGGGAGTGAGCGCCAGAGGAATAAATTCCAGTGACAACTCTCTGAAACCTGCCTGTGAGGTAAGATTGAAACCATTCGAGGACTGTACCAGACAGTCCACAAAACCCACAGGCACTCCAATAGCACTCCATGGTCTACGGTGTCAAATGCAGCAGATAGATCGAGAAGGACCAGAATGGTATGCGCCTTTCAATCCCTGGCCATAAGGAGGTCGCTCCAACACCGGACAAGGGCAGTCTCTGTACTATGCCTTTTCCTGAAACCAGACTAGAGAGTATCATAGACATTGTGAGATATAAGATGATCATCCAATTGCAAGCGCAACTGCCTTTTCAGTAACCTTACCAACAAATGGCAGGTTAGAGATAGGCCAGTAGTTAGCTAGACAATCTAAATCCAAGGAGGATTTTTTAAGGAGTGGTCGAACTACCGCCTCCTTAAGGGGGTCAGAAAAAAAAACCCTCTCCAAGGATTTCCAGACAATGTCAGCAAGGATTGGGTAGATGGCTTCTACACAACCTAATAAAAGCGGCGTAGGGCCTGGATCCAAACTACAACTAGTTGGTCGCATTGTTTGGATGATCTTCACAATGTCCCCGAATTCTGGCTGGTGAAAGTCTAACCAGACAGACCGAGGACAAGCCACTTCTAGTCGACCACCGCAATCCCCCATAGGAAAGGTTGGATGGATACCGGACCTGATGTCGGCAACCTTATCCGCAAAGAACCGAGCAAACTCCTCGCATCTTAGCTGAGAAAAAGCATCTCTGGCTGGAGACAGACTGGATTGCACAGTCTGTCCACAGTCCCGAAAAGCTGAGCTGGTCGATTCTGTGCCACAGAAATCTCTCTGACAGGAATTCTGCCTTCTACGAGTGATTTCTGATTGATAGCTATCATAATGTGCCATCAATCTAAGCCTGTCGGCATCAAGGCCCGATTTCCAAAACTCTCTCCAACCTTTGGCCAACTTGCTTAACTCCTTCAAGGAGCCATCAAACCAAGTGGACAATCAATGACACTGAAATAGTCTGGCCCTTTTACTTGGTCATATTTCTTGTCTTTACTATTCCCAACTGCCACCTCATTATGAAGCAGTAAACTACGTTTCTTAGCAAGTGACACAGAGGCTTTTTGAGATAAGGCTACTACGGCTTCTCTGTTTACATCAAGTACCTGGTCAGCAGTTATATCCAGAACCACAGATGCAGATTCAGTTTCATGACTTTTATCTGTGGAAGTAGTACTTGTACTAGTACCAGACTGTGTTTGTCTCGTAAAGATGGTGCTGCTGCTAACCAGAGAGACAAGAGACTTCGTTGTTTGGCTTTGTCTGTCTGCATATTGTCCATATAAATTTGGTGGTCACTATTTTTTAAAGACTAATGGAACCAATAATAAACTTATTTTAAACACTGTATGGTGTCTGTGTGACCTTTTTCACTGGTGGTTAGTGTGGCTGGGTCACCAGGGACAGATGTAGATGTAAATATGCTTTTTTCTATTCACTGAAAGTGTCTTGTCCTGTAACAAGTCAGGCAGCTGGCTGCAGAACACTCTCCACACAATCACCTCCTCTCTCCCAGCACAGCCCAAGCCCTCCCCAGTTAGGCTCTCTTATTTTATTTCTCTGTTACTTACACTTACACTATATATATTTTTACTGTCTTTCTCTTTTTGTTTTGGGGTACTTAAGCCAACCAACCGGCTGCAGGACACTGGGTCCATCACTCCTTTTCACAAAATTCTCCCAACAGTCCAACCAAGTCCATAGCATAGCCCCACACAGTTTGAGTTTAGGCTTATTTCTTCTAAGTTCTTACTATACTATCTTTTTTTTTTTACTTTCTTTTTCGAGTCAGCTGCTGCTGCAGGACATTGGGTCAGTCCTTCGCCCCGCCTCTCTCCAAGCTCCTCCTTCACTCCTTTACACACAATCTCTATCTGTGCTCTCCTCTCCCAACAGCCCACCAGCCTCTTGTCTTATTTTCTTTCTTGTTTTTAGCTTTCTTTTTTATGTTGTATCTTTTGCAAGCCAGACAGCTGCAGGACACTGGGCAGAGAAACACTCTGGCCTGGCGGCCTTCACTAAGTTGAAGATAGTTCACTTCGCTCCTCTTTACACAATCTCCTTTCTCTTAAAAGCCCACAGTTAGGTTCCTCTTATTTTATTTTTTCTTTGTTTATGCAGCTAGTAGTCAAATAAACTGCTGTTTTTACTGGTGGGCAACACAAAGCCCCAGCTCCCCGCCAACAGTAGTAGTCCGCTGCCCTTGCTCTCTTCCTCTTTTTTATTTTCTGTAGTCAGTGACACTTTACGCTGCTGCTAGTTCTCAGTTGTCAGGGGACCAGGGTTCTCTCCCTTCCACCCTGCTACACAGACAGCAGACAACAGTACCAGACAGTCCCCCCTCCCAAGTTTCTGTTTTGTTTCTCTTTCTTCTTGTTTGATTGTACTTATAATTATTTTATATGCTCCTTAGTTTGCTTTCACCCTGTTATGCCCAGTTCTGTTATAAGGGAACACAAGAAGCCCAACCTAACCCTTCTCAATATTTACCCTGCCTGCCTACACTGAACACTCCTTACTTCTCTTCTTCATTAACTTTACACTTTTGGCAAAACTGGCATGGCAGGTAAATTTGCTTGTCTGCTGCACTAATGCACTTGTGTGCAGTTATTAATGAATCCTCAGTGCTCAGCCACATTGCCCCCACTACTTAGTCCTCCTCCACCATAGCTCCTGCCTTCCCACTCCTCGCTTTTCACTCACTCCTTAATTCACTTTAAAATATTTGTTTTCCTAGAGTTGTCCACACACACAAAGTAAGAAGGCAGCACTGGTCGCACTCGCACTCCCCACTCCCTGATATCCACAACAAAGGACTGTTTTGTGTTATCCTCTCCACAACCAACAGACAGTGAATGAGGGGTACTGAACGCAATGCACGTCTTTATTCTCCATTACGTGCCAAATCACCACCGCGGCCAATGGGCAATCTTGGCATCACTTACAGTTTAAGATTGTCCTTGCTCATTTGGCCCCACGCCTGCCAGTCCAACAGTTTGCTCCTCCTCTGTTTTCTCCAATGAGACGCCGCTCTCTCCTGATGCCACTTCCCTAGGCTGAGGCTCACACACTCACCGCTCATTCCCGACCAGTAGATGCACTGCTTGTGCTACACAGATCATGTGAGCATCGCCCGTAGGTCAGATGACCACCGGGACAGTTGAAGCAGTGAGCAACCTACGGGTGGAAGGTAGAACTGCAGCAGCAAGTTTTTAAATCAGTGCTAGCCGTGGGCAAGTGGCACAACAGAAAGTGCTTGTCCCTGCACTGTAACTGGTAGCCAGGGACGCCGAGCAACAGGATTTGTCAACCCCTGCTAGCCACACTGATAAAATTAGAGAAAACTGAGAGCATTCTTTACTCGTGATTACACTGAACCATAAAATCATGTGTGGAAATAGATCCTACCATCACCTCATCTTGGGTGCCCACAGGTCACCCTCAGCATGACTGCTGCTCGCTAGAGTTCTGTATTTCAGTATCTTACTGCCACTGCCAATTGAGGCTTTTCCATATTCAAAGGGCACCATTCCTGCAACCATGGCTTCAGCAACTACAGCTCACCCCCTTTTCCACTTCAGCTCTGAATACAACATTGCATCTCATACTCTCCAGCCTCAGCTCAGCTGCCACTTACACACATCCCATTATGCTGGCTGACAAATGCCTGTCACCAACTGTGGCATTTAACCTCCTTATATTCTGACCACAATTTAAAATAAAATGTCTGCCTGTCCTTCTCAGTTGCTGTGGACAACTTCACCTACCTGCCTCCAACCAGCTCCCATAGCTTCCTCAAGGTCACTTTTTTGACCTTAAATACTGTATTCAAACTAGGCTGTATTAGAAGGGTGCCATCTCGTAATGCTGATGGTAAGAACAGCACCAAACCAAAATGTTTAATGTATTCATAGTGGGTGTAGTCAGAGAGTAAGGATTCTTAAATACTTTAAAACCCAATATCTCAGTTCTGGAGTAAAATACTATGAAAAAAACATGGATAGGTTGATGTTTTTGTCAGAAATACATTATTAAAAAAAAACAGTACTACAGTGTGATTTTTTTTTTCTGCTATCTAATACTGTTGCTTTAAATAGCTGGCATGGATATGCAGAGAATGAGCACTAGCAGCTTTTGGACAGTCTGGGTTAGGTAGGTCTGCTGTGGGTGACTAACCAACTGATACGGGAATGCACACATTTCATGAGTAATACTGCCTGTCTGACATAGCAAACCCTATTTCCAAAATGTGGACATTTCATCCTCAATTTGCAGCTTATATCAAAGTGTAAATGAGAAAAATTGTTGCCAGCGGCAGTCTCTTCATGAAAGCTGGTGATACACCTTATCATTTTGTTTGATGTGCCTGTCATTGATAACGCCAGACTTGTTTCAAACAGCAATTTTGTGTTTTCCTAACTTTAATGAAGAAGAGTGGGAATTATTTAATGTTTATATGTCTCACTTTAAATCACTGATACCACTGGGAAAACAGAGTTTGGCATCCAGAATTCAACTTTCTATGGGTCTGGAAATTTAATTTAATTTATTGTTTAGCCTGGAAAGGCACATTGAACAAATTTGCCCATTTTAAAGTGTGACTAGCATTTACAAAACTTACAACACAAGGTTAAAAACACATTAATTACAAAAAATTAGTAACAGTTACAGTAGAACTGGTTATTAAAGGCATTAGACAACTGTTTCTTAAACACAAATATGTAAATATCACATGTTCTCAATCCTCAAATCGGGGTGAGGGGCTCAAAGGATGTCAAATGTGGCTACCAGAACATATTAACTGGTGGCCTCACTCCTTACTTTGTCAACCTCAACTCTCAGTTATAAACCAGACACCATGATATAACAAATTTCTTTTCTGCAGTATACAATAAATCAGGTTGTTTATGTAATTTCACTTAAAATGTATCTCATATGTTTATTTAACTTGTCCATTCTATTACCTATTGAGCTCCTAGAAGCTCTGTGTCACAGAACATTGTGCTGGTGACCTCAATTGAGAAACACTTAACTAGACCACACAAACCTGTAAACAGGAAAGGCTAGTCCTTACTGATGAGCTCCTGGGTCAGAGCAGACCTATTCTACACAGCAGCAGATGCAGTCACTGTACATTTACAGCCATGGTTCTCTGACAAACCCGACCTGCCGGACTGTCACCCGCAGTCCAAGTCTGAAGCCACCAGCACTGCACAGAAATGCAGGTAGTCTGAGAGCCACAGCCATGGTTCTCTGATGAACCCAACCTGCCAGACTGCCACCTGCAGTCCAGGTCTGAAGCCACCAGCCCCTCACAGAAACGCAGGTTGTCTGAGAGCCACAGCCGTGGTTCTCTGATGAACCCAACCTGCCAGACTGCCACCCGCAGTCCAGGTCTGAAGCCACCAGCCCCTCACAGAAACGCAGGTACGGACTTGCCCTCAGGGACTGATTACCTCCAGGAAGGGAGCCCTAGCTGCCAATTTTTGCTTTCTTTACATGAGGACAGTTGTCTCTGGGTTTAAATCCAGAGTCTTTTACTGCTGTGGCCCACTGGCTGCAGTCAGTCCCAGGAGCATTCCGACTGGCTTCATATAACTCTACACTGTTAATGTTTGATTATATTGTGCTAGATTATGTTTTCTGTTAAAACTGTTTTGTTTGTATTTTATAGCTGAAGTTTTCTGATTTAATGTAAATGCCTGTATTGTGTTCCTCATAAGACCAGTAGCGATCTCAGCTCAGGCCTTTGAACCCCATCTTCAACTTTTTACGCTAGTATTGTGTTTTAAATAGCCCCGTTATTGCTCACTCAGACTTGGAGGCACCTTGCCTAACTTCTTGGTCTGCAACACCCCCCCATTTAAGCCAGTCTACATTTCTTTTTAGCTCCACGAGCAGCCCCACCCTCGCCGACTTTCTTATTTAATTCTCCTCTGCCTTCTCCTTCCAGGTAGTCTGAGAGCCACAGCCGTAGTTCTCTGATGAACCCGACCTGCCAGACTGCCACCCACAGTCCAAGTCTGAAGCCACCAGCCCCTCACAGAAATGCAGGTACGGACTTGCTCTCAGGGACTGATTACCTCCAGAAAGGGAGCCCTAGAGCTGCCAATTTTTTTTCACCCACCCACTCACCCCCTGGTCCTGATTAAATACACATAAACCCCGCCCTGGCTTTCTAGCTCACTCCTCTCTAGCCCCCTCCATCCTTATTCCACTATGTGTGTCAAATCATGGATCCTGTTCTGGTCCTTTTTCTATCTCATATCGCATGCCCAATATATGTCACCTCAAGCCTTTATTACTGTGGGTACTAATCTGATCTTGTCTGTAACTAGTTCCTTTCCCTACGTGGATATATGCCTTTTCAACTCCTCAATTCTTCAACACTATTTTCATATTACCTTTAACGCTGGTACACAAAATGAATTACCACCTCAGCTTATGACTTCTGCCAACATCATAGAGGCGTCACCTCTACAGATAGCAATCAAAGTACTCGTCTCTGCCACCCTTAGTAGGAAGGGCAAAAAATGTTGGGGCGTGCCCCCCCCAGGACGAAGTCCCCCAACGACGTAAAGGGGTTACCAGTACGAAACTTACTATTGCCATGCTAAGAAAACTTTTACTCCTTCTTCTCCTGTGCTCAGGAAATGTGGAGTTCAATGCGGGGCCACCAGCTGCAATCGCATCATCCTCTGACCTTGCCACACTGAAAGGCATGAGTTTCCTCCACATTAATGTATGCAGTCTGTTAAAAAAATTCTCCATGATCCAGGCCTGGGTCCTCCATACTCGACCAGACATCCTAGTGGTTTCAGAAATCTAGCTTAGACCGGCCGCCTCCGACAGGGAAGTCAATATTCCTAACTATTTACTACTGAGAGGAGACAGAAAATCCAGGGGTGGAGGGGTTGCCATCTATGTCAAGGATAGGTATACGGCATCCTGTCTGAGTGCTTTATCTGTTGCAAATGCTTATGAATGTCTATCTCTTCAAGTCACCATCTCTCACACTTCAACATTATGTATCACAGGGTGCTATAGACCTCCTTCTGCCGATCTACAATTGTTACCTCATCTGAGTAATATCATCAAACAACAATCCTCATAAATAATTATTCTTGGGGATCTTAATTTAGACTGGCTATCTAAAACCGCCGCTTCTCTCATAGCTTTCTGTGACACCCATGGATTATCGCAACTCAAGAATTCAAGAATGCATGCGACAGGCATAAGGCAGTCCTAGTGGGGGGTAGGCGGAAGTAAGCTGTTGGTTAACTAGGATCTGCAGCTTATCTGTTAGGTAGGAAAATGGGCAGACTAGGTGGGCCAAGCGGTCCTTATCTGCCGTCACATTCTATGTTTCTATGTAACTCATTGTCGAACCAACATGAGGAAATAAAAAGAACGTGGATAACAGCTCCCTGCTAGATGTTATCCTTGTGAATAAACCACATCTCTTCTCCTTTGCCGGCACCTTCTTCCGTGATATCAGTGATCACTCATTTATTGCTTGCATAAGATCAAGCAACAAACCTACTACTTCGCTGAAGTTTGCTGCCAAGAGATCTAGATGGAACTTTGATCTCGCTGCCTACATAAATGAACTGAAACACTCCTTGTATTGGCAAGAGTTCTATTTGGCAAAAAACATGCAATCAGCATTCGACATATTCAGCAAAATTATCCTAGATGCCCTAAATAAATATGCCCCTATAGTTAAGGTGCGAATAGCAAAAAATGCATGTAGATGGTTCACACCATTATTAAAATCTGCATTGACTGAAAGAGATAACCTATAGAAAAAAGCACGTAAAACCCAGTCTGCTGTGGACTGGCGCAAGTTCAAAAGGGCACAAAACTCATGTACTAGAATGGTTAGAGATACAAAAGCTGCATACTATCATTCTGAATTTCTCTCTGCCTCCAAAAATCCTACAAAATTTTGGAAAACCGTTAAGGTCTTGTCTGGTCACACATCCGGTGGCTTACTACCTGATGAAATCTCCTTAAACAATAACACCATTAGTGACAGACTGGAAGTTCTGGATGCCTTCAATAATCACTTTGTGACTGCAGACTTAGCCTTTGACAATTCCCTATGCAAATTTGATACACTTTCAGGTGGATAATCAAGGTGCAGATCCTAGCGTCACTGATTCAGTCTTCTCTTTGCATCCTACTACTCTGAAAGAAGTTGAAGACCTATTGCTAAAACTGGATGTAAAAAGTGCTGGTGTGGATGCCCTCGACACATATTTTGAAGGTGGCCATCCATGTGTTAGCCATGCCCATAACTCATTTATTTAACCTATCATTAACTCAAGGATCCATTCCTTTAATATGGAAAACAGCACACATTATGTCCCTGTTCAAGTCCGAAATTCCTGTGAGCTAAATAATTATAGACCAATTTTGATTCTCCGGTCGACGAAATTACTGGAAAAAGTCATAAGTAACCAGCTGAGGAAGTATCTAGAAGCTATTAACCTGCTTTATCCAGTCCAATCAGGGTTTAGAGCTAAACGCAGCACCATCACAGCACTTGCCAAAGTGACTAATGACTGGCAAAGAGAACTAGACTACAGGAATTACACTTGGCCTTATTCTTGGACCTGAGCAAAGCCTTGACACTGTCGACCATTCTCTGCTACTCTTTCCTGGTCTCACTAGGTGCTGACCCATTATCTTACAGTGGTTCAATAACTACCTCTTTGATCATTTCCAGCAGGTGAAAGCGGAAGGAGATCTCTCAACTCTCAAACCTCTCCTAAGAGATGTTCCCCAGGATTCTATCTTAGGGCTGATCTTATTTGCAATATACATCAACAATACTGATGAAAGCATAACTAAGGCCAACATTCATCTGTTTGCAGATGACACAGTTCTTTATGTAAGCCACCCGTCATTACAATCTGCATGTAATGACCTTCAATATGAGTTCAACCTGCTGCAACACCAACTCCTAAACAAAAAACTATTACTTAATGCCAAGAAAACAAAAGCAATGCTCTTTTCTCTCTCTGCCCAAATGGTAAATTCAGCCTTATCAGATCCTGTGCTGCAAATTACTACAATTCTTGGCGAGAAGTTGGAATTTGTTCCTAAATTCAAATACCTGGGAGTGTGGCTGGACCATAGGCTCTCCTTTATAGATCACATTGCAGAATTACTCAAAAAATTAATACAGAGACTTGGCCTGTTCTTTAGGATAGCCCGCTTCTTAACTAGAGATGCCAAACTACAGCTGGTACAATCAACCTTTCTATCCTTGATAGATTATGCTGACATCCTCTACAGTCACTGTCCCATTTTCTAACTCACCAAACTTGACACATTATATCATAGAGCTTTGAGGTTTATCACAGGCCTGCCTCATTCCACTCACCACTGCTCCCTATATCAATCAGTGAGGTGGAGTTCTCTTCAATTCAGGCGTGATCAAAAGCACCTTATGGACCTTAAGAGCCATCTCAAAAACTGCCCCAATACATTACAAACTGTCTTCCTATAACACCAATAGGCAATTATGCCCTGAGAAGTTGCAAATCTCTCCTACTGATGGTTCCCAAAGTTAACTCTCGCTTTGGCAGGGCTACTATAAGCTTTACACTGTCCTCCTTGAGGAATAAATGCGAAAAAACTGAAACTGAGGTCACCCATCGGCATTTCATCTTTCAAGATCTTATATTCACGTCTCAGAAATGATCAGTGCAATTGTTTCTCATGACCATGAATTGTCATCAAGCTAACCTGTACTATTTAACTATGAATGAATTACTTCTAGTGCTCGTCTACTCCTTGGCCCTGGTCTGTCATCATGCTTTCATGCAACACCTTGATGTCTCTGTCCTCCCTTTGACACTGGTCTATCTTCCTGCTTTCTCCAGCCTTCTTTTCACAACTCTATACTGCACTTATCCACAATCTGCATGCAATCATACTATAAAAGCCCTAACTCCCCTTTCCCTCTCCCCCACTGCCGCATCAGTTCTACCGACCTAACTTTGGGACTTCACTTCTCACAATGTTTATCCTTCACTAACACACTACATACCCCTCCTGGTACCCCATCTGCCATTAGTTGGTGGTTCTCCAAGTCATTTTCATGGCTAGTACTAGTGACTGCCCCTGGTAAATAAACTAACCGGTACTTCTATACAGAGAACATGGTTTATATCCAGTTGCATGGTTCAATGGTGGACCTGCCTCCTTGTATTTGAATCCTCCTCTGTTATGGTTTGCCTTGTCTTCCTTTTATCACTGGACTTCCCTATTACTGCACCATTGTGTTTGGTTTATATACTTATTTACATGTATTTATATGTTTTTATGATGGATGTTACCCGACCCTGTTCTAACCAGGTCCATCTTGTAAAAGAGCTCTGCTCAATGATGTTTGCCTGGATAAATAAAGATTTTGATTGATTGATTGACATTTCCTAGGGTCTTTATCTAAATAACTAAACTATTCCCCTAAAGTTATGTTAGACACACATATTTATCTCCATGGGGGGTGGCACTCCTGAAGACTCACCGAAGGGGGTCATGGAAGTATGAGTCCTGGGGAGAGTGCCACATATTTGGGGTTTGGCCATGCTGTAAAGTTTATTTTAGCATTTAGAGGTAAACATCTGGCTAATCCAGAGTCTTTTTTTTTACCAGGGTTTGACCTAACCCTCCCTCCATAGCTACCCAACACAGACCCCCAATTACACTTATTTACTTGTTTGACAACTATCCTAACCTATAGTTGCTATTTGGGAAGGGGGAGCAATATTAGTCAAAATAAAACAGGCAAGCATAGTGGTTCCCTTCTCCCCAGCCTTCCCATACAGGTGCATAGGGAAACAAATGCCAGCTCTTGGAATAGTGCCAAAGTGCCCTGCACAAAACAAGTTAGGACTTAGATCATGTTTCACACAGGGCCCTTTAGGCCCTGCCATCCTTCTCTTGCAGGCCCTGTATAAAGTAAGTTATGACTCACCTCTTATTTCATGCAGGGCCTAAACAGCACTGCATGTCCTGCTCTACACAAGACTCTTCAGGCCCTGTGTGAAGCAAGTTATGACTCTGCCCCTGTTTCATGCAACCTGCTTTGTTCAGGGCCCTTTGGACTCTGTATAAAGCAAGTTAAGACTTGGCTCTTGTTTCAAGCAGGACTGCGAAACAAGTTATAATACAACTTTCTCAAAAAAGCAAGGACATTTATTGCATATAATGGCATTAATGAATCTATAAGGGTTGAAAAATGTAAAGCAGACAAGTAAGGATATGAAATAAATACGGTTCAGAGTTTCATGAGTCTTAGTAAATTGGTGATGTGGGGTTCCTCAGAGTTGTAAACTTCAATGTCTGCCCTCTCCCCTAGCTCCTAGCCTCAGGACTCAAGGCTAAGCTACAGGCCCAGGGCCATTGCCTGATCTCTTGCTTCATGCCGGGCTTGAAGAAAGTTATGAATTGTCTTCTCTTTGGGGCTGAACATCTCAAATGTTAGGGTAGATTCAGTAGGGTGGTCAGATTACCATGCTGTTAGCTTTCTTGCAGGGGTCCCCCAAAAACCATCTGCCCTGGGAAGTGGTTCAATATCTTTCCAGATGTGCTTTAACATTGGAAATTCTCCTGGCAATATTGGACATCTCAGTTATGGAAGCAGAATGTGATGGAGGTGTGGAGGCAGGCTATAATCTAGCCATTACTACAGCATGTGACTCCATTGCACCAATCTGTGCCCACCCATTGACCTCCCATCACACCTCACTGTAGTATAATGATGAAATGAGCTGATTGAAGGCAACAGGGCAGAGGTTGTAGCACTCCAAGAGGAAGTCTGGCTTGATGGATGACAGTGTAAGTAAAGAAAACTTTTGGCTACACCTCTAAGCTAGCACAACATGCTGTAAGCTAGTGTAAGATGAAAAATATACTTTATTTAAAAAAAACAGTGGCAACCCCGGCAACAACGCTTGTTGTGGGGAGTGCTACTGTTTTTCTAAATAAAGTATATTTTTATATTATGCTAGCTTACAGTCTATTATGCTATCTGGAGGTATAGCTGAAAGTTTTCTTTACATGCAATGTTTTGTTTTATTTGTATTTTGGCTCTTCCAAGCAGTCCTGAGCTGTGTTTGATTTTTTCTTCATGATAGATGGCAGGATGACTTAGAGGTCCAATTATCAGGACTATCAAAGGGTTATAACCCTGATGAAAGCAGAACTCCTGTCACAGGTTATTGTCTTCAGGGAAAATAGGCACACTCAGCTCTTCTACACTGTGGACAGGTTGCTTAATCCTAGCTGTCTTCAGTCTGGGTGAGTCTTGTCTTAAGAAAAATGTGAGGGGGTTTGGGCTTTTCTTTCTGGACAGAGTGCCTTCCATTTGAGCTGGTACCTCTACAGACAGCCTGCTAGGGGCCAGCAGTGGTTTAAGGGAAAGATGCAAGCACACTTCATGGGTCTGGTCTGAGTTATGGGCAGTTATTATGGAGGATGTACTTGAGGAAATAGTAGCATTGTGCCCCACCTACTGTATGTCAGATCTGGGGTCTACCAGGTTGTTGATTGACTGCTGGGTGGCTCTGGGTCTGCTTTTTGCAGTATAGTCAAGGGTTCCTTAACAGAGAGCTGTTTCCCATTGGCTCTGAAAAAAGGCCATGGTGAGACTGCTCTTAAAGAAACCATCTCTGGACCCTGATGTGTTGGCAAAGTACAGGCCTTCCTTTTCTAGGGAAGGTTATTGAGTAAGTGGTGGCGGCACAGATGCGGCACACCTGAGCAATATGACATCTATGAGCCATTTCAGTAGGGTTTCAGACTGTCCCACAGTACAGAGATTGTGGTTGTCAAGGTGTTTAATGATCAGCTCCTAGTGAGAAATGGGGAGAGTGCTCAATTGTCGCACTCCTGGATTTCTCATCAGCTTTTGACACTGTGGACCATGGGTTTTTGGTTGAACACCTTGTGGAATATAAGGGACTCACCGGGATAACATTAAAATGTTTGAAGCCTTCCTCACTGACAGGTCACAGTTGGTCGTGATGGGAACTTTATCACTGCAGCTAGTAGTGATCAAAAGAGTTCCCCAGGGTTTGATTCTTTCCTTCATGTTGCTCACAGTGTACATGCTGCCACTGTGGCAAGTTATCAGACAGTATGGGCTGTGTTTTAAAATGCAGATAATATTCAGCTGTACATGTCCTTTACATTGGATGGGCAGAGGCGATGACTGTGTTGGAGCATTGTCTTCAGGAAATTTCTAACTGGATGGTCTCCAGCTGGCTGACTCTTACTCCAGCTAAGACGGAGTTGTTACTGGTGGAACTAGGTCCTCAAGGGTCAGTCAGAAGATATGATGCCCTCAGAATTCCATCTCTGAATAGCACATTTCTGAAAATCATTCAATAAGGTTAGAAATCTAACAGTCATTGTGAACTCATGACTGACTCTCAAACATTGAGTGTCGACTATGATCTACAGTGGATTTTTGAATTAGGAATACCTCCCAGACAAAATCCTATTTAGTGCAAGAGGACCTGGTGAACCTAGTACAGCTACTAGTACTGCAGTTGAAATAAGATACAGTCATTTCAAGTATTGCATGTCTTTACTGCAGCATTTGGACCTGTACAGTTTTTGTATTGAATTTCATTAGCAGGATAGCACGCTTTAAGGGGAATGCAATACATTTCATATGGCAAACAAATATACTAATAGGAATTGCTTCAACAAGGAGAAAGACAAAGGGTGTTAAAATCAAAAGGGAGGAATAATTTATAAATGTTTAGTTTAGCCATTGATTATGCTCTATTTTGGGAAGAGGTTAGTTAGATTTAAGTAGAGGTCAATAAGCTCTAATTGGGATAAAGTAGGGTAGGCGTGTCAGTAGGAGGCTGCTATGTTCTAATAACTAAACGTAAAAAGGAGGGAAGAGTTTAAAGAAAACATGACATCCTGATTCAGCTAGTACATGGAGGTAAAAGAAGGAGGGTCCAGGAAGAACATGTGTAGCAATGGTAGAGGAGGGAGGGTGAGCCATGGGGAGAATGGCTATCCTTCATATGGAAGGACTGGGGTCATTGGTGGGCACATAAGGTATTGGAAAGGGTGGTAGGCTGCAACAACTATGGAGCACCAGTCTTTCTTAAAATAGTGTGGAGAATGGGGATGTATAGTGTGCATCCAAATAGGACAACTTAACATGAGATCATGGGTCTGCAGGAGAATCTGAGGAATGCAGGATGAACTAAGGAGGGTTATGGCCCAGCAGTGCGAGGGAGGTAGGAGGGAGCTGAGGAAGGTGGACATTTTGTATTGGTGGGGGTGGGGATGGGGAATAGGTTAAAGGAAGTGGCAAGGAGCCAGGGGGATCAAGGCCTGGGGACACTGAGTTGGGGGAACTAATGCCAGAGGGCAGATGAGAGCAGAAAGAATGAGAAAGAGAAGGAGAGGAGGAGAAGTGGTAACAGACAAGGAGTGGGGTGGGGGGATCAGAGTAGCATGGAGCAGAAGATAGTTGGAGAAGGAGAAGGATCTGCAAAATACATTCTGTAGTACTGGAGGGAAAGGGGACGGTAGAGGGGTGAGGTGGGGAGAGTAACTGATGGGTGTCAGGATGTGATGGGTATGGAGGGGAGTACTGCTGAGGGAATTGCAGCAGGGGTAGATGGAATAAACAAGGTGCAGGAGAATGAAGGGGCAATGGGAGGGAGGGTGTGGGAGGAAGGGAAGGAAACAGATGGAAAACTGGGTGGAATCTTAGTACTGGGGGACTCAATACTAAGAGGAGTCAGGTGGGGTAGCAAAGGAGAGAGGCATAATCATGTCTGGGTGGAGGCCATGCCAGGAATGACAGTGGAAAGAGTGGGGCAATCAGTTCTGAAGTATGCTAGAAGGGGCAGGGAGAAAACTCCCCTAATTCTGCACTTGGGGACAAATGACCTGGCTAATGGATGGTAGATGTAGTGAAGAGGGGGTTTGTGGAACTAGAACCAATCTGCAAGGGGGCAGGAAGATCAGTAACTTTCTCAGAGGTACTTCCAGTTCCCAGAGTAAGCATAGCATGAAAGTTGAGCATACAGGAATTTAACAAGTGGCTGGGAACCTGGTGTTAGGATAAAAGGTATTGGCTGGTAGGGGGGGTGGGACCTGGGAGGACAGCAGTCTATACACTAAAGACAGACTACACTTAAACCAAGAGGGCAATAAAGTGTTGAATCAGAGAATTGGGGAGCACATAGAAGAAAAAGTGGATTTAAATTAGGAGCGGGGGGTAGCAAGTGGTTTAGAGGTAGGCAGAGACCTCAACATGGGAAACCGTATGGGCTTACCCCCAAAACAGTGAAATCAGACTGGGGCATGTACTGGAGGGTGCCAGAAAGGAGGCAGAAGAGGTGGGGAAAATGCTAGGGGACAGAAGATGGTCTCCTTGACTACTAGAAGATTGGGGAATAAATTTGCAGAACTACAGAATCTCATGGTAGAGGGGGATGTGGACATGGTGGCCATCACTGAAACATGAGCCACCCAATACCATGACTGGAGCCTGATGGCTCCAGGGTACAGGATATTCCACAAGACTAGAGTTAATGGAAAAGTTTGAGTTGCAATTTATGTGAGGGAAGGACTGAAGCGTGTAAGGAAGGAGGGGGAGGAGAGAGAAACGGAGTCCCTATGGATGCAAATCCAAGATTCCAGGAATAGGACACTAGATTGGGAGTGGTGTATAGGCTGCCCTCCCAAACAGAAGAGTTGGATAGTGAGCTAGTGGGGCAGATTTGGAGGACCTGCTGGAAGGGGGATGTGGTGATAGTGGGGGACTTCAACCTGTCGGGAGTAGATTGGAGTTACCCCTGTAACATAAAATAGAAGAGAGCAGGTGATGCTGGACACATTCCAGGATAACTTCTTGATGCAGATGGTTAGTGAACCAACATGGAAGGAACACCTTGAACTTGTGCTGACTAATGGGAGTGGGTGAGGAACTAAGGGTGGGAAAAATCTCTGGGGAGCAACTACTGCTCCTTGTGGTTACAGTTGAATATGGGTAAGAAAGGGGTAGTATCCAACACAAAGGTGCTGGACTTTAGAAGGGCTGACTTCAAGAGGATGGGTGAGGTGGTACAAGGGTACCTGGCCAGAATTTAGCTAATATGGACACAAACCAGAGGTGAACTCATAAAGCTAAGGATAGTAGAGGCAACCAAATCTTGCAGCAAGGCCCACAGTAAAAAGGCTAGAGCTAAGAATCCTAGCTGAGTAACTGAGGGAGTCATAGACAAGGTAAGGAAGAAAAGAGCCACCTTTAGGAGATACAAAAAAACTGCGAGGGGGAGGACAGGAAGGAGCACCTGAAGGAAGTGAAGGAGGTGACTAGGGCAGTAAGGGCAGCGAAGGCATTCAGGGAGCTCAGGCTGGCGCAGTGCATTAAGGAAGGGAAGAAGGACTTCTTCAGGTGCATCAGTGAGAAAAGGAGTTGTAAGGATCAGATAGTATGGATTAAGAGGGAGGGGGACAGGTTGAAAAGGGGGCAAAAGGCATAATTGTGTATGACTACTTCTGCTCAGTATGTACTAAGGAGAAGGGAGGGTGATACCCAAGGGGGGGTGAAAGAGTTGGCACAGAGGGGGTGACGGATGGAGAAATCACAGAAGGTAGAGTGCTTGAGGGATTAAGGGCACTAAGAGTGGACAAGGCACAAGGGCCAGATGGCATTCACCCCAGGATAGCGAGCTAGTGGGGCAGATTTGGAGGACCTGCTGGAAGGGGGATGTGGTGATAGTGGGGGACTTCAACCTGTCGGGAGTAGATTGGAGTACCCCTGTAACATAAAATAGAAGAGAGCAGGTGATGCTGGACACATTCCAGGATAACTTCTTGATGCAGATGGTTAGTGAACCAACATGGGAAGGGACACCCTTGAACTTGTGCTGACTAATGGGGAGTGGGTGAGGGAACTAAGGGTGGGAAAAATCTCTGGCGGGGAGCAACTACTGCTCCTTGTGGTTACAGTTGAATATGGGTAAGGAAGGGGTAGTATCCAACTCAAAGGTGCTGGACTTTAGAAGGGCTGACTTCAAGAGGATGGGTGAGGTGGTACAAGGGTACCTGGCCAGAATTTAGCCTAATATGGACACGAACCAGAGGTGGGAACTCATAAAGCTAAGGATAGTAGAGGCAACCAAATCTTGCAGCAAGGCCCACAGTAAAAGGCTAGAGCTAAGAATCCTAGCTGAGTAACTGAGGGAGTCATAGACAAGGTAAGGAAGAAAAGAGCCACCTTTAGGAAATACAAAAAAACTGCGAGGGGGAGGACAGGAAGGAGCACCTGAAGGAAGTGAAGGAGGTGACTAGGGCAGTAAGGGCAGCGAAGGCATTCAGGGAGCTCAGGCTGGCACAGTGCATTAAGGAAGGGAAGAAGGACTTCTTCAGGTGCATCAGTGAGAAAAGGAGTTGTAAGGATCAGATAGTATGGATTAAGAGGGAGGGGGGACAGGTTTAAAAGGGGGCAAAAAGGCATAAGTGCTTAATGACTACTTCTGCTCAGTTTGTACTAAGGAGAAGGGAGGGGTGATACCCAAGGGGGGGTGAAAGGGTTGGCACAGAGGGGGTGACGGATGGAGAAATCACAGAAGGTAGAGTGCTTGAGGGATTAAGGGCACTAAGAGTGGACAAGGCACAAGGGCCAGATGGCATTCACCCCAGGGTACTGATGGAGTTAACAGACGTCCTGGCGTGACCCTTGGCAGGCCTATTTAATGCCTCACTGGACTTGGGATGCATACCTTAGGATTGGAGGATGGCTCATGTGGTTCCTAAGGATGGCTCCAAGGATGAACTGGGGAACTATGGACCAGTGAGCCTCATGTCCATTGTAGGAAAACTAATGGAGACAATCCCTGAAGGAGAGGCTGTTGTCCCTGCTGGAGTCCAATGGGCTACAGGACAGTAGGCAGCATGGCTTAGTCAAGGGCAGATTCTGCCAGATCAACCTGGTAGATTACTATGACTGGGTGACTAGGCAAATGTACAAGGATCATGCAGTGGATGTCCTGTACCTGGACTTCAGTAAGGCATTGATTCGGTGCCACATGGGAGACTTGGAGAAAGATAGAAGGCACAGGGGTGGGTGGGAAAATGGTGGGATGAGTGGGCAAACTGGCTTCAAGGAAGGCAGCAGAGAGTGGTGGTGTTAGGGGAAGTCTCAACCCCAAGGGCAGTGATTAGTGGGGTTCTGCAGGGCTCGGTGTTGGGGCCATTGTTATTTGGGAAATTCAGTGCAGACATTTCTGTAGGCATCAAGAGCAAGATCAGTCTATTTGCAGATGACACAAAGATGGGAGCAGTGGTGGATGACCTGGGGGAATGACAGGGTTTGCAGGAGGATCTGACAAAACTGGAGACTTGGTCGGATACCTGGCTACTTGGGTTCAATACCAAGAAATGCAAGGTGCTGCATTCTGGGGGCAAAGAATCCAAGGAGAAACTACCAACTGGGGGGAGTGCAGCTAGCTGAGACTGAGGAGGAGAATGATCTGGGGATGCTCATTACAGGATCAATGTACAAACACTCAGCATACTGTAGGAAGGCAGCAGCAAGGGCAAACAAAATGTTGGGTTGTATTGCAAGGGGCACAACATCAAGGAGGGGTGAGGTGATTCTGCCGTTGTATAGATCACTGGTTAGACCTCACCTCAAATACTGCATGCGGTACTGGTGCCTGAACCTGAAGAAGGACCTTAAATTACTGGAAGGGGTATAAAGCAGAGCAACAAGATGATCCTGGGTCTGGGGGACTCACCATACAAAAGTAGGCTGAGAGAGTTGAACATGTGCTCACTGGGGGAGAGAAGGGATGGGGGGGATATGATCGAGACCTTCAAGTACATGAGACGAATAAACAAGACTGGTACAGAAGGACTATTCAAAGTAAGGGTGGGAGGGGACACTCAAGGCTATGATATGAGATTGGAGAGTGGTAGGTTCGGGGGCAATGTGAAGACACTTTGTTACGGAGAGGGTGGTGGCAGAGTGGAACACGTTACCAGCGGAGGTGGTAGCGTGAAAAACAGTGGGCTGCTTCAAGAGGGCCTGGGACAGGGCAAGATGGAGGGTCAAGGGAGGAGGGGTAAGGAAGGGGAAGTAGCTGCAGAATAGGGCTGCTAGCTACAAAATCGAGCAGACTCGATGGACCAAAAGGCCTTTTTCTGCTGGCAGTTTTTGTATGGTCATATGTTCATGTGCCTTTATAACCTCGAGAATGGACTACTGTAATGCTCTGTACGAAAGGTTATCTGGGGTTTTGTGCATCACTTGCAGCTGGTGCAGAATGCCACAGCCAGGATGGTGGGAAGGCATCGCTACAAAATCATATTACATCTGTGATGTGGCAGCTGCACTGGCTTCCGATTAGGTGGTGCAACACCTACAAGATTGTTTTGTTAACATACAGAGCCCTGCATGGATCAGGCCCAGTCTGCATAAAAGACATCTTGGTCTGGTATCCTCTCCTCATTCCAGTGAGAATTTAATGCTAGCCATCCTGAGATGATGCCTGATACAATATGGTGATAGGGCATTCTTGGTGATGGCACTGGTTATTTGGAATACCTTGCCATACCATCTTAGAAGTTTTCATTTGATGGAGGCATTTAAATGGGGTCTGAAAAACTATCTTTTTGAAATGGCATATGGAGCTGCTGATTAATATGTATTAGACTTATAACTCTATTTTTGAATGTTTTTCTTTGAATTTTGTGATGCTAATGTTGTTATTATTTTGTTACGCACCCTGAACCCTTGATAAAGGGTGCTACATAAATTAAAATGTGTTGCCTTGCCTTGAATGCCATTTTGCTTTGTGCACGGCCAGGCCCCATGCAAAGAGATTTATGAGCAAGGCCCCTAGAATTCTACAATTCTGCGGTTGCAGAATGTTCCTCAGAATTTGCATCATGCCATAGAATTCATATAGTGCCTCAGAATTCATTGTTTTTGGTGAATTTTCATTCAAATACAGTTTTTCATAGTGCCAGGCTCCCGCACCCATCTTGTTTAACCTTAAGCCCCATCTCTATGCCTGGCAGGTGATGTCATCTATAACATGGTATGGTAAAATTTTATTTATACAGTGATATAGCCATTAGGGTTCCGAAAATCCCTATTCACAAGGCTTACCTGTTCACATTATACAAAAATGATTACAATTACACATTAATAACAATACAAAATTACAAAAAGGTACAAAAACAATACATCACAGTTTTACAGACACGTCAATAACAGGCATACTAACGTTTTTACATTTACATCATTTTCACCTATTACAACAACAACGATAACTAAGTTCATGAATCAGGCCATTTTTAAAAACATGATCAGCAATTGTTAATTCACGTAAAAAAGGAGGAAGACAATTCCAGCTTTTAGCTACCTGATATTGAAGGGTCATTTCACTAAATTGATTTTTTTACTTTGGTATTATTAAATCTCTGGCAACAGTTTTTCTTAGATTCAAATCATGTTTTGTTTTTGTAATTTGCTTTTAAATTATCTAATGATTGATTTTAAATATATTGCAAACCTGATTTAGCCAGATTCCCCTAGCCCTTAAGTCTAACAGAATCCACCACAGTTCCATATACATGGTGCAATGATGTGTTTTAAAATTACATCTTAACACAAATCTTGCAAGCTTATTATAAAGTATATCCAAGTTATTTAAGTATTTTCTTGCTGTGTGTCTGTAAATATGACTACCATAGTCTATAACCGCTCATTATCAATTGATTAATCATAATCAATCTTGTTTCTCTTGTCATGCAGTTTGATATTCGTCTCATAGCTCCAATCTTAACATATGTTTTCTTTATTAAATTTGTTATGTGATACTGAAAAGTAAGACATTGATCTATATGTACCCTAAATATTTATGTTTCAGTTTGTTCTATAAACTTACCCTCTTTGTCTTTATTTTTAATTTTGAAATTCCTCTAGATCCAGTGCAAATGACATAACCTGTGTCTTTTTACTATTAACTAATAAACCCAAAGATGAAAAATGACCTTGCATAGTGTTCAAGTCTCTCTGTAAATTTAATTCTACTTCACTTGTAGTTTTTCTGTCTGCCACCAAAACTGTATCGTCTGCATATAGATAAATTTTTGAATATTCAATATTCTTTGGTAAGTCATTTAAATAGACTATGAACAAGAGGGGGCCCAGGATAGATCCTGGGAACCCTCTTGTTACATAGTCTATTCTTGACTAGTATCCATTTAGGACAACAAATTGTGATCTTTTGTCAAGATATGATATAAACCAATCACAAGGTTCTTCCTTCACCCTTATTTTCTTTAATGAGTTTATCAAAATGCTATGATTTACTAAATCAAATGCTTTAGATAGGTCCACATATACGCACCCACAGACTTCACTTCCCCAAGAGGTTGCTACAAGATCAAGAAGTCCGTGAGTGCGGTAGCCGTGGACCTACCCTGTCTAAAACCATACTGTTGTTGAGTCAATTTATTATTTTCTTCCAAATAGTCCATTAACTGATCATGGACAATTTTTTCAAATAACCTGGATACTGTAGACAACAAGGCTATTGGATGGTAATTTGAAACATCCTCTGAATCCCCTCCCTTGTCTATTGGTATCACTTTGGCTAGTTTCCAGCTGGAAGGAAACTGACCCTCCCTTAAATTCCAATTAAAAATGTCCCTTAATATAGGTGACAATTCCATGGTGGCCTCTTTAAGTAATTTGTTATCTATTCTATCTGGACCACTTGCTTTATTTACTTTTAATCTATTTATGTTTTTTAGAACTTCTTTGTTTGTCACTCTCTTAAACCTGAATCTGGGTTATTTCTCATCTTGGAGACTCTTACCCTTTACTTCATTCAGAGTATTGGTCTTAATTATGGGATCTAATTTCAGATCGGGAAGGTTTATAAAGTAATTGTTCAAAATTTATGCAGCTTTATTTGTTTCAAACACTTTTCCATTCTGTCTTAATTTTATTTCACTTTGTTTACTATTTGGGTTCACAAGATTTTTTATAACGGACCAATAACCACCTGGATTTGTTGATTCTTTAATCCGCTGTTTATAATAATGAGCTTTTGATTTCCTAATTTCCTGTATTACTTGATTCCTTAACCTTTTGTACTGTTCCCAAATTTCACTATTTAATGTTTTGTTTGCTTTTTTCCAATAGTGATTTCTAGTCCTAATCATATTTTTTTTATTTTTAAAGTTAACCATGGTAAATGTTTTATTCTTTGATTTACTTTTTTATATGGGGCAAATTTGTCACAAGCATTAATAAACATTGTTGTAAATTCTAATACAGCCAAATTTAAATCTGGGATAAGAAAAATTCTATGCCAAGGGAGTCCCTAAAGATACTTTCTAAATGATAAACTATTACATTTTAAATATCATCTTTTAGATATTTGTGGTACTAATTTTATGGGAATAGAATTTTTAATCATAGAGAACACACACATTTAACTATGTTGTTATCTCCTAAACTAGGGGCACAAACACTTTTCTCCAAAATTGACAATGCAGGTGAAACAAACATTGGGTCCAGTATGTTACCTTTACTTAATAAGGAACCTTTCCTTGTAGGTGTATCTATAATTTGTATCAGGTTTAAACAGCTCATTGATTTTCCAACTTTTGACCCTAGGACAACCCATGCTGCACTGAAATCACCAGCCAAGATTACTTGTAATTGACCCAGGTGTTCCATTAAAACATGTGAAAATTTGTCAAAATGGATAGGGCTTGTTTTAGGTGGAGAATAAACTACTCCAGTAACAAGTTTTAATTCTTGTATCTCAGTTAAGAGGCATTCAATGCCCTCAATTGACCCAGAGAACAACATTTTGGAGTTACCAATTGAATGATTTATATACACCAAAACTCCCCCCCCACCAGTGTTCCCCGATCCTTCCTAAAGTGGTAGAATTCCCTTAATTCTATTTTTTTATATTCGATTCCCTTTTTTAATCAGGTTTCCGTTAGCATTATTATGTCCGGCTCTTCATGTTCTACCCAGAATCTAAAATAGTCCATTTTATTTATCATACTTCTCGCATTATCTAAGACCATTTTAATTACAGGACCTGGGTTCAATTCAATGTCTCCACAAAGAGCCAAAGACAATAACAATGCCCGGTCACTTGAACAGGTATACCCCACTTGAATTACCATGTCCTTAACATGAAGTTCTTTTCTGATGAGGTTGAAAGGGTTTCGTTGTGAAGTCAGCTTAGATATTTGTAGCTTAAAATTATTAGAACAATTTACATGGGTACTTGATCTTTTTGTCAAAATATCAGTTCCCATGATAGCAAATAGCTGAACAACACAGACCAAACCCATCATCAACCCCATCATCTTAGGGGGCAACATCTTTTTCATTTTACAACTGTGTCCAAATACAAAAAAAAGTAATCTATAAATGCCTGTTTATAAAAGTAAAACCAAACACAACTTTAACATTTTTATTTAGGTAACAATACCTAACATAGGTCAATGTTACCAAAATCTAACCTCAAACTGGAGTCTTATTAAAACATTAAGCCTCTTATTTAAGGTTACCATATACTGCTTTATAAATAATCTTTAAAAAATATTTAGCAATTATGGTAAACCCAACTAATATTCTACTCTCAAGGGTAACACCTCTATCATTAATTACTATCAGAGACAATGCAAAAAATTCAACAGTATATTTAGAATAAATACTTTCTCATTTAGTACTCTAAACCCCTTCTAACATCAATCCATAGTCTCAGAAGTTTCAAACAATTATTTTAAATTTGTTACCCTCGTTTTGTAAGATTTCCAGATTAACTGCTTTTTAAGATGTTACAAACTTATTCCTGTTTCTCTTCCGAGTGGCGCTTCGCACCTCAAGCTCACGATGGCAGCATGAGCCTTTTATGTTGTTACTGCCCCTCCTCCTGCACTGATGAAATTAACAAATGTCCTGCCAAGCACAGCTGATGGAAATCTCAATAATCGGGCTCTTGCTAGCAGGGCTGCTGCAGGAAGGAGCTTAGGAACAATCATTACACTGTCACACAAAGTACAAAATTATTTCAGTCTGGCTGTAATTGCTGTTAAATGTGGGATGTTAACACAGCGTACCTGTTCGTTTTCTGGCAGCACGAGCCTTTTATGTTGCTACTGCCCTCCTTTAGCACTGATGAAATTAACAAATGTCCCACCACGCACAGCTGAATGAAACCTCAATAATCGGGCTCTTGCTAGCAGGGCTGCTGCAGGAAGGAGATTAGTCACAGAAATACACTGTCACACACAAGCACAGAGTTCTTTTAGTCTGGCTGCAGTTGCTGTTAAATATGAGATGTTAACACAGCATACCTGTTCATTTTCTGGCAGCTCAAGCCTTTTATGTTGTTACTGCCTCTCCTCCTGCACTGATGAAATTAACAAATATCACATCATATTTTAGCCAATGGTAGGACTGTATTCTGCCACTCTGTTATTCTACTTTTATAGGCACAGGATTTGACTGACAACAGGAACTTACTGTTTGGGAGCAGGAAGTCAGTGATCACAGAGCCACCAAAGACTTACCATCATAGAAGGACAATAGTAGCTCTCCATCCCCATCTAGCTGCTGGAGGTCTGCCTCTGAGCAAGTAAGGGGACTACAGAGAAATATAGGACCTTCTTGTCTCAGAACAGGAAGATCAGATGCTTAAAGGGCACAGAGGCAATAACTAAGTAGGGAGAAAAAAATAGATAAACAGAAGAAAGAGTAAGTATTCCAAACAACAGTGAAGGGGCCAGAAATAAGACATGATGGGAGTGGTGCACTGCAGTGGCTGTGGAGCAGCAGTCTTCCGGGAGATGTTCTGGAGGTTGCAGTGTTGTCCCATCTGCAGGCACCTCTCTGGGCTGAGGGAGGAGGCTGCTCATCTCCAGGCTGAGTTAGCCAGGATATGTGGGACCTCCTCTCCCATCCAGGGACCACCAGGGCCACTGCCGTTGCCTCAGAGGTTGCCAAGAAAGAGGAACGGTTGGACCACAGTGGGCTCAGGAAGAGTGAGGGTAGTGGAACAGAGGTGCATCCCTCCAGTTGTACCTCTCCACAATTCATATGCCATTCTGGCAAAGTGTGGTTCCTCTATGGAAGCACCCACAGTGGAGACCAAGGAGGATGCTGGGAACCTCCACAAAAGAGACCAACAGGAGGGTGGCATGGGACACCACAGGGGAAGGAAACAACTCCTGGTAGGAGACTCCATTGTTAGAAAGGTAGAACTGGGGGAGGAAGGGGAGAGGGAGGTAAGGTGCCTGCCTGGCACCATGGCTTGGAGTGACAGGGAGTGAATCCTCAGGATCGCCAGAATAGCGACATAGGGGAGGGAGCTGGATGTCATTGTCCACCTAGGACAAATGACCTAGCTAAGAAAGGGATCAGAGCAGTGCAGGAAGAGTTTGTGGAGTTGGGGAGGGGCCTTAGACAAGTAACACGCATGGTAACCTTCTCGGAGGTTCTGTCTGTCGATGGTGTAGGTGAGGATAGGGTGCTCCACACCATGGGATTGAATCAGTGGTTGAAAAACTGGTGCAGAGCTCAGGGATTTGGCTTCACTGAGGACTGGGGGTCCACCTGGAGTGATGCAGGCCTATACTGGAGTGATGGTCTGCATCTGTCCAGGAGGGGAACCAGGATCCTAGGTGATATGTTTAAATGCTTCATTGGCAACTATTTAAACTAGCCAAGGGGGGAGGCACTGGAAAGGAGCAGGGAAATCCTATTCCCCCAAAAAAAGTCAGGGTAGTAAGTGAGGTAAACACCAAGTTAGACATGTCGATAGGGAGAAGGGCAGGGGTAAATGGAGAAAATGACAAAGGCAGTAAGGACAGGGATAGGGCAAAAAAGGGTAAGGCCATCAGGAAATGGAGGGTAATGAGTACCAATGTCCATAGTCTGGGCAACAAGCTCTCTGAACTGGTGGCCTTGATGGAAGAGGGATGCCTGGATATTGTAGAAGTCACAGAAACATGGTACACAGAGAACCATGACTGGGATGCTAACACACCAGGGTACACAACCTACAGGAGAGACAGGGAGAGGAGAAGAGGGGGAGGAGTAGCTCTCTATGTAAGGGAAGGGATAAAAACAACTGAACAAAAGAGTAAACAGGGAGGAGAGGAGGCACTGTGGGTCACATTAGAGACTGGAAATGGCACCACAAGCCGCACAGGGGTTGTATACAGACCCCCATATCAGGGGAGGGAATGGACAAGGATATGATAGAAGGCATTCTTAGGATGGCAGAGAAAGGGGAGATACTGTTGATGGGAGACCTGAATATGCCAGATGTTAACTGGAGCACATTTGCTGCAGCCACATCCAAGGGCAGGGCCAATCTCGATGACCTACAGGTGACATGCCTCAGACAGCTAGTTTTGGAACCCACTCATGAGGGAGCAGTCTTAGAACTTGTACTCTCAAATGGGGACAGTGAGAGGATCTCAGATCTAGAAGTAGGTAGCCATTTGGGAACAAGTGACCACCAAACAGTGTGGTTCACGATAAACTCAGCTACAGAGTCAAGCCATACAAAAGTGAGGGTACTGGACTTCAGGAGGGCTGACTTTGGCAAGATGAGAGTGCCTCAGAAAAGCACTAGCAAACAGGCTAGAAGGAGGTGTGGAGCAACAATGGGGAATCATCAAAACTGCCATCACAGAGGCAACAAGCCTTTGTGTGAAACAAATAAACAAATCAAAATGAAAGAAAAAGCCACTATGGTTCTCAAAAGAGGTGGCGGGGAAAGTCAGGGAGAAAAAGATAGCATTCAGGAAGTATAAGGAAATACAGAAGGAGCAAGACAAAGAGCTATACCAGTTAAGGCAGAAGGAAGCAGGGAGGGAAGTCAGTATAACAAAGGCCCAAACTGAGGAAAAGATAGCCAACTCAGTTAAGAAGGGGGATAAAATCTTTAATGGGCACATCAGGGAGTGTAGAAAGACAAAGGGAGGGATAGTGAGGCTGAATAGAATGGACAGTGGGTGGGCAGAGAGGGACAGTGAAAAAGCAGGGATATTGAATGAATATTTCTGCTCAGTATTCACAAAAGAAGAGGAGGGGGAGGTGCCTAATCTAATTAACAGAAGCACTCTGGATAGGGGAGTCAATCCCAGTCCTTTCACAGAAGAAAGGGTTCTGAATGAACTCCTAAAACTGAAGGTGGACAAAGCAATGGGGCCTAATGGAATTCACCCCAGAATTCTAAAATAATTAAGGGGAGAACTAGTGAAACCACTGACTGCCTTTTTTAACAAATCATGGGAGAATGGTGTGGTATCTGAGGACAAGAGGAAGGCAGATGTGATTCCTCTTCACAAAAGTGGGAGCAGAGCAGAGACAGGAAACTACATACCTGTCAGTTTGACCACTGTGGTAGGGAAAGTGATGGAATCACTTTTGAAGGAAAGAATTGTTTAGTACCTAGAGGCCACTGGGGCACAGAACCCAAGGCATCATGGGTTCTCAGCGGGAAGGTCATGTTAGATGAATCTAATTGATTTCTTTGACTGGGTGACAAAAGTAGTAGATCAGGGAGGGGCTGTGGACATGGCCTACCTAGACTTTAGCAAGGCATTTGACACAGTCCCACACAAACGATTACTAGTCAAATTAACCAGCCTGGGAGTGGGTCCCAGGGTGGTAGCCTGGGAAAACATTGGCTGGACAATAGGACACAGAAGG